>OY288286.1:73900745-75299273 GCA_958450335.1 Hibiscus tridactylites | reverse complement strand
TAACTTCAACATCACAGTGTCAGCTAGGAAAATGCTTTGTATAAATTTTTTAAATGCTAGTGAATGATATTATATATCCCTGACCTTGGAAAAAATTATTTCATTTTGTTCTTGCTTTTATCATTGTTGTGCTGCAGATTTCAGCTTGTTGTTGAGCTGATTCACGCTCGTAAATCAATCCCGAGTTCCCATGACAAAGAGTTTCGGTTTCGGGAAATGAAGGATAGCATTGTGGTGTCGTCGGAGGCCATCATGCCGAAAGGGTTCCCCAGACTTACGTAGCCCACAACCTGCTTGAGTTGATCTACTGCAGAACCTGCAATAGGTGCCCCGTGAAAACACACACACCCAGCAAGACAATTCAATGCAAAAGAATCCAGCCAAGCCTTCGCATTCACATATAAAGCAGAGCACAATGGAGAAACAAATGTCACTAATTTGTTCTAGAACTAGCCAAAAACAAAAGGCAAAATATGCCCCCAACGTTTGCGTGTTTTATCATTTGGCCCCCTATTATTTTTTTAGTCCAAATATGCTCCCAACGTTTTATTTATAGTCCAAATATGCTCCTGTTGGATGTAAGTTGTCAATCAACTGACGGTTAGCGGCTTATAAAAAATTTTGACGTGGCATCATAAGATCTTAATATGTGGCAAGTCCAGTCAGCATCAGCTGTTGAACGTCAGTTGACTGACCGTTTCCATCTAACGGGGGCATATTTGGACCAAATTGAAACGCTGGTGGGCATATTTAGACTACGAATGAAACGTTGAGGGCATATTTGGACTACGAATGAAACATTGGAGGACATATTTGGACCAAAAAAGAATAGGGGCCAAATGACAAAATAAGTAAATGTTAGGGGTATACTTAGACCAAAAAGAAATAAAAGGGCAAATGAAAACATGAAAACGTTAGGGGCATTTTTTGTTATTTTGCCAAAACAAAATGATGTTATAATTGCAAGCAAAGGGTAGCATAACAAATCTAGGCTACCTAGCCAAAATAGAAATTCAGCCCTGTCACCATCCCAGTACTTATTGAGACGGATTCAAAATTTTATATTATGAGTGCGAACTTTTATAATTATAAAATTATATGAGGGTACAAAATTAGATCATTAATATAAAATATATGTAAATTTAAAACTTTCACAAGTGTGACTATCCCCTAGTACTCTTTCGGTCCATCCCAAGGCTAGTGTTGATAATATTATTTACACTTGAATGTATCTCATGGACAAAAGATCAAAGTTCTCATCAAGTCATTTTCTAAAACAAATGTAACTCCACCTTGGGCATCTACTATAATCATCTACATATGTAATAATAGTTGACGGATGAAAATTTTCTGCTCTTTTTCGGTGTTTTTTTTCTATGCTACAACACTAAAATATATTAAAAATTTGAATTCTAAACCCTAACTCTACTTTCTAAATCCTATACCCTACGCTCTATATCCTAAATCTAATCTTTAGAGTGGGGACATAAATAAGAACACCGAAAAGGACAGATGATTTCCATTCGTAGTTGACTAGTTGTGGTTGTTGTGTCTTTATCAAAATCCATAAAGTATTGATCACAAATCTAGAACCACTACTCATCAAATATAAGATAGTATATGTTCGTACTTTTCTTGATCCTTTGATAATACACACACTTTGCGAACAAAGCTGTTTGAATCCAAATCTATTAAAATGAACATCATCCTCGTTTTTACTGTAACCACTAGTTGGATTCTTGTTGATTTTTTTGTTAATGATGATTGGTTGGTTATATTTGTAGGGGTTGTGATTGGTAAGTAATAATATTCAAAGTATAACCAAAAGAAAAACAATGTTGCTTCATTAACTCATAGCCTAATCAACAATATACAACATGGTACTTTGCTTTTATATCTAACTACCAATATAACTGTCTTAGTTAACTGTGTAACAGGTTTGGCTAACTGCTCGACAACCCTGTTTCATGAAAAATTATTGCATAGTCCCGGACCACCATGTCATTTATGGTCTCAGAGCCTAATCAACTATTTTTTTTCAAAATTATGTAGCTTATTTTTAGTGGATAAGGACCATGGATGACGTGGTGGTCCGGTACCATGTAATAATTTCTCCTGTTTCATGCGCATGCACTCCAAAAACCAGCCTGAAATTCACTTGTTAGAGTTATGTTCATCGGTTGATTATGATCTGTACTCCGAAAAGGGTAACACTTCTCTCCTTTACATTGTCACCGCAACCGCCACCCGATTCCGATCCATCCACTGCTTCCTCTTCATTCAACTCACTACTAGTCTTACCATAATTCTTCTCCCCCAAGTTCAGCTCCAAATCCACCTCCGAGTCCGAATTATGTTCACGACGATCCTCATCGCCATCGGTCGATGCTTCCATTGTATTTATCTGCTTCCTGTCGCCCTCGTCGATGCAACCGTTGTAACTTACATCAATGAGGAAATTTCTACCATTTCGGTCTCCACCGGGGGACTCCCATGTGTAAAATGTCACCGTATCTTTCTCGCTGAGTTTCTTCTCCTTCACGAATCGACTCCAACCCCTTGTGAACACAAAGCTCTGGCTACTCCTCCAGTAGCAGTAACGGAATTTCCATGCCACCATTAACTTATCGTAGCATACGAGCTCGACGTCTTCGACTCCACCGACCGAGCTTTGTTGCTCGGTCTTGCAAATTTGAGGGAAGTGTTTAACCGCGTATTTTTTCGGGATCACGAGCCGGTTAAGCTTGCCAACATCGCTTGGCGTTAATTCCTTTTGAAAAAGTTGCATGCATGAAAACTGTGTGTCACCATGCACCAACATTTTGTTAAAATTGGTGGTTGATTTCTCATCCTTTTTAGATAAAATCTTGACGAATTCGTCCAACTTGGCTCGATACGAACCGTCTCTGATCATGTTAAGCACATTTTCGGTCGAATAGAGGCTTTGAAAGTCCGGTTCTCGGACGTTGAGTTCGGTCCACGGGAAGTTCCTATAGGCGTCGCCGCTACGTAACTTGATGGCCGCGCTGTCATAAGCCATGGCAGCTTCTCTCTCGGACTTGAACGTCCCGAGCCATATCCGCTGATTGTTGGTGTATACCTGTGCACCCCAATGCCCATTTGGCTGCTGGACGACACCTTTAAACCTCGCAAACGACCAATCGTGATCGTGTCGGGCACGTTTGCAGGGGCGAAATTCATAGTTGCTGTAGCCTGAATCCGACGTCTCCGCTGCTAAAACAGTCGATTTAGTGTCGAAAACGACACTCGAATCATCTTCCACCATTGTGGAACAAAAAATCTATGCAGGGAAGAGGTGATTTGAAGGGAGAAAATGTTGGCAATTTGAAAGATGATTTGGGTTAGCAACAAATATAAATGTAGATGATTAAGTTAAAACCATATGATTAACTTAAAATCCCAGGTAGATATGTTTTTTTTTTCCAGTGAAAACAAGAGGTTAGAAAATAATTTGAGAATACAGTTTGATATTAACACAGGATAATTAAGTTGAAACAATTTCTGTGAGTTTTGATTCTTAATTTAGGCATATAAAGTTTGTTCAACTTAAATTATGTACATGTCTCTGTTTCCATGGTTTTTATAACAAAGGAAACGATATCCAATCCCTTATACATTTTATCAATTTAGTCTTAATTCGAAACAAATCAATAAATTTAATCTTATGTATTTAAATTTTTTTATCAATTTACTCTTTGTTATTCTCCTAAATTATTTTTTCTTCTCTCGAAAATGTTATATTATTTTCCCGATACAATAAAAGTTTAACGGTAACTTATTATTTTATCGTAGAATGTGATTATTCAATTGTGGCTTGGATTCAATGGGCTCGCTTGGTTTGACAGTACCGTGAAAAATTGACTAAATTGATGTAATTTTTAAATATGAAGAGTTGTTTTGAATTATGATCAAATTGATAGAATGTATAAGTTTTGAGAACTAAAACTGTTAATAAAATTACCAGAACAATGAATGAAATTAAAGTTTGGGTACCAACTTGAGAGCAAAAATTCTTTAGATATCAACTTGGGAGGAAGTACCTAGTTCAGGTACCAACTGAGGAGAAAAAAACCTTTAGGTTCCAAAGTGAGAGAATGTGTCTAGTTCAAGTACCAAATGAAAAAATGACTTAAATATACATTTGGTATCTGAACTATACAATTTCTCCCAAGTTGACACCTAATTTCCCCCCTCCCAACTAGGTATTTTCTTTCAACTTGGTACTTTAAGAATTTTTGCTCCCAAGTTGGTACCCGAATTTTAATTTTATCCACTATTTTAGTACTCCTATTTACAATTTTAATCACAAGACTTATACATTCAAACAATTTAGTCATAATTTGAAACAATTCAATCAATTTAATCATTAATATTTAAAATTTTCATCAACTTAATCATTTTTGTGATATTGTCAAACCAAACGAGTCTGTCGGATAAAAAAAGTTAGATAATTGAATTCTATCATAAATCAACAAGTTACTTTTAAACTTTTATTATACCAAGAATGTAACCCCTTGTCCCGGTCTGGCCGGATGACCGGTCCGAGTGGGCCACACGGGGAAAACCGAAGCGAAACCCAAAGGGTTCCCCCTCGGTTAGCAACCCTATTTTTTTTCTTTCATTTTAATCTTGCCTAGATGGGTATTAAGGTCCTAAGTGATTCACAACAGCGGAAACATTCAAAGGAAAACACATTCGAACCCCGGCCATACATAACGGTTAAATTTTAAACTTATAAGGCAGACCGTATCGGTACCCTAGCTAGGGGTATCGATACGCCCTGTCTAGGTCAACCCAAGAAGTCAACCACGAGAAGTCTGTATCGATACAGCCCTTGAACGTATCGATACGCCATTCTCGGTCAACCCTTCTTGGTCAACAGAGTAGACCCGTACCGATACTCGGGAACCCCATATCGATACGCTCTACTCTCACTCAAAATTCCAGATTCCAATAACTTTGGAGGGTATCGATACCCTTAGGGTATCGGTACGCAAGGCAAAATCTATGGCCTTTGGGCAAGACCGTATCGATACGACCCTGAGGCGTATCGATACTCCCTGCACTGCAATTCCACAAATTCCAACTTAAACGACCCCAAACACGACTCTAGATGCATTTTTGGACTCTCCTAAATACATACCAACATTTAAGCAATCATACTAAAACCAAAGGAAGCAATCAACAAATAGCAAGGCATTCATACATAGCATTCATACAAAAGGGAATTTCATGCATTTATGGACATACAAGCATTTAAGGTTTCATGCCTTAGCAACCAAAACATGTAGACATTCAAGGCATGTAACATAAGCAATATTTATAGATCAAATAAGGCATCCACGAACTAAACCAATATCGACATACATCAAAACTCAAATCAACAATACTTATCACATTGCTTAACTATTACATTCTATCACTTAAAATTCATACATTGAGCTCACCAAAAGCAACACTTGGAGACCTTTCCTTGCCCTTGCCACCCACAATGCTATTAATCTGCATTGTCGAACAAAAGAGAGCGTAAGCATAAAAGCTTAGTGAGGGTAAGCTCATAAAACAAACCTCCGACAATGCAGGGTCTAAGCACGAGCAATTTCCAAGATAAAATGCATGGTCTTACCTCCGGTCCGCAAAAGCCAAAATGAACATGATGGATGAACATATAAGCAATATTATGCCATGCTCAACAACCCATAAACTCAACGTACAAAGATACATAACTCAATGCATTAACCACATCATATATCAATTCATGAAGGGCATCACATTTCGCATCATATAGGCATATATACATAATCTCATATTGGTATACACATACAACCTCATATTGGCACCTAGCTATGAATCGAATACGCGGATAACCCGTTGGAACGCATTTCCAACAACAACATTACCTCGGTGGGATTACACTCATCACCGGTCCTTGCATGGGCGGGATTCCACTCATCGCCACACGCCTTACGGATGAGATTCCACTCATCATCCCGTAGAAATATATAAAAGCTTCCGGTGGAATATTACATCACCGTACTCCTCCTTGGTGCCTTAACGCCACCAAGGCCACGTACGTTTTGACTCAATTTGTGTGCACACTCATCCTAATGATCGATCATTGTACCCAAGCATACTAGTGCCAACATAAATCAAATTCTACAACCTTTCACAATATAAATTTTAATATCACTTCCGTGCTTAGCACGTACTCACCATGATTCTTCAAAATCATGCATTCCACCTCATAACCTCATTTCACAAACCAACATCACATGTATATCATCCAAACAATTATCACATCATATATCCACATTACATTTGTTATCAACATGCATTTAAGATCATTACATTAAGTCATACTTTCACATTCATGTGTATCACATTATACATAATCATCATGAGGCATAACCATAATTAAAGAGTACATCCAAGGTCTCTAACTAAAGCTTAGGATTAGGCTACCACCCTAATCCTAACTCTAGGTGGGTCTACCAAGCCCAACCTAGTTCACATGCTTGAACCAACCACTTAAAACCAATTTAAAAACATTAACCACTCACCTCCACCTCCAAGCTCAAGTACTAAACAACCATGGTCTTCAATTTCCGGATTTGCTCCCAAAGGCTTCACCAACCCAAAACCTCGCTTCTAATCACCTCAACACAAGAAAAACAACCTCAAATCAACTCAAACATCAAAGTGGCTAACCCGGAATACAATTTAAACATCAAACCCAACATTTCAAGTCATGACCAAACCCCAACTTTATCAAATTCGAGCAGCCCATAAACCTTGACCAAAACTCAAGTTTCCAACACATTCTATACTCACAAATGATCGCTAAATTCAACCACAACATCAACCCATAGGTGCAAGCCACGCTCCAACAATTTACAACCCAAACAATCACCAAAATTCCCATTTTCGTACTCCTATCTTACCCAGCAGAAAATTCCATTTTTAAACACTCAAATGACATCTAAATAGTCCCAAAACATCCCTCTAGCATACATATACCATCAGGCATCAGCCCTCTAATTACACCCTGAAACCCACCAAAAATCAACTTTTTGACACCTTAAAAATGGGTCTAAGAACCCACTTCGGATTTTCATTAAAATTCAACCAAATTAACATATAATGTGCATTTTAACATGATTAAACAAAGCCCCAACTCAATTTATCAAAACAAAATGAAAAACCCCTTAAAAACCCAAACTTTGATATTAACCCTAATTTTCAAAACTCCATAACTTTAAAATTTAAGACCATAGGTAGATAGGGGATAAAGAGGAGAGTAAAAAAACATGTTTACCTTTCAAAAACCCCTTGAATCAAAGTTGAAATCGAATGGAATATAAGCTTTGAAGTTTGAGAGAGTTTGAAATGGGGGATAGAGGTTTTCACGTTGGAATATGGTGAAAAGGGGAGAAGATGACAACTTTCAAAAGTTGTCATCCTTTTTAAAAACTTTTGGATAAAATTGCACTGTAGGTCCCTCCCTTTTTATTAAAGCTCAATTACACCACATTTTAGGTTGAATTGTTTTAATTATATTTTATTGACTCGAACTATAAACCCGGCTAACTCCTAGCCCCAAAACACGAGTGTTACAAAGAAAGTAATATAACATTTCTAGGAGAAGAAAAAATAATTTAGGTGAATAACAAAGAACAAATTAATAGAATTTTTAAATCTTAAGAGTTAAATTCAATAGCGAATCTAAAATTTTAAAAAATATGAGCCCAAAATTTATGAATGAACAATGTTACAACAGTTAGTTCACGACTGAAGAAACTAACGGTAACTTAGGATTGATTTTTTTTCTTCAATATAATTGTGTGACAGAATGAAGGAGGAGAGGGCTAAATGAGAAAAAAGTATCATACTATTGTTTAAGTCTAAAAAGGCACTCAATTATTTTTTAAATTAGAAAATAAATTAAAATAAAAGTAAAAAATTATCAAATCAAATCACGCGATAATTAATAGAGCAATAAAATCAATAAAAACTCATATTTTCATCAAAATGTCAACATTTTATGTTTTAATACCTTTTTTTCTTTTTTAAAATGAGTATGCAAAATATTTCTAAAACAATTTTATCCCTTATATATTAAACTCTACATGGTAGCTTCCCCCAAATAACGAGGTGCAACTGTTACCTATAGGGCTTAATAAATTCGCCCCTAATTAAATCTATTGAATTATTTTAAATTTGAGAGCAATTTTTTTTTAAGTTTTAACTTGTGAAATTATATCTAATTTAGATACTAATTTGAAAGTAAAAATTCTATAGGTACTAACTTAGAAGAAAGTGCATGGTTCAAGTACTAAATGTATATTAAGCTATAAATTTTGTGTTCAAAAAAATTTAAACTGTATCACTATTTTAAGATGAGCAAAAATGTAAATTTTCCAATTAATCGAAGGGTATGAAGCATTTAAACATGCTCAATCTCATGTCCTTAGGGGAGAGCTAGAAAATCATTTAAAGAGTATCATTTTCTTAAATTTTATTTAAAGAGTGTCAATTATTTATAAATGAGTGTCATTTATTTATTTTTTAAAATTTTATATATAAATTGTATATAAAAGAATTTGTCCTAAAAGAATTTCGGGTGTCGTCTGACCACTCATACTAATGGATGGCTCCGCCCATGCATGTTCTCGTGTACATTATACATGCGACACTATCTAATATGGACCGAGGAAGGGGGTTGAGAGAGTGGTCATCCCTGAAATTTTGAAATTTGTATATGATTTATAAACTTTCTATGTATTTTCTAATGAAAATTTATTTTCCCCCCTACAATTTTATAAGTTCACCCTCTAAAATTCTATAGATTCGTCTACCCTTTTATAAAATAACGTGTTCGTTCCTAACAATATCAATCAAGCTAAACTCAATTGATTAGTTTACTATTTAATCATTTGAAAATTTTAATTAAACTAAATTATTTTTATTATTTTAACAATATTTTAACATTTATAGTTTTTTTTTAAAAATTCTAATAATTTGTGTATTTATAATATAATTTTTATTTGTGCATGTGATTGGCGTGTGAAACACTAAAAAAGGATGTGTCAACAACGTAAGGTTTGTGAGTCACCCACAACCACAAACATACCATTGGAAATTTGTGGTTCTAAAGGAAACACATCCTGAATTTTATATATCACAATAAATGTTTTATTCATATGGTTGAATAAAAAATTGAATTTTCGAAAATTTGGTTTGAAAGCCGGTAAAAGTTTTAGTAATTATTTTATAATATGTACATTTTTAAATAAATATTTTATATATTTTTAATAATAACAACTGAATTTTATTAAAATATGATAAAAAATATTACAAATACAACATATTAAAAAAGAGAATAAGATGAACAAAATATTACAAATCCACGGAAATCTCATATAAAAACCCAAAGGTGCAAAAAAAAAAGTAAATACTTTCATAAAAATTAGTATAACGTTAAAATTCAGAAGCCTTTTTAAATCTCTTTGTCTTTAATCAAACGAGACGCTTTACTGGGTAAAAAAGAATGGTGAACAAACCAAACTCTCAGGTAGATTGCTTCGCCAGACCTGAAAATCATCAACTGAGTGGGGATCTATCTTTCTATGACCACTGACAGAATCGTAATCAGAAATTAGCGATGTGAAGATCTTTGTACGAGCACCACTCGACCGCTAAGTATGTTGAAATTATCCCAAAACGACGGATAAAACGAACTACAAAAAATAAAAGAAAAAAGCGTGCCGCAAAAACTGAGAGAACTCATGTCACAAAGACAAAAATTCTTATTAAAAATATGAAGAAAAAAATAATGAATCTCGATTCTCGACAACCAAAACTAAGACTAATTGACGACCACCAGTTAAGAAAACAAATAAAAAAAAAGACACACTAGAGAAAAAAAAAGATTTTCCTTGGGCTAACAAATTTACATTCCGTTGATAATAACAACGGAATTTTATTAAAATATTATGGAAGATATTACAAATACAACGTATCTAGAAGGGAGAATAAGATTAACATATTTTCATAAAGATTAACATACCGTTAAAATTTAGAAGCCTTCCTAGATCTCTTTATCTCTAACTAAACAAGACTCTTTACCATGTGAAAAAGGAGTGATGAGCGAATCAAACTCTCAGAAAGATTGTTCCGCCACTCAGGTTTGATTACATCGGTAAAAAATCATCAACCGAGTGGGGATCTATCTTTCTATGACCACTGACAGAATCACGATTAGAAACTAGCGCCGTTCTGTACGAGTACCAAATGACCGCTAATGTATGTTGAAATTATGCTAAAATGACGGAGGAAACGAACTACAAAAACTAAAAAAAGCGTGCTACAAAGGCAGAGAGAACACAAACTATAAAGATAATTTTTTTAAAAAAAAATACAAAAATTTAATGAACATTGATTGTCAACAACCAATATTAAAATTGGCCAACCAGATATTAAAGAAAAATAGATTTTCCTTGGCCTAATAAATTTACATTAATACTGCCCCACTAGCACCGGCAGCACCTTTTCAATGGTCTTTATAAGATTAGTAGGTACCAGGAGATTCCATATAATTCCAGCAGGCAATGGGTAGTACTAGTAGGGCATCCCCAAATGTACATGGCACCAATGCCACTAACAAACAAATTAGCTATGCCAATAATTCTTCTCTACAGGTCTCTTCCTCCTCCCTTCCCACTTCTATCAATTAATGTTTAACCAAATTTGTTCACCATTTTCTTTTCTTTATCCAGAAAAAAGTACTATTGAAGACAAGGCCATTCCTGGAGGATACCATCAAAGATATGCTGACCAAAATTCTGCCTGTTACTTGTATCAAGGTAGCGGATTTAGGCTGTGCTTCGGGCCCGAACGCCTTCCTCCCGGCATACGAAATCATGAATACCATCACTAGGATTTGCCAGAAATCGCACCACGGATCGCCTGAGCTTCAAGTGTTTCTAAACGATCTTCCCCACAACGACTTCAACGCCGTCTTTCGATCAGTTCCCGCATTCAATTCGAGGCTCTCGGAATACAAGGGAGACCCGAGGGGGCCTTGTTTTATAGCTGGAGTACCAGGTTCCTTTTATGAAAGACTTTTTCCAAGCAAGAGCATTCACTTTGTACATTCTTCATATTCTCTTCAGTGGCTCTCAAAGGTTTGTAAACAAATTTAACGAGTTTTATTGCTTAGGGTTGTTAGTTTTTTTCTAACATTTATATGATTGTGAATGGTTTTTAGGTCCCCAAAGGAGTTGAAAATAATAAGGGGAACATATATATATCAAAGATGAGTCCACCCAATGTAGCCAAAGCCTACTTGGAGCAATTTCAGAATGATTTCTGGAATTTTTTACGTTTTCGTTCAGAAGAAATGATAAGTGGAGGGAGAATGCTGCTTACCTTAGTTGGTAGGAGCATTGTTGATCCCACAAGCAAAGATTGTTGTTCTCTATGGGATCTTTTAGCCAAATCACTGCTTGACTTGGTGGACAAGGTTTAGTAGTTTTTTTAGTCAAAATCACAAAAGATGTTCCCAACGTTTGCATGTTTTGTCATTTGGCCCCCTATTTTTTTTTGGGTCCAAATATGCCCCAACGTTTCAATTTGGTCCAAATATGCTCCTGTTAGATGGAAACTGTCAGTCAACTGACGTTCAACAGCTGATGCTGACTAGACTTGCCACGTATTAAGATCTGCTGATGCCACATCAATTTTTTTTTAAGCTGTTGATCGTCAGTTGATTTACAGTTTACATCCAACAGGGGCATATTTAGACTATGAATGAAACGTTGGGGGGGCATATTTGGACCAAAAGAAAGATGTCCCCAACGTTTGCATGTTTTGTCATTTGGCCTCCTATTCTTTTTTTGATCCAAATATGCCCCTAATGTTTGCTTGTTTTGTCATTTGGCCCCCTATTCTTTCTTTTGGTCCAAATATGCCCCCAACGTTTCATACGTAGTCCAAATATGCCCCAACGTTTTAATTTGGTCCAAATATGCCTCCGTTAGATGGAAATTGTCAGTCAACTGATGTTCAACAACTAATGCTGACTGGACTTGCCACGTATTAAGATCTGCTGATGCCACGTCAAAATTTTTTTATAAGCCATTGATCGTCAGTTGATTGACAGTTTACATCCAACAGAGGCATATTTGGACTATGAATGAAACGTTGGGGCATATTTGAACCAAAAGAAAGAATAGGGGACCAAATGAAAAAACAAGCAAATGTTGGGGGCATATTTGGACCCAAAAAAAGAATAGGGGGCCAAATGACAAACATGCAAACGTTGGGGCATCTTTTGTCATTTTGCCTTTTTTTTACTTCACTTGCATACATTGTGTACATATATTTAAATTATTTATACATACATTTTATACGCCGTATATTATATGTATACACTTTAAATACGTCTATTTGGTTTGCAGGGGTTGGTAGATGAATCTGACTTGGATTCATTCAATACGTCTTACTATTACCCATGTAAAGAAGAACTAAGGGAAATCATCGAAAAAGAAGGGTCTTTTGTTCTCGACAAGATAGAAATCTTCAAAGTGAATTGGGATTTTGAAGACGATGATTGTAACGAAAGATTTAAATTCAAAAAAAATAAAAGCGAACAAAACGTTACAAATTGTATAAGAGCAATTACTGAACCCGCACTTGCCAGTCATTTTGGAGATATCATCATTGATGAATTGTTCACAAAATATGCACAATATGTGAGTGAGCATTTGTCCCGTGAGAGGACGAAACATGTTAGCATCGTCCTTGTAATGTCTATGAAATAGTTATTTTTTTTGGCTCAGCAATAAGATTTTTAAGAAAAGGGTGTTTATTTTGTGTAAGGATGTGATATCATGTTGTGGTGTTTAAATGTATTGCTATTTTGGCCAATATTATGGCATTGCTTGGCAATTGTATAAGCATATTAATAAAATTGAATTGATTTGCAAAAAAAAAAAAAACTAAGTAATAAATTTGTGTTATGAATATTTATATATGTGGATGTCTATCATGATTAGAACTTTATCTAAAGAGTTTGATTTATTTATTATTAGAAATATTATCTCTATTAATTAGAGTTTGATGTATTATGTACTTCTTATGCCTATAAATATATGAAGACATTGCACACAATTTTAGTTTTTGATAATAATACGAATCTCGCTCTTTCTCTCATCTCCTTGTTCTTTTATATTTGTTAGTTGTTATTCATTATTTTATTCACAACACGTTATCAACACGAGACTCTAACCAACTGAGGTGTATGTTGTTCAAATCCTAAAAGAGTTGTCGAAAAGAAGTTGATTCTAGAATGAATTAGAGATAAGTTCTTCTCCTTGATTATATTTTAATTATCGATTATTTTTCTCTCTTGATCTTTAATTTGATTTTAATTTTTGAAAAATCAGTGGTTGCTCGAAAGATTTTGATGCTTTTTGTTCAAATTCCAAAGAAGTTACCGGAAAAGTTTTGATCCTATTTTGAACCGACGATGGTGGCATGTTTTGAAGGTTTGAACGAGCCACGAATTTTGAAGCACGATCTCGCTCGATTTGTGATTCTTATTGGTGATTCCCCGAAAGAATTTCAATTTCATATTGGTGACTAGAAATTTGTGATCTACGACGAAAAGAATGTGAACCGATGTTTGATTGCAAAGATTTTGGCTTGAATGCACCTCTTAAATCTTGATTCGCCGTCCACTCAATCAAAGGTCACGTTTTTCATTTTTTTATTTCCAAAAGAAAAATTATTTATTTCTTAGTGTAGAACTAATGTTTTGATATAATAATTGAAAAATGTTTTGGACTAATTTGAAAAGAATTTAAAACTTGTTTTTAAGTCCAAACAACTTGAAATTATGTTTGAGGTATATTAAGAGGTTTTTGGAAAAGATTTTTCATGTTTTTAATAGCCAAACTTGTGTTTTCAAAGTACCCGTACCGATACGGTCTTACCCGTATCGATACCTTTTTGCCCCAGTTTGGCCACTGTCAAAACCCGTATCGATACAGGCCTTTGTCGTACCGATACGGATCAGGATCGTTTCGATATGCCAGGTAAGCGTACCGATCCCCTTTCAACCACCCCAACGGCTATTTCCCAACGGCCATTTAAATGTGAACCCGTACCGATATGCACTCAAGCGTATTGATACGCCCAGGCTGGCAAGAGCCCAACGGCTAGTTCCTATGAAGGTCGTACCGATACAGATCCACGCGTATCGATACGAATAGCTGCAGAATAGCATTTATGAAGGGAAATAAAGTCTTCAACGGCTCCAAATTATTCCCAACGGCTAGCAACGACTACAAACTCATTTGGGAGTATAAAAGAGACCTCCAAGCATCTTGTAATGGTTAATGCTTCAATTGTTACAACATTATGATGTCAAAATTTGTCTAGAGCTTTAATTGTTCATTTCTTGCTTAGACAACACTTGTGAGCTTATATTGTTAAATTTGCTCAAGTGTTTAGGTTTTGGGTGAGTGCTTAGAAGTGCAAACAAACACCTTTTAGAGAGATTTCTAGTTTGCTAAGTCTTTCTTTGTAAAGATAGTGTTCCTTCAAGCTTTGGGTAGAAAGCTTTGAGAGTTGTAACGATTTCCTCTTAATCCTAGAAAAGGGGACGAAATTCTTAGTGAATTTTTTGGAAATCCTTAGTGGGGAGCTAAGGTAGTGGATGTAGACCTTGGTTAGAAGGTTGAACCACTATAAATCCTTGTGTCAAATTGCCTAATTTTCACCTCCCACTAAAACACCCATTTATCCAACTTCTCCACACTTGGCGAGCAAGAACAGTTGATCGAATCGAGCCCCTAAAAACTCAACAATTGGTATCAGAGCTTGGCTCAATCGAAGGGGATTCACATTCTATTGAGAAGATCCGGCAAGCTCGATCAAAATTTCACCAACCGGCTCAATGGCACAATCAATTGACAAACCACCTTTCTTCGACGGAAACCACTATGCCCATTGGAAGACAAAGATGAAATTCTTCTTGAAGTCAAGAGATTACAAGCTATGGGACATAGTTGAAGATGGTCCGTTCGTGCCTCAAGGAAGCAAAACGGAATGAAGTGCCGACGATCGCAAGAAGATGGATCTTAATTACAAAGCCTTGCACATGCTCTTTTGTGCTTTTGGCCCAACCATCTATGAGAAGATGTCTTCGTGTGAGAGTGCCAAGGAGGTATGAGACAAGCTTGAAGTCACATACGAGGGAACCGATGAAGTCAAGGAGACCAAGATTGGGCTCCTAACCTTAGAGTATGAGAACTTCAAGATGGATCCGGAAGAGAACATCGAGAAGATGTTTGACAGGTTCTCCACTATCACAAATGGTCTTAAAGGTTATAAAGAAGCCATCCCGGAAGAGAAGCTTGTCCGAAAGCTCATATACTCCCTTCCCGAGTCACGGGACTCAAAGAGGACCGCCATCATCGAAGCCAAGAATCTCAAAACCTTGAAGCTTGATGATCTAATGGGGTCACTTCTCACTCATCAAATAATGAAGAAAAACAAAGAAGAGGAGAAGAAGAAGGAAGAGATTAGAGCGATGGGGAAGAAGAAGATCATGGAGCTAGGAATCAATGCTAGTGTCATAGCTCTCAAATCCTCCACATGCCATCATGTAGATTCAAGTGAGGAGGAAATTGAAGATGAAGAGATGACCTATCTCTTCAACAAATTTGCCCGGTTCATGAAGAGCAAAATGGAAAAATCCAAGCATGAATCGATGAAGAAGATGAAGGACTCCCACAAATCCAAAAAGAAGAGTTCATCTTCTAAACAAGCATATATGGTCACATGGAGTGATGAAGACTCCACCGATGATGAAGTAGCCCACCTATGATTGATGGCCCTCAATGAGGGGGAGGTAACTTCTAACTCATCTATTTCAAATTCGTATACATTTGATGAGTTACAAGATGCCCATGATGATTTGCTTTTGGAATTCAAGGCATCATTTTCCAAAAACAAAAAAGTTGATTTCAAAAATAAAAATTGAAAATGATTTGCTTTCCAAAACAAATCTTGAACTTGAAGTAAAATTGAAATATTTTGAACAAAAATGTCTTGATTTGCAAAATTTGCTTCTTAAAATTTAAAAAGAAAAATATTTGATTTCCAAAGAGCTTGAAAAGAAAAACAATTTTGGAAAATCAAATTTTTATGCAAGACAATATAGTGCCCCTAGATTTGTAAATGAAAAATGTTTTAGAAGCGTTTGGGTCCCAAAAGGACTAACCACTTCAACTAAAAAGGATGAAATTGAAAAATGGATTCCTAAGGGGCTAAATTTTGTGCTACTAACGTTCATGGATCCAAAGCAATTTGGATACCAAAAATTACTTGATTGTCTATTGCTAGGTGTGATGGAAATGTTCAACAAGTCAAACATTGAGGGGGAGCTCCATGCACACAAGGAAGAACACTTGAAGAAGGAAGACTTCACATCCTCCCTTGAGTTCAAGTGTTGGTAAAAATCTAGTTGGTTTAGCATTAATCTGTTTTATTTTTAGTTTATTCAACTAGATGATCATAAATGTTGGACTAACATTTTTAATGATGCTTTGAGTAAGGGAGAGCCATTTTAAAACCAATTTCTTATTTTTGTCAAAGTTTTTACCTCTATTGTTATTTTGAACTTAATGTTTTAAATTCTTTTTGATATAACAAAAAGGGGGAGAAATGGTTTGAAAAATTGAATTTTCAAATGAATAAGGGGGAGCTTTATTCAATTTCATATCTTTAATCTCTTATTCACATTTTTAAAGTTAAAGGGGGAGAAACCCAAACAATTTTTCAAGTGAGTTTTATTATATCAAAAATGGGGAGATTGTAGAACTAATGTTTTGATATAATAATTGAAAAATGTTTTGGACTAATTTGAAAAGAATTTAAAACTTATTTTTAAGTCCAAACAACTTGAAATTATGTTTGAGGTATATTAAGAGGTTTTTGGCAAAGATTTTTCATGTTTTTAATAGCCAAACTTGTGTTTTCAAAGTACCCGTACCGATACGGTCTTACCCGTATCGATACCTTTTTGCCCCAGTTTGACCACTGTCAAAACCCGTATCGATACAGGCCTTTGTCGTACCGATACGGATCGGGATCGTTTCGATACGCCAGGTAAGCGTACCGATCCCCTTTCAACCACCCCAACGGCTATTTCCCAACGGCCATTTAAATGTGAACCCGTACCGATACGCCCTCAAGCGTATCGATACGCCCAGGCTGGCAAGAGCCCAACAGCTAGTTTCTATGAAGGCCGTACCGATACGGTTCCACGCGTATCGATACGAATAGCTGCAGAACAATATTTATGAAGGGAAATAAAGTCTTCAACGGCTCCAAATCATCTCCAACGACTAGCAACGACTACAAACTCATTTGGGAGTATAAAAGAGACCTCCAAGCATCTTGTAATGGTTAATGCTTCAATTGTTACAACATTATGATGTCAAAATTTGTCTAGAGCTTTAATTGTTCATTTCTTGCTTAGACAACACTTGTGAGCTTATATTGTTAAATTTGCTCAAGTGTTTAGGTTTTGGGTGAGTGCTTAGAAGTGAAAATAAACACCTTTTAGAGGGATTTTTAGTTTGCTAAGTCTTTCTTTATAAAGAGAGTGTTCCTTCAAGCTTTGGGTAGAAAGCTTTGAGGGTTGTAACGGTTTCCTCCTAATCTTAGAAAAGGGGACGAAATTCTTAGTGAATTTGTTGGAAATCCTTAGTGGGGAGCTAAGGTAGTGGATGTAGACCTTGGTTAGAAGGTTGAACCACTATAAATCCTTGTGTCAAATTGCCTAATTTTCACCTCCCACTAAAACACCCATTTATCCAACTTCTCCACACTTGGCGAATAAGAACGGTTGATCGAATCGAGCCCCTAAAAACTCAACACTTAGCTTATATTTGAACATTGATATTTATTCACGATTATTATAATTATAAGATTTGGTATTTTTAATCGTGATTTGAGTTTTACATGTGTTTAAATGACATGGAAAGAGACGTGATATAAAGGGATATTGAGAAGGTATCTCGGTCATTTGTTATGTCTCCATTTTCCTCGAGAGAAAATCAATATCGGTAAATTTTGGTTTTATTTTTATTTTTTATATTATTATTTCAAAGTGCGACAAATCATAGTGATTTTGCTCGAAAGTAATATTTCTTCTACATCGAAAAACTCAACTGTAGACTTCTCTC
This sequence comes from Hibiscus tridactylites, assembly GCA_958450335.1. NCBI lineage: Eukaryota > Viridiplantae > Streptophyta > Magnoliopsida > Malvales > Malvaceae > Hibiscus > Hibiscus tridactylites. The sequence continues at coordinate 75,280,995 of OY288286.1, read as the reverse complement.
AATGTCATATTACAAAAAATCATCTTGACAAGAATTTTGTGGGAGGCATTCCTTGAAGTGAATAAAAGCATGATGTTTATTCCATGCGATTATCAATAATGATGCATTCTCTGAAGTGAATGCAAGCATGATAATTATTCCATGCAATTATTGGATTCGTTTCATTCCTTGAAGAGAATGTAAACATGTAGATCATTATTTAATTGGTGACATAACTTCGATATAATCCAAGTATATTGGTTGGACATCTCGTTCTGCGAGGCTATTGGTCTCAAAGAATGTTTTTAAAGGATCTTGTGGACTGGTTTAACAATGCCGCGTGTGATGATTAAATCTTTGTTCTTTGTGAGAAGGATATGTGAAAAAGGTTTCAAAGGCCCACTGGCTCTACTCCATTCCCTGAAGTGAATGTGAGATTATATAATGAAAAGAATAAAAATCACATTAGAAGTTGTGGCCGTGATTAAAACCATGAATATAGACATAGAAAATATGGTCATTTTGGGATACTTCTACCCACCAGTACTGAGGTATAAAGATGATAAGAGTGATAAAGATCATTCTAATGAAGTAAAATCATTTTTATTACCAATGTGATATTATAAACCATTGGTCTCGTACTTGTCGTACGTTGAAAAGTTAACAATCATTGAATGATAAATAGAAGAAAATAGAAGCAATTTTTTTGTAAAACTGACGAAGATGATATTGGTCGAATTTTATTTTGACATTGTTGGTCCAACTCATTTGGACGTTGTTGATTTTCTTATAACCCTCGAAGGGAATAAATCATCTTCTAATTATTCTCATAATTTTGAAGAGAATTATTTATCTTTTTATTTATTTTGCTTTATGTTTATTTACTTTACACACATTAATTATTTACGTTTTATATTTATATGTATATATTATGATATTTATTTATTTATTTTGTTTAACATGATTACTTGTTAAATACAATCTATGGTGACGATTTATGCTCAAGATAAGCATAAGATATATTTTCCCATTTAAATGCAAGAGAATAATGTGAGTATTATATCTTAAAGTACTAAAAATATTGATGTTCTAAAAGAGCAATAAATTCTTGACAGAAAGTACATTATGAGAAGTGTAGAATTACGAATATTGCAATAATTACCGTTAATGATAATAATATCGTCACTACTAGAAGTAAAATTTTTCTTCTCTTCTTGCAACTCAATAAGGAACAAGCACAAACCACAACGTTAGGGGACGATGCAAATTGGCGACAACATTTGGAGTCCGCTGTAGCCATTTTAGCCAAACCATCAGCCACTCTATTGGCTTCTTTGTGCGCATGTTTTATCCGAACCACTCAATTCCTGTGAAGCAAAGCAAAAGTACGATGCAAGATGACGGGCGAAGTTCTAGATCGATCCCCACGTCTCAGCAGACACATTACATCACATCTGTCCATTTCAAGGATGAACCGAATCTCTTTGATCCGAACCTTTGGAATGGGACTAGTTTTAGTAATCTTAATGAACGGATGAAAATTTTTTATTTCTTTTCGGTGCTTTTATTTTTTGCCCCACGTTTAAATTTAAAGTGTAGGGTTTATGATTTAGAATTTAGAATTAGGGCTTATAATTTAATTTTATAATATTTTTCTAGTGTTGGAACATAAAAAAACAGAAAATTTTTATCCATTTTCTTTCATCAATCAATAGTAACAAAAGCATTTATGAAACTATATGCTATGCATGCACGAGACGTGCAATTCCTGTTTCAGAAACTTAATCATTAAACAATATCATACAAGGCAAAAGCCATGCATGTATGAGACGTGTTATTTGCATTTCCGAGAGAGTAAAACTAGCATTTAATGACAACATCTCTTTCTCTAAGTATCCTGACTTCCTCCTTGTTAATTGTATATATATATATATTTATAATTAAAATCAACTTACACTGTGTAAAACTCTTTAAGTTTAACACGTTTTTCAGATCGTTGGATGAGGGAAATGGATGGTTGAGATTAACTCCGTGTTTTTAATTCCCAAGTGATAATTTTCACATATTTTACTGTTAATTTCATTCATCCGTTTCACTCATCCAACGATCTAAAAAACGTGTAAAACTTAAAGAGTTTTACACAGTGTAATTTGATCCTATCTCTATATTTATATATGCTGGTCTTCTAATGAAGATATTACAACAACATCTTAGAGAGTACTACCTCTCTTTCTCTAAGTATCATATACTTCATTAGATTACTATAACAATATTGTCCTCTCATAACAAACTTCTATAATATGTTCGATTTAGATTAATCGAACGACTAATCAAATTAAGGTAAAAGTATATGTCAGCAGCACCTTTTCAGTGGTCTATATAAGACGAGTGTGCATGTGGAGATTCCATCGATTTCCAGCAGGCAACGGGTATGGCATCTGCAACTGTACAAATTAGCTATGCCAATAATTCCTCTCTACAGGTCTCTTCCTCCTCCTTTCCCAATTCCCATGTCTATTATTTATTATCTTTATCAATTGTTTAGCCAAATTTGTTCACCATTTTCTTTTCTTTATCCAGAAAAAAGTACTATTGAAGACAAGGCCATTCCTGGAGGATACCATCAAAGATATGCTGACCAAAATTTAATGAACATTGATTGTCAACAACCAATATTAAAATTGGCCAACCAGATATTAAAGAAAAATAGATTTTCCTTGGCCTAATAAATTTACATTAATACTGCCCCACTAGCACCGGCAGCACCTTTTCAATGGTCTTTATAAGATTAGTAGGTACCAGGAGATTCCATATAATTCCAGCAGGCAATGGGTAGTACTAGTAGGGCATCCCCAAATGTACATGGCACCAATGCCACTAACAAACAAATTAGCTATGCCAATAATTCTTCTCTACAGGTCTCTTCCTCCTCCCTTCCCACTTCTATCAATTAATGTTTAACCAAATTTGTTCACCATTTTCTTTTCTTTATCCAGAAAAAAGTACTATTGAAGACAAGGCCATTCCTGGAGGATACCATCAAAGATATGCTGACCAAAATTCTGCCTGTTACTTGTATCAAGGTAGCGGATTTAGGCTGTGCTTCGGGCCCGAACGCCTTCCTCCCGGCATACGAAATCATGAATACCATCACTAGGATTTGCCAGAAATCGCACCACGGATCGCCTGAGCTTCAAGTGTTTCTAAACGATCTTCCCCACAACGACTTCAACGCCGTCTTTCGATCAGTTCCCGCATTCAATTCGAGGCTCTCGGAATACAAGGGAGACCCGAGGGGGCCTTGTTTTATAGCTGGAGTACCAGGTTCCTTTTATGAAAGACTTTTTCCAAGCAAGAGCATTCACTTTGTACATTCTTCATATTCTCTTCAGTGGCTCTCAAAGGTTTGTAAACAAATTTAACGAGTTTTATTGCTTAGGGTTGTTAGTTTTTTTCTAACATTTATATGATTGTGAATGGTTTTTAGGTCCCCAAAGGAGTTGAAAATAATAAGGGGAACATATATATATCAAAGATGAGTCCACCCAATGTAGCCAAAGCCTACTTGGAGCAATTTCAGAATGATTTCTGGAATTTTTTACGTTTTCGTTCAGAAGAAATGATAAGTGGAGGGAGAATGCTGCTTACCTTAGTTGGTAGGAGCATTGTTGATCCCACAAGCAAAGATTGTTGTTCTCTATGGGATCTTTTAGCCAAATCACTGCTTGACTTGGTGGACAAGGTTTAGTAGTTTTTTTAGTCAAAATCACAAAAGATGTTCCCAACGTTTGCATGTTTTGTCATTTGGCCCCCTATTTTTTTTTGGGTCCAAATATGCCCCAACGTTTCAATTTGGTCCAAATATGCTCCTGTTAGATGGAAACTGTCAGTCAACTGACGTTCAACAGCTGATGCTGACTAGACTTGCCACGTATTAAGATCTGCTGATGCCACATCAATTTTTTTTTAAGCTGTTGATCGTCAGTTGATTTACAGTTTACATCCAACAGGGGCATATTTAGACTATGAATGAAACGTTGGGGGGGCATATTTGGACCAAAAGAAAGATGTCCCCAACGTTTGCATGTTTTGTCATTTGGCCTCCTATTCTTTTTTTGATCCAAATATGCCCCTAATGTTTGCTTGTTTTGTCATTTGGCCCCCTATTCTTTCTTTTGGTCCAAATATGCCCCCAACGTTTCATACGTAGTCCAAATATGCCCCAACGTTTTAATTTGGTCCAAATATGCCTCCGTTAGATGGAAATTGTCAGTCAACTGATGTTCAACAACTAATGCTGACTGGACTTGCCACGTATTAAGATCTGCTGATGCCACGTCAAAATTTTTTTATAAGCCATTGATCGTCAGTTGATTGACAGTTTACATCCAACAGAGGCATATTTGGACTATGAATGAAACGTTGGGGCATATTTGAACCAAAAGAAAGAATAGGGGACCAAATGAAAAAACAAGCAAATGTTGGGGGCATATTTGGACCCAAAAAAAGAATAGGGGGCCAAATGACAAACATGCAAACGTTGGGGCATCTTTTGTCATTTTGCCTTTTTTTTACTTCACTTGCATACATTGTGTACATATATTTAAATTATTTATACATACATTTTATACGCCGTATATTATATGTATACACTTTAAATACGTCTATTTGGTTTGCAGGGGTTGGTAGATGAATCTGACTTGCATTCATTCAATACGTCTTACTATTACCCATGTAAAGAAGAACTAAGGGAAATCATCGAAAAGGAAGGGTCTTTTGTTCTCGACAAGATAGAAATCTTCAAAGTGAATTGGGATTTTGAAGACGATGATTGTAACGAAAGATTTAAACTCAAAAAAAATAAAAACGGACAAAATGTTGTAAATTGTGTAAGAGCAATTACTGAACCCGCGCTTGTCAGTCATTTTGGAGAACTCATCATTGATGAATTGTTCACAAAATATGCACAACATGTGAGTGAGCATTTGTCCCGTGAGAGGACGAAACATGTTAGCATTGTCCTTGTAATGTCTCTGAAATAATTATCCTATTTAAAGGTGATTATATGATAGTATCTGTTTATAGATATTTGTAACTATTTGACAATAAATATAGCGATTTAAACCTGTGTTTTCTATAATAAAAATTATTCGTTTTTTTTTCCCACTAAAACACGTATTCTAAAATTAATTATTGGTCCCATACTTATCAATTGTTTTGAATAGACCAATATTAATGATTTGTTCACACGATATAATCCACATGTGGCTGAGCATATACCGCGTCAAGTATGTTAGCATTATGATAGGGTTAGATGTAACTTGAATATGGACTTTTCTACAACTTATATCATAATTAACAATTATTTTTATAGTTTCGAGAAAAAAATAATTATTTTAAATAATATTTCTTAAATTTATAAGATTTTATAGCGTGTCATTTTATCTTATAGAAACTAATATAATATTTCTTAATTTTGATATGTGAATGGTTATGGGAGAAGGAAGCACTTGTGAGGGTTGTGATGTTCCTTGTGGGGTTAGCTTTTGTTGATTGTTATTGTCTTGGGATGTTATATGTTTATGGGGTCATTTTGGTGATTTTAGTTGGAGTTGAAAGTAGGGATGGACACCGGTCGGGTTTTTAGTCCACCCGAACTTGGCTCGAATATTTTCTTTAAAAAATCTAACTCGAAAATAAATATACTAAACCCGACGAGACCTATAGAAAAAAATTAATTTTAGGGACCTAATTGTAAAAAAAATAATTTTAGGAGATCTAATTGTAAAAAAATATAATTTGAAGGACTAAATTGTAAATAAAAAATTCAATTTTAAGGACATAATTATAAAAAAATATAAAGAGGGGAATTATTATAAATATCTCTAAAAAATTTAGGGGAATATTACACAATTAGTCTCATATCGGGTCGGGTCAGATATTTTCCACCCTAAACCCGAACCTGACTCGAGCTCACCCTTAATAAATACTGACCTGACCCAAACCTGATTTTTTCATTAAAAAATACAACATGATTGGGTCGGGTCGGGTTGGAAACCGACTGGATCGGGTAAAATGTCCATCCTTAGTTGAAAGTCTCAATTTCTAGTGGCGAGTAGGGATGTAAAAACAAGTAATCATATGAGTTTTAGGTCAGGTCAAATCAGATACATGTCATTTCAGGTTGATTTGATGTTTCGACTTGATTCGAGTCTGGTGAGGGTCAATTTCAGGTCAAGTTCATTTTAGGTCGGGTCAAAATGGTTTGGTCTGAATTAGTTAATTGATGGGTTAATTCGGGTCTGGGTGGACTTCAGGTCGGGTTCATTTCAGGTCAGTTTAATTTCAGGTCAGGTTCATTTAATGTCGGTTTCATTTTAGGTCGAGTTAATTAGGGTTTCAAATTCGTATTAAGTTTGATTTCGGTACAAATAGTCGATATACTTTAAGTTAGGTCATTTCGAGTGAATTATTTAATGCCTTTCACGAACATAAATCACATTAAAAATAAATAATATGGAGTAGAATGAACAAAAATATCACCATATTTAAAATATTAGACTAAATTAAAAAAATTAAAAATAAATAAGTGTTAATTTTGGCTAAAATGAAGTATTAGGACTAGAGTGAACAAAAATATCAGCATATTAAAAATATTAGACTAAATTATAAAAATATAAAATAAATATAGGTTTGTTTTGGTTTAAAATAAAATTTTAAGGACTAATATAAATAAAAATATCATCATATTAAAAATATTGAACTAAATTATAAAAAATTAAACTTTAATTTTGAGAAGAAATTTAATCAAATTTCAAGAGTTCTAAGCCTCTAAGGCCCAACTTCACCCATGCACATGCCACTGGTCTATTCTCTATATAGCTGAATATCTAAAATATCCTAAACACATTCTTAAAGAAATTACTATGTTGCTTTAAAACTCCTAAAATTTAGCGAGTATTTTTGGGATGTGTTTAAATTAGGTATATCTAAACTCGGTGATGAGATAATGTAGGGTGACATACTGAATTCGATAATAATTTTTAGGTTAGGTTTAAGGTGTTACATTATTATATTTTTTGTACTTCTTTCAGGTCTGGTCAAAAGCATGTTGTCTGGTGAAGGCTCGCTCTGGGTGGCATGGACCAAGATGTATGCATTCAATGAGAGGGATTATTAAAGTGTGAACTGCAAAACTCACTTCAGCCGGCGCTTGAGGAAACTGATTAAGCTAAGACCACTTGTGTAAACTCTTACCCCTTCTGCTACTAGTGTGGGGAGCGTATGGAATGAAATCAAGGGTGTTGAGCCTAAAGTGGCATGGCATAAGATCGTATGGTATGGACTGCATACCTCAAAACACTCCATGATAGCATGGATGATAATTTTGAATCGGCTGCTTATATGTGATAGATTGCGGCGTATGAGAATAAATGTGGAGCCAAATTGTTCATTATGCAAAAATGAATTAGTGTCTAGAAATCATTTATTTGCGGATTGCCATTATTCAAACTAAGTTTGGCATGGAATTCTTTCACTCTGTGGTATTCAAAGAGAACTCTTAGATTGGGAGGGAGAGCTAGCATGACCGTGTTTCCGTTTGAAGGGAAAATCTTTAATTGTGTATATTCTCAAGCTTGCGTGAAATTTGTATGTCTATCATATATGGGAGGAACGAAACCGTAAAATATTTAGGTATACTCAAAAGGATTGGATTAGTTTACTTGTTTGTGTACAGAAAATAATGTGTATAAAAATGCAATGTAAAAATATATACATGGGTGATGTAAATAGACGAATTTGTGCTAATTGGGAAATCCCCTAAGGAGATGGACGCCCAATTGCATAAAAAAAAACCCAAAGATCAAATTATGGGGGAGCGCACGATCATCCTTGAAATGAACAGATGCGATATAATGCGTCTGATGTGACGTGGGGATCGATCTAGAGCTTCACCCATCATCCTGTATCATACTTTTGCTTTGCTTGACAGGAATTGAGTGGTTCAAATACAACATGTGCGCAAAGAAGCGAATAGAGTGGCTGATGGTTTGACTAAAATGGCCACAGCGGACTCCACATGTTGCCGCCAATTTGCATCGCCCCCTAACGCTGTGCTTATCCTTTACACGAGGATTGCGTAGGACAATGACAAAGTCATGATTTTCATATAATAAGGTCATGAGTGAAGTATAAAGTATAAAGAATTCTCATACCGCTACAATAAATATAATAAGTTCATGATTGATTACATCCTTATAGTTTAGCTGCTAGTTCTCTCCTTTATCAAAAAAGAAGAAGAAGATCAAAGTATGATTTTATACTCAAATTTATTACTTAGTATTTTTTTTCTTTTCTCAAATCAATTCAATTTTATTAATAGGCTTATACAATTGCCAAGCAATGCCATAATATTAGCCAAAATAGAAGTACATTTAAACACCACAACAATATATCATATCCTTACACTAAATAAACACCCTTTTCTTAACTGACTGTCCGAGTCTAAACTCTCCAACAGTCCTATCAATATTCTCACAACAATATGTACAATTAATTACACAACAAGTTTATATTCCAAGAACTGTTCCACTAAAACCTTTGTTCAAACATGTTTCTTGAAACACAACAAACACGAATACACAATTAACATACGTAAAAAAAATACTATCAAACAACCAAATCCACACTTGTCGAAACTCAAAAGAGCTAGTCGATATGAGATCGATCATATGCTAACCCTCTTCCGATACCACCAATGCATCAGATTGCATTTGGTTCTGGTAGGTGAAAGCATCTTCGTTTATCAGTAAATTCAAAAACGAAGACAACACATCATAGTCAGGGACAGAACTATAGGGGGGATTTATCAGTGAATTCAGAAACGGAGAATTCACTTTTGTCCCCCCCTATTTAAATTTTTTTAAAAATGAGTTTATTTATAAATTTACCCTGTCTCCACTTTAAAACATTTATAGTTTGCCCCCAACCCAAAATTCTGACTCTGTCACTAATCGTAGTACAACAAAAAGAGCTCTAGATAAGGTACATCACAATGCAATATAGTCCATATATGACCAATTATTTCATAGTCATTACAGCAATAATATGCTAACAGCCTTCATCTTCTCATGTGACAAAACACCACCTACATTTTGTGCATATATAGAAAATAAATCATTGATTATGGTTTCTCCAATACAACAACTATTTCATAGACATCACAAGGAGCATGCTAACATGTTTTGTCTTCTCACGGGACAATTGCTCACCCAAATGTTGTGCAAATCTTGTGAACAATTCATCGATGATGGTATCTCCGAAATGATTGGCAAGCATGGATTCAGTAATCGCTCTTATGCAGTTTGCAACGTTTTTTCCGCTTTTACCCTTTTCGAATACAAATTTTTTGTTACAATCTTCATCTTCAAAATCCCAATTCCTTTCGAAAGTTTCAATATTGTCAAGAACAAAAGACCCTTCCTTTTCGATGATTTCCCTCATTTCTTCTTTGCATGGATAATAGAAAGGCGTATTAAATGAATCCACGTCAGATTCATGCACCAATCCCTGCCAACCAAATAGATTGTTCACAATAGATCAAGTGCCATGATGGATTTAAAGTGTATTATGTATACATATATACGTAAAGAATACTAAACCTTGTCCACCAAGTCAAGGAGTGATTTGGCTAAAAGATCCCATGGAAAACAACAATCTTTGCTTGTGGGATCAGAAATGCTCCTACCGATGAAGGTAAGCAGCATTCGCCCTCCGCTTATCATTTCGTCGGAACGAGATCGTAGAAAATTCGAGAAATCGTTCCGAAATTGCTCCAAAAATGCTTTGTGTACATTGGGTGGACTCGACTTAGATATGTATATGTTCCCCTTATTGTTCTCAACTCCTTTTGGGACCTAAAAGATCATTCACAATCATACAAGTGTTAGTTAAAACTAATCTCTCTATGCAATAACATTCATTAGGTTTGTTTACAAACCTTGGAGAGCCAATGAAGACAATAGGAAGAATGTACAAAGTGAATGCTCTTGCTTGGAAAAAGTCTTTGATAAAAGGAACCTGGTGCTCCAGCAACAAAACAAGGCCCCCTCAGGTCTCCCTTGTCTTTCGAGAGCCTCGAATTGAATGCGGGAACTGATCGAAAGACGTCGTTGAAGTCGTTGTCGGGAAGGTCGTTTAGAAACACTTGAATCTCAGGCAATTTCTTATGTGATTGCTGGCAAACCCTAATGATGGTATCCATAATTTCATTTGTTGGGGAGAAGGCGTTCGGACCCGAAGCACAGCCTAAGTCGGCCACCTTAATACAAGTAACCGGCAAAATCTTGCTCAACATTTCTTTGGTGGCATCCTCTAGGAATGGCCTTATCTTCAATTGTACTTTTTTTCTGAAAAAGGAAAGAAAAAAAGTGGTGAACAATTCGGATATAGACTAATTCGGATCAGATTTCACAGAGGTCCAATATAAGTGTGACACTCTTAACCCAGTTTTCTCCATTCACAATATCAGGATATAGACTTCCGACCTTGCTTAAGGGACCTAACGTCTCATCCCGCTAGATCAACCGGTTGTTGGTTAAAAGAACGGATAAAGATAATAAATAATAAACATGGGGAGGGAGAAGGAAGAGACCTGCAGAGAGGAATTATTGGCATAGCTAACTTGTTTGTGAGTGGCATTGGTGCAATGTGCATTTGCAGATGCCATAACCATTGCCTGCTGGAAATAGATGGAATCTCCACATGCATACTTGTCTTATAAAGAGCGAAGGCGGGATGGAAATCGTCTTTCTCTTAATCATGCCTTCATCTATGCCTTTACAAAGGCGATGCAAATGTATAATAATACACGGAGCAGATTTAATATAAATTAAAAATATATATATATTATGTTACAATATTATTATAAGATATGTTATAATAATGAACGGATCAGGTTTAATATAAAAATCACCTGCAAGTATTTGGAGTTTTAAAGCAACATGGCAATGTCTTTAAGTATTTGTTTAGGTTATTTCAGATCTTTAATTATATATAGATCAGACCGTAGCATGTGCATGGGCGAAGTTGGGCCTTAGAGGTTCAGACATCTTGAAAATTGATTAAATTTCCTTTTTAGCCCTTCTCAAAATTAAAGTTCAATTTAAGTCCTTTAGCACCCTTAATTAAATGGAAATTTTGTTTTTTTTAATCTATTTTTTTGAATATGAGTACGTTAGTTTTATTTTTAAAAAATTAAAAATATTATAAAAGTTTATAACTCAAATAAACGAACTTGTTCCAAACATATTCATATAAACAAAGAAACACAAAAACTAATGTATCTAAACATAACCATATATATGAAGAAAAGATAAAAACATCAACTCAAAGACTTGAAACAAAATAGATACAAATATCACCAAAGCTCGACGATGAAAAGTTTTCTTTTACTCAACAATAAATGATTTATTAATAGAAGGAGAATCATATCACGTCTTCCACTGAAATGTGTGTCTCGTTAAAAACCTTTTTAAACCTTCAATCGTTCTTTCTTCCAAATTCCTAAATCGGCAATAAAAATCCTAGCTTCCATTCTTTCTCTTTTCTTCCAATTATCAGATTCAACATGGTATCAGTTAATGAAACTTTTGATTTTCGTTCTCCTTCCACTGACGTCTCTCGAAATTCCTTAAAAATGATGATCCTTGCAACCTGTATTACATTCATCATAGTGAAAATCCTTCGCTAGTGTTGACCTCTCCTCTTCTTGACGGTAAGAATTATCACCTATGGGTGCGTTCTATCTGAATGACATTGATATCCAAAAACAAATTTGAATTTGTTAATGGGTGTATCAAAGAACTAAAGCGTGACGACCCTCACTTCTCTGCCTAGGTAAAGTGTAACAATCTCGTCCTGTCTTGGGTCCAAAGGGCGTTGAATCCAGAAATCGCACAAAATGTGATTTTGATAGATAATGCGTCTGATCTTTGGGTTGATCTCTTTGACCGTTTCAGCCAAGGCGATTTGCTACGAATTTTTAATTTGTTTCAGGAGTTTTTTTTAGCTTGAATCAAGATAATCATACGGTCTCTGTCTATTTTACTCAATTAAAAATTATTTGGGATGAGATTTGTTTCTTGCGGCCGTTGCAATCTTGTTCTTGCTCAGCCTCAATCTATAGCAAAAAGGACTTAGTGTTGTGTTTTCTTCGAGGCCTGAATGAAAACTTTGCTGGTCCTAAAACCCAAATTTTAATGGGTAAACCATTACCAATTGGTTCTAATATGAATAGTGTCTTAATCTTCTTTCTTTTGCTTTTGATGCTTCTCCAAGTGATGCTCCAGGTTCTGTTCTTTCTTGTTCTATTTTTAGAATTAACAATGTGCCATAGATAATTGATAGTGGTGTAACATATCGCATTTGTTGTTCCTTAGAACTATTTTCAAGTTATTCTAAGGTTGATAATAAGTTTGTCAAATTGCCTAATAATCAATTAGTTCAAGTAAGTCATATACGGACTGTTACTATTTTAAGAACACTTGTTCTTAAAAATGTTTTCCATATTCCAGGATTCAGTTTTAATCTAATTTCTGTAAGTCAATTGACTAAAGATAATTATGTTTCTTTGATTTTTACTTCTGGAATTTGTTTAATACAAGATGTGCATCACCGGATAACGATTGGTACAACTAGTGAGACTACTGGTTTGTACAAATTGAATACTTTTTTTAATAATGTTCGTTTTAGAAGTGATTCTACTGTTTCTAGTTGTAATTCAAGCCTTTGACATTTTAGATTAGGACATCCCTCAAGAAAGAGGATGCAATTATTTTCTATGTTGCATAATAAGATACCTACTTTGCACTCTTTAGATTGTACGTCGCACCAATGGCAAACCCTATGCAATCAAAATAATTTGGAACTATCAGTTTGTTAATGGGGAGCTATCAGTTTGCTAAATTTGGACCGGCAAAAGTGTTGGGGTCTGTAGAAAATGAAGCAAGGAAAATAACAAGTCAATATCAAGAGTAGTAGACTCTACGGATATCCCAGCAGACAATGATTATGACATCCCTAAATAATGCGCCACGAATAATCAATAATGCGCTCTATTGATTATTTCGTTATCATAATATTTTGAATTCTCGAACTGAATTTAAATAGGATATCACAATCATAGTTCTTATTTATGATTGAATTGTGGTAATAATCGTGTTGTCAACGTGTCTTATTATAATATGTATTTTTTTAATATTGTTTGTTATTGATTTTTTCCTTGTGTTGTTGGTATCTTTTTGTGAACCCTTTCGTGTGCCGTACTCTTTTCCTCTACAAAAATTTAAGGAGACGCACATTTTAGTGGAAGACGTGATATGATTCTCCTTCTATTAATAAATCATGCACATGCTACGGTCTGATCTATATATGACTAAATATCTGAAATAACCTAAACAAATACTTAAAGACATTGCCATGTTGCTTTAAAACTCCAAATACTTGCAGGTGATTTTTATATTAAACCTGCTCCGTTCATTATTATAACATATCTTATAATATTGTAACATAATATTTTTTTAATTTTATATTAAACCTGCTCCGTGTATTATTATACATTTGCATCGCCTTTGTGAAGACATAGATGGAGGCATGATTAAGAGGAAGACGATTTCTGTCATGCCTTCTTCGCTCTTTATAAGACGAGTATGCATGCGGAGATTCCATCGATTTCCAGCAGGCAATGGTTATGGCATCTGCAAATGCACATTGCACCAATGCCGCTGACAAACAAGTTAGCTATGCCAAGAATTCCTCTCTACAGGTCTCTTCCTTCTCCCTTCCCATGTTTATTATTTATTATCATTATCCGTCATTTTAACCAACAGCCAGTTGGTCTAGCGGGATAAGGCGTTAGGTCACTTAAGCAAGGTCGGGAATCTATATCCTGACATTGTGAATTGAGAAAACTGGGTTAAGAGGATCACACTTATATTGGACCTCTGTGAAATCTGATCCGAATTAGTCTATATCCGATTGTTCACCACTTTTTTTCTTTCATTTTCCAGAAAAAAGTACAATTGAAGACAAGGCCATTCCTAGAGGATGCCACCAAAGAAATGTTGAGCAAGATTTTACCGGTTACTTGTATTAAGGTGGCGGACTTAGGCTGTGCTTCGGGTCCGAACGCCTTCTCCCCAACATATGAAATTATGGATACCACCATTAGGGTTTGCCAACAATCACATAAGAAATTGCCTGAGATCCAAGTGTTTCTAAACGACCTTCCCGACAATGACTTCAACAACGTCTTTCGATCAGTTCCGGCATTCAATTCGAGGCTCTCGGAAGACAAGGGAGACCTGAGGGGGCCTTATGAATGTTATTGCATATAGACATTAGTTTTAACTAACACTTGTATGATTGTGAATGATCTTTTAGGTCCCAAAAGGAGTTGAGAACAATAAGGGGAACATATACATATCTAAGTCGAGTCCACCCAATGTACACAAAGCATTTTCGAAGCAATTTCGGAACGATTTCTCGAATTTTCTACGATCTCGTTCCGACGAAATGATAAGCGGAGGGCGAATGCTGCTTACCTTCATCGGTAGGAGCATTTCTGATCCCACAAGCAAAGATTGTTGTTTTCCATGGGATCTTTTAGCCAAATCACTCCTTGACTCGGTGGACAAGGTTTAGTATTCTTTACCTATATGTATTTCGAGATTCAAACGGTTTATACATGCATTTTATGTAGAGATGGGCACGGGTAGGGTTTTTGGCCCACCCAAACTCGACCCGAAAATATATACTTCAAACTCAAACCCGACCCGACCCGACCGAGTTATTAAAAAATAATAATTTTTAGGGACTTAATTGTTAAAAAAATAAATTTTAGAGACTTAATTGTAAAAGAAGTAATTTTAATGACCTCATTGTAAAAATATATATAAAGAGTGAGCATTATTGTGAATATCCCTAAAAATTTTAAGAGAAAATTACACTATTAGTCCTAGGTCGGATCATGCCGGATTTTTTCCCACCCTAAACCCGACCCAACCTGACTTTACCATTTAAAAAAAATCTGACCCGACTCAAACTCGAATTTTTTATGAAAAATTTCGACCCGATCAGGTCGGGTCGGGTAAAATGCCCATCCCTAATTTTATGCGTTATATATTATATGTATATACACTTTAAATTCATCGTAGCACTTGATCTATTGTGAACAATCTATTTGGTTGGCAGGGATTGGTGCATGAATCTGATGTGGATTCATTTAATACGCCTTTCTATTACCCATGCAAAGAAGAAATGAGGGAAATCATCGAAAAGGAAGGCTCTTTTGTTCTTGACAATATTGAAACTTTCGAAAGGAATTGGAATTTTGAAGATGAAGATTGTAACAAAAATTTTGTATTCGAAAAGAGTAAAAGCGGAAAAAACGTTGCAGATTGCATAAGAGCGATTACTGAATCCATTCTTGCCAGTCATTTCGGAGATACCATCATCGATGAATTGTTCACAAGATATGCACAACATGTGGGTGAGTATTTGTCCCGTGAGAAGACAAAACATGTTAGCATGCTCCTTGTGATGTCTATGAAATAGTTGTTCTATATATGCACAAAATGTAAGTGATGTTTTGTCACATGAGAAGATGAAGGTTGTTAGCATAAATGTTGTAATGACTATGAAATAATTGGTCATATATGGACTATATTGCATTGTGATGTACCTTATCTATAGCTCTTTTTGTTAACCTTTGATTGAAATGAAAGAGCAATAGCCCATGCTTAGATTTCGGAAAACTAGAAATCGTCTACCCCTTAATTATGTCCTTTTTAGTGTCTTCACTTTAAAATGGCGAGTTTAGGGTTTAGGGTTTAAGGTTGGGGCTTTGGGATAGAGTTTAGGGAATTATGTGTAGGGTGTATTTTTTAGGGTTTAGGATATGAAAATTAAGGTTAGGACTTAGAATTTAACTTTTAGGTGTTTTTTAGTAGGGGGCATATAAAGAAGCATGGTTAGAGGGCATGCGATTTTTACTCCACATAATGGGAAGCCAAGGTGACATACAAAACAAATTTGTTAAGCTAGAGGCTTTGTGG
The DNA here is from genome assembly GCA_958450335.1 of Hibiscus tridactylites. Classification (NCBI taxonomy): domain Eukaryota; kingdom Viridiplantae; phylum Streptophyta; class Magnoliopsida; order Malvales; family Malvaceae; genus Hibiscus; species Hibiscus tridactylites. Next base: position 75,264,901 of record OY288286.1, on the reverse strand, counting down.
TGAACAACGTTGTCTCGAATGAGGAGTAATATGAACAACCGTTCAGGGTTTCATCTTATGTTTTTATAATTTTGATAATATTTTTAAGTGGTAATTTTGTAAATTAGTGGCTGTTACTTATTGTTTAGTTGTATTTGAAGTGTTCTTTAAACAAAAAATGAAAATAATTGATTGTTAATGAAATATTAAATTAATTGTTAAAGTAATGAAATATACTTCCATTCTACAAAAGTCTATTTTTAAATTTTTCACTTAAGACTCCGAAAATATTTGGAACATCTCTGATTTTAAAATAAGTTAAATTTAACTGTCATTTTCTTCTAAATTTTAAAATTAGACACGTTACATTTTATTCTCTATTTTTCTGATTTAAATACATTCATTTTCTTGAATTTTCACGCTTAGGAAAATTGTGAATAAAATGAACATTGTAGTTTGTGGATGTATGATCCAATTGACTTTATTATAAATTAGTGTTGAGGTATACATAAGGGCGCCGAAAAAGTGCAGATGATGTTAGGAAGTTACTAGAGAATACTAGAGATTGTTAGATGTTGTTAAACTTTGTTTAAAGTAGTTATAAGTTTGTTAGATTGGTTAAAGGGTAGTTTTCTACTTGTATATATAGTTTGTAAAAACAGATCTCTTTAATTCAATATATTGAGATTCATAAACCCAAAATAATTTTAACATGGTATCAGCCTAGCCCGTTTCTTTTCTTTTGGGTTTATTTCCTTTTCAGCCCATTTTCCCATTTTTTCTTTCTGTTTCTCTCAGCCCAAACAGATCTCTATTGCCGTTTCTTTTCATTTTCTCCTAATCTTTGTGCCCTAATTTTCTTCTGCTTCTCTTCGATCGCCATGCCGCCGGCTGATGAATCCGTTCTGGATTTCAATCATGTGTTGTATCTTCATCCCTCCGATACTCCTGGCGCCGTTCTTGTTTCTCACTTGCTCACCGGCGTTGAGAACTACAGTGTTTGGAGCCGGTCCATGCGCATCGCTCTCCTTGCGAAAAACAAATTGGGGCTTATCGATGGTAGCTGCCGCCGTTCTGCGTTTACTGGTTCTTTGGAGTCTCAATGGGATCGCTGCAATGCGATCGTTCTTTCATGGCTCCCTAACACGGTTTCGAAGGACATCTCTGCCGGAATCGTCTTTTCTTCAAGTGCTGCGTTGGTTTGGACAGATCTTCAGGAGCGTTTCGATAAGGTGGATGGTCCTCGCACTTTCTTTCTCCACCGCGAGATTGTTACTCTGGTTCAAGGTGTATCCTCCATCTCTGACTATTTTACTAAACTCAAGTTGCTTTGGAATGAGTTTGATTCCCTTGTTCCGTTTTCATCTTGTGAATGTGAGGAGTCTCAAAAGAATCAGGAGCATCTTGTCCAACAGAAACTATTTCAGTTTCTTATGGGCCTCAATGAGTCCTATTCTGCGGTTCGAAGTCAGATGCTTCTCATGAAGCCCTTGCCGTCCGTCAATCAAGCCTATTCGATGTTGATTCAGGAAGAATCACAGCGGCTTCATCTCTCTGCTCCGTCTCCTTTGTTAGATCCGTCGGTGATGTTTTCTACTTCTGGTGCTAGCTCCAGACGTAAATTCAATGGTGTTTGTGACCATTGCAAAGTTCGTGGCCACAAAAAGGAGAACTGTTATCGCCTCATTGGCTTCCCTCCTGATTTTCGCTTCACTAAACGGAAGGATTCTCCCACGAATCTGGCAGCTTCCTGCGATTCTGAGCTTGAGCCGCCGTCATCAACTTTGGCTCCTTCGTTCTCCCAGGCCCAATATGATCAGATTCTGGCCTTGTTGAACAAGGGCCCTTCTGATTCTGTTGTCAATACTGCAGGTATTGATCTCTCTGGTAAGTCTGCTAATACTTGGATTTTAGACACTGGTGCCACTGATCATGTAGCTTCGGATTTCACTTGCTTAATTGATCATGTTCCATGTGCTTTGAACTCCAGATTTGTCCGTCTTCCTAATGGTAAAAAAGTTTCAATTACTCACATCGGTTCCATTTCTTTGTTCAATACCATTATTCCTAATGTTTTTTTTGTTCCTGAGTTTCATCTTAATCTCCTATCCATTTCCAAACTGGCTTCTTCTCTTAATTGTTTTGTTTCTTTTTATCCTCATTTTTGTCTTTTTCAGGAGCTCTCCACTGGCAGGACGAAGGGGATTGGTAGGGAGTATAGAGGCTTGTACCTGTGCAATCCTTTGCTTCAGGTTTCCCCTCCCACTAAACCAAACCTTAATCCTGTATCAACTGTTTCTTGCCATACACTTGTTACTGATTCTGATTCATTGTTATGTAATTCTTCTGTTACTGATTCTGTTTTGTGGCATGCTCGGTTGGGTCATGCTTCACTTAATAAAATGAGGAAATTGTCTTGTCTTTCTGATTGTGTTTTTGATTCTGATAAAATTCATCAATGTTCTGTTTGCCCCCTTGCTAAGCAAATTAGATCTCCCTTTCTTTTACATACCACTGTTACTTCTAAGCCTTTTGAGATTGTTCATACTGATTTATGGGGCCCTTATAGGGTGTCCACACATTCTGGCCATCGTTACTTTCTTACCTTGGTAGATGATTACAGTAGAATGACTTGGATTTACTTGCTTAAACTGAAATCTGATTCTGTGTTGATTTTGAGAAATTTCTTTGCTATGGTTCATACTCAATTTTCTGCCTCTGTTTTAGTCTTACGTAGTGATAATGGTTCAGAATTTTTCAATTCTGAATGTAGTACTTTGTTTTAATCCTTAGGAATTATACACCAAAGTAGTTGTGTTCACACCCCTCAGCAAAATGGGGTTGCTGAACGTAAACATAGGCATTTGCTTTCTGTAGCTAGGTCCCTTAGGTTTCAATCCAGTTTGCCACTTAAATTTTGGGGCGAGTGTGTTTTAACTGCCTGTTATCTCATTAATCGTCTTCCTTCCTCTGTTCTTCAATGGCAAACTCCTTTTGAACGTCTTTATAATAAAACTCCTAATCTTTCTCATTTGCGTGTGTTTGGTTGTCTTGTTTATGCTACATCACTTAGGAATTCTGATAAATTCTCACCTCGGTCCATTCCTTCTGTATTTTTAGGTTATAGTTCGACACAAAAAGGTTATATTCTTTTTAATTTGTCCTCTAAATCCTTTTTTGTTAGTCGTGATGTAGTTTTTCATGAATCCATCTTTCCTTTTTCGTTTCCTTCTAAGTCTACTTCTTTTTCCCCCCTCAGTCTGTTGTTTTTGATTCTGATTTTTTAATTCTTGATGATGATGTTTCTGCTCGTAATTCTGGTCATTCTACTCATTCATCTACTGCTCCTCTTGAACCATCTCAACCTCACCATCCTACACCACCTCAACTTCACCATCCTACACCACCTCAACCTCAACCTCCAGAACCCCCTCAACCTCAGCCTCCTGAACCACTTCAACCTCAACCTCCTGATCCACCTCATCCTCAACATCCTGAACCATTTCATCATCCTGAGCCTTCTGATCCTATTGTTCGACGCACCTCTAGAGTAACTAGACCTCCTGCATGGCTACATGACTTCATTACTCCTTCTCAATCTGCCTCGTCCTTCCAATCAGGGGAGTATCCTATTTCTAACTACATTTCTTATGCTCATCTTCCTTTTCATACTCAAACTTTTATTTCTTCTATTTCTCATTCTTCATCTGTTGAGCCTTCTTCTTATTCTGAGGCCATTCAAAATCCCCTCTGGGTTCAAGCTATGAATGAGGAGCTTTTAGCTTTGGAATCCAATGCTACCTGGACTGTGGTTCCTTTGCCTCGTGGCAAGACTCCAATTGGCTGCAAATGGGTATTTCGCATCAAGTACAAGGCCTCTGGTGAAATTGAACGGTACAAGGCCCGTCTTGTTGCTAAGGGTTACACTCAACGAGAAGGAATTGACTATGGTGACACCTTCTCTCTTGTAGCCAAACTAGTTACTGTTAGACTTATCCTCTCTCTTGCTGCTTCCCTTGATTGGTCTCTCCATCAAATGGACGTGCACAATGCTTTTCTTCAAGGCCATCTTGATGAAGAAGTCTACATGAAGTTGCCTGAAGGTTTTTCCAGCCAGGGGGAGAACATGGTTTGTCGGCTGAAAAAATCCCTTTATGGTCTTAAACAAGCATCACGGCAGTGGAACTTGAGGCTGACTGAAACTCTGCTATCTGCTGGATACAAACAAAGCAATTATGATTATTCTTTGTTCACAAAAAGGCAAGAGGATAAGCTAGTCATTATGCTTATATATGTGGATGACTTGATGATAACGGGTAATGATCCTGGTTTGATTAAAGAGCTGAAATCCATCTTAAATCACAGTTTTAAGATGAAGGACTTAGGGGAATTGAAGTATTTCCTAGGTCTAGAGGTTTTGAGGTCAAAAGAAGGAATTCTAGTGAATCAAAGGAAATATGCTCTTGAGCTTATAGAAAGCACTAGATTGAGTGGTGCAAGACCTGTAGCATCACCCCTGGAACAGAATGTTAAATTAACTTCAACCGAGTTTGATAGAGAAGTAGAGCACAAGGATATGAACTGTACTGAAGACCGTGAAGTTGAAGACAAAGCTGTTTTTCAGAGATTGATAGGAAGGTTAATATATTTAACCCACACACGACCCGACATCACCTTTGTTGTTCATCATCTAAGTCAGTTCATGCAAAGTCCAAAAAGGACACATTTCGAGGCTGCTCTCCGGATAGTACGATATGTGAAAAATAATCCAGGTCAGGGGATTTTTCTGAAAGCAAAGAATGATGGAAAGATCACTGCATACTGTGATTCGGATTGGGCATCATGTCCAATGTCGAGAAGATCAGTTACTGGTTATTGCATCAAGATTGGGCATTCCTTGATATCGTGGAAGTCAAAGAAACAATCAACAGTAGCCAGATCTTCTGCAGAAGCAGAATACAGAAGCATGGCAATGACAACCTCGGAAGTTATTTGGCTCAAGGGGTTGTTGAAGGATCTGGGAAGTGAAAGTGAAGAACCAATGACAGTTTTTTGCGACAGCAAAACTACGTTACAAATTGCAGCGAATCCAGTTTTTCATGAACGTACAAAACACATAGAGATAGACTGTCACTTTGTGAGGGAAAAAATTCAGAAAGGGATCATACGAACTGAGTACATACCCTCAGCAGAGCAGCTTGCAGACATCATGACCAAGGCTTTGGGAGTACAACAACACAAGTACCTGATGAACAAGTTGGGGATTAAAGATGTATTTAAACCTCCAACTTGAGGGGGAGTGTTAGGAAGTTACTAGAGAATACTAGAGATTGTTAGATGTTGTTAAACTTTGTTTAAAGTAGTTATAAGTTTGTTAGATTGGTTAAAGGGTAGTTTTCTACTTGTATATATAGTTTGTAAAAACAGATCTCTTTAATTCAATATATTGAGATTCATAAACCCAAAATAATTTTAACAGATGATTTTTATCCGTCGAGGGACTCTCTACCGCTTGGTTCAATCTCTTTATTGTGTTCAAAAATTAGAAATTGTAATATTATTATTTTATTTTTTTACTTTTATAATATCATTAATTAATTTATGCGATTATAATTATTGAATATTCTTATTAAAATTATGAATTAAAAAGTGTAAAATTTTTATATGCAGACCGTGTAAAATTAATTTTACATAAGCTTTTATATTTACACTATAAAACCTAAATTCTAAATTCTTAACATTAATTTTGAAAAACAAAACCCTAAACTTTAAGCTATATACCCTAAATTTTAAAAACTAACCTTAAATTTTAAATTCTACAATCTAAACCCTTAAACTTTAAACATTTGTATTAAAGTTTTCTCATTAAAAAAACATTTCAGTTTATCATGTTGACTTTTATATGAGTTAGAACGATGTTCTTTAGAAAAATATATCAGCATTTTAACGAAAATCATTATTCATGCTAATTATTTAAACTAATTAATAAATTATATAAAACAAATGAATCGAACCATAATTTGACATTTGGTTTTCAATAACATTTAACTATAATATTCTGAGAATTTTTTGAAGTCAATTATTTTAAGGGTAATTGTTCTATACACAAGCGCTTGTGAAATTTTTTTTACACAAGCGTCTTAATTTTAGGGGTTAGAGACTCCGTTTAGGGTTTAAAATTTAGGGGTATAAGTGTATTAGTTTTGAATTTAGGGATTGTTGATAAAATTTTGAGTTTAGGGTTAAAATTTAGGGTTTATAGGTTAAAACCTAAATCTCTACATATATTACCCTAAAACTAAACTCTAACCCTAAACTCTAAATTCTAACCCTAAGTTCTAAATTCTAAACATGAACCATAAATTCTAAACATTTACATTAAAACCCCTAAACTCTAAACCCTAAGCCCTAACCCTAAACCCTATAATTGAGGCGCTTATGGAAATAAAAAATTTCCACCGCCAGTGTATAGGATATTAATCCTTATTTTAAAATTATCTTTTTTTATTTGGTCGGTATACACCTTTTTTTGGGTAATAGTATACTCTTTTTGTTTGAAAGTGAAGGCGTGCACTTTTATACTAAATTATTAAAGATTATTATCTTATACACTAATATTGGAAACCGAAAGTTTTCATAAACGTCTTAGTTTTAGAATTTAGGGTGTAGAACTTAAAAGTTTAGAATTTAGGGATAGTTGTTAGAATTTAGAGTTTATGATTATATTTAGGGTAGGGATGGGCATTTTACCCGACCCAAGACTTATTGTGTAATTTTCCCCTAAATTTTTTAGGGATATTTATAATAATATCCCTCTTTATATATATTTTTTATAATTAAGTCCTTAAAGTTGATTTTTTATTTATAATTTAGTCCTTTAAATTATATTTTTTTTACAATTAAGTCCCTTAAAATTATTTTTTACAATTAGGTCTCTAAAATTAATTTATTTTATATAGTTCGGGTCGGGTTGGGTCGAATTTAGTATATTTATTTCCGGGTCGGGTGCGGGTGGACCAAAAACCCGACTCGTGCCCATCCCTAATTTAGAGTTTATAAGTTAAACCCTAAACCTTAAATCTTATACCCTAAACTAAGACCATAAACCTTAAATTAAGACATTTGTAGAAACTTTTAGTTTTCCACAACCAGTGTATACGATATAAATCTAATTATAAATACAATTTATAATTAAGAAAAGAGAGAATCATATTGGCATCATTATTCATTATCGGTAAAGCATGGAGATTGCTAGTATTTGACTTACATTAAATATGTGTGACTTGGAAATTTAGAAATTCATAATTACATCATGTCCAAAGTATGCATCACGAATATTGGACCCAAAATCCTCTTCCCTAAATCCTTGTCTTATCCTATCATACCCCATCCTCAATGTAATGCCACGTCTACTTTGTTTTTCTTTTTGGTTGTATTACCATATAAATGCATAAATTATAGTTTTTTTTTTAGTTTAGGTCTTTAAATTTATTTTTTTATCAAATTTAATATTTAATATTTAATATTTCATTCTGATATATTCTTATGGAACAACGAACTATGTCATGGGTCTTGTGACGAGATGATGAGGTCTCATTACAGCGATAACGATATAACGATCGACAATGACATATGAGGAATTTTAGATTTAGGGTTAAGGATTCAAGGGGGTTTGGAGTGTTTTGTGAATTTAGTTTTTTTAGGAATTAGGAAGTTTTGGGGTTTTATTGAAATTTTTTAAGAAATTTAAATTTTAAAAAATAAAAGAAAAAAATCAAAGTCATATTAGAATTTTTAATTGATTGGTCTTAAAATGATAAAGAGATGAAACGTTAAACACATACTTTGACCAAAATTTTAAACTTTTAAAATAAAAATGTGAGATAATTTGGGGATTTTTTAAATAAAACCTTTATTTTTTAAATATTTGTTGAACCTTAATTAAATTTTTATAACTCATTTTTGAAATTTTTATTAATTTTTTATTAATTGTATATATAAAAATTTTATATATACAATTAAATTAAAATTATATATATAACTACACAAAATCAAATTTATGCATCACATAAATATTAATTAATTGACCCATATAGTATATAAAAATAGGTAAATATTTATAATGTAGTGTCATTTTCGTCACATGGTTGCCTTTTAATTTATATCCCAAAATACATAATATTCGACTGAATCCATCGAATTTTTAATACCAACGGCTATCCAAATAATACAAGGTCTCGATTCTGCAAAATCGTAATTTCATCTTCGCCAATTAAATATAAGAGTTAATACTTGATGTATTATGAGTAAAATTTATTTTTTACGAATAAACTTTAAATATTGTTACTTATTATTGTAAGGCATTAAATTTTACGCACTAAAAATACACTCTTTAGTTGTATAAACCATAAAATTTTAACATTAAATATTAAAATTCTAATTCTAAAAAGAATTAGTATTCTATACATTGGGTGGAAACTGAAAGTTTCCACAAACGTCTTAATTTTAGGGTATATGGAATTAGTTTAGGGTATAGAGTTTAGGGGTTTAGGTGTAGGAGTTTAGAATTTAGGGATATTTGTTTCAATTTAAGGTTTAGTGTTATAATTTAGGGTTTATAGGTTAGAGTTTAGTTTTTAGAATAATATGGTGAGGATTTAGATTTTAACCTATAAACCTTAAATTATAACCCTAAACCTTAAATTGAAACAACTATCCCTAAATTTTAACCCCTTACACTTAAACCCCTAAATCATATACCCTAAACTAACTCATTATACCCTAAAACTAAGACGCTTGTAGAAACTTTCAATTTCCACCGACTGTGTATAAAATATTTATCCTTCTAAAAATACACCGTTGGTGAAAAAGTTTGTTTTTCAATTCTACAACTAGTGCATTAAATTATGGGTAATTTATTCTATGCACAATGGCTTGCGTAAACTTTGTTCTTACGAGTGCTTTAATTTTAGAGTTTGAGAATTTTGGTAAAGTTTGATGGTTAGGGGTTTAAGTGTGCGAGTTTTGAATTTAGGATGTGTAGTTAGAATTTACGTTTTAGTGTTAAAATTTAGGTTTAGATGTTAAAACTTAAATCCCTAATCATATCACCATAACCTATAAACCCTAAATTCTAAACTTGTATATTTAAACTCATAAACTCTAAACCTTAAGACTAAAATATTTGTGAAACTTTTTATTTTAACCAACGGTGCATGAAATATTTTCTCTTAAATTGTTTTCTTAGATAATTACAAGTAGTATCCGTTCTGAATATATTTTCAACCATTTAACAATACATGCTCAATCACTTTGCTCTAACTGTTGGTGCTCGAACAACAATAGTTCTCTTATTCACTGAGTCAAGTTAGTTCGTGCATTTTAAATTTTTTATTTATAGTTGAAAAAAAGTGTGTGTATTGAATGCTAAAAGAGATTTTCTCTTCAGAATGGAAAACCAGAAGCCAGATATTTTCACCCGCCATCCAGAATAATTGAGAGAAAAAGCTAAGGTGATTAAGAATACCATAAAAGGGTTTAACTACGAGATGCTAGCAAATATTCTACAAACAAAAACGAGTTTGGGCGGTAGTATTATGGTGGTGTTTGATTCGAATTTTGGAAACTAATCAATTCTCTGTCTTTTCTTTTAATGGTAGAACGTGGGGAGCTCTGATCGAATTCGGGTTTCAGGGCTGAAGTCGGATCCGGAGCAAAAATGGAGGGTGAATCGAATTCGGGTATACGGTCGGCGTTGCTGACGAAGAGTGAGAGCGGCAAACGTGGGCGGTTCACTCGGCGTAACTCGGTGAACTCACTGAGGAATGACTTTATGTTGAGGTTGCCGGACAAGGTTCGTGCCGGTCTTGACTCTGAATCCCCTTACGACATTGATGACTCCAAAACCAAAGGCTTAAGTTCAGGTCTTTTCTTTTCTCAGCTTTCATGTTTGGTTTCCGAGAAAAAAATAATTTTGCTGGAAAATAGGGATTTGATTGTGCTTTTTCTTTGATTAGGTGTAAAGGAGTACTACAAAACGCAATTCGAGACATTGAAGGCCTTTGAAGAGGTCGATGCTATCGATTTGTCCGAAACCGGTGACGGCGAAGACGTTGAGCAGGTCCAACATGAGAGAGCCATGAAGATTTCTAATTATGCAAATGTGGTCTTGCTAGCATTTAAGGTATTTTCTTTTCTGCTATATCAATGTGTTTGAATTGGTAAAATGACAATTTTTAGTGTTTGTGCAGCTCTATGCTACTATAAGGAGTGGTTCGATTGCCATTGCGGCATCTACATTAGATTCTTTACTCGATCTCATGGCGGGCGGCATACTTTGGTTCACTCACTTGTCAATGAAATCCACAAACATCTACAAGTATCCTATTGGAAAACTAAGGATACAGCCGGTAGGCATTGTCGTCTTTGCTGCCGTGATGGCTACACTAGGTTCGTCCCTCGTTCGCCGCTAACTTAGGGCTAGTTTAGTATTGTTGTTGCAGTTAAAAAGCATGCTTCATGGTGCTTTTGAAAACACCTAGCAGCTAGCTTCTTGGTTTGGTTCCAAAACCACTTTCGAAAGCGAAAACCCTTTGTTTAGTGTTGCTTTTAATGTCAAAAAATGGCTTCGAACCCTCGAAAGCAATGCTAAACACGCCTTAAAGTTTTTGTCAATGTACTCTTTTACACTATCCATATGCTCCCTAGACTTTTCCTCTGTACATAATGATGTAAATATGTATATGTATGTATGTCTTAAGGAGCGATTTTGTGGACCGTTTATGTCGACGAATCTCGTATAACTTCACATACACATACAGGCTTTCAAGTGTTGATCCAGGCTGTTGAACAGTTAGTAGCAAATGAACCTTCAGAAAAAATGTCTGTAGAGAAATTGATATGGTTATATACCATCATGTTGACTGCTACAGTTGTAAAACTGGCCCTCTGGCTTTACTGCAGAAGCTCGTCCAACAAGATCGTCCGGGCTTACGCGGAGGTTTCTGCTCGATTTTTTTTAGGATTCTCTTTATTTTTCACTTTGCTTGTGATTGACATTTGACAGCTTGTATAATACCTTCGAATGCCAATTCCCAGGATCACTATTTCGATGTGGTAACAAATGTAGTAGGATTACTTGCAGCTGTTCTCGGTGATAAATTTTATTGGTGGATTGATCCTGTTGGTGCCGTCGGCCTCGCGATTTACACGATAACGAATTGGTCGGGAACCGTTATGGAAAATGCAGGTAAGCTAAGGATTCCTCTTATATGCCCGTTATTCACGCATACCGTAAACTGAATGTGAGGTTGTCTTGATGCAGTTTCTCTAGTAGGACAAGCAGCTCCTCCTGAGTTTCTACAGAAACTGACATATCTTGTCATCAGACATCCTAAAGTCAAGCGTATCGACACGGTCCGAGCTTACACGTTCGGCGCTCTTTACTTCGTCGAGGTTAGTTTCATGCGATTCATCCCGTCACATGCAGTCATACAAAATGTGTGTATATGAAACCCCAGTGATGTATTTACACAGGTGGACATCGAACTACCAGAAGATTTGCCATTGAAAGAAGCACACCACATAGGAGAGTCGTTGCAGATAAAGATCGAGAAACTCGAAGAAGTCGAGCGTGCATTTGTCCATCTCGACTTTGAATGTGAGCACAAACCAGAGCACTCTGTTCTCAGCAGGCTACCCAACACCAAAGACTAAAACTTAGCAGCATGAGGTTGGTGTCCTCAACATGTTGTAATGTAAAACCTGTCGGCACTATGAAAGACTAAAATGTTTAAACATTTTCCCTCTTTAATTCAACTATAATATCAAGAAAGAAGTATTATATTTTTAGGGGATTCGAGTTTAAACAGCTTTGTCTAATGCGTCAGTTAATCCGAATTGCTCGCGGAACTTGACGCACTAACAATCAACCCTATAGAATATGTTTTTCATGGCAGAAAAGAATGCACAATTGCACTCTGTTTTGCCTTTTTCCATACGCATAATTTGACAAAAAGAACAAGAAGATTAAAGTGGGGAGCTTCAGGTTGTTCACCAACCCAATTTTGATTTTTCTAAACACCACGTTAATTGGTCAACAACACCTCACTTTCCTTGAAATTTGTACCACCCAATGACTTTAACGGATTTTCCGCACCCAAACACACGTAATATATATATGGCAGAATAGATATTAAATCCTTTAAATAAGATTAAAGATTCGAATTATAACATTATGAATAGAACAATTAAGTTGAAAAGATCATTTCATAATATGTCTTTTCAACACCTAATTTGGATCAGTCAGCCGATAAAGTAACGGATGGAAATCCTCTACTCTTTTACGGTGTTCCTATTTATACCTCCGCACTTAAAATTAGGTTTATAGTTTATGATTATGGTTTATGGTTAGACTTTAAGGAATTTAAGGTAGGGTGTATTTTTTAGGGTATAGAGCGTAGGGTTTAGGATTTAAAATTTAGGGTTAGGGCTTGAAATTTATTTTTTTTAGTGTTGGGTCATATATATATATATATATATATATATATATATATATATAGGAGCACCGAAAAGGGGCAAAAAATTTTTATCCTAAAATAACATATAGAATAAAGGGTAATTATTTCATATGCTAGCGGTGAAAAAAAGCTTCCACAACCATCTTAGTTTTAAGGTTTATAAATTTAGTTTAAGATTTTAAAACTCAGGGTTTGTAGTTAGAATTTTGGGTTTATAGGATAAAACATAACTATATAATCATGATACCCTAAACCCTAGATACCAAATATACCCCCTAATGTTTGTTTGTTTTGTCATTTGGCCTCCTATACTTTCTTTTGGTCCAAATACGCCCCAACGTTTCATTCATAGTCCAAATATGCCCTTGTTGGATGTAAATTGTCAATCAACTAACGGTCAACGGCTTATAAAAAAATTTTGATGTGAAATCAGCAGATCTTAATACGTGGCAAGTCCAGTCAGCATCAGCTGTTGAACGTCAGTTGACTGACAGTTTCCATCTAATGAGGGTATATTTGAACCAAATTGAAACGTTTGGGGCATATTCGGACTACGAATGAAACGTTGGAGGCATAATTGGAACAAAAGAAAGAATAGGGGGCCAAATGACAAAACAAACAAACATTGAGAACATATTTAGACAAAAAAATAGGGAGCCAAATGACAAAACATGCAAACGTTGGGGCATCTTTTATCATTTTGCCAATAATAAACTCTAAAAGTTTAATCTTAAACTCATAAACCTTAAACTAAATCTTTCAACCTTAAAATCTCTTGTGAAATTTTTTCTTTGTCTCGAATATAAATTCATAAAATAATAAATATAAAAATAAAATCAAATTTCTAGAAGCCTGGTTACTTAAATCACTATATAAATCATTAAGTAGAGAAGGGTAGAAAGAACAGCCCAGCAAAAACACTCCATTACAGTAGGGTAACCCCAAGTTTCCCCACCGCAGAATCATGGCTACACTTTTCCCCACCCTAGCCGCCCACTTCATCTTCTTCGTTTTCATTACTTCAGCTTTAGCAGACGACGGTAGCTTCGTGCGAACCACGGACGCGAAGCTTTTGGGACTGAACAAGAAGGAAAAGCTCAGCCACTTCAAGCTTTACTGGCACGACATTGTGGGAGGCCGAAACCCAACGGCGGTCCCCGTGGTTCCGCCGTCGAAGAACTCGTCGACGGCCTTCGGTTTGATCAGCGTAATAGACGATCCTTTGACGATGGGACCGGAATTGAGGTCGAAGATGGTGGGGAGAGCACAGGGGTTTTACTCGTCGGCGTCTCAGCAAGAAGTTGGGTTGTTGATGGCGATGAATTTTGCTTTCATGGAAGGGAAATACAATGGGAGCACTATAACGATTCTGGGGAGGAACACGGTGTTTTCGAAAGTGAGGGAGATGCCGGTGATCGGAGGGAGTGGGCTTTTCAGGTTTGCAAGAGGCTATGTTCAGGCGAAGACTCGCCGCTTTGATCCGGCCACCGGAGATGCCGTGGTTGAGTATAATTGTTATGTCATGCATTACTGATTTTAGCTTCTTATTTCGGTGATTTAAAAAGCGGACCGCAACCGCGATATCGGCCGCGATTTAAAACCCGTCTTCTTCTTTAACTTGATAGTTTCTTTGTTTTAATCGTTAGCTTGAGTTATGTTTTATTGTTTTCAGTTTCAGGTTTCTGTTTAGCAGTAATTACTTTCTAAATTGTTCGTACTTAATGAGAAATTAACTTAAAATAATGAGTCTAGAGGTTTGGAATTCTTTTAAATAATTTCTCGGTTGAATTTATTAGAAAATAAAATAGAGAAATATTTTAACACGGAATGAATATATGTAGTAGAAAATTAACAGAATAAAGTAAAATTAAATTGAAAAAAACGGATACATCAAACCAACAAAATATATGTCTAATAAGCTGCAACGATAATGTTGAGATGAAACACCAGATAAATAAAATAAAAAATACAATTTGTTATTTCTAATCGTATACACGCTTAAAGAATGAAATAAGAATAGTGAACAAAATCGACAATTTTACAAATTGCTTCTCAAAATAAATTTAAAATTTCAGTAATATTGATAGAGGCCAATGTAACGGATGATAATATTATAGTCAAAATTTCGAAGAATTGAAAATTAAATTATTTATAAAAAATATAAAAAGTAATTTAAATTATATAAAATTTATTTTCTAAGTACGATTGTCCTTGTACACACATCGGTTCATTTCAGATAAAAATCATCTTTTCTTTTCGGTGTCCGCCTCAACACTAAAAAAATATTATAAAATTAAATTTCAAGCCTTAATCCTAAATTTTAAATCTTAAACCCTACACTATATACTCTAAAAATACACTTTACTTTAAATTTTTTAAACCCTGACTATAAATTCTAAATCTTAAACATAATTTTAAATATAAAAATATAAATAAAAGTACCGAAAAAGACGAGAGAATTTCCATCCATCCATTCCTACCACCAGACATTTAGAATGAACCTTCTTTAAGTCACTGCCATAAGAATGTTGAACGCGGACGTGTGAAAAGTGCAAGCGTGGAAAATAAGGTCCCAATATTCTATTTTTCTTTCTAAAAAGGAAATCAATTCGAATAATCTTAAGCTCCCAATGTATGACATTTCTCATAAACTAAAAAGCTCTCAAAGATGAGATTCATTAGTCGGCCTAATAATTATAGGTGTTCATATGTTTATTTTTTCATGTGACTTTAAATTTTAATATTCATCTTAAAAATATTATTATAATACCAGTAAATCAAAAAGAAGTTCTCTAAGATATTTTAAAAATTAATTTAATCTACAAATGATTAGCCTTGAAGCTGCAGCAGATGCTGAGCATGAGGTCTTCTGCCACCCCCAGCCGCTGTAGGATGACTTGCAAGTGAAGTTCCACACCAGCTTTTCCGACACTCATAATTTCTGTCCCTCCTTTGTTTTAACTTTCCTGCAAATAGGGTGTCTGCTGGCGTACAAGACCAGGGGTGATAATGAGCCTGACCGGCTCGCGAGTTACTCGGGCTCGGCTCGAAACCTTATCAAGCCGAGCCGAGTCTACTCATGCTTGGCTCGAAAGGCTCGTGAACAGGCTCAGAATCTACATATGCACTAAAATAAATTATGTGTTTGTATTTTCTTTCATTAGTTGATTGTTGTTTGATTTTGTATTTTCTTTAATTATGTGTTTGTATTATAAAAATATTTATTGATTATTTGGATTAATCTAATTTTTGGCACTTTTTCCCTTTTCCGGTCATTGACTTTCGTTTTAGTGTTGGTTATGAAAGAGATTTCTAACGAATTTTTTATATAAAAAAAAGACTAGCAAAATTTTTCATTTCGAGCCGAGTCTAACGAGCTTCGAGCCTGAGCGAGCCCAATAGTATTGTTTTCGAGTCGAGCTCGAGCCTAAATTTTCGAGCTCGGTGAGCCTCGAGCCCGAACCGAGCCTAATTACACTGTTTCCGAGCCGAGCCTGGCCAGGCTCAAGCTCAGCTCGGCATCACCCCTAGACAGGACCACAGTTCTGAAGCTTGAGAATAAAGTAATTGCAACATTATGAAATGAAATGGGGTACATACATAGGTAATGGAATACATGTTATGCAACAAATGGGATAATCCATCCCGATTTATGTTTGTTCAATCGAGTGATAAAGAATTCGATGTTCCGTATTTAAAAAGTGATAAAAAGAAATAATTAAAGACAAAACATCTATATAAACATCTTTATAAACATATGTTTGTACATCTCAAAGCATCTTAAAGACTAGCCTACTACAACTTGAACAATACAACAAAAGACAAAAAAATGACCAGTCCTAAAGCCCAAATGACCAAAGATTTTTACATGTATCTGCTCTCTTCATAAATTGTAAAGAAATAACCTCATCAACCACCTCACCTGCAAATGCACCATGGGATAACATCCGATCTGTTCCCGATATCTCCAAAACGCCCTCGGTCGTCTTCGTTGTTTCACTTCTTCAAGTCGATCACGAAGCGAAACTTTCTTAATGTGGATATCAGTCCCCTCCCCATGTGGCTCACCGTTGATATCAATCACCATAGCAAGAATCGGAACATCAGGAAAGGTGACGGAGAATATAGTCGGCTTTTCGATTCAGGAGGTGCTGAGCTGAACGGCGAAATATTGGTAAACAAATGAACATTTGAAAAAGTGTCCTAAACAAATGCAGGAAATTTTAATCCCCCTTTCTCATGCTTGAAGCACCTGACAGTGGATGATATGACTTCTCAGGCTACTTCGGCCTGCTATGCTTGACCATATATTTGTAAAAAGTGTCCTGAAATGTCCTCTGCCAGCAATGTTTTCCCAAAGCTGAGGGTTGCTTTCGACCTGTTTATCCGGGCTGGAAACATCAACGAGACTGATGCTCATGTTATTGCGGATGATACAGAGCTTGCCGTTGAGAGGAACTAGGCCAGCAGCCTCCAAGGCTCGAGAACTCCCCAAATGGAGCTTACTATCAATAAATTTACTCCAAGAGTCTGTGGCTCCATCGTACACCCTAAGCTTGCATCCATCACGGCAATCCGGGGCATAGAGCTGTCCGTTTAGAGAGATACTAGGGTTGCGCCAACCAGAAACCATCCCACCACTGGCAGGTGACCAGGAATTAGATTCGGGATCATAAACTTCACTCATAACCTCACGATGGGACCCCAGCCCTTTTACAAACCACTTCCCATCATAAACTACCCCAATGAAAGGTACCATAGCCGTGCTCATATCTTGAACAAAACTCCATCTGTTTTTGTTAGGATCATAAACTTCAGCAGATCGTAAAGTCCTATGAATTCCCTCACATTCTCCACCAGCCACATAAAGGCAGTTATTTATCACACAAGAACCAAAGAAATGACGTTTTCGAAGCATATCTGGTGCTCTGTGCCACTTGTTTGTTCGGGCACTATAGAAAATAACACGTCTCATTGAACCCCTTTGTCGATCCTTTCCTCCAAACAAGTACAGGTGGCAACCACTTAGAACAGCACAACCAAAACCAAGGGCCTCGGAATACTCCCTTGGAACTGGAGGAAGTGGCTGCCATAGTTGATGGATAGGGTCAAACGCATTCCATGATATCTTTCCATCACGATCTCGTTTGAAGACATAAACCCACTCTTCTGCCATTCCAAGACTTTTCCTAAGAGAATAAACGAAGTTACCAGCCAGAAGGCGATACCATCTCTTACAAACTACACGGAGTTTTCGGTGTTCAGCACGAGGAACCCGAATCAGACATGCAATGGCGAGATCATCGGGAAGGCCAGGGAGGAGAGGTGGCTGGACTCGGGTCCTCTCCCTGCGAGAGCTTTTACTCTTGTGTGCATTGGGGTTGATATCAGGCTGGATACAAAGCTTGGATCCCGGGACAAATTTTCTAGCCTCGGCAACTGTCTTCAATCCAGAATCCACTTTACAGTAGCATGATACAGAATCAACCTGAAAAAAATCCCAGTTAGCAGCAAAAAGAAACAATTAACATCTGAATATGATAAAGATGTAGAACAGGAAAAAAAGAAACTATTCATATGCATCATCATTGATCATTCGCTGTCCCTTCCTTACTCGCAATTCGTGCGCTTACAAAGAATGTCAACAAAATGCAGCAATCTTCATCATTTCCAGATGACAACCAAAGAAAAGCTTTCAAATTTTCTTGAGACAAACCAGAAACGACCGTTTGATCAAATCCTACACCGAGTATTTGTTTAGTTGCATTGAAAAGCTGTTTAATTTATCAGTAATGAAAATTCTACTGAAAGCTTCAGAGACTCTAGTCACAATGCAAGTCTTCTTTTCTGCAGTTTCGTGTTCTGTACGAAGATCGGAGGGCATCCACTTTACCAATTTTAAAACTACTTATACAACATTGCATCTCGGATTTTCCAGAAATAATATAGAAGATCTAATACTCCATCATTAGTTTCACCCATTCTAAAACCAGTGTCGGCATCTTTAGTTTCAGTAAGTAACCGCATTATAAGAGTTTCATCTTATAAACTCCTAGAAACTTCGCGCATTGCAATAAATATAAACAAGATGAAGCACACTTGAGTACACCACAATTTATCAGCACTTTCGCCCCACGAATTAAGCATTTAAGTTGCCAGAATTCGAGAGAGCCGCCAAATCTAAAAGCTTGAAATAATAGAACTGTATTCAATTCGTGTCAAACAAAGTAATACAACAGTTGTAACGAAAGCAAATTCTAAATAACAAAGTAATCTCTCTCAAAGCATCAGCTAAAACAAGAAAATGTACATGAACAATACCAAATCCATCACAACTTAGGAGCAAAACCCATTCTATTTCGAGCATAAATAAAGTAAAATCTTCATAAAAATTGAAGAGAAAAAGATCAACCAAGCCTTCAAAAAGAACAAAGAACCCATTGTACAGCACACTAAGCCCTATCAAAATCCCAAATTTCTAGAATCCTAATTCCCAGATTAAGTAAAAAAATTCTCCATCTGGGTATCTTCAAATTTTCATGAAAACCAAAACCCAAAGAGTAGAATTGTCGGGAATCTTCAAATCTCTAAAAAATTAAACAAAAAGATGAAGTTAGAGCTTACCAATGGAGCTTGAACTCGAAACCCTCTGAGCGCATTAGGAGACTGCTGGGGAATTGATTGATCCATCGTCAATCTAACTCAGATCGAAAAACCCAATTCAGAATCTCATCCTCCAGCCTTAAACTTATAAATACTTAAAAGAGCAGTCTTTATTTCAATAAAACCGCAAGAATTTGTTTTCATTTACCATGGCTTTCACCAACTAACTTCTTTAAATTAGGTTTTCTTACATAAAGATATTAATTTGTCATTTAATGTAAGATTTTTGTTAAAACTCTGAGTGAATTTAATTTTAATGTTTAAAGTCTTATTACAAGACAAAGGTAGTTTGAATGATTTAATCCTTCACCATTTGTTAGGTCAAAACCCACTTTAGACGGTGCTAGACAGAGAAATCGCTGTTCCATTTTTTTCTTTTAAAATAAATTAAATAAGGATAAATATTTTATACACAGGCGGTGAAAATTGAAAATTTTTACAAATACTTTAATTTTAGGGTATAGGGAGGTAGTTTAGGACCCTATATCTTAAACTAACTCACTACACCCTAAAACTAAGTCGCTTGCGGAAACTTTCAGTTTACACCGCAGTGCATAGGATATTAATCCATTAAGGATAAATATTTTATACACAGGTGGCGGAAACTGAAGGTTTCCACAATTGCTTTAGTTTTAGGGTATAGAAAGTTAGTTTAGAGTATATGGTTTAGGTGTAGGGGTTAGAATTTAGGGATAGTTATTATAATTAAAAGTTTAGGGTTATAATTTAAGGTTTATAGGTTAAAACCTAAATCCTCACCATATTACCCTAAAAACTAAACCCTAAATTATAACCATAAACCTTAAATTGAAACAACTATCCCTAAATTCTAATCCCCTACACCTAAACCCCTAAACCCTATTCCTTAAACTAACTCTCTATACCTTAAAATTAAGGCGCTTGTGGAAACTGAAGTTTCCAACGCCAGTGTATAGGATATTAATTCATTAAATAATTATATTATTAGTGACTGTTAAAATATTATCTCAAATTTGTATTTAGCGTTTATAATTTAAGGCTCATTCAGAATTATTAAATTTGTATTGCTTATGTAATTAAAATCAAATTAAATACAAATTTAATATATGAATATAGGTAAAATTAAGAAATTAGCTACACAAGTATTTAATGAAACAACAATTGGGTCCAATTTAGAGGACATTCAAATGTTGTGACAAAAGTCATGAGATAATAAATGACAAATGGACCGACCTGACACGGAAACAACAATGTGCAATTAATACAATGATTTGGACTGCTAGAAACATAATTAACCTTTGGAAACATGTAAAAATGTTACAACAATATTACTTGTGAGAAGTTAAAAAATAATTTATAAAAAAATTAGTAAATTGACAAAAGATGCTCTCAATGTTTGCATGTTTTGTCATTTGGTCTTATATTTTTTTTGGTTTAAATATGCCTCTAACGTTTGCTTGTTTTGTCATTTGGCCTCCTAATCTTTCTTTGGTCCAAATATGTCCCCAACGTTTCATTCATAGTCCAAATATACCCATGTTGAATGTAAACTATCAATTAACTGACGGTCAACGGCTTATAAAAAAATTTGACATGGCATCAGCAGATCTTAATATGTGGCAAGTCCAGTCAGCATCAGCTGTTAAACGTTAGTTGACTGACAATTTTCATCTAACGGGACATATTTAGACCAAATTAAAATGTTGGGGGCATATTTGGACTACGAATGAAACGTTGGAGGCATATTTGGACCAAAAAAAGAATAGGGGTCAAATGACAAAACAAACAAACATTGTGGACCAAAAAAAATAGGAGGTCAAATGACAAAACATGCAAACGTTGGGGGCATCTTTTGTTATTTTGCCAAAAAATTCTTATAAAACTTCTAAATTTTAAATATTAAAAATAATTTAAATCAAATGGGTTAATTACAAATTACAACAAGCCACAATCAAAAGAGTTGGTTGAATTATAGACAACAGATTATAATTAAATTTAAATAAAAACTCAACTCGAAAAGAATTTCAAAGAAAATTCGAGTCGAAAAATATTCAACATACTTTCCTTTATGACCTCCAGCTCTAAGTAGGGCAATGCAGAAAGCAAAACAACAGCAGCATTTATAGACAAGAAATGGTATGATATTAAAGAGCCCCCAGATTTGATTTTCCACAAATGATACCATTACAGTAGAGTACAACACAGAACAAGTACAACCGATACTAAGACGAGACCCGAACCACCGCGCCGCCGCCGCTAGCAGCTGCGAGAGGAGGAGGTTTAAAAGAAATGGTATGGCAGACAAGATGTTGCTCCTCTCCCCCCACAACATATTCTACAACCCATTACATCACCTAACAAAATTACCAGTAAAATGACAGCAACTGGGAGGAGGAAGTGATCCCTATTTTTGGTTAGAATTTGTTCACCAATGCCTACTAACACAATGCACACGATTCCGACTCTTTCGACACTCACTAAGATTAACAGCGAAATATACGTAAACCCAAGAAAAAGTAGTCCCTATGATTGAAAGGGAAGCTCTGCTACTATTAGACGCTCGGACAACTAAAGAGAAATGAGAGTTTATCAATCCCATGCACTGGCAACATTTGCACTGTAGCCTCCACCGTACCCACCTGCATTGTTCCCTCCGCCATAGTAATCTGATCCACCCCTGTTGAAAGATGAATCCCTTCGAAAGTCACGCCCACCAAATCGGCCTCCTCCTCCTCCAGGGCGACGATTCCTCCCTCCACCAAATGAACGAGCTGCATATCGAGTGAGCCAAGCAGGCACCTCTTGGTTCGCTTCCTGCATTAGATCAGCTAATGACTTCGCCAAAGATGCATTGTTATCATTGAAGAAGGCTGTGGCTAAACCAGTTTTGCCTGCACGCCCTGTTCGTCCAATTCGATGAACATAGTCATCAATATCATTTGGAAGGTCAAAGTTCACCACGTGTGCAACATGAGGAATATCAAGACCACGAGCTGCCACATCAGTAGCTACTAGGATCGGGGTAGTGCCACTCTTAAATGACCGTAATGCTTGTTCTCTTTCCTACAACATAGACAATAAACAGGCATCTTAACAAGAGGTAAAGAACTGTGAGCCACGGCCAAAACAATACCTTACAAGAGTAGTAAGAACACACACACACACACATAAAGAGTTGTTCACAATATGTAGAAGGCAGACAAGATAATGAATGTCAAAACTAAAGTAAGGACAACGAGATTGATGCAAGCCAAGACTATTTCAAAACAAAAACAAGGCATAGCTAAGAAGGATAACAAAAGTGATGCCTACTTTTTATTTTTTGACTAATATTCCTAAGAGTCCTAAACACCAAATAAGATAATAATAATTTGGAGTATAAACCCATATATTTTTTAGAAATCTGCATAAGAGGAGAAAAAAAGGAAAAACACCAAAAGCACTCATGATGGATTTGCTAAGAATAATACACCAAAAGAAGCCACAACCAAACATTTGGGGTTTAAATTATGCTTTTATCTATTAAACTAAAAATTCAATTTAAAACAAGTACCATGCATAAAAAAACAAAAAGAAATAAAAACATGCATATTTACCTGCTGGCTTCTATCACCATGAATGGTAGTTGCAGGAAAACCATTCATGCAGAGCCAATGTTCCAACGAATCAGCTCCCTTTTTAGTCTCAACAAAAACTAAAGTAAGAGCTTGCTGCAAGATTAAAATAAAAGGTTATCTAATGAGACAGATACAGTCAAATTCCCAAAAACAAAAATAGGCAAATTACATTCAAGCTAATCTGAGTCATACAGGAATTTCCATTAACATCATTAGGATAAAGTACCACAAGTCCAAAAAATTAGTACCTTGCCCTGGGAACCATTTGCTCTCTGAGCATGAAGAAGGTCCATAAGGTGGCTTCTTTTGTCGGACTCTTGAACAAATTCTACTCTTTGGACAATCAAATCAGTACTTGATCCAACTCGCCCCACAGCCAAGAAAACATAATTTGCAAGAAAATCAGAGGCCAGTCTCTGCATGCAAAAATTACGAAAGGGTAAATAGTTAACAAAAAACTAGGTAGGCACACTCCAAAAACTATTCAAAGGTAAGTACCAGTTTGGCTGCAGTTTTGTTCTTTTCTTTTTTGGCCAATTTTGGTTGCAGTTTAAGTGGAAATAATGTAATAGAGTTTCGCTAAAGAACTTTTTTAGCTGTAGTGCCCTCCCTTATTTACCAATAAAAAACTAAAATTCCAACACAAATAATGCAAATATAACAAAGAATAATCTTAAATAACGAGAGCATTACAGTAACATGCATGCCATGTATGAATCTAACAAAGAACTTCATACTATAGAGAGATAATGGATGAGCATTGTATTGGAAACTAATAAGAAACTGATCAATTGTTTAAATTCTAGCAGGTTCATTACAAAGATAGGATCAACCTGTATCTCTCTTGGAAAGGTGGCACTGAATAGCATTGTTTGTCTAGCACCAGGTGGAGGCATGTCCATTTGTTCCACAATCTTTCTTATTTGAGGCTCAAAACCCATATCCAGCATTCTGTCTGCCTCATCAAGGGCCAAGTACCTGATCATCTGTAGAGAAACTCTAGCCCTCTCTAGCAAATCTACTAGTCTTCCAGGTGTTGCTACAAGAATATCAACGCCTCTCTCTAGCTCCCTCAGCTGTTCAAATCAAATAGTCAACTTTAACAAACAGAAAAAAAAATTGAAACATAAGAGTATAAGATAAAAATGATGACCTAGAATCAGTAGAGCTTAAAGTGATACAAGAATGTCAAATATTTGAAGACAAACGTGCCTTGCACCCTTTCAAACGAGGGGATATCTTTTTCTTTTAATTTATTTCATTAGACCTAACATTACTAGTAAGGAAGGGGGTGGTATCAAACAGAGAGTTATAAATATTGATCAACAAAAAATTGCATGTTTTGTAGATAAACCACACCACTCTAGATTTTGTTATCATGACTATATATCTTAAGCTTATCATACATACAAAAACACTTTTTTTGCGCCTTGCACCCTAGGCAACACAAGGATTCCAGCAATTGGAGCGCACCTTGCGCCCTTGACAACACTGGGATGAACATATAAACTTATATGCCAAAGAAGGTTACTATTTGTTCCAAGAGCAGATGGTTTCACCTTGACCAGCAAAATTAGAGTGAATCTCTTTTTTAATATAGGGATTAATGCATCAAAGCAGTAGCATTACTATATTAGGAAATTCTGATTAATGTAAATGAACAGTAAACTGAAAAGAAAGAGAAAAGAGAGAAAAAGTTACCTGCTGGTTAATAGGAGCACCTCCATAAGCAACAACCACCTTAACACCTGTTTGATAAGAGAACTTCCTGGCTTCCTCGTGTATCTGCAATAATTGTCACTGAATATCAATTCCAAGTTATAAATAGAGGCACATCATTTGAATCGTCAAAAAATGCCACCCACTTGCATTGACAGCTCCCTGGTAGGAGAGAGAATAAGAGCCAATGGGAATACTGTGTGTGCACCACGTAATGGTTTTTGTGGAACAGGACCTGTCATAATTCCACTGATAATTGGAAAACAAAAGGCGGCTGTCTTTCCAGAGCCAGTCTGCGCACATGCCATCAAATCCCGTCCTGCAAGTGAAATGGGGATGGCATACCGCTGAACAGGTGTTGGCTTCACATACTTGCACCTTCGGATGTTTAGATTCAGAGCTTCACCTAAGTCAATCTCAGCAAAAGTATTGACAGGCGGTGGCACATTGTCACCACTTGTGTCCACGGGAATGTCTTCATAGGCATCAAAGTTGATTGCAGTATTCTCTTGCTCACTAAACTCCTGCTCTGTATCATCATCATTTCCAAATGGATTAACTTCCCTATCTCTCCCACGATCCCAACCACCACTTCTGCCACCCCATCCACCAGGACGACCACCACTACCACCATACCCTGATCGGTTATTAGAATCATTCCTAGGAGCAGCCCAACGCGATCCCCCTTGTCCAGGTCGGTCATTAATTGAAGCAGGGCCACTGGAAGTAGGAGCAGGTGGGTCTGCAGAAGGCGGACGATTGCGGAGATGTGGAGGAACATAAGCAGATCGACCACCACCTGATGTGGAACCAGCAGCTTTGTTGCTATCAGAAGAAGAACCAGCACCAACATTCTCAGCTGCAGAATTTGCAGCCAAATCTGCCCATGATGCTCGTGTAGTCATTACAATTCACACGCACCCAAGATTCCAAATTTTTCAACAAAACCCTTTTTAGTCAAAATCCACCAAGTTAACTTCCCAATATGAAATTTATCAAACCTGAACAAATCATTAAAAAAATCATAAACCCATCAAAACAAATGATGCATTCATACCTTACTTCATTAGTCACCCAAATGCAAATTTATCAAGAACTTTTTAAAACCCGAAACTTAAAATACAAAACAGAAACAACGATTTATTCGATTAATTGGGGAAAGAAGTTGCCTTTCTGTTGCATTAACAACAAACAAAAAACCCCAAGTGCAAATTTATCAAGAAATTTTTAAAATGAAACAAAAATCGATCTGCTAATACCTTGAAGAAACAAAAAGAAAATACAAAAACACCACATAAATGATTCAAATGCACAGATAAATTTAACTAATCATTACATATCCATAGAGAGTAACAAAGAAGGGAACGATTGAAACCTGAGATTGAGCAAACCCTGAAATCTGTTGTTGAAAATAATCAAGATCCGAACAGAATAATGAAGGGGAAAAAAGAAACCCTAATATTTATGCAGACACAAGCCGAGAAGAAGAAATATAAGATTTTTTTATATATAAAAAACTTTCCTTCTCTCTATTTTCTGTGTATTTTAATTATTCATTTTTTATTCTTTTATTCCTCTACTTATTAGAAAAGTTTCTTCTCGTTTTGTTTCTGCATTTTCTTTTTTTTTTTCTCTCAGATTTTGTTTTCAATTAGATTTAATTTAAATAAATTTACAAAAATAAATAAATTAGATATGTCCGTACAAAATTTGCGGCTAAGAGGAAATGAACGGTCCCAAAACGCACCCAAATTTCGCCACTAAATTTACTGCGCTGTAATAAATATTTGGGTAAATTACACCAGTGACTGCCGAACTATTAAGGGACACTTATTTTGACCATCGAATTAAGCAACTCGTTAATCAGACCATCAAATTTATTAAATTGACCTATTTTGATCACCGCAGTTAAAAAATTAACGGAAGGGTAACGTGTCAGTTAACGGAAATTTGTAAAACTGCACATTTTGTCCCTATTATTTATTTATTAAATCAATTTGATTTTAATTTAATTTTAATTAAATAAAATTAATCAACCAATCAGATGATGACACGTGTCATGACCTAATTGAATTAATTTACTCATATTTTAATTTAACTTATTTAATATTTAATATATATTTCTCGTGTCACCACTTGGTTAAAAGAAATTTTAAGAAGAATGAATAATGGCATTGGGGTGGTTCGAATATTTATTAAAATATTAAATATTTGATTTTTAAAAATATTTGATTTAAAATATTAAATCGAGTATTTAAATTAAATTAAATATTTAAATTATTTTAAATTTGATTTAAAATATTCAAATACTTTTTAAATCAAATTTCTTTTCTTTTAAATCAAATATTTAATATCTTAATAAATATTCAATTTAATTTAAATATGAAAAAGAAAAATATTTGAACATTTTAAATCGAATTTCTTTTCTTTTAAATTGAATATTTTTTTAAAATTGAATATCTAATAATTTCATATTTAAATTAAATCGAATGTTTGTGTGATTATACACATCCTAAGTGGTCTAGGTTCGAGTCCCCTTTCAACTATTTTTACGTTTTTCCCCTAACATTTATTGCATTATATGATATGTATATAAAAGGGTGCAATTTATATAATTAAGAGCAACTTGGCTCATTGGTAAAGGCATAGGAATTTACCCTCTTTGTCCCAACCCCTCAGGTTCAAACCACCCCAATTTCATTCTTCATTCTTCTTTATTGGAGAGAAATATATATTAAATATTAAATAAATTAAATTAAAATTCGAGTAAATTAATCTAATTAGATGATGACATGTGTCATCATCTTCTTGGT
Organism: Hibiscus tridactylites; assembly: GCA_958450335.1. NCBI lineage: Eukaryota > Viridiplantae > Streptophyta > Magnoliopsida > Malvales > Malvaceae > Hibiscus > Hibiscus tridactylites. Next base: position 75,237,613 of record OY288286.1, on the reverse strand, counting down.
TGATTAATTTAATTTAACTAAAATTAAATTAGAATCAAATTAATTTAATAAGCAAATAACATGGACCAAATTTATAATTTTACAAATTTTCGTTAACGGTCGCGTCATCCCTCTATTAGTTTTTTAACGACGGTGGTAAAAATAAGTCAATTTAATAAGTTTGGCGGTCTGATTGACGAGTTGCTTAGTTTGGTGGTCAAAATAAATATCTCTTAATAGTTCGTGGTTATTGGTGTAGTTTACCCTAGCTATTTGGTGAAGTTATGGAAATTACATTTACCCCCAATTACTCCTTGAATTACGAATTTAAGATATTTTTAATTTCAAAAGTTTAAACAATAACAATGTTTTGTTTTGTTCAATTAATAAATTAAATATAAATTAAAAACTAATAAAGAAACAGAAATCCTTAGATATTACTCCTTAGTGTACAAGTTGTGTGGAGTAGTCAATCACCTCATTCTCTTTTCTTTTTTTCATTGACTTATTTATTTTTGTTTAAGGAATGAGTGTTAGGTTTTTTTATTATGTAAAGTTAAAATTTTTAATTTTAATAATGTGAGTGAAAAAAATTTGTGAGAGTTGTTCACATAATTAAATATTTATAAAATTTAATTCGAATTAATCGAATAATAAATTAGATACCGATAAATAATAAAAAATTATTTTTAGTATTTCATTAAAATATTATTTTAATCATTTTTGAATGCACTTTGAACTTTCGCGTTTCAATTTTGTTAAGAATGATTTTTTTGAATCAAAAACCATTTTAACTAACAATTTTCGTTTAAAAACAATTATTTTAATCAAAGTTAAATTTTGGGCGGAAATTAGGTGGGAAATGTCTAAAAACCGTGGGATTCAAATCGACGGGTGGGGAATAATTGAAATCTTTATCCACTGAGATGGGAACGAGAACGAGAAAATTTTTATCACCGAAGCTCAAATGGGGATGGTGACGAGGATTGTTATATCCGAAACTGTGGGGATAATCGAATCATACCCGCACAAATAACCGTGGGGTCCTCAAAAAATATCTGCAAGGATCATGACATTTTACAAGATTTTTGACAACTATATACTTATTTATCTATATACTCATAATATATATCTTAATAAAAAAAAACTCTAACTATATTACTACCACTTCAACTTTCTCTCAAACCTTGCCACACTTAAGTTTCTCAACATGTTTCTATCTTAGTTTTTAGATATAAGCTAAAATCATCATTTAAATATTTCCTAACACAACACCATTTCAATCTTCATCAGCTCGTAACTACTTCCAATCGAAATATCCAAACTTTATATTTTGAACTGAATTGATCATTTATTTTGGTCAGTAGTATAGTATTTTTGTTTAATTTTTTTGGGATGAAAATTCTTCGAAAATTGTGAGGATCCGCACGGACGAGATATAAAAACAAAAAGATCCCCGAAGTATTTACTAAGGATTCTCCGAAACGCAAGTATTGAGGACGGAGTGTGGAATGCAAAATCGTCTCAACTCCACCCGATTTCCACCTATAGTTAAAATATTGAAAGCTGAAATGTTCAAAATAAGAGTTAAAATTCAATCACACATTAATGTAAATTTAAATTGTCGTTTTATTAATTGGCCTAGTCATATCTCCCATGAACTTTTATGTTTGTTGTAGTGTTGTTTGTTTATGAAAGTTTCGCTATGTTAAGAAAGATATAATGTCAAAAAATGTCCATAATGTTTGATTAATAGTTATTTTGGTTTTTGTTTTTTTAATAGTTTAATCTTCAACGTTTTATTATTGGTCAAAATGATCATTCCATGAATGAAAATTGTTAGTCAACTTACGGTAAATGGCTTGAAATGACATGACAAATCTACATGACAGTGTATGTTGCGATAGCAGTATCATATAAACAAATATGATGACTTTACATAATGACACAACAGTCAAAAATAATTTTATAAAATTGTATAAAACATAAAATATTTTTTCTTCTGACACGATGTTCTGTCAAATCATTTCAAATTGTTTATCGTCAGTTGACTAATACTTTTCCTCGTCAGAGGAGTCACTTTGATCCAAAATAAAACGTTGAATGTTAAATTACTTTAAAAAAGAACGGAGTAAAAATGATTATTCAGTCAAACGTTCAAAACATTTTTAACATTATGTCGTTAAGTAACAGGGATTAATTTTAACGTTATATTTTAGATCATCATGTTATTTAGATCTAACATTGTTAATATAACTGTCAACTGAGTTTAAGACCATTAGCCACTTATATAATTCATATAATGTTTCATTGTAATATCTATTGATTTTAAACTTTATAATAATCTCATTCACACCTTACAAACAAAGTTATTTAAATTCGTGTTTCTTGGGGAGAACGACATTTCACTTTCACTGAGATCATTCTTTAAGTTCAATTTGATACTAAATCTTAATCGGATGAATGAGTTTTAGGAATATATTTATTAAAATTATAAGGCTTAATAATCAAATGTCTAAATTATACATAATTTTTTCAGACAAAAGTTTAAAATATTTTTCGACCCAAATAAGTGTCTAACGAGTAACAACCACAACTATAATCAAAACCTAACACATTTGTATAACTATAATTAAAATCAAATTATTATCAATGCACAAATAAAATAACAATTGGAATACATTTAAATTTAACCGATACTTAACTAAAATAATGCTCACCCTTTGTTGTCTCAATAGTAAAAGATGATGTAATTCATTTAGATCAGGGACGGAGCCATTAAGGTTTCGGGAGGGGCAATCGCCCCCCACCCCGAAGATTTTTTTTCCACCTTTGTCCTTATATTTAATTTTTTTTAAAAATTGATTTATTTATAAATTTGCCCCCCTCAATTTCAAATATTTATAATTTGCCCCCCAATCCCAAATCTTGACTTCGTCTCTGATTTAGGGACCCGAGTTCGATCACCAGTTCAACGTGGTATGTGTGCCAAATTAATCCAATTAACATGTTATAACGGATTCCTTTAATTAATCAAAGACTAATGACTAATTGAATTAATCAAATTACATAATCAGTTAACTGAATCTTAACCGATTTTTCTTGCTCATCCTCCCCCACGTCTTTCTCTATTCACAAACAAACATTAGGCTCTTCGCCATCTTTCATTTCTCTCCAGGAAAATTTGAAATTTCTCTTTGATTCTTCTTTCTAAAAAACAAAAACTGGGTTTTTGATAAGAAATCATAAGTTTGAGAAATTGATTCTTTTTCATATGAAATAATAATTAAAGATGGAGTCTTTGGTGGATTCGAATTCACATGATAATTTGGACAAACAGATTTCTCAGCTGATGCAGTGTAAGCCCTTATCGGAGCAAGAGGTATGTGATTTTCATTCTTAAATGGAACGGATCTATGTGGAATAGATTTTTGGCTCTGTATTTTCTAGGTATTTGTTGAATTCATTTGTTCTGCTAAAGGGCTTTAAAGGGAGAAAAGCAAGATAGGATTTTTGTGGAATCAAGTTTTAGATTTGCTTGGTTTTACCGACGTTGATCAAAACTGTTTATATTTATTTTCTGGGTTTAATTTCGTTAGCATTTTTGTTGCCTGTAGCTCGTGTTTAGCTTCCTTGGACCTTGGCATTGTGCTTATGGAGCAAAAACATGCCTTTTTTTCCCCCTTTATGCACATGCATTTTGTTGCCTGGACATGCTATTTTGACCTTCTGTCATTGCATGAGATTTAGTTTCATTTGAGAGAAGAAGAAAAAAAATGAAAAATTTGATATCTTTTTCAAGGGAATACATAAGTATATTCACCATTTCTAATTGCTTGTCTGTGCCCTGTGGTGACAAATGTGAAGTGAACTTCAAGCTAGAGTGTGATGATGTTGTTTAATTGTTTTTTTTCAGTTTATAAATCTGTTCTTATTTTGATTTTTTTTTCAACTTTGTAAATTAGATTAAGCAGCTATGTGACAAGGCTAAGGAGGTTTTAAGGGACGAAAGCAATGTTCAGGTGTATCTAATTCTAGTTTGTTTCTATCATTTTTTTCAATGGAAATGTGTGTTTTCTGAATTTATTTCTTATTGGCAGCATTGCATTTCTGAATTTATGCAAACGTTCCTTTTTTCTATATTGTTGTTAATGTATACAAGTATTAAGTATACCTCTTAAATACATGTTAAAAAGAAATGGTAAGAATGTGGAATGCTTCATATAGCAAATTCTAGCTTTCATACTTGTTTTTCCCCTCTCTCTTTGTATTCTGTGAAATTTTGTTACAGTCAACATATTACATGATACAAGGTAGTCTTTTCTCATCCCATATGAGCCTACGGTCTCTCTGTCGAAAGTTTCATGTTTTAATACTTGGAGTGTCCTCTTGTTAAGTTTCTGTTTAAGGATCACTACCGGAGCTTTTGAACTACTTGGATAAGTAGATGATTTGCCTACTCTTATCACATATGGTGGGATTATTATGACTTTATTTATTGATTGATTTTTGGTGTAAGACAGCCTGTTAAAAGCCCTGTTACAATATGTGGTGATATCCATGGGCAGTTTCATGATCTTGCAGAGCTTTTTCGAATCGGAGGGAAGGTGACTTTTCTGATTGAGGCTGCTAATTTGTGTTTCAAATGTGATGCTGAAGAAACACATAGTACTTGTTCTTGTCTAGCTTCATAAATCATGATAACAATCATCATGCATTTCTATGGATTTTCCATTACTTATCTGTTTGGTATTAGGCTACTCGCATGAATACTGATGCCAGTAATGTAAAATAATATTCTTGGGATCAAAATGATTTTTGTACTTTCTGAGTTTGAATTGATTTTGTTGTTCCACTTGCTGAATGTTAATGCAATTTTAGTGCATTGAACTTGTTTGTTCATCAATTAAACTTGTATGTTTCTTAACTTTCCTCCACTTCCTATTTTTTAGCCATGTTAGATTGTTTCTTCTTTAACATCTACCTTTTGGTTCAAACTTTATGTTCAGTGTCCAGATACAAATTACTTGTTCATGGGAGATTATGTTGATCGTGGTTACTATTCAGTTGAAACTGTATCAGTAAGTATGAGTTATCCAGCTTTTGATTTGTTTAACCTAGAATGATCGATTTATTTCCTGAATTTTTTTCCACCTAGTGTTGTTCTGCATTAAGAACCCACATTTCTTTGTGGAAGAAACATGATGTCTGGATAGTTTTCTCGGCGGTTACGTTAATCACAGTTCTTTCATTTAATAAGGTTCTTTGTACGACGAACTTACATAGGTGCAACCGATTTTATATAATTTTATTCATCTTAGATGGTGGATGTTTGCATTATACCGATCCACATGCTTAGTATTTTTCTTTTTAAGCTGAGAACATCATCACTCGAACTAGTTTTGTATGGAAATTTGTTCTGGTTAATTGGGCAGTGCTGAGGTTTCCACTTATAATTTGTTTGTGATTGACTTCTATCCAGCTGTTGGTAGCCATCAAAGTGCGTTATCCCCGACGGATTACGATTCTAAGGGGAAATCATGAGAGTCGTCAGGTTTGCTATGTTTCGAAGTGATTGTTCATTATACACACACATATCCTGCTCTAATAAAAAGTAGTTATTGTAATCCTCAGTTTTCTTTGCAACTTATTTATCTACCTGGTGGTTTTATATTTAAAATGCAGATTACTCAAGTGTATGGCTTCTATGATGAATGCCTAAGGAAGTAAGTATCGTAGAATCTTGCTATATATATATATATATATATATATATATATATATTTGGTTTCTGAAGTTCACCAGGATTAAGGCTTAATTTGTCTATTGTGATTACTTGGGAAGTAATCTGGTTATACTTATTGGCCAAATATGCAGCTTTGATGCATGAACCTAACATGATAAATAGAAAACATACATACATACATAAATATATGCTTGTTTTTGCAGTGCAATTACCTAACATTAAAGTGTTCTTGAGTATTCTGTGCTAGAAGCATGATTCACTTAACATGTAATTCTTGTTTTGTAAATATAAAGTTGGTTATATTTGCGGAGAACAATTAACAGTTTGCCTAACATTATGATGGTCTTATTTTAATTGTTCTTTAATTTGCTTTTTCGGATTAGTAACTTTTCTTTCACTGAATTATATGTCATTATTTGAAGGCATGTTTTCTATTTTGATTGCAGATATGGCACTGCAAATGTCTGGAAGACTTTCACTGATCTATTCGATTATTTACCATTAACAGCATTGGTTAGTACTTTATTATTTATTGTTTGATGTTTGCTATGATCTTTTGTGAAGTTTTTAGGTTGTGTTGCATGAAATTAGAACACTAATTTGGGTGTGCTTGAGTAGTTAGGCACGTATTCTGTTTTTCATGTTTACATTTGGTTTTTGTTAATGATTGATTCTTAGATGCAGACTTTGTGGTGTTTTTTGAAGGTCGAATCTGAAATTTTCTGTCTCCATGGTGGGTTGTCTCCGGCAATCGAAACCCTGGACAACATACGTAACTTCGACCGTATTCAAGAAGTCCCTCACGAGGGTCCCATGTGTGATCTATTGTGGTCCGACCCGGATGATCGATGTGGTTGGGGCATTTCTCCAAGGGGTGCTGGATATACCTTTGGCCAAGTATGATTCATTTCTGTAGCTTTCTTATCTGGTTTTTAAGGATGTATCTGTACTGTATTAACTTTTATGACACTCCAGGACATATCCGAGCAATTTAACCATAAAAACAATCTGAAGCTGATTGCCAGGGCTCATCAGCTGGTTATGGAAGGATTCAACTGGGGTCATGTAAGTACTTCCACTTCGAGTGTCGATAAGACATCTATGTAATTCACATCATTGATTCATTTGGCAGGAACAAAACGTTGTTACTATATTTAGTGCGCCGAATTATTGCTATCGGTGTGGAAACATGGCTTCCATCTTGGAAGTTGACGACTGCAAGGGTCATACATTCATTCAGGTGAGCCGTATGCATATATATGCTTGCTTGCACACACCCATATGTAAACATTTTACAAGTACTGTGTCATTGCAGTTTGAGCCAGCTCCTAGGAGAGGAGAGCCTGATGTAACCCGAAGGACACCGGAATACTTCCTGTAAAGGGAAGTGCCACTGAGTTGATGAGCCTCTGCCTCTTCCTCTGGTGGCCGGTGCCCGTCAATGGGGTTGTACTGAGAGCTCGTTTCGAAATTTAAGATAAGATTTGTTGTCCGCGATGGTGGTTGTACGGTTGCAGCAAGCCCTGTGTATGGCCGATGAGGCTTTGTTTCGGTTTTGAGAGTTTCCCAAAAGAGGAGGCCTAAGAGCTGACTGCAACACTATTCTAGCAGACAATGTGAGGCTTTTATTTATTTTCCTTTGAAAAAAATTGATTTTTGTTTCCTTTCATCTGTAGAATAATGTCTGTTTGAGTGATGTTTTGAGAACATTCCATAAAATTTCCAAACCAACATTAATTCATTTTTTTAATTTTAATTGTGTATACAAATTACAAACCAAAAATAGCTTTAATACTCTTCAAACCAACATTAATTCAATTATTTAAATACATTAATTCATGCATGCATGCATGAAAAAAGAACAGGTTTTAGTTCATTGTTTATAGTTTAGGAAAACAACAGAGGGGGCAAGAGGCAAGTGAATCACATGGCTAGTTCGATACGAAACCGGTTTTTCTGTAAACAGTCGATCAGTTCATTATTATATGATTGTTGAAGCACTGCTAAAGCTGCCAGCCTTCAGTTCACATCCTGCTTCTGACAGACAGTTTATAGTTTAGGAAAACAACAGAGGGGGCAAGAGGCAAGTGAATCACACGGCTAGTTCGATACGAAACCGGTTTTTCTGTAAACGGTCGATCAGTTCATTATTATATGATTGTTGAAGCACTGCTGAAGCTGCCAGCCTTCAGTTCACATCCTGCTTCTGACAGACAGTTCATGTTGTATTTGGTCCCTCAAGACTCTCCTAAGCAATTTGTTAGAAGCAGTTCTGGGAAACTCTGGGATTATCTTCACACTGTTCACCTGTGAATCGAAGCATTCGGATGAGTTAAACGTTGAAACTTGGCTGCCGAAACTACATGCCTAGTCTAGACATTTGAATGGTATTAAAACACGGAGGAACCGAACCTTGAACAAGGGGTTGAGGTTGGTTTGAATGGCTTTCGAGAATACCGTCTTCAGCTTCCCTGGTTGTTGATCAAACCCTTTCTTTAGAACCACAAAAATCACCAACAGTTCCGGACCACCATCAGGTGGTGCCACGCTGACTGCAGCAGTCTCCAAGATGCTTTCATCCGCGTGGTCACAAACGCGTTCGATTTCAACAGAGCTTGTCTGCAAAGAAGGGAAGTTTATGCTTTCAGAACTATTGGGTTTGATGTTCTTGGAGTTCAATCAAATGTTCTCTTGAGGATGGCATACCTTAATGCCACCAAGATTCATTGTGTCATCAGCCCTTCCTTGAACAATAAGATAGCCTCCGACCGTTCTCTTGAGGATATCCCCATGTCTCCTAAGGCGCTGCCAAAGAACGTATCGGGAATCAAACTCAGGGAACCGCTTCATCGTGCACTCTGCAGAACTATTTACCACAGAATCCAGAAATTTTAGTAAGGGGGACAAAATTTGACCATACCATTCCTTTAAATGTCGGCATTCCCTCGAAGTAAACGTGGTCATGATCAGCGTTAAGCAATCTATCGGTTGCTCCCAAGTAGAGAGGGAATAAACCAACTTCACCAACACAGGCTTTATCATCCGGCTGTCACAAAGATCAAACAGGTCAAAGGTATATGTTATATATGTAATGTATATATACACGCGTTCTTACGTAGGGAATGCCATTTTATAACTTCCGGATTGAGTTCTTACGTAGGGAACTCCGTGTTCATCCAAGATAACAAAACCAGTTGCCATTGCTGCAGTGCTAAATGCTCCGAAAGCTTGTGGCTGCAGCGTACTTGCTATGATGTAAGCTGATGCTAGCTCCGTGCCTCCGCAACATTCAAGAACGGGCTTATAGTAAGATTTCGAGGATAGCCAAAGGTCATCATCAACATTAGAGGCTTCTCCGGTGCTAGCAAAAGATCTGCAGCATTAGAAAACAGATGAATCTCTTTTAAGAGAATTATAACTGATGCAAAAGTTCAGTTTTTGGATAAGGGAAAGAAAGTTTACTTTATCTTTGTCCAGTCTAAGCCTTCCATACACTTTGTATTTTTCCAAGTTTTCACTAAACTCGGAACCGTGCCCAAAAGTGTTACTCCAGCATCCTGAACAAATTTTCCGAAACCACGGCCCAACGGAGATCCATGATACAAAGCAAGGGTTGCACCAGTTAGAAAGCATGAGAAGAGTAAAACTGGCCCCATCACCCATCCGAGATTTGTAGGCCAGCAGTAAACATCTCCAACTCCAGCATTCATGTGAACTAATCCTTCAGCAGAACATCGAATAGGCGAAAGTTGTGTCCATGGAATAGCTTTTGGTTCTCCTGGTCAAGTTCAATAAATATACTTGAAAATCTCCGAACCGGTAAAGAAAATGCATACGAGTAAAATCGTAAATCAAGTGACAAACTTTCCCACCTGTGGTTCCAGACGAGAATAGTATGTTGATTGTTGAATCTATTGGTAGATAAGTTGGAGTGAAATGGTTTGGTCTACAACAGAGAAAATGATGTAGCTAAATACTTGCATAACAACATTATGCAGTTATGTACAAGTATACTGACTCCAGAAAAAACAATATTTCGGGTTCTAAGTGACGATATCGGTAAAGGACTGATTAAACTGCTCCCAATTAGCTGCAATTGCAGACATTACATACCTTGGATGCTGATTGTCATGGCCAAGGAAATCTTTCCATGATATATCTTGTTCTCTTAATCGAATACCGACGTCATTTCCAACCGCAGGGAGCACGATAGCTTTATGGGGAGAAGCCTCTACAACTCGACTGCATGGTTAAGACAAACAGACATAAAATCCCAAGAACCATCCCTAAAATATTGTTTTGAGGAAGTAATAGTAGATCAACTTGGCCCGTACAGCAGAAGGGCGATTCGTTTTACCTGTATAAAGGAAATTTTCGACCTCCTCTGAGTATAAAATCCTGAAAACATAGCCAAAACAAAGCAGATAGGCGATTAGAATAAGAATCAATAGTAAGAAAGCAGAGAATAGTTTTCCAGCATATAAATGCTTAGCTCTCCGATCACCGAAATGTGTGAACGACCTCACATTCCGACTTTTACATCAAAAAATGACCTACAGAAGTGGAAGAACACCTGAGTGAAGATAGCCTTTGCCTTCGAGACCCGCAAACGGGCTGCGATTTCCTTGGCAGCAAAACTATCAGCTATCGATACAACAACGAATCCGGCTAATACTATTGCCAGGTATATAATAACTGCATTTACTGTCATCGGCATATCAATAGCAATGGCATCACCCTTTCTGAAAGCTCTCTCTAGTGCATTTGCTACCAATCTGTGAACCAAAAATCAGATGTAGATTGTACAACAAGAAAAGAGACAACAACATCACAGGAAGAGTGCAGGTCAAGTAAATGAAAGCATACGTGACTTGCTCTCGAAGCTGTTTAAGTGTCATACGGTTCACATCGGAATCATCATCGCCTTCATCTCTCCATACAATCACACAACTATCATCCTCTTTTCTGGGATGACTTGAGGGTAATAAGCAACATTCAGCGATATTCAAAACCGAACCGGGAAGCCAAGTTCCCCCGGGCCTCGATTTGTCAGTGGTATCCAGAATGCACTTGGGAGATTCACGAAATGCAACTGCAATCTCTTTTAGAATGATTGACCAATAAACCTAACAAACATTCAACCAAAACTGGTTAATTTGTTTGTATTTACATGAAAAAAGGGACAATAAGAAGAACAACATGAGACTCTAGTAAGTTACCTCAGGATGTTGGACAGTGAAATCCCGGAAGAGGTTAAAACTAGCAATGGGATCTTTGTATGAAGCCCCTAAAAGCTTTGGACCATGAGTTTCCATTATTCGTCCTATGTTTGTAAGTTTAGAGTCATGTCTGAAAAAAAAGAAGAGACAAATTTAGCAAAAAAAAAACCGACTCAAAAAATTTTTAAATAAAGTTTGATTTGTAAAATGAAAATTTGAATAGCTTGAACAATTCGAATTTTTTAGTAACTAGTAGATCAATATTTAAGTTTGAGTCAATTCCTTGAACTAACCGATAAATTATCGTAATACTATAAGGATTAATATGCTATACACTGGCGTCCACAAGCGCCTTAATTTTAGGGTATAGGTGGTTAGTTTAGGGTATAGAGTTTGAGGGTTTAAGTGTAGGGGTTTAGAATTTAAGGATAGTTGTTTCAATTTAAGGTTTAGGGTTATATGTTAGGGTTTAGTTTTTAGGGTAATATGGGGAGGATTTAGGTTTTAACATATAAACGCTAAATTATAACCCTAAACCTTAAATTAAAACAATTATCCCTAAATTCTAACCCCTACACCTAAATCCTTAAACTTTATACCCTAAACTAACTCCCTATACCCTAAAACTAAGGCACTTGTGGAAACTCCTGTGTATAGAATATTTATCCATACTATAAAGGTTTACAATTAAATTTGAACAGAAATGCGAACAACTCGACTCACTCGAAAAAATTTAAATAAAGTTCGAGTTATAAAATAAAAGTATAGTACTAATCAACTCCACTAACTCATTTTTTTTATAAAGTAGAGTTACAATAATATTCCTAAAACAATTGTTGGAATTAGAGGTGAAACTGATGAACATCCATGATCATTAAGTCGATTAGTGGATTTCTAGCTCAATTTTTTTTTGACTCGACTCGATCGAATAATGATATAGAAGAGAAGATATTACAGAGAAGGGAAGCAGTAGAGCGGGGGGCCATGAACGGAAGCATCCCAGTGGGCATAGACGGAGTAGTAGACAAGCTGGTGGAGTGCATGTGGGTGGTTTGGCTTTAGCACTCTTCTGCTCACCACCTCTCTCCACACTTCCCTCGCCCATAATTGCCCTCCTCCGGCGGCGGCCTTTGCTTTGGAAATTGCTTGTTTTATGATTTGATGGATGTGTTGGGCCTCCTCTATGGTTAATCCTCCGCCGCCTGCGTGGCGGAGATCGTCGATGCTCACCTCGTCGATGGTGTTTGCTGCCATGACTGTCCACCGTCCGGTGTGTTTGTCTTCTTCCTCTCCTTCCCCTTCAGACTTAAACTGAGCTCGAGGATTAGGTAAGGAAAGGGTAGTTGAACTTGAGCCACGTGATGTTTACGTTTTCTTACATTTTTTGCATCTACTTTGGTCAGTGTTTTAACTGTCGATCATGGGGTGAATCTCCAAATTAACACCCTTACATCTTAAATTTATCAAACTAACACTCAAAAAGTCTATATTTCTTATACTAGGACTATCATAGTGAATTTGTTGTACATGCACGGCGAGTTTAAATAAAAAAATTGTTTAAAAAAAATTCATGTTTTAACTTAATCAATCAATTAACAGATGATTAGCACATCCTAATTAAAAACTCACTTCACCAAAAAAATAAAACACAAAAAATTTATTTAAAATGCAAATGCTTGCATGAGAAATATAGATTTTTGGGTGCCATTTTGATAAAATTATGATGTAAAGGTGCTATTTTGGAGTTTGACCCTGATCAACTTATCCACATCAATGACGTTTTTTTTCTTCTTCTTATTTCTATGGAAAAGATTATTAGATAGACTCGGTTCACCACGTTATTAATAAGATTTATTCAACTCAAAATAACTTCACTCTCTATTTACATATATAAAAAAAGATAAAAATTCACCTTATTAGTTGGGACTACAGATAATGTAGTGAGCCGAATCCATTTAATAATTTTTTCAAGTCGCTGATATTGTTTTTGGCCAAGATGAATAGCTGGCCTTAGTTTTTCTTTTTTTATAATTTTCTAAACTTTTTTCTGTTGATTTGATATTTTAACAATAATAAAATAGTAATAAAATCCATAATTTTTATTCTAATACACATATTATTGAACGGTTATTTTCATACTTTTGTAGGTAGTTAAATAAAACATCTTTTTTGAGTTGATTAAATAAACAATTTAAATGCATTACTTCAAATTCATACACATGATTCAATATTTTTACGAACTTAAATATGATTATGACGTTTACTATTTATGAAAATTATTTTTGGATAAATTTTGTTTTATTCATCCAAGAACTACTTAAAAAGATCATCCTTTACAACCAGCCTACCTCTATACAAACTAGACACTAATTATTTATCAAATTCTATCTAACAACTAAAAATAGGAGCAGTTAACAAGCTTAGGATAACCACCCAATCTCATATTTACCGTTTTTTTTATTTACACGAACAAAGAGTCAACCGTTTAAAGAAATTTTCCATGCAAGCGAGAATTTCTCTCTTGCCAAACGAAATAATTGCAGCACCAAGCAATCTTTGAAATCACTGCAACCTTTTGCCCCTCATCTACATCCAATTCTGTAAATTCGACCAACAACCATACATATAATAAAATCTCAAAATACACCAAAATTATATCATTAAGCTGGCGCACAAACTCACAATCCGTAAAAACATGATCTCTCAACTCCAACCCTTCTTCACAAAGCAAGCAAATAGGATCAACATCACACCCTCAACCAAGCAATCTATGCAGCATCAAACAATCCTTAAAATCACTGCAATCAAGGATTTTCCTTTGCCCCTCATCTACATCCAATTCTGAAAATTTGACCAACAACCATACGCATAATAAAATCTCACAATGCACCAAAATTATCTCATTAAGCTGGCGCACAAACTCACAATCCGTAAAAACGTGATCTCTCGACTCTAACCCTTCTCCACAAAGCAAGCAAATAGGATCAACATCACACCCTGAACCAAACAATCTGTGCATTTTATTGGCAGCCGATCAAAGACAACTAATCATGTGATAAAGGAATATCTACAAATAAAAGGAAATTTCATACAATCTTAGCTCACGGCACCTTTTCCTGTCGATGTCTGAAGTTATCCCAAATAAGTCTAGTCTTTGCAACCAAACCACTCGCGGTTTTAAGAGTTTTTTCCAAGCTCAACTATTTATGAACACCTTTTCCTGTCGATGTCTGAAGTTATCCCAAATAAGTCTAGTCTCTGCAACCAAACCACTCGCGGTTTTAAGAGCTTTTTCCAAGCTCAACTATTTATGAAAACTAAACTCTATACTAAACTATCAAATTGAAAAAGGTCCCACCGGGAGTCGAACCCAGGTCGCTGGATTCAAAGTCCAGAGTGCTAATCACTACACCATGGAACCATGTACGAATAGTGGGTTGCACCAAGTCACCAACAATTGATGGTCTAAATGTTGCATGGCAATACAGTTTCAGAAAAATTGCGGGGGAGTGTGACAGCTTACGGGCTCTTAATACGATCAATAATAATGTTGCATGATTGGGGGAAAACTACATTTAAAAAAACATAGGAGGTCGAACTCAACAAGTGTTCTAATAAAAAAACAGATAATGTTTATCTTAAGAGATACGAGTTCAAACTGTTATATCTACATAGTGTATGTATTGTCCAAAAATTTAAAACATTTATGAATATATACTATCTTAATCATTCTTGGACTATTAAAAAATATAAAAAATTACATAGATTATTCAGTGAATTAATACGAAATTTATAATCGAAGAATCGTCGTCGAGCGAATACGATTTATATTAAAAATCATTTAGTGTTGTTTGAAAAGAAAATTGACTTCAATCGTGGTCGACGATTTTCGAAGATTGTATGGTGGATAACAAAGTATGTTAGAGGCAATATGGTATAAATTTAAGAATTAATATCCTATACACCGGTGGTATAAACTGAAAGTTTCCACAAGCGCCTTAGTTTTAGGGTATAGGGAGTTAGTTTAGGGTGTATGATTTAGAGGTAGAGGTTTAGAATTTAGGGATAGTTGTTTCAATTTAAGGTTTAGGGTTATAATTTAGGGTTTATAGGTTAGGGTTTAGGCTTTAAGGTATAGGGAGTTAAAACATTCACCGCATGTGTATAGAATATTTATCCTAAATTTAATTGTGATTTCAGATTAATTATTAAAGTGTTTTTAGTTTGTAAGTTGTTGTTCTATATTAGACTGTCTAATATTTACATCAATTATTCAAATTATAATTTGAACTTTTTTATTTTAAAATATTTTATATGGTAAAAAATACAGGGCCCCCTCCAACCCCTTGCACATGTCTGGGAGCGTGGGAGTATGAAATTATAAATGAGACATTTACATTTACAAACTACTCAAATAAAAATATATTTAAAATTTTAAACAACCAAAATTAAAATATTTAAAATTTTGACCTAAATAGCTCACAAGTGTAACTATTTTTTAATTCTTTTTAACTAGAGAAATTCAAATGAACTCAATTTAAAATATGCTAAACTTTAACTAATTCAAACCATTAACTTACATTTTATTATTATAAAGGCTTAATACTAAAATAAATACTCAAATTATCACGTTTTTTTAAGTGTCGAAATTATAATTATTTTACTTCTTTTAGGTGTCTAAATTATAGATTTTTTGTTCCTTTTAGGTGCCCAAACTATCTAGTTTTTCCTTTTAGGTGCCTAAACTAATTTTGCCCATTCTATGTGCTAAAACCATCATTTTTTATTATTTTTTTAATGTCAAACTAAGACACATACTTTGACACAAAAAAAACGATAATTTTGGCACCTAAAAGGGGCAAAAAGAAGTTTAAGCACATAAAAGGAAAAAAACGAGATAATTTAGACACCTAAAATGGACAAAAAATAGTTTAAGCACCTAAAAAAAGCATGATACTTTACACATTTTTTTTTGAAAGCTAAGGTGATTACAAGTAGTATCTATTCTGAATATACTCTCAACCATTTGACAATGCATGCTCAATCACCTTGCTGCAACTGTTGGTGCTCAAACTCGTGACCTCTAGGAACAACAATCGTTCCCTTAACCACTTAGGCAAGTTGGTTCGTGTCTTTACACATTAATTTTGACATTTAGTCTTATTATAATATAAATAATACAAATTCAAACGTAACTTAAAAAGAAAAAAAATAACCACTTGTATCAACAATATAACCAATAATTGGTTCACATTAAGCTTAGCTAAAGATTAGGGCGTATAATTAAATGCTTTTCAGACCTTAATTAATTAATTAAATCAGTCCACCACCAAATGATTAGCATTTTTGCAGAAACCAGAAGCATAAGGTTTCGTTAGGCCTGTATCTCTAGCACCGGACAACGCAACGTGGTCGAATTCAACGACGACACGTAAGCATCGACCTCTCGTACGGTGCACAGTACCCAATCTTAATCAGGTTTTTTTGCATGGAGATCCCCAATGATGACAGTTGTATTCTGCCTGTCCCGATTCCCCTTCTGATTTTCTGCCCTTTCTTTAATCCAATATCTAAAAGTAGATGGGAAGGATGGACCGACGGTTTTAACGGGTTTGGTCCAAGTGATAAGTAGTAGGGCCGTAAATGAGACGAGACAGATCGTGAGTTATTCGAGCTCGACTCGATTGAACTCGACTTAAACTCAAACTCGACTCGAGTTCTTGACGAGCCAAGCCGAGCTACTTAATACCCGACTCGAAAAGCTCACGAGCTACTCGAAAATATAAACCCTAAACTAACACCATAAACCTTAAAATTAAGAAGCTTGAGCTTACACAACTTGTGTATCTAAGTTTATTCTTCATAGGACTTTAAATGAGACGTGACAGATGAATAGTTACTCGAGTCCAATGCGGTCAAAGATCGATCAACACTTGACTCGATTATGCTCGAATCAAGCTCGAACTCGACTCGAGTTCTAAACGAGTCGAGTTGAGCTCAGATTTCTCAGGCTCGTTAGAAATTACTCAAGCTCGAACTCGACTCGAAATCTTAACGAGCCGAGCTTAGATTTACTCGAGTTCGACTCGGCTCGTTTACACCCCTAGTAAGTAGTTTGATATCGTTAAAGCAGATCTTGAGTTTATGGCTTGTGTATGTAGAAAATTCTCGTTGAGAAACTCACCTAACAAAGTTAGGTATGTGACGCGGGTTGGTCCGAATTAGTTAGGGCATAACTTTAAGAAACTTGAAGGGCAATGATTGACTGTTATTGTTTGAACTGATAAAATTTAATTAAAATTTTTTGAATTTTTTAATTTGATACAAAAAGATCCAACTTGAAAAACGATTAACTCGAAATTTGTAGTAATTAGTTGATTAATTTTTAAGTTTGAGTCGAGTCTATTAATTTTGTTTGATATTAATCCTTATAGGATAAATATTCTACACACAGGCGGTGGAAACTGAAAGTTTCCACAAACGCCTTAGTTTAGGGTATATGGAGTTAGTTTAGGGTATAGAGTTTAGGGGACTAGGTGTAGGGGATAGAATTTAGGGATAATTGTTTCGATTTAAGGTTTATAGGTTAAAACCTAAATCCTCACCATATTACTCTAAAATCTAAACCCTAACATATAAACCCTAAATTATAACCATAAACCTTAACTTGAAACGACTATCTCTAAATTCTAAACTCCTACACATAAACTCTATACCCTAAACTAACTCTTTATACCCTAAAATTAAGGCACTTGAGGAAACTTTCAGTTTCCACCGTCAGTGTATAAAATATTAATCCTTATAATATTATATATACTTATAAATCAAACGGCTCAGTTCAGAAATTTTAAATAACACTTGAATTATAAAACAACTCAAATATTTTTTTACTCGATTTCCCTGCTCGGGCTCAGCCTAATTGCCTAAAAGATTTGCTTTTCAATCTCAAATCTTAACTTCATCCGATTGTTTTTGTTTTGTTTTGTGATTAATGTGGCACGTTGCCGTAACCAAAATATGTGTACATTTAAAGGGGTGACAAATGTTGAATTCCATGATCTAAGATCTAAGATCCTTGATGTTCAAACCTAATATTTTATTTATTTATGTGTATGTATATATGTATATATATATTATATGCATGTTTGTGCTGGCATGCACTTACATTATATATATACTTCGTTTTCAATTATAAGTGGACATTTCTTTGGCATTATTAATGTTGGGTTATTTTTTAATTAATTAAAACATTAAGTTTAACAGACAACAATCTGTTAAAAATCATGTACAGATTGTTGGAAGATAGTTTAAATAGTTAAATTGTAAAAAAGGTAGGGTGGGTTTTTTGTGGGGAAGGCCACCTCATCTTTCTAGACTTTTTTGTTATATTTAATACAACTAAAGTTTTACCAACTCTAATATATAACAAAAGTAAGAATTTCGACTTGAAATCAATTTGAAATTTAATACATTTTTATAGAAGTAACAGACATGTTTGTAAAATTTTATAAAATTATGAAAATTGTAATATATATATATATATATATTCAAAATAAAAATATATGTTATAATTTTTTTATAATAATAATAATAATAATAATAATAATAATAGACTGTAATTTAAGTACGAGTAATTATTTAATGTAATATCAATGGATTTTTTCTACACACAAATTTTTAAAGTTATCACATATAACTTTTAGGGCCCTAAACTCTAAACTTTAAATTATAAAATCTATTACCAGATATTAAAACTAAACCACAAATACTAAAATACTAACCCTAAAACTTAATATCTAAGCCCTAAAAATTAGACGCTTGTGGAAAACAAACTTTTCGCCGCTAATGCATAAAATAGTTTCCCTTACATATAAAAAATTATAGAATTAAGAGAAGGTGCAATCACTATATAATAATTAATTTTTGAATTAAGATTCATTTTTACCATGTAAAATCCACAAAGTTTAATCTAATTTAGAAGTTAGAACGATAAGATTCATGTAAATTAATGGCTAAAATTAAACCCTCAAATTTTCCCTTAAAAATACCTACATCCTCATAATCACAATTCACAATCATTAATTTACACATATCTTAGATTGATATAAAACTTTGTGTATTTTTAATAGTATAAAATGATTTTATCCCTTCATCTTTTACAATTACTCAATTTTTTAAATCAAATTACAATTACTCAATTAATGGTTAAATACACCTAATTTCATATTAAAATCTTGTAAATGAAAAATACTATTCTATATTTTAAATATCAGAATCGACTCGACTCCTACTATATTTGAATTTGTACAAATAAAAGTGTTCGAACTTCAAAATACATGCACAATCCTCCAATAATAAGTTCCAACACATAATTTTTGCATTTAATTAAAGCATAATAATTTCAATGGACAGATAACGTTTACATTTATGATATATAATAAAAGCTTCCACCGGATGCATGCTTGCATGCTTCCTGCATGCCTGATATTGAATATATATATATAGATAAATATTATATACACAAGCGGTGAAAACTGAAAGTTTCCACAAGCGCCTTAGTTTTAAGGTATAAAGAGTTAGTTTAAGATATGTGGTTTAGAGGTTTAGGTGTAGGTGTTAGAATTTAAAGATAGCTATTTCAATTTAAGGTTTAGGGTTTATAGGTTAAAACCTAAATCCTCACCATATTACCCTAAAAACTAAACCATAACCTACAAACCCTAAATTATAACCCTAAACCTTAAATTAAAACAACTATCCATAAATTCTAACACCTAAACCCCTAAATCTTATACCCTAAACTAACTCCCTATACCCTAAAACTAAGGCGCTTGTGGAAACTTTCGATTTCCACTGCCAATGTATAGGATATTAATCCTATATATAAACAAAAGGTAAAACTCTTTAAGTTTTACACATTTTTTAATCATTAGATAGGTAAAACGGGTGAATGGGATTAACAATAGAATATGTGAATATTATGACTTGGGAAAAAAGTAGGGAAGTTAATCTCACCTATTCGTTTTCACCATGCAACGATCTAAAAAACGTGTAAAACTTAAAGAGTTTTATACTGTGTAAGTTCATCATAACCCTATATATATTATAATATATATATATATATATATATATATATTCATATCACTGTGTTTGTTTTCTTTTCCAGCACGATCTAAAAGTGAGAAAGTAAAATCCATTTAGTTGATCCGATGAACTGCCTCTCTTTCACTATTGCTTTCCCTTTTTCCGCCATGGATTAGATTTTAAGAGCTCAATTATGTACAAATATTTATAATAATCAGTCCAACCAGTCCACGTGTCTGAAATGAAACCAAGGACAAAGCCGTGTTTAGGTCATTCAACTTTGTAACTAGCTGTCTCAATGTTCAAATATATAACCCACCATCTCTGCAGCCAGGTTTCGAACACTGTATTTCCATGGTCTGTAGATACAAAAAACTGAAACAGTACAGAAAAATCTCAAGTACCCTCTTTTTTCTTTGATTCATAGAGATGGGAGTTGCTTTGCCCTGCCCTTTTGCTAAATGCAGTGATGTGGAAAATGGCTTGGAATCTGTAACTCTGAACTCCATTAGTTTTGGAGATGGTGGTGCCAAAGATGAGGCTGCAATAAGGTTGCAGAAAGTGTACAAGAGTTTTCGGACAAGGCGAAAGCTAGCAGATTGTGCAGTTCTTGTAGAGCAGACATGGTGTGTGTATACATTTTTATGCACAAGTTGTTTATTTTGTTTCATTGTTTGGTTTTCTAATGTGATTGTTTGTTGTAATGTAGGTGGAGGCTCTTGGATTTTGCAGAACTTAAGAGGAGTTCGATATCGTTTTTCGATATCGGTAAACACGAAACTGCGATTTCGCGTTGGTCGAGGGCAAGAACAAGGGCTGCCAAGGTTGGGAAAGGTTTATCAAAGAATGACAAGGCTCAAAAGCTTGCCCTGCAACACTGGCTTGAGGCTGTAAGTGAATTTCACTAGCAATGTACTTAGTTTAATCACCCTTGTTCTTCGATATTCCGTTAGTGATTCCGGTTTCGTGTGTTATTCAGATTGATCCGAGACATCGGTATGGACATAATTTACACTTTTATTATAATCAATGGCTGCATTCTCAGAGTCAAGAACCCTTTTTTTACTGGTAAGTTTCTCCAACTGTTTGTTTTGGTTCATTGGCAAGACATTTTGATTCAAAGATCAGTAAATTGGTATCGAAAATTGATGAACTTGTCTCGAAAATGCAGGCTGGACATTGGGGAAGGGAAAGAAGTAAATATTGAAAAATGTTCGAGATCAAAGCTTCAACTGCAATGCATCAAATATCTCGGTCCGGTGGGTCTTTATTTCTATTCTTCCACCTAAATTTTATATAGATTTGTATTCAAAATCTTACTGAAATAGTTATCTGGTATACAGATAGAAAGGAAGCCCTATGAAGTTACTGTGGTAGACGGGAAGTTCGTAAACAAGCAAACGGGGAAGCTTCTCCATACTATCGAAGAAACAGGCGATGCGAAGTGGATTTTTGTCCTCAGCACATCAAAGATCTTGTATGTTGGTGTGAAGAAGAAAGGTACATTTCAACATTCTAGCTTCTTAGCCGGAGGTGCCACTATTGCTGCCGGAAGATTAGTTGTCGACAACGGCGTCCTTAAGGTATAGCTATGCATAATATCATTAAGCTATTACTGGTTCCTGTCAATATAGGCTTAAAATCAATATCTAAGCTTTTACTGTTACTTTGTTCAACAGGCAGTTTGGCCTCACAGCGGTCACTACCGCCCTTTGGAAGAGAATTTTAACGACTTCGTTCGGTTTCTAAGGGAGAACAATGTAGATCTCACTAATGTCAAGGTAAAAAAGAAAAGTGTTTTTTTTGCAAATGAAAAGAGTATGCTGTGTTGCTGACAATGCTTCTTTTATTACATTCAGATGACTCCAGTGGATGAGGAAGGAAGCTGGTTTGGCAAACAAAGAAGCAGTAAGCATCTTCGATGCAACTCATCCGAAGAGGAGTTAAACTTTGAGGTTGAAGAGATCGATGTCACAGACTCGATCGATAGGGTAGTTGATTCAGGGGAACAAGATTCAATGGTTCCAATTGAAACAAGATTGATGAAAGTCATGTAAATAATGCAGTTGTCATGCAAGTTGACTACAGGAGCAATGAAGCAGGTCCCGGATTGGTTGTACGAAGAACAACCCCTCGAAACTCCAATTCCGGGTTTGGCTGCAACTGGAAATGTCTCAAAGAAGTGATAGCTGCTGGCAGCCAGAGTGCTAACTAATGAAGAAATGAAAACCCTAAGTTTATCCGCTCTCTAAAGACGAAAAAAATATTGCAGAGAAGTACCATTCCAGAGTAGCAAACATACCACAGTGTACACATTTTTTTATTCATTTTGTCTCATAAGATAACATGATAGTTCTAGGAATTTTGGTTGTAAGTTTCAAATTTGGCAATTCACTAAGGTGAGAATCCATATACATTGGAGGATTTTGCATTCCAAGTAAAAATTTACTTACATATTCGATGAAGGATGCCATTGGTCAGGCATTCAAATGCAAAACGGTACGTATAGAGGGAATTCCGAATTCCAGTGCCATTCGATTTATCTGGAGTATAGTATTGATACTGGCCATTGCAAGGGAATATCATGAATGCCAATACTGGATGCGGACGTAGCAACAAAAGCTCCACCGGCGGTTCAAATGGTTGCAGACGCACTAGCCGGAGATTTAGAATGTCTTGCCACAAATGACTCTACAAGTGGATTCACAAGATGTGGAGCCTCATCCTGCATGCACATCTATAATACTGAGATGAAAGAAGACATTCACAACAAATCATCATATTTGTTAAAAGTAAAACCCGTCGAGCCATGCTTCTTCCTGTACATGTACGCGTGTGTGTGTTTACGAGAGAGAGAGAGAGAGATACCTGAGGACAGTGGCCAACATTAGGGAGGACAATGAAGTCCTCTACGGTATCGAAATTCCCGTAGGCTCTTCCAAGTTGTATGCTTTCCCATGGATCCTTGTCACCCCATGCTATCAAGACAGGGCACTGCAAAAAGAGGAAAAAACAACAAGCATAAACTCAAATCTGTTTAAGAAGAAAGTGGATGAGAAATCAGTTTAAGAAACTCACTTTAACCTGCGGCAGTAATTCCTCGGGCAGGGGGCCACCCGAGTAGCATATGAACTCAAGAAAAACATCAACAGCACCAGGCTCGAGTCCTGGTTGCAGGATAATCTGAACTAGTTCATCGGTCACTTGAGAGGTGTCATGGTAACACTGAAATGCAACACCAGAAGCAATTATCAACCAGTAGCTGTGCAGCAAAATGTTCATAGAAACATCCAACTTGTGAATCCAAGTCTTGGTTGTAGGGTCAATGTCCGATGTTCGAACCTCAGTAATATCTAGACAAGCTAAGTTACCCAGCTCATATATAAAGGTAAGTTCATTTCTTACAAAAGCCACCATAGAAGATTACCTGGCAAAGAATACTTCTAACAGACTCCGGTGTGGCGACGGATCTGAAGAAAACTTTCCCCACTGCAGTGTTCCTGCCAAGACATCATTGCTGCCTAAATAACCAATATGGCCATTGCAACACTCTAAAGCTTGGCTCAAAAAAATAAAAATGCTTACACATCCTTGTTACCTAAGCAAACTCTGAAACGATGCAATGAAAGGTCTTCCGAACCATGGCTGTTTTTTGACATGAAGCATGCGCAGAGATATATTTAATAGGAATAAACCCCTACAGATCTCCGGATTTGCGACCGCTGCTTGAAGACCAACCAGTCCTACACAAAGACCCTCATTATTTTGACTGGCATACCGCATATGTCTGTTATAAATAATCTCTACAAACATAAGCTTTTCTTGTTCAGAAAGGAAATAACATCTAATGAAAAGGGTCATTACCTCCAATAGAGTTACAAATAAAGAATGCTTTGTCTTTAACCACACTGCTACAGAAATCATTCAGTTGGGAACCCCAAGTCTCAAATGTATAGAACGAGTCCCCAACCTCACCAGGACTCGGCTTGTCCGAGTATCCGTAGCCGATAAGATCAATAGCATATACCCTATGTGATTTAGCTAGAACAGGAATATTTTTCCTCCAATGATCACTGCAGTAAGCAGGAAACCACAAGAACTGAAAATGGAATCAAGCCATTGAAAGGAAACCTTGAAACAATCAATAATCGATACACACTCGAACATTCATATATATATATATATATATATATATATATATATATATATATATATATATACCAATTGGACAATAGTAATACAAACAATCTACCCTGAGATCAAAAAAGCTTTATTGGACAATAGTAACACTGAGGGGGCCTGGGGGCGAAAATAGATTTTTAATAGATCATACATAGAAAATTTCTCGGGGGTCGACCGCCCCCTCCGGGCCCCCTAGTCCATCCCCGGACCCCGGTAACACTAACATCTCAGATTCCAGTTCTATATCATCGCTGAATAAGAGAAATCACTTGTTTCCAATGAGGAGAAAGATTTAAATTATGCAAACCTGTTTGCTCCAAAACCATGTACTAAAACTAAGGCAGGACCGGAGCTCCCAGCACACTGATAGCGAATGGAATATCCCCTCCACTTCCATGTACTATAAAAACAAAAGAAACAGAATTATAAACGAGGACGAACGCAAAACTTTATGTTAAGAGGGTAAATCTATATAGAAAATACATAATAAATTTCTAAATCATATAAAATTTCAAATTTTTAGTCCATCCCTGATTATAAACTATGGGTCTTGAAATTAAACTAACAAAAGATACAAAAACAGTACCAAGTTTGGATTTGAGGCCGAGGGTCGACGGTGGTGTTGGTCTTGTCCATGGGAGTGGTGGAATGCTGACTTGAAATGGAGCACAAAAGGAAGCCATTTGGTGGTCTGAAGCGCGGAACGGCGGAGATTTGGGTTCTGGCGGCGGAGCATGAAGGAAATGGAAGTGGGAATTCTAGTTTGGAGGAGGGTAGAGTAAGAGAGTTGAAGGTTGCCGCCATTACCAAAGGGAATGGGTGTTGGCAGTTGACAGTTGCTTCTGCAGACATAGTGAGTTGTGGTTAACGTTTAAAAAGCAAACGAAGCGTTAACCAATGTTGGGCGTTAGTCCACGTAGCCTAATTTGTTTTCACCCTCAAACTTGTCAAAATTGTATTTCAATCCTTCAATTTTTGACCTTTAACCTTTTTTTATCAAATTAAACTATTTAACAGAGAACTTAACAGATTTTTTTGGCTTAATACTCAAAAATGTGTCTAACCTATACCCATTTTTCAGTTTGGTGCTTAAAGTTTTTTCGGGCTATTTTAGTGTCTAACGTTTTATTTTGTAACCCAAATTAAGTTTTTTCGTCAACGGCCGTTAAATTTTTTATATTATCCAATAAAAATACAACACGTGACTTTTTTTTATCTATTTATTTAATTTTGGAATTTCTTAAAAAATATAAACTTCTTAAAAATTAATTTCTTTCAATCAAACCCTAAAATCACATCTCCCTCACCATCCAGCATCCTCACACGTCGGCGGTTCACTGTTCGCCACTCAAGCGTCGAGTACCTTAGTGTCCAACATCACACACCCTCTAGCCATCAGTTAGAAGCCCATTTAGTCTTTTTTTCTTCATTGTTGGATGTTCATCGACGGAGCAATCACTGATTCATTCGCCAGTTTTCGACGGCAGGATGATGGAGTTTTCAATAGTGGGGGACGACGAAGGCAAGAGTGACTGATGGTGGGAGGGGAGGAATTTAAAGATTTGGGTTAGGGTGTTTTTAGAGAAATTAAAGATTTTGGTTATTTTTTATATAAAATTAAAAGTTTTATAATTTTTAATAAATGAAAAATAAAGAAAATTTAACGAAAGACACTGAAACTTAATTTGAGTTACAAAATGAGATGTTAGGTACAAAAGTGGCTCCAAAAAAAAGTTAGACACCAAACTGGAAAAAAGGTATAGGTTGGGCACCTTTTTTACTATTAAGTTTTTTTTTTTTTACAATTTTTTTAGGTTTAACTATAAACTAAGTGCCCAAACTTTGCTACTTTTTTGTAATAGATGCCTAAACTATTTTTTGACTGAAATAGGTGCCTAACGTTTTATTCTTTTACTGTTTTAAGGTAATGCAGTTAAATTTTTTTTAACATCCAATTAAAATTTGACACATATTTTTTTCAAAAAAATAAAAAAA
Organism: Hibiscus tridactylites; assembly: GCA_958450335.1. Classification (NCBI taxonomy): domain Eukaryota; kingdom Viridiplantae; phylum Streptophyta; class Magnoliopsida; order Malvales; family Malvaceae; genus Hibiscus; species Hibiscus tridactylites. The sequence continues at coordinate 75,211,410 of OY288286.1, read as the reverse complement.
TATATTTAAAAATCAGAAACTTCTCAAAATTTTTAATATAGCCCCAAATTCAAACGCTCAAATTCTAAATTTGGTGTCATTATCGTCGCTGATAGCCTCGCCCGACCTCACCATTGTCGTCGCCAGAGTCCCTCGCCCATTCCCCCAACCACCCATCGCCGTTAACCGGCGAGAGGCGTGCCAATCTGACATCGGACGATTGGAGCCTTTTGCGTTCATCATCTGATTGATGCGCCTCCAGCCCATTATCGGCGATAGGTGGTTGGGGGAATGAAAGAGGGACTTCGGCGACAGCGGTGGTGAGGTCCGGTGAGGCTATCGGCGACGACAATGATATCGATTTTGGAATTTAAGGTTTTAGGGATTTGAGATTGTTTTGTAATTTTTTAAAAATCTTGGGATATTTTTAATAAAAATAAAAGCAATGTGTCAAGGGCGATGATTTTTTTTTGAAAAATTGACTTTAAAACAGATAAAAATGAAACGTTAGAAACCTATTTTAGCCAAAAAATAGTCTAGACACCTATTGCAAAATAGTGGAAAATTTTGGGTACCTATTTTATAGTTAAACATATTTTTAATAGTTTTCAAAATAATAGTAATAAGCTTGGTTCGATTCGGTTCAGTTAGGTTCGGTCCATTCCGATATGATTTCTTTAATTTTTACATTGTTCATTTTAATTTATATTTGAGTTTCAGTTTTTTTTTTGAAAAGAGGTGTGATTCTATTGATAAAAAACGCCTAACATGTTAACATATGCCTCATTTAAAACCTCTCTAACCTAAATTGAGGAAAATAGTGCATATGCTAATAAATCAAACGATCCAATTATATTGTATGGCTAACATCATTATACAACAAATAAACAATTGTAGAAGGAGGATTTAACCAAGAGACCACCTACAACTAATTGCCTTCCACAAGTTTGGCCAAAGCATCTGCAACATGACTACCATCCCTGGAAACATGTTGAATTTGAACCACCCACGAGCGGCGGTGTAACTCCAAAAAATAATTCCCCAACATACATTTATTCATCGAGGCTAAACCAATACGAAGCACCTCTACTGCCTCTAGGCAATCTATTTCAAGAATTACCTATCAATAACCGACCTCCCAAGTGCGACATAAACCGACGTATGCACCCCAAAGCTCTGCTTCTAACACCGAGCCAATGCCGACAAACTTACCGAAACTCGAGAGCCAAGTTTTAGTATGATCCCTAAGCAAGCCACCAGAAGTCATATGACCATTGCCCAAACTAATAGCACCATCAATACTAAGTTTAACCTACTCTACAGGCGGAGGAAACCATCTTTGAGGTTTGGATCTATTACCTGTCGGGGAAGGAACATTCAAAACAGCGCCCAATTCTACCATCGCCTTTGCTACTCACGCATATGCTCCAAAATCGGATGTCGGAGAACCTCATTTCTATCATAAAAAATCAAGGTATTACGATGCAACCATAAGAACCAAAGTGTCCCTCCAAACATAGTCTCCCGTCCAACAACATCTTTAGCGAAACTATTTGGAATTGTCACGTTTATTTTAATTCACCTCTTAATATCACATCCCATAAAATTTGCCAGTTTATCCGATCTTATGAGCCCCTTCCACACAAGGAAGGTGTGTGGACACTTTCGAAGAATATGATCAACATCTTCAACCTCCGCACCACAGATACTACATCGCGCATCACCTGAAAAGTGTCGCCTCATCCTTTCTTGATTGGTCATAATTTTGTCACAACACGCTAGCCAAAGGAACACCTTCATCCTTTGTTATTGATTCTTGTTCATTTCTTCTTATTTTTTTTCTTTTCAATCAGGATTGATCTATTTTCTTTCTCTTGCCGTTTTCTCCCTTGATCATTTTTGGTGTAGCCATTGTTGATCTTCATCTTCTTTTCCATTAAGGTAATTCTCTTTTTCTTTGTTCTTTTGTGCCTCGATGATTAATGATTTAATGTGATTAATGATTTTAATTAAACAATTGTATTAAAGAGGAGTTTGTGAATTAAAAATGATTTTTGGAGGTATTGAATGTGCTATTTTTCTATATTTATTTTCAAGGTTTTCTTGTGTTGATTAGGATGTTTTGAAGGTAATATTATCATATTAAATCAATTTTTCAATCGCATTTGATTTGGATATCGATTTCATTAAAACAAGCTTGATTTCGATATTTTTCAAAAATCCGAGAATTAGGATTTGTTGAGGTTAATTCTAAGGTGTTAAGTTGAGATTAGTTGCTGATATTAGTTGTTCTTGATCAACTGTTGTTGAGGAAGAGTAGTGTCGATTGGATTAGAAGCTCAGAGACTCGTTTCGGTAAGGTTTTCGATAATTTCGATCTTTTCGCTCTGTTTTAGAAACAAAAAATTCTGTTATGTTTTGGATGTGTTCTTGATGTGTTCTTTTGGTTTCCAAGGTTTTTTTATGTGTTGATTGCTAAGGAAAAATTGTGCATTGTATTTTAGGGAGCGTTTGCTAAGTGTTCAAAGGCTACTCTGGTTAGTGGACATCAAAGGTGAGTGACTTTCATTCTTTTTGGATGAACATGTTCAAGGGTAAAAGAAAGTGTAGTTAAGGTGTTTCTTTAGCTTGAACATTGGTTTAGATGAGGCATTATTGATGCATTTAATTAATATGAAATGTGATAAGAAATGTGAATGTGTTTTGTGAATTGTGTTTGTATTGCGAACGATGCATAGAGATTTCAAAAGCGTATTTGAAAATGTATATATATGTGAATGTTTGCATGGAAGAGTTGACCATCTCGCTGTCCATATGAGGTTGATCATGACAACCATCTCTGATTGTGTTTGAAAGTGTATATGTGAAAAATTATGTATCATTGACAACCACTCTTGATGAACTTGGATTAATTGGCTATTTGTTCTTAATGGGACATTTGGAAATGAAAGACACGCCTAGGAAATAGTACTCTAAGTATTTCTATATGTGTGTGTGATGTTGTGTTATACGGGGTAAGATTGGTGTGTTGAGCTATGCTACGAGAAGAACACATGTTGAGGTTGGTGCGTTGAGCTTTGCTTAGAAATTCATGGTTTTGGACCTAAGTGAGTCCAAAAATAAAATGGAGTTTTATGAAGTCCATTTATCTAATGAGTGAGTTGTGTTTCGAACAAAAAACCATTAATCTTTAATTAAAATAATGTGTATATTGTGTATGACTTGCCAAAGAGGTAATTGTGCATGAATGTATGTGCTTGTTGTTGGATATGCGATGATAATTGGTAAGTGTATATTCTGGATTCGTGTGCATTCAGTGTGTAATATGTGAACATAAAGCATGACATGATGATATGAATGTTGAGGTAAAACAAGTGAGGAGTGAATGCATGTAGGGATTTCTTTTAGCTTTGACTTGTGCATTACTTAGAATGATAGTTGTTCACTGGGAAATTCAGCTCACACTCGTTGTTTAACACTTTTCAAAGGATTAGTAGCCGAGTCAGGGGCTAGGAGCATGGATCCAAAGTGATCAAGCAAGACATTTCAAAATAAAGTGCATGTGGTTTGAATATCAAATTGTATGGCTCATTATATCAAATTGTTGCTTAGAAGGAAGAGTAGACCCTGTTTTTATTCAATTGTTGTTATCTTAGTTTTTTATCAATTGTTGTTATATCTAAATTGTTATTGCATGTAAGTCATCATTCATGGATGACTCAGTTTAGAAACGGTCCAGGAAACGAGAAAATAAAAGGGAAAAGGAAAGAAAAATGAAAAAGCAAAATGAAAACAACTAAGATCAGATTAGCCACCTACCAGAAAATGTTCTGTGCAAAATCCTTTCCTTCCTCCCCACAAAGATGGTTGTAGCCAGCAATATTTTGGAAAAAAGATGGAAGAATGTATGGGCTGGTGTTCAAGTTTTCTCACTCAATTACGATGGATATAGGGGCAATTTATAGGTTACTGTGGATGAGTTGTTAAATAGGAGTCTAGCTCAACCTATTTGCCGCTTTAGTTTAGATTGTAAGCCTACTGTCTCGCCCCGCCAAAGTGCACCATGACTGACCGAGGAGTGCCCTCTAAGTGCACTCGGGCCAACCAAGGCAAAATGAGGTGCCTTTGACGTTTTAAGGCCAAGGATGAACCAAAGAAGGTTCTAGAATGACCTAGAGAGGCCCACGATCATCTTGAACGTTTCCACAAGGATCCATGAGGTTCTCCAAAGGTCTAGACTCGTTTAGAAAACCTTAGAAGATTCTAGAATACTCTGGAAGGTTCTTGAAGGTTCTAGAACATTCTAGAAGGGACTGGAACATCTTGAAAGCATCTAGAATATTCTAGAAGGATCTAGAATGTTTAAGAAGACCCTGGAAAGTTCAAGACTACTCTAGAAGTCTCTAGAACTTTCTAGAAGCTTTTGGATAGTCAAGGACATAACTAGATAGTTGTAGAATATTCTAGAATAATTTAGAGTATTAGAGATATATGTAGATAAGTATAGACTTATCTAGAAAAGTGTAGGTGTTGTAGATATTTTGGGAGACAAAATGCTAACCGTTGGAGCAAAACGATCCTAGCCGTCCGTTGAGGAGGTGAGAGCCTATAAATAGGGCCACCCCTCTAATTTGTAAGTCATCCCACAAAACTCATAAGTTGTATACTCTCTTGTAAGCTTTCTCCTAAGCTTAATAAAGCTTCTCTTTCTTAAGTTCTCACTTGTTTTGTCATAGTGTTGCGCGAGTAAGGCTTACTAGTATTGTGGCAGGAGTGCTAGTGCCGCATGGAACATCGGGAGAAAGATAAGTCCGTGACACTACGCTAGTAATTAATGAAATGGAATTAGGTAGATGGATTACTGCGGCGATTGAACGTAGTGTTGAAGAGCTAAATCTCAATTTCTATGCTTCACCTCCACCGAAGGTGAGACTCCCTAATCATTTATTTGTTTGTGAAACGCTGATTTTTCTGAAACTATATGATATTGCTATTATCAACGTAACTGCAAACGTCAATTTCTCAAGATTGAAGACTATTCAACTAGAGTGACTAGTCTATACGAATTAAGAATTTTTGAAGAGTCTAATATCTAATTTTGCGATTCTAGAGGAGTTGATCGCCGCGAGGACTTTAGATGACGGAATTATTGTTATGGACAACAACAATTTGTTGGACATAAACGTGCCTTTGTTGAAGAGATTGGTTGTGAAGAGGGCTACTAGTTTTGTATTTGATGCTTACGAGTTACATGTCGACGCGCCTCTGCTAGAAAGGATTTAACTGTTTAATGAAAATATTTTGGGTTTTCAGTTACAAGATCTATCCAACTTGAAGGAAGAAATCATTGATATCGCTATCGTTCCTCACTGATGACGATGCTATTGAAAGGTTCGCTAATGTTAAGTTTTTGTATTTTTCTAGAGTGGCTTTACAATATTATGATACTATGTTTCCCATGTTTTGTAAGATGGTCCGGATGGAAATCTCAACCAGCTGCGAACATTGGGTTGGTCTAGTAAAGTTACTTGGCCACAAAAAAAAATAAAGTCCTTGGTGTGTCAAGTGGTTTTCGAAGATTAATATGAAATGTGTCAGGAAGAGTTTGACGAAGGTTAAAGTGACTGGATTCGTTGGTTAAGGATGTTGCCGGAGACTCATTAAATATATTCTGCAAAAAGCTAAAAACTTAAAGAAATTGGAGATAGGGACTTCGTCGCTGATAAAGAAATCCAAGCGCAACAGTCTGAAAAACCTGTTAAACCATCCTAAACTGTCATCTGAATGCATTTTTTTTTCGAGAACTCAACAGGCAAAGAATATCGCATGTGAATACATGTTTGCTAATTTTCATTTACTGTTTCTTAATCATCAGTTTCTATTGCTGGTAATTCTCATCTTATTGATTCTTTTTGTGCCTCGATGATTAATGGTTCAAAGCGATTAATGATTTTAATTAAACAATTATTTTAAAGTGGAGTTTGTGAAATAAAAATAATTTTCAGTGGTATTTAATATGCTATTTTCTATATTTCTTTTCAAGGTTTTCTTGTGTAGATTAAGATGTTTTTGAATGTATTATTATCATATTAAATCATTTTTTCAATCTCATTTGATTTGAATATTGATTTTATTAAAACAAGCTTGATTTTGATGTTTTTCAGAAATCCAGGAATTAGGATTTGTTGAGGTTAATTCTAAGGTTTTAAGTTGAGATTAGTTGCTAATATTAATTGTTCTTGATCAACTGTTGTTGAGGAAGAGTAGTGTCGATTGGATCGGAAGCTCGGAGAGTCGTTTCGGTAAGTTTTTCAATAATTTCGGTCTTTTCGCTTTGTTTTGGAAATAGAAAATTATGCTCTGTTTTGGATGTGTTCTTGATGTGTTATTTTGCTTTCCGAGGTGTTTGATGTGTTGATTGCTAAGGGAAAATGGTGTATTGTATTTTGGGGAGCGTTTGCTAAGTGTTCAGAGGTTATTTCGGTTAGTGGACAGCAAAGGTGAGTGACTTTCGCTCTTTTTGGATGAACGTGTTCAAGGATAAAAGAAGGTGTAGTTAAGGTGTTTTTTTGCTTGAACATTGGTTTAGATGAAGCATTATTGACGCATTTAATTTATATGAAATGTGATAGGAAATGTAGATGTGTTTTGTGAATTGTGTTTGTGTTGTGAATGATGCATGGAGATTTCAAAAGCGTATTTGAAAATGTATATATATGTGAAAGTGTGCATGGACGAGTTGACCATCTCGTTGTCCATATGAGAACATCTCTGATTGTGTTTCAAAATGTGCTTGAAAGTGTATATGTGAAAAACCATGCATCATTGACAATCACTCTTGATGAACTTGGATTAATTTGCTATTTGTTCTTAATGGGGCATTTGGATTTGAAAGGTACGCCTAGAAAAGATTACTCTAAGTATTTTTATATGTGTGTGATGTCGTCTTATACGGTGTAAGGTTAGTGCGTTGAGCTATACTCCGAGAAGAACACGAGGTAAGGTTGATGTGTTGAGCTTTGCTATAATATTTATGGTGTTAGACCTAAGTGAGTCTAAACATAAAAGAGTGAGTTGTATTTTGAACAAAAAACCATTAATCTTTAATTGAAATAATGTGTGCATTGTGTGTGACTTGCCAAAGAGGTAATTCTGCATGAATGTATGTTCTTGATGCTGGATATGCGATGGTAATTGGTAAGTGTATATTCTGAATTTGTGTGCATTTAGCGTGTAATATGTGAAAATAAAAGCATGACATAATGATATGAATGTTGAGGTAAAAACAAGTGAGGAGTGAATGCATGTAAAGATTTCCTTTAGCTTTGACATGTACATTACTTGAAATAATAGTTCTTCACTGGGCAATTCAGCTCACACTCGTTGTTTAACACTTTTTAGAGGATTAACAATCGAGTCGGGGGCGGGGAGCATGAATCTAGAGTGGTCAAGCAAGGCATTTTTAAACAAAATGTATGTGGTTTGAATTTCAAATTGTCTGGCTCATTATTGCCTAATCTGTGAAATGTGGGTAGTTAGGCAATACTGTAGGTATTATATCATATTGTTGCTTAGGAGGAAGAGTAGACTTTGTTGTCATTTAATTGCTGTTATTTGTAAATGGTTTATTCAATTGTTGTTATATCTAAATTGCTATTGCTAGTAAGTCTTCATTGATAATATATTGCCACAACAACCTTAGATTTCATATTGCTGTTTTGATTCTACTTGATATTAGCAACCAATTCTCTCTATCTTATCCCTTGTATTTTGAATTTCATTTTTTCTACTGTTAGTTACCATCTTTGCTGTATAAATAGCTTGCTAATGACTATGGTAAAATTAATAAATAAAAGACTACAATTATTATCTTCTTCTCTTTATAACATGGTATCAGAGCAAATGGATAGGAAAAAATAGATAGAAAAAGGGCAAGAAAAATGAAAAAGCAAAAGGAAAACAACCAAGATAGGATTAGCCACCTACCAGACATGTTCTGTGTAAAATCATTTGCTTTCACCACAACAAGATGATTGTAGCCAACATTTTGGCAAAAAGATGGAAGAATGTATGGACTGATGTTCAAATTTTTCACTCAGTTACGATTGATTTAGGGCCAATTTTGAGGATATCATGAATGAGTTGTTAAACAAGAGTCTAGTTCAATCAATTTGTCGATTTATGTTAGATTGTAAGCCTATGCTAGTAATTAATGAACTAGAATTAGGTAGAGGAATTTCTGCGGCGATTGAACGTAGTGTTGAAGAGCTAAATCTCAGTTTCTGTGCTTTACATGCACCGACGGTGAAACTCTTTCATCATTTATTTGTTTGTGAAACAACAGTTTCTCTGAAATTGTATGATATTACTATAATCAACGTAACTACAAATGTTTGTATCTCAAGACTGGGGACTCTTCAACAAGAGTGACTAGTCTATGCGAATTAAGTATGTTTGAAGAGTGTAATCTCCAATTTCCGATTCTAAAGGAGTTGATCGGCACAAGTACTTCAGATGACGAAATTATTGTTTTGGACAACAACAATTTAGTTGACATAAACATGCCTTTGTTGAAGAGACTGGTTGTGAAGATGGCTACTTGTTTTGCAATTGATGCTTACGAGTTACATGTCGAAGCGCCTCTGTAAGAAATGATTGAATTGTTTAATGAATATATTTTAGATTTTCAGTTACAATATCTATCTAACCTGAGTGAAGCAATAATTGATATCTCCGTCGTTTCTCACTAACGATAATGCTATTTGAAGGTTTGCTAATGTTGAGTTTCTGTGTTTTTCTGAAGTGGCTTTACCGTCTTATGATATTATGTTTCACGTGTTTCATAAGCTGGTCCGGTTGGAGATCTCAACCAGCTGTGAACATTAGGTTGGTCTAGTAAAGTTGCTTGGCCACTCAAAAAACTAAAGTCCTTGGTGTGTCAAGTGATTTTCGAAGATTAATTTAAAATGTGTTTGTAAGAGTTTGACGACGGTTAAAGTGACTGAATTCGTTGGTCAAGGATGTTGCCGGAGACTCATTGATTATATTCTGCAGAAAGCTAAAACCTTGAAGAAATTAGAGATAGGGACTTCGTCGCTGATGAAGAAATCCGATCGCAATAGTCTGAAAAACCTGTTAAACCATCCCAAAATGTCAGCTAAGTGCAAATTTTATTTTTACGAGGACTCAATGGGTAAAGAATATAGCCTGTGAATACATGTTTGCTAATTTTCATTAACCGTTTCTACATCATCATTTTCTATTCTTGGTAATTCTCTTTTTCTTGATTCTTTTTGTGGCCCAATGATTTATGATTCAATGCGATTAATGATTTTAATCAAACAATTGTTTTAAGGAGGAGTTTGTGAATTAAAAATGATTTTCGGTGGTATTTAATATGCTATTTTTATATATTTCTCTTCAAGGTTTTTTTGTGTTGATTAAGATGTTTTTGAAGGTATTAAATTAGTTGTTCAATCTCATTTGATTTGGATATCGATTTTATCAAAACGAGCTTGATTTCGATGTTTTTCGAAAATTCGGGAATTAGGATTTTTTAGGTTAATTCTGAGGTGTTAAGTTGAAATTAGTTGATGATATTAGTTGTTCTTCTTCAGCTGTTGTTGAGGAAGAGTAGTGTCGATTGGATCGAAAGCTCAAATAGTCGTTTCGATAAAGTTTTCAAAAAATTCGGTCATTTCTCTCTGTTTTGGAATCAAAAAATTATGGTATGTTTTGGATGTGTTATTTTTTTCCAAGGTGTTTGATGTGATGATTGCTAAGGAAAATGGTGCATTGAATTTTGGGGAGCATTTGCTAAGCGTTCGAAGGCTATTTCGGTTAGTGGACATCATAGGCGAGTAACTTTCATTCTTTTTGGATGAACGTGTTCAAGGATAAAAGAAGATATAGTTAAGGTGTATCTTTAGCTTGAACACATGTTTAGATGAGACATTATTGATGCATTTAATTGATATGAAATGTGATAGGAAATGTGGATATGTTTTATGAATTGTGTTTGTGTTGTGAATGATGGATAGAGATTTCAAAAGCGTATTTGAAAATTAAGTTGACTATCTCACTTTCCATATGAGGTTGATCATGACAACAATCTCTGATTGTATTTTAAAATGTGTTTGAAAGTGTATATGTGAAAAGCTATGCATCATTGACAACCACTCTTGATGAACTTGGATTAATTGGCTATTTGTTCTTAACGAGACATTTGGATATGAAAGGCACACCTAGGAAATAGTACTCTAAGTATTTTTATATGTGTGTCATGTCGTGTTATACGAGGTAAGGTTGGTGCATTGAGCTATGCTCCGAGAAAAACACGAGGTAAGGTTGATGTGTTGAGCTTTGCTCCGAAATTTATGGTTTTAGACCTAAGTAAGTCAAAAAATAAAAGAGAGTTTTATAGAGTCCGTTTATTCCGAATTTGTGTGCATTTAGTGTGTAATATGTGAACATAAAAACATGCCATGATGATATGAATGTTGAGGTAAAAACAAGTGAGGAGTGGATGCATGTAGGGATTTCCTTTAGCTTTGACTTATGCACTACTTAGAATGATAATTGTTCACTGGACAATTCAGTTCATACTCGTTGTTTAACACTTTTCAGAAAATTAGCAGCTGAGTCGTTGGCTAGGAGTACAGATTCAAAGTGGTCAAGCAAGACATTTCTAAATAAAATGTATGTGGTTTGAATATCAAATTGTCTGGCTCATCATTGCCTAATTTGTAAAATGCGGGTAGTAAGATAATATTGTAGGTATTATATCAAATTGTTGCTTAGGAGGAAGAGTAGATCATCTTTCACCATTCTATTGTCATCCTTATATCTTGTTCACTACACCATCATTGAGCTGACACTACGCCATCATGTTCATTACTTTTTTTAGCTGTGTTGATTATCCGAGTGAGAAATAGAGTCGGGTTAACTCACTGAGCCGACACTACCCCCATCATTTTCATTGCTCTAATTGCATAAGAAAACACATTACTTCAAGGGTAACTTTGTTCAAAGTGGCAGAAGTTGACAAATACCTAAGGAAAAGATTATGGGAACCACATTTCAGGAATGTTGACAAAAAAATATTATTACTGGTAATATTTTTTTTCTTCGGGTTAGTGAAAATGAGGAAAACCAAACATGGAAATCACATTCCGAAAATGTTAACAAAAAAATATTATTGTTGATAATAATTTTTTTCGGGTTAGTGGAAATGAGGACAAACTAAACATGCGAATAAGATTTTTAAAAAATTATTACCTTTAGTAATAATTTTTTCCGTGAACCAAACGCTCCCTACATGTTTTGTAACGGCATAATTAAAGCTCAAAATTAATACACAAATAATGCATACATACACGAAAAGCTAAAAAAAAGTTGAAAAAAATAATTTATCAAGAAAAAGTTGAATAAGTGGTTTGTGATGGCAGAATAAAAGGAAAAGCAAAATAAGGGCGAGGGCTCACACACTTAATATAATCACATACACATAATGATATCAGCTAAGCTATCAAACTTCTTTTAGTATGAATATTAAATTTGTTGGTATAATTATCGATATTTAATATGTGTAAAATAATTAATACAAAGATATATTTCTTAATTCATAATATTAATATTTAATTGATTCGATTTTATTGTAACAACAAATTGTTAATAATGGCCTTATTTGGTAAAGAAAAGTTTGAGCAATGATGAAACTGCTAATTTTGAAAAAGTTCATAGTAGGAGTTTTTTGAGATTAGAAGTTTGATATTAGAGTTGTAAAGACTCTTTTACCCTTAAAAGTTATCAAAAATCTCAAAATAAACTAAATTAAATATTTTATCACCCTATTTATAAGCTAATTCTATTTACTTTTTTTTTATTATCTTATATGTGTATTTAAATTTATTAATTAATTTAATTATATAAATAATAAATTAATATATAAATAATTTGAATATATTTAAAAAAGTTATATTAAAAATAATTTTATAGATCTAATTAATAATAATTAGATACAAAATATTGATAACTAATAAACTATTCAAACAAGTATTGAATACAATCATGTCCTTATATGTCATTTTGCTTGTTTAAATAATCTAACGACTATCAGTTAATTTTACCAAACACTTTTATACAATCAACTAATACAATCCGCTAGTCAAATCAGGTAATCCGCTATCCACTAATTACCAAATAAGGCCAATATAAATATTAAATTTTGATATCCGATAATTATAAAAGAATTAATCATATTTGAATTCAATCACTCTAAATAAAGATAAAAATCTCCCGGAATTAATTTTTGATTTCAAAATCTTAATTTAATTGGCATAAAACTCTTAATTTGGATAAGTGTTATATGAAACTATTTTTCATTTCTTTTTATTTGTCAACCCTAATTAGTTCTATATTTAAACTTTGGAATTCCTCACTTCTCATTCGTCATTCCCACACTCTAAGTCTACGCCCTCTCAGAGCAAACAAATAGGCGCCAAATAAACAGAACAGACCGAGAGAGAGGGAAGGATCATTTATCTTCTTCTTCGCCTCCGCCGCCGCCGCCGCCGCCGCCGCCATGGATCAGCAATCCCAGCTAGCTATCATCTTAGGATCCGACCCGGCTCCATTCGAAACATTAGTCTCCCACTTGATGTCCTCCTCTAACGAACAACGTTCTCACGCTGAGGCTTTGTTCAACCTTTGCAAGCAATCTGATCCTGACGCCCTCTGCCTCCGCCTCGCCCACCTCCTCCAGGTCTGCGCTCAACCGCAGACTCGTGCCATGGCCACTATTCTCCTCCGTAAGCTATTGACACGTGGTGATTCCTATATCTGGCTTCGTCTCAACATCTCCACTCAATCCTCTCTGAAATCCGTGCTTTTGTCTCAAATCCAAGCTGAAACCACTCAAACTTTGTCTAGAAAGCTGTGTGACACGATCGCGGAGCTTGCTTCCAGTATTTTGCCCGAGAACGGGTGGCCTGAGCTGTTGCCGTTTATGTTTCAATGCGTTTCTTCTGATTCTCCTAGACTGCAGGAGTCTGCTTTTCTGATATTTGCGATGCTGAGTCAATATATTGGAGATGTGTTGATTCCTTTTATAAAGGATATGCATGCTGTCTTTTTGAAGTGTCTGAGTGAAAGTTCGAACGCCGATGTCAAAATCACGGCCTTGAATGCGGCCATTAATTTTATTCAGTGTCTGACCAGCTCATCTGACCGTGATAGGTTTCAGGATCTCTTACCGGCAATGATACAGACGTTGACGGAGGCTTTGAATAACGGTAACGAGACTACTGCTCAGGATGCTTTGGAGTTGTTGATTGAATTGGCAGAGACTGAGCCCCGGTTTCTTAGGAGACAGCTCGTTGACGTGGTAGGCTCTATGCTGCAGATTGCAGAGGCTGAATCACTCGAGGAAGGTACTCGTCACTTGGCAATAGAATTTGTGATTACATTGGCTGAAGCGAGGGAACGCGCTCCTGGAATGATGAGGAAGCTGCCGCAATTTATTAGTAGGTTATTTGCAATTTTGATGAAAATGCTGCTGGATATCGAGGATGATGCAGCCTGGCATACTGCAGAAACTGAGGATGAGGATGCTGGTGAAACCAGCAATTATGCTGTCGGACAGGAGTGTTTGGACCGCCTGGCAATTTCTTTAGGCGGAAATACTATTGTTCCTGTTGCATCGGAGCAGTTGCCAGCTTATTTCGCGGCTCCTGAGTGGCAAAAGCACCATGCCGCTTTAATTGCCCTTGCTCAGATTGCCGAAGGTTGTTCCAAGGTATATTCTTGTTCTATGTACTTTGTGAGTACTAGTATTTGCTAATAAAATTATTGGTACTTCCATCTCCTGAAATGAACTAGTAAAATTTGCTTCCTTCCTGATGTATAGTACCGAGTAGGACTGTAAATGCACAATTAATGGAGTTTCTTGGCGTTTTCTATTCTAATAGTTCTAGCCATTGCTTTCTCAGAGGATTTAGTTTATGTTTTAAAGAAAAAATGCGATCGCATTGTGTCAGAGTTTGGATATGTTCCCTATTTTTGTTGCATTTTAATTAGTTGCTGGACTTTGCAGGTTATGGTTAAAAATCTGGAACAAGTGGCCTCTATGGTCTTGAGTTCCTTTAATGATTCCCACCCCCGTGTGAGGTGGGCTGCTATTAATGCAGTCGGCCAAATGTGTACCGACTTGGGTCCTGATTTGCAGAACCAATATCACCAAAGAGTGTTGCCTGCCTTAGCTGCTGCTATGGATGATTTCCAAAATCCTAGAGTACAGGTTAGTCACAAATATATAATTTGCTTTCAGAATGGTAGACTATGCTTCTGACTGTTTCCAAAGGTTTCATGCTATTATTCTCTCTGTTGCTTTACATAGAAAGAATTTGTTCATCTTATCTTTCCCTTTTATGTCTGTGTTTGCATCTATGATGTAATTGATAACCTCCCCACCCCCCTACTGTATATTCCATCTTGTTTTTGTAATTTCCTGCTAGTAAATTTGTCAATCCATACTCAAAGTGCCTCTATGGGGAGTCCCTTTAGTTAAAATTTATTTGAGTGGATATGTTCTTATTTGGTTATACCATTTATTTGTTGTCACTATTCAGAATTTCTAAGTGACCAAAAGATATCTTATGTTATCAAATAATGATCATGCAATTTTTATATTTCATTGTACAATTCTCTAGATTGCCTCTTCTTGAAAGACAAAATGGAACTTGGACTTCAATGGTTGCTAGCATATTTATGGATTAACCTCTAAAATGGTGATACATTTTGGGAGAGCCTGATAACTGATTGTGAAGGGAATTAATTGTTTGGAAAATGGGTGCTGCATATTATTCAGGAAACTGAAGTCAACTAGCTTATTCTCTCTGAGTGAAAATTTAGGAGTCTTATTATAATGTAAAGAATTTTTTGTACCTTATTTCCTGCCAGTTAGGTACTTGTATTTTCAAGGTTTTATTGTTTATTTTGTATAACACTTTATTCTCTCTCTCTCTCTCTCTATACATATTTGTGTCTTAACAGGCCCATGCTGCTTCAGCTATGCTCAACTTCAGTGAAAACTGCACTCCGGAAATTCTAACACCTTACCTAGATGGAATAGTTAGCAAATTGCTTGTGCTTTTACAGGTACGATGGTTGGAATTATAAATGTCACATCAAGAATGCATGAATTAACTTTATGAATTGAGGATATTTGGTTGTTGATCTAAATATAAGCTTTATAAATGCAGAATGGGAAACAAATGGTGCAAGAAGGTGCCTTGACTGCTTTGGCATCAGTTGCTGACTCATCTCAGGTACGGATTTTATCCAAAAGAAACCTACATTGATTATTACTTTATATCTTGTATCAAGATTACACAGTTTGACATTATGGGGGTTTGCAGGAGCACTTCCAAAAATATTATGATGCAGTTATGCCTTACCTGAAAGCTATTTTGGTCAATGCAACTGACAAATCTAACCGTATGCTTCGTGCCAAATCCATGGAGTGTATTAGTCTTGTTGGAATGGCTGTTGGAAAGGAAAAGTTCAGAAATGATGCTAAGCAGGTTGGTTAACGTGTAAAAGCACCACGTCCTGCATTAATTTGTTTTATTTTCCTGGTCTAGTTATTTTCTTATATCTCAAAATTCATGATGGTCGAGGTATTATAGTTTAGTGATATCATTAGTTAGGGAGTGGAATGGTGTAATTTGGAGCTAGTATCTACCTTCACTGTCCTAAAAAGGCATTTCTCCTTTCTCAAAAGGTGCTCTAGATATTAATTTTAGGGAGGTGCCCATCAGATTGATCTCTTATTGAATTTTATGATTGCCTTTTTTTCAATGACAATGCATAACTACTGCACTTGTTTCCAGATATTTTTGGGAGTTTTGGTGTTATGGGACCAATCTGACTTTTTAGTTTTATGGTTACCTTTCTTTTCCTTTTTGCAAGGTTATGGAAGTGCTTATGTCGTTGCAAGGATCCCAAATGGAAACAGACGACCCAACAACAAGTTACATGCTGCAAGTATGCCCATAGTACAGAAAATGCTTGGACAATATCTTTCACATTTTAGTTGTCCTTGCTTATGATTGTATCACCTTATTACAGGCATGGGCCAGACTCTGCAAGTGTTTGGGACAAGACTTCCTCCCTTACATGAGTGTCGTCATGCCTCCCCTTCTCCAGTCTGCTCAACTGAAGCCAGATGTAACTATTACATCTGCAGATTCAGATAATGATATTGAGTACTCTGATGATGAAAGGTTATACTTTGTTACTGTTTTAACTAGTTATGCCAGTAAGCAACATAAATGTTGATACATGCATGTATATCTTGTCTGTTCTCCCCACTCATTTGTGTAGGTCAAAAACTCTCATCTCTTTTAATTCTCTACACGTTCCTGCCAAAATGGACAATCTGAGACACACAAACTCATGCTAGCATGTGCACAGACACCACACAGACACACACGGTATCCTAGAATCTATGGCTGGTTGTTGTCTTACAGCAATAGGATTTTATTTTAAACAATGTTACTACCGTGCTACTGCCGTAATATCATGCCAGTAAGTAATTTGAATATTGATACATTCACGTAAATCTTGTTTATCCTCTCAATCATTTGTATATAAGCCAAGTCTCTATCTCCTCTCCTCTCTTTTCTACTTCTCTCTATGCTATGCATAAACAAAAAGTTATGAGATATACACTCATACTCGTGTGTAAACACAGCTCATGGACACACACAGTTCTGGCTAGCTGTGTTCATCGATGTCTAGTGGATGGCTTTGAGCAATAGGAAGTTATTTTGAACTATGTTTTTGTGTTATCTTACGATTATGTCTGGTATTACATTCATAGTATGGAAACCATTACCCTCGGGGATAAAAGAATTGTGATCAAGACAAGTGTCCTGGAGGAAAAGGCGACAGCATGTAACATGCTTTGTTGTTATGCTGATGAGTTGAAGGAAGGATTTTTTCCGTGGATTGATCAGGTGTGTTTCAGTTCATTGTATTGGGTTATTATTCTGGACTTAACTTTGATCAAAAACTTCATAGCAATATGATACTAACAAAAGGGTGGACATATGATGCAGGTTACTCCAATTCTAGTGCCTCTTCTTAAATTTTATTTCCACGAAGAAGTTAGAAGAGCAGCTGTTTCAGGTAGAAGAGCTATGACACACACTTTCTCTCTTAAAATATTTTGCAAGTTTGTTAGGTTTTTATCAAATTGTTTTGGCCATTTTTTTTCTGTTTGTAGCCATGCCAGAGTTATTGCGTTCTGCAAAATTAGCTGTGGAGAAGGGAATAGCTCAAGGGCGTAATGAGGCCTATATAAAGCAATTGTCTGATTACATTATTCCTGCTCTAGTGGAGGCATTATATAAGGTTCTTATTGTTTCTTAGGAGTATTTGTGTATTGAAGCTTGCTTTATTGATCTGTTGTTTTTCATAGATGAAAACTTAAATTACCATATTGTCGCAGGAACCTGATATGGATATATGTGCAAGCATGCTAGATGCATTGAACGAATGTGTACAGGTTTGTGCTATTATTAAATGAAGTTAATTTTGTATTGTCTAATCTGTTACTGTTATCTGTTTGAAATTATTCTGCTTTGGATGAACTTTATTGGGCAACATATGGTTAGAAGCAAAAAATATTTCAATAAATAAATTAAATCTCGAATGCTTACTTGAACTTAATATGACACCTTAATATTAGCTAATAATTTGAACTAATTACTGAATTTAACCTTTGTCTTTTATTCATTTTAGTTCACATGCATCAGTGTACCTTTGACAAATGTTCTGTGGTTTTATCTAATTCTCTTTGTTGTTGCCATTGTTTATAATATATTAATTACCTAGTCTTTATTCCCAATGTCTGATAATTCTTTTCTTTCAGATTTCTGGTCCTCTTCTAGATGAAAGTCAGGTTAAATCTATTGTGGATGAGATCAAACATGTAATCACAGCTAGTGCGAGCAGAAAAAGTGAGAGAGCTGAAAGAGCCAAAGCTGAAGACTTTGATGCTGAGGAGGTGGAGTTAATTAAAGAGGAAAATGAACAAGAGGAAGAAGTTTTTGAACAAGTAAGTATTAAAATAAAATCTATGATTTATACAGCCATAACTGCTGAGCAATATTTTTCCTGTCCTGATCTGTTAAAGCCTCCTCTTTCTTGCCTTAACGAGCATTCTGCTTCCAGGTGGGTGAAATTTTGAGTACTTTGATCAAAACGTTTAAAGCCTCTTTCTTGCCCTTCTTTGATGAGCTATCTTCATATCTTACACCTATGTGGGTAAGTTCTGAGAAAGTCGTCTCTGGTTCCAAAATCAATTGTTGAGGAACATCCAGCATAAAAATGTTCTTTCCTGAAGTATGCTCATCCCTGTGTGTGTGTGTCTAAAATACAGGGCAAAGATAAGACAGCCGAAGAAAGAAGAGTTGCAATTTGTATTTTTGATGATGTTGCAGAACAGTGTCGGGAAGCAGCTTTAAAGTAAGCTGCCTACTTTCTTATACTAATTATTATCGTAGAGAATCATTTGATGCAATTGCTGTAATGTGTTTGAAACAGATATTATGATACATATCTTCCTTTCTTATTGGAGGCTTGCAATGATGAGAACCCAGATGTGCGACAGGTCTGTATTTTTCTTACTTCTGGCATCCAAAACACCATAGATTGCTGAGATTGTAATAAGTTTTATGATTTTATGTTCAGGCATCAGTATATGGACTTGGTGTTTGTGCAGAATTTGGTGGACCTGTATTTAAGCCACTTGTTGCAGGTAAATTTTCGCATGATAATCTATAAGGTGTTTATTTCTTGTAAGAATAACATATTATTTGTGACTTCTTCCAGAGGCTTTATCAAGGTTAAATGCTGTAATACGACATCCTAATGCTTTGCTACCTGAAAACGTTATGGCCTATGATAACGCTGTATCCGCTTTAGGAAAAATATGTCTTTTCCACCGCGACAGTATTGATGCAACTCAGGTATGGCAGGCAATGAAATTAGCTTTCCAAGTTAATTAGACCTTTCGATATGAAACTTGAAAGGAAAATTCCGTTGTGTCTGAAGAATAGATTGGTCCCTCTCTTGAGTGTTTCTCCAAGGTTTTCATTAACACTGACAGCCATTTCCCTCTTCTGTAATGTTCATAACAGTAATTTTAACTCTGTATCTGTTTGTATTTAGTGCTATTTTCGTTGGAAAGATCTAAACATCTGTTTTTAACAGGATCATCTTCTTAGAAACTCGAAACAATCTAAACATGCTAGTATAACTGGTGCATGACGATGCAGTTTGATAGTCAAGTAGATTAGGATTCGTTGAAGCATTACTCAACATGTATAATATTAACTGGTTGCTTACGTTTTATTAATGTCGGTTTGCCTTGAACATACATCCCTTTGTATTTTGTAGGTTGTTCCTGCATGGTTAAACTGCTTGCCAATCAAAGGTGATCTGATTGAAGCCAAAGTTGTTCATGAACAACTTTGTTCAATGGTCGAGAGGTGAGATCAGTCTTTTATTATCTTACTATACTCGTCTCATTTAAGAAGTTCATTTTCTCGCTTAATATGCTGTTACTGCCCATTATTTAACAATGTATCTAATGTGCGTTCAGATCCGAGAATGAAGTTTTGGGTCCCAACCATCATTTCCTTCCCAAGATAGTTGCAGTATTTGCTGAGGTAAAAACTTCAAGTCACTTCATCAAAATCTTCTTTTAACCTAAAGGCGATTCTTATTTGCATTGCTTGTTCTGTTGTGCTACCCATCTGTTCTTCGTTATCTGGTAGTTCGGTATTTAGGGTGCATTCGATGAACTATACGCTATTTTGTAGGTTTTATGTGGTAAGGATCTAGCCACGGAACAAACCACAAGTCGGATGGTGAATCTACTGAAGCAGCTTCAGCAGACTTTGCCACCAGCAGCATTGGCCTCAACTTGGTCATCGTTGCAGCCGCAACAACAGCTCGCTTTACAATCCATCCTCTCCGCATAGTTCAAGTGCATTGGCTTGACAGGCATCTCGTGTGTCGAAGCATATTTATATTCGAAATTCTTTTTCTGAATTGCATGATGTTTGATTCCCAAGGCAGCAAAGGAGGTTCGATTCGAGTGTGAAAAAGTCTTCAGTGTGATTGAAATGAACTCTCTCCCCCTATTTATTTTATTTTATCTTTATAGAATGTGCATAGTATAAGGTATCTATTTATGATACACAGGGTATTGAGTCTAGTAAAGAAAGCGAGTTGTGGTTTTGGTGTGGTTGGTGAGCAAGTGCAATGTTCTTTGTTTCAGTTTTACCCAGATTTCCCGATTTGGATTTGTAATTCTTTCATTATGTTTGCAATTTTGGTCATAAAAAAATAATATGATGGGTTGTCGGTTTTCTCTTGTGTTATTGTTTGCCAATTTCTTTTTTCTCTTGTTTTCAAGATTTGTGTTGGTTTTTTATACGATAGAAATCGTCTGCTCTTTTATCATGTCTCTTTTATGTCTATACTTTAAAATAGTAGGTTTAAGGTTTAAGGTTAGGAGTTAGGGTTTAGAGAATTAGGGGTAGAGTGTATTTTTTAGGGTTTAGGACGTGAAAATTATGGTTAGGGTTTAAAATTTATTTTTAAAGTAATTTTTAGCGTGGGATATAGAAGAGGCATGATTAGGGTAGAGGATTTTTACCCTCTTTATACTTGTCAAATTCTTGTTAGTTGTTATATTATGTTTAAGTTATAAATTTAATTTTTTGCTTGATATTTTTAGTCTTTGTATTTTAATTTTTAAAATTTTGGTTCTTATTAAATGGCATGAGTCGCCTGTAATTAGTTGTAGATTTAGTTCATGTTATTTAATTTGATATTTTAAATAATTTGTATTTATATTGTTTGTATCAAGATTAAAGTATTAAAAGACAAAATGATTCTTATGGCTTCTTAATTTTACGAGTTTAATCGTTTTGGCTTTTAAATGAATTTATTTTAGTTTTTCAATTTTTTATTAAATTGATCTTATTGTGAGCAACTACAACACTATTTTATAATGAGTTATATTTTGATACAAAGGTGTAAAAAATTTTATACAACTCTTTATATTTAAGCTATAAAATTTAAAACTTAAAATTTTAACCATAGCACCCTAAATTTTAATCATAAATTTTAAATTTTAAACCCTATACGGTAAACCTTTAAACTATAAATCTTAACTTAAAACCCTTAACTATTTGTCTTCACACCAGAAAGTTAAAAAATATATTAAAATTGTGAAAAAAATATTATTAACATTATTGTAATAACAAATTAGTTGATTTTTGGATAAGGAGTTGACTTTATTTAAAGATGTCCTTATGGTTTTGTTATATTTAAGTTAATTTAATTAAAATCTGTATTTTAAGTGTTAAAAATGATTTTTTTTTTAGAATATGCTGGTGTGATGCAAGGGTAGCATCTGTTCAACTTTCTTTTAGTCTTTTTTCAACGAAGGCACACACAGCATGCAATACTGGTGCTCAATCCCGAGTCCCAAGGGATGATAAACATCGACCTTTATCACCAGGACACAAGGGGATGAGCAAGTGTTAAAAATGATTTAATCAACAAAGTTAATGGTTCAAAAAAAAAATTGTTTTAACACTTCATATATAAGCTAGCGAGGATTAAACCTATAAAATTAAAGGTTTAGCGAGCAGTATATCAATACCATACATCACTCAATTAGATTAATTTGATTTAAATATGTCGAGAAATTATAAACTATAACATTGGCGTGAAGGGGTTTGTACTTTCTAATTAGTTTAATATGGCAATGGAAATCCTCTGCCCCTTTTTGGTGCTTCTACTTATGCCCTCACGCTCAAAATTAGTTTAAAGTTTAAGGTTTAAGGTTTTAAGTTATAGGGTGTAGGTTTTAGAGTTTAAAATTTAGGGTTATAGCTTGAAATTTAATTTTGTAGTATTTTTATTGTCGGACATAAATAGAAACACCGAAAAGAGACAAATAATTTTTATCCTTTAATATAATGAGATATTAGATCTTTTAAGTCATGTCAGAGTTCGAATTTAATTAATCGGACACCGGTGGTTAAACAAAAGAATGAAGAGGAGATTCAATTCCATTTCATTCTAATCAACCCTGCTTGAGATTCCACCCTGCTTTGCTGTTTCTTCCCTTTTGGATCCTTCCAAAGGGCTCCATTGTGTCTGTTTTAGTGGGAGCCTACTTTCTCCAAGTGTCATCCCTTCACATAACCATGTCCTAAAAAATAATTTGGTCAACCCCAACATTGAGATATCAGTCCCTAACAATGGAACAACTAATAAACCCAACATGCTGACAACAACGAGAGACAAGACAACCCTCCCACAACTCCAACAACTTCAACCCCTTCATGTATAAACCATGCCCCCTGTCCCTTTGTTCCACCCCACAAGCATTCCCTCCAATGGAGCACAAGGGCAAGTTGAAGGAGAGAGTTGCAGCTACCAGCCGGAGGAACAAGTTCGTCGGTGTACGGCAGAGGCCGTCGGGGAAATGGGTTGCCGAGATCAAAGACACCACGCAGAAGATAAGGATGTGGTTGGGGACGTTCGAGACTGCTGAGGAAGCCGCTAGAGCTTATGATGAAGCTGCTTGCCTTCTCCGGGGTTCGAATACGCGGACCAATTTCGCGACTCATGTTCGGACCGATTCTCGTCTCTCGTTGAAGATTAGGAATCTGCTTGATCATAAGAAGAGTTTAAGGCAAGGGACTTGTAGCAACACCAACAAGATCATGATTAAAGCAAGCACTATTGTTAGCAGTAATGACAGTATAAGTAATGCTGGTAGCACTGATAGCTTTGTGTCCAGCACCAGGGATGGTGGTTTTCTGTGTAATCCGGTCCAGATGTTTGATGGCGCGTACAGGCCGGAGTTGAGTGATTTTGCCGGGAAACTTGAACCGGCACCGTCTCAGTTCGGTCAAGTCCAGATTCCATTAAGCCAAGGACTGGAATTGCCACAAGATGCTGGTCTTTTGCCTCAAGGAATACACCAGGAGCTTCAGGAATTCGAACGCTTGAAGGTAGAAAGACAGATATCAGCAACTTTATATGCAATGAATGGGGTTAATGAGTACCTTCAAAATGCATTTGATCCAAATGATGCTATCTGGGATCTTCCTACACTTTGCCACTTGTTCTGCCAGAGCTGATTCTGTCCTTCTACCATGAAAGACAGCAACTTGAGGTTGTCTGTTCCTAGTGTTGCTTTAGAAAGAATTCGAAACAACAATTTTCACTGTCTGAAATGAAAATTATTACTGTTTCAGCTATGCTCCACAGACCATTTTCTCTTGCACCCTTGACCCCTAGATTCAAGTTCAAATTCCATAGCATACACCGAGCGGAGTGTGTATAGGTAAGACACATTATATTCTTCGGGAATGAACTCCGAACACAGTTCCGAACACAAAACAGAAAATGGATAGTGTAAGTTATCCGAGAAGTGGTAGAGTTTTATTTAATCTATAATTAGAGTTTATTCCCAAGTCAGTAGTTTAGATTTACTAGAAGTCTTATTTAAATTAGAGATAAAAGTATAGTTTTAGTTATATTAGAACTCTATATCAGCCTATTTAAAGGCTTACTTTGTATACATTTAATAATTAAGAATAATAAGAAAATACAGAGAAACACATTGTTCTCTCTGGAAAATATCCTTTCCATCTTCTTCAAACAACAAATCCTTAATCACTGATCACACACACAAACCACCATCATTAATTGCATCTCCGGCCACCATGGCCCCTTTCTCACAAATAGTGTACTCCCATAAAAACTGCCAACTCTAATCAGTTGACATCTGAACATCTTTGAGATGGATATGTTTGATTTTTACTATTTTTTTCATATCTGAAGAACCCCATTAGGTCATATCCATGTATTAGTATGCATGAATATGGATCAAACATGTACAGAGGAAACAATTTATTGCTCATGAAACATAAACAGAACAAGAAGACAGGATTTATAACAAAATGACAGTTGACAGTTAACACAAATATGAATATTACTTCATTGATAGCATAAAATGGCTTCAAGTAGATCATTGATAGCATAGAAGACAACATTTGTAACAAAATAACCATTTAACAAGATGAAACAATAGGGGAAAGGAACGGGAAAGGGGGTAGGAATACCCTCGGAACATGAACCGATCACGTCAATAGTCTTCACCATCCTCTTCTTCCTCGACACCTTCGGCACCAACTTCTTCGTAATCTTTTTCCAGAGCAGCCAGATCCTCACGAGCTTCGGAGAACTCACCTTCTTCCATGCCCTCACCGACATACCAATGCACGAAAGCTCTCTTTGCGTACATGAGGTCGAACTTGTGGTCAATGCGTGCAAACACCTCTGCCACTGCTGTGTTGTTGCTTATCATGCAAACAGCTCGCTGTACCTTAGCAAGATCGCCTCCAGGTACAACAGTTGGAGGCTGATAGTTAATACCACATTTGAAGCCGGTCGGGCACCTGCGCAGCCAAAACAAAAATGCTTGCTTGCATTAACCCCTTAGCAATTTATACGAAATCTAGATATACGAAATTCCATTACCAATCGACGAACTGCACGGTCCGTTTCGTTTTGATAGTAGCAACAGAAGCATTAACATCCTTGGGGACAACATCTCCACGATACATTAGGCAGCATGCCATATACTTCCCATGCCTAGGATCACACTTTGCCATCATGCTCGAGGGCTCAAACACGGAACTCGTGATCTCAGGAACCGATAATTGCTCGTGGTACGCTTTAGCAGCAGAGATAACAGGTGCATATGAGGAAAGCATGAAATGGATACGAGGGTATGGAACCAGATTGGTTTGAAACTCCGTAACATCCACATTAATGGCTCCATCGAACCTTAAAGAAGTCGTCAAGGACGATATGATCTGAGATATCAAACGGTTCAAGTTCGTGTAAGTCGGTCTCTCAATATCAAGTGACCTACGACATATGTCGTAAATTGCTTCATTGTCCAAGAGCACAGCCACATCCGTGTGCTCGAGAAGGGAATGAGTAGACAGAACGCTGTTGTAAGGCTCCACAACCGCCGTCGACACCTGCGAATTAAACAACACAATCATGCTCAAAACAAAATCTACTATTACCAAAAAGATTCAAAGGCAAAAACATCATTTCCATGAGTTACCTGAGGTGAAGGAAAGATGGTAAACCCAAGCTTAGACTTCTTTCCATAATCAACCGATAAACGTTCTAACAACAAAGACCCTAGACCAGAACCAGTTCCACCACCAACAGCATTAAACACCAGAAACCCTTGCAAGCCAGTGCAATTATCAGCTAACTTTCGAACACGGTCAAGGCAAAGATCCACAATTTCCTTCCCAACTGCAAAACACAAGCACCAAATTAAACCAACCAAAAAGTTAAAGATACCAACTAAGGCCGTAAATGAGACGAGACAAATCGCGAGCTACTCGAGCTCGACTCGGTCAAAGCTCGACTCGAGCTCGAACTCGAACTCGGCTCGAGTTCTTGACAAGCTGAGCTATTTGATACCGGACTCGAAAAGCTCAGCTACTCGAAAATATAATATACTAAAAATTTTTATTTTTTATAATTTAAAATCTAAATTCTTAAACTTAAAACCCTAAATATAAACTCTAAATATAAGTATTAAACCTTAAAATCTAAATCCTAAATTCTAAACCCAACAACCTAACCCTCTAAACACTAAACTAACACCTTAACCTCTAAAATTAACAAGCTTGAGTTCACACAACTTGTGTATCAAAGTTTTTTCTTCATATGACCTTAAATGAGACGTGACAAATGAAGAGTTACTCGAGTCCAATGCAGTCAAAGATCGGTCAATATTTGACTCGATTGGGCTCGAATCAGCTCGAACTCGACTCGAATTTCTAACGAGCCGAGCCGAGCTTAGCACTACTCGAGCTCGACTCGGCTCGTTTACGCCCCTAATACCAACAGCAGCAAAGAGATTGAGATGGTGTTTAGTACTTGTATAATGGCCTCTGGCAAAGTTATTAGCAGCATCTTCCTTGCCGGAAATAAGCTGCTCGGGGTGGAAAAGTTGGCGGTAAGTCCCGGTCCGGACTTCATCAATCACAGTGGGTTCCAGATCCACAAACACGGCTCTAGGCACATGTTTCCCTGAACCAGTTTCGCTAAAGAAAGTGTTGAAAGCATCATGTGCCACACCAACAGATGTGTCACTGCAATCAAACAGGAAAACAAAACAAAAATCATTCCTTTACAGTTTCCAGGACTCAAGATCAGAACTTTAAGTTAAGAAAAAAATGGGGTTTCAATTTGGATCACAAAAAGAAGAACCTGGGCATCATTCCATCGGGTTGGATTCCATGTTCAAGACAGTAGAGTTCCCAGCATGAATTCCCAACCTGAATCCCAGCTTGGCCTATATGGATGCTTATAATCTCCCTCATCTTTCTCCTAATGGATTGGGGCGAAGGATCTGAGCTGAATCTTCTGGCCTGATGTGAATTTCTTGCGGGAAAACGAACGGGAACGAACAGAGTACAGTGCTGGAATCAAGTCTGGGAAGATGATAACATACAAAGCAACGATTTTTTCTGCCTTTTTTAAGGCTTTTGGCGATTAAGTAATTGGAATTTATGATATTTTGGCGTCCGACAGCCTCTACTTGGGCCCCCCTGCTTTCATTGGCTGGCTGGCTACACCATTCACGACCACGACCCTTGACTTGTGTTAGAATTAAAAGAAAGGGAAAAAATCAAATTAGGAAAAGAATCGTGTAATGAAAATAAAGATAAATTAAACTAAATTTGTATAATAAAATATTTTGAGGTGATAAATTTAAGTCTCTTTAAATTAATTTTTTATGTAAACATAATATTTTCAAGAAAATTATACAATATATACAGGGACGGAGCCAGAATTTAAAGTTGGGGGCAGACTATAAATGTTTAAAAGTGGAGAGCAAATTTATAAATAAATTAATTTTTAAAAAAATTTAAATAAGGAAAAAAAATGAAAAAAAATTTCTTCGAAATAAAAAGAAGATTACCCATCTCTACTCCATGTAAATTCACCCCTGGATACACATGTTGTATAGTCTTAAGATTATAATTGTCTTTCAGTTAAAAAAATTACAATTGTCTTTCTGTTTGTTTTAAGGTAAGAGATTTAGTTTATGATTTTTAATTGTCTTAAGATTGCCCCTAATACTTGTTATTAGGGGCCTATTTTTTTAATATTTGTTATTTTGAGCATACTCTTAAAATTCATTTTTTTAATTATTGTTATTAGGGGTCCAATTTTTCAATATTTGTTATTATGGACCTACTTTTAAAATTATTAATTTTTCATTACTTGCTATTAGGGGCTCATTTTTTTAATATTTGTTATTTTGGGCATACTCTTAAAATTCATTTTTTTTCAATTATTGTTATTAGGGGCCCAAATTTTCAATACTTGTTATTATGGACTTACTCTTAAAATTATTAATTTTTCATTACTTGCTATTAGGGACATAGATTTAAATAATAGTATGCAATCACAACAACGACTGTTACATGACGATAGTGGTAGTGACGGAGCTAGAATTTTCTTATAGTGAGATCATGAGTGAAGTATAATGTATTGAGGATTTCTATACTACTAGAATAAGCATTGTTGACCGCATACTCCCAACAAATTAAGTGAGGTCAAATCTAATATTTCCTATGAAAAATCTATATTACCTCCTTAAAAGTCTTATGCCCCAACAAATCAAGTAGAGTCAATTGCACCCCCAATTTATATGCTACATCCGCTCATGGGTAGCGGCACCATCTAAAACCGCGTTAGTTGCAATTTTTATGTCCACAATAACATATGCTATTAAGAGATTTCACAACCACGATATTTGTAGTGACCTAAATAGCATTTATAATGCCCGCAACCACAATAAAACCTAACATGACTGTAAATACGGCGACAATCACAATTTAAATTTTTAATTTAGGGCACATATTTTATATTCGCCCTGGGCCACCAAAAATTCAGGACCGGCCCTGCTCATAATAATACTTACATAAAACGAGAACATATAACACGAACTAATGCGGCCTCGCTACCCACCTGGGTCATCTGATCCGCGCTACTTCTCTTCCACGACCACTCCCACTACTCTTGGCGGCAATACAAAAACCCATCCTTCCTTTGTTTGAGATTGTCCCATCGCCGCAAGCTTGTCCGCAACTCTATTGCTTTCCTTAGGACCACGTATATAGTAACCCATCATATATCGCCCAAAACTCGGCCATAAGAACCGAACATCGTCCAACATCCATAGTTCACGTGCCTTGATACAATATCGAAGCACATGGTCAATATCCATAAAGATATTTTAAATTTTAATGATTATTATTTTTTAATCGACGGGATTCCGCCATCTTGCTTTTTCCCATCCCTGTTAAATGAGCTGGTCTCTTTTGTTCATACATTGTTCAGAAGTCATTTTCTCTCCTTGTGGACATAATTTTGTTTTTTTGTTTTTTTTTTTTTTGCCAATTTCAATCCATTTGGCATCACAAACTGGCAATTATTAAGTAGAAGTTGCAATATTTAATATTTAACATCTTTCATGTCTTGTGAGTTGTGATGATATCTTCTCTTTTGTTTTATGATGCCAAGTTGCAATAATTAAGATTTTTTAAATAAATTTACTACAATTCAATTATTTAATAGATTAATATCCTATACACTGACGGTGAAAACTGAAAGTTTCCACAAGCGTCTTAGTTTTAGGGTATAGAGAGTTAGTTTAGGGTTTAAGGTTTAAGGGTTTAGGTGTAGGGGTTATAATTTAGGGATAGTTGTTTCAATTCAAGGTTTAGTGTTATAATTTAGGGTTTATATGTTAGGGTTTAGTTTTTAGTGTAATATGGTGAGGATTTAGGTTTTAACCTATAAACCCTAAATTATAACCCTAAACTTTAAATTAAAACAACTATCCCTAAATTCTAACCCCTTACACCTAAATCCTTAAACCCTAAACTAACTCTCTATACCCTAAAACTAAGGTGCTTGTGGAAACTTTTAGTAGGGTTTAGTTTTTAGGGTAATATGGTGAGGATTTAGGTTTTAACTTATAAAACCTAAATTATAACCCTAAACCTTAAATTAAAACAACTATCCCTAAATTCTAACCCTACACATAAACCCCTAAACCCTAAACTAATTCCCTATACCTTAAAACTAAAGCGCTTGTGAAAACTTTCAGTTTCCACCGCTTGTGTATAGAATATTTATCCTTATTTAATTACCTCTTTCATGCTTAGTTTAACTTCAACCATGCATATGATAGTAAAAAAATTGATGGTTGTGAATGAAAAATTGTAATATAGATTAAGCGAGATAAATTATAAACAGGGACAAGTTTAAATTATATATGTGACGAGCTGAAATCATAGTTCCGTCCGTGATTATAAAGTAGAAATAACGAGGGAAAGTATAGTAGAAATATAAGAAATGGTTGATATATATATATATATATGTAATGATTACATTACATAGTAATGAGAGGCACATAGCAGCCAAATACATGGGAGTTGTTGATCAGTTTATGAATAAGATGGAAGCTTGGGCAATCCCTTCACTATGCCACACAGTTGAGTGTTCTCCGGTATGTTGTACTCATCCCTCACCGATTTCTCCGGCGACAGAATACTGGCGTAGAGCTGTTGCCCCAGGTATGCCCTCTCCCATTTCGCCGACCTTATATTCCACATGCCGGCGTTGTCGAACGTCAAAAGAATGGCGGCCCATGACTTGGGGAACACCTGTATGGTGTGCCTGCTCACCGCGTCGAGAAGATTGTAATGCATCCTCTTCTCCGGACTCCATGTCCCCGGCTCAATCCCCACCGCAAAGAACGAATATCCATTCACCTGGTACGACTGCATGCTTTTCTCCTGGTTCTCAAATATGATCTCCACGAAGTTACGAAATGTCATGTTCACAACATTTGGTTCCACTTTTAGGTCTGTTGTTGTGTTTTCTGCTTCATCTTTCATAACATCGTATTTGAAAACCTTGTCCGCCATGTTAAAGTATTCCGCCAACTTCAGTGGGGTGGCCGGGTCGGTATGGGAGACACCGTTGAAGCCGTACCGGAGCTTGCCGTTGGCTCTGCTTACACTGTTCACTAGCTTGATAGTACGAGTGATGTTAATAGCACCGTAATGGTACGAGCCTTGAGGATTAGGCCTAGCGGCACTAGCAGTAAGGTTCCATCGAAAGGTACGGAACTGATTGAGTGACCAACCCCAACCAACAGGCGCGGGAGGAAGCTCCGGCGAGGCTTCGGCTTCGGCTTCGGCTTCGGCTTCGGCTTCTCCATTGGTGTAGCTAACAATGGCAGTGCTCGTCTTTACTTCCTTAAGAAACCGAGTGGATGCTACAATATAGTAGTTTTTAGGGGCTTGGTCTGCAGTAACAAGGACTGTAAAACACTGTCCGATATGCACATCCAAGGATTCATACATGTTCTGAATTGTATGAGAACCCTCCATTTCCACAAGCTTCATCTTGTGGCCTTGGATTCTGAAGTTAAGCGAGGCCTTGAGTCCAACATTGCAGACTCTGTACTTATATGTCTTCCCGGGCTCCATGGTGAACATCGGAGCCTGCTCGGCTCCGACTTTACCAGCTTTACCATTAATGAGAACACCATCAGGCCTGCCTAAAGGCCGACCGCTGTCTAAAAAGCCCTTCAATTCCTTGTGGCTCTTAGTATACCAGTCGCCGATGAGGACCGTGTAATCGTCGGCGGGTTCATCGTACGGGATCGGAATGAGCGGACGACTGTGCACTTTTAGACCACCAAAACCACCGGCTGCCTTGTGCATTGCGGTGGAGGGATAGTAAATGTAGCTGCCAATCTGGTCCTTCACTTGAAACTGGTATGTATAGTTGGTTCCTGGAGCAACGGGACAATTTGTTCCCGGCATTCCATCTTGCCATGAATTCTTCCTCTGTTGAATCCCACTCCTGCAATTCATTTAAAAGATTGAAATTCAACAGCAATCAAAGATTGATCATATATTATATATAATCAATTGGTCAAATATTGTGAATATATGTGGAAATAGCATATGATACCATGTGAAAAGGAAAGGCTCATCAAGATTGTTAAACACATTGACCACAATGTTGTTATTGGTGGTGGAGTTAATATCGGGGCCGGGGAATTCGCCGTTGATGAGAATGACTTGCTGAGGAACTCCCAACGGAGAGATGGTGCCGTAGGTGACGTTCCATGTGAAGAACAAGTAAGGGTCTCCACCGCGGACGCCGTGCGTTAATGCTCCGATTAAGGAGCATACAAGAAGCTTAAGTACCACCCCGGACGTCATCTCTCTTCGGTAATCGGCTGCTCGGCTCACTAAGATTATTATAATAAATCTACCTACTCACTAAGTTGTGAGGAAGAAGATGCTTTGCTTCTTCCACCCTGCCTTGTCTCTGCTTTTGTTCCCCCATTTTATAGCACAATTTGGTGAATTTCGCCGCTCGAAAATCGCTCCCTCCATCTCTATTTTTGGCCATAGGAATGTGAAAAATTCTGTTTGTAACAGAAGAGAATGGTTGGACCATGTAAAATCTAATCTATTTTTGGACATTGCAGATGTAGAGGTGATTTTGTTGTATAAAAGGGCAGACATAGTTTCAATCTAGAGCCAACTCAAGCAATTGTACATTAATAAAATTACATAGGAGACGTTCTAGGAAAAAGATAGGCAGGCCGAGAGATGGCTCGGTCCAGGTCGATATCGTTGCTATTATGTCTCTTGGCCGGATCGTTGCTTGTGGTTCAAGGCGGAGATCCTACTATTTTTTTCGAATGGAACGTCACCTATGGCACCGTTGCTCCCTTGGGAGTTCCGGTGAAAGGTATTCTTATCAACGGTCAATTTCCCGGGCCGAATATAAACTCTACCACCAACAACAACATCGTAGTCAATGTGTTCAATTACCTCGACGAGCCATTTCTTTTAACATGGAACGGTGTGCAGCATAGGAAGAATTCTTGGCAAGATGGTGTGCAGGGAACAATGTGTCCCATTCCCCCTGGGAAGAATTTCACCTATCACTTCCAGGTAAAGGACCAAATTGGCAGCTACATGTACTATCCCGTGACGGTCATGCATAAGGCCGCCGGGGGTTTTGGCGGCCTCCGTGTTAACAGTCGTCCACTCATTCCTGTCCCGTATGATGAACCGGCTGATGACTATACCGTCATTGCTGGAGATTGGTTCAACAAAGGGTATACTAGTCTCAAGAAAATTCTCGACAGCGGCCGCAACCTCGGCAGAGCTGACGGTGTCCATATTAATGGGAAAGTCGCGAAAGGTGGCGGTAAAGATGAACCTCTGTTCACCATGGAAGCTGGAAAAACATACAGATACAGGATTTGTAACGTGGGAATCAAGACATCTCTCAACATTAGGATCCAAGGCCATACCATGAAGCTAGTTGAGATGGAAGGTTCTCACACGGTGCAAAATGAGTATGACTCACTCGATGTGCACGTCGGGCAGTGCTACACCGTGCTTGTCACAGCCAACCAGGAACCAAGGGATTACTATGTCGTTGCCTCGACTCGTTTTACGAGACGAGAGTTTACAACAATGGGGATCATCCGGTACAAGAATGGTAAGGCAGGGGCCTCATTCGACATTCCTAGGCCACCTGTTGGATGGGCTTGGTCACTCAATCAATTTCGTACCTTTCGATGGAACCTTACTGCTAGTGCTGCTAGGCCTAATCCTCAGGGCTCATACAAATATGGTGGCATTAACATTACCCGCACAATCAAGCTAGCAAACACTGCTGAAATCGTCGATGGCAAGCTTCGGTATGCTATTAACGGAGTCTCATACGTCGAGCCAACGACTCCGCTTAAACTCGCGGAATACTACAATGTTGCAGACAAGGTTTTCAAGTATGATAACATTGCAGATGAACCACCAGCTCATGTCACAAAAGTAGCTCTAGAACCTATTGTCCTCAACATGACACACAAAAACTTCGTCGAAATCGTGTTCGAGAATCATGAAGCGGGCATTCAATCTTGGCACTTGTCCGGCTATTCATTCTTCGCTGTGGCGTAAGTGTTGGCACTATTCTAATTGTTCTAACATAACACATAAACATGGTTTATAAGTGTTTTTGTGCAACCGTTGTTTGCAGTGTCGAGACCGGGAGATGGAGTCCCGAAAAGAGGATGAACTACAATCTTCTCGACGCGGTGAGCAGGCACACCATTCAGGTTTTTCCCAATTCTTGGGCTGCAATCCTCATAACGTTCGACAACTGCGGAATGTGGAACATTAGGTCCGAGATATGGGACAGGCATTACCTCGGGCAACAACTTTATGTTAGCATTCTTTCGCCGAACCGTTCCCTGAGGGACGAGTACAACCTGCCGGAGGACGTGATGGTTTGCGGTGTTGTGGAAGGCATGCCGAGGCCGCCACCGTATAACAGTTAAATGAAGCTGATTTATGTGTAGCCAATTCCGGTTCAAATACATAGAGGGAGTGAGAAAGCTTGAGTTCCAAATGGCCTTTGTAATTCCTAATGCTGAAATTTATATGAAGTTTATGTCCAATTTATTTCATGAAATAAAGGGGAATTGACCATATAGATAATTCATCTCTTTCTCTTCTTTTATTTATTTATTTTAAGTAACATAAGAAATTTACTAATATAAAAACCCAACAAATATTTCCGAAACTATTTCACGGATCCTTCCAATCACGTTGTTTATAGTCTCAATTAGTAAAGGTCATCAAGTTTACTTTTTTCTTTTATATCATTAACCAATTTAAAATTAATTTTTAAGTAACCATTCCAGGTTTGTATGGAGAAAAAAAGAGAGAAATTCACCCTTGGGAAAATGATGGCATGAAAGGAAAACTTTGAAGTATTTGATTTTTATTGGTCTAGACTATAAATAAACGTGGTGAGATAAATTTATATAACATTTTTTCTTTCATAATAACTCTAGACTTGAAAGTACTTCAAACTGTATTCTTAAAACACGAAATTAACCTCTATGATCGTATACAAAAATAAAAGGTGTTTGTTATTCTCATTATAATACGTCGTGAACAAAATTTGATTTGATTAAAAAAATAAAAAAAATTGAGTTAATTGAATTGAGTTATTTGAGTTTTTCAAAACAACTCGGGTAAATACTTATTGTGTTCTTGTCAATTTCAAAAATTAATAAATTAGTCCTGTCAACAAAAAATTCAAAGTAATCTTCAAATTCTCAAAAAGAATTCCATAAATTTATTAAAAATTATAAAATTCTCTATAAAATGATAAAAAATACAAAATTGTATAAAATTCTTAAAATCCTAAATATTCTTTAAACGAATTAAGTTTAATAATAATAATAATAATAATAATAATAATAATAATAATAATAATAATTCATTCTTGAGTTAATTAAAGTTTTATTAAATCTAAAGATTAAACATTTAAATTAGCAAACCTAGTTTATCATGTTCCAAACAAAAGGAAGCAAACCTAGTTTATCATACTAAATTCACATGTTTTCTCTTATTTTTCTTTGAGAGAAGTTTTTATATATACTTGTTCTCTAATTTATGACCTTTAACTTGAAATTTATGACCTTTAACTTGAAATTTATGACCTATTTGATATTCAGTTGAAAAATATCAATTCATTAGAAATTAATAATTTCAATGACTTAATAATTTAAGAATGTTTGATAGTTTAAAATTAAATATATTTTTAAAATTTACTTTTTAATAGTTTAAAGGTAAATACAATGTAGTATATGTTCATACATATTCTTAATTGAATATTTAATATAATTTCCCATGCATTAAATTTATTTACTTTTATTCTTTTATACATAGAAAACTCAACATATTCTTTTAACACTTATATTATAATATTATTTAGGGGTAATGGCACATTTACCTCCTGTATTTTTAAAAAATTGCCAATATGAAGTATGTACTTTGAAAACGTTCAATCAACTTTTTGTATTTTTTTTCGTCATACAAAGTACCCCCGCTCATAACTCCGTTATGTGCTGCCGTGGCATGAGACCCCACATTGACAAATTTTGAAAGTACAGGGGATAATTGAACGTTTTCAAAGTACATACTCCGTATTGACAAATTTTTGAAAGTATAGGGGAAGTGCACCGCTGCAAATTTACCATTTATATTTTTAGGTTTTTAAAATAAAGAAAAAAAATAGGCATCGATAAAGTCATCTCCTTCAATTTTTACTCTTACTCTCTTCAAATTTCTCATATGTTCTTGAAAACAAAGGTTTGAAAAATGAATGAAAAAAAGATATAAGTATGGAACTCAAGCAGAAAATTAAGTTTTTCAAGCTTCCATCTAAACTCGAAATTAAAGCCGAAAGAAACGGAATGTTTATACGATGTTAAAGTTTCTGTTTGTGTTTCAAAAACGAAGAAGAATCCTAGACGATTGTTCTATGGGTGCAGAAAATTTGAAGAGGTAAGAGGCTCATTTCTTTAGGGTAATAATTTTTTTTCTGTAGAATAATTTCAGAGAGATGTTTAATGGGCTATAAGTTATGGTAATGTGTTTTTCAAGGAAAATTATTTTTTTTTGAATAGCTTGAACCGTCTGAATGTTCTGAAATTTAGTCTAAAAATGACTTTGAAAAACTAATGAGGGAGAACCAAAATTTAGTAGTTGAGATGAGAGAATTAAGGATTGAAATCACATGATTGGAAGAAAATGGAAGTGTTGGAGTGATGAACAACTTGATTGAAGGAGGTTAACAAATTAAAAGTCAAAAAATTGTACAAAAAAGTTTTGAACCAAAAAAAGATGGATAATCACATTATACTAATATGGTGTATGTTTGATTCTCGTGTTGGTTGTTGTAATAGTTTATGTCTTATGGTGAAAATAAATTTGTGTTGTTTATTGTAAATTGTTAGTTAGTTAGTTAGTTAGTTTATTGAACCAAAGAATAATTTATACCAGTTAAACCGGTAAAATTTATATCGGTGTAAGTTAGGTATAGTTAGTTAGTTAGTTGTAGTTCGGTAGAACTTACACCGTGTAAGTTAGTAATAATTAATTAGATGTAGTTTAGTAGAACTTACACCGATGTAAGTTAATCATAGTTATAGTTAAGAATAATGTATACCAATGTAAATGTATTATATATATGTACTTCATCCATCAATAAAATTTGCGAAGTTTTACTTTTTCTTTAAGGATAATGGCACATTTGCCCCATGTACTTTCAAAAATTTGCCAATGTGAAAATATGTACTTTGAAAACGTTCAATTAGCCCATGTACTTTCAAAAAATTGTCAATGTAGGGTCTCATGCCACGTCAGCGCATAACGACGTTATGAACATGGGTACTTTGTATGACAGAAAAAAAATACAGAAAGTTGATTGAATATTTTTAAAGTACAGGGAAGCAAATGTGCCACTATCCCTATAAACTTAATTTCTACAATATCCCGAATTCATGGCTTGAATGTTAGAGTGCGTATGTCATACAATAATCATATGTTGTAATATTTTAACTCTTTATTAAATGTTTCAACTAATTAACTTAATTGATACCCAATTATAATATGTTAGTGTTAAAAATAGTATGTATTGAAAGCATGGGAACCAGTCCAAAAGGAATTAACGGAAGAAAAGAAAAAGATGGGCGCAATGCTAGGATGCGGAGGCAAGAATTGAATGGTCAAATTAGAGGGGAATTTCTTGTATAAAAGTAAAGCCTTAATTCCAAGCCAAGAGCAACTCAAGCAAATCTTCCCTGCAATATTTCATACATTGCATAGGTTAAGAGATGGATAGGTTGATTTTAATATCGATGCTATGCCTTTGGGCCGGATCGATGCCGGCGGTTCACGGCGGAGATCCGATCATTACGTTCGAATGGAAGGTCACATATGGTAACGTTGCTCCCTTGGGTGTTCCTGTAAAGGGTATTCTTATCAACGGTGAATTTCCCGGACCGAACATAAATTCTACCACGAATAATAATGTCGAGATCAATGTGTTCAATAATCTTGATGAGCCATTGCTTTTTACATGGTAAGTGATTAATATTTATAATTTATTTGTGTTTTTTTTTCATTTGATTATTGTAATGATTCTTGAAAATGGAATTTGTTTTAGGCACGGTATACAGAATAGGAAGAATTCTTGGCAAGATGGTACGCTAGGAACTATGTGTCCCATTCTCCCCGGGACGAATTACACATATCACTTTCAGGTGAAGGACCAGATCGGCAGCTACATGTATTATCCGGTCACGGACATGCATAGGGCCGCCGGGGGTTTCGGCGGCCTTCGTATTCATAGTCGTCCACTCATTCCTGTCCCGTACGATCAACCGGCTGATGAATTTACCGTCATGGTGGGAGATTGGTTCAACAAAGGGTACACAACCCTTAAGAAAATTCTCGATAGCGGTCGCAACCTTGGCCGAGCCGATGGTGTCCACATTAATGGGAAAAATGCCAAAGGTGATGGTAAAGATGAACCACTCTTCACTATGGAGGCTGGAAAAACATATAGGTATAGGTTTTGCAATGCAGGAATTAAGACCGCCGTTAATGTTAGGTTCCAAGGCCACACAATGAAACTAGTTGAAATGGAGGGTTCTCACATGGTGCAGAACAGCTACGAGTCTATAGACGTGCATGTCGGAATGTGCTTCACCGTGCTCGTCACGGCGGACCAAGAACCGATGGATTATTATCTCGTGGCCTCGTCACGTTTTACGAAACGAGAGCTTACGGCAACCGGCATTATCCGGTACATGAATGGCAAGGGAGGGCCCAAACCGGACCTCCCTAAACCACCTATTGGATGGGCTTGGTCACTCAATCAATTCCGTACCTTCCGTTGGAATTTAACGGCTAGTGCTGCTAGGCCTAACCCTCAGGGCTCATACAAATATGGTGGCATTAACATTACCCGTACCATTAGGTTGGCTAACACCGCTGAAAAGGTCGATGGCAAGCTTCGGTATGCGATTAATGGAGCCTCTTTTGTCGAGCCGACCACTCCGTTGAAACTTGCGGAATACTACGGCGTCGCAGACAAGGTTTTCAAGTACAATACCATTCCGGATGAACCACCGGCACAAATCTCGAATGTAGCTCTAGAACCAATTGTTGTCAACATTACATACAAAGACTTTATCGAAGTTATTTTCGAGAATCATGAAACGGCCATTCAATCTTGGAACATAGACGGCTATGCATTCTTTGCCGTGGCGTAAGTGTTGGCACAACAAATTTGGCCATTAGTTTGTGTTAAAGTTATACGTTAATACTAATAAGTGTTCCGAATCATTGCTTGCAGCATCGAGACCGGGACATGGAGTCCCGACAAGAGGATGAACTACAATCTTCTCGACGCGGTGAGCAGACACACGATTCAAGTATTCCCCAAGTCATGGGCCGCCGTCTTCATAACATTCGACAACGCCGGAATGTGGAACATCCGGTCCGAGGTATGGGACAGGCATTACCTTGGACAGCAGCTTTATTTTAGCAGCCTTTCCCCTAACCGGTCCTTGAGGGACGAGTACAACATGCGGGATGGCACACTGGTTTGTGGCATAGTGGAAAGCATGCCAAAGCCTCCACCATTCAGCAGTTAACTTGACCTTATTTATTTATTTATTTATTATGTGTACCCAATTTTCCCTCCAAATAAAAAATTCAGACCGGATTTTGTAAAGACATAGACCGGATTTTATAAAAAATTTCTTTACAATTTTCATTCGGACATGTACTACTTTTCAATTCCAACTGGTAATAATATTTGTTATATGATTTATTTATTTATTTAGCTAATATTTAATAAATAATATTTTATTTTCAATTATAAAGTTATGTTTACAATAATGGTTAATGATTAGCTATGAATCTTAATTTGATTTGTGTATTTTCTATCATTTAAAAAGAAAAAAAATAAAATATAGTTTTTCGAGGGAATGTGAATACTAACCCGCTAGTGACTATTGTCAACTTTAGAAATTGACATTTGCTAAATTATTCTTTTTTAAGGGATCAATTTACTCCTCTTTCGAAATTATATAAATCATGAATAAAAAGTAATGAAAAAAATAATGTGTATGGATAAAATAATTAATATATAAAATAGAAAAAAAAGAGTCGAATGAAAAAGGAAAATACTTTTGATACACAAGCAGTTTACACAAGCTTTTTAATTTTAGAGTTTAGGGTTTAAAAGTTTAGTGTGTAGGGAATATGATTTAAGGTTTATGGCTAGAATTTAGAGTTTAGAGTTTAAAGGGTAAGAGTTTAAATTTTTTTACACAGCTTGTATATCAAAATATAACCTTAAAAAATCAATAGATATCATTCGTTTATATGAAATTCTACATGTTAAACTTTTTATCGAATGTTCAATAAATACGCAAAATTTTATGAGACCTACTAATTGGCCTAGTGGGGATGTTCATATTGCCTCATTTTGTATGGATTCGAAACTCGATATGAAATGTACTATCATTCTATTTAATAAAAAAATATGCAAAACTTTTTATCGAATGTTCAATAAATATGTGAAACTTTTATGAAATATTTGAATAAAACAAAATTTAAATAAAATTTAAAACTTAAATCTCTAGCCCTAACACCTTAAAATCTAAACCCTAAACTCTAAATTATAACCTTAAATTTTAAATCCTACAACTAAAACCACTAAATCACAATCTAAATTTCTAAACCCCAAAATTAAAAGGATTGTGTAAACTTTACAGTTTTTGCATCAAAGCATTTTATATTTATTATATAAAAAGAAAATGGAAGGCAAAACAATTTAAATGTCATAGTAAAGAAATATATGCAATATTATATAAAATAGTTTATTTTAAAAAAAATTATTTACATGATACATTTTTCTTTTCATTTAATTAGAGATTTTGACTTGTATATGTATGGGTTACACAAGTAGGGATGGCAACGAGGTGGATTTTTGGCCCCCAAACCCGCCCTGATATATAAGTTATTACACTTGACTTTGTCCCGCCCCACATCGAATTTAAATATTAATTTACCTGTCCTACCCCGATATACTAACCCCGAAATCTGAAACTGCCCCAAAAAATTTAAATAAATTTTAATCTCCGTCGACGATAAAGGTTAGATCCGACCAATCCTCTACCGCAATCACAAATTACCCACATGTTAAATTACATATTAAACTACATATTTAAAAGAATAAACTTGAACCATTGACCATCTAAATCGAATATATTAAAACTTGAATAACATCTAACAATTTTTTTATAAATATAATAAAACCACAAAAGTGTTTATATATAGTGATATTTTTATAATATATATATATACATACCGGGTCGGGGCGTGGAATTTTTAGCATATACCCGAACTCACCTTGCCCCGACTTCATGTTTTTCAAGCCCTGCCCCGTGCCGATCCCCGAAATTTTAGAAATAAAACCCGGTCGGGTCGAGGTCGGGTAATTTTTCCATCCCTATACACAAGCTGTATAAATTTTTTTACACAACCCTTCATATTTAAGCTATGAAATTTAAAACCTAAATACATAGCTTTAACACCCTAAACTCTAAACTCTAAATTCTAACCTTAAACCCTAAATGCTACACCCTACAGTCTAAACCCATAAACCCTAAATCTCTAAACACTAAAATTAAAAGAGTTGTGTAAACTAAATTACAAGCTTGTGTATCAAACTATTTTCCTATATAAATTATTTTACCATTCGTGTCGAGATAGATTGATTTTGTTGGTCGAATATTTACCAACCCTTTAACAATTATCATTTCATCATTTTAAGAGGTCAAAATGTAATTTTACCATGTATCGTCTTATTAGGGACCTCAACAATTTTACAATTTAGGGAAAGATTCGTCTTTGTACTCGTAAATAACATGTAATATAATAATATAACGTTGTAGGTTACTCCAACTATATTTGTATTACTTATTTGTATAATTTATCCACCCATTTTTATCGGTGAAATTTGTTTTTTTTTTACATGGGTCCGACTTACCATTTTATTTACAGCACCGTCCACTAAAAATTAGTTAATTATTTTTTCTCTATCGTACTAATTCACTCATAATTAACTTTTAAGTAACTATCCACTTTTACATGACAAAAAAAAGGAAGATTCATCTTTAAAAAATAACATGAAAAAAAAAGTAAGATTGTTAATTTTTAGTGGATAAAACCATGAGTTTAATGATGAGCCGGTTCATATAAAATTTTCCATTCGGGGATAATGTAATCATTAAATTGTGATGCAATAATTTTAGGGTGTATTTTTTTTTAAAATTGAGAACTTAGGAAAATGGGGGGAATAAAAGTAAAAAAAGGTTTAGTTTTTGCTTAAATATATATTTGGTACCTGAACTAGATATATTTTCTAAGTCGGTACTTAAAGAAAATTTTCTCTCATATTGGTGCCTGAACTATACATTTTCTCCCAACTTGGTACCTAAAGAATTTTTGCTCTCAAGTTGGTACCTGAACTAGACTCCTTATCCCAAGTTGGTACCAAAACTTATACATTCTATCAATTTGGTCCTAATTTGAAACAATTCAATAAATATAACTCTCTATATTTAAAAATTCTATCAATTTACTATGTGTTATTCACCTAAATTGTTTGTTCTTCTCTTAGAAATGTTATATTACTTTCTTGGTATAATAAAAGTTTAAACATAACTTGTTGATAGAATTCAGTTATCCAATTGTTGCTTTGATATGATGGACTCGTTTAATTTGATATTCTCACAAAAATTAGGAGAAAGTTTGGGTACCAACTGTTAAATTCAACTTATACATGCTATTATTACCATTCTCTTCTGTTACAAACAGAATTTTTCACATTCCTATGGCCAAAAATAGAGATGGAGGGAGCGATTTTCGAGCGGCGAAATTCACCAAATTGTGCTATAAAATGGGGGAACAAAAGCAGAGACAAGGCAGGGTGGAAGAAGCAAAGCATCTTCTTCCTCACAACTTAGTGAGTAGGTAGATTTATTATAATAATCTTAGTGAGCCGAGCAGCCGATTACCGAAGAGAGATGACGTCCGGGGTGGTACTTAAGCTTCTTGTATGCTCCTTAATCGGAGCATTAACGCACGGCGTCCGCGGTGGAGACCCTTACTTGTTCTTCACATGGAACGTCACCTACGGCACCATCTCTCCGTTGGGAGTTCCTCAGCAAGTCATTCTCATCAACGGCGAATTCCCCGGCCCCGATATTAACTCCACCACCAATAACAACATTGTGGTCAATGTGTTTAACAATCTTGATGAGCCTTTCCTTTTCACATGGTATCATATGCTATTTCCACATATATTCACAATATTTGACCAATTGATTATATATAATATATGATCAATCTTTGATTGCTGTTGAATTTCAATCTTTTAAATGAATTGCAGGAGTGGGATTCAACAGAGGAAGAATTCATGGCAAGATGGAATGCCGGGAACAAATTGTCCCGTTGCTCCAGGAACCAACTATACATACCAGTTTCAAGTGAAGGACCAGATTGGCAGCTACATTTACTATCCCTCCACCGCAATGCACAAGGCAGCCGGTGGTTTTGGTGGTCTAAAAGTGCACAGTCGTCCGCTCATTCCGATCCCGTACGATGAACCCGCCGACGATTACACGGTCCTCATCGGCGACTGGTATACTAAGAGCCACAAGGAATTGAAGGGCTTTTTAGACAGCGGTCGGCCTTTAGGCAGGCCTGATGGTGTTCTCATTAATGGTAAAGCTGGTAAAGTCGGAGCCGAGCAGGCTCCGATGTTCACCATGGAGCCCGGGAAGACATATAAGTACAGAGTCTGCAATGTTGGACTCAAGGCCTCGCTTAACTTCAGAATCCAAGGCCACAAGATGAAGCTTGTGGAAATGGAGGGTTCTCATACAATTCAGAACATGTATGAATCCTTGGATGTGCATATCGGACAGTGTTTTACAGTCCTTGTTACTGCAGACCAAGCCCCTAAAAACTACTATATTGTAGCATCCACTCGGTTTCTTAAGGAAGTAAAGACGAGCACTGCCATTGTTAGCTACACCAATGGAGAAGCCGAAGCCGAAGCCGAAGCCGAAGCCGAAGCCTCGCCGGAGCTTCCTCCCGCGCCTGTTGGTTGGGGTTGGTCACTCAATCAGTTCCGTACCTTTCGATGGAACCTTACTGCTAGTGCCGCTAGGCCTAATCCTCAAGGCTCGTACCATTACGGTGCTATTAACATCACTCGTACTATCAAGCTAGTGAACAGTGTAAGCAGAGCCAACGGCAAGCTCCGGTACGGCTTCAACGGTGTCTCCCATACCGACCCGGCCACCCCACTGAAGTTGGCGGAATACTTTAACATGGCGGACAAGGTTTTCAAATACGATGTTATGAAAGATGAAGCAGAAAACACAACAACAGACCTAAAAGTGGAACCAAATGTTGTGAACATGACATTTCGTAACTTCGTGGAGATCATATTTGAGAACCAGGAGAAAAGCATGCAGTCGTACCAGGTGAATGGATATTCGTTCTTTGCGGTGGGGATTGAGCCGGGGACATGGAGTCCGGAGAAGAGGATGCATTACAATCTTCTCGACGCGGTGAGCAGGCACACCATACAGGTGTTCCCCAAGTCATGGGCCGCCATTCTTTTGACGTTCGACAACGCCGGCATGTGGAATATAAGGTCGGCGAAATGGGAGAGGGCATACCTGGGGCAACAGCTCTACGCCAGTATTCTGTCGCCGGAGAAATCGGTGAGGGATGAGTACAACATACCGGAGAACACTCAACTGTGTGGCATAGTGAAGGGATTGCCCAAGCTTCCATCTTATTCATAAACTGATCAACAACTCCCATGTATTTGGCTGCTATGTGCCTCTCATTACTATGTAATGTAATCATTACATATATATATATATATATCAACCATTTCTTATATTTCTACTATCTTTCACTTATTTTCTCTTTTGCTATTTCTACTTTATAATCACAGACGAAACTATAATTTCAGCTAGTCATATATATAATTTAAGTTGATTGTACAAAATAAGTTAAAAGATTAAATACGAGAAAATTTAGAGAACTGGAAGAGCTGATTTACAATATAAGATATTAAATGACGTACTCAGCCCTATTATTTTCATAATTACGTTCTTTTCATTAACACATTTTTATTGACCCAAAAAAATACTCGATTAGAAGTTTATAAAATATATTTTTTCATATTTTTATTAATGATATATTTTAAATAATTATAA
Organism: Hibiscus tridactylites; assembly: GCA_958450335.1. Classification (NCBI taxonomy): domain Eukaryota; kingdom Viridiplantae; phylum Streptophyta; class Magnoliopsida; order Malvales; family Malvaceae; genus Hibiscus; species Hibiscus tridactylites. The sequence continues at coordinate 75,167,003 of OY288286.1, read as the reverse complement.
GTAAAAGTTGAAAAAATTGACCCAAAAAAATCAATAAGGGACAAAAAGTGTAGGATGGGAGAGTATTATATTTTTTAGTCGTGGATTATCATATATATTTTAGTTAAAACAATGTAGTAAAACATGAAAGTGAAGAAAACAAATTGTAGTATTGATATTTTATACAAGTTTAATAATATGTACTAATCTCCACAAGGTTAGTATTTGTAAATATTAAGTTTAAAAAATATTTAAGGTTTTCAAAAATATTCACTAATTTTTTAAGGAATTTTTTAATTCTTTGTCAAAAGCATTTTATCTGAATAATTTCACCCAATAAAGATTAAAGTATTATTATAAAACATATATGTACTTAACAACTAAATGTAGCATACTTTTATTTGTCATTTTACTCATATCAGCTAAGTTTTATTAAACGCGTTTATATAAAAAATTAATCAAATCAATTTCTCAAATTTATTGATCTAAATTCATACATGGGGGAAACGACTTTATGTCTCACAATTCAACTGAACTTGTATTATTATTTTGACCGAATTAAGCTCGAGCTCTACGAGTAACATCATGGTATCTAGAAAATGCAGCATCAGTTCACAGATCCTTCCAAAATAACAAGAGGGATTGCCATGGTGTTATCATACAGGTATCCCCAATTCGGATATCTTCCTTATCCTTTTGTCAAGTGAAACCCTCTGCTGCCTCAAACGCGACGCCATCGAAGCAACCTAATATAAAAGTTAAACCGGTAATGACATAAAGACACACCGGTAAAACTGCAAAACAACTGCAGAGATGATAAAGAAAATGCACGACTTGCCTCTGCTCGTAGTTTCAATGCCTCCCTACCAGAGATTTCTCGCAGTCCATCCATCAAATCTATAAAGAACATTAAAGAAATTGTAAAGATGCAATATCATCCCGTAAAATTTAAAAACAATTCAGTCGAATCTACTAGTTCCCGGTCTTTGGCCCATGTTAGACCTATAAATGGCAAGACTTTATGCCACACGAGTGGATAGGGATGGCAATTGGAAACGCAAGGTGAAGCTTGATGTTGACACCAAGTGCAAGTAACATGCTTGAGCACGGTCCAATCTAAAGTGTTACCGTCGGCTTACTGAACTATATGGTCTAAAGTGTTACCGTCGGCTTACTGAGCAATTTCAGTTTCTAAACTTCCTATTACAAACAATCCTTCTTCATTGAATTAAGTCGAGAGAAAAAGAGAGGCCAGAGGGAACAGGATGTTTGAAAGAACCGGTGTCACCAAAGGGACCAACAATAGCAACAACTGTTTATCAAAGGACAACAATATATAAAGGAACGGAAAGCTTTGACCATACCTGCAGCTTCAGCCTCAACCTTGTAAACTGATTTGGCAAGACGGTGAGTTTGGCCTCCAGCATTCCTACACATACAACTCGGAATAGTTAAACACGAAAATTAAGATAATTTAGAACCATAACATTAAAGAAACTCATAATACATACATGAGCTCTTTATGGCCATGTTTCATATCCTTTTCTGCAAGAGCTGCCCTTTCAAGCAGCTTACTGCTCTCCTTTTTCATCAAATCAACTGAGAGATTTAACTCTTTTACATTCTTCTCAGCCCTAAGAAATTTTGCCTGCAGGAAGGTTTAGCAGAAAGGAAACGTATACGAGAGCTTAGAGCCGAACCTTAAATTAAGACGCATAATCTTTAGAACCTGAGGTTTTTGCTTTGGCTTAGGAAAGAATTCAAAACCAGCAAATGTAGTGCAGTGCAAGCAAACAATCTACTTATAGTTCTACCAAGTAAAGGAAACTTTTATCATATTAACAGAGTAGATACCTCCTCGCTTTGAAATCGACCCAAAGTATTACAGAATAGAAACCTTCTTGGGCCTGCAATAAATACCCCAGCATCAGTTTGTATTAAAGTTAAAAGCCAAACTAAACAGAAAGTTGGGCACAGAAATCAAATGTAAGGATATAAAGACATTAAATACTTTCATTTCATAATTTGCACAAGAGATCTAAAGAAGGGAAAACATAGGCACAACCGCACAAGGAGGATGTAACTTTGCGAAAATCAATGAAACTTAGCCTCATAAACCAAGGAGTGCATATCATCACGGGACATGAAAAATCTTAAATCTTAGGCCAGTTTGTAGGTTTGGAAATGGTTTTAAGTCTGTGATTTATAAGGCACAAAATGCATGACAAATGGATTGAAATGGAAAAGAAGAAAACGACTTCCGAACAATATATGAACAAAAGAGACTGGCTTAATTAACAGACATGGTGGAAGCCCGATCGTTCATCGGAGAAGAATCCTCAGCAGACTTACTAACAACAACAGAATGATTGTTTAACCTCACAGGCATAGCTTCTACTAACACTAACTAGTTTTACCCGTTTGATCACAACCAAAAAATACTACACAACATCTGAATATGACATTTCATAGAGAAAAAAATGAATGACAACTTGGAACCTCAATTGTTTATACCAGAACAAGAATGCTGCAAATACTGATTTCTTCATTGGTTTTCAAATCAGAGAAAGAACAAACCTGGCATGAGAAAGAGAGCAGCAGTAATTGTAATCCCAACAGCTGCACCTGGGTTTTCCTTTGCAATCATCACCCCCTCTTTTTTTGTAATTAAGAAATAAAGTTAATAACTTTCCGGTTATTGAAACCTCAAAAATCAATTAAAACGAGAAAAAAAGAACCTTTAAGCTTGTTGAAAAAGGCATCTTCATAAGATTTATACTGGGAAGATGCTTGTGGTAGAAAATCCTGCAAAACCCAATAATTCATAATCATTTTTTAAAATTATTCCAGAATAATTACATGATATGAGATTAAATTATTAGTAGTATTGTAATTGTTGCATAAAAAGAAATAAAGAAGAAACCTGGAAAGAGCGTAGATGGGTAGAGGAGTTATGGAGAAGGGAACGGGCAGAGCGAATGGCTGAGTCTTTAGAATCTTTAAGGCTTCCGATTGCCTGCAATTCCTGTACCCATGGCTTTGTTGCAGAATTATTGCTAGCAGCAGCAGCAGCCGCCTCGCCGCCGCCTTCTTCACCGCTCATTTCTCTTTCCGATGCTCCAAATCTTAACTCAGATCCGATTCCGATCACTCCTGTTTTCTCTTCTTCTTTTTCTTTCCGCTTTACCCTCCTAAACTATGCGCCGTTCCTTATTTACTTATTTAAAAAAAATAAAAGCTTTTATTCCTAAATAATAAACATAGTTAAGTGTATAAACAATTAGGGCTGAGTATTTGATTTGGTGACTCAAACTATTTTGGGTTAGTTAATTAGTTCTAATTAAAACAATATTTTATAATTATATGTGATATATATTTATGTTTTTATAATTAATTATTAAACATTTAAGTTATTCGAATTATCTAAGACTCATTTTACAATTTAAATTTTATTTGTAATTTTTTAGTCGAATAAAGTTTATAAAATTGTGATTCAGATCAAATCAGATTAAGGCCCTGTTTGGCAATTAACGGATAGCTGATAGTTGATAGCGGTTACATTAGTTGATAGTTGATTGCATTAGCTGATTGTATAAAAGTGTTTGGTAAAATTAACTAATAGCTAATAGTTGTTAGATTATTTAAACAAGCAAAATAACATATAAAGACATGATTATATTTAATACTTGTTTAAATAGTTTATTAGTTATCAATATTTTGTATCTAATTAATATTAATTAGATTTATAAAAATTACTTTTTAATATAACTTTTTTAAACATATTCTAATGATTAATATATTAACTTATTTTTTATATAATTTAATTAATTAATAAATTTAAATACATATAAATATGTGATAATAAAAAGAAAAAATAAATAGCATTAGGTGAGAAAATATTTAATTTAGGTTATTTGTAGATTTTTACTAACTGGTAAGGATAAAGCTGCTTTTTCAAAACTAGCGGTTTCACCTCAATCCGCTCTTTTAATCCGTTGTTCACCAAACAACAATATTAACGAATTTGACTAGTCAAATTTCTAATTATGGTTCAAACCTCTAATTTTTACCCAAACCACTCTTTATCAGAGGGACTAAATTTTTTACATCATATCAAGTTAAAAAATAACTTTTTAAGATCAATGTGTTCGTACTGTTACACAAGTGCTCAACGCGAAATACTCGTTCAAAACCACAAAACTCCAACAAAATAAAAATGCATTAAATAATTAAATGATAAAAATCTCATATTATCATATTTTATATGCATTCGAATTTTGATATTTAACTTATAATGTAATCATCTCTATTCAATAAAAAAACTCTTCCAAAATAAAACTGAAAATCTTTAGGTCCTAACAATTTCCCAAACAAATCAAACCCCATAATCCAAATTTAAAATGTTCCAAATCAGTTGCCATCCGAATTAAAAACTAATCTAAGCATTTTTTAAGACTTAAACTGACCCTTAATAAAATTATCCAATCCAAACCTAATCCGTTTAAGTTAGTTAATAATGTAAGTTAGAAAGTTGACAAAAAAAATAGAAATTTTCCAGGGGATTATAATGAGGAAGGAAAAAGGGTAAATTTGTAGCCATTTCTTTCTCTTTTCTTCAAAAAAAAAAAACCAACATTATTCTTCTTCCCATCTTTTTGTTTCTTCCTTGTTCAATTTCAGTGCCACCAATTCAAGAAAAAAAGAAGGTAAGAGGTAAAAAAAAAAATCTGGGATTTTTAAGAATTATATTGTGTTCTTTATTTTTAAGATTTTGGGGTTGTTCTGAATCATATATTTCTATTTTTGATGGATTTAGAACATGAATTTAGTTATAAGAGAGCATGATTTTGGGGTTGTTTTTTTTTGCATTTTAGTTTTGAAATTGGTATTCTTAATGTTGTTTGCTGCTGTTACTTATGGTAGAAACCCTAAAGGAACAGGAAAGAAGAAAAAGAAATTCAACTGAGGAAGATGGAGGAAGCTATGGCAGAAAATTACTGGTGTTACCAATGCTCTCAAGTGGTGACTCCCATTGTGGAAATCGAGATTAAATGCCCGGTCTGTCGAGGCGGGTTTATCGAACAAATGAACGGCGGTACACGGGACGGTGAAGACATCGATTCCGGTATGGGATCTGAACGAGCACTCTCCTTGTGGGCACCTATCTTGTTAGGTATGATTGGTAATCCCCGGCGTCGTAGAAGATTCGATCGTATCGAGTTTGAAGAAGATACTAATGGTAATGGTAATGGTAATGGTGAAGCTCACAATGATGGAAATACTGATGTGGATAGAGAACTTGAGTCCATCATTAGGAGGAGGAGAAACTCTGCAGCAATTTTACAGTTGCTTCAAGGTATTAGAGATGGAATGGCATCTGAAGTGGAGAATTCCGAGACCGATAGGGCGGATACGGGTGCGGTTCGGGATCGGGAGCGTGTGATTTTGATCAATCCTTTCAATCAGACTATCATTGTCCAAGGTTCTTATGATTCCAACCAGGGTGGCTTAAACTCAAACTCCAACCATACAAGGGCTTTAGGCGATTATTTCATGAGTCCCGGTCTAGACTTATTGTTGCAGCATTTGGCCGAGAATGACTCGAACAGATACGGCACTCCACCAGCACGAAAAGAGGCAATCGAAGCCTTGTCCACTGTGAAAATCGAGGAGATCTTGCAATGTTCCGTGTGCTTGGATGATCTCGAGGCCGGTGTGGAAGCAAAGGAAATGCCATGTAAACATAAGTTTCATGGCGAGTGCATATTACCATGGCTGGAGCTTCATAGCTCTTGTCCGGTCTGTAGATATCAAATGCCTGCCGATGAATCGAAACTTGATTCCGAGAGGCCAAGGGCTAACAATACCAACCCGATAGAAAGTGGAAACAATGTTCAGGATATCGGTGAAGGGAGTGAACGAGATGGGAGAAGCAGGAATGGGAGAAGGTTCACAATCCCATGGCCATTCAACGGTTTGTTCTCATCGGGGTCTCAATCGAACGGAGCCGATTCTTCCTCTACTTCTTCGTCCTCTCAATCCGGAACTGCATCTCAAAGAGACGAGACTTAGAGTGCATTTCCGTTATCGATTCGGTTGTATTAGCATAGCTTCCTCCAGTTCACTATGCTGCCTGAATATCCTGCCTTGCCTATTATGTTGATTTATCATATTTGTAATTTGTATATGTTCCAATGGGAAAAATAACATTTGATATGGACTAAATTCATCAGCATCATGGTCCATTGTAAGATAAAACATTATTAAAAGAGTAGAACATGCTGTTCATCAGGAAAATTTCCGAAAAAAATCGTTAAAAAAAGCTCGAAATAGTTCAGTTGGCAGTCAAGATTTTGATTACAGATGCAGTTCCGATCCGATGCAGAGCGACAACTGAATCCCCTTGCTGGCACAGCCCCAACGACTTAGCATGCTTTATAGCAAATCCCAGAGCTTCCTCTGTTGTCTCTTCATGAGATGCTCTTGCAGATCCGGCGTATAACACCGGGACCAAACCGCGGAATATCAAGCTGTGCCTCGCGGGTGTTTCGGCACTGCAAGACCAGTCGAAAGTGTCCGTCTTTATCTCCGGGACTACCACCGATAAAATCGGCTTCCCAGGCCTGTACTTAGCCACCAGCTTCGCGGTACTTCCTCCCCTCGTTAACACCAATATGAGAGCTGCACTTGCTGAATTTGCTGCTCTAACAGCCGTGGCAGCCAAGCTTTCCAAGGGACTCATCGGCACCGGTGAGTGTTTCATGATCCTTTTGAACACATCTTCATAATCGATCGTGCTTTCAGCTTCTATGCATATCTTAGCCATTGTCCGAACCGCGAGTTCCGGGTAAGCTCCAGCGGCGGTTTCTCCGCTTAACATCACGCAGTCCGTGCCATCAAGAACTGCATTGGCAACATCGGTGGCTTCGGCCCTCGTTGGCCGGGGAGACTTTATCATGGATTCCAACATTTGCGTGGCAGTGACAACAGGTTTGCCTTGGATGTTGCACTTGTAAACCATCACTTTCTGTGCTAGAAATATCTTTTCAATCGGAATCTCCATTCCAAGATCACCTCGTGCCACCATAAATGCATCCGAATTCGTAAGGATGTCGTCGAAATTCGCCACCCCTTCTTGATTTTCAACCTACCACATAAATTCTCAAGGGAAAAAACATAAACAACCATCACATCATACATGCATTAGACATAATTCTAAACATATGACATGAAATTCTTGAAACATACATACCTTGGACATGAGGAGAATGTTCTTAGCGTGCTCTCCAAGCAACTTACGAACCGCGATCAAATCCGAGCCTTTTCGGACGAAAGACAGAGCAATCATATCGATTTTGTTGGGAACTCCCCATCCCAAGATATCTTCCTTGTCTTTCTCTGTCATGGTCGGGAGGTCAACAATCACCCCAGGGAGGTTAACATTCTTCCTCTCACCAAGAACAGCGGAGTTCTCGCACCGGCACTGAACCAAACCCTTGGCTGTGTCGCAAGACAAGACCGTGAACGAGATCGTCCCGTCCGAACACAGTATGACCATCCCTGGTTTTACGTCCATAGGCAACTTTTTGTAACTCATACTTATCAGCTTCTCATCACCCTTTATTTCGTAGTCTGTGGTGATGGTGATTTCTTGACCCTGTTTCAGCTGAACTTTACCATCCTTCAGAAAACCTGTTCGAATCTCAGGACCCTGGGTGGAGATTTTTACATATGAACAAACAGTTGGATTCAGAAGAATAGTACGTATGAATAAGAAATGTTTTTAAGAAGAAAAAAACCATGTTAATATTTCAATCGAAATAGTTAATGTTGCTAAATATTTGAACCAATAACATTATAAACATATATGATCAAACTATGCCAAATTATAATATAGAGACTAAGTTTTAAATCTAAACATAGTAAAGGGGTCAAAACTCAAATTTGACCAAGTTCACCTAAGTTACAATTTAATGTTAAGCTAATTTCTTGCCTACTGCTTATTTTCCCTCTACTAAAAACTTTTTGGAAATTAAATTTAATTCATTTTAATAATTTATTAATAATTATTTGATGTTATATATGGTAGTACTAAATTGTGGTTGCAGACTTTCAATTGTGGTGTGGTGTCGTGGTTGTGAATGTTGTTGATTTTATGTCGTGATTTGTTTTTCGAAGATCACTATATTTTTATATTGCGGTTGTGGTGTCGTGGTGGCCTTGAAAATGTTACAACACAAACATTATGTCGAGATATATTTTTGAATTACAGTTGATATGTCATAGTGACCTTAAAACTGCTACGATGTAGTCATTATGTTGCACTTTACAACCACAATTTAATATTGTACTATATATAACATTGTATATTATTATAACAAAAAAAACATTGTATATTATTAATGAATTAAATCATATCATATCATATCATTCAAAATTTTAAATAATAATAATAATATTAATAAATTTACTTTTAAACTTCATTTTAAATAATGAGTCCATTATTTTCATCACAGTCTATAATCAATATAAGAAGATAATGGAACATAGTTTGGATCGTTAGATGAGAGAATGGATGGCTCGGATTTACTCATTAATATTTTTTTCAAGTGATAATCTTCACATATTTACTGTTAATCTCGTCCATTTATTTCACTCATCCAACGGTCGGTCCAGAAAACGTATAAAACTTAAAGAATTTTACACTGTGTGAACAGATCCTATCTCGAAATAAATCATATCGTATCATCTAAAATTTCTTAAAATTAAATTTACTTTCAAACTTTATTTTAAATAATGAGTAATTATTTTCATCACAGTCTATAATCAACATAAAAAGATAATGGAACATAGTTTGGATTGTTCAAATTATCAATACGTAACGGTAAAACACTGTGATTTAGATCTGATCAACGTTGATTTTGAACGGAAAACAGAGAGATTAAAAGCCGGCAACTAAAAGAAACGTAAAGACGGCATCGGAAATAGGTACGCACCTTGGTATCGAGCATGACGGCGCAGAGGATACCGGTATTGATCATGGCGGCCCTGAGATTATCAAGAGTTTCTTGATGGTAGGCGTGAGATCCGTGAGAGAAATTGAAACGAGCGACGTTCAACCCAGCTTTCAGTAGCTTCTCGATCATAGGGACGGACCTGCATGAAGGGCCGAGGGTGCACACGATCTTCGTCTTCGGCTTGTTCTCCATTTCAGGATTCGTTTCGTTTCTCTCCGTTATGAGATTGATCTTTGTTTATATATTGGAGCAATGTGTAGGTATTTGTAAGAGGAAAGGAAAACTAAATCAGACCTCCATTTTTCCCTCCCATTTTCCCAGGTGTAGAACTACAAGCAGAAATGTAGAACAAATCAAATGGATTTTATTTGATTTTTCTTCAGCAAGTCGGTTTATTTATAAAATAATATATAATAGAGGGTGATTATGTGTTAATTGAAACTATAATTTTTATTTGGCATAATGCTAAAAAATACGCCTAACGTTTGACTGAATTGTCATTTTAATCTCTATTTTTTTTAAGCAGTTTAGCCTTTAACGTTTTATTTTGAGTCAAAATGGCTCCTCTGCGAATAAACTGTTAGTCAACTAACTGTAAATGACTTGAAATGACGTGGCAAATCAACATGGTAGTGCAAGCCGTGATAGCAGTGTGTCAGTGTCATATGGGCAAATATGTTAACTTTACAGAATGACACACCAATCAAAAAATAATTTTAAAAAATTGTATAAAATATAAAATGCTTTTTTTACGTGTCATTCTACCAAATTTATTTCAAGTTGTTTATCATCAATTGACTAACAGTTTTTATTGACGGATGGGCTTATTTACGATTATTTATACTGATATTTATATTTTTCACTGAATTACTTCGCTAATAAAATATTTTACTTTTGATTTGGTTGGAATTTTAATAATTTTTTATCTACCTTTGACCAACTTTTAATTCTAAAAAATAAGAATAAAATTAAAAATTATTATCAATTACACAATGGAAAGTAAAATAAAATATTTATAAATGATCACAAGTCGGTCTAACATGATAAGGTATTAGATCGAGATCATTGGTCCAATAGTTAAAGATGTTCATTCGCCTTCAACTTGTGTGTGTTCAAATTCCGACATCTGCATTGAGAATGTTGATATTATTGCTCTATTGTACCCAAAAGAAAGATGTTAGATCGTTAAGTCTTTGTAGTATTCGATCCAAACTGACCCAAACTAATCGACCAATGAATCAGATACTGCCAACGATTTCTGCATCCTAAAGACAAGTTTGCTGACTCTTCTAAACAATTCAAACAAGTATATGATTAATGTTACCAAAATCAGTATAACTGAACCTCAATCCATCCATTGAAGTATCTGCAATCTGAATGAAACATATGCTCTGCCATGAAAAAAAATAGAAAAATGCAAATACAATGATGGCCATCTCATATAATGCTTGAAATCCTTCACTGTCTACTAGCTCAAAAAAGGCTACATTTCACATTCATCAACATCTTCTATCCGGACTGGACCGTCTGTCAAAATTAGTATCGAGATCCTCAAAGTTCATCGTGTCTCCGAGGTTGTTCTTGGTTCATCATATCAAGTTTATGTTGCAGCTCCTAACACAAATAAGATTTACCAACCTTTTCAGAAATTACAAAGCAGGACTGACATCGCTAAGTTCATTAACGTAACGGCCAATTACCTTTAGCTTATCTTCCACGCAAACAGCTGGGGTGGAGAGTGAAGCTACGTATCTGCCATGGCAAACTAAGTGTTAGGACGAAGACACATACATGCATACACGGACAAAACACACACACACACAGATCTTACTCGCAACGGCTGGGTTCATCGACATTAGTGATCTCATTTTTCAAACCACATCTCAGTTTCACCTGGAAGGATGAAGAGTGGAACTAAATCAATTTGAAAAAATATCAAGATTATTCATTCTTTTTGTTTTACCTAAAACTCACTCTGGAAGAAGTCTACAATAAAATTCTAAAAACAAAATCAATTTGAAATTGAACAGCCCACTTATCCGAGGAAATACTTGTGGAGGCGAGTTCCTCTAGTAACAACAAACCAGAACATAGCCACATAACGCAACAGTACCTTCATACTTCTATCAGGGCCATTCCAGCACCCGTCTCCATTAGAAAATATCATCATCCTGTATGAGTCCTCGAATTTGTCCCAACTCCTAGTAGACAACCCATCAATATGAAAATTATAAATATTCAGTTTGAAGAAAATTCACATGCTAAAAGGCTTAAAAACCTACATGACTTCATACATGCACGCAACAAAAAAATACGTCTACGTTACTCAGGTTCAGAGGTGAATGTTTCATACGAGTCTGATACAGGTAAGTTCATTTGTTTTCTTTTTCCATATATCTCAAAAGGGAGGGACCTCCATTCCCATGTTTATCACATGTCAGACATGGGTACTCCAAAGCATATACAACAAACATGCATGAAGAAGATATAACGCCATTAACGGCCTGGACAACTACATATCACCTTAATTTAACCCGGAATTCAATGCCACATATGACTGAATAGACCAAAATTTCTCCAAATAATGATTGGTTGGAAATGCAAGATATCCAACTCTAACGATTTCTCAGTGGCAAGAATAAAATATATGTGTATGGACAAGGGTCTAATAAAAATGATAAAATAATAACCGCAATAAACCTACCCCAAACGAGTTGTTGAGTGGCCCTCCTCCTGAGAAGCTTGTTTGTATGGACACACTTTGTAAACATACCTGAAGCCAAAAGTGTAGGTTTAAAGATAAAACAAATGGAAATATTAGGCAATCTATATTACGGAGTAAGTGATAACCAAACAAACTACTACAACAAGAATTTCGTAACTTATTCTGGTTGATCTCAAAACAATGACCATAGAATGAATAGAACTCCTTCTCAGGTCCTGTAATATTAAACTCAAGTTCAGTTTACAGAAGCTAAAGCAACACATTAAATATTCACTGCTTAGACATTGAAACAATATATTACATACCAAAATCATACTTTAACTTTTGTTTCAAACTTGATATCCTTGATTGTAGTTTAGATAACTTGGCACTGGATTCATCATATTCTTTGCGTATACCAGCAGCCTCTGAGCAAGACAGAACGACTTTCTGATTTCAGACAGCCACTTAAATTTTCGGTAAATAGCAGTAGGAGTTCAGTATATACCTGATATGTTTACTGGAGTTTGAAACAAATTAAAAGCCTTTAGAACGTTTCTAAATGTTTGTTGCATCTTCTCCAACCAAGATGAGTTATATGAGGAAGTTGTATCTAGCAACATAAATAATAGTAAGCTTAGGGATTGAATTAGCTTAGCCCAGCTTAAAATGAAATACTGACAAGAAAAGAACTGCACACCTGACAAGTCAGGTTCATCATAGTTGTACGAAGTTGTGTCATCGTGATTATCCTCTTCATATCCTTCATCTAGTTCATCATCTATATCATCATATTTTCCGGTTTCTTCATCGGTATCAGAAGCATAGTGATCATATTGCTCATCATGTGTGTCCTTCGGCATGTCTTCATGGCTTTCATCAGCATAATCTTTTTTACCACCTTGATTCTCGGTACTTTCCCCAGTCCAACGGGAAGCAACGATGCGACCTAACTCTTCCTTCGACAATCCCTCAGAAATTTCAGATGATGCTTCATTCTCCTGCAATTATGCAGACAAACAAAGATTAGATACAAGAAACTTGTCAAGTCTATGCATGCCAACTGGAGTAGAATGTACTAAAGTGAAAGGTTCATACATTTAAAATGGCAAATAGAATACTACCAAAGGTTTCTTTTTAGTTTTTTCCTTTTAGTTCCATACCCTTTCTTATACCCCATAACAGAAAATTACTAAAGTTGTTATAAAAGAAAACAGAACCTAGAACATAACCAAACATGTTAGCTGATACCAGTGGATCTGAAATTAACCTGCCTCTCTACTTTAAGCCTATAATAGAGGTAATTAAAAGAGACAAGTTTTACATCAATGCAAGATAAAGCTTGATAATTAAAACCAAAAACACCGGCTTAACCTTCCATAAACCTTTCTTTAAAGAACGATGCTACTTGTCCCACCAGTTTGTCTCAAATAATTGTACTCCCTGACGCGGCAAATAATTATTAGATAAATTCAAATGTGGGATCTATAAATTCATTGGCAAGTCAACAACCAAAAGATTATTGCCGCATCAGGACAGACAAAAGATGTGAGACAAAGTATTTTTCCTTTGTTAAAACCTTCCTTCATGATTTGATCTTTCTTTCTTCTTTCTAAGCCATTCCTGAGCCCTTAATCTCTTTCTCCTAATACATTTTTTTTCTCTTTTTAATCTGTGTAACCATGATCCTTGGGTTAGATTAGATATTCTACTAAACCTGTCTATCAACATGCTTCAACTTCTTATTTCCAAAGAGCAACTTAACAGAGCTAATCCTCCTAGTCCAATTTGAAAACAAATTCATTATCAAATTATAGCATAGCATCATGAAAATTTCTTCAGAACAAGGAAATATGGTGAGTAAAGAAACTTACTGTCTTGTCTCCATCAGGTGATATTTTGCTTCCAGCATCGTGAGCAACTTCAGTTGCAACAGAAGAAACATCTGTGTGAGTTGGTGAAGCAGACTCGTGCTTATTTTCCAAGACATGCTACATAAGAAAGTACAAATGTGTCATTATCAACAATAGAACTATGGTAGAAGAGCATTTAGAGATTCCATGAGGAAGAATAGGCCATTCTTACCTCCTCTACCATACTAACTGGAGCTCCTTCACTTTTGGAAGAATCACTATTTTCAACTTCTGCTGCCAGACCAGCATCACTGTGTTCCACTTTGATGGCCTGCCAAAGGAATGATAATGACAGACAGATCAATAAAAATCACAGCCAGAAGAAACAAGATGTACAATGTAAAGACAATTAAAACAGCCAGTCTGACCTCATCTGAAGAAGAATCCTCCACATTACCAATTACGTCATCATGTTTACTTTCCGATGGTTTGTTTTCAGTGCTAGCTTCTTTCTCAACCTTTTCATTTTCCACTTCCCCTTGCTCATCAGCTTTCCCTTTTTCCTTTAAAGCTTCCTCTGCTTCTCTTTTTTCTTTTTCTTCCTTCTCTTTCTGCAACCTTGCTTTCTCCTCTGCTTTCTCTATCTGTTCTTTATGTTCTGCACAAATAAAGCAAACAAACCATGTAGCAATAAGCTCACATTAACAGGTATAAGGTCAAGAAAATGAACCTTAGGTCAAATTTTTGAACAACATATGGATGAAAAATTGATCATTGGAAACCTACCTATATGCAATATGGGTACTACTTGGAAAAAAAAATTAATAAATACTGCTGAAAATTGTTTTGTGCATTTGTTGATTATGGCTTAGAATTAAGCTCAATAAAAATTCTAACTGGTTTTATGCCAAAGGGATACTTGATTTCTATATAGAGAGTAATCACAACAAATCAAATAACAAAGCATAGAAGAAACTTCAGCATGTACAATAAAATATTCACTCATGAAAATGAATAAGAAATCATAAATAAGAAATAAATTCTTCAAAACCATTTTTTTCAATGCAATAGCACCATAATTGTGAAGATAAAGAACAAAGAAGAAACAAAAAATCACCTATAGAGAATGGATTAATGTGTTTTGAAATTGAACACCTACTCAAGTAATAAAGGAATTGGTCATAAAATGAAAGTGCAAAGAGAATAAAAGGTAGACAACTGCTTTCTCTCTTTTTCTTTTCTTTTTTAACGATTTCATTGGTTGGTTTAAGAAACAAATTGGAAAGCCTTGTTTCTTATCCACCTGTTTGCTGACTAGATTCAAACCCAAAATCTCAAACATTCCAATAGGAAGCAGTAACTCTCTACATTAGATAACAGCATCGTGACAAGTGGTTTGAAGTCATAACAAATAACTATCAAGTTACATGAAAGTGTGCAACATAGATACAATCACAATGACAATAGGATAAACATCAAGCAATCTTCAGAATAAAGTTGTTACCTTTAAGCTCTTTAACACGACCCTTCAATATCTTCTCCTCATTTTTAAGCTTCGTTAGTTCAGCTTCATCTTTGGCTAAGGCTAATTTAGCCTTTTCGATTTCCACCTTTCGCAACGTAGCCCCTTCCTTATACGTAGCGATTTTCTTGACCAGCCTATCTCTAGCCACTTTGCCATCCTCCCAGCACGTATTGGGACACTCCACTTTACCATCATACTCATCACTCCCATCACAACAATCTGAACATTCAAAGCCAGTGAAGAGCAGTCAATACTCTACTGTTCCAAAACAAACAAAAAAACAGCCATTTCCATGGGGATTAATATCCAATACACAGGCAGTGGAAACTGAAAATTTCCACAAGCGACTAAATTTTAAACCCCTACGCCTAAACCCCTGAACCTTATAACCTAAACTAACTACCTATACCTAAAACTAAGTCGCTTGTGGAAACTTTCGGTTTTCGCCGCCTGTGTATAGAATATTTATCCTTTCCATGGACACTTACCACATATGCCATCATTCACTCTCGAAGAAAACAGGAATTTTGGAATGTGACCAGCGTTTTTACAGTAGAACTTTGCAGCCGGGCAGGCCGATGTACCTAAGACAAAAGAAACGATTTTTAACAACAAGCTGCCCTCATACCATAAACAGTTAAATACCCATTAAAACAAAAGAAATGGGGAACCAAACCAGGCTCGTCGGTGCCGTCAGGGCAATCGCAGAAATCGTCATTCAGCTGGGATTTGGAGAACTGCTTGGATCCGTCTTTGCAGCTAATGCTGTCTGCTGATGACTTGGAGTAGTACTTCTCATCTGGGTATCATTTTAACAGATTTCTTTCAGCTAGGAGAATAATATGATTCAAGGAAATGACAAATTGCAGTGTTGATTTGAAGATTGAAAGAAAGAAAGGGAAGACCTTGAGGAGAAATTCCGAGAAATGGGTCTTTGGGAGCAGAAGAAGATGATGATGGGAGAAACAAAGCGGTGAAGAAAAGGAAGAGAATGAAGATGGAATGTAATCTCATCTTCAACAATCCGATCGAATCGAAATCTAAACTAAATCAGTCGGAGATTAGCAGCGAGATCCAAGCCTGTAACTGGGTATGGAAGCAACGAGAAAGGTCGGAGCAGGCGTTTCGGGACTTGCAACTAAACGACGTGCCGTTTTCTGTACTGAGAAACGACGTAGTTTTGCGGTCCTCGGCTTTCCCACAAAAAGTCTAGAAGACATTCGATCGAGTTGAGAGAATTTTTTTTTTTGAAATAAACATGTTAAAAAGAGTCTTATTTTATAATTCAAACTTAATTTAATTTTTTTAAGTCGGGTCAAGTTTATGAAATTCAAGTAAGTTGTTTGAGCTTTTATTCAAATTTAATAGTTACTCTTGTTTATAAGTTTTTATATGTTTTTACACTTTCAGCTGCTATCGAAAATTGTAGTTCTCCAGCATATATTGAGGTTATTTTGAATATTGTCAGACTTGTCTCATTTTCATTCATCATTTTATCGATTTAAATTTTCACAAAACTCTTTAAAACTCATGAAATTTAATACGAAGAGTGAATTATTTTGAAAGGTTTAAAGGCTTTCTAAATTTGAGAGGTTAATGTGTTCTTTCAAAAATTTGAATGGTAAAAAATATTATTCGAGAAAATAAACAATTTGTATAAAAACGAGTCTTATCGGATGACTGTTGGAGGAGATAAAACATAAGAAAGTTGCATTTTTAAATGTTTTTTAGTGAGTTTCATAAAAAAAACCAATAAAAGAAAAACAAAGAAGGATGTGATATGAATATTTTGTTATTAATATTGCCCCAAACGTTGACATGTGACGATTGATCTGCGATAGAGACTGGATGAGCTAACGGTTTCCTGCAAAACAAAAAAAGATAACTATATCACATAGTTGTTAATATTTAACGGTCTAATGACTAAAAGGACAATTCGAAAAGTTTAATAACAAAATTGAAACTTTTAAAATTTAGTGTTCAAAACAAGACAACACTTAAAGTTTAGTGGCTAATTGTATAATTTACCCTTTTATTTATTTATCTTTTAGGTGCGACATGACACGGTGGAGTTTCCAATTCCATGTTAGTCAAATCATTAATCAAAGTGTTTAGACTAAAAAAATTCGGACACAGCCACGCACTGAGTCATAGATTCCTTTGACTCGGACCCGATTAAAGACACTAATTTCTCTGTTTTTTTCTTTTTTTCTTCTCTCCGCGGGGAAAAATCGTGTGAACCAAAAGAAAACACGTAATCATTTCACAATTTCTGACAATTTGTACTAAATTGAACATAACCACTAAAAGCAAGCACCAAAACATATATTTGCACTCACGAAAGAGAATTTTTTTATAGATAAATTTGATTTTATTACCCAAAAAAACAGTGAAAATTGCTACAACTTACATAGAACAAAAAAACTGAACCAGCAGCGCATAATGCCGCAAGCATTACAAAGCAAGCTTAGAATTAACAGAATCAAGCCTATCAATATTTTTCTAGTAAATTGAAGTTGAACCCTCACTTTAATAAGGTCCAGAGTTGTCTCAACAGACCTAGCACAACCTTTAAAACTCCTAAAATTTCTCTCAATCCACACAAAGTACAGATGAGCACTCCAAACCACACGAAAAACACCAGCAAGCAACGTTTTGCCCTTCAAGAGGGAAGAAGCCCACAAGAGCTCATAATCCCAATCCATGACTTGTATAGTCAGGTTACATAAACACAAGACACCCTTCTAAACTTCCCTCGAGAAAGGACAAACGAAGAACAAATGATTCTGATATTCAGAAGTACCACATAAAACACAATTTTCATCCACCCTGACACCCCATTTGAGGAGACGGCCCTTGGTGGAGAGTCTATTCAAAATGACAAGCCAAACAATGATAGCATGCCTGGGAATCTGCAAGGGGCACTAAACTAACCTATGCCAATGGACAACAACACCCTTTACTCGAAGCTCAGACCAAATTCAAGAGGTGTCGATCAAAGTCCAATCACTCACCGAGACAAAAATAGGGAAACCTCCTCTTGAGCCTTCAGGACCTTCCTTAAGCACCAGCTGAAACAAGACTTTATGTCAATTTGTCACATGTCGGTATCTTTTAAAACATAAGATCAAATTCAAGCGATTCAAAGAGACCCTTGCCCAACCAGAATGTTCCTCATAAGAAAGAAAATTCATGCTTTGTTCCCGAACTAATTTCTTTTTATTTTCCGAACGCCTTTTTTTAAAAAGGCTTAATTTGCTTCCGGTGTTATAATTTTTGAACTTTGAGAATTCAACCATTCTACTTTTGGATTTTGAAAATTACATCAGAAATTTGAATATTGAGATGCGAAATATTCAAAATGTAACCGAAATCGTCTATCAGTGATATTAATTGATTTTGTTTAAAAAATAATAAGACGATTAAGTTCCCTGAAAATAAAAATAAATAAGGCCAAATTTCAAAAGTAAGAAAGAGTATAGGGACTAAGAGGAGAATTAAACCGTAAAAAGATACTAAACGAGAAAAACCAACTTCTTTCTCCTTTCCTTATTTTCGCTCACTATATTTTATACTCCTTAAATATAGAGATAGGAGTACTTCTTCACCTCCACTCACCTGCATACTTTTTTTTTATTTAAAAAAAAAAGATTCCGGAAAATATGGATTCGCCGACGCCGGCAGGGAATTCATCGGCGACACGAATCGTGGCTCGTTCCTCGATGGTGGACTGGATAAGAGCTTGCGGCTTAGCCGGAGTTAGGATCGATAAGGAAGAGCTCCGACGGAGGCTTTTGATGCCTCAGTATCTACGCCTCGCGATGCTAGATTCCATTAGGAAAAAAGACGTCGACGGCGGTGATCACCATTTCCGTTCGCGGTCCTCCGACGGTGTTCCTACTCCCGAATCCCCTATGGTCGTTTTTATCAACTCCCGTAGCGGTGGCCGTCACGGCCCGGTCCTAAAAGAGCGTCTCCAGCAATTAATCAGCGAAGAGCAGGTAACTGTTATTTTTTATTGTTATTTTTTAAAGACTTATACAATTAGTTAAAGGATTTATAGTTTTGTAAATGTAGGTGTTTGACCTCCTCGATGTGAAACCGCATGAATTTGTAAGGTATGGACTGGCTTGCCTTGAGAAGTGGGCTAACAATGGAGATATCTGTGCAAAAGAGACACGACAGAACATTAGAGTTGTAGTATGATTCTACCAACTTCTGACACCTTTTAAACTTGTCTCCCCTGCATAGTATTAAATTGCGGTCGCAGTTGCGGACGCGGTTGTAACGGTGTGATTTTTTTAAAAAAAATAACTATGATTTTTAATGCGGTTGCAGGTCGCGGTGTCGCGAATACCTTCAAAACCGTTACGATGCGGCCGTTACGTCGCGTTGCGGCCGCAATTTAATACTATGCTCCCCTGCACATGTTTTGTTTGTTCTTTATAATGTTCCTAAGGGGATTTGGGATGTTCCCGCGCTAGTTACAATTACAGCTCGGTTTTTATAATGTTTATTACTGTTTTTGTTTTCTAGAGAAATCTCTAATAGTAAAAAAGTGATCTTTTATATAGTTTTCAAAGAAAAAAAACAATGTATCAAAAAAAACTTTTTTTCTTCTTTTTTTGAGTGATAAAGATTCATGATTTTATTTTTATGCTACTCATTGGTTTGATGTTATGCAACTCTGTATGACTGAGCAGGTTGCTGGAGGAGATGGTACAGTCGGTTGGGTACTTGGATGCCTAGGAGAACTTCATCAAAAGGGTAGGGATCCAGTTCCTCCTGTAGCCGTCATTCCACTCGGTACCGGCAATGACTTGTCTAGAAGTTTTGGTTGGGTATGATACTTTTAAATTTTAAGTTTTTATTTTGTTTGCTGATTTGTTTCTCTTGCTTTGTTCATGTTGCCTCATGCTCGGAATGTTACTGCAGGGAGGTTCATTTCCTTTTGTTTGGAGATCAGCAATTAAAAAAACTCTGCACCGGGCAACTACCGGTCCAATTTGTCGTTTAGATAGGTTAGTATACATTTATAACACAGTGATTAGTATTTAGTACTCTGTTTTGCTGTTGCATACTGATGGCTTTTGGGTGCTTGAATTTTATTTATAAGTTTGATAATCCACTAATGAGGACTCCATGTATGTATCAGTTTCTTATGATTGGCAATGGGTTTGCACTTTGCATAAGGCATTATTGTTATATAAATCTTATTTTGCTGCTATATCTGTTATTGCTTCTTTGATGATACAGTTGGCATCTTGTGGTGCAAGTGCCTGGCGGAGAAGTTATCGATCCTCCCCATTCTCTGAAGGCTACTGAAGAGTGTCATATTGATCAGGTAGTAACCTCTATGCTTGAAACCTCTGTTCTACTTGCACGGCCATTTTTGAGTCCTTTGAAGATTAATAAAAGTTGTATGTGTTTGAGTTTGTAGAGTTTGGTTGTTAAGTTAATTTGGTATTATAGGAGCTCGCCAAATATAATTTGTGGATAACACATCATATATTATGTAAAAATGATTTGGTCCAATATATTGCACATTATCAAATCTACCATGGCCTTATATGACTAAAACTTCTTCCTAAGCCTGGTTTACTATCTGGTTACTTAGACATGACTATTAGTGCTCCTTTTGTTCTTTATTTTTTAAAAAAAAAAAAGAAGAAAAAAAATCTTCTGATTGTGATTTTATTATGTGAGTTTTCAAATTCAAATGAAAATTTCTTGTCTGTGCCTGTAGACATTGGAGATTGAGGGGAACGTTCCTGACAAAGTGAACTGCTATGAAGGAGTATTCTATAATTACTTTAGCATAGGTATGATATACTGGTTTAACCTCAAAATCCCGGTTGGTTTAATTTCATGCATGTGTAATTTCACTTGTTGAGGAGCTGTACCTT
Organism: Hibiscus tridactylites; assembly: GCA_958450335.1. Taxonomy (NCBI): domain Eukaryota; kingdom Viridiplantae; phylum Streptophyta; class Magnoliopsida; order Malvales; family Malvaceae; genus Hibiscus; species Hibiscus tridactylites. The sequence goes on along the minus strand of OY288286.1, from coordinate 75,146,019 downwards.
CATGCAGGAGCTTGATAATCTTAATTTTTTTATGTTTGCTGTTTTGAAGGTTAGCTGCTACTTTATTTTAGGAGAAACAGAAGAGACTTGTAGCTTTTTAACCAAATCCTTAATACAGTCCATAGATGGCCGAGTTTTTATAATGCTTCCCTTTCCTCTATTCTATAGAAAAAATGAGAGTGGCATTTTTGGGGGAGGGGGACCATATTACTCTTACGACTTAGGACAACTCATTAAATCCTTGCTTATGATGTGTTTCTGTTCACTATTGTTATCATTATTTTACATTCAGGAATGGATGCACAAGTTGCTTACGGATTCCATCATTTGCGTAATGAGAAACCTTACCTTGCTCAAGGTCCTATTTCAAATAAGGTATTTTTTTACTTATTGACCTTAAGTTGAATAATTCTTTGTTGTGGCCTCTTAATGCTATATATATATTAAAGTTGCTTAATGGTAATAGGGCCATCTGACAAACATATAGGGATGTCATATATGGGTTATATGTCCAGATGATATCAGAGAGTATGTGTAGTATAATTTAAATATTTTCTGCTCATAATACCTTTACATGGGATTAGGAGGATGCATGGAAACAAGGATGGAACCAGGATGAAACATTACCCGGGGGGTGCAAATATAAATAGTAATAAAAGGGGTTCATGGTCTAATTGTTAGGCTATCAATTATTTATTTATCTGGACAACATCAGTTAAATATTTAAAAATTAGGGGTTAGGGTCTAATTTGTCTTCTTTTGGAATTGATAGGGTCCTAAGAAGCATTTAAACCAAAAGATGGTGGTCATGGTTTAATTTACCTAATTTCAAAATTGTAAGGAACTTGAGAAGCATTTAATCCAGAGAAATAGGGGTCGTGACTTAATTTGCTTAGTTTCAAAACTAATAGGGACCTAAAAAGTAATGCGAACCTCATTTTTCGAGGGAGGGGGAGCTTATTTTGCATAGTTTCAAAACTACTAGGGACTTAGGAAGTAATTGAACCAACCAAATTCGGGGGTGGCCAAGGTTCCTCCCAGCCCGTACATAGTTCCGTCCCTGCATGAAAAGCTAGAAGTAAATAAAACTGGTAGGAAAGTCTTCTATGTATATTTCATGTTGTCTTAGTTATAACCTTCTGCTGTTCTGGTAAATAAAAGAGGAAGGAGTTCTTCAGTATAATTATCCAATATTATTGTATACACTTGGATGTTTAAACTTAATTTTTCTGTTATGAATTATCTTATAAACAACATAAATGTAATTTGGTTTACACAATATCTTTTATTGTTTCTCACTCTCCTGTTATTTCCACTTGGATTTGCACAAAAGATGGTACTAATTTTGTTTAAGTTGAGTTAAATTGCAGTGTGCGGCTTAGCATTCCCTGGTGTATGATTTGATTTGGTAAAACTAATATTAGATTGTACTTGGTCCGACTTTTGTGGCAGATTATTTACTCCAGTTACAGTTGCACTCAGGGTTGGTTTCTCACACCTTGCATAAGTGATCCAAGTTTAAGGTTAGATATTACTATGGTTGTTTGTGTGTGTGTGTGTGTATGCTTGTTCGATGTGTATGTGTATGTGTATGTGTATGTTTAATAAGCATTTGTTGGGTTTGACTCATGCTTAAACAGTATATGCCTTGGTGCTGAGGCAAGGGCACAAGCAATAAACTGCTTTATAGTAACCATCACTTAACTAAGATTCGATTCTTACGTAGACAGAAGTGATGAAAAAAGGGCACCTGGTTGGGTGATTGTCCCAGTTCACCTGGAAACCAGTAGCCCAGTTGGCCCAGTTCATCTCCAAGAACTGGGAAACCAATGAATTGGTCGGAATCCTGGTCGACCAGTAAAAAACTGGAATTGAACTGGCAACTATTTTGTTTGGTTGAGGTGAATATGTTTAAAATATGTTCCTAAATGCAGGGGACTCAAGAATATTTTAAGGATACATATCAAAAGGGTAAGGTGCTCGGAGTGGGAGCAGATTCCTGTTCCTAAAAGGTACATTTTGAACTATTTTGTTTGGTTACTTTTTACCTGTTAGCTTTCATGATTCTTATGTAACCTTAGAATGTTTATCAGATATCTTCACATCTGTGTTATTTCTTTTATTGAGCCGTACGTTTAACATTGCGAAATTTACTATGACAAACACTCCCTCCCCGTATGGCTTATGATTTAATCACGCTCTTATATTATGCTACTTTGTTTTAGTGTGAGGGCAATTGTTGCTTTAAATCTTCATAATTATGGAAGCGGGCGAAATCCATGGGGTAAACTAAAACCAGATTATTTGGAGAAGGTATGATACATTTCTAGTTATCTAAGTTGCTTTGTCTGTGTGTGTATTTGTTTATGTTTGATGGTCTAATTTGGATGTGAAAAGTTCAGTGATATTAATTTGTTATGGCCCCGTAACAAATTATATCACTCAGCTTGATCGAATTCCATATCTAAACCGTTTTCTTTCGATTTTCTTCGTTTGTTTTTCAGAGAGGCTTTGTTGAGGCCCATGCTGATGATGGTCTCCTAGAAATTTTCGGCTTAAAGCAGGGATGGCATGCGTCGTTCGTAATGGTTGAACTCATAACTGCAAAACACATTGCACAGGTACTCTAACAACTAGTAATTTCCATCCTAACAACCCGGACCTTTCGCAGGCTTTTACGATATCGTTCGTATGGTGTTTTACAGATATTTTTGTAGTCCTCTATGTGCTTGGTTTTCTGCTAATGTGCGATGTTAACGAGATCTACGGATGTTTTGCAGGCTTCATCGATTAGACTGGAGATACGGGGAGGAGAGTGGAAGGATGTGTTCATGCAGATGGACGGGGAGCCGTGGAAACAGCCGATGAGCCAGGAGCATTCGACATTTGTGGAAATCAAGAGGGTGCCATACCAGTCTCTAATGATCAGCAGAGAGTGAGATTGGTGAATCCGTAAGCCGGATTCCGGCATCAATGTAAAGCTTTATTTGTCACCCCAAGAGCCTGTAGATTATATTTGTTCTCCCCCTGTGCCTAGGGAACATCGGCACCGAGAAACAGACGAATACCGAATCTGTTGTATCAATTTCATTTGCAGGGTCCATTTTTTATGAACTATACCGATCACAAGTAACACAAAGTATAATTAATGCGTGTTCGGATTACAAATTATAATCGCGAATCGAAATCGAAATATATTCGAACATGGCTCACATAAAATTGGACCATCTGCTGGAAAAGTTGGCCATTGTATTGTACATGTTGCTTGTGAAATTTCACAAAGTTGGTGGTCTGGATACGGTTAATGTTCAATCATTGAAACCAGTGTTCATTAGACGTGCATGCCACATGCTCCTTTAAGTTGGTAGAGATTGATCATTTGTACAAAGGGTAGTTAATTTGCTTACGGATCTCTACAAAAGAAGAAAAAAATCTATCATTTTTCAGATTTTTTTCCCATTTATTTTTCCTTTTTTTTTTATAAAACGACAGAAAAAAAGTTCCAAGAGGTTTTAGATCAAAGATTTGAGAAGTCTGAGGTAAAGAAGGGGTCGGGCTCAGTGCTTTCGTGGTAAGACGAGTAGAGATTGGCATTTCACCTGGGCTCGGTGGGTTTCGACTTGACCCGGCTCGATTGAATCGGGTATTTTATGGGGGGAAAATGAGTTCGGATCGGATCAAATTTTTGTGAAGAGTGAAGTCGGTTTCGAGTTTTAGGGTAAAAAATTCGACCTAGCCCGACCCGGAACTAATAGTGTAATTTTCATTAAATTTTTTAAAAATATTTGTAATAATATCTTTTCTTTATATTTTTTATAATTAGGTCTTTAAAATTATTTTTTATTTACAATTTAATCCTTAAATTTATTATTTTTATAATTACGTCTCTTAAAATTATATTTTTACAATTAGGTCCCTAAAATTATTTTTTATAAGCCAGATTGGGTCGGGTTTAGAATATTTATTTTCGGGTCGGGTTTAGAATATTTGTACAAACGTTGGTTAATTTGCTTACGGATCTCTCCGAAAGAAGAAAAAAATCTCATTTTTCAGATTTTCCCCCCACTTATTTTTCCTTATTTTTTTTATAAAACGACAGCAAATGTTCGGAACTAAAAAAAATAGTGTTCATTCCTTGTGTTCTGATGGCAAAGGTAAATGTTTATCATTTTTGAGACTCGGGTTCGAACACCGGTAATGATGTTGTGTGTATCGTCTTTGAAAAGATTAAAAGAAATTAAACAGATGCTACCTTTGCATCACACTAGCATAGTTTTTTGAGATTCGGTGAAAAATCACTTTTAAAGTGATTTTTTACTTAAAAAAAAGTGTTTGTATTGCTTATGGGTGAAAAGTCATTTTTTAAGCAAAATTTCTTTTTTAAGCAATGCCAAAGGGGCCCTAAGTACATCTGGTCAGTTGGTCAAGTTGTTCATCTTTGTTCTCTCATTTTTTTTAAGTATGAGTTCTAAATTCGTTAGAAGTACCATCTTCCTTCCTCTAGAGTTACATCTTTCCCTCCTCTATAGGTAGAATTAAAATTTGTAAAAAAAAACATTTTTATGTTGTTTCAAATTTAATTTCATTTTATATGTGGATTATTTCATATTTATTCAGGTTTTATCTTTTGTAATGAGTAATTCTTATTATTAAGATATATTCTAGCCTTTTAGTTCGATTGCATTTTAATGAATTGAGTTTATAATTACTCATACATGTATTATTTTTTGGTAAATAGAGCCATAATAAATATTTCAAATATCATGATTCAAACTTACACAAAAAAATGGATAAACATTTTTAGTTATTCATAGGGACGCAAGTGAGATTTTATGTTAGGGGCGAACTTATAAAAATTTTAAAGAGGCAAATTTATAAAATTTTAGGAGGGGCGAAAATATATTTTCAATAAAAAAATACATAGAAATTTTTCAAAAAAAAATTCTAAATCATATATAATTTTTAAATTTTTAGTAGGTGAATGCCCCTTTACGTCCTTCCCTAACCATTCAACCAATTAAAGAATCTCATTACTCAAATATCTGTAATTATATTTATAAGCACTTTTCTAAAAAAATATTGGAGATAAAAGATGGTTTTTAAGTATGTAATTTAATTTAACAAATACATGAAATTAAATGTATAATTATTTATTTATTGTGTATATCAAATAATTATTGTACTATATTTGCAAATATATATTGACAAGAAAATAAAATCCAAACAAGATTCTACAATCCACATCATTGTCATTTTTAGGGTTTTTGTTATAGTGTGGTGTTTAATAATTCAAAACCTAATCTCATTTGGGAACAACATCAATTTCCCAGCATTATCCATTTGGTTTTCTCCTTTTTGCATTTAAGCAATCCATTACCAAACAAGTAGTGGTTGATTAGTTGGTAATTACTATTTCATATTAATTTTAATTATTCCTCAATTGTACATTACTCCCACCGTCTCCCTCTTTTCATTTAATAATCATGTTTACTTTTTTTTAAAATAAAAGTATTCTAAAAATTAAAGTAATTACAAGTAGTATTTGTTCTGAATATACTCTCAATCATTTAAAAATACATGCTCAATCACCCTGTTGGAGCTGCTGGTATTAGAACTCATAATATCTAGAAACAATAATTGTTCTCTTAACTATTGAGCCAAGTTAATTCATACGAGTTAAAAGTATCTTTCAAAATTATTGAATTATGAAATTAATTTTTTTTTTGAAAAAAACAAGAACATGTATTGATTAATACAAGACGCTATTTAACAGAACTATGGGTGATAACGAGTCGAGCTGAATCTGACTACTGGCTAGGCTCGAGCTCAGCTCGAAAATAATATTATTGGCTCAGCTCGAGCTCGAAGTTCGTCGGGCTCTGCTTGAAATAGACATTTTTTTATAATTTTTTTTTTATAAAAGATGAGACCTCGTTAAAAGCCTCTTTCATAACCAACACTGAAACGAAATTCAATGTGAGAAAGGTGAAAAGAGTGGCAAAAAAATTATATTAATCCAAATAATCAAGAAATATTCTTTCAATATAAACACATAATTAAAGAAAATACAAAATCAAACAATCAACCAACTAAGAAAAATGGCCAGTTTATTTTATTTAATTTGCTTTTAGTGGATTTTTTAATTTTTTTTATTGTTTTTCTTTTGCTAACCATATTATTTTTAGTACATATGTAGCATATATATAATATATATAATTATTTCGAGCTTGTTCACAAGCTATTCGAGCCGAGCTCGGGTCGGCTCAACTCAACTTGTTAAGTTCTCAAACCAAACCCAAACTTGAATCAAATTCACTCGAACCGAACTTTAATCAAATCGAGCCCGAATAACTTGCGAACTGATCAGGCTCATTATCACCTTTAAACAAGAGATTCAAAGATAATAGTGCTTTCACGACATAAGCCGATGTAGTAACAAGTACTACAAACGGAGATGAGGCAAATTTAGGTAAGAGCTTTGTACTGAAATTTGGGTGCTATAAATGTTGTACGCTTCCTTCACGGCAAGTAGCTAATCCAATAATTGTGTACTTTTGCAGTAGCGACTTAAAATTAAAAAAAAAAACGAAATTATAAAATTTTAAAATATGAAAATAAATTTTTAATATAAAGTACATAAAAAATTTAAAAATTAAATTATATACGAATTTTAAATTTTTAAGGAGGACAACCGCTTCTTCAGTCCCGTCGGTCTATCTTAACTACTGAGATGTATGCAAGGATGGACCGAAGGGTGCTGGTGGGACAACCGCCCCCTAAAATTTTAAAAATCATATATGATTTAGAAAAATTTTAAATTTTTTATATATTTTCTATTAAAAATCTATTTTTGCTCCATAAACTTTTATAAATTCGCCCCCTAACCTAAAATCTTAGGTCCGTCCCTGTACGTATGAATCCTTCTCTAGCTTTTTCAAACTTTTGCTAACTCTTTCTCCACCTTTTCCCTTTGTTCTTAGCATAAAGAGAGCCGACAACTTATAGACGTAGCATGGTATCATATATGTATTAACATGAAATAAATCATGAATTTTCAATCATCATGGTTTAGCAAATAGTTAAACACAAAAGAAAGATTAATTATTTAATAACTTTTAAGATTAAAACATTTTTATAAATAATTTATATAAGAAATATGAAAGGCAAAAAAATAACATTTTACATCTTAAAAAACATATTTACTTTGGTATAAATAAAAACCAAACTTTTTAATATGTACAAAATTACATTGTCATACACACACACACACACATATATATATGCGCTCGCGCGCATGAGCATGTTTATGGGAGTGAGAAACTTATAATAGTAATTACTGATGTCGGGCTATCATTTATTTTTTTCACTGAAATCACTTGTTAGATTAATTGATATATATATGATTTATATAAATGAAATATTAAATATGATAATTAAATTATTAAAAATATTAATATCTCAAAAAGTTATGAAATGAAGGTGTATAAAACTATTTTAATTTATATCTGTGTATGTGTGAGTACTGAGTACGTGTGATGAGGCCTAAAATAAAAGGGTTGAAAATAAAATATGTTAGTAGTTTATGTACTATTTTAAAATTTAATCTTTCTACTTTATTTTTGACAAATTGAGTTTTTATGATCTTAGTCTCTTCCTCTAACTTTTCTTCAATTCTACAAACAATTATAAAATGGGTAATTATTTCTTGTATAAGCACTCGTGTAAGTGTCTTAGTTTTAAAGTTTATGAAGTCTATTTAGGTTTTAGGGTTTATGGGTTTAAGTGTAGTAGTTTTGAATTTAGCGATTATTGCTAAAATTTTGGGTTTATAGTTATAATTTAAGGTTTATATGTTAAAACCTAAATCCCTAATCGTATTACCCTAAGACTTAAACTCTAACCATAAAGTATAGATTCTAACCCTGAACTCTAAATTTCAACCATAAACCCTAAATTCTAAACACATGCACTAAAATCACTAAACTTTAAACCCTAAAACTAATGCGCTTGTGAAAATAAAAAATTTCTACCGTTAGTACATGAAATAATAATCCCTATAAAAAAGGAAAACGATCATTTATGTATATAGTTTTTTAGGGTTAAATTAATAAAATTTTATACACGTAAAAAAATAATTTTACTTTTTTATAGCTATCAGGCTGTCAGGTCAGTTGTTACGATAAATTAAATAAAAGTTCATAAAATAATCAAAATATTTAAATAAAAATAAATTTTTACAAAATACAGCATAAAAACTAAATTTTAAATTTCAAAATAATACTCCCACCTTCAAAGTTCAACGTATTTGAAGCTTGAAAGAATGGGAATAATTATAGAGAAAAACTCAATCATGGCATTGGTCATGGATCCATCAGCCACCTAACAACTTTAATAAGGAGTTAGGTTATTAGGTGCTTTCAAGTCCTCTGTTCTTTCCTTTTTATCCAATTTGATCCAATTTGGGTTTCAATTATCTGTGGGTTTTAATCCATATTCTTTAATCACTTCTTCTTTTGCAATTAATTGTTCTTTAAAGTGGTACTTTTCTCATCTTATTAGTACCCTCTTTTGGGGTTCTCAAGAGGTTCCCCAACTTTATGTTCTATTTTATTAAATTATACTAATATCATCATTCCTTTATTATCTTTCTCCTTAATTAATATACAATTAGTTTTCTCTTGTCTCCCAATGTATCATTGGAGGGAGTTCTATAATTAATTCTTTGCGTTTTGTTAGTCTATGTTAAAGGTTGACGTTGATCATATTTTTTAAAGTTGTTCTATATTCAGAGCGAAGATCGAACCTTCAATCACTTATTAAGAATATATAATTGTCTTTATTTATCAGATCAATATACTATTTTTCTCTTTAAAGGTTCCATATCAAATTATTAATGTCTTGGTTCCCAAACTTTAATTTTCTCTTTTTTCTTAAATATCTATTTTTCTTCTTCTTTTTTAGTTTTATGCCTAATACATGATTAGACATTATAAATCTCAAAATACAATCTTCCATTATATATATATATATATATGAGATGATTTTTTATGCTACATGTAAAATTTGAAAGTTTTATATTTTTTTATGCTACATGTAGAATATGTGAAGATTGGCACTTGAAAAAAGTAAGGAGTTAATCTGAACCATCCAACGATCCAAAAAATGTGTAAAACTTTTACACTGTGTAAGTGGATCCTAACTCATATATAGAGAGAAGAGAGGATCTAGTTACACATGTTGTATGGGTGAATGGATGACTAAGATTAACAATGAGTTATGTGAAGAGTATCAGTTGAAAAAAAAAGGTAAGGAGTTAATATCAGTCATCCATTTAACTCATCTAACGATCCACAAAACGTGTAAAACTATAAGTTTTGCATTATGTGTAAGTGAATCTTAACCATATATATGTGTTTTTTATCATAAATCTTAAAATTTTAAACCCTAAATCTATATAATTCCATTCACATAGCTAGAGAACATGTGCTCATTATCTATACTCCATTTCCTTTGTAACTTTGTATATGTTGTAGGTAACTCTAGATTCCCACATTACCCCACTCAACCAACATAGGATTACTTCAAATTATAAGTGTATGTTTGGTGGGTTCATAATTAACTCAATTTCCATATTGTTGGCCCCATGGTTTAAGCCTCATGCACTCATTCCACTCAAAGTAAAGCTTATCCAATGTTGTCTTCTACTATGTATTAATTAATTAATTAATCATATTTATGGAATAATTTAGATTAAGAAGAACCTCAAAAAGCAATCATGTGTGTTTTGTTGCGGGAAGTGGGAACCCCTCCTAATAAACCATTTGCTTAAAGGCTAGTGAGAAATAATAATAAAGGTGGTGGCAATCCCACTTCATTTAATGTAATTATTTTATTACTACCAATGTTCCATGAAACATAAGAGGAATTTCCACTCTTAAAACCGCTAATTTACTCTCTCTATATATAGGATAAAATCTAATTACATAGTGTAATCGTTTTTAATTTTTATACATTTTTTGGATTGTTGGATGAGTGAAACAGGTGACTGAGATTAACAGTGGGTTATGTGAAAAATATCACTTGTCATCCATTTTCTCATCCAACGATCTAAAAAACGTATAAAACTTGAAGAATTTTACATTGTATAATCATAACTCTCTCTCTCTCTCTCTCTCTCTATATATATATATATATATATATATATATATATATATATATATATATAAAAGAATCTATAAATGAGATTAATCATAGGTAATGAGAATTTTTTACATTGTGTAATCCCACTTCAATTAATGTAATTATTTTATTACTACCATTAAAATCCGTTAATCTAACGATCCAAAAACATGTTAAAATTTAATAGTTTTACATTGTGTCAACGCGTCCTAAGCCCTAACCTTACATATATGGGTTATATTTTAATACACAAGTCTTCTTTAAAATCTAAAATATAAATCTCTAACGTTAACTCGTTAAATTTTAAACCCTAAACTATATCCTTGAACCCTAAATTCTAAATTAACCCTACAACATAAACTCATAAACACTAAGCTATAACCCTAATTCCTAAATTATAAACCCTACAACATAAAACATTTAAACCCTAAACTAAATACATAACCTTTAACTTTAATAATAAAATAAACTTGTGTATCAATTTTTTCTCTAATTAAATTTCCATTTGTGAATAAATTAGTGAGTTTATCTATTGAGCTAACGTAAGCGTATCAATGTACGTTTATGCGAATTGGAATTACATTGTTTTCCATCATCTTGTATAGGGAGTTAAGAAAAATTAAATAAAATTTGAATTTGTAAGGTGAAATTTTCTTTATTTTTATTTAAAAAGTATTTATAATATATTTATCATACTCATGATATGAGTAAAAATATGTTTATAAATTAAATCACTAAATGATTATCGGTGGGTGAAAAAAATGCACAAAATAATAAATCTCATGGTTTTGTATGTTTGTTATTTAAGTAATAGTTTTTAATTAATGTATAAAATTGAAAATTGTTGTTATAATTACTATATGGATAAATTGAAACAACTATTCCTAAATTCTAAACCCCTAAACCTTATACTCTAAACTAACACTTTGTGATTGAACTTATGTCTCCTAAGGTAAAAATCATCCGTTTTTTCACTAAAACACTTGTTAGATCAAAAAATTATCTATATTTTAAATCGAGGATATTGTGACCATGAAAATGACAAGACATAAAATAAGTGAAATATTCCAAGATTAGGAGACTAATTGTCAACTTAGATGCCGAAATTTTCATTAAAATAAGACCCAAAATATTATATTTTTAAATGAAAAGCAAAACAGAAACTTCTGAACCTATTTGCAGAAAGAAAAGAAGATAGGGTCACTTAAACATATGATTATTGCTCCTAAGTGGGATTTGGTGTGGATCTATTCCTTACGTCTTATCATTAATTTCTCTAATCCAACTCTTTAAGTTAATAACGCAATGTTAGTGGAAGATTAACAAATACTAAATAAAAAATAATTAATCAAATATTAATACTACTTTATTCAATCCATGGTATACGTCAGTCTGGTATGGATTTTATTAAAAACATAGGATAAGTATTCTATACACGAGCGCCTCAACTTTAAGATTTATGGTTAGATTTTAGGGTTTATATGTTAGTGATTTAAGTTTAATGGTTTAGAATTAAAGATTTGTGGTTAGAATTTAGAGTTTATAGGTTAAAACTCAAATCCCTAACCATATTACCCTAAACACTAAACCCTAAATTCTAAGCTTAAACCATAAATTCTAAGCCCATAAACCTAAATCTCTAACCTCTAACCCTAACCATAACTCTAAAACTAAGGCGTTTGTAGATTGAGTATAAATCCCAAAATATAACACGTAATATGATTAACATTTTTTGATTAAATAAAGAGGTATTACATTTTCATGTCGAGATTCGAACCCCTACAAAATAGGGCAATATGAGCATACTTAATCACTAGGCCAAATAGTGGATCTCAAACAGTTAATGACTCCAATTTAGCTAATTCGTGTATTTAATTTTATTGTTATAAATTAAATTTAAAACAATTTATATAATTTTATGTTTTTTTATAGGAATTGGTGACCTCGTTAAACCCCCCCCTCATATTAGTTGACACGAAGCCAACCAACAGCGGAAGGAGAAAAAGAGTGTCACATATTTATTTTTTAAAAAATCATTCGATTACAAGGTTCACAATCCAACATGCATCTTACACTGAAATCGCATTAGGAAAACGATATCATCTATGAAAACAATAATTAAACCTTCTCAATCCCCCTCTTCGCTAGGTAATCTGCTTCCACATTCCCTACTCGATCGATCTTCTTAAAAAGACACCCCTTGACTCCTGCAAGACGCTTAATTTCATTGACCAAGGAAACATATGGTTCCGGGCAATCAGTGGGCTTCCAGATCCAGTTGAGTGCCACCAAGCTATCACTCTCCACAACAATTCAAAGGTGATTCCATTCCCTGTTAGACGCTACCAGGTTCAGGCCGTGTTTAATGGCCACAAGCTCAGCCAACACCGGCGCTCCCGCGCCCATAGTCTCCGAAAATGTAAAAATGGTCTTTCCGTTTGAATCTTTGAGGACACCGCCCACACCCCATTGCTCCCATTTTCTAACATGGCCCCATCCACATTTAGTTTCAACCATCCGAAAGGAGGGGGTTCCCATTTAACAGGACGTGAGGTAACTAGGTTCCTTCTCAATCTTATTTTCATAATCGCCGGATTGGCTACAAAATCCTCTATCGACCAAGCGGTATCCGGGAACCGAGCTTTATACCAATAACCAAGACGATATTTAATAATAAAAAGAAGTTGAAACAAATCCACCACCTTACCCCGAAAAACTAACTCGTTTCTCATCAACCATATGGACCAAATGACACAATGAGGAATAAACTTCTATATAGATATTGAAACATCCCAATCCCACCACATTTGAAATAAGTCTTGAAGGTTACCTGGTATGATTAGAGAAATGTCCCACAGTGCTGCCATATATACCCAAATCTGCCAAGTGCAATAGCAATGTAAAAAAAGATGACAAACAGTTTTTTCCCCTACACCACACGCATCTTGACGAGGAATTAAGAATAATTCCACGATTAGTGAGAGCAGTTTTGACAGCCACTCTATCATTGATTTCTGACCAAACGAAGAAATTCACCCTTGGTGGCGCAAAACCCGACCATACATAATGCTTCCAATCAAAATCTGCCTTCCGGTTTGTGAACGCACATAAGTACCCGGATTTGGCTGAGTAGACGCCATCACCGTTGCCCTTCCATATGATACAATCTGTTTTGAAACCGTTTGATTTCACTCTTGCTAAGGTATCGAGGAAAGCGAACCATTGCTACATTTCCCAATCAAAAGGAAGCCTTCGAAGAGGAATATCCCAGCACCAATTACTATCCACCCTCTTACCGAAAGCACTAACTGTCCCCGAACGAATCCTGGATAAGGCAAAGATACGCGGAAACTTCACTGAGAGCGGTTCATCGCCAATCCAAGTATCCGACAAAAATTGAATAGATTTACCATCCCCAAGCTGAATGCGAACTAAATTCTGAATTTGAAGACTGAAATTGCCCGAATAGTTATAGGATTGGGAAATACCCTTCCAAATCCAAGATTCTAGTCTACTGGCCGCCGGATCAGGGAACAAAATTTCCGGCTCCCAATTCATCTTGCAACACAACATTTTACGCCATTCACTATCCTTATTGTTTACAAAATTCCAGAACCATTTACAAAGAAGAGCTCGATTTTGAAACTGGAGATTCTGAATACCCAAACCTCCTAATTCCAAGGGCCGACAAACAGAATCCCAATTCAACCAGTGAATTTTCTTACATGACTCCGAAGTTCCCCAAAGAAAATTCGACATAATGCTATTTAGCTTCCGAGCAACTGAGCAAGGCATCTTAAATAGAGACATATAATAAGAGGGAAGAGCGGATAACACGGATTTGATTAGTACTAACCTTCCGTTGTAGGATAAATTTTTCCCTTTCCAACTCGCAAGATATCGATAGAATTTATCCACAATAGGATCCCAAATAGTTATCGAGTTTCTTTTAAACCCCAATGGCAGTCCCAAATAATCTGAAGGAAATTTACCATCCGCACAACCAGCTTGTGAAGCCCATGTCTCGAGTGTTGGTTCATCAACATTGATACCAAAGATTCTGCTTTTCGCCAAATTAAGCTGAAGCCCCGAAGCAAGTTCAAACACACGCAATACTCGTTTCACATTAAGTATTTCTCTCTTAGAAGCCCCACAAAAAACCATGAGGTCATCCGCAAATTGCAAATGAGATAGATTATAATTAAGAGAATATGAACCTATAGAAAAACCGTTGAACAATCCCACCTCAGTCGCCTTCTTGATCATTTGATGCAAAGCCTCCCCAATCAAGTTAAATAATAACGGTGAAAGAGAGCATCCCTGACGAAGGCCTCTCGCAAGATCAAAACATGAGGTAGGCGATCCATTAACTAAGACTGAAATGGACGCTGTAGAAATGCACCTAAAGATCCACCTGCACCAAAGATCACCGAACCCCATCTCCTTCATCACCAATAATAGAAAATCCCAATCCATTGTATCGTAAGCCCTTTTAAAATCGACTTTAAAGACAGCACCACATCTTCCCATCTTCGATATGTAGTCGATGCCTTCATTTGCAATCAAGGAACAATCCAAAATACTTCTACCTTGAATGAAAGCGAACTGTGACTTACTAACCACTGAATCCATACTCCCCTTCAATCTCCGGGCAAGCACTTTCGAGAGAATTTTATAAATTCCCCCTACCAAGCTAATTGGCCGAAAGTCATCTAAGGTTTCAACACCAAATTTCTTGGGGATTAATGTTATAAAAGAGTGATTCACGCCCTTCTCCCAACCTTTTTCTTTGAAAAAATTATCAAAGAATTTAATGATGTCATCCTTCAAAATAGGCCAGCATTTTTTAAAAAAACCCATATTATACCCATCCGGACCCGGGGCCTTCGAGCTCTCCATACTATTGATTGCCTCTCATATTTTCACCTCCCCGAATGGTCGTTCCAAACTTTCTTTTTGGGGAAAAGAAATTTTATTGAACGGCAATAAGATCTCCTCCACACAGAGAGTATTCTTCGTCTTGTAGGACTTAGCAAAGTAATCAAAGACCCCTTTACTAATAACCCGCGAATCATCAGTTGTATTACCGTCAATCCTAAGATAACTGATCAGATTGGTATTCCTTCTCATAGAAGCTGTCATGTGAAAAAAACGGGTGTTTCGATCGCCTTCTTTGAACCATTTCAGACGAGAGTTTTGAAGCCAAAAATATTCTTCCCTCCTAAGCCTCGACCAAAGTTGAGACTTAGCTTCAGACAATAATTTAGTTACCTCCGGATTGGTTGGATCCAATAGCAATTTACTTTCTAAAGTCGAAATAGCAGTTTCCAACTGAGGAATCACATCATTATTTTTTAATTGAAGTTCGTCCGACCACTTCCGAATATCAGCTTTTGTGCCTTGCAAAATACTCAATATCCCCTTCCTATAGTTATTCTCCTTTTGCTGCTTAAAGGAGTTGACAACCAAATCTTCAAACCTTTCTATTTCGAGAAGATAATTATAGAATTTAAAGGGTTTCGGGCCTCCAATCCTGCCTTTACTCACCAGAGAAACAACATTGTGGTCTGATATGCACTTCAACAGTAAATTTTGAGTCAAATTTGGGAACACTTCATTAAACCTGTCATCCACCAGGAATCTATCGAGCCTAACCACCGTAGGAGGAGTCCGGTTGCTAGACCACGTGTACCTACCTTCTTTAAGAGGAAGGTCGATGAGTCCCACCACTTGTATAAAGTTTCTAAATACCTCCATGGCCGATTGATTGAAACCAGGACCTACCTTCTCTTCGCAGCAAAGAAAGGCGTTGAAATCGCCACCCAAACACCAATTAACATTTGTATCGCTCATAAAATCCACTAATTCATTGAAGAAGTCCACCTTCTCCGATTCTGTAGATGGCCCATAAACATTGACCAGACAAGTCTTCGAATCACCACTACTCCATTTACCAAATAGCGCAATGAATCTTCTATGAGTAATTTTATCAGAAACCTTGAATGCAATCGGATTCCACAAACTAATCAACCCACCCGAAGCCCCAATAGCCGGTGAAAAGGAAATTTCATAAACATTACCACAACACAATCTTCTGACTACCACAGGAGTTAATTCCTTGAGTTTAGACTCCTGAAGAAAAACTATTGTCGGTCTCTCCTTTTTAATCATCCTACAAACCGCCCCCAATTTTTCAGCGTTCCCCAATCCCCTAACATTCCAAGTAATAATTTTTAAATCCATAAAAAGATGAAATCACCTGAAAAAGCCTCGCAAAGCACCATCAGCGACTCCCCTTCTCCAATTCTACGACCTTGCTGAAAACGACCTCTTTACCGCCTCTGAAAGAAACTCCCAGTAGGTTGCTGACACCCCAGATGGCCAACGCCTCCTCAATATAATTAAGATGGACAGACTCCGACGAATCCTTAGGATTAAAATTGGAGCCTCCCCCAACCCCCGAATCCAGCGACTCCCTAATCGAACTTCTAATAGTCCGACGGTGCTCCACCTTGTAGAAATCTCCCCCATGATCAGAAGATAAAATCACCTTCGACTGATTTGGAACTAGAAAAGAAATATTCCTCCCCCCCCCCCCCACACACACAAATTTTCACCTTTACCATTAGAGGAGAAAGCCACCTCCAGGCAAACAGACTCATCCAAACTGTCAGGAATGATTTCCCGGTTTAATGCTATATTACTGGGTCCATAGGACTTGAAAGAGAGTCTTCAATTATTAAATTACCCAAATCCTCCCATTATTATTTCCTTGGGCTACACCTTTAGCCGAATCCATACCAGACAGCCCAGCCACATTATTCGGATTTGTATTGGGCCCTTGTAAGCCCATATCAGAATTTGGGAGGTTAACATTATGTTAAACCACACACTGGGGTTGACATTTACTCATATTACCAGATAAAGGAATATCAGAATGTTCTAATGGACCCACACCATCATTATTCTTTAATAACTGTTCCATCTCGGGAATATCCTCCCCTTCCATCGAGGCAGCATGATCCTTGGAATTCCCGTCACTCGGGCACTCAACCGACTAATGTGGGATAACCGGTGAAGATCCCCACCGTCCAAACATCCTGCTAATTCTCCTCAAGACATGCCTTGCCATCTTCCCACTTTTCTGCAAACCCCGAATCCACCATATCGCCAATTTTAACCTTGACAATGATCGATTTTCCCAGAATGTTGATTCTAATAGCCGCTGGCAAAGCAAATTGACTATGCGTTCTGATAATCATTTTTGCCGCTGTGAGATCTCTTCGACCACTAGTGTCTTCGTTAATACAAACCAGGCTCCCCCACTTCTTCGCTAACGACTTGAAGAATTCATCAGACCAGCATAGTATGGGAACTCCCAATAACAACACAGAGCAGTAGAAACAAGGAAAACCATCAACTAAAATGTGCTCTTCCAAAAAATCGAACCAGAAACTAAGTTCCTCCTTCTTGTTTTTCCAAACAATGTCTTTTTCCTCCAAGGTTGAGAAGGTGAAAATACAGGCATTATTTACTTTACCCCACTTAGCAACTTTAACAAAAATACCGTCACTGGCTATTGCCTTCTCTGCAAACTCAAAATTGAAGTCCCTTTTCAAGATACCAGTGCTTGACCTGCCAATCCACCCCGACTCATCATCTTGAAAGATAAAATCTGTTTCCGCAACTCCACCCGATATGTCACCCATGTTATTTTCCTTGTTGAGAATCTCCTCATGCATCCCTGCTATAGGGTTAGTGTTGGAATTTGATCCCACCCTATTGGTTAACACCTCCTTAAAAGTTCTATCATCCCTCTTCTTATTCCAAGTCGACGTCATATTAGAAGACCGTGTTTTCCGAATCTGACTTATCGGAGACTTTATTGTCGGAGCAATCTTGTCTCTGTTATCAAATCGCCGATTCACTCTCCTATATTTGGCCTGAGATACCGATATTCTTCTGCCATCCACTAAGGACCCATCCATTCTATCAACGACCCTCAACATATCTCTCCTGCTGCCAAGATGAATGAAAGCGTAAGTGCAATACTTGTAAGTCGGCTTGTTGTTGATGTATGGAATAAAAACCTTCTTCACTTTCCCATGAAAACTAAATAACTCCCATAAGGCTCCTCTCGAAACTCTCCTGCTAAGGTTATCCACGAAAACCACCATGTCTTCACTTGTCTCCGACGGGAAACGCCCCTTGCTCCTCCGTTGCGCTGCTGCCTCTCCATTCAATTTTTTGGGAGGATGCAATTTATATAATTTTATGTTAAAATAAAGTTTTAGTATTTTTATAAGTTCAGTTGGAATACTTTAATGTTCATTTTGCTATGATGTATACATGTTTTTCTATTTTGGTATCTAAACTATTATTTTCGTCATATTTTATATTAAAAAATACTATTGTCTAAAAATAACATGTCATATTTTTATTCGTGATTTTTTATTTTAGAATAAACGGTGATAAAATTGGCAATTCAGGTACAAAAATAATAATAACAATAACTTTTGGTACCAAAACAGGAAAAAAATAAGCATATTCCAAGGACCAAATTGTGTATTAAACCCTTTTACTTTATTTACGTTACCAAATTTTTGTTCGAAACGGGATATGCAACTCAACTCAAGGAGTAAATTATGGAAGCTGGTAACGTAAGTGGAACCCACAACATTGATATGCAGTGGGAGTTTTGGACAGGCGCGACATGAGCGACCGCACAGGGCCCCCAAGAGTGAGGGGCCCCGAAAATATAGAACATAAATTAAATTAAATATTTATAAAAATTTATAAAATTATATATATAATTATGTTTATATAAAAAATTATCTAAAACTTAAAACATGCCAAAAGAATGATAATTTTGAAGTGAAAATGTTTGATATTTAGATGTTTATAAGTCAATTTTTTTGTTCTCAAGAGGACAATTTAATAATATTTTTTTTAATATTTAAAAAAAACACTTATATCTCTTACTGATTATAAATTAAGAGTCATATTTTAATAAATTGTACAGGGCCCTCAAAATCTTTCAACCGCCCCTGTTGATATGAAGGCATAATTGAAATTAAAATATTTTGAAAGGTGTGAATATTGATAAAAAATAATTATGAATTAAAATGAAATATTAATCAAATGTAATTTTTTAAGATAATAAATGAAAATACAATATCAACTATGGTTGACTTATTGATTGACTAATTCGGATAAAATTTTACATAACCTCAATATTAGAGCGACATTCTCAACTCAATTTTCTTCATTCATAATGTTAGAATTCGAACCCTTGACATTATTTAAGGGATCTAAACGCTATACCAACTTGTTGTTGGTAACTAGAATTTTATTTTAACGAAAATCCACAACAAAGTTACTTGACTATTGATGTTCATCTTAAAAGACCCGTATTTAAATACATGCGCGTGTAGATTGTTAAAGAACTAAAAATTATAAACGGACACTATCATATAATCAGTATTGATGTATTGAAAAACTTAATTGGCTATTGATTTTTGCTTGAATAAGCTTTTATTGATGAAAGTTGGAAATGTTTTTTTATAATCATTGTAATAAAAGGCATATAATACAAAAGAAACCCACCTAATAAAGCTTGCAATTAATTGCAAAGAAATTGGGTCAATTTCGTTATTCAATTCATTGTCATGAACTTTAAATTTCTTGTAAAAAAAAATAAACTTTAAATTTACAAAGATGAAGATTGTTGAGATACAATTAGTTCAATAATTCCAACTAGTTTTTTGTCTTCATTGGTGTTTAAATGACATCGGACTTCAAATTGGACATCACAATGGAATTTCCAACAATCCAATCATATTGCAAATTAAAGGACCATTTCCCTTTGTCTTTTGAATGAGTTTTTTTTTTTTTTACAAATTTTAAATCTAATCCTAATTCTACTTGGAGGGGAGGGAAATACGAAACTCTAAGGGAAGAAAGAGGAGTACTCCTAGTGAGTCTCGAATCCATAACCTACGAGAATATAAAGGAACAAAGATGAGCAGCTTGGCTAACCGACCATATGTAGATGTACCACATAGTTCTTAGAGGTGCAGTCGAAACAATTAGATTGTAATTTTTTAATGGTCAAAATATAATTTTATAATTTTTTGAAGGAAAAACAAAGAATTTATCATTTTTAATATTAAAATACAATTTTATTATTGACTTATTTTTATAATTTCATTTCATCATTTAGAGAGTCAAAGTAATTCTTTTAGATGTGAATAAAATTCGACTCTATACAAAAAATATTAATTCATTCAATTTAAAAAATTTAAATTATAAAACAAAACTTGAATAATTCGAAATTTTATAATTTCAAAGTTTAACGGGATTATGTATATTGCATATGAAGAAATGCATAAATATAATACTACGATTATAGAAAGTCGTTTAATTGGAAACAAATTATACTATAACATTATAATTTTTTATAATTAAATTTAAATAAAAACTCGATTTAACTTAAAAAAAATTAAATAAATTTTAAATTATAAAAATTAAAATAAGATTCGTCAAATCGAATTGTTTCATCACATCTATATATGACAATGAGTGTAGCAACCATGAAGAAGACCGTCACTTGTAATTCTTGGAGGTGCAAAGTGCAATCCACGTATGAGTGGAATCGAAAGGCCAACGATAACGTGTTTTCTGGTTAATTAATTATTTATAATTTATTTTATAATTTGGTATATAAATTTAAAATTGTTAACGGTCCATATTCAAGATGCGAAATTGTTCTTCCTAATAATATCATTTTTAAGGTTTAAATTTGTGTCTTCTTTTTGAGATTGTGATGTTCTTTATCAAATTAAAAAAAAAAGAACAACCCTATAAAATTAAAGATTATTATGGACTTAGTTTAGGTTGTAAGTTTTAAGAGTTTAGAATTTAGAGTTTAGAGGTTATGATTTAGTTTTTAGAGTAATATGGTAAAGATTTAGGTTTAAATCTATAAACCCTAAATTATAATCCTAAACTATAAATTTCAACAATTATCCTTAAAGTTAAAACTCATACACCTAAAAACCTAAACCATACACCTTAAACTAAGTCTCTTAACCATAAAACTAAGGCGTTTATGGAAACTTTTAGTTTCCACCGCCAATGTATCAAATAATTACCCTAAAATTAATTAGATCAAAATCTATCAAACTCATATCAAATGATCGTTCCTAATTAAATATCATGTCACAACTATATATTATATGTTTTCAAATACATGTATATATATCTTTCAAAAAAAATCAAATACCAAATTTAGAGAAAACTATCAACTTTATATACCAAATTATTAAAGAAACCATTACTTCTATACAAAATTTATTTGATTAAAATAACAACTAACTTTTGTTATGTAAATTACGAGTGTTATTTATTTATTCAATATTTAAATAAAAAATAATTCCATCAATATGTATAGAAGAAAACCGCGACAAAATACTTTAAAAATATATCTAAAAATCAACTTAAATAATTTATCCGATTTATTTCGTTTCGTAATCGTAAGTGCGCGTTTCCCTATACTGTTCTGTTTGGAAATTCCCGAAGAACTCCTGGGGTGACCCCACTCTGTGGACCCCATTCAGTACAAAAATGACGTCATAAACCACTTAAAAACCAAACCAAAAACAAAATCTCAATAACTTTTTTTTCCTGTATAAATACCTTTACAAGTTGCAAGCAATCGCCAAAACACACACAAAAAATGGAAGCAAGAGCACCGTACAACGCGACGGCAAGGCCGCATTCGGAAGTGAACGGAACTCTCCACACCTCGCCGTGGCATTCGCCGGTGCCCTACTTGTTCGGCGGCTTGGCTGCCATGCTCGGTCTCATAGCGTTCGCGCTCCTCATACTCGCCTGTTCTTATTGGAAGCTGTCGGGTTACTTGGAGAACGACGGCGAGGGGTCATCGGGGCAAGCCGACGGAGACTTGGAAGCCGGGGAAGGTAAAGGAGACGACGCTCGGCTTCGGGCTGTTATGGAGCCGAAGGTTCTTGTTATAATGGCGGGAGAAGTGAAGCCGACGTTCTTGGCCACCCCCATTGGCAGGTCGTTTTCCTTTGGAAACAACAGTGAAAAGAGGTGTTGTTGTAATGATAAGGGAGATGAATCGGAGGTCGTCGACCACGGAGGAGCTAAGGTGGTCGGCGGTGGCGGTGATCGTCGAGAGAGAACGGAGATGGAGCAATCATCATCAAGACAGGAATTATAATGATTGATTGGGTGTTGAGTTTTTTAAGGTTATGGTCTGGTGTCTCTGTATATTAATATCAGCTTTTGAGCTTGCAATTGCATGCTCCATTGTTAGCTTTAGCTTTTTTGTTTGTTTGTTTTTCTTCTTCTTCTTCTTTTGTCTTTTCCATTTCTTTTTCTCTGTTTTCTTTTTAAGAATTTCGGGAAATGTAAATTTTAATGAGATATGAATACAAGCAAAGAATTCACTTTTCTTTATTAAAGAGTGCTTTTTGTCCAAGTTTTCTCACGTTAATTTACTAAATCTAGTCCATGTTGATAGTCACTGGTGTAGGGCTGGTAACGGGTCGGATTTGGGTGGGTTAGAGCTCCACCCACTTATCATCTATATTTTAAATCGTCACTTAACTTACCCACCACATGCTTGATTATTGACCCAAATCTGTCATTCCCATCAACCGCGGATGAGGCAGGTGAATTGGATCATAAATGAGTTCTATTATTAAAAAATCATAGTTAAAAATACATATAAAATCTTATTAAAAACTTTTAATATTTAATACATTGAAGTCAACTATTATTAAAGTTCTAAATTTTTGAATAATCTTACAAACAATAGAAAACCTACACAAACAAAATTTTAATTTCCCAATAGTAAACAAAAGCTTAAAAAAAATCTAAGATTCAAAATATTTTTTAAAATTAATATTATATCGATGGATGAGGCGAGTGATAGATCAGATGGTAGGTTAAATTTTTTTACCCGAATCCATCACCCGTTCCATCCACCACCCACTTCAAATGGATCAAACTCACGTTTCGTCAAATTTTCGTCCATTTAGTTGGATCAGATGGGTCAGGTAGACCAGTCCACCATCCATGAGTAATTGCCGACCTTACACTGTTGTGAATTTTGGCTTTTTTTGCCTTGCCATCTTAAATCGTTCGCTTCTCAAAATAAATCATCATCATTTTCGTCTTCCGTGCATGGACGGAACTATAAATTTATAAAAAGAGATTATAATAAAATTAAAAATTTTGAAAGGTCAAAATAAAATTTTAAAAAATTGAAGGGACTATAAATTTATAAAGAAGGAGCCGGGCTCAGTGCTTTCATGGTAGACGAGTTTTAAGCCTTACGGATAGAATGAAATGGCCCACTAGAAGATATCCACTTCAGGATAAGTTTTGCTGCCCAACAATTATAAGACCAAAGCTGCAAAGTGAATTCCCTAATAATCGGTATTCACTTTATTAATTGATTAATTCGAATAAAATATTGCAGAGTATATAGTTTTATTATGAGAATGATCCTTTTAATTTAATTTGCTTCATTCACATCGACAAAATTTAATTTCTGACCTTACTTAAACAATCACGACAAATATGTATAGTTATAATGATGTTGGGTAGTTTAATCCCTAATAAAGTAATAATAGATTTAGGATTATTATTCCATATATAAAATAGTGGAGTGGTTTCATGGCTACTTTCTTTGCTTCTGTAACTGGTTTCAGCTTATTGATAAAACTGATCGTATTTCTCATTTATCATTCAACCGTTTTAACCATACGAAATACTTTTATAAAGGTCATGGAATAGAATGTAAAACTATAATTTCATGATTTGAATCTTTATGCCTCAAAGCAATACCACATGCTCGATATTCACTTGCAAGGGGTCTTGATTGTGCTCTTATCGGCCAGCGTTCCCCTCGCCTTTATCTTAGCGAATGCTGATTTGATTTTTCTGTTCTTTGTCCAAGACTCCGAGATATCAGCCGAAGCCAGACGCTGTGCTCGTTTCATGCTGCCGAGCATCTTTGGTTTATCTATCCAGGAATGTCATATCAAATTCTTACAAGCATGCGTTTAATGCTAAAAAATGCCGCGAACTGTTGCGATGCTGGTTTAAGCGGCACTTCACGCGACGTTTTTTTAAGTGTCGTGGCACAAAAAACGTCGTTAAAAACTTATTTTGCTGTAGTGACAGAGCAATGTAATTCCGATGAGTCTTGCTCCTCATAGTATTATTCAACCTTACTTTATCTTATTCATTAGGGTTTGAGCAAGGTCTTAAAATATTCGAAAATCGTAGAATCCGAATCGAGGGATACGGAATAACCGAAATATTCTCGACGAATGTTATTTTGATTATTTGTTGCAACAAAGAGCCTTGGTGCTTTAATCAATCTTTTTAATAGATTACGGTGTGAAAAAAAAATCTTTTAAATTGTAAAGGACCTCTTCCGTATTTAAACAAATATTAAAAGAGCCAAATCCTCCCACTTAGTTGGATATCCTTTACCCTCCAGTTTTCAAACACTTCACTTGCTGTTCTGCTTCCCTCTCACTCTATTCCGCCATGCTCCTCCGCCGTTCTCACCGCCACCGTCTCCTCCTTCTCCACCACAACCACCGCCAATCCAAATCATTTTCCACTCTCACCGTCCCACTCTCCCACCCTACCTACACCATCTGGTCCTCCAACACCTCCCTCGGCAAAACCCTAGTTTCCGCCGGCATTTCCTCCTCCTTCCTCCTCTCCCCTTCCTCTTCCAACACCAAAAAATTTCTCTACCTCAAGCCTCTCCAAACAGGCTTCCCCTCCGACTCCGACTCCCGCTTTCTCTTCCAAAAACTCTCTTCTCTTTCTCTCCGCCGCAATCTCCCCCTGTTTTCCTCCCATTCCGTACTCCTCTCTTCCCTCCCAGCTGCCAAATCATTTAAACCGAACAATTTCTCTCTTAATGACTCACAGGAGATGTGTGAGTTGGCGTTTTATGAGGAGAGGAAGGTTTTGGAGGAAGGAAAGGTAGCTCCAGAGCTTGTTTCCGAGACGCTGTACGCTTGGGAGGGCGCACTGTCTCCCCATTTGGCTGCGGAAAGGGAGGGCGGAGCGGTGGCGGATTCTGAGTTGATTAAGAAAGTGAAGAGACGTTTGGAGGAAGGATTGTTGGAAGATGGTGTCGAGAGGGGAAGGTTGGACGGCTTTTGTGTGGTCGAGACGGCCGGTGGTGTTGCCAGTCCTGGAGCCTCAGGGACACTTCAATGCGATATTTATCGGTACCTAGTTTATTATTCTCTAATGTTTTGTCAATTTGAAAATAACCGTTGGCGGATTTATATTTTATTGTGAACTTAAGAATAATCTGCCGAAAGTAGTAATCCTCCTTGGTTGCAAATGTTAATTTTTATGTCTTGTTGGAAAATTGGATCATATTTATTGATTCATGGCCGGTGGCGGATCCAGAAATATATTTGAGAGTGGGCACATATAAAATCTCAAAATTTGAGGTGGCACAAATCACAAATATTGCAAAAATTTAAGGACTAATTCAAAAAATTAAGAAAATTGAAGGCAAATGTGTGAACTTTAAAAAGTTCAGGGTGGACACGAGCCCACCTTATGTTATATGTTATATGTACATCCGCCACTGTTCATGGTTTTAAATGTAAACTTTTTTATGCATGTGGTTTATCCTCATCCATTTCTTGTTAAATGTGTAATCAGGCCCTTACGCTTTCCTGGTGTTCTTGTTGGGGATGGGCGGTTGGGTGGTATATCTGGAACAATTTCAGCTTACGAGACTTTGAAACTACGAGGTTATGATGTTGTTGCTATTGTTATCGAAGATCATGGCCTTGCAAATGAAATACCATTGATGTCATACTTGCGTACTAGGTAGTTAAGTTTTTTTTATCAGTTTTTCTTTTTGTCTTCATTGGGACCTCAAATTCGATCCTGTGTTTGTTATCGAAGATAATGGCCTTGCAAATCAGTTTTTTTATCAGGTTGTTAACTTATTGTTTTTTTATTTCTTTCTAGGGTGCCTGTGTTTGTGCTGCCACCCATTCCGCAAGATCCATCAAATGACCTAATGGAATGGTTTGATGAATCTTGCAATGTATTTAATTCTTTGAAAGAAACAATGCTGGAAGCTTATTTAGAAAGAATGCGAAGACTTAATGAGATGCCGAGAAGAGCTGGAGATGTTTTCTGGTGGCCATTCACTCAGCACAAACTTGTACCACCTTCTACTGTTACAGTCATTGATTCACGCTGTGGTGAAAACTTTTCAGTGTATAAGGTTTGTACATTTCATATAATATATAACACGGCCAGTATCCGGACTCACTTCTGTTTTCTGCTTTATACTCTACTTTTACAATTTTGCATACAAGTTCTTTGTGCCTTTCTTCCTAAAGTTAATTGTCAGGTTCTGACGTAAAACTTAAATCGTTGTCTTTATTTCTACATTAATACATAGGTTCAGAACAAAGAGTACATAACTCAACAATTTGATGCATGTGCTAGTTGGTGGACTCAAGGACCTGATGCAACTTTACAGGTCATCTTTATGTTTTCTATTCTCTTCTACGCCTCTCTCTTTTTCTCTTATGGTGTTTTTTTCCCCTTACTCTAGTAGCTCTCATTTTTCCTAATGTTGAGGCCTTTGTTAAACATTTTGAACTGATTTTTTGCTTAGAAAATTGTTTAAGAAAAAAAATGTAAAGCTTAAGTTTAGACTAGGGAACAGAGTTTCTTACTCTTACACATGGGTTAATTTTCTGTTTACATGCCCTCACATATTCATCTCAATATATAAAATGCTTAAAAGTAGGCATCATGTATGGAGATATGACCGTTGAAGTGAATTGAAAAACTCATATTGGACATATCCATACTGAATACTTAAAGCTTGTTATCAGCATTTTTCTGTTGATACGGGGATATGATCTTTCAAGAATCCTCCGATTACATGGAAAAACTTAGAAAGATTGAACACACCTGTGCTAGACACATACTTGTATTCAACACTCTGAGTTTAACTAGCATAGCTTAATTCTTTAATGAGGTGTAATTTACTTATCTACTTTGCAGCTTTCAGTTTTCTGAAAATTTTCTTTAATGCGGTAATTTTCTTAGGTGGTTTCAGACTGAACTTGCTAGAGATATGGGTTATGCTGCTGCAAGATTTGGGCATGTAATGTTCCCTGAGAATGTTTATGAGCCAGCTCTAGAATGTGCAGAGCTTTTGCTTGATGGTGTCGGGAAAGGTACATATTCTGTTTCTCCTTTAAATATACATTGGCTTTGGTTCTCTTATCTCATAACTTTTTGGTTGATCTCAAAACATTGCTTATCACTTTCCACATTTTCTCTTTGAAAAGTGAATAAAATGAAGGAAAAAAGCTGTTGGTAGCTGTCAATATATATATATAGGGTTAGGATCCACTTACATTGTGTAAAACTCAATTACTTTACACCTTTTTTGGACCGTTGGATGATGGTAATTAATGGCTAAGATTATTTCCTTATCTTTTTTTTCCAAGTGATAATCTTCACATTTTCTACTATTAATCTCATCCATCCATTTCACTCATCCAGTGGCCATGGATTAGTGTAAAACTAAATGAGTTTTACATAGTTTAACTGGATCCCATCCCATATATATATATTTATAAATGGCAGTAAAGAGCTCATTTTTGTTAACTTCTTTTTCTTTGTTTTGATTAAGGTATGCGAATTTGGTACATGGATGATTTATACCTCTTTAATCATGTTTGAATATTAGTTTTTTTTATTGCAATGAATTTTTAGGAGTTAGGATTCTTTTCTGTAGGTTGGGCCACTCGGGTATACTTTTCAGATAATGGTTCTACAGCAATTGAAATTGCTCTGAAGATGGCATTTCGAAAATTTTCTTCTGACCATGGAATTTTTCCAGAGCTATTGGAGAATAGCCCTGCTGAAAGTTGTCACGAGCTTATGGTGGGCCTTGTCTATCTTTTGGTGCCTTGTCTATATGTATTTCTTGCATTTTTCCAATAGCTAATGTTATGTAGAGTGGAACAATATTTTATCCTTCTGAATATAATATTAGTGCATGTCTGGACTCTAGAGCATTCTCCCCCTTCTCTTAAGTACTGTCTTTTTGCATGGTTGTGGATGTCCACAGGGTATGTGTCCATGCACAAGTTTATACATCTGGTCTGTATCTGTTGCATGCATGTGTCATATATATATATATATATATTGCCTACATTTATGTCTGTCCGTGATGGGCTATGCTATCTATGCATTCTTGTGTGTATTATTAATTGATAAACTCAATGGCAGAAGCATCTGAGCAACAAGTGGACTCGGGGGGGGGGGGGGGGGGGGTTGTTATGAGTAGTTCTTAATCTTTTCTAAGTGCTTCATATAGCTTAGTGGAAATTCTTTTAGAATTAGCTACTTTCTGTAGATATATGTAAAATAAAGCTTTCCACCACATGGAGTCAGTTATATGGATCATATTATATTGCTATGCTCTATTTAGGAGTAAATCAAGGTTTTTGTGGGTTGGGGTTTCAGGCATATTTTCTATTCTCCAGTTGACATGGGTCCCCCCCAATTAAATCACATCTTTTTACATGTAAAATTACATTCTTTTCCTGTTGCAGAAATAGTAACTGAAATGGCCTCTTTATTTCAGGTCCTAGCTCTTACGGGATCTTATCATGGTGATACTTTAGGTGCAATGGAAGCACAGGCACCATCGTCTTATACTGGATTCCTGCAGCAGCCATGGTATGGATTTTCTTTTTCTTTTTTAAAAGCATGTTTGACATAGTTTTTCATATTTATGGGTATTCCGTCATGGATGCATTATTCTTTAAAAATATTTCCATTGCCTGGATATTTAATTTTTCCTTAGATTCTGGACTTGAAGTATTGTCTTCTGTTAAGTGACGCAGGGGAATTCATCTTAATACCGGGTTATTTGAATGCAAAGTCACATTTAGGATATTCCTTGTTTCGTATGATGTGTGGATTTTTGGAATTGCTTCTTATTACCTTAGCTAGGAATAAGGTGAGATTAGTTGGTGAGAGAGTCACACTTAGTTTTTATTACTGCCTAGTTAAATTGCTACTCCCACTCCCATACACTCTCAGACATTGACAGCTAGTAATAGTATGCTTAAAGTTTGAATGCACGGTCTATTTTAATCTTTTCTGTTTGTGGCA
The DNA here is from genome assembly GCA_958450335.1 of Hibiscus tridactylites. Classification (NCBI taxonomy): domain Eukaryota; kingdom Viridiplantae; phylum Streptophyta; class Magnoliopsida; order Malvales; family Malvaceae; genus Hibiscus; species Hibiscus tridactylites. The sequence continues at coordinate 75,116,598 of OY288286.1, read as the reverse complement.
AGACTAGGCAGAAAAGTCCACTTATTTTCTGTGTATGTATGCATGTCTGACTTCCCGCTCTTTTCATGCTCTAAAAGCGTCGCTTTAATTACAGGAAAGAATTTAAAACTCAGTAGAAAATATTATATATTTCATATGCAATCGAATTATGGCCAACATTTAAGAAGTAATATTCATAATTCAACAGGTATACAGGAAGAGGGCTTTTTCTAGACCCTCCAACTGTGTTTATGCACAATGGCAAATGGACCCTTTCACTTCCTGAAGTGTTTCATTCTGGAAATCTTGAACCAGAAGATATTAGTAAGTGGACTTGGTCTCCATCACCCCTTTCTCTTCTCTTACCTAAAAAAGAGGTGGGACTGGGAGGTATCGAGTTTTCAATACATTTAAGGTATTAGTTTCTAAAATATATTGTGGTTGTGGCAGCCTTCAGGTCTCGTGATGAAATATTCCTGAAGAGCAGGGACAAATCAAATCTTGCTGGCTTGTATTCATCATATGTTTCTCAACAATTATCTCAGTATTCAACATTTTCTGGGACTAAGCAAATAGGAGCCTTAATTATAGAACCAGGCAAGAAATATATTTCTTTAATTTTACTATTTGACATTTTTTGTTGTTGTTTGACTAGAATTTATTTTCTCATCAGTTAGGAATTTACTGTTCCATTTTTTATCTTTGCAACTACTGTTTTGAACTATAGTATGGATATATTGTTGTTTTTGGCCTTTTTATACTTTGGGAGGACACACTAAAAGCATTTTGTTTGTATGTTTTTGGTTTCACTATCATATTGTTTCTTTTTGCAAGTTTCTCTTGTGGTTGTTGTAGGGTGTTTATATCGATTCTCTAGGGCAGCATTTTATTGGTATCTCAGATTATAAAGTTGGTGAGAATGAAAACTGTGTGTTATATAGTTTGCTTATTGCAAGAAGTGATCCAGATCAGAAATGTTGTTTTTGACTGGCTTGGATGTTTCTGATAGATGATTATGGTTAACCTTCTTCTGCAAACCCCTGGTTTATGTTTCATTCTGACCTATAACAGAGGGTGTTCTTATAAGCTTAGATATGCCCAAAGTTTTTATCTAATCTTACGTAAGCCATAATATTCTATTCACACATTGGATGAATTACTCTGTAGTTATCCAAGGTGCTGGAGGAATGCACATGGTTGATCCACTTTTCCAGAGGATGCTTGTCAACGAGTGTCGGCACTCTAGAATTCCAGTAATCTTTGATGAGGTCTTTACAGGTTTCTGGCGATTAGGAGTAGAGGTTTGATGCTTTTAATTTGATTTATTGTTTCTTTTTTATTGGAAAAATAATGTTGCTGAGACTTATTAAGTTTGTTAATCTTTATTCGTGGCAGGCTGCAGCAGAACTGCTTGGTTGTGTACCAGATATAGCTTGCTTCGCGAAGCTCATGACGGGGGGCATCATTCCTCTATCTGCCACACTAGCAACTGATGCTGTTTTCAATTCATTTACTGGAGATTCAAAGGTATTATATGGTTATTCATTGTCTTCAGATATTTTGCTTCAATGTTTCACCTAGTATCCAAGTAACTATGTTTTGTCTTACTCCGTTACTTTGAAGGAACAAAACAAGAGAACAATAGCCTAACAAATTGGTTCAGTCTGATTCGGGAGCTGTTTAGGCAGGATCTAGCATTTAACTAGGAGCTGAAAATGCAGAGACATTTATAGAGACTGCATTTCAGGGGGAAATTAATGCATGTCAATGAAAACTCGAAGGGAGGGTTCATGATATTTCTATTTTCAAAAGGTTCATTGAAGAACTGGTCGAGAAAGTTGTATTAAAAACTTGCTTTGTTTACTGTGTGCATTGAAGCACCCAAGGAAAGTGAACCTAGTGGTGATCACTTGGTCGAAACTAATTTTGGTATTTGGAGTGGCGGAGGTAGCTTTTATAGAATTGTTAAAATTAAAGGAAATAAGTTTAGAATAATGAAAGCCTAAAAGTTGTAGATTTGGCAAGAGCTTATCCTTTCCGGTTGTATTTCTTCGTTCAATATTAGCCTGAAGAGCTGTATGTGGGACTGTGGATTCAAAGCTGGTTAGGTAGCTGGTATGAATTTGATTCTTATCAGTTTTATTTGGAACTTTTTATGCTTAGTGGATTCAGATTGTTTCTGGTGGGAGAAATACTAATTATTTTGCAAGGCATCTGCATTGATCCATAATTCTTCTTATTATTTGCATTATGCTTTTAGTCTAATTAAATCTCTTACACATATGTTGCTTTGTCGGTTTCAGCTTAAGGCTCTTTTGCATGGACACTCGTATTCTGCCCATGCAATGGGGTGCACAGCAGCTGCAAAATCTATTAAATGGTTCAAAGATCCAATCACAAACCTTAACATCACATCTGAAAAATCGCAGAAATATTTGCTTAGGGAGGTATGTTAAATTTTTATCGTTCTCCTTTTTCACCTTTTACAAGTTCAATTCCTCACATTATCTTTTACTTGATCGAATTTCCAAGGCTTTTAAATGACATCTTTCTTTTGAACTTTTCCCCTAAGAAACAAGAAGGATCAAGTCTTGGGGGCATATCAATGCAGTTAAACTGAAATCAAGAAAAAAATTGGTTTAAGTAACTCTGAATGTTCATAAAGATAAAGTTTATAGCAATGGTTTTTCCCCGGAATGCGCATCGTGAAAAGATGGAGACATTTTTAATCATGCTCTCACACTTCCGCTCAAATTCTTGCAGTTATGGGATGCTGAACTTGTCGAACAGATCTCATCGCATCCTTCTGTATCAAGGGTGGTTGCACTAGGAACTCTTTTTGCGCTAGAACTACAACCAGATGGATCTAATGCTGGGTATATTTTCTTTTAACTTCTTTTTTGTCTCATTTAATTCTCTGAACTCACCATCCTACTTTACTAGCTTGTAGTTCTTTAAGACCGGTAGTTTGCTCGGTCAAATGCTTCAAAATTCGAACGATCAGAAGCTAGATGTTTTTGAATGCAGAACTGTTTCCATGAAAGGCAATAGCTTAATCCATGTTGTTCATACGACTCCACTCTCTTAAGACAAAAATGAAACTTGCAATTTAGGACATTGATGATTGAGTTTGTGGTTGGCCTAAAATTATGCCCAAAACAGGCTGCATTCCGGCCTAGTCGAGCGGTTTGCCGAGCCTTAGGACCTAACCCGAGTTCATTCCAGGCTCTAGACATGAACTAATGGTGTGCTAATCCCTTTTCTTTTTTCCTTTTCAACAGGTATGCATCTCTATACGCAAGATCTCTGGTTCAGATGCTCCGGGAAGACGGTATCTACTGCAGACCTTTGGGAAATGTCATTTATGTCATGTGTGGTCCGTGCACATCCCCTGAAATCTGCACCCAGCAACTCCATAAACTCTACATAAAGCTCGAAGAGTTCACCCAGGTCAAACGAGCGATGAAAATCCATTAACCGGAATCCAAACTTCTCTCTAAAGAGCAGTTTGTTTACCATTGCAAGTCTGGCAATGGTAGAGTAGGACAAAGCTGTTTTCAAGAAAAAACACGAGTGGCGTGCAAAAACCAGCTAAGCTCAATAATTATGCCTTTTTAGATTCTCAATTTAACCCCTAAATTATACTCTTTTTTCACATTGTTATTTAACACATTTTTAAATCCATTTTAATAGTCAAATATCATTTCATTTTAATCTAGTTAAAAAAAACATCAGCCATGCTTAGGGATAGCAGACAGGTATAATTTTGTGAATTCCGTACCGCATCCGTCCCGACGGAAATGGGTATAAGTTTGGTGGGTAGTGTGCGGGTGTGGATGTAAAAAGTCATATCCGCTGCGAGTAGTGGGTAGGTGGTAGATTTAAGAACTTATCCGCCCTTCATTCTACCCGCCATATAAATTTGGACCATTATGAATTTAGATATAATTTAACAAACTATTCTATAAATCTTAAAATTTTATAGGATATTGCTTGTAATTTATGTTTTATAGTTGTTCTTGAATTTATGTTTTATGCGTATGGTTACTGTCAGGCGGGTATAGGCGGATAGGAGATAGATAATGGGTATCTAATTGAGTGGTGGGTGTGGGGATAGATTTAAGAATATAACTGCGTGGGCGGGTGTGAATTTGAAAATTGTACTCGCAGTGAGTAGTAGGTAGGTGGTGAATATGAAAATTTTAAATGAGTATAGGGATGAGGGAGAAGGTATTCACACCCGCCCTGCCCGTTTGCCATCCTACGCATTAAAAAAAAATGTTAGGTGATAAGAACATGATATGCAATAGATGATGTCATTATAACATACAAAAACATGATTGTAAGATGTAAAAACAGATCCGTCGGTTATACTTTACAATACAATCAAAGTTATTGTTGGTTCAATCCTGAATTTCTAAAAAAATTTAAAAATATAAAATTTTACATTTAAAACTTAACTAGAAACCAATGGGTTGGTCGAAATGATAAGTAGCCTAGTATCGTTTAAACATGTCTTGAGTTCGAAGTAGTTAGATAGAAATTGAGAGGCTGCCAAAAAACTAAAAAAAAATAACTCGATCTATATTAATAACCCTAAAAATGGATAAATTGAGATTATCGTTATCAAATAAGTTTAGTTTTGTTGTAAACAAAATATCATCATCAATGACCTCATCACCCCATAAAGTGCTATTAAATACTAAACGTGTGGTTGTAATATTATTTTTCATTAAAAATTACACTCTTCTTGTATCGGTACGAGTATAAAAACGTGTGTGAAAAATAATAATTTCTAAAATTACGACAAATATAAAATAAATTTTTATTCTAAAAAGATATAAAAATAAAAATTCATAAATAAAATCACGTGAGCATTACATCACACATACTTATATACTTATAGTTGAATCATGTGAGCAAAAAAAAGTCGAAAAAATAAGAAAAAATAAAAATATAAGAGAATAAAAGATATAAAAATAAAGTACCTAAGTCGTACCCAATATATCTCTAATACAAAAACGTATCAGGTACGTGATACTCCACTAGATTAAATTATCCGGCATTCGTAGCTCCTCACCTTCAGTTATTTAAGTCTAGTCAATTTATTTGCAGTTTATTTTAACTTTATTATAAATTTATAATAATTATGCCGTATATAATTTTTAATATTAAAATATAATTTATATAAATTTTACAAATAATTTATAATAATCCGGACCAGTACTACCATATCTTATAATTCGAACGAATCAGCAAGTGACGTGTGTCATACCAAAACCACTTTAATATCGGCTTACTAATTATTAGTACATAAAAATAAATATTTAAAATGACGTAGTTGACTCATCCGACAAACATCCAACCTGCTACCAAAATAATCCACTGCATCACGATCCACCCGAAGAATTGCTTTCACCAATCCTGGAATGAATCCACCTCTAAAAACCATCAACAACAACCCTCGCCGTTGTTTACCCCTAGTATTAGCGGTGAGCGTTCGATCGAGTCAAGTCGAGTTAAATTTTTTTGAGCTATTCGAGTTGACGAGTCATATTTTATAACTTAAACTTTATTTGTAATTTTTTCGATTCGAGTCGAGTCAAATTTTCGAGTTCGTATAAAAAATTAATTGTAATTATTTATCATGTTATAGTACGTTTTGATTCTAATTTAAACGGTTTTCTCTAATCATATAAGGTATGCATATATGTATTTCTTCATATTTTTTATATGTGGCAATATTTCTTTATATTTTTATATATCGGTATGTATATATCATTAAAAATTGAGGAACTCGTCTTGAACTTAAAAATAAATTTACTAATTATTAAAAATTTCGAGTTATTCGATTTATTCAAATTTCCATTTTACAATTCAAAGTTTATTTGAAATTTTTACGAGTCGAGTCTATGAAATTTCAAGTCGAGTTAAGACGAGTCGAGTATTTTCACATCGAGTCGAGTTATTCGATTTTTTCGAATCTAAATTTTGCTCACCTACCTAGAGCATCATACTATTACCGTGAACCATTCCGTAGCCGACTATTCCCCCAAACCACTTTTGAGTTTTGTCTGCTAACAAAGAGTGGTGTGCAATTGTACTAAAATAAAATCCCAAAACCAAACGCAGCCTTTTATTTTCCTTCATTTATGGTGGTATTATCGAAAACTGCAAAAGATTTTCTCTTGGATTTTCCTTTCCCTAAACTCACATCTTCAAACGCTTTGTAGTTATCCACTTTTTTGAATCTCTGTTCATCAATTGTTGAGTAACAACCTAATTTATTCTGATTAATTTGTCTTTTTTTTTCTCAGTGTAGAAGGGTGGTTAGGGTTTTGAGTAGTGTGGATTTGAATTTTTCATTTTGAATCAGTGATTTTAAAGAGTTTTGATTTTGTTGTGATTGCAGATCTGGGGAAAAAATTGAGGTTTTCGATTTTGTGCTCGCAAAATGCAAGGAAAACCGCGGTACATGACGAGGAGTAATAGTATTGCTAGAGGGAAGAGGAGATTGGAGGGAGATGAGGACCAGGAGCCGGAGCCGGAGCGAAAGCGTCCTGCTTTAGCTAGGTATTTTGCTAGTTTGCTCGGTTTTGTGTGTATTCTAGTTGTTGCCTTCTATTTTTATCCGAAAGAAAACTTGTTTTCAATTATGTTGATTTTAATTACAGTTTTGTTCAAATTGTTGTCAATTATGATCTTGTTACAAGTTTCTAAGTAGCAAAATGCTAGCTTTAAAAGCATTAACCAATCAGGGCAATTGGCGAAATCAAAATATTTTTTTTTCTATTCTGACTAGTGAATTTTTTTGTCAATTGATTCTCTGGCACACTAGGGTAGTTTAAAATCTTAATATCATGGTTAAGGGCCTAGTGCTTTTCTCAAAAAATTGCGTTTATGTCGTGCAGTGTAATTGTAGAAGCTCTTAAGATGGACAGCTTGCAGAAACTCTGCTCCTCTTTGGAACCCATTCTTCGTAGAGTTGTAAGATCTATTTCCTAATCTTTGCAATCAATACTCTTGTTGTGGAGGGTTTCGGGATATGATGGGCGTCTATGCGTGATCAATGCATCTGCTTTTCTTTTTTTTTTACTCTAAATTGTATGACAATGTTCTTGGGAAGCATTGTTCTTCTGCTGATTGGAGTTTGTAGAGCCTTACATGTATTGTGGATACAGGCTTACACATTGACATGCATCTATTGTGCCTTTACACGTAGTTGCCTGTTTATTTACACTACACAAACAATTCTTTTTTTAAATGCACGTCAATCAGCATTCTTCAAGTTTTCAGTTTCTTATGTGACTATTGTTAATCTTGTACATTTCTCTGATTCTGTGAAGAACGCCTATTGTCTTGTGTAACTTGTTCATTCAAAATTTGACCTTTATTTTTCTAATTGATCATTCATTCACGCACAGGTGCCCAATGCCTATCCTTTGAGGGTGATAATGTTTTTCTAGGGTGTTTTTATCCTAGACACTCATGGAAAAGGGTATGTGTGGTGCATGTCTGCTCTGCATCCATGTAACATAGATGCTTCCAGTTTGTGCTGAAATTTTGTTGGATAACATTAAAATGAGCTTTTTTGTGTATTGCATTTATGAGACCAATCTAGAATCTTAAGTTCAGTGCAATTTGAAAAAAGTATATTGTGTATTCTGTTATTTTCCCGTTGGGTTATGTTATTATCCTCATGTCTCTCATTATGTCTACGATTGATGCTTTGCAGGTAAGTGAAGAGGTGGAAAGAGCGTTGGCAAAACTAGGCCCCCCTAGACTTGATGGAAGGTAAAGAATTAAAGTCTGGTCATATATGGTTTAATTCTTTTGTTGTCCGTGCTTTGTAGGGATGCATTGGTTAAGTAACTGCTTAATTTTGGACGAACTTGAGCATTATTAATGCATGGATACGTACTTGTTGAAAGCCAATTCAATATGCTTGGTTTTACAATAACTTCTATTGGTCTTTGGCTGGTTGATTGGTATTCTACTTTCTTGAATAAGATCGATCCTTCTACAAGAAACCTAGTGGAATTAAGTGTAGTTTGTTTTCTTTTTGTTGTTTTTCCTTTACAAAGAACCCACTTTTCTTTAGCATTAATGTCAAGTATTCTCTATGCAAATCTTTTAGTTTTGTCATGTGGAGAATCTTCTAATACTTTTGGTTATAAGGTCTTCTCCAAAACGGCTTGAAGGTCCAGATGGAGGAAGATTACAGCTCCACTTCAGGTCCAGGTTGTCTCTCCCTATTTTCACAGGAGGAAAGGTGGAAGGGGAGCAGGGTGCTGCCATCCATATTGTTCTAGTTGACTCTAACACTGGACATGTTGTAACAACCGGACCTGAAGCCTCTGTAAAGCTAGATGTTGTTGTGCTCGAGGGTGATTTCAACAATGAGGATGATGAGGATTGGACACTGGAAGAATTTGAGAGCCATGTGGTAAAAGAGCGTGAAGGAAAAAGACCACTGCTAACGGGTGACTTGCAAGTGACCCTCAAAGAGGGGGTTGGAACATTAGGTGACCTCATTTTTACTGACAATTCAAGTTGGATCAGAAGCAGGAAATTCAGGCTTGGGTTGAAGGTTGCTTCCGGATATTGTGAGGGCATACGAGTACGGGAAGCTAAGACAGAGGCTATTACTGTCAAGGATCACAGAGGGGAATGTGAGTTCATACATTTTACTCTTGTTTTCTTCACTTGTGGATTTCCTGCAATTTTTTAATTGAGTTACTCGACAGTGTATAAGAAGCACTACCCGCCTGCATTGAACGATGAAGTATGGAGATTGGAAAAGATTGGAAAAGATGGGTCATTTCACAAGAGGCTTAACTCTGCTGGAATAGTCACTGTTGAAGACTTTTTGCGGCTTGTTGTCACGGATCAACAAAAGTTACGAAATGTGAGTTTGGATTTTGTTTCTGAAATTAAAGGCCTTTCCTTTGCAGTTGCACTCTGATATTTCTATTTGCTATGTGTTTGTAGACTCTGGGAAGTGGCATGTCAAATAAGATGTGGGAAGCTCTTTTAGATCATGCAAAGACTTGTGTGCTGAGCGGGAAGCTTTATGTTTACTATACTGATGATTCAAGAGACAATGGTATCGTTTTCAATAATATCTATGAGTTGAATGGCCTTATTTCTGGGGAACAGTATATACCTGCAGATTCTCTATCTGATAGTCAGAAGGTGGGTAGGATTTATGCTTTTTTTCTTCTTCTTCTTTTTCTATTTTTAATTTCTAATGAAATGCAGCTTTTCTATAGTTCTGTTCTCTTCAGAGGTTACCATGTAGGATGCGCTATGAAGATAGTTTCATTAATTTTAACAATAGAAACACAATTTCCGCAGGTTTATGTAGATTCGCTGGTAAAGAAAGCCTATGACAACTGGAATGAAGTCATAGAGTATGATGGCAAGTCACTGTTGAACTTCAAGCAAAATAGGAGATCAAGTGCCAGAAATGAACTTCAGATGGGTGCACTGGATTACCCAAGTGCTGTAGATCATCAGCTGCAGTTACAGCAGCTGCCAGTTCCGGTTCCTACCGAGCAAGTTTATTCAGGCCTACAAGGTGGAGGTAAGTTTTCGAACTACTGGAAATATTTAGCTTTAAGGAGTTTTTATTCGTGTATAGCTTATTTTAATCTTCTCGGTAAATATATGCCTTATTATCATAAATGCAGGCCTTAATCAAGTTTCCTAGACTGAAAATGTTGTAAATAAATCCCAGCAATATCCCTTAACAGCTGTGAATCAATAATTCCAGCGTGTATTACTGCAAAGTTTCTTTGATTTTAGTCGGAAATATCTCATTTTATTTTCTTTTTAGAGTTAAATAATTCTCCCTAAATACTTGGTTTGTTCGGTCCTTTTAAGGTTAATCAGTAACGCCTCTTGTTATAGCATTGATTCTCATTTGAGATCTAAGTCTTGGGGCAGCTTTCAGGTTTATAACCACCTTTTCTTTGTTTCATCCAATCAGAAATAGTATTCGAGTAACTTCATTTTTCTTGTTACCTCAGGGTATAATGATAAACAATCCGCCAGATACTCGGGGCAGTCCCAAATTGTGAATTCAAATTCTCATAACCAACTCGGCAGCACACAATTTGCACCACACGAGCATCTTATTGACAATTCTCAGCAACCTCAAAGCTCGAAAAATGATAGCAACATTGTTGGGCTGGCACTCGGTCCTCCACAGTCTTCTGCCGTAGGGTTCCAAAATATTGGGTCTTCAATGCAGCCATCAAATCCTAATCCTTTTGATGATTGGACGAACAACCAGGATAAGGGAGTTGAGGACTTCTTTTCAGAGGAAGAGATCCGCATCAGAAGTAACGAAATGCTCGAGAATGAAGATATGCAGCACCTTCTCCGTCTCTTCAGCATGGGAGGTCCTAATGTGACAGAAGATGGTGGGTATGGGTTCCCAAATTACATGCCATCCCCAATGCCAAACTTCGTAGACGACGACCGTTCACGTCCTGGCAAAGCTGTTGTTGGGTGGCTGAAGATCAAGGCAGCAATGAGATGGGGGTTCTTTATACGAAAGAAAGCTGCCGAGAGACGGGCACAGATAGTTGAGCTAGAAGAAGAATAGCTATGAAGTCTTTTTTTATCTTTTAAGTGGAAAACCTCTCGTTTCCGACTGGTTGCGGGAAGTTAGTCGAACTCCATGAATGCCGGACAAACTAGAGATCTTTATCGTGTGAAATTAATGGCTAGATATCTCCTGAAGGTCCTAATTAGACATCAGGAATCTCTTCCTGTACAGTAGTAGCCTGTTTCTTTGGCTTCCCTTAGTTGTATATGTTTTACCATTGGTTTGTGTATGTTTATCTGAGCTTGTGTTCAGTAGGTAAATTTGCTTTCGAGTTCATGGTCTGGTCTGGTTTGGTTTGGTTTGGAGCCAAAAGACAATTTTAGGTTATTGCTTGATTTTTGTTTTTGGTAAACAGACATTTTCTGGAATAATAAAAAAAACTAATTGACCTAAATAAATTATAGTCATCATCTTTCTTGTTCATTGTTGACTTATCAAAACAAAGAACAGAAAATGCTTTGTTAATTGATGCACAAACTCAAATGTTCATCTTCTCCTGCATGTTACAACTTACAATTAACAAGCAAATGACTGACATGACAGACAATATGAACCCAATAGTTTAAAAGTCTTCTATAAAAGTCTTCTAAGTGTGGGGTTTTTTTTAAAGGATTATTATCTTATATATTGGTTGTGGAAGCTGAAAGTTTTTACAAGCGCCTTAGTTTTAGGGTTTATGACCATAGTTTAGGGTGTAGAGTTTAGGTGTAGGGATTTATAATTTAGGGACAATGGTAAGAATTCAGAGTTTAGGGTTATAATTTAGGGTTTATAAGTTAAAACTTAAATTATAACAATATTACCTTTAAAACAAAACCTCGGCCTTTAAACTTTGAATTATAACCCTAAACTCTGAATTCTAACAACCATCCCTAAATTATAAACACCTACACCTAAACTCCTAAACCTTACACCCTAAATTAAGACCCTAAAACTAAAGCGTTTGTAGAAACTTTTAGTTTTCACCGTCAGTGTATAGAATATTTTTTAATTACTTAGTTTTAAGTTTTTGGCATTAACAAATCATTTACGCTAATCCAATCATTAAATTCATTTTTATTCAAAGAAAATACAATTTGAAAATGAATGGCAATATGGATTGACTAAGTTAATTAAATGCTCATTAATATCTTAAATTTTAAGCTAAAATGTAGTGAAAGCAATCACCTTTAGATCACTATTATAAAACGTAATCAAACTTCTTTCTTTACGTGCTAATTACTGTTATATGGGTGGAAATCGCCTGCTACTTAATTATGTCATTTTTAATGCCTATTTTAAAATTGTTGGTTTAGGTTTAAAACCGCTGGCTCTTAACTATGTCCCTTAAATTCAAATCATGTCGGATAATTTAGGGGGATAATCCATTTTGGATTATTAATTAGGGATATAGGAGAGTTTGGGGGATATTTTGGCATCTAGGCCAAAATCTACAGGACCACGCCACTCCCTTATGGCGTGGTCACTTTTTAGCACAACCTCGCCACCTCTTTATGGCGAGGTCACATGGACCACGTACCTATATAGCCAAATAACATCCACTTGAATCATGTAAGGTACGTGAGTTGCATGGTTCATGTGACCTCGCCATAAGGAGGTGGCGAGGTTGTGCTAAAAAGTGACCTCGCCATAAGGAGGTGGCGAGGTCCTGTAGATTTTGGCCTAGATGCCAAAATATCCCCCAAACTCCCTTATATCCCTAATTAATAATCCAAAATGGATTATCCCCAAAATATCCCTCATGTCGAGCTCAATCAATTACCAATATTCTTTTTCATTTTTTTTCCTTACGAGAATAATTGTATGAACTCTACAAAGATACAACATTCTAATTCCGGGAACACTTGATATAAAGAATCTATGCACTAACATTAAAAAATCTACATTTCAATTATCGGACTAACCATACCATTCCCATCTTCTCCATTTGTATAATAACATAACCAGACCTAGCTTAATCAACTTCACATGCATGGCAGAACCACAAGCTTGAAAAGTCAAATGCATACATAATATTTTGGGGTTTAATATCAGTATCCGACTTGTTGTACAACGTCAGGATTCGAACCTCTAACCTTGCTTAAGGAGCCTAACGTCTCATCCCGCTAGATCAACTGATTGTTGGTAAATACGTACAAAATTTTTAGATATACTTTTGTCAAGTACAATGAATCGATATCGAAGCTGATCTTCCCTCGAAAAGGTTGGTTCCTTAGCCATGAAAAAGTCCCTCGGTTTGCTCCGGCTGCCCGGCAGTTTTGTTCCCATTTGGCCTACAAGTGTAGGGTAACTTCACCCTTCATTTTGTGGCAATGTGAAGCTAGGAAGAAAATTCAAACTCATGCTATCGTGGCTGCTGCTTGGTGAGAACAATATATTTACAAGGGAGGAGTTAGAGTAAATAGAAAGAAAAGTAATTAGGTCATTCCTTAAGGCTTTACCAAGTTTGATCAATACTCTACAATAATTGATTACGGAGTCAATAAGATTTTTCGTAATTTTAAATTTCATCGTATAAAAAATATATCAAGTGGATTTGAGTTCAAATTCATTTGAATTCAAATCTTATTATACATAGAATTAATATCCTATACATTGGCGGTGGAAATTGAAAGTTTCCACAAGCGTCTTAGTTTTAGGGTACAATGAGTTAATCTAGGGTATAGAGTTTAGGGATTTAGGTGTAGTGGTTTAGAATTTAAGGACAATTGTTTCAATTTAAGGTTTAGGGCTATAATTTAGGGTTTGTAGGTTAGAGTTTAGTTTTTAGGGTAATATGGTGATGATTTAGGTTTTAACATGTAAACCTTAAATTATAACCCTAAACCTTAAAATGAAACAACTATTCCGAAATTCTAAACCATTGCACCTAAACCTTATAGTCTAAACTAACTATCTATACCCTAAAACTAAGGCGCTTGTGGAAGCTGAACCATATGTATAAAATATTTATCATTATACATATGTATCGGTGGTCAAATTTTTTTTATTGAGGGTCAATATTAAGTTGTTGAAGAGTAGTTTTACCATTTTATAGAACGCTATTCGAATATATCATGATTATCAATCTGATCATACATTATAATGATTATCATGATTATCATACATTATAATGATAGGTTTTAATTATTTTACAATGATTATAATTGTGTTTGTATTTGTAACTTCATAAAAAAAATAATTAGTATTTGAGATATGCATATGCATACGTATGGTACGTACTTCTGAAAGAAAGCATATGACTTGTAAAATAATTTTTAAAACACAATTTTTTTTAAAGTTGTATTGTAAAAGTTGTTTAATTAAAATTTAAAAATAATTATTTATTTGTAGTTAAGCAAATTACTTTTATAACTTTAAAATTTATAGTTTTAAATATTTACATTCGTATTTGACCCATAGAGTAATTTTGATTAGATTTTAAAATATAAATATTATAATAATTTTCAATTGAATAAGTATCAAAATGACTCGAAACATCGAGCTCAATCGGAATCTTAATAAATAGGCTTAATGTCAAAATAAGTGTCCATGCTATCATCTTTTTCACTTTTAAGTGCCCACACTATTTTTTGTCCTTTTTATGTACCAAACCATCTCGTTTTTTTTTCTTTTAGGTGCCTCAACTGTTTTTCTTTTACCTTTTTAGGGGCTCAAACTATCATTTTTTCTCCTTCTAATGTCAAATTGAGGCACCTACTTTGACCAAAAAATGTTAATTTAGGCACTTAAAAGGACAAAAAAATTTAGAAACTTAAAAGGAAAAAACAAAATAATTTGAGCATCTAAAAAGAGTAAAAAAAAACTTTAAACGCTTAAAGAAAAAATAAAACAGAATAATTTTAACACTTATTTTGACATTAAGCCTAATAAGTATATAATAATACTAAAAAAATAATGAAAGAAACACATGCTAGTCAACTGCCAAGACAATATAAGAGCATGTGCCGGTAAATTAGGAACTTAATTCCTTAGCCTATATATATATATATATTCTGAACTTATATCATCGTCTCTAAAAAGCTAGGTTTTCGAATCATAGAATTACGTGGAAAAAAAATGGAGGGTGATCGGCGTAGAGGAGTGTCGTTGGGTGAGGAAAAGTTGTTCAATAGAAACATCTCAAAAAACCCTTCCGTCGGCTATTCTTCTCGGATCTATTACTACCGGAGCTCCGAAGGGATTCCTTTCAACTGGGAAATGCAACCCGGCACACCAAAGCAACCTCAAAAGCAAGATATCCTCCCGCCGATTAGTCCGCCGCCGGCATTGCTTAGCCTCGGCTTACCAAAACCTCGTATCGACATCATCCACGAGCATAAACCGTCGATCACAAAACTAAGGTTGTTCAAGTTTTGGAAGCAAGTTAAAAGAAGCCGGGGAAGCAACAAGAATCTTGATCAGGCCGCGCCGGCTGATAATTATCTGTCCGATAAATATTGCTCGAGTCGTGAGATGAGCAGCTCCGACGACGGTGAATTCATGGCAGCATCGGCCAGGATTTCGAGCTTCTCATCTTCGTCGTCGTTTTCTTTCTCGAACGGATCATTGGATCCGTCGATCGGATCATCGGTTAACAGATATTATGGTTGCGGTCCATTGAATTTCTCTTCTTTTCGTGTGTCAAGGTCAAGGTAACGTTGATTGTTGTTACTATTATTATATGTATGTTGTTTAAATGTTTTTTTTTTTAATTTGAAATTGTATTGTAACATAATACATAAATAGTTTACAATCTAATATTTATGTACACTTAATGTTTCCTTTCTCTATTTTATAGTTTTTATGAGATTTTTTAATTTCAATGTAAATATCTATTTATTTTTATAACCATTGATATTTAATTGATTGATAAACTAATTTAGATTATAAATTAAAATTAAATTTTGGGTTAGATATTTATGTTGTGGTTTAGGGGCTTAGATTGTAGGGTGTAGAGTTTAAGGTTTATAGTTAAAATTTAGAGACTAGTTTAGAGTTTAAGGTTTAGATTTTAGGGTGTTAAGGCGAATTTAGATTTTATAGCTTAAATATGAAGGGTTGTGTAAATCATCCGCGTCACATACTTGAATTTGATGGGATAGGTCTCCCAGCGGAGATTTTTACATACACTGAGTCTCTTAACTCAAAACCTGCTTAAGCGATACTAAGATGCTTACCATTTACTCCTTTTAAATCAGATAAGAAGGGATAAAAACAAAAAATTATTAAGATAAAAGTGGGGAAAACACTATAATGAGAATAGGTGAAGAAGCAATCATGGGCCTTTCATTTCTCTCTTTTATATTTTTATGAGATTTTTTTAATTTCAACGTAAATACCTATTTATTTTTATAACCATTAATATTTAATTGATTGATAGATTAATTTAGATTATGAATTAAAAATAAATTTTAGGTGTTTAAGAAAATTAGTAATATTATTCTTCTGGATCAATAGATAATTAGTTTATATCTACTCTTTTTTTGTGGTTACATTCTTTATTTTCTAGAGTTTTGTTCTAACTAATTCGGATCGATCCGCGTCACACACTTTAATTTAGTGAGTAGGTCTCACATCGAATTTTTTTTATATACATTAGATCTCTCGAACTTGAGACCTACTTATTATGGGTCTTTCATAATTTTAGACCGAACCCAAGTTGGATCTCTTTATTAATTTGGTTCCAAACCCAACCGAATTTGAGTATGTAGCCCCAAATATTCGAACATTGATGGTGACCCAAACGGTTCAATGCTTGAATTGGTCTCAAATTGGGGCTTTTGCTTCGCTTTATAAATTATTGGATTAGACTTACTTTATATATATATATATATATATTATGTCTCCACTCATTTCACATATTAAATAATTTGTCAAAATTACATCACTCGTGAGTTTTAAGTCCAGCCCATTAAAGAAACAACGATGCATTTCGAAAATTAATTCACAAAGAGGCGTGTTTTGTTTTTATTTTTTTACTTTTTGCAGGTTAAAGAGGCGTGTGTTTACTGAATGAATAAATAAATAAGTTAATCAACGGATAGGTTAAAATAGTAAGCAGTTTGATATTATTTAAATAGATTTTGAGTTTGAGGTATTGTGTATGTAAAAAATCATGTTAAGAGACTCATCCACCAAAATTAGGTGTGCGGCACAAATCGGTTCATATTAGACATCACAAAATCCTTGAAAATCAAGAGGACAACTAAAAAATAAATTAATATTTATGTGAAAATTTTTACGACAGTTGTAAATTGTAATTGTCATTACTATATTGCTGTAGGCAAACGGCCGTTTGGGCCAAAGTTAAAAAATGTGAGAAATCGAACGTCCTGGCGTTAAATTTAGATGAATTTAGGCTTGCAAAACGCAAAATAATAATAATAATAATAATAATAATAATAAATAAATAAATCAATTTGGTTTGGTGTAAAATAGCAAACATCAACATCTCATGTCACGTCACAAGCCGTTGATCGGTGAAGTAAGAAAAAAGGACAACTAGATTTATTTATTTATTTTATATATTTATCGACAAAATTTAAATTAGACATACGTTATTATAAGACCATATTAAAATATTTTAAAAAATCTGGTTATGTTTTCAGCCTTTAATTTTTAAAATATTATTTTTAACACTTAAACTTTTATTTTTGGGGTTAAAATTGAACTATGAGTACCAATAATTAGTTGACCTAGTGGGATGAGACATGAGATACTTTAACTAAGTAAGTTTGAATTCTGAGGTTGTTAATGAAAAAAATTAGGTTGTAAGGGTCAACTCAAACTAAACCTCTACAAAACATGATTCGAGTTAGTCGGCATATGAATAAGATATAGCTGATTAAACAAAAAAAAATTGAACTAAGGGACATGAAAACTAATGATTTTTAGTAATACATTATACAAATTTATATTTTAACATTTTATATTTTAAATACGTTAATTAATTTTAATATATTTTACTATTTTTAAAATAAATAAATAATTGATGTCAGCATCAATAAAAGGATAAAATAATTGATTTCAACTTAACAAATTAGTTTTAGTCAATTGATTCATTTCAATATAAAAATAAAAATTCAAAAACTAAAAACGTCACATATATATATTTTCGAACAATTTTGTGTGATTATAATGTAGCTTTCCTTCATTAGCCTTTCGATTTTTAATAATGCACAAATTGTATAGACAAACTATTTAAACTCGAATCATTTGAGGATAACAATATTCATTACTCCATTGGGACCCTTTGAATTTCAAAGTAGATAAAATTTTCAATATATTTTTAATCAAAGGTTTTGTTTTGATCCTTGATTACAAAACTCCAATTATCAATCAGATTTTGTCATGTAATATAATTAATATTTTGATTGATTAATGTCACATCAATAACTTTATTAGTTATTCAAAAGAAAATTTAACTTTATTGGTGATTAAAGTGATACCTCAACATATGTTAATTAAAAAGAATTCTAACTTCATGTATTTGTAATTGTTTCTAAATAAACATATTTTCAATATCAATCGAACTCAGTGTTAAAGTTTGAAATTGAGTAAGCGAACGTGTGGTTGTCATGTGGAGCGCGTTCAAGTGGGACCCATATTTGTCGTACCATTTTCAAGAGAAATACATAAAAACCCGAATCCATATATAATATAACGTATCGAAAAAACTAGATTAAACAGTAGATAATTATATCAACAAAATTTTAGGGATGGTAACGGGGCGGGACTGGTTTTTGTCCGTCCTGAATTCGTTTCGATCTATAAGATATTAAACCCAACCCTGTCCTGAGTTAAAATAATAATTTACCCGTCCTGCCCCGTCCCCATACAATAACCCTTAAATCCGATCCCATCCTGCCCAAAAAATTTAATTTTTTTTAATTTTCGTCGACGATAAATTTTAGATTCGACTAATTTTCCACCACAATCACAAATTATGGTTTTAAGGGACTTCAAACTTTTATAATAAATAAAATAAAACTAATTTTAAATTATCCACATATTAAATTATATATTTAAAAAAATAAACTTAAATTATTGACCGTTAGAATCGAATATATTAAAACTTGAATCATTGACCGTTAGATTCGATGAGTAACGTATAAAATAAATGTTGAAGGAATTGTCATACTATAAACAGACAATGCTACAAACCTATTTTAGAGATGAAAAATAGTATAGAAAATACTGAAGAAAACAGAGAGAGTGGGGCATGGGCAGACGTGGCAGATATTTTATCCTTCCGAATCAGACAACAGACGAGGTAGATCTGGCCCGCCGATTTGTATTGTCGAGTTCTTGCATTTTGTTGGGAAAACTACGTATTTGATACCCATATTTACATGTATTTATGTTTTAGTATCTCACTTATTTTTAATAAAATGATGTTGACTAACATTACATTTTATTTCTATTTAGTACCTACCGTTAAAAATTAATAATATACTGATTAGGAGAAAAAAAATCACATGTGGTAGACTGTCACATCATTTTCTCCCTCTTAATCAGCATGTTACGTCAATTAAAATTATAAAAAATTATACGTCGCATGCTAAGTAGAAGGGAGAAAATGATGTGAGAACAAATCACATGTGATTTTTTTTATTTCATAGTCAGTATGCCACATGTGTTTTTCAATATATTGTTTTTATCATATGTAAAAGATCGTTATAACCGCCAGAAAAGTGCCTTAAAGTTTACGAATTGAATAAAAAAAATTAATTTTGTTGTTGATCTCTCTCCTTTATCGTCGAATAGAACGTTTTTTTTATATATTATTTTTCTTATATTGATAAAGTTTTCTACCGTTTAAATCTTGAAGAAGTTATTTCGTACGTTAGTAAATGGTTGCCGTCCAAAAGTTAATGGAAGAATAATAGAAAAGGTTCAATGTCTAAATTTTAGTGAGTAAATTGAATGTTTTAAAATTTCAGTGATCAAAATAAGTTTGAGAGAAATTCAGTAATTTACCCAACTGATATATTAAATTTGAACTCGTGATATTTTTATTTTTATTTTTTTTATACAACCACTTATATCCAAGTTATTAGCTGATTATTTTGAATCCGATAGTATAAGTACGACCCTCTCAATCTAACTACTTTATTCGCAACGTCAAAATTTAAACCTTAATCTCATATATATGGGTGCTTATCGAGCGGTCGATCGCGAGTTGAGTAGTGCTCGACTCGTGCTCGTTAAAAAATCTTGTTGCTAGACTCAACTCGTTGCTCGTTAAGCTCGCCAAAATGTTTACCTTGTTTTTCTAAGTATAGGTAAAATCTAGTGATACTTTTAGAGCATAATATAAACATAGAAATTTAGAAGAAAAAAAATTGAGGTACGAGGAAATAAATAAGCGAACCTGTCAATTCATGACCGAGTTAGAGATGAAGTTGATATTCAAGTGCGAGAATCTTTTTGTTTCTCAACAATCTTCGATAAACAACAAAAGAAAAAATGTCTTAGGAATTTTGAAGTTTTAACTTTCAATCGTATTTTTCTATTTGGGAAGTGAAAACCAAAAACTTTTTTCATTTTCTACTCTATACATAAAGTAATAATAAAATAAAAGAAGATTTGACTTAAATATTGCACCAAATTTTTTTCTCAACCTATGGCACAGTCAACTTTAATTCCTAATCTATGACATTCTCTACAATGCATGTAAAGTCGGATTCAACTGAATCCGATTTTGAACAGTAAATTTTCAGAAATACCCCTAAAGACGAGTACAACATAATCCTACTCCAGGCCATTCTTGATGTTGCAATAGAGGTATTCTAGGAAAAACACTGTTCATAGTCGAATTCAGCTGAATTCGACTTTACATACATTGTAGAAAATGCCATAGATTAAAAATTAAAGTCAATTGTGCTATAAGTTGAAAAAAATGGTGCAATATTTAAGTCAAAACTTCAAAAGAAAAAGAAAAGACTTTAATAAAAAAGGAAAAGACCTATTATTATAATTTAATTTCTTATTAATACAAAACTTTTTAGAAATTTGAAATCAATTTTTTTAAGGTAATTATCAAAAAAATCATAAAAGACTTTTTAAAAAAAATAACAAGTTACTCGTAAGCTTATCGAATTGAATTGAACCTTGTTCAATTTGACTCGTTAAGAACTCGAGTCAAATTCGATTTTGAATTAAATCAACTCGAATCGAGCTCGAATTGTTTACAAACTGTTCAACTCAACAATCACCCCTACTCGTCTCGGCGAGTAGACCATGTGGTTGTAAATTGTGATGGGTCCGGCATGAGAAACTAAAACGTACAGGAGAGGTCCACTGTAGCTACTGACCTTTCCGTTGTGAAGAGTCCAAAGTAGCTACGCTACGCCTACCATTTGTGCCATTTGTCTTGTCTTCTCCTCATTTCCAAAACCACTATCGATTTCCTCTTTGCATTTTTAGTCAACCCTTTTTCGTTTACTTGAGCTGAAATCTCTCCCCAATCAAAACCCCATTTCCCCCCCTCTCCATTTTCACCTTCTTCTCCATTTGTGTTGGTCCATTTTATCTTCTTTTTTCCTTTGGTTTGATTCTGTAGGTGAAGAAAGAAAGGTTCTTTGGTTCCAATGGACACTTTGATTCTTGGCTCCTCTGCTGGAGGACTTTCTGGTGAGTCTCTTTTGTTTTGTTTTTTTTTGCTAAATTATCATTTTTGTTTTCATTTCATTTCCCTTATTGTTCATGTTCTTCCTGATATAATTTGGGCTAATTTTTGTTATACCAGGAAGGAGTAGCTGGAGGAGTAAAGACTTGAAACCTGTACATTTTCCAGGTCTTATTTGCTTTTCCAGCTTTATTTTCTCCTTTACAAAATACAATCTTTCTAATGTTTTGTGTTGCAGGTTTGCAGCTTGTTTAGCACATTTCTATTTTGACAGAAAAATTTGGAATTTGTTTTCAGTTCTGTAATATTTAAGATTTGCTACTTTTTGCCTATCAGTTTCATGTTATTGGTCTAGTGAATATGTATCTTAAGGTTCAAATTGAAACTTCATTTAAGAAATTCTTCAGTTTTTTTCTCATAATTTCCTGTCATCCTTCTGTATATTGTGTTTAAATTTCATTGCTTTGCAGCTTGTTTAGCACATTTCTATTTTGACAGAAAAATTGGAATTTGTTTTCAGTTCTGTAATATTTAAGATTTGCTGCTTTTTGCCTATCAGTTTCATGTTATTGGTCTAGTGAATATGTATCTTAAGGTTCAAATTGAAACTTCATTTAAGAAATTCTTCAGTTTTTTCTCATATTTTCCTGTCATCCTTCTATATATTGTGTTTAAATTTCATTGCTTTGCACTTGTGTATCCTTTAGAACTGATGTAAATGCTAAATACTTGTCATTTAATATTATTTCGATTCCGGGACTACAGGTTCTTCTATACAAGTGCAAGTGCCAACATGCAATTCATATAACACCATAGAAAACTTTTATACTAAAAGGTTTCGGGCCTTTCGGCAACATATTGTCAAGCATCATGGTAGAGGTATTCAGGAAACATCAACCGCCTTCCCAAAAAGTAATACAAAGTTTCTGGTGAAGGCCACTTCTGGTCACCCTCTTGAATCGGAGCCTGGAGCGTACCCGAGCACCAATGGGAATTCTGTTAAAAATGCATTGGATGCTTTTTACAGGTTCTCACGGCCTCACACGGTTATAGGCACAGTTAAGTTTTTGGTTTAATTATAGGCAACAAAGACATTATATTTGGATTTGAACATTTCAGTATTCTAAATGGCATAAAAAGTAAATTCATTATCATTTTTTTTTGTCTTTGCTTTTGTATTTTGGAGGTCACTTTCTTTCTCTTTGCAGGCACTCAGCATCATTTCTGTTTCTCTCCTTGCTGTTGAGAAGTTATCGGATATTTCTTCCCCGTTTTATACAGGAGTATTGGAGGTGATCATGCTGAACATATGTATCGTTTTTAAGAGCTTATTAGTAAATTAGTAGTTATAATGCTTACATATCTGTTACTTTTTTTTCAGGCTGTTGTTGCTGCCCTTATGATGAATATTTATATTGTTGGTCTAAATCAGTTGTCTGACATTGAGATCGACAAGGTAGCTTGATATGAAAATACATTGCCCGAAAGATTATGCACTTATATCTTGCCGGACTCTTCTTTCTCTATCTTGCTTCATTTGAATCTCCTTTTGTCAATATTTGATTGATCAAACAGTCTAGATGCCCTTCTTATTCCTCGCTCTTTCCCGTATCCTTGTTTGTGTTTGGTTCTACTAAAATTCCTGCATTCTCACCTTATTAGGCATGCAGTAATTTTTCCCCTTTTTTTTTACAAGAGACTTATGCACTTAATTGACTTGGATCATGATCCTAGAAAGAGTGCATGGATAAAATTATATGTTCCGTTGCAGATTAACAAGCCTTATCTTCCATTAGCATCGGGGGAGTATTCAACATTGACCGGCATCATGATTGTCACATCATTCTCCATCATGGTATTCATAATCTGTTTTTATATATAAAAACATACATTTGAAGAACATTAAAGAGGGTATTGTCAATTGAAATGAATTAAGGTTTTAATGTCGAGAAGCGCAAGTACCTGCATTTCAGTGATTATATGCATGTTATATATCCATTTTTCGAGTTTTTTTATATTTGGATTGGAAAAAAGAAGAAAAGGGACAATAATTGGACATATCTTAAAAGGGAAAGCATGTTTAATTTGAAAATGAAGGGACTATTGGCAACTACTACATCATTAACAGATTTACTTTGTCCTTTTTCTAATAATCCTACATCTTAGTTATTTAGTTTTAATGTTTAAGGCGACCAATCAGGATTCATAACTTAGAGCTTGTTATATCCTTTATTTTCAGAGCTTTTGGCTTGGATGGATTGTTGGTTCATGGCCATTATTTTGGGCTCTTTTCGTCAGTTTTATGCTTGGGACTGCATATTCAATCAATGTGAGTTGAACATTGAGTTTTCCATCAAATAGATACATGAAGCAAAAATTATATCATACATCATGGTACTGAGTTGAACTTTGGTTAATACATATAGAAAAAGCTTTTCCACTTAAACCCTATACAAATGTCATAGTAAGTTACAAAAAGTTATTGATATAGTCTGACTTAATGATATTTAATGGTATTTTTTTATGTTACTGTAAACTTTCTGTGATTTCAGTTGCCACTATTGCGATGGAAAAGGTTTGCATTGGTTGCGGCGATGTGCATCCTAGCTGTTCGAGCTGTGATTGTTCAACTTGCTTTTTATCTGCACATACAGGTGGCTTTTCTCTTCTTTTTGTGTCTTTTTTTCTTAATGGTCTGAGCTGACCAATTAAAGTGCTTTAATATTTTGTGTGATGTTTCAGACTCATGTATTCAGCAGACCAGCTGTCTTTTCAAAGCCTCTAATATTTGCTACTGCATTCATGAGCTTCTTCTCAGTAGTTATAGCACTGTTTAAGGTAAATGTTGCTCTCCATACTTATGAATAACCGTATCTTCTCGTTTGTGTTTGATTTTAGTCCAACGATTCATTTAACAATTCATGAGCAAAGCGGTAATTTCTGTTCGATGTTTGCGATGGATATTGTGCAGGATATACCTGATATTGAAGGAGATAGGATATTTGGAATCAAATCTTACACCGTACGTCTAGGTCAAGAACGGGTGAGTTCGAGCACATCGAGAGTTCATACGCGAGGACTCTCCCATTTAAAGTTTTTATTATTCTTTGACCGTCTTAATTTTACTTATGCAGGTGTTTTGGACCTGCATTTCACTTCTTGAAATGGCCTATGGTGTTTCTATTTTGGTTGGAGCAACATCTTCCTACACCTGGAGCAAAGTCATCACTGTATGTAATCAAGATATCCATTACACCTGATATATGATTGCTTATATCTCATTTATTAAACAAGTATTCGATCGTTTCTCGTTGTAACGGAATCAGGTTTTGGGCCATTCCATCTTGGCTGCAATTTTATGGATCCGTGCCAAATCCGTCGATTTGAAGAGCAAAGCTGCAATAACATCATGTTACATGTTTATTTGGAAGGTAATCTTCTATCTTGGCATATGAAATTATAGTATTTCCAACCGATGATGCTAATATCTTCGCGATTTCTAACTGCAATTCAAATAAGATTTCTGTGCTTTAATATTACATTCACATGGCAAATATGACTAACCTTGTTAAATGGATGACATCGGATTCATATGATCGAATGCGAGGTTCGATTTTCCCATTTGCTTGTCTGGGAAAAATATTGTCTTCATGTTAATGTTTTAAATGTCATATGTTCATTACTTTGTTTTGATGTTTAGTAAACATTTCATGTTTGTGTTCTATCTTTCTATCGTGTCCAAAATTACGAGGTCTAGGATATGGTGAACCTTTTTCCGGTGGCAGCTCGAACAATGTGATCGAGACAGTCATTTCTATACCAAGTTCTTCGATTATCAGTTCGTAAAATCAAAACGCTTGGAACTTTTGTTTGTTCATCTTCAATAACTAACTGCTTTCTCCTTGCAGCTCTTTTATGCAGAGTACCTTCTGATACCACTTATAAGGTGAGTGGTGGAGCATTTTATATAACCCTGAAAATGGTTTCATCCACAAGTAAAGATCGAAAGATGCCATCGAAATGCGAGAGCCGAAGATTTAAAAAATGAATAATCCGAGAGAATTCGGCGGCGGAAATCGAGTCCAGAACTGTATGAATGTGACATCAGGAGTGAACTGTAGATTTAACTGTAAACAAGTAGTTGGTATGGTTTTGACAATGGAGTTTATTTCACCTGTGAAAGGGTGAGAAAATGTAGGACATGAAAAGTTTATTTCACCTGTGACGCCTATAAATTTGATTCGATTGAAATTAAAATAAATATATTCGATTTAGTTCGATCTCATATTCACTCATTTTAACTATAGCGTTCAGGAGTTAACCTGATACATATATGTGATGAATTTGGATTTGACTCCAAAAATGAACCAAAAAAAAAGATATTGCAAGGCATATTTGTTAGTCATACTAACTGCATTTACATTACTACTTAAGAACTCCTTGAAATCTTTTGACATTAGCTAGGAACCACCTAATGTTTGTGGCAACTTGGCTATGAGTTCGGCATAGCCATCGGCTGAACCGACTGCAAACTCGCTCAGTGAACTCATCGCAACACACATTCCGGCACAGAGTACCCTTACGGAAACATCACTCAGCTTCTCTGCTGTCATCACCTCTTCCACTTCATCTATGTTTACCAACTCCATATTTTCACCAGGTACGTATCTCTTAGACCCGACTCGAGATTCCTCTCGTAGTTGTTGTGCATAGAGTGACCCCATTCCTGCTGCAAAAAAATCTATACCGTCGAGGACTTTCATCTCGCGAGTAGCATCAAGGAACCTTGACCATTGTATGCAAAGTCCGAATATTGCAAGTGTTCCACTGGACCGGCGAGGGGAAAACGGCAACTTGGATGTATCAGGGTCTGACCTCAAGCAGCGGAGGAGCCAACCGCTTAGAGACTGCAAATAGGACCGCTGAGAAACAATCCATGACTCGAAACAGGCTCTCCAATTCCTTAGCTCAGCTTCAAGATTTGCAGCAGCTGAGAGAGAAGATTGCCTCTTCGCTTCCAGCTTCGAAGGTGCCCCTGCTAGTAAAAGTTTAGCTTCGTCCAAGGTCCGCTTTTGTGCCATGTGACACTCTGCCATCACTTTCCACATCCTGGCTAACCTGTAGTTTATAACATTGAAAATTTAGTTAGAAAATGATAGGAATGCATTTGAGTATGCCTACATTGAAACTGACATACCCTTGAACCAATTCCACGAGTTGTGGTTGCAACTCCTCGTCCCTTAGAGTTTCGATTCTCTTTGAAATAGCTTCAACCGAATGTATTGAAACCTTCATCTGGGTATGCAGATCTCTAATTGCTGCCCTCGTTTTATCTACCGCATTCGGGTCGTCTCCCTTCACATCTTGGTTCCTCAGCTGCCTGCTTTTCTTCTCATAAGCAATTCGAGTCTTTTCTCCGGACTGCTCGGAAAGGTAAGCAATGATCAGTTTCCTCTATTAAGTAGTAGAAACAATCATAATTCTATATACATATATAAATTATTTGTTAAATGTATACCTTGACTTCCTCATAAAGTTTCTTTTCCCAGGCATACAATCTATCCAATGTTGATTGGTGGCTACCATGAAACATGCAGGATTCTTCTGAGAAGGAGCTGCTGCTTTCATAGCCTGCCTCTCTGGAACTTGAAGAATTGATTAAGAATCTTGACGAGGACGAGCGTGATGAAGCGGACCGCAATAAAGCTACCGGATTCAGCATTTTCATGGCTGCAACAATGAACATTCGAGTTCAATAAGCTGAAACTTAAATGACCAGAAAATATACCTACTAAAACAATGGATAGCCAATGTTTGAGGTTCAACCTGTAAGCTCATTTGAGGTTGATGGGTACGCTCTACTAGCCTCTAACATTGCTGACACTTCACTCGCTGCATCACAAGCTACCGTGAACTGAGCCTCGAGATCATTAATAACTTCCGCCATGCTCGTTGGCCTTCGGTTTACATAAACTGTAAAACCAGGTGTTTCTTCTTTAGCTTCACTACCTCCTACTGCAATTTTTTTGTTACTGACTTCGACTTGTCCGGCAGTTTGTGATCGAACTACTTCTACTCTCACTTTCCCTTGTGACTGTACATCTTTTGCATCATGCTCGGCTTCAACTTCACTATCTATTCCCTCCTCATCCTCCTCATCTTCATCGACATCTTCAACCGTAACTTCTTCTCTAGTATAGTTTGCATGCATTTTAGCTCTCTCTTCTACCAATTTCACCTGACTCTCATATTCTTCTTGTTCGGTTTCATCTTCTTCTAGATCAGGAATTCCTTCTTCCTCCCTTACCTGCCTTAGCCCTCGGACATCATCTTCCATCACTGCCTGATCGAGACTGCTTCGGTTCGGATAGTTGTAGTAATCCAACGACGAAAATGGATTCCAAAAAAAGTCCCATTGTGATGTTTGAGGTGAAGGGGGAGGTAAATTGGGTCTATTGTTGGGAGAATAAGAAAAGAATGAGGAACTCATAGGAGACGATTGCATTGCAAAAATACCATCCATGCTATAATTATGCACCGGAGAGTAAGCTTGGATTCGGACTGTTTCCGGAGATTGAGGTCTCTCCTCAACCGCAACTGCAGGGTTACCACCCGATCTCATGTAACTTACTTTCAATGTGGACTTGGGATTACATTGAATTGTTGCAGGCGAGAAGGATGAAGGCGGAAGCGATATGAAACCGGGACTTCCTTTCTTAAGGGGAGTAAAAGGCGGTGTTACAAACGAATCTAATAAGAACTCGCGGCACTCGTCTCCTTCGACATAGTCTCGAAGAGCTGCCGAAACTCTTTTCAAGGATTGAATGTAGGCCATATGCCCAGAGGCAAATCTGGTTCTTTGCTCTACAGCCTGCTTAATGAAATTCTTCCTATCTTTACAAAGCTGAACTGCCTCTTCATCATCAAGTTTCGATGTAGAACATCCCATGATCCACCTCTTTACTTATCGGTCGCAACTTGAACGAAAGCCGAAATACGTCGTCTGTTCCGGAGTACTATTTCCAATCAGATTCATATGGATTCTCCCCTGACTGTTGAGCAAAAACAATCAATCGAATTCAGCAACTCGAACCAATTTGATGATGGTTGATGACAGGCTAACATGACAACAGATTCTTTAGCTAATATACAAGGAAAGCTTTCCTTAAATCCCAAGTCTTAGAACAGAACAAAGAAATGGAACACCCTTGTAATTTGTACTCTCAAATCCCAACACAACACAAAGAAAACATAATCTAAATATCCCTAAAATTGAAAAGAAAGTGATAACAACATAGAAGAAAAATGCATAGGATACTGAAGGAAGGGAGATGAAAGACACAACCACAACTAAAGAATAAAGCTTTAAAGGAGCAGTGGAAAAGGGAAAAAAAAGACTAATCAAATGAAGTGGAAATCAAAATGAGCTGCTGATTAGAAAAGTAATCATAGGAAAATTCACCATTTTCCTTTCCCTTAAACTAGGGGTGAGCCTGGTCATGCTCGGCTTGGAAACAGTGTAATTGGGCTCGACTCAAACTTGAGGCTCGCCGAGCTCGGAATTTTAGGCTCTAGCTCGACTCGAAAATAATTTTATTGGACTCGGTCTCGTCAGGCTCGGCTCGAAAAAAAAAATTGTTATAAATTTTTTATATATTAAAAATCCCTATCATAACAACACTAAAAGGAAATTCAATGAACGAAATTAGATTAATCCAAATACAAACACGAATACAAAATCAAACAACAATAACTAATGAAAGAAAATACAAACACGTAATTTATTTTAGTGCATATGTAGATTCCGAGCCTGTTCATGAGCCGAGTCTGGATAGACTCGGCTCGGCTTGTTAAGGTTTCGAGCCAAGTCCGAACCCGAGTCGAGCTCACTCGAGCCGAGCCCGAGTAACTCGCGAGCCAGTCAGGCTCATTATTACCCCTACCTTAAACAAGAAGGAAGACCAAAGGAAACCACTTTAGGACCTTGCAGACAAATCCAAAATCAAATCAAACATGTTAGCTTCCATTAAAAACAACAAAAATGAATCAAAAGGGCAGAATCTGCATTGAAACAAAATTCCCAAATCTTCTGCAAAATGAAATCGTTTCAGAACGAGAAACAGATCAAAAAATGCAGCAAAACAAACAACGAAAATCTAAATCCAAACCCAAACAAACAAGAGTTTCATGATTTCATTATTAAACGAAGACGAAGATTATTTTAATTATTAAATAAAAAAATTAATTATATTTACCTGGGAAGAAAAGAAATGGAGGCGGGAGATGTTTTGCTTTGCTTGGACTTTGATGAACACACAGAGAGAGACGTTGTGAAAAGCAACGGTCAAAAAGCCTAAAGCCGAGTGAAGAAGAAAAATATATATATTAAATAAATAAAAGTAAATAAAGTGAGATAAAAGAAGGGGACAACGAATATGAACTTGTCAGACTGTTTACCCTTCATGTTTTGTTTTATTTCAGTAATGCCATCCACGCCCTTTTCCGTGACCCAATACCAACAGAAATACACTCCTTCCGACTTTCCAAGTCATTCTTTTAGTTATTTGCATTTATTTATCTATTTTTATATTGTATCAATTTTAAATAATCTGAATTTTCGTATATTTTTATTGTATTTTTTCATTTGAATATTGTAATCTTATCAGGTTTTTTATTTTAAAAAATATAATTTTAATGAAGTCATGCCACTTGCATTCTAAGCAGTTAGAAATAGAAGGAAAAAAAGTGATTGTAATGGCATGCATCATTCATGCTCATTGGTGATAGATCGAAGGATGTTAGAATAATTGTATTTTTTAAAAAAAATTAATATAATTTAAGTTTTTTTATATTTTCTATTAATAATTTAACTTTTGCAATCTTAATATCTTATAATTTGGTTCCCTCTAAATTTATAATATATATATGGATCAATATCCTATACGCGGTAGAAACTGAAAGTTTTCACAAGCGTCTTAGTTTTAGGGTATACATAGTTAGTTTAGGGTATAGAGTTTAAGTGTAGGTGATTAGAATTTAGAGATAGTTATTTCAATTTAAGGTTTAGGGTTATAATTTAGGGCTTATAGGTTAGGGTTTAGTTTTTGGGCAATATGGTGAGGATTTAGGTTTTAACCTATAAACCCTAAATTATAATCCTAAACTTTAAATTGAAACAATTATCCCTAAATTCTAACCCCCTACACCTAAAACCCTAAACCCTAAACCCTAAACTAACTCCCTATACCCTAAAACTAAGGCGCTTGTGGAAACTTTCAGTTTTCACTGTCTGTGTATAGAATATTTATCATATACATAATATCTTATAATTTTTTGGTATAATTTTATTTTTAGTCCCTTTTAGTTTAAATGTTATTCAAATAAGGCTTTTGCTCATTCCAATTTTTAGATTTAAAGGCTTAATAGGCTTTTGCCCTTCCCAACATTGAATCTTAACTTCGTCTCTGCGTTCATGGCCCGTTTTTAATAGTCACCAATAACATGCTAATCGAACTAAACTTAATCGACTCTCAAAACAATTATATAATATATTCCTGCTACTAACAAAGAAGCCCATAGCCAAGTGGAACCTTTTTGATTAAGAACCTTCCCCTGGTTTATCGTCCAGTGCCAAAAGTTGTTGAGACAAAAGATTCTAGTCACATGTTCTCCGAACCACACTTATTTCCTCTTTCATAACTATTTTTTAGTATATGTTTATTTTATAATTTATATTCGAAAATTATAATTTTTCTATATAATAATATTATCTTTAAAGTTTTAATTTGGATTCTCTACTTGAAAGAGTTATGTGCCTTCACATTTAACATCACAACTATAATGCACATGTAGGATATTCAAAGTTTATGAAATATAAATAAGAATAGTTATAAGATAGAAATATTTGTATTCGTGAATTAAAAATTATAAATATTTTTCTAGACTGTTTTAAAATTAGTACAATTTAATTTTTATATTTTAATCTTTGTGATGTTGAGTTTTTATATTATTTTAAAGATATTGATGATTTGTTTGTGTTTTATTTAATTTTACTCTTAACTATTTTTTTAAAGGAAAGGGCCTCGTTAAAACCTCCTCTAAGACTAATAGAGAGAAAAGAGTACTCGCGAATTTATTAAAAATCTTCAAAACACGATTTAAGTACACTGCTACAAGCTGCAACCCTTAACAATTGAAGTGAAGAGACCAAGAGTTGTGTTTGGTTTGAGAATCCAATTTACAGATAATTGACTGCCTGATTCTATGATTAATTTGTGAGATCTAACCCATTTCGACTTAAGAAAAATTGAACATACCTCATAGATGCCAATCAGTTCTGCCTGAGTTGGATCAACTAAACCAATTGCTTTCGAGAATCGGGCGCGACATCTTTCCATTTCATCACACAATACACCACCTATACCTGCTTCCCCATAGCTTCCCTTCACGGCTGCATCATCATTGAATTTTAAAAAACCCGATTGATGGGCTACCCACATAGCTACATCCCTATATTTTGTCCACATAGCGAATTTGATATACTATGTGAATGGATTTTCAGGTTCATGGTGAAAAACATATATGTTTAAAGTTTTGGGGGCTAAAATATGTGTTTAAAGTTTATTTTTCTGGTCAAAATACTATTTAAATTGATTTTAAGATAAATCAAAAATAAAATTTTAAGCATGTATTTCAGCCAAAAATAAAATTTTAAGCATGTATTTCAGTTAAAAGTTACTTTAAACACCTATTAAGAGGAGAGAATATAATTTAAACACTTAATTTATAGTTTAGCCTAAAAACATTAATTAACAAAATTTCTACCATTCTAATCATTATGATTAAGACATGGATTAACATATATTATTTCCACTCCAGGACAAAATCCTATACTCTTACCACTTGTCCAATTAGAAACCGATGTCTTATAGTCAAAGGTGGTTGCCGTGACAGAGGGGTATTTTGGTTAATTAAAGCGAGAAATTTGTCGAGAATTTTGGGTTTCGGGAAAAGTGAAAAGGAAAGTCGGCTCTGAAGAACGAAAAAGAGAGAAAAGGAAAGCACCGGCGTAGGTCCCACTGCTTACGGAAAGGGTCGGAACAGGAATGGAATGGATGCCTCCTCCGTTACGGTTTTCTCATTCATCGCCCACCATTTTACTAATAATTATCAAGATTGCCATTGATTATTTTTTTAGCATACAATGTTTATTTATTGTAGAATCGAACTAAACTCAATTACAATCATCCTTTACTATTAATAATCCGAACTGAGGACAGGTTTTTGGAGTTAGCTTACCCTCGCGAGATCGCGACCTTTTGTCCTGTCTATTGTAGCATGTGTGTCGCATAGGACATAAGGGGCATGATGACTTGACGTCATCCTCACCTTTCTTCGGCTTATCACCAGTAGTCTACTCAGGGTTTCAAACTCAACGGTGGCAAATAAACACGAGGGTTGCGCTCGTTGCGGGACTTAACCCAACACCTTACGGCACGAGCTGGCGACAGCCACGCACCACTTGTGTCCGCGTTCCCGAAAGCACCCCTCTTTTTCAAGAGGATTCGCGGCATATCAAGCCCTGCTAAGGTTCTTCGCTTTGCATCGAATTAACCACATGTTCCACTACTTGTACGGGCCCCCATCAATTCATTTGAGTTTCATTCTTGCGAGCGTACTCTCCAGGCGGGATACTTAACACGTTAGCTACAACACTACACGGGTCGATATGCACAACGCCTAATATCCATCGTTTACGGGTAGGACTACTGAAGTTTCTAATCCCAGGGCCCAACCCTGGACAGGCGGTGAAAATTACCAAACTGGAGTACGGTAGGGGTAGAAAAAATTTCCGGTGGAGCGGTAAAATTAATAGTGATTGATGCGAGTTCAAATGAGCTCTGCATATTATTTATTATTTATTTAATAGAAATATAACAAGTAGGATATAATAAATATTCATTTAGATGAGTTCAGGTTAATTTCAATAAGTAGTGAAATTAATATGAATAGTAAAAATATGTGTTTGTATGTAAAAATGAACTTAGTATCATCAATCTCTTGAGCAGAAGATTAAAATATGTATTTATATGTAAAACGAATTTATATCTCAACAATTCTTTAGAGTACATGATTAAAAATTCTCAATTGATATCATTCTTTCTCACTTAAATTTTGAGTTCAATACCTAATAGGAACAAAATTCTCCTTCCCTCTGTTAAGTTGAACGAACTTACGGCTTAGTTTGTGGCTGCTTTTAAAAAGTGCGGTGAAAAAAGTGATTTTCAAACTAGCTGTTGAAAAGTTGTTTTGAAAAGCTGGTTAGTGTTTGTCATTGATGTCAAAAAGTGATTTTGAGGAGATAAAATGTCTATTTTAGACATGATATTGAAAAGTAAAATTAAATTTGGGTGATTGTTCAAATTAATTAATGTTATGATTTATGAAATAAATCAATTTCAATTATAATAAAAAAATATTTTTTTATAAAATTTAATTTGAAAATATAAACTATATTCTAAATTATATACGGGCATACCACTTAAACATTAATAATAAATATAAAATAAAGTACAAATAAAACAATTTTATTTTCAATATAAATATTATAAAATATATATTATTTTACAATTATGTATGCATAAACATTATTTTAACAATAAATTATAATTAAATAATAAGGGTAAAAAAGTAATTTTATTTTCAAACTAGCTTTTCCACCCAAGAAGCTATAAAATCCAGCTTCTTGGTTTGGGTTGAAAAGCTGGTTTTAAAAGCAACCAAAAACAGTCTGTTTTAACTAAAAACACTTAAAAAAGTGATTTTTGGTTGCCAAACACAACAAAAAACAGGCCCTACATGAAAGATGTAGTATAGTAAAAATATGGTTTAATATATTAATTGGTCCTTTTATGTGATCAATTTTCTTAACTTATCATTTAATTTTGTCTCACTTTAGTACACAAATTTAAAAAGAAATTACAGATATTTCAATAACTAATCAAGTTATCTTCATCCCATAACATTAATTGTTGAATTCACATTAACATCAAGTATCAATTTAAAATATTTTTCAAGTTTAGATAGCAAAATGGTAAGAATATTTAAGTATCAAATTTTAAAAACGTCCATACCAAAAAGATAGTGTTGGCCTGTTGGGCCAGGAAGTGCACCAACGGGACCTGAGTTATTATGCATGGTTCGGGATACAGTGGTAAATGAGACGAGACATATCGCGAGTTATTTGAGTTCGACTCCATCAAAGTTCGGCCGAAATTTGAATCGAGCTCGAATTCGGCTCGAGTTTTTAACGAGCCGAGTTAAGTTATTCGATACCCGATTTGAAAAGTTCGTGAGCTACTTGAAAATATAATATAATATATTTTTTAAAATTTTAAATTTAAAATCTAAATTCCTAAACCTAAAGTCTTAAAACATAAACCCTAAACATAAGCCATACACCCTAAAATCTAAATCTTAAATTATAAACCCAACAACCTAAATCTATAAACCCTAAACTAACACCATAAACTCTAAAATTAACAAGCTTGTGTAAACTAAGTTTACACAACTTGTGTATCAAAGTTTTCTTTCCTAATAGGGCTTTAAATGGACGAGACTGATCGTGAGCTACTTGAGTCCGACTCGGTC
The DNA here is from genome assembly GCA_958450335.1 of Hibiscus tridactylites. NCBI lineage: Eukaryota > Viridiplantae > Streptophyta > Magnoliopsida > Malvales > Malvaceae > Hibiscus > Hibiscus tridactylites. The sequence goes on along the minus strand of OY288286.1, from coordinate 75,081,742 downwards.
AAAGCTCAGTCAACACTTGACTCGATTAAACTCGACTCAAGCTCGAACTCTACTCAAGTTCTCAACGAGCTGATCCGAGCTCAGATTATTCAGGCTCGTTAAAAATTATTCAAGCTTGAACTTGACTCGAAATCTTAACGAGCTGAGTCGAGCTTAGCACTACTCGAGCTCGACTCGGCTCATTTACACCCCTAGTTAGGGATTAACATTTTACCCAACCCGGTCGGGTTTCTACCCGACCCGATCGGGTCATTTAAAAAAAAGTCGGGTTCGATTCGAGTTTTTCTTAATGGTAAAGTCGAGTTCAAGTTCGGGTTTAGGTGAAAAATATCCGACCTTGGACTAATAGTGTAATTTCCCCATATTTTTTAGGAATATTTGTAATAACACCCTCTTTATATATTTTTATAATTAGGTCCTTAAAATTGAATTTGTATTTATAATTTAGTCATTCAAATTATTATTTTTTTACAATCTAGTCCCTTAAAATTAGTTTTTGCAATTAAGTACCTAGAATTGATTTTTTCTATTTGTCGGGTCGGAGCCATGTTTAAAATATTTATTTTCGGGTCAAATTCAGATTTAAAATAATTATTTTCGAGTCGAGTTCGACTGTAGGTTGTCCATCTCCTATTTCTATCCTCCCAAAAATTATATTCCCATATATATTTGATGGCATGGTGGAGCCACATATAAACTTGTGTGGCCACATGTCGACCATGAACTTCTGAAAGTTCATATATTTGGTTTTAATTATTTTTAATTAGTCTTTAAATTTACGAGTTTCTGCTCATCTCGTCACTCCGAAATTTTGAAATTTTATAATTTATGCTTACCTTAAAGATATTTTAACTATTTGACTATGCATGTTCAATCACATTGCTGCAACTGGTGTTCGAACCCGTGATTCCTAAGAACAACAATCGTTCCCTTAACCACTAAGACAAATTAATTTTATACAACATGTACTCCCTTTTAATACTTGTATTTCGAGTTCCGATGATACTAGATAGATACATATATTTATATATGTGGCTTAATTAACTGTGTGAAGATTATGTGTGAGTTATTCACGCTCAGTTAAAATATATGATAAACTACATATTCATGATTATATGTTACTTACTTTGATTATGTAATATTGTAGAACTAAGTTTTGATATAATATTTAAAAAATGTTTTGGACTAAATTGCAAAGAATTTAAAATATGTTTTTAGTCAAAAACAACTTGAAAAATATATTTAAGGGTTTTAATGGCTTTGGAATGAGTTTAAAGTTCATTTAAAGTAGTCAAAATCATGTTATTATAGTGACCGTATCGATACGGTATTGACCCGTACCGATACGCTTTAGGGTTTTCAAACTACCAGAATTCCAGTAGCTAAAACCCGTACCGATACGCTTAGCCGTATCGATACGGAGTGCTTTGAAATAGCCCAACGGCTAGTATCGTACCGATACGGTTGTGTCGCGTACCGATACGCCTAACTACCCCCAACGGTCATTTCCCAACGGTCTTTTAAATTTACAGGACCGTACCGATACGCTAGGTAAGCGTATCGATACGCATCAGCTGAAAAGCCCAACGTCCCTTTCCTCATTGAGACCGTATCGATACTGTTGGACGAGTATCGATACGCCAAGCTGCAAAACTGCATTTATGGTGGGAAATAAAGGCTCCAACGACTCTATTTCAACCCTAACGGTCCTAAACGGCTACAAACTCAATTGGGAGTATAAAATGGACCTCCAAGCATCAAGAACAAGTTAATGCTTCAATTGTTACAACATTATGATGTCAAAATTTGTCTAGAGCTTTAATTGTACATTTCTTGCTTAGACAACACTTGTGAGCTTACATTGTTAAATTTGCTCAAGTGTTTAGGTTTTGGGTGAGTGCTTAGAATTGCAAACAAACACCTTTTAGAGGGATTTCTAGTTTGCTAAGTCTTTCTTTGTAAAGAGAGTGTTCCTTCAAGCTTTGGGTAGAAAGCTTTGAGGGTTGTAACGGTTTCCTCATAATCCGAGAAAATGGGACGAAATTCTTAGTGAATTTGTTGGAAATCCTTAGTGAGGAGCTAAGGTAGTGGATGTAGACCTTGGTTAGAAGGTTGAACCACTATAAATCCTTGTGTCAAATTGCCAATTTTTCACCTCCCACTAAAACACCCAATTATCCAACTTCTCCACATTTGGCGAGCAAGAACGGTTGATCTAATCGAGCCCCTAAAATCTCAACAATTGGTATCAGAGCTTGGCTCAATTGAAGGGGATTCACATCCTATTGAGAAGATCCGGCAAACTCGATCAACATTTCGCCAACCGGCTCAATGGCACAATCAATCGACAAACCGCCTTTCTTCGACGGAAATCACTATGCCCATTGGAAGACAAAGATGAAATTCTTCTTGAAGTCAAGAGATTACAAGCTATGGGACATAGTTGAGGATGGTCCGTTCGTGCCTTAAGGAAGCAAAGCGGAATGGAGTGCCGACGATCGCAAGAAGATGGAGCTTAATTGCAAAGCCTTGCACATGCTCTTTTGTGCATTTGGCCCAACCATCTATGAGAAGATGTCTTCTTGTGAGAGTGCCAAGGAGGTATGAGACAAGCTTGAAGTCACATACGAGGGAACCGATGAAGTCAAGGAGACCAAGATTGGGCTCCTAACCTTAGAGTATGAGAACTTCAAGATGGATCCGGAAGAGAACATCGAGAAGATGTTTGATAGGTTCTCCACTATCACCAATGGTCTTAAAGGTTATGGAGAAGTCATCCCGGAAGAGAAGCTTGTCCGAAAGCTCATCTACTCCCTTCCCGAGTCATGGGACTCAAAGAGGACCGCCATCATCGAAGCCAAGAATTTGAAGACCTTGAAGCTTGATGAACTTATGGGGTCACTTCTCACTCACCAAATAATGAAGAAAAATAAAGAAGAGGAGAAGAAGAAGGAAGAGATTAGAGCGATGGGGAAGAAGAAGATCATGGAGCTAGGCATCAATACTAGTGCCGTAGCTCTCAAATCCTCCACATGCCATCATGAAGATTCAAGTGAGGAGGAAAGTGAAGATGAAGAGATGGCCTATCTCTTCAACAAATTTGCCCGGTTCATGAAGAGCAAAATGGAAAAATCCAAGCATAAACCGATGAAGAAGATGAAGGACTCCCACAAATCCAAAAAGAGGGGATCATCTTCCAAACAAGCATGTGTGGCCACATGGAGTGATGAGGACTCCACCAATGATGAGGTAGCCCACCTATGCTTGATGGCCCTCAATGAGGGGGAGGTAACTTCTAACTCATCTATTTCAAATTCATATTCTTTTGATGAGTTACAAGAAGCCTATGATGAATTGGTTTTTGAATTCAAGGCTTCATTTTCGAAAAACAAGAAATTAATTTCAAAATTGAAAACCAAAAATGATTTGCTTTCTAAAACCAAGTTAGAGTTTGAAGCAAAAATTAAAGATTTTGAGCTTAAAGTTTTAAACTTACAAAACTTGCTTCAAACAATGGAAGAAGATCATCAAAAGGAAGTTGATGATCTTAAAAAGGAAAAAAGATTTGATTTCCTATGAACTTCAAAAGAAAAATGATTTTGGAAAATCAAATTTTTATGTAAGACAATCTAGTGCCCCTAGATTTTTGAATGGAAAATGTTTTAGAAGTGTTTGGGTCCCAAAAGGACTAACCACTTCAACTAAAAAGGATGAAATTGAAAAATGGATTCCTAAGGAGACTAAATTTTGTGCTACTAATGTCTATGGATCCAAAATAATTTGGATACCAAAAATTACTTGATTGTTTTTGCTAGGTGTGATGGAGAGTGATCAACAAGTCAAACTTTGAGGGGGAGCTCCATGCACACATAGGAAGAACACTTGAAGAAGGAAGGCTTCACATCCTCCCTTGAGTTCAAGTGTGGTAAAATCTAGTTGCTTTTGTTTTTATTTGATTTATTTTCATTTAAGTCAACTAGATAATCATATATGTTGAACTAACACTCTTATGATGCTTTGAGTAAGGGGGAGCCAATTTTTAAACCAAATTTTAAGTGTGTCAATTTTTTTTTGCCTCCTATGTTATTTTGAGCTAAATGTCAATTTTAAATTCTTTTTGATGTAACAAAAAGGGGGAGAAATGGTTTGAAAAATTGAATTTTCAAATGAATAAGGGAGAGCTTTATTTGATTTCATATCTTTAATCTCTTATTCACAATTTTAAAAGATAAAGGGGAGAATCCAAACAATTTTTCAAGTTTGTTTTATTATATCAAAAAGGGGGAGATTGTAGAACTAAGTTTTGATATAATATTTAAAAAATGTTTTGGACTAAATTGCAAAGAATTTAAAATATGTTTTTAGTAAAAAACAACTTGAAAAATATATTTAAGGGTTTTAATGGCTTTGGAATGAGTTTAAAGTTCATTTAAAGTAGTCAAAATCATGTTATTATAGTGACCGTATCGATACGGCATTGACCCGTACCGATACGCTTTAGGGTTTTCAAACTACCAGAATTCCAGTAGCTAAAACCCGTACCGATACGCTTAGCCGTATCGATACGGAGTGCTTTGAAATAGCCCAACGGCTAGTATTGTACCGATACGGTTGTGTCGCGTACCGATACGCCTAACTACCCCCAACGGTCATTTCCCAACGGTCTTTTAAATTTACAGGACCGTACCGATACGCTAGGTAAGCGTATCGATACGCATCAGCTGAAAAGCCCAACGTCCCTTTCCTCATTGAGACCGTATCGATACTGTTGGACGAGTATCGATACGCCAAGCTGCAAAACTGCATTTATGGTGGGAAATAAAGGCTCCAACGACTCTATTTCAACCCTAACGGTCCTAAACGGCTACAAACTCAATTGGGAGTATAAAATGGACCTCCAAGCATCAAGAACAAGTTAATGCTTCAATTGTTACAACATTATGATGTCAAAATTTGTCTAGAGCTTTAATTGTACATTTCTTGCTTAGACAACACTTGTGAGCTTACATTGTTAAATTTGCTCAAGTGTTTAGATTTTGGGTGAGTGCTTAGAATTGCAAACAAACACCTTTTAGAGGGATTTCTAGTTTGCTAAGTCTTTCTTTGTAAAGAGAGTGTTCCTTCAAGCTTTGGGTAGAAAGCTTTGAGGGTTGTAACGGTTTCCTCCTAATCCGAGAAAAGGGGACGAAATTCTTAGTGAATTTGTTGGAAATCCTTAGTGAGGAGCTAAGGTAGTGGATGTAGACCTTGGTTAGAAGGTTGAACCACTATAAATCCTTGTGTCAAATTGCCAATTTTTCACCTCCCACTAAAACACCCAATTATCCAACTTCTCCACACTTGGCGAGCAAGAACGGTTGATCTAATCGAGCCCCTAAAATCTCAATATATATATATATTACAGCCAACAGGAAAAAAAGAGAGAAAAAGAAAACCCGATAATTTCAAAGAAAAAGCAAAGGTTTTGTTTTAAGAAAGAAATATGTGTAGGATATTTATTTTTAGAATACTACCTTTTTTGGATATTTTGAGGAAGTAATTCAGTTGAGTTGGATATTTTGCCTAATCTATTACATGAAAACATGTCTAAATATAATTGTCATGATTTGTAAGATTTGAAGACAGAAAAATACCAGAATACATCGAAATGGGGTCTTGTTTATCTTCTTCTTCTTGCTCTTGCCAATACGTTTCTCCAAACACAGTTCGTCTGGTTCACTTCAATGGATACGTGGAGGACTTTGAGCATCCCATTACAGTGAGTGAAGTCACCGGCCAGCCGGCAAAGCAATATCTTTGCACCGCCGACCAGCTTTTGTCGGCAGCGTTCACGTCTTTGAACCCCGATGCTCGGCTCCAACCAGGCCAGCTCTACTTTGTGCTGCCATTGTCGACCTTACAAGACGAGGCTTCTCCTCTCGATATGGCGTCTGTAATAAAGAGGCTTACGGCTAGAGCCAAGTCCCACGACGGAGCGCTGGAAACTAGGCCGTTAGCGGCGGTTAACGGCCGGCAGAAGGTAAGGGAGACGACAAGGTCCTGGAAGCCCGATTTGGATACCATTAGTGAAGTGTGTGATTTACAAGCGATGTGTGGTATTACAACCGGATCTAGAATTTTATGTTAAAGGGATGAGCTTATGAAATTTTAAGCGTCCGAAAATAATTTTTTTCAAGAAAATTTCAGCCCCATAAATTGTTAATTTCAGAATTTTTATAATGTTTATTGTATCTAGATTCTTGAATTTTGATGATTTGATGGCAGATTTCCAATGTTTCTCCTCGTGTTTTCAGGCTGAAAACTAAAGTATATATTCTTATGCAAAGTCAATGTGTTCATGAATCGGTAGCAGTGGATCTAAAAATATATTTTTAGGATTTGATTTTAGTTTAATAATTTGTTTTGTTTTGTTTGTTTTTTATAATTTATTTTGAAATGCAATTATATTACACATGTATGCATATAATACGTTAAATATTACAGGTAAAATGATAAAAGATGTCCCAACGTTTTTATGTTTTATCATTTGGTCCCTTATTTTTTTTGGTTCAAATATGCCTTTAACGTTTGCTTGTTTTGTCATTTGGCCCTCTATTCTTTTTTTTGGTCTAAATATGCCCCCTAACGTTTTATTCATAGTCCAAATATGCCCCAAACATTTTAATTTGCAGGGAAACTAAATTCTAACCCCCTACACCTAAACCCTTAAACCCTATACCCTAAATTAACTCTATATACCCTAAAATTAAGGCGCTTGTAGAAACTTTCAGTTTCCACCGCCTGTGTATAGAATATTTATCCAATTAAATATGGTCATTTCCACATATAAATTAAATGATTATTATTCTATATACTGACGGTGGAAAATAAAATTTTTTCAACACCAGTGCATCAAATAATTACCCTAAATTAAAAGATATTAAGTGTTAAGTACATTTAAATTCATGTAATCTTATATATTATACTAATAATAATATTAATCGAATAAAACTCAATTAAATATAAATTATAATATAAAAATTCTATAATTAAATTTCATAAATTTATTTGACCATAAATTTTCAAATAAAAATTTAACTAAGACAACATTTCACACTAAATTTTATTTGTTTATTGTTTAATACAATAGATGTCAATGTAAAATATTTAATTAAATATATAATCCTATAATATAAATAAACAAACAAACCTGCTATTTTTTGTTATATTATGTCTCTTTCAATTGTTTTCTCTTTTCTCTCTAAAAAAAATGGGGAAAAGAGAGAAATTGAACGCTTGAATGCTGATTATTGTTCAACGGAAAAACAATTCCCTTTTATGTTTCAATGATTTTGGTCTCCCAATCCAGGCGTAAAGGTTTCTCTTTTTGTCTAATTGTTTGTGTTTCTGATCGCAAGAAATGATCAAAGAGATTGTAAATGAATTAACGCCGTCGCCGTCCGGTGTCGCTCCGGCCGAAAGTCGTGCTTTTGCTAGTCTGAGAGGCGTCCAATGGCGTATCAATCTCGGAATTTTACCTCCTTCTTCAATTGATGATCTTCGAAGGGTAACAGCTGATTCTCGCAGAAGGTAACCCTTTCGTCTTTTCCTTTACCTTCGTTTTCATTTCATATGAAGAAAAAAGTTGGCATCAGAGTGAGAATTTGTAATTTTGAGCTTCTTTTTGTTGTAGAGATTACCAAGCCTTGATATATTTTTATTTCTTTCTAATTTTAAATGTAATTATTATGTTTTAATGTTTCAGCTAATTCTAGCTTAAATTTAATATAAAATGATAACTTTGTGTAATTGTGTCTCTGGGTTTTCAAGGAATTACTTTTTCCTTATTTTCATGTTCAGGTTATTTCAAAGCACATTATTTTCCTTAATTAAAATTACAACAATCAATGATTAGAGTTTTTATTTCTATTTTTGCTTTTTTTTTTGGAAATAAAAACTAACTGCTGTAGTCTCAAATTTATGTTTTATGGGAATTCAGATATGCTGGTTTGAGAAGGCAACTGCTAGTGGATCCACATATTCCCAAAGATGGAGCAAGCAATTCCCCTGATCTTGTTATGGATAATCCACTCTCACTAAACCCAGGTGCTTGTAATTTCTCTGCTTTCTTTTGCTGCATTGCTTTGATTTTTTAGTTCAGCAGTGGTTAAAAGATTGCATCGTTGATCCATCGGTTTTCGGTTGAACTAGTACTGTTGTCTGTACCTCGCTATCTTATGTTGATCCATCGGTTTTCGGTTGAACTAGTACTGTTGTCTGTACCTCGCTATCTTATGTTGATCCATCGGTTTTCGGTTGAACTAGTACTGTTGTCTGTACCTTGCTATCTTATGTTGATCCATCGGTTTTCGGTTGAACTAGTACTGTTGTCTGTACCTCGCTATCTTATGTTGATCCTTCAGTTTTTGGTTGAACTAGTACTGTTGTCTGTACCTCGCTATCTTATGTTGATCCATCGGTTTTCGGTTGAACTAGTACTGTTGTCTGTACCTTGCTATCTTATGTTGATCCATCGGTTTTCGGTTGAACTAGTACTGTTGTCTGTACCTCGCTATCTTATGTTGATCCTTCAGTTTTTGGTTGAACTAGTACTGTTGTCTGTACCTCGCTATCTTATGTTGATCCATCGGTTTTCGGTTGAACTAGTACTGTTGTCTGTACCTCGCTATCTTATGTTGATCCATCGGTTTTCGGTTGAACTAGTACTGTTGTCTGTACCTCACTATCTTATGTTGATCGATGCTGAATTTGTATGGACAGTGTTTATGGGTTCGGTGTCTGTTTCAGCTGCATAAGGAGGCAAATCTCTTTTCCTCCTTTTACACCCTATCCTGGTTGGTTGTTTTTTAAAGCCAGGAATTGTAACTCTTCTTTGTCAGTTTTGAACATTCTTCTACAAGCAAATTTACTGTGGTTTCACCCTGTTTTATGATTTTAGGTGTTTCTCGTTTGATCTATTTAAGCCATAGCTAATTCTTCTTGCAGACAGCACCTGGAGTCAATTCTTTCGGAATGCTGAGCTGGAAAAAATGGTTAACCAGGATTTATCACGATTATATCCGGAGCATGAAAGCTACTTCCAGACTCCCGGATGCCAGGGAATGTTGAGGCGCATATTGTTACTGTGGTGCCTTAGACACCCAGACTGTGGTTATAGACAAGGTATTTTGTTAACCGCTTTGCACGCATGTGTTATTACTTTTCATGCTATCTCATTGTAGGTTTTGAAAAAATGAAATGAGAAAATGCCTTGCAATGCAAAATATTGATTGTGTTTTCAAGGGTTCGAATCCTAATGTTTAAGACATGAAAGTATATGGTTGCGATCATCTTAGGTGAAGGCTAGCTGGAATTGGTAATTCAAATTTTATTTCGTAGTATGCAATGAAAAACTGTTGGATTTGGAACACAAGGGTCTGCTAACTTTTACTATATGAATACGCGAGGCATCAAGCTGGCTCTTTATCTGTTTCCCTTTCTTGCTTATTTGTAGGAATGCATGAACTCTTGGCTCCTCTGCTGTACGTTCTTCATATCGATGTTGAGCGTCTCTCAGAAGTGCGGAAGCTATATGAAGACCAGTTCATTGACAAATTTGATGGATTTCCATTTGAAGAAAATGGTGGCGCTTACAATTTTGATTTTAAGAAGTTTTCAGATTCTTTGGAAGATGAAAATGGATCTCAAGGCAATCCAAAGAAAGTCTGCAGTCTTTACGAGCTTGATCCCGAGATACAAGCCGTTGTATTGCTAAGCGATGCTTACGGAGCTGAAGGTGAACTTGGTATTGTCTTGTCTGAGAAATTTATGGAACATGATGCCTACTGTATGTTTGATGCTCTGATGATTGGGGCACGCGGTTCAGTTGCTATGGCGGATTTTTTTGCTTCCTCTCCTGCAGCTGAGTCCCAAAGCGGCTTGCCCCCTGTCATTGAAGCCTCGGCTGCACTATACCATTTACTGTCAATCGTTGATTCATCTCTGCATACCCATCTTGTTGAGCTTGGTGTTGAACCGCAGTATTTCGCACTTCGCTGGTTGCGGGTTTTATTTGGACGGGAATTTTCACTTCAAAATCTCTTAGTCGTATGGGACGAGATTTTCTCAGAAGATAAAAGTCCGCTCAATAAACTTCCCGAGGATGCTAACCATTTCAGTTTTAAACTACTCAATTCACGCCGTGGAGCATTAATTGCTGCTATGGCAGTCTCTATGATACTTTATCTTAGATCTTCCTTGCTTGCCACTGAAACTGCAACTTCGTGTCTTCAGAGACTCTTGAATTTTCCGGAGAGTATAAATCTGAAAAAACTTATAGAGAAGGCAAAGTCACTGCAAATTCTTGCATTGGAATCTAACAAAGCATCTTTGATGTCCGCATTCGGTGGGGCTTATAACTGCATGAAATCTCCAACGACTGTTCGTAATGTTTCATCCGATCTAGTTTCTCCGAAAACGGCTCCAAGCCTGCTGCCGGACAGCTACTGGGAAGAAAAGTGGAGAGTACATCATAAGGCAGAGGAACTAAGGCAAAATAGTATAGGAAAGCATACTCCAAGTGGGAAAAAGAGATGGTCTGAAAGAGTAAAGTTTGGCCTAACTAGAACCGAATCCGCCCCGATACCTGCAAGAAAAGAGAAATGCAAAAAGGACCATCCCTCCGTTAGGCGTGGTTTGCTTGAAGATTTGTCTAAGCAGCTCGGCTTGGAGGAGGGAGCTGAAAAGGGAGGTTGTTTCGAGGCTTCTAATTCAGAGGACCGTCATTCCGTAGAGGTTCCGGGGGTGGGACAAAATTGTGCTAACAAAGGGTCTATTGTCACAGCAGATAATAGATGTGAGAATGAAAGTGAAGCTGTTGTCAGTGAAGAGAACTCGTCTATTTTTTCCGATCCACCAAGTCCCGGCTGTGGCATTAATGATCATGAAAATGACACGGAACATAGTAGTGTTGCGTCAAATTTATCCGTAGATGATAACGATGATCACCGGCGGAGGAGCGCAGAAGATTTACTGCATCAGGTTTCCCTTCCTCCCGAAGATGTCTCTCAAAGTCCTCTGCATGAGAATGAATCTTCAGGGAAGACCTCATCTATTAAGGAGAAAAGGCATCTTTCAGGTAAATTCCAGTGGTTTCGGAAGTTCGGACGAAGCAATGTCAGTGAGGAGACGTCCAATAAACGAGGAGATAGCAACGACGCTGGAAAACCTCCAATTCATGATAGCAAGAGAAGTACAGCAGACTCATCTGCTTCAAGTGCTTCTTGTAACTCGCATCCGACCAGCAAAGGTGATAATCTGGACCAGAACATGATCGGAACATTGAAGAATCTCGGGCAGGCTATGCTCGAACACATCCAGGTAATATTCTGGTTGTTCTAACTATACCAAGCTTCAATCTGTTGTAGGAAAATGTTTATTGTTGAATAGATCAGTCCGAGAAGAGTGAATGTAAACAAAACACAAACCCAATCACTGAAACTCATAATGGGATGAGACATTATACCCCTTAACTTAAGTAGGGATGGACACGGGTCGGGTTTTTGGCCCACCCGCACCCGACCCAAAAATAAACACCCTAAACCCGCACCCGCACCCGACCCAAAAATAAATATACTAAATCCGACCCGACCCAACCCGAACTATATAAAATAAAATTAATTTTAGGGACCTAATTGTAAAAAATTATAATTTAAATGATTAAATTATAAATAAAAATTCAATTTTAAGGACTTAATTATAAAATATATATATAAAGAGGGGTATTATTATAAATATCCCTAAAAAATTTAGGGGAAAATTATACTATTAGTCTCGAGTCGGGTCGGATATTTTTCACCCTAAATCCGAACCTGACCCGAGTATACTTTTAGCAAAAACTCGAGCCGAATTCAATTTTTTCATTAAAAAATTCGACCCGATCGGGCCGGGTCGGGTTGGAACCCGTCAGATCCGGATAAAATGCTCATCCCTACCTTTAAGCAAAGCCTGAAGTTCTAATACGGACATTGTGAATAGAGCAAATTGCGCCTCTGCAGTATCCGATTCAGACTAATCAGCCAGCGGATTGGATACTAGTAGTTATACGAAAAAAAAAGAAAAACACTAAAACTCGAAACTCATGATACATGAAGATGTGTGATATCTTTATCCGATCTAGATTAATCAGTCAATGACCGTATTTTAATTGGCAGGTTTTGGAGTCAGTTTTCCAGCAAGATCAAGGTCAAGTAGGGTCACTGGACAATTTATCTAAAAGCAAAAGGCAAGCTACCGCCATTACAGCTCTCAAGGAGCTTCGGAAGATCAGCAATCTTTTATCAGAGATGTGAGATTTTTTTTTTTGTTTCTCTTTTCCATTTAACATAACCTGTATATACTTATGTAATTACCATTTTTATGCTAATAAAACAAGTTTTGTATGTAATTACCATCTCTAGGGGTGATAACGAGCTGAGCCCGAGCCTGGCCATGCTCGATTCGACTCGAAAACAGTGTAATTGAGTTTGGCTCGGGGCTCGCTGAGCTCGAAATTTTAAACTCGAGCTCGGCTCGAAAACTATAGTATTAGGCTCAGCTCGGGCTCGAAGCTCGTCAGGCTCGGCATGGCTCAAAATAAAAAATTTTGCTATAATTTTTTTATAAAAGATTCGTTAGGCTCGGCTCGACTTGTTAAGGTTTCAAGCCGAGCCCGAGTCGAGCTCACTCGAGCCCGAGTAACTCGCGAGCCGATCAGGCCCATTATCACCCCCTAACCATCTCTATTGTGACTTATTGTAATTCTTTTGAAGCATTATGAGGAAATTGAATTGCAACAAGCTATTTGATTTTCTGGGAAATTTATTTTGGCTGTGGATACAGATTTTAGCTATACACTGCATCACAAAAATAGCTGTTCATACGTATAAAGCCGACTACAAATTTCGGATAAATAGCGAATAGTAAATCGGTTCAGATGTTGACAATGAATAACAAATAATAAAGGGCAAGTAGTAAGCATAAGCAACAATAGAAATGACCCATAAATGAAGTCAAATCTGCAATTCATCTGCATACCATTTCAACTACCAAACAACGACTGCGCCGAATCTGTTCAAGTATACTTACCTATATAAACATCGATTTCCGCTTTTCCTTTTTCTCTTATATGATTAATTAGCAAGGAAAAGATCATTGGTTCTCTAAAGTATGACCTAATCTATGTTGTGGAAGCCCGGAAGAAGAGACGTGATGAAGCCGAAAACAATCATCTGGATTTCCTTGACAATTCCCCACCATTGATTACCAGCATTTCCTAAACCAGGGTCTGCTTCATTCTCAACTGCCTGATTGCCATCATTCTCATTCTCTGCTCCTGCATGTTCCACAGATCCATGATGTTTAAATAAATAAAATATGTAGAATCACAACCAAATATCGTAACAAGTATAGCATAAAAGGTTCTCTTTTATCTTCTCTCAGCATACCAGAACCAACAATTGCAATACTACATAGTACAACACGACGGATTTTGTTGCATGAACTTAACCATGTACCTAAGTTTAACTAGAATTCGCTAGATTGCATGCCTATCTGGAAGTTCACTTAGGATATAACTTTGTTGCTTATCATTAGATTTATCTTTAGTTACTACCTACATTAATCTAATTCTTCATTTTTCTTAAAGTACACATGTCCGACGCATAGCTGGACAATAGCGATACGACTCTTGAAGAATCCTACAAATACATGGAAAATCTCAAGAAAGATTACACATAACTGTGTCGGAAACACACTTGTATCCAACACTCACACCTAAGTTCAAGTAAAAAAAAAAAAGCAGCCGCACATTTTGAGTAAGTTGAATTCTAATAAAATCTCTAAAGGTTGGACCTAAAATAAAGCTTGGCTTTCCTTAAGCACAGCTCTTATTTCACTTTCTTCCTTTTAAGTTGGTATACATCAAAGTAGCTCTTTCAAATTCAAAAGAACATAGCTATCTGGGCTGAAGCAGGAGTCAATAAAGCCAATGGCTTCTGATCACACATCAGAACAATCATTGATGAAATCACAGCTTGATTTTGGAAATTATCATTTGCTTTATCATACAAAGGCTCGAGATTAAGAATCTATTATATATTGTTGCAAAAAATGTATAATAAAGGTAATGAAGTTTAATATAATATACCCTACCCTGCTTAAATACCCACAATCTCCCTCGGAAAAAATATGAATGAAAAGGCTGAATGAATTTTAATTTACAAAAAATTAAACATTAAGAAAGATTACCTGCCAAATCCACATTTTCATTTCCCTGCCTTCCAGCAGCAGGAACATTCTCTGCTCTGGCAGCAGGCCTAGGTGGATGAGGAGGTGCAGCTGCCCTCTGCATGCCTTGGGAAAGCCATCTTATCAATGGTGTGAGAGCACCAGTTTGATACCTGCAAGAAACCAATGTATATTACACTGAAACGTATCGAGAAGAGTCCTTAACTTTATAATTTAGAATACTGCACAAAACAATTGTCATTATTTATCTCAGCCAGAAAAAAACAATGTGGAAGTGAAAGGTTAGTAAAAAAGAACCACCCATCATTATTTGAGAAAAAGTAGACCTCCCCATCTATTAGCCTAAACTCTAACGCCATTAATGAAGCATATGTTATTCCAACTATAGAAATTCCCCCTTCAGCCATTCCCCAAAGAAAAGATCATAATTTCTTTTAAAGCAAAACTCACACATTCTCCCTTCTACAACAAAATATTTCTTCCTAAACCCTTACTGATACACAAGGACCCATCAAGCCACAGCAACCCAATCAATACAGACAGAGATGGTCAAAAGCAGGATTCTAGGACTTGTTTCTTAGCTTAAACTAAATAATCAGGAAAATAGCAGTTCCGGTGAGCAGAGAAAGTGTTAAATTCAAAGCAATTAGAAGTTCAGAACTTACAAATAAACAAGTGAAGCAAAGAACACAAGGACAGCCAGCCTCTGTCTTGATCCATCTTGGTTGAACAAAAATATTACAGCTGCTAGCTTAAGTATAAGCAACAAATCCAGCTGAAATGCAATTTGGAATCTTCTTACAACAACTTGTCTTTGTGGTCCTACCTGCTGCTGCTGATGTTGGGGTTGTGCTCCTTGCCCTTGCTCCTCAACTGAGGCCCCTGCCTCAGTCACAGACCGTCTGTTAATGGAAACCATGCAACAAAGTAAGATAAAAGGCAATCAGGAGATTTGAATCAGATGTATGATAGAAAAGTAAGATAAAAGGCAAAGGGAGGATGTAAATTAAAACAAGTTAAAAGCACGAAGACTGATAGCATCGGGAGATTTGTATCGGGTGTCTGAGATGATTTTTCTTTCAGTGCAAGTTAGCAATCCATTTTCTTCCTACAATGGAATAACATTCCCTTCCTAGAAATTGAATGTATAGCTAAATTTTTCATATATATTTAGAGGAAGAAGAAGAAGAAGAAAAAAATGTATACAAAATAACAAAATGGGGCTCCTAATTGTTTAGTAATGGCAGCTTCTCAAAAGCTTGCGGTCGGTGCTGATTGTTGTAACAATAAAAGCAAAGTTAATAGGCAGGTTATGGTGATGGGAAAAAACAGTAACCAGGATTAAAATTGAAATCTAATATACTTACATTAATTTAAATGGCTTGGGAATGAATTATCATAAAAAATAATCAAACATACCCAGCATATCAAATTCTTTCTTCAAACTCAACCGAAACTTAAGACCCAGATTTCGTGGTAGAAGTTGGATGAATTAATAATTGTATATGATATCACTTACAGGGGCCCAACCCATATCTAATGGAATGGTAGGCATCTTCATTTAACAGGAGGAAGATAAACTACAGAAATATACAAGCTGCATATTTACTTACGTAGGTATATTATAAGTGAGGGGAATGAGATTGTTGGATGGAATTCCAGCAATATGTCCCATAAATGGTTGAACAGGAACAGCATAAATGCCTGCTCCACGGTTCATCTGTTCCTGATTTTGTAATGAAGTTAAACCTGGGATAATTGCAGGATACATAACTGGAAACATCTGAAAATCACCATTTTGAAAAGCTGGAACACCAAAGTATCCAGGAACCTGCAACATAAAAGCCATATAGAAACTAAGAGCGAAAAGAAAATTACAGATACAAAGCACTAGTGAAGAAAAAATAACATCACCCAACTCTCATCCACAAATTTTAGTATTCACCAAATAGGACAGAACAGAAGCTAACGGGATTCAATTTAGACATAATTTTGTTAAATTTATACTCTTCAATTACTTGGCTGTAAAATGCTCCCATTTAGCTACTAAATGAATGCAACACGCAAATGGTTCAGCTCTTCATTTGAAAACCTTTACCACTGCAAATAACAACTCCATTTACGAAGCACTTCCTAGCACCGTGACAGCAAAATGCAGGGCATCTCAAAATCAATCGTAACTGGACTCATTTATGATAATGCATGTGGAAATCAACAAATACTTAATACAGGAGCGGCACTAGGTTCTTCTCCCAAGACACATAAAAATGATTGCTTGATCCAAGATCACAGTCCACTGTGTTTACCCAGCTATCACAATTCACAAGATGAATCCCATTGCTAAAAGTAAGATTTGCATCTTATGGTCCACCGAATGAAGGAATGTACATCCCTAACGACATAGATGCATGAATTTTCAAGCAAAGAGGCAGCAAAATCTCTTTTGTTTCCTCTTTAAACTAACTACTGCCGAGCATCTCTAAAATTTGCACCGGCGTACCGATGGCAAAAGAGCTTTGTAACTGGTTTAGGTAAAACAGTCCCCAAATCCCCCAAAAGAACTATTAATCATTCTTTGAACATCTATCAAACACAATATCCACAAAAAACATACATTAATAAACATGTATGATCATTTTAACTCTTAGGGAGGAAAACACTTAGAAATATAATAATAATCAAAGTTATTGTATTTAAAAATTCAATCTAAATTCAAATCATATGATATCAATATCATCGGCCAACAATTTGCCAGAAGATATAGCTAAAACTCAGATCTCATAATTCATAGACATTAGATCTCATAATTCATAATCTAAAGTTTATTCTTCTCAACCTAACAAAAACATAATAGATATCGAAAAACGAGCGGATTCAAACGGGAAAACAGCAATTGAATCGTAGGGGAAAATCATAAAAAGAAAATTGTGAATTGAAGAAGAAAACCTGGGATGTTTTTGCAGTGTTGACGGAGGATCTTGGTTGTGAGCTAGATGACGCCGTTTCAGATTCTTCAGCCATGACGAGGGGAATGAGATTCAAATCACCTCGATTGTTCTAAATTTCAACTACTATTATTTTGTCGGATATAAACCTTTTCCTTTCGTTGAGATTATCTGATGTTGAGCTGTTTTCGCCAATAGCAACATGCCACGTATTATGTAACTTTTCTCTACCAAAATTGCCGCGATATGCCTTTTTTTTTAACAATTGTTTATATCGGTCTCTTAAGTCGGCTCAAAGGTCAAATTGGCCCTTAAAAAATAAATAAAAAAAATTAATGAAGTCTTTGTAATTATTTTGTACTTAATTGAACCCTCAAAATTTAAATTACGATTAATCAGGGTCTTGAAGTTCAAATTACAATCAATTTAGCTATTTCATTAAATTGATCGTTAACTCAAAAAGAGTTATTATGATGATGACACGTGGCACACTCTGGATTGTCATGTCATCAAAATCGTAAATAATTATTTAAAAATATATTTAAAATTATAAAATAATATATTTAAAACTAAAAAATCTGAAAAATATTAAAAATTATAAAAAAATATTTAACAATAAAAAATAGTTTAAAAATTCAAGAAAAATTCAAAAAATATTTAAATGTGTAAAATTACGTATAAAATCATAAAAATATATTTTACTTAAAATAAAAATAATTGTAATAATTATTAAAAAATTATATAAATATTTATAATGAAATAATATTTAAATTTTGTATATTTTTTAAATATATTTTTAATTATAAAATCTCAAATTTTCAAAAAAAATTAAAATCCCAAAATTTGTAAAACCCTAACCCTACATTCTCAAGTCCTCAAATGTGTTTAATTAACGGTAAAAATTATTGACACAATGACAGACGAAGGTGTTGGTGAGAAGAAATATTGAGAGAGAACAAGGTTTTTCTGCGACAAGGAGGGGCCGGTGGTTAAATCGGTGATAATGCTTGATTTAAGGATTTATGAGATTTTTTTAAAATAAAATAAAACTTTAGTGTTTTTAAAAAAAAATAAAAGGAAAATAAAAAAATTAATTTAATTTAATATTATTTTGGTGTCGAAACAAAATATTTACGCCCCGGTGCATATATTTTCCCTTAATTGAATTGATATCTTAGTGTTAATCAGATACTAAGTCAATTGAAAATGGACTAAAATACAATTCCTTTAAATAATAATTAATATACATTTTTATCTTTTCATACATTTATAGTATGATAAAAACAACTAACAACCATAATATCTCGACGCACCGTTGCTATTGCAACATTCAGACACTATGAAAACAACCAACAACCATAACTAAAAATACAAATACAATGACTCTAATTTTAAGTAGATTCAAAAGCATTCACTTAACCTTTTTAATTTACAGCCATTTATAGTTTTTTTATATATTTTTAATATTTTTCAATTCCACCAAAATAATGGTTAATATTTATTTCCGATTTTAAATCTGGATAAACTCAAACACACCTGCAGTCTAAGTTACTTGAATCCGGATCACCTAAGTAGAGCACAATACAAATACTGTACAAAGAAACCCACCATATTGACAGTGATGCAAAGCTCTGTACAAAGTTCATTACAAATACTGTACACCGATCTTCCACGACAATGCCGGGGCATGTCGATACTCGATAGATGCTAAATTGTGATGATCAAAGCCAAAAGTATTAATAGCCTTAAAAGAAAAAATACAGCACAAGCCATGAGAATGTATGTTAATCAACTTTAAAAGCTTAGATAAACTAAACATTAAGTCAGTGATTGATGCAAATGTACAATATGCATAGGTAATCGGTGTGCAACCGAGCATCAACAACTTCGACGTAAGAATGAAGTTGTCAAGTTTGAAGCAAACTACAACATTAAACTATCCGTCCTAAGATTACGGAAATTGTATCTGTACAACATCCTACTTCCATTTCATTAAGCAGCCTCTCCAATGATGAACTAGATGTGAAAGGCGAGCAAGCCTGCATATGCAAAACATTAATACGATAGAAATGTGATAGAAGGGTGGAGAACTACCAGCACAATTTTAGATCCGAACCATATGAGAAAATGAAAAGACCAATCGACAACCGCAGCATGTATCGATTAGCATTTCGTAATTATCTACCGTGGCTGAAACAAGATAATTGTTCAAATGAACCGAGCCGATAGCTGCCTATTGAAAATAAAAATGGCAAGGTTTTGCTCTATAAGGCGCATGGCAACTTGTTTGCTGCTATGAAGGTAATACTAATACATATGATAATCATTACTTTGATTTTCCAACTGTTCGAATCATATTAACGAAATTAATATAAAAAAATTCATTTTCAGCTCTTGCAGCAACACTATAGTTTTCTAGACTATTCTTGTACAAGCATGCAGACCCCTTTCACTCCATGTTCTAGCTCCAAGAAACACAATTACTTTGAGCACACATCGAGCATTGACATAAATTTGCCAAAGATCATAGAGCAACAAAATATACCACAAAATCCCCATCAATAACACACCCTAGCTTCCATGAAGTAAACCAATCCAATCACGGATGGCCACCACCGGATTGAACTCGGGATCCTAGTTGCCAGCCAAAATATTTTTTTGGCAGCTTCAAGAGAACTAGGAAACTGTCATTCAAAAGTGTCAACAACCCTCAATTGGCCTTTTTCCATGGACAAAGTTACCAATAATTGGTAGGTTGAACCCCTAGCATAAAAACCATGTAAACTAGAAGCAGTGACGAAGCTACAGCTTCAATGGGAGGGGCTGTGGCCCCCCGTAGGGGAATTTTTTTTACCCTTTGATTTCTTATATTTTTCCTGAAAAAATTGGGATAATTGTGAATTTGCCCCCCACCTTTCAAAATTTATGTTTTGCCCCCCAATTTCAAATCCTGGCTCCGTCCCTGACTAGAAGTAAAGCTTGACAAAAAGAAGGGCAGCTTTCAGCCAGAAAAAAAATGAATTTGAGTTAAAGTTGTTAACCAGTTGACTCAGGAAAAAAAATGATGAGATTAAACAAAACTATATATTGTCAGCTTAAAGTTCTATCCTGGAAGCTCATTCAGTTAAACCAATTGCATAATTTCACAGTTGTTTAAGAAACATTATACTTCAGCTGTTAATCATATTCCAAAGAACTAAGCTACTCAAACAAAGAACCAAAAAGAAACGACACACCTGAGATGAGAGGAAGCATGCTGCGAGAAATTGAAATTATTCAGTAGGATCATCGTAATCATCCGCGTGTCAAGAAGAATTATCGTCTGAATCAATCAAAATCTCGACCTTAACTTCCTCTCCGTCGTCCTCCTCCTCCTGCTCTGGAATTTTCAAATTCGCATCTGTATACTCACCATCTACAATCCAAATCCGAAATTAACTCTCTAATGAAAACAACCCAGTGCTGATCTCTTTAAGAACAATCAAATAGATGAAATGAAGATTACCTGAGACAAAAAAAGAGGCGCAGGGCCAGCCGCGGCCAGTGGTGAGAGAGAGGTACTCGTCGGGAGTTAGCTGATTGGTCAACTGGTCGATAAAATGGGAAACTGGCTTGGAACCGCGGTGAGGCAGAGGGACCCAGAAGGAGGAGCCCGGGAGGAAAGGGAGCCAATCAGGGGTGGATTTCTGGACTATTATAGCGTGGATGATTTCCTCCATTTTGTTGATGGTGGAATCTGATGAAGAAGTGGAGTCCAGGACGATTTCGAAAAGCTCAGGCTTTGATGAAAAGCGGCGGAGGAAGGAGGACCGGTGGTGGAGAACGGAACCGCTGAGGAGTAGGGTTTTCGATAGCATTCGGGCCATGCCTTTTTCTTTGTTTTGGATTTCAGATGGGTTAGTTTGGCTTTTGGGTAATCTTCTTAAATCTAATTCTACTCTTAAGAAAAAGGAAAGAAGGTGCTTCTAGTGAGGCTCGAATTTAATTTTGAACAAATACTATAAAAAAAAGAAAGGAAATGTTTTTCTTGGTGTTCGAATTTATGACCTACAAAAATATTATAAAATAAAGATAAACAATTTGGCCAACCGACCAAATATATTTGCTCTTACTGCAATTTTTTTAATTTTTCAGCTTTTGCTTAGCGTAAATAACTCAATTTCGAACAAATAAAATTATGTTCATATTCATTTATTTATTTTTTAAAAGTATTTATATTTGTTCATTTAGCATATGTAAATATATCTGTTTAACTTTCGTAAATATGTTCATTGAAAAAAATAGTAAAACTATATTACTGTCTTAAACTCCTCATACTTTACGGTTTATACAACAAAATTTATAATATATTCAACCTAATTTCTAACTTTTTTATAAAAGAGGTATTACTATGTGCCTCGTTAAAAAACTCTCTAAACTTAAATGGAGGAAAAAAAGTGCACATAGTAACACTTACATAATCCAATAATTAATCAAAAAATAAAATGTCGCAACCAACATAAAAATCAAAAGCAACTTAATCATAAAGACTTGAATTAAGCAACACCTCAGCCGAAGGCTCATCAAAGACCATTACTTCAAAATTTGACCCAGATACAAGTTTCGCTAACCGATCTGCCACTCCATTATTGTGACGCACAATTTGGGAGTAAGCTATTTGTCATTCCCGGTCACAGAGTTGCTGAAGATAACAAATAATAGCAATCGAACTAGTCTTGCTATTCCGTTGCTTGATCATGCTTAGTGCATCAACATTATCGGACTCAACAATTAAACAACGAAATCCCATCGTTCAAGTAATATCCAGATTTGTGACAAGTCCCCATAACTCCGCTTCTAGAACCGAGCATCGGCCAATAAACTTAATGAAACCACGTAACCGAAGGCCATTATGATCACGCAATACACCCCCACACGAGACCCTTCCATCAACCAAAGAACGAGCACCATCCGTGTTTAACTTTATCCACCCTTCTAGGGGAGGTTCCAAGTTCCCTGTGTCGGTAGATTCCGACACAGCTGGCTTGAAATTTTGATGTCGCGACATCGCTATTGCCGAACAAGAGGTAAAAGTTTAACGATATCTAAAATTTTAAAAATAAAAAAATAAAAATTAAATAAATGAGCTTATAAATCGATAAACGATTTTATATCGTTGAAGTTAATTATCTAAAATATTACTTAAATATTAAAGTTTTTATTACTTGAAACAATAAATATTACTTGTAAAACATATATCACATACATTGATAATAAAAGTAATTTTTTACTCAATCAACAATAAGTTGGTAGCGATATGAGACGCTAAGTCTCTTAAAAATATTAATAATTTAAATTTTAATATTCTAAATGAAAAAATAAATTAAATGGGTCGTATTTATATTACACCTTTGTAAAATTCGATCTAAATTAATTATCTAATAAATAAAATACTGGTGGTTAAAAAAATATTTACTTAAAAAAATTGATTTTATGTTTTTCAAGAAAAACTATTTATATTTTAACTTAGAATATTGTCCACATTTTTACTTGAAAATTCCAATATTTTTTAAAGAAATAAATTCCAATAATTTTATTATTAAAGAAAATGAATAGCCAAGCAGGCTGGCCCAACGTGAAAAAGCTCGAACCCAACTGAGCTCAAGCCTTTAAAAATGGCAATCTCGATTCTCGTCATCCTTATTCTTCTTCGAGTTGCTCAGATCTCCGCACGCGACGCAGAGAGCCAAAAAAGAGGGAAATTAGGGTTTGCTTGAAATTGGGGGAAATGGCAATGAGAAAAGTTTATAGCGAGATAAAAGGGATGAAATTGAAGGAAGTTCCGAGCTATTTCAAGCCGATGCTATCTGTTGGGTACGTGAAGAAAGCTGTTCAGCGGGGTTTGGACAATTACCATGCCAAGTACATCGAAACGGACTCCATTGAACCTCTTTACCATATCTGCTTCGGCGGGATGATCTTTTCTTACCTCGTCGCTCTTCCCAACGAGCGTCGCCATCTCGAGCACAAGGAACACGCCGAGCAACACGGCCATCACTGATCCCATCTAGGTAATTCTCATCTCTTTTTATTTTTGAGAGGTTCGTTGTTCTGGGTAGTGATTTGGAATGAGAATTCATTTTTAGTTGTTGAAATGCGGGTAAATTTGGTTTTAGATTCTTTATTTTCATGAATGCTGATATAATCGAGCTTTTGGCCTGGTTTTTATGAATACACGATAGATACTTATCCAATGGCTAGAAAAGCAAAGCAAATGTTGTTTAGTCGAATCTCGACACCTTGTATATTTCATTAATTAGATAGACTTATACTTAGTTGGCATTCGTAGCATCCTCGTTTACATTTCGTGGAATTAAAATTGCAGTGCATAGCTGCTATATTTGACACATTTGTAGTGTTTGCGATGCGGTCGCATCTCATTTATTTGAGAAATTCGGTCATAAGGGCTATTTCAAAAACCTCGATTGAACGGGAAACATGTCTCGGTCATGGTGCCAACATGTTTGGATCTAAAAATTGGAACCTGATTTTGAACCCAAATGTGATTTTGGGAAAAAAAGCAAGGCAGAAGTAGCTTTTTGCATTTCGGGGTGATTTTTACCCTATATTTTTACACAATCGTGATTTTTAAGAAGAAAAAAGAAACTCCCAAACATAAATCACTTTACTTTAAAATCAATTCTATAAAAATCACGATGATCCAAAATCAATTCTATAAAATCCGTAGCATCCTTGTTTACATTTCGTGGAATTAAAATTGCAGTGTGTAGCTGCTATATTTGACACATTTGTAGTGTTTGTGATGCGGCCACATCTCATTTATTTGAGAAACACGGTCATAAGGGCTAAGTTCAAGTGATAAATATGTGTTATATGTTCTTTTTTACCCTCTTTTTTTGTTCGGGGCAGCGGAGAGTTGAGGAGGGTGGTCGTAGTAACTTATTTGAAGTTGGTAGTGTAGGATATGAATTCCATCTCTAGATTCTAGAAGATAATTATTCCCTCATATGTATGTCTATGCTATGGAAACTAGGCTTATTAAATGGTGTTATGTTGTTCTCATTTGCCATTTTCGTAAGAAAAAGTAATTGGTGTTATGATGTAATTATATGGCCATAATGTCTTTCAACTTTCCCTCCATTCCAAAACCAATATATTTTCTGTATTACTAGATGAAATTTTGTCCTTTTTATCACACACACATATATGATAAATGGCTTCTCGTAATTGACTTTTTGTTTCTTAGACGTCCTATTTTAAGTAGCTTATCATTTGACTGCTTGGTTGTAATTTTTTCATGTCATATAATAAAGGCTTTCTTAATGATTAAGCTATTGAACAATACCTGTTTTCCCATTTTGGTACCTAAATTTTTTTGGGGTCCTCTTTGATACTTAAACTATAGTTTAGTCTCACTTCTCCCTAAAAATTTATCAACCTTAAAAAAGGTAGCACTTCCAGCCAATAACAATGTGCTATGTGCTATGTGTTTGTCTTATCTATGCCATTGATAAAGCTATCTACTGTGTCATGTTCTTATCGGCTAGCATTGCCGGGTTTTTTCCTTAATCTGGAGCAGAATGATGGTTTAAGTACCAAATTGAACATAAAAACAGTTCAGGGACCAAAGTAAAAAAAAATGAGTGTAGCATAGAGGGCTAAATTGATGATGCCACCTACCACGTATCATGTTCTTATTGGTTGCAATTGCCAGTTTTTTTTATCTGTGGCTGAATGATAGTTTAAGGACCACTGTGAACAAAAAATGTTTAGGAAAACGAGCTAGGTATGGGGGACTAAATTGAGTATTAAGCCTATAATAAATATCTACTGCTGTGATGCCTAATATCTGAATACTTGTATTTAAATTTATTCTGCCTTATATTACAAATATTAGTGATTTCACAATCTATTTTTTGCAGCTTAAAGATGGTTCGGATCCTGTTGTGTCCGTTTTCGGTTTATCCGGTGACAAATGGATTTGCTTAATGCTTCTGGTTGTAATTTCTGAATGCTGTAAGCAGTAAGATGCAGTCTTGATTGATGCAAAAATAATGAAACTTTCTTTCTCATTCATTTATATAAGTGAAAGACTACCATGGAAACACAATTTGATGTTTGATATGTCTCGCTGTTTCGTGTTGATTTGATCAGTAAGGGTTTGTTTCTGTTTTACTTGATGGTGGTTGTCGATATAGATAAAGTTGAGAATCGATGTTACTATAGTCGAGTATCATTCAACGGCACGTTCCGGTTTGGGTGTCATTCTTTTGGAATGTGCTTCAATTGGTTCAATGCCGAAATATTGATCTATTGTGTGCCATCAAAAGGTTACCTGATCGCTTCAAATCGGAGCATGTCGATCAAGTCACCGGGGATTTCATGCTAATGCATTGCTTTACTGTCAATTTCAATGGCATCTAGGAACTATCCAGCTGAAACTTCCTTTGCTTATGATGTCAAAACCGTTGGTTTACGACATTCCCCGGTATACTCGACAACTTGATCGACCTGATCAGATGTTTTCGGAGTCGCAGGCATGCAATCTTTGGTGACTCTAACAGCTTAAATGCAAACATCTCTTCTCCATTGTATTGTTTTCCTTCAATCACCACTAAATTATTACATATGGGTAATTTAAATTTCTATAAATATATATTATTTACTTCAGAAGTAAACTAACTAACCCCTTCAAATAAACCGGCCGTTAAGGTATGGTTTAAATCGGCTTTAGAAAAAAAATCGTCACTCTGATTTTGTAAAAAAATCCAAATCGAAACCGAATTGAATATTGAAGTTAATCGGACCAAACTTTACCAGTTTGGATCATTGGGTTTATACTTCTAAAAATCATTATATATAATATTTTAAATATAAAATATTTAATTTGTAATATAGTAAATAAAAATTGATTATATATTTTTAATATTTTTCTTAATATTTTTGTTAAGATCCTATTCCTACTTTCTTGGCAATAAATCAGGAACAAAAATCATATGCTTTCCGTGAATCGGAAGCGGGGCAGAGCCTTCTTTTTGGACTTAAGATCGGCTTCAGCCGGTTAATCCGGACGAAAGACATTGTTAGGTGTAGAGTTTGACTGGGACGATATATTTGTTAAAAAATAACGCATGTGTCCTAAGATGAGCTCAACGATAACAAAAGTCTCGTGTGGAACAAAAATGTAAAAGCTTGTTTAATTCTGATTACTAGTACGAATACGAACCGTGAAAGTGTGGACTATTGATCCTTTAGACTCTTGGAATTTGATGCTAGAGGTGTTAGAATTTGAACCGAATTTAGACTTTAACCTTAATTTTTACATTCTACACCCCATTTTAAAAAATACACCATCCCTTAATTCCTTAAATCCTAATTACAACCCTAATTTTAAACTCTAAATTCTAAATTTATTTTTTAAAAGTATGGTACCAAAAGATACATAATTTGAGGCCGGCGATTTCCATCAAGTAAATCAGACCCGAATTTGAACCGAGTACCGACTGGTATTTGTCCTTTATTTTAAAAACGGCGTCGTGGCTCGATGCTTCTCTCTCCTTCCACAGCAAGCTAATGAAGCAAATGCAAGTGCAGCGGAGGTTTCAAATTTCCAAAGTAGAAATAACCAGAAGCGTTCTATATTTCATCGTCTAAACAGCAAAAGAAAATCAGAAAGGAAAAGAAAAATGACGGAGGAAGTGAAGTTGAGCGTGGTAGTGAGCCTGTTCACATGGATCCAGAGGAGCCGAACTTCGGCGAAGAAGCGGTCCAAGTTTCGAAAATTCCTCGACACCTTTTGCAAGCCTTCCGATTACTTCACCGCCATGAGGCTTATCCTCCCCTCTCTCGACCGAGAGCGTGGCACTTATGGCCTCAAGGAGTCTGTGCTCGCCCTCTGCCTCATCGACGCTCTCGGCATGTCCAGGGACTCTCCTGATGCTCTCCGTCTTATCAATTGGCGCAAAGGTGGCGCCAACACCGGCGCCAATACTGGAAACTTCGCTCTTGTTGCTGCCGAGGTTCTGCAGCGTAGGCAAGGCACGGCTCCCGGTGGACTTACCATCAAGGAATTGAATGACTTGCTTGATCGATTAGCTTCGGCTGAAAACAGGTATTTCGTTTTTCATTGGTTAACCTAACAATTAAAAAAATGTAATTCAATCAGTATGCCTCTCATGCGTATCTTGCTTTTACTTTTTCCAAAGCTACTTGGAAAAGTTCAAATGTAACACATAGCATATGATTGTTTCATATGAATGTAAGAAGAAAACAAAAGAAATTAAGAAATTTCGAAATATCATTTACTTTAGTCCGATGGACTGTTTCTCGCTTTTCCCCTGAAAATGTTTACTTTGGTCGATTAGCTTCTGCTGAAAATAGGTATTTCGTTTTTCATTGGTTAACCTAACAATTAAAAAAAATGTAATTCAATCAGTATGACTCTCATGCGTATCTTGCTTTTACTTTTTCCAAAGCTACTTGGAAAAGTTCAACTGTAACACATATTTGAGCATATGATTGTTTCATATGAATGTAAGAAGAAAACAAAAGAAATTTCGAAATATCATTTACTTTAGTCCAATGGACTGTTTCCCGCTTTTCCCCTGAAAATGTTTACTTTGATAATCAAACTTTCGAAAGTTATGTTTGTTACTCTGACATTGGTTTATGTAACATTCAATTGTTTCTAATTCCTGCACTGTATTAGATGGCTTAAACTGGTTTCTCATTGATATCAAATGAGCTTTTGACTTTCTGCTTCTTGAATAAAAATGCAAGTAGAAAAAGTAATAACTAAATGGAGTAAAAAATGTTGTAAATGCATTACATAAATATGCTACGTCTTTGACATCAGGGCCGAGAAGACTGCAATCCTTTCTACTTTGATTAACAAGACAAATGCACAGGAAATGAAGTGGGTTATCATGATTATTCTAAAAGGTACTATCTCTAAGCATCTGAACTCATTAAGTTTTTTGTCCACTGTGAAAGCTTTGATCCTAGCTTGCTTTTCCTGCAGATCTCAAGTTGGGAATTAGTGAGAAGAGCGTATTTCAAGAATTTCATCCGGATGCTGAAGACTTGTTTAATGTCACATGTGACCTAAAATTGGTTTGTGAAAAGTTAAAGAACCGTAGTCATCGCCATAAAAGACAGGTGAGTTATACATGTTGATGCTACTTGCAGAATCTCTTTTAACTGCTTCTGTTGGGTTAAGTCTCAAAATACTTATTGGTCTGTCATGTTCTAAAGCTTTCATATCAGTTCAGGGACTTGCTGCTCTACTCCGCTTTGTAAAGAATTATATTAACATCCGGAAATAGCTGATTTTTGTTTAGGTAGCTCTTATCTACTGTATTGGGACTAAAGACAATGAACGTCTATAGTGATGACTGAGCACCCTTTCCATTTATGCTTTACTTCTCTTTCTGACATTTTCATCTCATTTTTTCTTTTCATATCTTATCTTCATTAAGATTGTGTTTTGAAATCTTAAATCTGTAATTGCAAGGTAATATAGATTGAATAGGTTACTCCTTCCCTTCCTTAGAAAACATACACCCGCTTGCTCTACCTTCGATCGTTCAGTGAGAAAATTCAATTTTCAGAGAAGGTAAAGCCCAATAATACCTCTTAAGCTTTTTTTTTTTTAAAATGGCAACTAATCCCCAAAACATTAGTTATGCTTTAGTTAAACTTTAACTTCTATTTAGACGAATCTATCTTTTTTTTGTACTGGAGTAAAGAAGTCTTCTATTAACTTTCATTTTGGTTAAATAATAACAGTATGTTTTTCTAAGTGACATTACTCTTTTTGCAGGACATTGAGGTTGGGAAGGCTGTACGCCCACAACTAGCTCTGAGAGTTCGTGATCCAGCTGCTGCATGGAAAAAGGTATGCTTTAGCATGGTTATCTCAAGAAATCACAGCTGATCTTTGTCCCAAATAGTCAGGAATGGAGCAGTAGCATCCATTTTGATTTTATTCATAAGGACATCATAATACAAACTTTTTTAAGGATTGTTGTTATTGTTAATGGTTTCTATATTCTCTTCATTAATTCTCTTATGTTACTTTTCCTCTTACTTTTTTATATACTTTCTTGGTGAATAATCTTTAATTCCCATCTCCTTTTATAGCTTCATGGTAAGGAGGTAGTTGTTGAGTGTAAATTTGATGGTGATCGCATCCAAATCCACAAAAATGGAACAGAGATACGCTACTACTCCAGGTGAGCATATACATTTTATTTTGTGAAACCATATGCCCTCCCATCTCCTTTTGATATATCAAGGTTAGTTCAACATAAGTGTAGAATTGCTTTTTTGGTGGTTAAACCTCCCCGCAACAGTGAGGATCTCTTATTCAGATATATTCTTCCTTAAACTATCAACACTGGAACGAAAAGGGGTAAAAAGGAAAATCTTTGTTCATATGTCACTTCCCTATAGAGAAAAATGCTTTCTATTTTTATGTTTTATTTGATGCTAAGCACATGCATTTGGTAAATGCAATGGGTTTTGTTGTCTCTGTCTTAACAGGAATTTTCTTGATCATCCTGAATATGGGCACGGGATGTCAAATATTATTGCACAAAATATTTTGATTGATAGGTGAGATTTTCTAGTTTTAATACACTGAAGCTTGTATTATGTTTGAAGAGTTTGTCTTTTCACTTGTATTCTATTTTTCCTTTTCGACACTCTCCATTCTGGCTTCCCCTCTCCACACTTCTTGGGCTATAGATTTTAGCATGCTTGTTTTTATTTTTTATTTTTCCCATGCTTCTCTTCTTGAATAATGAAGTATATCCATTACTTGAAAATAGTGGGAAGAGAGGGGAAAAAGATCATCTGAACTGTATATATTTGTTTTCTAAGTGCGGTACTTTTCTAGTAAATATGCAATAATATATGCTATTGATACCATTTTGGTAAGATTTAGTTGCATTGACATATCCATAAGAGAACCGTTTCTGTCGACAAGAATGTGACAAAGTTTTTTATTTACTTGCAAAGAATCTCTGAAGATTTCAATTTGCACACTACAGGAGGCTTCCTTTCAATGATGCACTTACAAAGTTTTCACATATATACAATGGGGCTGTGGTCTATCTATATGACTGATGGTTCCTCTCATATGTATTTTTATCATTACTTCTTCATTGTTTCCTTTTAATGTTGTGTAGGTGTATACTTGATGGAGAAATGTTAGTTTGGGATTCCACTTTAAATCAGTTTGCCGAGTTCGGGTCAAATCAGGAAATAGGTTCTTATATTTTTTACTCTTTTATCCGTATTTTTTTTCATTTTCTGCTCATTGCTACTTGTGTATCTTGCATGATTATTATTAATCAATGCTTTATTATTACTGTTTACAGCCAAGGCAGCAAAAGATGGCCTTGATAGTGACAGACAGGTTTCATGCTGTACAGAACTTGTTTTTCTTATCACTAATTACTATTGTGTGGAATCTTTTCTTGAAGTTTGATGTATTTTCCTTTTTCCCTTTCTCTTTGGTGCAGTTATGCTGTATCCTTTCATGCCTACCCTGAAGCAACTTGCAAGTTGCGGATCTTGCTTTCAAACATGTTGTTATTGTTAATGGATTGAAATAAATTTACCCGCTTCTTGTAACATGTGAGCTTTTCAAGTACCCTTGACTATAGGCTAGATGTTGCATTTGACGTTCTTTATGTTGGAGATACTAGTGTTATTCACCAAGGTTTGAAAGAACGGCATGAACTTCTTAAAAAAGTTGTGAAGCCTTTGAAGGGTCGTTTAGAGATTTTAGTACCTAATGGTGGTCTCAATTCACATCGTCCTCCTGGTAAAGAATTCTAATATTACAATTTCTATCCTGGGTATTTTAAATGTTTTGTTGTTTATTATTCATGCAAACACAACATTTTCTTGGGAAAATAATTGAAGATCAGGTCCAAGCGCAGTTTATAACTTTATAATATGAGCAAGGATGTCTCCTTGTTATGTTTAAGCCCATAACCGTTATGGTCGATATGAGTTAATTCATATTTGTTATTTGCAAATTGGATGGAGTGTAGTCTAGTCACATAGTTAACAAATGCAAATGGAATTGGAAACTTGGTGATTAATGGTTCACTTGGTTCTGTTACAACTTCTTAAGAAGCTTGAAACTTCATTTTCTAACTGTTATAGTCCTAATCTGATGGCTGTTGAGTGTCTTAGCCTACTGCAATTATGGGCCTCTGTTATGAACTTTAACATTCTCAACATACTGGTGGGTGAATGTTGTATAACTTTAGGGGGGTTTCCCGTGATCACGATTCATGTGTTGTATAAATATACTATCAGTGCTGCAAATTTGTGGATTCTATGCATATTTTCTACTTGGGAGAAGAGCAGAAATGATTTCTACACTGATCTTGCAGGGGAACCATGTTGGTCGTGTCTTGCTCACAGTGTGAATGATGTTGAGAGATTTTTCAAGGAAACCATTGAAAACAGGTCTGTGTATATACATGATATATATATTAAGTGGCATGACTTCTCCTCAAGATATATATATTAATTTGAAATTTTCTCTTTCTTGGGTTATTTATGGGTTCAAATAAATTGTTATCTCACTGTCTATCTTGCGCTTTTGGAAATACCCCTTTTCGTATATGTTTGCTCTTGCAGAAATCTTTCATGAATCTTGGTTTGGTTCAATGTGATAATATAACTGTAAAAACAATTTATATTAGTCAACATGTGGTTTGTTGGTGGTGTGCCGACTCTTTTCACTGACCTAGGAACCAAACCTGGGCAACAATTTATGTTGATATAATAGCTTCTATGATTGCTTAATGTCCCTTGCCAAAATCTGAGCTTATTTTGGAAGGTGTGGGCTTATTATGACTTTAAATAGATAGCCGCTTAGATTTTTTCTATAGCTATGGATATGTCTTTGGTTTATTCTTTGCTCTTATTGATTACACTGTTATCTCTTCCATCCATATTATTATTTTTTTCAATTCTGATATGTTGTACTACTTATCATCTTAGGGATGAAGGGATTGTAATAAAAGACCTTAGTTCCAAATGGGAACCAAGTGACAGAAGTGGGAAGTGGTTGAAGTTGAAGCCTGATTACATTCGTGCTGGTTCTGACTTGGATGTCCTAATTATTGGTCTGAAATGTTTGTCTTTATGTTTTTGTTTCTTTTCTTCCTACTCAATCTCAAGATTTGCAATTTCTTGTATGAGTTTCAAGATTGTTATTTTGGTTTAGGAGGGTATTACGGCTCTGGACGTCGAGGAGGAGAGGTTAGTTTTGTATTCCTTTTACTTGTTTTTTTTTTCTTTTGTTAACATTGTTATTTATATTTAATTTTTTCAGGTAGCTCAATTTTTAGTAGGCCTAGCAGATCGTCCGGACCCCAATACTTATCCCAGACGGTAATTTTTAGCAGCTCTCTTAACTCTAAGCTCCAGTTGTTCACCTTTTCTTATATTAGTGAACCATTTCTTTTACTTTTTGCTATGTTACTTTGAGTCGGATGTGAGTGGTGGTTACCGTATTTTCTGATACGGGTATGTTCATCCCCCCCCCCCCCCCCCCCCCCAGTTTTTATATGTATTTGGAGGGTCATAACTGTATCAGACAATATTGTCTTGGTATGTCATATGTTGGA
This sequence comes from Hibiscus tridactylites, assembly GCA_958450335.1. Lineage (NCBI taxonomy): Eukaryota > Viridiplantae > Streptophyta > Magnoliopsida > Malvales > Malvaceae > Hibiscus > Hibiscus tridactylites. The sequence goes on along the minus strand of OY288286.1, from coordinate 75,048,876 downwards.
CATAGTTACAAATAGGAAGTAGTAGCTTCATAGCCATCTTGCACATGGTCATCGAAGCTTTTAGGATGTATATTATTTTTCTTTTTACTTTTCTATACTATGGATGATCCGCTGAACCTTGGTCCATACAAAAATCAGCTCTGCTATATATATCAGCCCATGCCCCTTCTGAAGTTTGAGACCTGGGAATCTTGAGCTCAGAGCAGTCTCGTGTTCCCTTGGGAGACTACAGATTGTAATTTTTGTTATTGTCATGGTTTGTTCTATTGATGATCTCTCTCTCTCTTAACTCCTTTGAATTTGATCCTTTATAGAATAACAGTGGGTCTCAAATGCGCAGAGGGCAAATATTTAACCTTTTATCGCTTCAAGTTTATGTATCAACCTTTATGAGGTGGACACTGCTGCATAGGCATGAGACACTGGACAGACAACTTAATGAGTTGCATCGACTCTCACTTATTTAATCAAGTTTTTTAATGTTTGAACTCTTCTCTAAGTAGGCTCAAATATCTGATATTATGCATCAATAGGTTTAGCAATGTCATTAATGTCCCTAAGAGGACACCCTGACATTTAAAACTTGGGTCTCAAGTTCTTTTACCAGGTATAATCTGCCAGCTACCTGATCAGAGATCCTTTTCTTGCAGATTTATATCCTTCTGCAGAGTCGGTACTGGGCTGACTGATGATGAATTGGAAAATATTGCTAAGAAATTGAAGCCTTATTTTAGGTACATTTCTGGTAATAGATGTTAGGAAGTAGCTGTACCTTCTGGGTTTCTGTGGTCTGCATTGAAATGACTAAAATAGCTTTTGCAGTGAACCTGGCCTAAGGAAACAAAATCAACATTCTTAACTATGCTTCACTGTTTATTTTATTTTCTTAAGGCTTGGTGTGACTTTGATGATAATCATTATCCAGTTGGTTAAATTCAAGATTAAAAACATGCATGCATGCAAATGCACTTTAACTACATTGTTCTTGAACCAAACAACCAGAGATTAATTACATAACAGGCCACAATCTGGAAAATAAAATCCTTAGTTGACAATGACTTGGGTTAGGTGGATCCTCTTTTACAGAGGAGGCTATTTTTTTTTAATATGATTTACTTGGCTGTAATGTGGTGTCAGGAAATATGAATACCCGAAGAAGATGCAACCAAGTTTTTATCAAGTTACAAATCACTCGAAAGAGAGACCGGATGTTTGGATTGAAAGCCCAGAGAAGTTAGCATTTATTTATTGCTCTCTTATGATGGGAAAGTTCTTGGTTTTTTGAAGAACAACATTTTTCATGTTTTAATCTTTATGTCAATTTCTTTTGGCAGATCAATCATTCTTTCTATCACCAGTGATATCAGGACTATACGGTCTGAGGTGTGTATTTATATCCATAATTACATAATATATATGTTGGTCAGACAAAAGTAAAGTGCTACTCTAGTATTTGGGCTTATCCATTTTCCTTGTTTTGTTTAATTGTTTACTCCCGTTTTCTTGATTTGTGCTTGTTTATGTTTCTCTTTGATTTTCTTTTCCTCCAGGCATTTGCTGCACCATACAGCCTGAGATTTCCACGTATTGATAGAGTGAGATATGACAAGCCTTGGCACGAGTGCCTTGACATGCAATGTAAGGGGATATGAACTATTGTTGCATCAATTAATCAATTTTTACTTTTGGGGCTACTTATGTATCCTCTTCTTTCAATTACGTGGTTTCGTTTCAGCATTTGTTGAACTGGTGCATTCAAGTAATGGTACCACTCAGAAAGAGACAGAACAAGGAAACCAACATGATAGTAAAACAAAGCACAAGGAACGCTCTAGGAAGGCAGAGAAAAAGAATGTCTCCATTGTCCCTTCTCATTTTATTCGGACTGACACATCCAGCGTGAAGGGAGAATCCTTAATATTTTCAAATCAGATGTTTTGTATCCTTCAATGAGATTTGCTTAGTTACCAGTCATGTATGCACTAGTGGAAGTTTAACTATGATTTCTTACCTCCCCCACTTCCCAACTTTTCAAGATTCTGCTGCAGAATCTACTTTTAGTTTTAGTTTCAACTTCCCTTGACATGTATAGACTTTGTTAATGTGCCTCCAACACATTCTATTGATTCATTTCACAAAATGATTGTGGAGCATGGGGGAATGTTCTCAATGAATTTGAACAATTCAGTTACCCATTGTGTTGCAGCTGAAAGCAAAGGTCCTCTCTCTCTCTCTCTCTCTCTCTCTCACCATGCATACACACACACACACTCCCATCCCCTCCAATGCTCAACCATTTGCACGTGTTTGGAAACACACTAGCGGCATGAATGTGGGCATTGATGCTTCCTTGCACCAGCAATTATCATGGCTGAATAATAGGGCTAACAAGAAAAACTGTCAGGGATCAAGTATCAGGCAGCAAAGCGGCATGGGGAAATCATCCATTACTCTTGGGTCTTGGATTGTTGCTCTCAAAAGAAGCTCATACCTTTGCAGCCAAAGTAAGGCTTGGATTCCTCTAATCAGAGCCTTCCTTCTCCCTTTTCTTTTGTGCTTTCCTCTATTCAGCTGATAATTCTTTTTACCGCATGTTTTCTTTTAAAGGTACTTTCTTTTTCTTTCTGAATCATCAAGGATGAAATTACAGCAAGACGTTGACGAATACTCTGACCCGTACTATTGGGACCTTGATCTTGCGGATCTTAAACAGGTAAATTCATATACCATTATGCATGTCAATTATGGACAGACAAGAAATTAATGCGGAATAATAGCCACTAAAGTTGCTTCCAAATGGTTGAACAGTATATTTGGTAAACTTATGATAGTGTTATGTTGCTCAGCTTTTAAACAATATCCAAAGGTCTGAGGACTCCAAGACAATTGACTATTACAGGGAGAAGTACTGTCCAAATGATAAATGGTCTCTGTTTCACAGATGCTCTGTTTACTTCTACTGTTCACCTCAGTCTTTGTAAGATATATTGCCAATCATGACTCTAGATTTATCTTGTCTATCTGTCTTTATTAGGTGAATAACCTATGTTACATGAGTTTGCTACATAGTTGTCTATTTTCTTTCTCATAGATTGTAGCTTTTATCTAGGAAAGCTGATTGGCAAGTCTTGTTGAAACTAGCACTGAGGAGGTTAAAGCTTGAACTTTTAATGGGTGGTGGCAAAATAAGTGAGAATCTCAACGACGCTACTCATGTTGTAGTGCTCTCTAGACCAGGACTGGATGTGGACTTTGATTCTCTTATTAAAAGGTAATATATGGCCAATACAAAATTTTGTTGATGAGTAATGTCATTTGTTGTAATAATGAGGTTCTTTTGACTATTTTATGGATCTAGGTTACACTATATGTTCTAATTCTATCAGAGAATAAAATATTGCAATGTGTGAAATTGAAGAGCAATTTGTTTGTTTGGTTTGCTTCCCTTTTGATTGACATTAGCAGCAGTCCTTTGTATTTTTATGTCACATTATCTCGATGAAAAATGAATTTACGGTAGATGATATTCAGGTACTCATTCCACATTGTGATTAAGGATCTCTTATTGTAGACAAATTTAGAAAACAATATTCTTTGTTACTTGGGCTTGTAATTGGATCCTGTTAAATTTGTTTTTGTTGACTTCTTTATAGGTTTATGAAATTCAATAAAACATTTATTTTTTAAAAACATTTGAGATAAGGTATTTTTTATTATTTGAGATATTCCCAAATATTAAAACTTGCTATAGGGATTTGGCGATTGAAATTTCATATTAATTCTTGGACGTTTGTTTTGAGATTATTTGTTACTTCCAAAACGTATTGTTATTTGAAAAGTTCTTTCTTGATTATGATATTCAGAAAGTATTGTTCATTTATGGTGATTGGACTTTTAGTTTATCAACCCTAAGTTTTTCCTGAGTTCCATCTTCTTCCCTACTCATTTGTTCAGCCTTATTTCTTTTGATTACTGTTGTTTTTCTTCTTACCCACATCACTTCTCTTTGTAGTAGTCTCTTTTTGTTTGCCTATTTTACCGAGCTTTTTTTTCCGGAATAGTTTTAATTTAATGAGTTCAATTAGAACTTCAGTTTAATGAGAATTGAGCTACTATAATATTTGAAGGTGGCTTGTTTTTATTCGCTAAAGAATGAGTTAGAAGGATTTTACAGAGTACTCTTACAATTTTCATTTCAATATTCTGTGTTCAGCGTAAGATTTAGGATTATTACTCATTTATAAGACCATATTTGTATTTGTCAAATTTAGCTACACTTTATGTTTCTTGACATTTCTAAAGTCTGCATGGTTTCCAACACGACGACATACCAGGATTATTACATTTTGCTTATTCCCGATTTATGTATTTCTCTGTTTCTGATGAAATTTCTGTGGTGTTACTTTCTACTCTACCCTTGGTCTGTCTCTTAACCTTTATTTTCATACAGATTAGCATCTTGAACATACACATTTTGATGGTGCTATTCTCTTGATCTTTTGTTGGATAATAAGACAGTTCTCATGAGAGAGGATAGTTGTCGGTTTTGTTTGAAAGAATCGTCAGCCAAACAAACAATTACCATTCTGTAGTTTAAATTGTCTTTGAATAAAAATTTCTACAGTGTTCCATCCAAATCCAGGGCTGGGTTTTTTTTTTTTTTTTACTTTGTTCTTTCTCCAGTTGTTCTTTTGCAGAGAAAAATCTTCTGTGGAAAAAGGGGCTTCATGTTGTGGGATCCGAGTGGTTAGAAAGTTGCTTAGAGCAGCGACACAAGCTGAAAGAAGACCAATATAGCTTGAAACCTGATGATGTTGAAGAAACAAGCTTCTTTGAATGGTTTGTGCAAATACACTAAGTTCTGTTGTTATTTGATACTTACATACGCTATGCCTTGCGATATTTTAACTTATGAATGTTGAAATTTTACCAACTTTAGCCGGCACATATCTGTACTTGTATCAGTGATCCTAGTGTGCAGATAACAAGATAAAACTCAATCAGTTACCTATAGGGATTATTTGGGTCATGTAGTTCTGAAATCGAGTTGCTCAAATAGACTTATCGATAGCTGTAAGGCAGGTCTTGTTTGCTTTACATGGTTGAATCATTTATCTATGGACCATGATGTTTACAGCCGGTGGTCGGTTAAAAGTTATTAACTGTAACATTTTTCTCAACTGGTCACTCACTAAATCCAGGTATGCATGGTATTTGGACTTTGTAAGAGTACACGTGTAGGAACATTCGAATATAATACACATGCATTATGAACAAGGAACTGTTTTCTAAGACATCTTTACATAAAGCCTTGCGCCCTTTTTTGTCCCTCCTGTGTGGACATCCTAAATAATAATCTCTTTATGTTCTCATTTTGTGCAGCAAATTGGACCAAGATCCGAAAGAAACCATGCCAGATGTGAACAGAGGCCGGAACCAGGTTACATCTGCTTCTCGCGAAAGCACAATAGAACAGAGAGCAGGGAAAGATCACCTGGAAAGTTCAATTTCATTGGTTACACCTGATTATGGGAACAGGAAGAGAAAACCTGCTAGCAAGAACACAAAGAAAGGGAAAGCCATAGTAAGCCGAGCTCCGAGAGTACCAAGACGTCGTGGAAAGATGTCTGTTAAGATTAATGAAGACGAGTCTGGGGAAAGTGGTTCTGATGACAAAACAAACAAGGAGATAGAGAAAGATGAAGAGAATACTGAACGCGGAGAAAATTTCGAGTTCCAACAAAATCGAGTAGCAGATGAGAACGCAGGCATAAAGTGGCCTGATATAGCTTCTTACACTGCGATGCGTGAAACAAATAATGAACATGCAGGCATAAAATGGCCTGATAAAACTTCTGATACTGTGATGTATGAAACAAATAACGACCAAGGCGGCAAAAAGGCCGAGAACTTCGACTATATGGAACTGAACGAAGAGAATAAGCGTCGTGAGACTTCAAAGTCGGAAAAGCTAGAAGTTATGTCTGGTCCTGTTCAGGCCATGTTACTGGACATGATACCAAGCCTTGGAATAAAGCATGTCGAAACGTCAAATTCCGTTGTCCAGAATGCGGAGAACGACGCCAAGATCCCTGTTGTAGAGGATGAGAAGCTAGATGCAGACATTATTGCACCGCCGCCAAAGAAAAAGAAAGTGAGCTACAAGGATGTTGCCGGAGAATTACTCAAGGATTGGTAAAAACGTATTTTGCATGGCTTTTTTGTACATTATTGTCTTGTGCGTTACTACACATGTCCTGGGACGGTAGCTAGCAGTTTGTGTTTAATCCAACATTTTGTATGTTTCATGTGGTGTATCAACTCCTGTTGAGGAAAAAATATTTTCATGTGTCTTAACATTTGTTGGTTCGATTAGTAGTTTATATGTTAACCCAAACATTGACTTGAATTTAATCCAATATTGAAATAACTATTTTTATACTATGGCTAAATTATAAAATAAGTGCCTAAACTACGTCTCTTTTTTGTAATAGGTGCTCAAAGTAATTTTTTAGTTGAAATAGGTGCCTAAACTTTTATTTTGGCTGAAATAGGAGTTTAAACAATTTTTTTGGCTGAAATAGGTGACTAAACTTTCATTTTTTAATTATTTAAAAGTCAATTTTAGCACCAACTTGGGCACTTATTTCAACTAAAAAATGAAAATTTAAGTACTTATTTCAGCCAAAAAAAATAGTTTAAGTATCTATTTCAACCAAAAAACGAAACTTCAAGTACTTATTTAAGCTTAAAAAATACTTTAAGCATCTGTTGTAAAAAAGAGGCATTGGGCACTGTTTGGGACATACATATCTATGTTGTCTCCTTTTACTTGCTAGTTGCTACAACGATGCTCGTTATATATTCAAAGCTTACTTGAATGAGGAGGCCCAATTTTCTTACTTCTAATAAATATGTCTTGGAAAGTAATTAAACCAAAAAAAAAATCAACACATTGATTCAATTATTAAAGAAAATCAAAGATAATTTGTTATACTCGTATTGTTGTCCTAGTTTTTTTTTTTTGACAATGTTGTCCTAGTGTTTTTTAAAAGTAATCTATAAATAATGCACCATGATTGTGCTTAAAAATGATCATATTATAGACTACATGATTGTTCCGAAAGGTAAAAAAAAAAACAATTCTTGGGATATAAGAACCCTAAGTTCACTACATAATAGAAATCAAACTAAAGATACTGTAAAGTATTATATCATAAACATTAGAGCAAAGAGGAAATCATTGACATTTTTTCCTAGTCTCAGATGCAAGAAAGCAAGCAAAACAAACAAACAAGATGCACAAGAATCACAATTTTGTGCCTCATTGGGATTACTGTTACAAGATCACCATCCATATTTGGCTTGTGTTTCAGCTTTGGTAAGCAAACCTCTAGATCGCCTCTCTTGCAGTTCCGTCTCCTTTTGCCTCATATCGAAGTACAGGGAACCGATTTGATGCTTCCTCTTGTGAAGTTTTGTCGGTTTACCCTTCGACGTAGCAGGCTACATGTAAAGTGAGCATGGTAAACACCAGAAACATAGCTGTTAGTGCAGGTTGTTAACAGTATCAACAAAACAAACATAGTTTTGATGTTTTGATTTAGGACTCAAAATTTCATATAAAACGTCGAAAATCTTAGGATTAAAGAGGTTGAAGAACAAAATTTAGGCTTCAAAACTGGGGTTAGAATTGTTTAATGTGATGGTCACAATCTAATCTGATTTTGTTTTGGCCAACTTCACAAGCACAACTATTGTGAACAATTTAATCTTCTTTCATATTGCCATAGAACATTATGGGTACAACGGCAAATGGAGATAGAAGGTAAAAGATGACTTCAAAAGCTCACTTTGCTTGACCTAAAGCCAATCTCTCCTTTATTCTTATTTATTATTTCCTCACTTGACCGGAAACGCCTAGAGAACACTTTAGTCAAATTAGCATTATCCTTCAAAACGCTCTTTCTTTCATAGTTCTCGTCTGTCTCTTATAATCTTGTAAACCGGGGGGAAAAACTATAGTCATATTCCTCAACAACCAATGAAATCCATGTGAGAAGAACAAATACCGCAAAAAAAATTAGTAACATATTCCCAGTTTTCAGGAATACGAAGAGCCTGACATAAGCATCTTCTACATCATGCACACATTAACAATTTGCTTTATTCACATTGTAAGTCTTACCCTAAATATGGAGGCACTGTAAGCATTATCAATTAATACTACATGTATGCTATTTCGTTGAATGATCTACTCGAAATCTAAAACCTTAACAACAGTAATTACATCAAAGAGACTAACAAATAGCTCATGATAAATCAGGATCTAATGATTTCAATGACCATGCCTATAAAGTAACTTAACAAGTGTATAAAAGAAACACAAAAGAGAGTGCAATACATGGCATGAGAAATATACAAGACAAGAACATAAATTAAACCAACAAGTCGAAAAAGTAGATTAGCTTTCAAGTTCAATACCTGGTAAGCAGGCCCGAAAGCTATTCCGGTCATCTTGACCTGGTCTTCCCTCGGCCGATTCTTTATAAGCTCGTCTTGTTTCACCTCAATGATTTCTGTTGGTATATCATTCCTCCCTCTCTTTCCCTTAACTTTCACCCCAAGTTCAGCCATCACCGAGGAATCCGGTATCATCGTAGCCGCTGACCCATCAGCCCAATTATTCTCATATTGGGCATGGTAATTCCCATAACTCCCATAAGTAGTAGCAACATCACCGGTCCCAATATTCGGGTCACTACTCGACTGATAACTACTATAATCAGCATAATTTGCATAACCACCTATATTTTTATCAGAACCCAAATCATTGCTTACATAGTTTCCCGAATTTTGATCAACACTAGACTGATAATTCTCATAATTACTGTAATTCATAGAGTCTCCGGCATTCGCATCCGAACCCACATCGTAATTCGCATAATTACTGTAATTCATAGAGTTTCCGGCATTTGCATCCGTACCCATGTCGTAATTCGAATAATTGGGGGCATTATGATTAATACTTGCCTCGCTTTTCTCTTCAACAGTAGACGAAATCGATGTGCGGACTTGGTTGGTTTCGATAATGGATCTTCTTCCTGAACCTGAAGAGGGGGCAACGCCCAACGTAGTCGAGTTCCTCGGCGCAGGTATGCTCGACAGAAAGGATTTCACAGAGGGGCCTTGCGATAGGTTTTCGGATTCTCTGCGCTTTCGCCTTTCTTCCTCTTCGTCGTCATCGTCATCATCGGAGTCAACGTGGCTGCTGGGGATTATGGGAGGCTTGAATTGAACGATTCTCTTGGCGATTGGGGGATTGGGCAGCTGCTGTGGTTGAGGGGTTTGGGATTTGGGTTGGGGGAGATGAGAGAAAAGCTTGGGTGTGTTCTTGGGATTAGGAATTGAGGGTTTGGGGATATCGGAAGCTACTTTACCGCCGTCGCCGCCGTCGTCGTCGTCTCTTTTGAGGGATTGTTTAGGCTGGGGAAGAGAGGAGAAAAAGGAAGAAGATTTGGGCGGAGGGAGAGAGGGGTTCTTCGTCGTCGGAGGGTGTGTGATTTGTTGGGGTTCTTCGTCGTCGGAGGAAGCATAGTTGGCTAGCAAAGAGTCCATCGCCGCCGTGCCGGAGAGAAACAACACCAAGAGAAGATATAAAATCCGTGAACGATGGTTGAAGCTTTAGCCCTTAGCCACCAAAATCCACCGTCGGATACAGATACTGCTCGAAAACAAAACAAAACAAGGAAACCCACCCAACTAGAGATATCCCCCATCAACTAGGATTTCAACGGGCCGGGATATCTCTCGGTCCAATTCTATATATATATTTTAATATTTTTAGCCCATTTTACGAATTAAATTGTTGTTTCTAATAATGGAACTCTTAAATGGGTTATATTTTGATACAAAAGATGTGTAAAAAAATTATACAAATAGAAATTTTTTATTCTTTTCGATATCTTTGTTTATGTCTCCACATTAAATTTTGATTCAGAGATTAGAGTTTAAGGTTAGAGTTTATAAAATTTAGAGTAAAGTGTATTTTTAAGGTGTAAGGTTTAGGATTTAAAATTTAGGTTAGAACTTAGAGTTTAATTTTTTTAATATTTTTTTAGTGTTGGGGCATAGAAAGGGGTACCGAAAAGGGACAGAAAATTTTATCCAAATTACACAACTCTTCATATTTAAATTATAAAACTCAAAACCTAAATTCCTAACCCTTAACCCCTAAAACCTAACGCCCTTCATATTTTCCTTTTTAAAATTCATATTTTAAGTTTTTATCACAAGTGTATAATGTTTCTTTATCATAAGAGGTATTTATGAGTTGGATTAGAGCTGTAAATGAGACGAGACATATCGTGAGGTACTCGAGCTTGACTAGATCAAAGTTTGACTTAATTAAACTCGACTCGAGTTCAAATTCGGCTCGAGTTCTTGACGAGCCGAGCCGAGCTACTTGATACCCGACTGTGTTTGGATATACGGTGAGATAATTGATTTTGGATCTTCGTGATTTATAGAATTGATTTTGTGTAAAAATAATTTTTGTAAGTTTTTTTCTTAAAAATTATGATTGTGTAAAATATAGTGTAAAAATCACGACGAAATGCAAAAGCTACTATCTTGTAGCTTTTCCTAAAATTACGTTTAGTGCCCATAATTAATTTTGAATTTTTACATCCAAATATGTTGGCAAAGCGTTTGTGGCACAAAATCTTGATTGAACTAGATTTTGACCCTCCCACCACGGAAACAAACACGCAAGCATGAATAGCTTTCTTAAGGGCAGGGTTGTATGCCAAAACCCTAGCTCCATTAACGTCTCTTGGAGCTGAAGAATATCTACTATAAACATCTTTTTTTCTTTTCTGAAATGACGAAAATTATTATTCTATTGAAAATTCAGACACAGAACATTGGAGCAGACACTTATTTTACAAGAACATGGACTCACTGAGCTTACATTTCAAACATAAAGATTGCAGAAAACTAAATACTCTACGGAGAAAAGGAAATTATTAGCTCACTCATTCATCGCATTACATACTCATTGGACTCTGTGGATCGTTCAGAGCTGCAATGGCTGTTTCAATCTGCACCTTTAGCTCGTCCTTCTCCCTTTCATCTGCCTGCAGTTATGTCAAGCCGCGAGATTAGTAAATAAGGCTCCAATTTATCATATAGGAGAATATTATTTTTTGGATAAATGTATATTTTCATTATACCATCCGAGGGCAAAATTACCCAAATATTGTTCTTTAATTTTTATTTTCAACAATATGGTGATTTACTGTAGCAAATCAGAAGTTAGATTGTGTTCAATCCGTCTTTATACAGTGAATTTCACACATAGCGTGCATGGATCAATACATTTCAACGGAGGACGATTTCAACCTCAATTTTTTTAATATTTTCTAAAAAAATATTGTTCGGTTGGAAGTAGTTCAACTTCTGGTTACTACAGTAAACTAACATATTGTTGAAAATAAAGTGGGGAGTGTCATATTGTTAGAGAAAAAAAAGGACAACAATATTTAAGTAATTTCACCTTATCCAAGATAGCTCAATCTAGTACAAAATTACAAGAGCAAAAGTAAAATGTGCCCTAAATTTTTAAGAAATGAGTTAAAATTAAAAATAATGAAATGTTTTTTATGATGAAAATGGAAACTAAACTTAAAAGAATAATATAGACAGTATTAAAGACGAGAAATTAGAGTAAAAATCTCTTGCCCCTAACCATGTCTCCTTATATGTCTCTTATTAAAAAATACTTAAAAATTAAATTTTAAGCTCTAACCTTAATTTTCATATCCTAAACCCTAAAAAATACATCCTACCCCTAATTTTATACACCCTAACCCTAAGCCACATCCTTAAACCCCAAACTCTAAACCCTAAACCCGCTATTTTAAACTGAAAACACCAACGAGAACATAATTAAGGGGTAGACGATTTCCATCCGAGAAATTACGTATTACCGGGAAAACATAGTATCTGGTTATATTCACATTTAGGAAAAGGAAATGTGAAATTTGAAAAGATGACATATTAGACAACGCACATCATATTTTTTATATTTCAAGATAAGAACACGTTTTAAATGCAAGTTTTTTTATATGTTTTTTATTTTATTTTTTTGGACGCATGTGGATTCAAAAGTTTCTTGGAGTTTTGTTTGATAGTTTTGGCGAAAATTACAGCCACGATGTATGGGAAACACGATTCGGTGTGTTGGTCCAAATACTAGTGTGATGAGATTCAGACATGACAGAATTTCTGGGACCCGTACGACGAAAGAGGAAAGTTTTGATATAATAGCTAAGTGAATGGAACAGAGAAGAAATACAATAAAACAAAAAACAAATTGCTCGCAAATTCTAAAAACTTTCTGTATGCCTTTGCCCAAGGGAATATATGTTTATATATATTTATCTTTTTAATAATACACATATATTTATATGAACATATATTACCTTATAATCACTTTAAAACTATTCAAATAATAATAATATACGTATTTTATAGATAATTTTTTTTACACCGAAATCACTTATTGAATTTTAAAATCAGTAATATTTTTTTGAACAATTTTTACTCAGGGCAGAGGCGAGGAAAAATTGCTCATAACGAATTAAAGCTCAAAAACAAATGATTAAAGCTCTAGTTGATATTCTCCTCTCTCCCTTAAGTGGTGGGTTAAAATCAGTAATATTTTTTCGAACATTTTTTTCCTGGATAAATATTCTATACATAGGCGATGGAAACTGAAAATTTCCACAAGCGCCTTAGTTTTAGGGTATAGAGAGTTAGTTTAGGGTATAGGGTTTAGGGGTTTAGGTGTAGGGGTTAGAATTTAGGGATAGTTGTTTCAATTTAAGGTTTAGGGTTATAATTTAAGGTTTATAGGTTAAAACTCCAATCCTCATCATATTACCCTAAAACTAAACCCTAACCTATAAACCCCAAATTCTAAACCTAAACCATAAATTGAAACCACCATGCCTAAATTCTAAACCCTTACACCTAAACCGCTAAACCCTATACCCTAAACTAATTACCTATACCGTAAAACTAAGGCGCTTGTGGAAACTTTTAATTTCCACCGCCAGTGTACAAGATATTAGTCCTTTATTCCTAGGAGAGGGGAAAGAAAATTTTACTCTTCCTAGATCATGAACCCACAACGGCACAACCTAAAAGAAGAAGAGGGTATCAATTGAAAATTTTAACTACATACTTTAAAAATTATTAACAAAATTAGTAATATTTTAAAAGATGTATGCTCGTTTATATTTAATCTTATCAAATTTAAAACCCCCACCACAATTTATTAAATAATTTATTCTCCACTGTTATTTTTTAGTCCACCTTTGGAGGTATGTCAAATATAAACGGAAGTATAATTTATGATTCAACCTATATAGAATATATTAAAGTATTGATATTTTAGTATACCTTCCCATCTAAAGTATTATTTTATCAGACCTAAGTCGTTAAAAACGTGATACATAACCTATTCTTATCAGTCGTAAATTATTCATCGAAATAATATTGAGATTTAATGATAATTAAAAATCAATATATTAAAAATAAAAACGAATATAATTTTAAACCAAATCACAGATAAAAACGTTATAAATCATGACTCCTCCCCTAATATGATAGTTAACAAATTAATTTGATTTTTTTTTTTACATATTGTCTTGTATGATTGAAGTTAGGAGTGCTTATTGAGTGAGTCCGTCGCGAGTTGACAATTTAAAATTAAATATTTTATTGGTAAATTACCTAGCAAGTTATTGTACTTTTCTAAAACTTTCTACTAGTATTTAAACTTCTTCAAACATATTTTTTTAAGGTAGTCTCTAAAAATCATTAAAAAATTATTAAAAAATAATGAATTGCTCGCAAGCTTATCGAGTCGAGTAAAGTATTGTTCGACTCAACTCGCTAAAATTTTGAGTTAAATATAAATTCGAGTTAAGTCAACTTAAGTCGAGCGTTGAATGAGTTTTGACCGAGAACTACTTACGAACTGCTAAACTCAATAACCATTTTGAAGCAATTGACTAGGGGCATCTAGAATTTGCATTATCTTGAATTAGAAAATAGAATAAAGAACAGGGGTACTGGACCAGTGGACCTTCCGCTTTCACTTTTTCTTTCCTACTTTAGTTGTGTCGGGCCTGATTTTATTGGGACACTCTAGATTTCACTTACACCAAATTATTAAACTATCGAATTAGTATAAATTAAATGAGCCAAAAAAAATAAGTTTAATTATAATAATAAGTCATATGGAAGTTTATATTTTAAGCAAAAAGATTAAAATTGACGTTTTCTATATTTTAAATGTAATTACTAAAGTACTTAACCACTTCATTATTTTATGTTTATTTATTTTCACGTTTGTGAGAATATATTAAATTAGTCAATAAAAAATGGTAATGGATCATCCACTTTATTAAAGTTTATTTATCAATTTCCAATCTTTTTGTCCCACATATCTGGCCGTTTTTTCTCTATTTGATACCCTATGTGTTGTACGCCACCAATTTCTTATAATTTATTTGTCATTACATCATCCAGCATCAAGATGAGTTATATTTAATGTATTTTTCGTATAATTTTTTATTTAACTTTAAACTAAAAATTCTAAACCATAACCTTTAAATCCTAAGCATTAATTTTTAACCTTACATCTTAAATTTATAATCGGAGTTTTGACTCAAATATTGCAACACATTTTTTTATTCCAAATATATGACACAACCAACTTTAATTCTCACTATATTACATTTTCTACAGTACATGTAAAGTCGGATTCAGCTGAATTCGACTATAAACAATATTTTTCTCAAAAATCCCTAAAAAATTGCTTGAAGCCGAATTTTCTTGTACTCGTTTTTAGGGGTATTTTTGGAATTTACTGTTCAAAGTCGAATTCAGCTGAATACGACTTTACATGTACTGTAAAAAGTGCAATATTGTGAAAATTAAAGTTTGTTGTGCCATAGATTTGGAATAAAAAAAAAAATCTGCTGCAATATTTGATTCAAAACTCCTTTAAAACCATAAAATCTAAATTCATAGATTTTAAATCGAACACCTAAAGGTTAAATTAGACTCGTTTGTGAAAAAAATGTTTTCAACCGACAATACATGTAATATTTTCTCTAAAAACATTTACTAATTGTTTATATTTTTAAATAAACTTGGAAGTAAACCTGACTAACCAACTTAATTGTTTTTATGCTCGGATCTAAGTTGCTTGAAGAGTCGATTTTTTTTCCGTTTTAGGTCTTAAATATATGCAGATTTTTACGGGTGGTGGTGTCGCGTATCACGACGCAGAGTATACAAAATGCGACTTGAAAAGGAACAAAAGCAGTTAGAAAAGAATGGACTTACCTCGATAAACACGGTTTTCAACAGCCTACCGGAGACGGCGGTGATGTTTGCCGTGATAATTTTGAGCTTCAAAGATTCAAAAACCTCGCACAATTTGACCATTGTGTCCGTCCTTTTACTGCATGTTATGCTCACCACCATTGTCTTTTCTCCCATGTGTGTCACTTTCAGCTTTCAAAACAACAATTAATTGTAAGTCAAGAAATTTGAAAATAATTAGCAGCTTGATTGAGAGGGAATTAAAGAGGTTTGATAGAGTACTTCAAGAACTTCAATAGGGGAAGCTGTTGAGCCTCCATAATCAAAAATGTTGCCGAGCTTGGTCTTCTTGGATCTCAGCACCGGTAGCAGCTCTTGATCATGCTGGAACCCTGGATTTCTCATCAGTTTTCCAGACTCTAACTCCAAGATCTCCGCCTGGATTCGGCTCTCTTGATCGTGCAGCTCCTGGATGTAATCAATGGCATCCTTGATAATTGAAGCCTTGTCCATCTGCGGGGCATTTCATCAAACAACAAGCAAACAAAGTAAGGATCCATTCCATTTCTCTAAAAGCAAAATGAAACAGCCAAACAGGACATACTTTGCTGATATTTGGAACAACAGCTCTGAGAGCAAAGAGGCGTTCGTTAAGCTTTTTCCTTCTGTTTCTCTCCGAGACGATGTTCTTAGAGGCGACGGAGGAGGCGGCTCCGTCGGGAGAACTTGAATCGTAGTAAGCGGAGAACTCATCCATCGCCAAACTGCTTCGATTTGGATTCAATTCAAAAACAAAATTAAAACCTCTTTCTTAATTTGTAATAATTCGAATTCAAATTCAAATTCAAAGGCGTTTCACTTTAAAATGTACCTGTATTCTTCGTTTTCAAGGAAATATTTTGTCTCCCAATAATTTGTGTACTCATCGCCAATATTCTCAATACTCTCCATGGCAAGCATGTGTTTGATTGATGAGAAAATTTAAAATTTATTTTCCGGGAAAAGAAAGGAAAGATTAGTTTTCAGTTTAGCTTGGACAGAAACTGAAGGGGGAAAGGAAGAAGCCAAACAGAAACAGAAGGATTAGTATTACATAAGCCCGGAGAGTAGTAAATTGGGAGGGGGCTGGCGAAGTTGGATATTTATACCACGTGGGGTACGTTCCCTGCCGTTTGATTTGGCCTCTTAAATTGATCGAAGCCGTTCAATTTAATCCAATCAGATGTGGTCCTCAAGGACGCGTAATCGTATGTAAACACACGAATGATAGACTTCTGCACCACCACCACTCTCTCACGATAACGCTTGTACTCCACGCTCCCAAATAATTGAAATCTTTTTCTTTAATTCGATCTTCCGCGTAATCACTTTTCCAATTTGTTATTAAACACATTTCACTCGTCAATTCACGATTCAAATGTTAAAAAGTTTAAATAATGATGTGTAATGACACGAACCAACTTGTCTCAGTGGTTAAAGAAATAGTTGTTGTTTTTAGAGCTCACGGGTTCGAGCACCAGTAGCTATGGCGCGTAATATTAAAAAAAATTAAGTTTTTAGTCCCTTTCTTAAAAAAAAGTAGTCTTTAGTTCATCTCGATAGTGAAAAAACTTTGTTAGGCTAAAAAATAACATATCTCGATTTTAAGTTGATCTAACAATTAATATTGATGAATCAGAATATTTTAATTTTTAATTTTGATTGGATCATTGTCTCATTTCATTGTGGTTTCTATCATCGTTCAATGGTTTCTTCGATCAAATAAATCATTGAAATGCTATTTTACTTCTCTTTCTTTAGCTCGGTTCGAACTTTTTGAAAAACCTTTCAATATTCTCAAATTTCAATCGAAATTAAAATACAACTTTCTGATAGTAGTATATATAAAAACTATAGTTAAACATAAGATCGGTCTATATTTTGTCCTATGATTAAATTTTTTTCTTGATTGAACATTATTTTAATTGACATCATTATTGCAATATCTAAAAGACTGTGGATCAAGTACGCTTAAATGCAACTATTTTTATTTAAGTGCCAAAGAGTTACGCGTAATTTTAAAAATGTAATTTGTTTTAAATCTCTATAGTCAGCCATCTCCCCAAATTAATAAAATATAACATCAAATTTTAATCAATCAATTAATGATGATTAAGAACATATATTATTAATAGATAATGAAGTAAACGAACAACTACACAATCTATAAATACGAATGTACATGTTTAACTGATTAATTAATAAATCATTGAGATTACAATACATTAGTGAGATATTATGTAAATTAACAACATTTATAAACTGGCACAATATATTAGTGAGATATTATGTAAAGTAACAACATTAATTAATAAATCATTTATAAACGAACAACAACGGTGTTGAATCCCTGGCATGAAAAATCTTATTTGTGCCTCGAGAACAAAATATGCTAGTTGATAATCTGGTAAAAAAAACATTTTTGGGGCAAACGACCTGGTTGAAATTATGGTGACTTGAAGAGAATTATGCAGATAAATTCAAGAAAATTTAAAATTGAGTGAACTACGGTGATTAGAAGGATATAGTACAAATAAGTGAAATGTTGATAGAGAGGTAACAAACTTGAGAAAGCGATTTGGTGGGAAAAATCATGTTGTCAAGTGGGATAAGTGTGATTTGCAAGGAGGATTAAGGGCATAGACGATCCTGGGTTGTTTTTGGGCGGAATCTGAGTTCTTTTGGTGTTGCTATTCAGTGATGGAGATTTGAAGTTCAAAGCGGAAACGTTTTGATGGGACAAATTTCTGTAGACTCTAGTTTGATTAAAAAACGTAATGTGGCTTAAAATGTCAAGGTCATAGTGTTTTATGTATTTAGTGGAGAAAGTCTTATGGTAAGCATTGTGAGGTGCATTACAAGCATTCTATGTCGGTGTTGTCTTAGTAAATTATCGTTTGTACTCACACTAACTCGATGCATTCTTTTTCCTCCGCTTAGGTTTAGGGAGGTTTTTTAACGAGAATCGAATTAATGTATTTATCGAAATAAAATTTTTCATTTTAAAAAAACAACATTTATAAACACGAAATTTTTAATAATTTGAATACGCCTTAAGTTTCATTTAGGTTTCAATCAAAATTATTTTTATCATATATTTACGGTAAAAATTTCAACTCGTAAATAAATGAACGAATAAACGAATGAATAATGTCGCTTGGCAAGGGTTGAGGGTCAAACTTGCTTGAATAGGACACAATTAATAAACATAGTGTGTAGCGCGTGGTAGATGAATAATACAAGTCTCGTGTCAAGCACGGCTAATTAATGTTATGATTATATACACTTGTATTTGTATACATTATATATATTTTTTAAAAACTCTTTAAATTTTTGTTTTCGTAGTTAAACTGTAATTAAAAAAGTATTTTATATATTCATTACTATTCCAATTTCTTGTAATCCTAACTCAATTCAAATAAATTTTCAATAAACGATCTTATTTGCATTTTAAATTTTTAAACTTTTTAAAATTACAAGTTGTTATTCAAATGTTTCAATTACTTATTGAATCTTTTTAATTATGTCGGTGACAATTGTATCCGTTAAAAAATGCTTTTTGAAGTTTAATTTGTTGGAAATCTACTTGAGGCCGCTAATGTCACAATAAAAGTTGAATAATCTAATCTTTTTATGTATCAAGAAGAATATATTAGACCATATTGATGTAGAGATCATTACTTGCAAAAATTGTTGTACAAGCATGTGAGTAATTAACAAAATTTCTTGATATTTTCCATTTAAAATATGATGTATTTGTTAGAAAGTTTGTTGAGCCTAATAAAAAAATACAATCTACAAACAAATTAATTTTTTGTCCATTCTTAAAATTCATTTTTTAATACTTATTATATAATACTAAAATTTTAGATTATCCCATAGACTATCAAAATCTTAGAAACGAGCTTGATTATAAAAAAATTACAGATAACTATTATTGTTTAGTATTCTCACCACGATCAACAAATCTACTTGGCACAAAACCAAAAAAATGTCCCCTAACGTTTGATTGAATAATTTTTTTTGGCTCATATTCTTTTTTAAACCAATTTAACCCTTAACGTTTTATTTTGGGTGAAAATGACCTCTCTGCGAATGAAAGTTGTTAGTCAACTGGCAATAAACAACTTGACAGAATGACGCGTCGGAAAACAAAAATATTTTATATTTTATACAATTTTATAAAAATATTTTTTGACTGATGTGTCATTATGTAAGGTCGGCATATTTGTGTGTTACATTGTTATCGCGACGTACACTGCTATGTAGATTTGCCACCTAAGAAATTCCTTTTTCACAGAAATAATGATCACAAGATTTTGAAGACAGAACATGGTGCCACTGCTGCATATCACAATGTTGTTGGCTGCTACAAATGAACTGAAGTATTAATGTGGGGATGCCATTGCCATGACAAGGAGTATTACTATAAAGAAAACCCCTCAATTGTTTGTCCAAAGTTTTTGACATTTTAGATTAAATCCCATTGGTTTCTTTGAGATACGATTCGTTTATATAGTGTAAAATTAACATTTTTTTTACAACCGTTGAATGTGTGTAAAATTATTGTCGATTCAGAGAGTTCTAATTGTTGATTTGAGAACCCATGGAGTGGTCTCAGTGGTAAAGGATGATGTATTTCATCCAGGTGACTCGAGTTCGAGCACTATGTATACACAAAATGTGTGCGTTATTAAAGGATAAGAAAATTGAACAGATACTAATTTGTAATCACACCGGCATATTAAAAAAACGTTGATTTGATGGGGAAAAACATTTCAATTTGGATTTTTTTTAAGTTTAGGATTTGTTTGATTAATTTATATTCTTGAGCTTGGGTCTAAGTTCACAATGGAAAGACAATGTTTCAATTGAGGAATGTCAACAATGGTGTATGGTGAGTTTGAAAAAATTGTCAGGCCTAAAACAAAAAAGGAATCTTAGGATTTGATTTGTATTTTTTATTTTTGGTTCTGAAATTCTTCTTGGATTGAAAGTATTTGTCTTATTTTTGGATTCCATGTTGAAGAAAATTCTGGTTTTATTAAAAATTGTAAGGATCCGTTTGGTTTAGAAAATGCAATTCGTTTTTTTTTTAAATAAAAAACGGTGAAAAAATGCGTTTATTAATAAAATTGAAAATGGTTTTTAAAAAATAAAAACAAAAATAAGTGAAAATTTGAAAACATAAAAAAAAGTTGTTTTCATTATTTTCATAGAAAATATTTTGAGAAAGTGAAAAATATAAAAATAATAATTTTTAATTTTAACTTCATTTTAATCTGAGTTTGAATCTTTCTAAAGTTATTTTTAAAACTTTAGTTTATTTACTTATATTTTATTTGTTAATACTAGCAAATTTTTATGCCTATTAACCGTGCAAGTTTTCTAATTTTTAAAAAATATAAAATAATTTTTTTCTAAAAGTGAAAATAAAAAATATTTTCTAAAACCAAACATACCTTAAGATTTTTGTAAGCTCGCCATTTTCATTTCCCGTAAGCTTTCTTTCTTTTTCTTCTTCTTTGTTTTCAACCTTTTACAAATACGAAAGATATATTGGGTTTGGGTATTTAACAAAATAAATAATTGTTTTTAATCTAACCACCGATACCTAATTTATTGGCTAATTAATCTAGATTAGGTACTTTAAAGGCCCATTAGGAGACGACTCTCTCAACCTAATTTGTTTAATTTGCAACGTCAGTATTCGAACCTCCAACATTACTTAAAAAATCTAATGTCTCGTCTCATTACGCCAACTATTTGTCGGTGAATAAATAATTTTTTAGCATATAATATAAAACAAAAAGGATATAAATTATCATGTGACAAAAAGGGTGGAAATAATAATATATAGTCTTCATGTTAAAAATAGAAAAATCATCTCATGGCGTGGTTTGCGATTTATTGAATAAGTTAACTAACAAGTTATTAATTTTTTTAATGATAAACTATTTTTTACAATTAACTAAAAGAAAAAAAATTAAAATACAAGTATCTACTACATGATCTCATTCAATATGTTTAGTATTGATTTTTTTGTCAAATTTTTTTAACTTTGACTCATTATTACTTTAAATTTATTATTAATAAAAATGTGAAAAATATTTTTTAAAAGCCTTCAATAAAGTAGTTTAAAAATACATATGTTATAAAATTTAATTAATTAAAATATTTTAAATAATTATGATCAAAGTTAAAAAATTAACATTTAGAAAGTCAATACTAAATATATTAAGTGAGATAAAAAAAAGTAATAATTAATTGTATAATTGTAAAATTTCTCTTAAACCATACTAATATAATTCATCACCTTTTATTCATCCAATGAAATTTGAATCGGACTCTCCTTTGAAGGGAACCAAATGCTCCATGCTGTTGCAATGCTGACATCACCAATTATTACGTCATGTAGTGACGTAAGACGTTGGGAGTTTCATTAAAAGGATGCAAGACTTAACGCACAAATAAAGTAAAGTTTCACACCGTCGGATATTAGATTCCTTCCCCTCCTTGATTGATGTTTGTTTCTTTGGATTTTATGCCTTCACATTTTTCAATAATACCCGCCCCTTCCATTTCACACGCGTAAAACGTGATTTTTTTGGACTTTAACTACAAATATTACTCCATAGAGATGGGCACGGGTCGGGTTTTTAGCCCACCCAAATCTCGACCCGAAAATATATGCTTTAAATCTGCATTCGACCCGATCCGATTTCATACTTGAAAAATTTTTAACCTGACTTAAAAGTTATATACTCAAACTCGACCAGACCCGAACTATTAAAAAATAATAAATTTTTAGGAACTTAATTGTAAAAAAATTAAAGACCTTATTGTAAAAAAAATAAAATTTAGGGACCTAATTGTAAAAAATAATTTTAATAAAAATATATATAAAGAGTAAGCATTATTGTGAATATCCCTAAAAAAATTTAAGGGAAAATTACACTATTAGTCTCAGGTCGGGTCGTATTTTTTCCACCATAAACCCGAACCTGACGCGATTTTACCCTCAAAAAACCCGACCCGATTTTTATATGAAAAATCGACCAGATCGGGCAAGGTCGGGTCGGGTAAAATGCTCATCCCTACAAAATAAGTACTTAATTTTTTTTACCATAGGTGTTTAAAGTACTTTTTAGTTGAAATAGATGCTTAAAGTTTTGTTTTTGGCCAAAATAAGTGTCTAAAGTATTTTTTGGATGAAATAGGTGCCTAAAATATTTTTTGACTGAAATAAGTGCCTCGAATTTCATTTTTGGTTGAAATAGGTGCCCAAGTAGCTGTCTCGTTTGATTTTAAAAAAGTCAAAAATAAAACTTTATGCATCTATTTCAGGTAAAAATAAAACTTCAAACACTTATTTTAACCAAAAAAATACTTTAAACACATATTGCAAAAGAAAATTAAACACTTATTTTATAATTAAGCTATTTTTTTAAAAGTTGTAAAACGTGATTCTTTTACTTAAATAACCAAACTTTTTTTTATAAGGTATCTCACTCATTTGTCAATTATGTCTTGTTCAAGAGTTTAGAGTTATGTATTTGATGATAAAATGTTTTGGTTTTATTATTTTTTCGGTTGTATTCTATTTTAAATAAAAAATAAAACTTTTACAAAAAACTAGGTTTTTGTTTTCGTGCGACACGACATAGGGTCAACGCATTTAAACATCGTCAGATTGGTGCCACGCGGATACAGGATAAGACAAGTCGAAGCTCACTGAGTTGACTTTAGCATCGATGTGATGCTTCAACAATCCTTCCTGTTCCAATTCGTGCTCTTTAATTTCCTAGAAAGACGTCATCTACATCGTAGGAAATTTGGCTTAAATGTCAATAAAGTGACCAAATTATACTTTTGTTCAAGATATATATTTAAAGTGTTTTCAGGGTCAATTACATAACGTTTTTATTGTTATTATTTTTGGTGTTTAACCATAAACGGTCGTTTAAAAAAAATCAGTTAGCTAATTAAAACATAACATGTAACTTTAATTTTAATTTTATTTTTATTTTTATTTCCTTTTAACTTATTTTTTTCAAATCTACAAAATAAACCAAAATTCTTAGATCCTCAAATCTCCATTGTCTCACCGTTCGTCACGTTGAGGTGACGGGATGAAGCCTTATTCGATCATCGCAAGACTTGCATGTCATTCGTCGTTAGATCGACTATTGTTTACTGGCCATTATATTTTTCTCTCTTAATCGTTCGACTTTGTTTCGACGTTAGGCACATCAGCCGTCGAGTTTCGACGATGAAAGGATGGAAGAAATTATTTCGGAGGTCCGATGACGGAAACGGTGGGTATGCATCGGTTATTGGCAGCAGCAACAACTGCAATATGGATCTAGGACTTATGGGTTTAAGGTTTGGGAACTATTTTGAGAATTTTACGATATTTTAAAAAAATTATGACTTTTTTTAAAAATAAAAAAACAAAATAAAGCGTGTCATGTGTCATATTTTGATTGGTTAAAGGTTAAACGCCTACTAACGACCTGACACCTAAAATGGTAACGGTTAAAATATTAAACACCTACCCAAAGAATACTTTAAACACTTATCTTGAACAAAAGGTGTAGTTTGAGCACTCCTATACTGGTACACAAGGCATGAGGAACTATTACTAATAGACCCAAATTATAATTTTTTTTAAGTTAAAGTGATTAAAAGTAATATTTATTCTGAATATACACTCAACCATTTGACAATGCATGCTCAATCACCCTACTACGGCTGCTGGTGCTCGAACCCGTGACCTCTAGAAACAACAAAATTCAACAAAATCAAAGCGACTCATTTCTTAAAAGAGAAAGTGCGGGCTACCTAAGGCACTAAGGCAGAAAGGGAGGAATCATTTCCAAAGCTTCTTAGGACCCAAGTTTGAAAAAATAATGTAAAACGATTACATCTAACATAAAAATGATGTAAAACATACCAAAACCCGATATAAAATATGAAATAACCGAACCCAAAACGATCCGACCCAACCCCAACTTACTATGAAGAGCTTTGCGGCTGAGTACCGAGCAAACTATTTCGGAAATAAAATAAATAAATGCACAATGGTTGTTACTTCCATGAGGGTGAAAATGTACATCGATGTTACATATCTTACAAAATTAGGAGATGCCTAAGCTTAAGAATGACAGTAAAAAATTATAATAGGAAATAACAAGGCAAGGCCAATAAACTAACGAATCAGACGAGATTAGCTAATAGCTATTAAGAATGGCACTAAACCTGGGGACTTAATCTACAGCATATGGCATGACTCATGAGAGGGTATATCTAGGCTCGCCTTACCGGCATATACAAAATGATGCAAAGGCAACAAACTCGCACCTAAAAACATAAAACCTCGAATCGGATGGATGATAACGAACTGTATTTGCAGAAAATTAAAAAGGTTTGAAGAATCTACAGTTCGAGGTTGAGAACCGGTCTTAGTCTTCTCTCCGCTTCCATGCTTTGTAGATCAATCTCTTCCAGAATCATAGATAAAGCGGTTTTACAGGACTGGTCGTCCCTGAAAGCTAGGGTCCATCTCCCGTCGACTAGAGATTTTATCCTCGTGTCCCTGGCCGTGCTAGGTTTGGAAGGATCCGAATAGGGTAATGTTGATGGACGAATCCGTAAGTGTAGCCATCTTGAATGCTTATCATCTATTCTGGGCTGAACATTTTCAAGACATTAGCATAATTACCGGGAAAGGACAAAAAGTATGAATGACAAGATATTCACCCTCGATATTCAAAAATCCAAACAAATAAACATATGACTACTTTGGCTTTTGCAGCACTCAAGTTCTGGTTGTTTCCCTTTTAAAAGTAAATTCATGAGTTCGATTTTTTATTAAGGCATATTGGCACTAGAGTAATGTTGTTAAAACCACTCTTCCGAGGAGGCAGAGTGGAAAAAGAGTGCACCTGTGTGGTCTGCAATTGATCACAACAAATCAGTACAAAGCCAAGGACTAATACACAGGGACGAAGCCAGGATTTGGGATTTGGGGGGGGGGGGGGGGGGGGGGGCAATTTTTAAAAAAAATTTAAATAAGGGGACAAAGGTGGAAAAAAAAATCTTCGGGGGTGTGGGGGGGGGGGGGGGGGGGGGCGATTGCCCCTCCCGAAGCCTTAATGGCTCCGTCCCTGCTAATACACAAGGTGGTGGTGTGAAATTTTATCACATCCTGGAGAAACAAGTTTAGCAAGATGACAAGCCAAGGACTAATACAGTAATCAATTTTTAATTTAAATTTAAATTTTAAAAAAAGGAAATGATATACTAATACTCAATCTAAGTTTCAAGTTAGTTTCAAATTTAGGTCAGTGTTCAGATTTATGGTAAAAGTTGATTCGGGTCTAGGTCAAGTTTGAATTGTTTTTCGGTTCTGGTTGGGCAGGTATTTTGTGCTAGGTTTTGCCAGCTCTAGACTTGGACTATATGATGTACCAAGACCAACCTCAAGTCCTTCCTAGTTCCAATCTCAGTAATTATACTAAAACTCTAAGCTGTTGTTATTCAGATAGGAACTGAAAAAAAATTAGCACGGGAAAAGCATTCGATCAAGTGCATACAATATCTGCGGCATCTAGTACAAAATACACAGCTGAGCTTACATTTGTTCCAGCCAAGGGAGCAACAACACGAACTATGCCATAATTCTGCCTCAACGGTGACTCTTCAACTAGAGCAACCCATCCCAATGTGCCCACAGAAACTGCTAGGAAGTGGAAATGACGTTCTTTGCCCCTTTCAAATGCAATCCGACAAGGCAGTGCATGAACTGCAATGGCAGTGACCAGAGTTAGGGAATTAGAAATCCCAATTGCTCAACTAGAACAAGTAAGAAATCTTCTGAAAAGAAAATAAGGGGATTGAATAGGGTAAACACAGTGCATTAACATGGACATATAATTACTTGTAGAGCCAGCAATACAAGAGACAGAACAGACCAAGTCTTATTTCAGTGCCTGGCTTCAGACCTAAAACATCCAGACCAACTGTCTTGGCACGGGATGTTTCTGGGATATCAATTGGAGGATTGATAGGAGGCTGTTCAGGCGAAGTCCTACCGAGGGAGAAAATCTGAAGCTGATGAAGAAGTACAAATACCTAATGTAGAAAGTTTAGAAATATTAGCAATCAGAAAGCTATAAAGCCATGCTGAAGGAATAAAAAGGATGAACTATTAGTATCTTTAGACCAGCAGAGGAAAGCAAAAGAAACGGGCATTTCTATAGCATACTCTAACGTTAAACATGTTCACATAAAACATAATTTGAATTATAGAGTATATATACAAACCTTCACCAATTCAATCATTCTCTCACCAGAAGCGAAGGATGATTCAGCAGGAGTATCTGTACATTCAACAATGAATATTCCACATTTCAAAAAAAAGAAAAAAGAAACAGAGTTAAGAAAAATGGTTCAAAGCCATCCAATTTTTGAACAGTACTCAATCCTACCTCCAGAATTCAATTTCTGAAATGGCAAAAGTATGCACTTAGGCTCCTTTCGAGGGGATGAAGCCTCAATAGCTACAACAAACTGCTTTAGTAAAAATACTTAACCACCAAAATCACAATTTACAGCAGTAACTTCTTAGAAGAATACCTCTTTTGCATTTTTTCCATTGATCACAAAGCACCGTTATAAGTAGATCAACCCAAACCCCTTTAGTCTCCTGTAGAAAAGCACTTCTGCAGTTCCTATACGAGTCCTGCACATAATAAGAATGCTCACTAATAGCTCATACAGAAGAAATTTTACAATTTAGTAAAAAACTGAAGAGAATAACCAATAAGAAGAATTTTCGCATGTTTTCAAATTATAAACATAAAAGAAAATTTTATGAAGTACATTGAAGATGGTTGGGAGGAATTCTTCCCAGTTAAGGACCATATGATTTGTATTTATGTATAATTTACATATACATGCTGCTTATAAATGAAACAGAGAAATTTTTTCCCTTTCAAATCATAATGATTACCATCATTAATAATATCACGAAAGTTTAATATAAACAAAACTAGCATGGTAAGATTCCTTGAATTTAAAGCGACAATACAATTCCTACTCTTTCTTGTATATTCAGAGAGATATCACTCACCTTCAACAATTTAAGATGATGGGTTTTGAACTCCGACTCACTATAAGGAAGCAATTGTCGCAAAAGCCAACCAGCATCCCACAAAATCTCTGTAGATATATTTGACCGACAAAGAAGCTTGACCAATGCATCGAGGACCTACAATAAAAAGTCATAATATGTTTATTTGAGTACTTTATGCATAGAATGCTATTTTGAACACATTACTTTTCATCTGATTAAATCATAATTTGTATAATGTTAGTAGCCATATGAGATTATGCAATTATCATGATGGACTAATGCAAAAACTATTTATATATTATTTATTAGATGCCGAGAATACCAAATTGTGATTGTTTGGAATGAATATCCTCAAGAAAATCTTTTAGAATTTTTTTTACTGTTAATCTATTATCTATCTGAGGCTGAGTTAATGCTACAATTGATACTATTATTAGTCAATTTTACATTTGTAACTTACTAGTTAGTAACCATGTAAGTTATGGAACTTCTGTACAAATAAAATATATATTTCTGAAAAAAACTTTGAAGCCTTGTTAACATTTCTTTTATAATATATATATATATAATATATATACACACACACACACACACATTTATTTAATCATTGATATTAACCTTTATAGACATTTGAAAATTAATTATAATTTTATTTTTCACATGATAGAAACTAAAAGAATATCCTTTTTCCTTGAGAGAATATAAAATTGCACCAAATTTGGATAAGTGCATAAAATAACAATAAAAAATAATCGCACGGTGAACAATTGGTACGCCTAATTTAGTAGAGTGAAAATACCTGGATTCTATGTATACGAGGACTTGCTCCTGCTCCTACAATAGACACTCCGTATTTTTCCTATTAACCAATGAAGGAAAAGGAAATTACAAAAAAAAAAAATCATACTTTAGAAACATAAGTTCTTTCCCCCTAAACATAGAGCAATAAGCAGCAATGAATTAACTTTTATCAATCCACACTCTTGATGAGGTAACCAAAGAAACCAACATAGAAATTGTCCGTGGCATGAATTGATAAACAAATTAACATTTAGAAAGAAAACTGTTCCCTTTATCTACTTTTTTCTTTGGTATGTGTGTGTATGTGTAGAGAGAGGGACACAAAGAGAGATAGAACAATACCTTCAACTTTTTTAAATATCCATCAAGCTCAGTACTAACACCATCTCTTAGAGAGCCACTTTCAAAAGAAAAAAGTTGCTCTTCACCTGAGCCCTCACCTACCAAAGCTTGCTGCCCAAATTTAAGACAAAAGGTTCAACAGTTCAATCAAATTGATAAAAGTGGAAGAATTTCCTAAAAATAAACTAGGTACAAAATGACAAGCAAATATGTCTCCAAGTTTATGTTTCACTCTTAGGCATCCAGTCATAGGCATTAAATTTATCTTCACGAACTTTCTTTTTTTCAAGAATACTTGCACCTGGTTCTGCTGTCCATGTATATGAGACATTATTAGACTCCAATAGGGAGCGTTGAAATAGTGCTTATCATTATGGACCATCAGACCATCCTTGAGGAGTACTGAACTATAGGTCACTGTCGAACTTTCATGAAAATTCATAGGAAAAAAGCAAATCTTTTAGAAATGAGATGCTAAGAGCCCAGTATGCCCTCTGAAGATAATGACTTGACATTGAAACTCACCAGCAAGAGCTTTTTGTGTTGTTTGCGCTGAGGAAGAATACCAAGAACATCTAGCATTGATTCATCCAATTCTACAATGTAAATACTCAATAAGAAAATAGCACTAGGAAACAGATAAGTGATACAAAATTCCTCATCATTATTACCTTTGGTTTGCAACAATGTAGCCAACACATTCAAAGAACCCAGGGCTCGTGCATCATTTCCGTCAGTGATATAGGAAAGCAAAGTCTCCCTAGACATAGTATGAATGCAGGTTCACAATTAGACCATATAAAACACAAACAGTTATGAAAAATAACCTACAAACAGATCATTAATTGCTTTCAGAAAGGGAAAATCATTATAAACAGCGAAATTGTTTTTCTTTGATTCTGTTTTTTACACTGTTAAAAATTCTCATAAGATCTTTTTTATAGGGTTTATGATTTAAGTATTAGGTATTGGCCAAATTATGCTTCTTTAGAACCAAAAAGAGGGTTTCAAAGGATTGAGCAAGTGCCAATAATGGCACAGATCATCCAGCAAATAAGTTGCCAAGTTAGTCAAATCACCGTCATAAATTGAGTGTTCAGAATGATGCAAAATACCTATGATTTGGGTATACTTAACAAGAGTTCTAACTTGCGTTATTCCTTTATTTTCCTTCTTACCCTTAATGCTTTGCAAATCAAGTCCCATTTCCCATAATCTTTCTCACTATCCCCCGTGAATACCAAATCTGATACATACTTTGACATTTATCGGACTGCTCTTTACAGGTTCATCAACTATTGGATAAGTCTACCAACATAAGTTACAAAATCACTTCAATTAAAGATTCTTATCCTTACATTAAACTTACTCTACTTTTATTTGAACAAAATCTTCACCCGTAAATGGAAATTATAGTTCAAGGCAGAGAGAATAATGGAATAGAACAAAAACCAAAAAGCACAGAGTATATATCATACTGTAAAGACATAAATTAACTTAAACTTAAATTTCAAGATAAAATGAACCATACTTCTAACCCTGTAAGACAGGAATCTAACAAATTCAAACTCATGATGCTGGTACGGAAATCACTAACCAAAATTATAATTACCTGCTTATTATATCATACAGTAAAATTAAAGGCCAATTTAAAAGGCAAACATATTTTATACTTTATAAAAAAGTACATGTCCAGAGTAACAAAGATTTATGTACAAGAATTACAACAAGAAATAAAGAAAATTTTGACTTATGAATTGATTATTTACTGTGGATATATAGCTAATAAATGTTCTAAATGATAAAAAAAAAAACTGAGCAGGAAATGTAAAACATATATGCATGAGCAATTGACCGTAATCAATGAACACGTGTTGTACCTCAAAGAATAATGTGAACATGAAAAACTCCTCTCTGCAATAACTCTTTCGGGATGAACATGCGAAGAACTAGCCTCGTTTGGTATATCAACGCATAATTGTCCAGCATTTATAGGAGTAACACTATCACTGTATGGCTCTTCATTTCCATTTGCACAATTATTTCCAGAAACATAGCCATTGATTTTAGCTTCAGAATTTGCAGCAAGAGACTCTAGTGGATATAAAAGCGCTGCAGCAATGGTGTTTGCCAGATCCTTGATTTTCACAATGCGCAAGATGCAACAAAGTAGGTACAAAGAAGTGACTGCACCAAGCTTCAGGTTCTATATTAAGGAGGTAACAAAAAACAGTTAGCATCTATATAAGTCAAAGGTTAATTTTCAAATCAAAAAGCCCCCAAGAACCAGGTTTCTTTTTCCTCTTTTTCATTACAGAATCCAGAACAATGAAAAAAGGAAAGGAAAAGGCATCATACACTGTCAGTGTCTAATTGAAGTGCTGGAAACAACAAAGGGAGAATCAAAAGCTGCAAAATGTCGTCTGTTATTAAATTCCCAACAACAGGAATCCCAGCAGAGATAACATCACTAAAATAGTAGAGATTGTCCTCAATTTCATCCACTGTAGCAAGTATCGCAGAGACCGACTCCGAGCATGGGTTTCTGTCTCAGCCACAGCACCTATTATGTTAGGAAATAAAAAGGAATTCTGCTGTTTCACAATAAGATTATCATGCAGACACTTACTTTGGATATTCGGAAACCAATTTGCTTAAATTGATGCACTGTTCCCGAAAAAATGAGACCAAGTTTGTAAAATAATCAGAATGAGGGGCACTGGTGATGAACTTATTGACAAAATCATCTCCAACTGGATCAAAAAAGATGCATCAGAATATAAAATTATTTTTACTAACAGAATAGAATGGTATAAATAGGAAATGAAAAGATGATGAACAAATGGAAAAACAGTAACCGACCATGATAAACATTCAGTGTCAGTGAACGCACCGCCGTGCGAACCATGCTTTCTTCATGAAAAGCAAACCGTATTGCCTCTACATACAATGGGAAAGAAACTACTTCTTCCTAGAAAACATGAAAATATAAGAAGTCGCACAAATAGGAAGTAGATTGAAAAAGAGAGGCCACAGTTTTTATAGGGAAAAAATTCCATTCATAAAAAGAGAGAAATACTTACATCTTGAGTCTTTACAAGAAGAGAAATTGTATTCTTGTTTAACTTCCCACTTATTGCTCTTCACAAGTGCAGCATGCCAGTAAAAATACAATTGTTATATAAAAATAAATAAATAAAGAAGAAGCTTTTAAGACTTAAAAGGGGTTAGAAAATTAATAAAATAACTACAGAAGCCAACTATGGGGATGAGGTCAGCTTAAAGAAAAGAAAAACAAACCTTAAGAATGATATATAGTAAGAAAGTAGCTCTTCATTGCGGAAGTCAAAGGAATAAGTTATTAGGTAGTTCACATGTTCGTTACTGAACATATAGTCTGCAAATTTTCACGAGGAAGATCAATAAAATCACCCAACAGTCTCAGAATCGACTAAAAGGATCAACGAGCTGTAAATTTTGTTCTTTCATAAAAAACCAACTTACATATGGCATGTTCTCTTCTTATGTTCTGAATCAAAATGCTTATTGTTTGAAGTAACTGAAGAGCAACACCAATAGTTTTGCTAATATTCAGTATACGTATGAACTCTCCCATGACTTGCTGCTCAATGAAAAAACTGCAGGGAGAATGTATGACATAAAAGTGCTGAAACCAGAAACATGAATCCTGTAGGTATTAAGCATGAAGAAAACTCACTCGAAAAAGGATGGATCGTGTTGATCACCATATGTCAACAACTCCGCAATAGATCTTAATGCCTCAATAACAAAATCCTTCACAGCCAAAAAAAATGAGAGCAGACGATACATGGTAAATTATAACTGAAGTAATAACAATAGTAGAGTGGGTTTCTGTTACCTTATTAACTTCATTAACAATTTGAACTTTCTGCAGCTGGTTCGTTAAATATCTGCATGCTAGGAAACGCGGCGATTAATCTAAAAGCATGATTTCAAATTCAAAGGTACAAAAGTCCAACCCAATTTTCAGGAGCAATCAAGCTGCTCTTCTAATAACTATATATTTAAGGAATTCAAGAGCTGAGATTCAACCATAAAGATTCCAGTGTCATCAAAGCTATCTAAATCTTACTAAAAGAAAAGAAATAAACACAACGTTATATTTGATTTCCACATGGCCAGTCATTGCGTATAGGCATAGTATTCATAATATACAACCTTTCACACGTAATCCCTATTTGGTGGTCAACTTCGGCGCACGCTTTTTATTTTCCATAAAATTCATATAAAAAGCATAAGAAATTAGAAGAAGGAAAAAAAAAAACATCTTTGATTAAGAAAATAAAGCAGCAAATAGCAAAAATATAATGGTTCCAATGAGAAGTAGAAGTTTATTCGTTTTATGTTATTCACAGCACTTAAAGGAAGCATACTACTGAGCAATTTGCCCAAACTAAATTCAAATTCTAACGACGATCAGATAATTAAATCCCTAAAATTACAAAATAATGAGAATAAATTAAACGATTAAGAGAAAAAAAAAAGAGAAGATAAAACCTGAGTTCGTCTAAGGAGAATCGATCTCTGGATCTCCAAAACGAAAACCACATGATTGGCTCCTCAAACTTCAGGATTTGGCTCACCGCGATTCATTCTGACTCCGCCATACAATTTATTCTCGCTAATGTCGATTGTCGAAGCCCAGAAAAGGAAAACAATAAAATCTGCTTCAATCTTCGAAATTAAACAAATTTGATCCGAATAACTTCAAGGGATCTCGATCGGTGACAAGCTGCGCTAGAAAATCAAGGGGAAGAAAACTTTTTCCTGTGAAATTCGTAGCCAAAAAGTGTAATAAATCGGAAAAATATGCAGGCTGGCTGTTTGGGATTATTATTATCATTACGGATTTCTTTCTTTCTTTTTCTTTTCGCCTAGAAAAGCCGAGAAAGCCTTTGAATGATGGTGGAGGTCGCTCTGGGTTACGGTTCGGGTCATATTCGTATTGAGTGGACCAAGCCCAATTATTTATCGGGTGGGTCTTGGTTTTCAAGTTTCCTTTTTAAGAAAACATAAAATAATTTATTTTAAAATAATTTATTTTTTAATTTTTTCTCGCTTTCAAATATTTATGTTTTGCTTACAACTCTAAATTATGACTCCGTCCCTGAAATCAATGAAACACTAGTTTGCTTCAGTGGCTGCAATAACTAGAACAATAATAGATAAAATATTTCACTTTAATTGCGGATTATAAGAAAACATAAAATGTTATGAAAGTTTATATTAACCACATTCGATATAAATTCAAGACATATAAGGGTCGTAATTATATATTTGGCTTGTGATCAATTGTAAATACTAGAACTCGTGGAGTGGTCCTAGTAGTAAAAGATGATGTATTTTATTCAGATGATCCGAGTTTGAGCACCATGTATGCATGATATGTGTGCATTATTAAAGAGTTAAGAAAAATAAACAAATACTGCCTTGTAATCACATCAAACGTATATAAACACTAAAAAATAAGTATATGTTAAAGAAAAAGCGTGTGGCAACATTAGAGAAAAAAGTGCCAAAAGTTAAGAAAATGACCACCATTTTCATTTGAAAAATATAAAACTTATTAAACAAATCACACGAAAATCCATCCACATAAAAACAAACACTAGAGAAACAAATAATTTTTTTTTATTACAATCATATTCTATTTCTACTTAGAGGGGGGAAAATTTCTCATAAAAGGTTTTGAACCCGAAACCTAAGGAAAAAGGAGTGGAGCAGATGAGCGTGCTCTGACCACCAGGTCGTCCTCGCATGCTCAAAACTAAAGAAACAAATATAAAGGAGAATACAACGAAAATTATAATAAAGTATACATGAGAATCCTTGACAAATGATCGACAATGTCACATTCGTATATAATAATAAAATCTAAAAAGAATAATTATTTCTCAACAATCAGTTAATCCAGTGAGATAAAACATTAAGTCTTTTAAGCAAGATTAAATGTTCGAATCTTAACCGTGTGAATAGAGAAAATTGTATTAAAAGATTTGTCCCTATATCAGACATCTGCAAAATTCGATTCAGATTAGTAGATCAATAAATCGAATATATACGATTAAACAAAAGAATAGCCCTCATTGTTTTTGTACAATAATAGCACTCATTCATTATTTCAAGGAATTCAAGTCTAGCAAACTTCTAAATAAGTCAGAATTCCTTTCATTATTTTCATGACTTTAAGTAACCGAACAAAACATGTAGGAACTACTCGAGTTTATTATTATTATCACTATTATATGGGGAACTACTTGAATTAGGTGCCTTATAAAATTAAATTAAATAAAAAAGAATATTATCTTCACTTCGTGGTGGGCCACAAAGACTCTTGTCCAGAACCTGTTCGAGGCCTGATGGATCCCGTCTAACCTAAATTTGTACATTACATGTTAAATTCCAATGATCTGAATTCAGCTTAAATAGCACTGTTTTTTATTATTTTTATTAATTTTGGTAGGTAGGTTGTGTAAATATTAAGCCTGTAAATGAAACAAATAAACACGAACAAGAGTATATTTATGTTCGTTTAATTTTAACCAAATAAATGAACGGATACAAACAACAAAACGAACATAATTTTTTGTTCGTGTTCGTTTGTTAAGGAATGCAGCATGTTCGTGTTCGTTCATGTTCGTTCGTTAAAATGATAAACGAAAGTAGGAGTGAGAATTGTCGGGTACCCAGTTTTCGGGTACCTCATTAGGCGGCCCGTGTCCCGGCCCCGGGTACCCGTAAAATTCGGGTACCCGATTCTTATTTTTTTATTTTTTTAATTCTAAAATTAAAAAAATTACATATTAAACACAAAAATATTAAAAAAAAAATTAAACTTAAAAGAATATAATACAAACATAGAAAAAATGTAGGGATTTAAAC
The DNA here is from genome assembly GCA_958450335.1 of Hibiscus tridactylites. Taxonomy (NCBI): domain Eukaryota; kingdom Viridiplantae; phylum Streptophyta; class Magnoliopsida; order Malvales; family Malvaceae; genus Hibiscus; species Hibiscus tridactylites. Next base: position 75,013,229 of record OY288286.1, on the reverse strand, counting down.
TTAATTTTAGAGTGAAAATATTAAGAAACATAAAATAAAAATATAATTTTAAATATAAAATATATATATATATTAATTTTTATCGGGTCGGGTATTTTTTTTGGGAATTACCTGACATTTTAGGTTCGGGTCAATCAGGTCGGGTATTTTTGCCCACACCTAAACGAAAGTAAGTGAACACAAACGAACGAACATAAAAGGACATATGCGAATAAATTTAAACGAACATAAACGAACAAACTTATGTGAATAAATTTAATTTTTAATATTATGTTTGTTATGAAAAATAACAAATATAAATAGATAAGTGAATAAAATTGAACGAACATAAATGAACATATTATCGAAAATAAACGAACGAATGAGCCTTTTGTTCGTTTGAATGACCCTTAACCTACGCATGTATGCATAGGTTAGACAAAACCCTAAATTGTTATTAAACCAAAAGAATTAGAGGTGTTAAATTAAAATTTTAGAAAATTTAATTTAAATATTAAAAAACTAGTTTAATATGAATTTTTAAAATTTAAGGGATGCATTTATTTATTTTCAAAAAATCTAAAGGACTGATTGTGAAAATTTCAAATTATTGAGGGCCAAGTTCCTTTTTTTGGGCCATTCTCCTCCACCTTCACTGCTTCTTCTCCAATAATATAACTCCTCAACGGCTCAACCCGTTCAAATTACAATTTGCAATCCTAAAATGTAAAACCCAAGCTTGGAATTCATTTAAACCCTCGTACTATTTTCTGGAAATCACTGTTAGACAAAGACTTGAGGTTTCAACTGCTGGAGAATTCAGATTTTATCTCTCAGTTTTCCAGGAAAAAAAAACCCTTTATTTCTCTCGATGGCAACAACAATGGCGAAAGTACTATAAAATAAACTTTCTGTTTCTGTTTTCACTAAAACCCCAATTTCTCTCTCTTTTCCTGGATTCCAAACATTCATTCTCTTGCTGCTAATTCCAATATGCCCATTTCCTACCCTTTGTTGCAACCATTTCTTCTCATTTTGTTCCTGCAAATCGTCGTTCCTCGTGTATTTGCAGATAATTACACCAATGGAGATTACCGTAACGTTCCTTTGCCGTCGCCGTCGCCGTCAAGAAGCGGGTTTTCTCCGTTCAAGCCGAGCACCGCCGTGTTCGTGTTTCTGGCGGTTCTATCAGTTTTGTTCTGCATTATTTTCCTTCTCTTGCTTTATTCAAAGCGTTGCGGAACTGATAGTGAAAATAACCCGTTCAGTTATTATACCCACGCTTCGGCATTGGTCTCTGTTGTTTCAGCCGGGCGGAACTCGGGGATAAACCCGGTCGTGGTCGAGTCGCTTCCCCTGTTCCGGTTCAGTTCTCTGAGAGGCCAAAAAGACGGACTCGAGTGCGCCGTTTGTTTAGCCAGATTCGAACCGGACGAGCTACTCAGACTCCTCCCCAAATGCAAACACGCGTTCCACGCCGAGTGCGTTGATACTTGGCTCGACGCGCATTCCACTTGCCCGCTCTGTCGTTACCGAGTTGACCCGGAAGACATTCTCTTAATCCAAGACCAAGATCCGCCGACTATTTCTCCTTCCCCTTCCCCCTCCACGAATCAGCTCGAGTGCACTGAGTCAGATCATTCACGGACGCGGCGAGTTTCGGGGCGGCACTCGTACGCCGGAACGACGTCGTGTTGTAGAAAAGACGGGCTGCTTTTAGTGAGAGAAGACGAGAGGAAGAAGAGACTGGAGCACCGGATCATAGTATCGGGTTCGGGTGGGTCGGGAGGATCGGGAGGTGGGTTCCATCAAAGGTGGAGCGACGTACAGCCGTCGGATCTGCTGTATCTACGGTCAGAAATGATAATAAGTCAGAGCCGTAGATTGGGCGTAGGATCAATGGCAGGGGAGGGAAGAAATAATAATAAAAAAATTGGAAGAGATGAAAATGGAAATGGAACGGAGAGGAATGGTTCAGAAGCAGAGAGAGGCATCGGTAGAAGCGTAATAAATAATGGTGTCGGAATTCACGGGATTTATTAGTAGGTTTTCGAGGGTTTTTTTAATTATTTTTTTAGTTTTAGTGTTTTGTTTTTTTGGTTACGTCACAGTCCGTCCGTGATTTTCTCAGAAAATAACGGAGGGGAAACGGAGCCATTTATTTTGTGACCTTTTTAACCCTATACTGTCACTACATAGCTGTTAATTTAAAAAAAGTTCACGTCTAATTATTTAAATTCTTGTTATTATTCCTCAAATTTTAAAAAAATTCAAGTTTATAAGCACTCAAATTTTAATGAGAACGATCACTCAGTATATTAATGGATCTTGTTTTTTATAAAAAAAATTAAATTGCAATTGATTATTATCAAAATAGTGTGTAAAATAGTTCTAACATCTAAATTCTAAAATAACAAATCACAAATACATTAAACGAACATATCATAAAAAAAATAATGAGTTGATTTTAAACTTATCGAGTTGAGTTAGACTTTGTTCGACTTAACTCGTTAAAATCTTAAATTAAATCAATACAAATTAAATGTTGGTAGAATTTTGACAGAGTCAAACTCAAACTGATAAACTCAGTTGACGCTAGAGGTGGCAAACATATCAATCAGTTCGGAATCGGTTTGGGTTATTTCAGGTCTGATGTCATTCGGTTCAGATACGGTTCTATTGTGCTTCGGGTCATTTTGCGTCGATTGATTTTCGATTTGCTTCGGGTCAATTTTGAATCAACGGGAGATCAGTCGGTTTTAATCAAGTTTTTAGGTTGGTCAGTTTTTACACCCTTTTATATGGCTTTATAAAATTAATATATTTGACTTTTTGGTGAGTTGTGGGGTTGTTCATATCTCATCTTTCTTTATTTCTATTAATATTTTTTATTTATTTCGGGTTGTCTTCGGTTCGATTTCATTTCGGTTCAACTAAAAATGAGTTTATTTTCGGTTCAATTTCGTATTTTAGGCTAAATTTCAGATTATCATGTCTGGTACAATTTTAAGTTCGGTTCAGATAAATCAATTCGAATCTCAGGTCAAGTTTACCCAGTCTAGTTGACACCTTAGGTGGGACTAAGAGGGTTTGGGCATTTAGTGGGGTGGAGAAGGGGGAAGGGCGCAGCAACAGAATGTGTGAGGAGACGATTGGGTCGAATTGGTTGTAGGTCGCAATCAGATGTAGCATCAGTGGATCACAGGCTGGCCATATTATTGCTGCTCTGCTCTGCCTTCGTACCTCAAACAAAATGGATTTTTTTTAATAGCTTAAAATTGTTAAAATAAATAGGATTGAATGTTCGATACACTACGGATTGATAGCTGCAGCACATGATTTTCAAATTTCCAACTGACACTTACTACTCAAACCAACTTGCTTTGTTTGGTCCGCTTCCTTGTTTTATTTTGGCTTAATACACTTTTTTCCCCTAAATTTTATATATTTTTCTAATTTATCCTTTAAAATTTATTTTGATTATTTTTTCTCTTAATATTTTTGACGTTACTCGTATTACCCCTACCAATAAAAAAATATATCTTGATCAATTAGAACGCGCCATGTTATTTTTTTATTTATTTTTAAATTTTAAAATAAAAATAAATATATTAAAATACTTAAAACACCTTCATCTTCATCCCCTATCATCTTCTTCCCACCATTTCTCTCCAATTACAATCCATGATTCCCCACTCCAACTTGGTTTGTTTGGTCCGCTTGTTTTATTTTTTAAAAAACAGTGAATCAAACTAATCTTGGAGTTTTTTTGGTAAGTAAAAATTTAATTAGAATAAATTAACTCTAATAGTCAATTCATAAAATTGACATAATTTTAAAATAAAAACTGAGTTATAAAACGAGACTTAATAACTTAAAATTTTTTTGAGTCTCCCAACTCTGTCTATATATGTGAGTAAAAAAATATAAGTTATTTATATAATTATAGAAATCACTTAAATTAAAATAAATTAATATTATAATATTATAAATATTTACAACTAAATTTAAATAAAAATCCGAACAACTTGACTGAAAAAGGTTTCAAATAAAGTTCAGAATTATAAAACAAGATTCATCAACTCGACTAACTCAATTTTTTTTACTCAACTCAATCTAATACTCACATCTAGTTCTCAGTCTAAAAGCGGTAAATGTCTATACTACTATCAAACATGCAAACGAACGTGTGAAATTTCTTTGCTTTTGAACAAAAACACTAGAATTACAAAGCCCCAAGGGCTTAAATTAATCAGTGATTACATTGCTTACCAGCATTAGCAAACAAATTATTATAAGATACCTCTACATCTCAAACCCCCCACCCAAAAAAAAAGATGAAAAAAATAATTATGATAAATAATAATAATAATAAAAGATAATAAAAAAACTGTCTGTTTGGAAGTTTCTGGTAAAGATGTCTTCCAATGTCACGTCCTCCTATTTTTGAATACTGTCTTCAACATTGCCTCTACATGAATGGTCAAAGCTGCATGAAGAGCTGTATCAAATTTGCTACCATCTAACAATAATACTCTCGTATACGGCTATACGCTAGTCGCCTGCAACATACGCCTTCTCTTCGTAGTATTTCTTTTCACTCTGCGTTTTTTTGGCGTTGCGTTTCTGTATAGGAAGCAGGCACAATAATTAGAGGAAAATATACCCCAAACATACTAACAGAGATTATGCGTTAGACATCACGTATTCATGGCTTAGTTTGAACACAAAAAAGATAAGATGCATGTATCATGCAGAAATTTACGACATCCACAGTCGAATATATATTATCTGGAATGTCTCAGCTAATAACATTCAGAAAGCAAGTGCCTAGCAAGTAGTGTCATTCCGTAACAAGGCGAATATATACCCCAACCATACTAACAGAGATTATGCGTTAACATCACGTATTCATGGCTTAGTTTGACCACAAAAAAAGATAAGATGCATGTATCATGCAGAAATTTACGACATCCACAGTTGAATATATTATCTGGAATGTCTCAGCTAATAACATTCAGAAAGCAAGTGCCTAGCAAGTAGTGTCATTCCGTAACAAGGCGAACTGCTGATAAACTTGTATCAGTAGTCATCTACGATATCATAGTATAACAATAAATGCAAACACCAAAAACAATGTGGAAACAATACCAAGTAAGCCTCGTGATTGGCAACTATCCTTTGGGCTACCGAACTTGTGGTTATACTTTTAGGGCTTTCAAGCATCCGAAAAATTCCGATGGACTTAGGAACTGCGTATGGATCGGTTTCACCCTGTAGGAAGTAAATTATTTTAAATCGATAGACGTAAGGGGTCATATAACAATGGAAATAGAACTGTGGTAAGCCTGAAAACCTACAGGCAACAAAGTGTTGCTCTCTGCAATTGTCCCATGCACAACCAAAGAAATGTTAAAAGTTGTAATCTGTTCAAAATAAAGAAAGTAGCCTTAGAATGCCTTCTCATTTTAAAAGAGAGAAAAATATAGCAGTAGTATCGAATAATACGAGTTGCCAATATCATAGCTGTAGAGAATACATGAATGCACTATGATACACGCATATACATATGTCTTATATGTTTCAGTGAGGGGATGCGATTTGCTATACCGGCAAAACTCAAATCATAGTGGTAGGGTACAAGTATCTAACGAATGGACATACTTTGGCATATAAGCTGCAGGTTTGGCAAATCCTGGTTTCGCGGGGGGATTTGCATAGGCATACTGATATAAACTTAAGAGAAGAAAATTACATACCATGTCCTTTGAAACTCCCCAAGGTGCACCAATGATAACTTCATCGACATAACGGCAAGCTAACACACTAAGAGTGCGCTCAAGTAAATGCATAACTGGGTAGGGCATTCCCCTTTGCTCGCTGCAAGAAAGGAGATTCATAAATTATTTCTTGCATAGAAATCGCTGATACTAGATTTTGCATCAATGCATTGCAATAGTAGGTTTAGAGCCAATGTTAACTTTCATCCTTCTGAATTCAATTGTCCTAACAAAATTTAAACGGTAATAAACTAGACAGAAAAAAAAGCATGACACAGATAAAGTACCTCACGATATGGTCAGCATGGATACCAACTAGCAAAAAGTCTCCAAGCTTCCTTGCCTTCTTGAGGATCTGAGTAGACATAAAAGATGGCTTAGGGACATGAGCAAAATGGAATGAGTTGAAAAGGTTATTTACTTATCAATAAATGAATAAGACTATCCGTTTATCAATAAATTAATATTTTTTATTTTCATCACTACGATACATAAATGACAATTATATGCTGTACTTCAATATTACAACAAAAGGACTAATGCACTTCAACAAATAAGACGTGCTTCTAATGGTACACTGTCATTTGATAATATGGGGTATTATTGCTTTCTAATACTTACGAAGCTAAATATTATACAAACCTATTACCCACCATGCTAGTTCCCTACATTGTTGGGGAACCCTTATATCAAAATGTAAAGGGTTTAGCAGCAGTAAACAGTACACTTGCTCAAGAATTACAACAATATGTGCATTAAATGAGGCCATAACGAGACAACTGATGAATGCATATCTTACAGCAACACTAGAGGAACTAAACTTGGTAAGATGAAGAGCAATCACCAAATTGTCAACGTGTTGCATGTTTATGCCATCATAATAACATAACCAACAAGAAAATAAGTCGGAGTAATTATAGACAAGTGAGTAATACCTCCACATGCCCTGCATGAAAGAGATCAAAAGCCCCATCAATGTAGACAATACGAGCATTTGGTCCAGGACCCTGTGGAAAAACTGAATGAGATCGACAGGGAAAGAGAGCCAAGCATTACACAAAAGAATACTACCATAAAGGAAGAAAGAAAGCAAAAGAATAGCGGAATCTTCTCCAGCACCATTCGTGCCCTTGGGCCTTGTCACTCTTCCTCAACTAGGATAGATAAGAAAATAGCTTTTAACCCTTGTACAACTGTTTGCATGCCATTGGTGCAACAGGCTGTTGCCTGTCGATCCAAATTCATACTTCCAATTTTGGTAACAAATTGTTTTAGACCAGCTCTCCAAAAATTATCTTTCATGCAAATGATTTACACACACACACACACATATATATATATATACATATGTATCTATAATAATCTATTAACCATCCCGCATGCATTTTATTCGGCTTTTATGTTCATGATGGTTACCTTCCACAGGAACTTGCTTGTATTTATGCAACACATCCTTAATAAATAGATGGCGAGGAGATTATGTGTCAAAGGGGCAGGTAGTCAATTTGGTCATGACAAGAGAAATGCTACAGTAAATGATGAATTTTGTCAGCCTAATTTAAAGAAAGATGTCATAAAATTATCTTTCGTAATTATCACAGGTGAAAAGATAGAAAAGAATATAGGACTTTGCATGCCTTTACCAAGCAAACTTGGTGAGAGACTAGTGTAACTTTTGTAATAGGATTCCAAGCAGCCATGGAGGTTTTGACACTAAAACTTTTTGTTGACAGATTTTCAAAGATATCACAGTTTCTTCCATTTATTCCATGTTCACATTAAAATTATAATTTGCCATTGAGAGCAAATCTTGAAGGAACTTGTGTAAGATACTTCATAGAAAGCTTAGTTGCTCCTCTTTCAATCTACAAAAGATGTCCAAATGATATTTTTTTTTTCACAAGGCACTGGATGATTATTTTTCTATTAGGAAGGTAATTACATCCTGTGAAAGACTAGACATATAGGAAATTAGGATTAAATCACCTTTTTTTTCTATTTTAAAGTGGTATAGAATTAAATTACCTTTTCTTCCACCTAGTGCAAGGTGTCTAAAGGGGAATAAAGGCATGTATCAGAATTCAGAAACATACATCACCCAAGCTTTCCAAGTGGTAGTCATTTTTTTTCATTCCTTACCCTTTTGAGGCTGATAATTAAGTGAAAACAAATATAGTATTAGTACCTTTCCATTTGAGAATTGCACAATCCGCCGGGATGTTGGTAGAAATTGAGAAAGCTGACCCCTTTGCGATTGTTGTCTTTTGCATGAATCTCCCTCGGAGCTTTTATTATCCTTCATAGAAGAAAGTATTCTTCCTACGAACATATAAGTTGTGAAATAATTAGAAACAGTATTACACTTAGCACACGATTTAAAGAAGCTATCAAATAAGAAGCCCCAACCAAAGGAATATGAAGCATGTCTCAAAGAAATATCAGTACCTACAATATCCGTGCTGGAGACACCTTCAGTTCGCTTAATCTGCTTGTAGCGGCCAGCTTTCTTTGCCAGGGCATAAGCATCAGATCCATCTGGGAGAAGGCAAGGATCATCACCATGTATTATGTAGTCAATCTTATGCTCATTGAACAGAGTGTTCATGAACTTCTCAGTAATTGCATAGGGGGCATTTGCTATTACTTGATCCACCCACTTCAATCCACTAACAAGTGCCAGCCTGGAGAGAACTTCAAATAAGATCCGTTAAACCATCAACTAAATCAATTAAAAAAGAGGAGCCAGTACCAGGGCAGCCTGATAAGTTTGATACAAAGAACATATCTAAGATATAAAGCCTTCTAACATATAAGGTATTGTAAACAAAATTGTTCCACCAGCTAACTAGCCTCTACAGTCCATCTTCATTAACTAACAAAACAAGCATACATGAAGTTGTGAGGGTTCGATTCTACAAAGAAATCCGTCAATAATTATTGCTTAGGCTTCTACCATTGTCAATCGTCAAACCAAGATATTAAGAATGCTTTCTATGTGATAATTAACGATGATCGAAACGGAACTATTTGCATGCGTTAATGGAAAATAGAACAAGGCACGAATGAAATAGAGATTATGAAATCAAAATACCAAACTAAAACCCCACATACACCCAAAAAAGAAAGGCCTCGTGAATACCTCTCTTCCATGGATAGAACAGGGGGGCCTTTGTTAGCAACAATCTCCTCGTCACTCACAACACCCACCACTAATTCATCCCCTAAAGCTTTAGCTTGCCTCAGAGCATTAGCATGGCCATAATGCATGAGATCAAAGCATCCATCCATGTAAACCCGTATGCGCTTCCTCTCAGGCTTCTTCTTGAGTAAGATCCCAAAATCTGACCAACCATAAGATGGGAAAACTCCAACCCCACCAAAATAAGAAGTGGAAAAACCGAGCAAGGCGGCCGTTACCATTAGGCCACCAAACAGATGCGGGGAGCTATACAACCAATCCCAAATCCAATTGTTACTCTCATATTCCATCGTCATTCTCCCTTCAAAAGCTCAATTCGAGGAGACACAACAAAACCTGAAAAATAACAATATCACAAACTTTTTCTTTAAAAAATACAAAAAAAAAAATCATATACCTAGAATTTCCGAACCTTCTGATCTAACTTCGCACTAAAATTTATATGCCTCAAAGAAGATCATAACATACATGTTTCTACTTTTGCACAGAACAAATCACAGCGAATCCAAAAATTGGAAATAAAAATACAAAAAAACATATAAAAATGTGTTAGATGCCTTAAAATACATTTAAATTTTAAAGAAATGCAGAAATTAAAGATCATAAGATGAATTTGTTAGAACAATAACAAATCTGAATCTTACCCAAATATCATACGAAGCTCTGATTCAACAAAATGGAGAAACTGAAGCGCGTTTGGATTAATTTTTTTGTTGCAAACGCAAGAACACGGGATTTGGAATATGAGAAGATGATAGATCGAATCTTTACCCTCTTTTTTTCTTTTACTTTTGGTTTCCCTTAGTGTTCGTGTCTCCTCCTTTTCTTTCTCCTCCTTTGTTCTTTGATTTTCTTTTCCTTTTTAATTTTCCCTTTTGCTTCTTTACCACGGATTTCAGACGAAGAGCTGTCCCAGAAATATATATATATATAATAAAATAAAATAAATAGTAAATACAGATAATTTCTCATTCAAAAAGATCCTCCCTCTTTCTTTGAACTAATGAGATCCTTCCTTTTCTAAAATATTAAAATTAAAAATATCTTCGATGTATTTATTTATGGATTAATATCCTATACACTGTTGGTGGAAACTAAGAGCGTTTTTAGTTTTAGGGTATATGGTTTAGGGGTTCAGATGCATAAGGTTAGAATTAGGGGTGTTCATGGTAGGTTAACCGTACCGTTTAGCTTAAACGGTTGGTTAACCGTTATAACATTTATTATTTGTAATTTAATTGTTACTAACTGTTAAAAAACGGTTAACCGTTAATTTTTAAAATGGTTAACCATTATAGTGGGTAACCCGTTAAGAAACGGATTAACATGTAACCTATTACGATTTTCTTTTCAAGTGTTCATTATTTATTTTTAGAATAATAAATATATATCTCCGATAAATATTGTATTAATTTTTTAAAAAAAGTTAACTTAAATAGAGAAATTTTAAACACAAACTTTATACTTAATTAAATAAAATACCTATGGGTTAACCATTAACAGTCTTTTTTAGCGGTTCGGTTAACCGAAACCGTTTAACCTTAGCTGTTAGGTTAATTAACCTATAAAATGAACAGTTATACCGGTTAACATTTACGGTTTATTTTGCACACCCCTAGTTAGAATTTAGGGATAGTTATTTCAATTTAATGTTTAGGGTTATAGTTTAGGGTTTATAGGTTAGAGTTTAGTTTTTAAGGTGATATGGTGAAGATTTAGGTTTTAACCTATAAACCCTAAATTATAACATTAAACCTTAAATTGAAATAACTATCCCTGAATTCTAACCCCCTACACCTAAACTCCTAAACCCTATACCATAAACTAACTCTCTATACGCTATACTATACCCTAAAATTAAGGTGCTTGTGAAAACTTTCAGTTTTCCGTATAGAATATTTATACTTTCTAAAATATTAAAATTAAAAATATCTTCGATGTATTTATTTATTTATTAACGTGTCTATTCTGTGAATCTTGATTTCTTCAATCTTAAGTCTTAACGAAAGGCTACCTTTGACCAAGTGGGTTCGTAAGTTTGGAGAAATCACATTGATAGTCTCTAAACATTTTGAGTACTTTCATTTTAGTTGTCAAACTTTTAAATTTTGCAATATAATCATTGAATTTTCATACATTTTCATTTCAGTCCTTTTTGTTAGCTACCGTTACAAAAATGCTGACATAACATGCTAATATTTTCTTCCTAAACCTCTCTTTAATTTTTCAATTTGATAAGCGTTGTAAAGGTTGAATTTTTTATGAATTGAACGATTGTCGGTCAATCTCAATAATAGAAAAGAATATGTTTGGTCAGAAAATTGACATAATTCATTTTCGAGCTAATTTGAAGAAATAAACAATTTTAGCTTATAGTTTTGATCAAGATTTGGGAAGATTGAAAGTTTTTTTATTAGTTTTTTTAACAATGATTAGTTTGAATTGAATGAAAGAAATAGAAGAAGATTGAAAAAATTAGAACTTTGGTGATCTTATTAACTGTAAAACTAAGGAATTGATAGTAGAAATGACACATAAGGAGGCAACGGTCCAATCAAAACTAAAAGTTAAATTTTTCTAGTTCTTTATTGTATATGGCATATCAACTTGAAATCAAACTTGACCTTTGCGATATCTACCAGTTTAGAAATTTAGAGGGATTTGAGAAGAAGACTTTAACATATCACACCGATATTTATTAACGACCATAAAGAAAACGAATAAAAGTTCAATGATGGTATGATAATTAAAAAAATGGTGATTAAAGTAAAAGAACCATAAAAGTTTAGGGTCTGCTATGTAGTTTACCCTATTTTTTTAATATCATACTAACTAATTAAATCGTGAAATTTCATATTCAATAAAAAAAAATCTTGAATTTCTTCAAAAAAAAATTAAAAAGGATGAATTACAATAGTTTTCCGAGTCAGACACTTGTATAAAACCTTGTAATAAAATTAAGAAAACAAAAGCAAAACGACAAACACATGCTTAAATTAGAAAATTCTAAGTGCGTTTCACTATCTAAAAAGTTACCGTACGTACTTAAACAATTTTCAGAATATTAACGTGATAAATAAAATAATTTGAGTTTAAAGTGTTGTTTTTATAATTAATTTTAACGACATCCGATTGAATTAAACGACTAAAATATAAAATAGTTGAAAAATGTCACTTAAAATTAATTTATTTGTTTGGATAATGAAAAAAATTCAAAGGACAGCTCAAATTCACTATTTAAATTATAGCGAAAGGGTATGATATTTTGAAGAAAAAACATCATAGTTTTATTTCATATGATATATAGTCACTATAAAATAAAATTCTTAAAGTTCATTTATTAATTTGATATCTATATTCTTAAAGATATTTATATAATTTTACATATATAATAATGGCTTAAGCGTGTAAGAGGCCCTTGAACTTTTGAAAAATAATCAATTAAGCCCTTAAACTTTTTTTGCACCCAATTAAGCCCTTGAACAAAGAAATTGAATCAATTAAGCCATTGAATCAAGAAATTGAATCAATTAAGCCCTTTGACCAATTTTGACCATTAAATCTTGACCTTTTTTTTTCTTCACATATTACCGGCACATAATACACTACAGTTTCATCATATTGCATTTACAAAAGAAATTCAAAAAGTATTTTTTATAAATTTTATAAGTTTTTTAGAATTTTTAGAACCTTTAAAGAATTTTTTAAATAAAATAAAAAATTTTGAAAACTGTCAAGTGGAAACATTGTGACATAGTGCACTGCAACAATGGATCGAACAAAACTATTAAGATTTAATGGTCAAAGTTGGTCAAATGGCTTAATTGATTAAATTTATTGGTTTAAGGGCTTAATTAATTAAATTTTGTGGTTCAAGGGCTTAATTGAGTGTAAAAAAAAAATTAGGGGCTTAATTGATTTTTTTTCAAAAGTTTAAGGCCTTCTTACACCCTTAAGCCTATAATAATATCCGTATTGTGCATTTAATGTTGTTTATTTTTAATATAATCATACATCTTTCATAATTATTTTTAAAAACTCATAAAATTTCAACCACCTAATTCTTTCTCAAGGAAATTACTAATCCAAATAAAATAATAGTAAGCACTAACATTTTCGAATATATTGTTTTAAAAATATATATTTTAAAAATCTACAAAATTTTAAAATTCACACGTTTCCCCCGAATATTATATGGTAAAAAATAGATAAATTTGGTTTTTTTAATAGTCTAAAGGTAATTACAAGGTAGTATATGTTCATACATAATCTTAACCCTTTGACTAGGGGTGGACAAGACCGGGTACTCGACCAATTTGTCTAGAATTGGTCCCGGACCCGGTAACCATCAGTTTCTGAAAACTAAAACCAGTCTCGGTCCCGGTTAAACAGAGTCCAAGATTTCAGGAACCGGTCCCTGTACTAATGGGAATCAGTACCAATATCGGGTACTCGGTCAATTAGTCTATTATTAATAAAATTTGAGCAGTAAGGGGAAAATTCAACCATCAATAATAATATTAAATAACAAAGTCAGAATATTGTGGGCTTGAAGGTTGAAGTATTAAAATGAGTTATACTGATAATATTCATACATAAAGAGAAATAAAGAGCGCACTCAGTTGTTTCAAACCTCTTCAACGCCATTCGGTACCAGACCAGTACCAGGTACTGGTCTAAAAAATCAGGATCCAGTCTCGGTTGCAATCGTGACCTAAATTTTGAATCTATTCTCGGTCCACCGGAACCAATTCCATGTAAAAATCCACAGAGTCTGACCGGGTCTAGGACCGGGACCGGGTAATCGAGTATTTTGCCCACCCCTACCTTTGACAATGGGCACCTTGTAGACAAAGCGATTTGAACTCGTGTCTCCTAAAATGAATATCATTCAATTTTTTACTGGGACACTTGTTATTATATTGTTTATGTTATTATATTAACTGAAGTTTTTACTATTTATTAGTGTTATTTTTGTGTGTGTATGTTTATTGAAAGGACTTCAATTATTTATTTTGAAAGGAATAAAAAATGAGAATTTTCTATTTCACTAACTAAAAGAACTCAAATGCATTTTATATATTTCGGAAAGGACGAAATATAAAATTTCACCATTTTGTAAAGGGGCCGACATCCCATTATGCCCCGGATTCACCCAAGGTTGACCATATAGAATTTCATAATGTGCCATAGAATGTCCGGTTGAACATAAGTAGTGCCATGCCACCAATCGGTCACAGTTTCTTTGATGGTGAAATTGGTTTTAAACCTGTAAAAACGAGTTTTCCGGTCTAGAAGAAAGTATTTATTCGAGTCGAGTAAAAAAAATATTAAGTTGACGAGTTATATTTTATAACTTAAATTTTATTAATTTTCTTCAAGTCAAATTGAGTCTATAAAATTTGAATTGAGTTATTTGAAATTATGTATAAATTTAATTATAAATATTTTTATAATGTTATGACACTATTTTTTGATAAATTGTTATGGTACTAATCGATTTCAATTTAAACGACTTTTCATTATTATATAATATATATTATTTTAGCACTAAACTTTAGTTTAGGCTTCAATTATAATTTATACCATTGAGCCATTAAAATTAATGATGTGAACATATCTTAACAGTCCACATGTGATGTTGTGGAGGAATTTCAACGCCCCTATAGTATAATTGAAGCCTAAACTAAATTTCGATTCTAAAATAATATCGATTTTTAGTTTAGTGATATAATCGAAACTTAAACTTAAAATTCAATGGTATTTGATGTAGTTTAAAGAACAATAATATATAGAGGCATAAACATTAGTTTTTAACTATTTGTTTTCTCAAACCTTGTGTTGATCACAAGAACGGACACATGACTTTAAGTTAGGGGTTGAACTTATAAAAATTTAGGAGAAGACAAACATAGATTTTTAATAGAAAATACATAGATTTTTTTTTAAAAAATTTCTAACTCGCATAGAAATTTTAAAATTTTAGGGGAGCGATCGCCTCGCCAGCCCCTCGGTCCATCCCTGGTTGATCACAAAAAAGAACTTTCAACCGTTGTTTACGCTTGAGACTGGCCTGAACCCATGCTAAATATATTAGATTATTTTTAGAACTAAAATCAAAATAACATCCCTATAGATATTAAACCTAAGATAATATGAAAAAATAAAGAAAAAAAATTAAATAACCACTAAAATGTACTTGCTATATAAAAAATGGAAACTAAATTTATTATTCATATTAATAGAACATATAAAATTGTTTATTTTAAAAATTATCGGATTTAGAGGGACCTAAGGGGTTATTTGACGTTTCAAAAAAAAAAAGCAAAACAAAACTGAGAATGATCAAATTGTAATAAAACCAACAAAGGTTGAATGCATTGGTAAGTCACATTGCACTTCTAAGGAGAGAACGTGAATTCGAACTTTAAAAACGACATTGTTGAAAGGGGCAACCACGCACCCCGAACATGGACATTAAAACGGACATACATATTAACAAAATAAAATTGCAATAGAAGCACTATTTATGTAATTCCACCAAAAAAATGGTTTCCATATTGCTCGGCGTTTTTCGCGGCTGCGCTTCCGAATAATGCAAAAAACCAACCCAATCCAACCGCCACCCAAGAATTAATGTTAACTGTAATGAAACTCCAGTAAAACTTCATCTCGCTTTCGTGCTTCCACTTCTTTAATCATAGTTTCTGGGTGTTCTTTAATCTCCTTGTTTCCCAAACTGGATCGCCGCATTTCCTCGTCGAGACTCGGTCTTAGATCTGATTCCGTACACTCTCTTTACACCATTGATTAAGATCTTGTTCATTTAGACTGAGATAAAGTGATCTTACTAATGTAATGTCATATAGAGCAATGGGTAGGTAAAAATCTGAACTCAGATTCAGTTTCGGAGTGTGGGTCGACGACGGCTTAATGGGGATTTGTTTTAGCATTGAAGAACAGTCGCACCGATCTCACGGTAAGGCTCCGGGTTATTTTCATTTTCATTTAGTTTTTATTGTGATTTTAGGTTTTGACATTGTCCAGATGTTGTTCTTTGGTATTGATTATGATCGTGATACATTTAGGTTGAAATTTGTAAAATGTTGTTCAGCTGAAGAGTTTTAGTGTGGGAAGCTTTAATCAAGATGGTGCGGGCATGTTTTTAGTAAATTAAAAGTTCGAAACTTGTTATATGTTCTACATTTGGAAAAACCAGTCTAGAATTTATTGCAGAGAATTGTTTTGAGGTTGAATTTGAAGAACCCGTTACAGGTTGAACTCAGTGCTTTCCAAGTAGGGGTGTAAACGAGCAGAGTCGAGCTCGAGTAGTGCTAAGCTCGGCATGACTCGTTAAGAGTTCGAGTTCGAGCTTGAGTAATTTCTAACGAGCCTGAGAAATCTGAGTTTGATTCGGCTCGTTTAGAACTCGAGTCGAGTTCAAGCTTGATTCGAGCCCAATCGAGTCAAGTATTGACCGATCTTTGATCGCATTGGACTCGAGTAACTCTTCATTTATCACGACTCATTTAAAGTCCTATGAAGAAAAAACTTTGATACATAAGTTTTGTAAACTCAAGTTTGTTAATTTTAGGGTTTAGGGTGTTAGTTTAAGGTTTAAAAGTTTAGGTTGTTGAGTTTAGAATTTAAGATTTAGATTTTAGGGTTTGGTACTTATGTTTAGGGTTTATATTTAGGGTTTTAAGTTTAAGAATTTAGATTTTAAATTATAAAAAAAATTAGTATATTATATTTTTAAGTAGCTCGTTAGCTTTTTCGAGTCGGGTATCCAGTAGCTCGGCTCGACTCATCAAGAACTCAAGCCGAGTTCGAGCTCGAGTCAAGTCCAAACGAGTCGAGCTTTGACCGAGTCGAGCTCGAATAGCTCGCGATCTGTCTCGTCTTATTTACAGCCATATTTTCAAGTATGCCTCGTGTGTGACCGATGTTCTCTAAACTGCATGATAGAATTCTTAAATAAGATGGATGTCTATGTTCTTACTTTATTATGAACAACTTCAGATGGAGGACTTAAAACTACTGCATCCTCGAACAAACGAGAAAACCTGGAGTCACTCAAAACCAGGAGCCCCAGCTTTATTGCTTTGACAGTCAAGGATGTCAAAGATCTACGGCAGAATTCTGGATTCAGCAACGTTGATATATTCACATATGTGGAGATGAGGTTGGCTACAAAGCAATTTCGGCCGGACTATATTCTTGGTGATGGTGGCTTTGGGGTTGTTTATAAAGGAGTGATAGATGAAAGTGTGAGACCTGGTTACAAATCTACGGCTGTTGCTGTTAAGGAGCTTAATCCGGACGGGTTCCAAGGTGACAGAGAATGGCTGGTAATCTCCTTGTTTTGTTTAATCGACATCTTCTATGTAATTCTGGTAATTTGAAGTGTTATGATTTTATTTGTGCAATATCAACATTTATGGATTAATATCCTATACATAGGCGGTGAAAACTGAAAGTTTATCTAGCTCCAAACACTACTACAAACTTACCTCCAAATAAAATTGAGAGGTACAATATGAAAAAGTTTATCTAGCTGGGGGAAGAGAAGACTGCTCAATATATGGTAGGATTCTGTTATAGTATTACAATTACGAGAATCCACTTTAAAGGTATACATTAAGGATTAATATCCTATACATAGGCGGTGGAAACTGAAAGTTTCCACAAGCGCCTTAGTTTTAGGGTATAAGTAGTTAGTTTAGGGTATATGGTTTAGGAGTTTAAAATTTAGGGATAGTTGTTTCAATTTAAGGTTTAGGATTATAATTTAGGGTTTATAGGTTAGAGTTTAGTTTTTAGGGTAATATGGCGATGATTCAAGTTTTAACCTATAAACTCTAAATTATAACACTAAACCTTAAATTGAAACAATTATCCCTAAATTCTAACCCCATACACCTAAACCCTTAAACCCTATACCCTAAAACTAAGGCGCTTGTGCAAACTTTCAGTTTCCACTGCCTGTGTATAGAATATTTATCCATACATTAATTGTACACACCCTATTATATTACTAGTATATTTGTTTGATTCTATTTCAAGTGCATTAAGTTTCTTGGCCCTATAAGAGTCTTAGTTAGTTTTTATTTTTGTGTACTTATGCTACCTTGAGTTAGATAAAGAGAAGTGTAACTTAACCATTAAACGAATGTCTTAGATAGGTATGCATATGCTTTTAGGCATATATAATTGAGCCAAAAAATTTATAAGATTGATATAGTTTTTCATATTATTTTATATTTGAGATTATTTCATCAAGAAAGAACTGTTTATGTTGTTATTTCTCATTTTATTGATGGATACATAATTCAACAGCATTCGGTCCACCAGTAAACGGTACTTGGAAAAGAACTGTTTTCGAGTTGATATGTTAGATTATTGTGTGCCTTCCTTTTAGGGACGAAGCTACAGCTTCAATGGGAGGGGCTGTGGCCCCCCAGGTAGGGGGAATTTTTTTTACCTTTTGATTCCTTATATTTTTCCTGAAAAAATTGGGATAATTGTGAATTTACCCCCCACCTTTCAAAATTTATATTTTGCCCCCCTCAACTTCAAATCATGGCTCCGTGCTTCCTTTCCTTTTTTATTTAGAATAAAAATTCAACACGGAATATATTTGATTCTGTTTGTGCCTCAATCTTTGTTTTGCAGGCTGAAGTCAACTATCTTGGACAACTCAGCCATCCAAATCTTGTGAAGCTCATTGGATATTGCTGTGAAGATGATCATCGGCTGCTTGTCTACGAATACATGGCAAGTGGGAGCCTCGAAAAACATCTTTTTCGCAGTAAGTGGTAGGAAAATAAGTAATCTTAAATCAATGTTCAGGAGATAAAGAGCACTCTAAATATACCTGCTAAAAGCATTTGCATTGAGCATCAGGGAAAGAGGTATATGTTTTCCACTAGAAAGAACAGAAGCATTTTTTATTTACCTTATTTATTCTTGGTTGGTAGGAGTTGGTTGTAGTTTGACTTGGTCGAAAAGAATGAAGATTGCTTTAGATGCAGCAAAAGGGCTTGCTTTTCTCCATGATGCGGAAAGACCTATCATATACCGCGACTTCAAGACATCAAACATCTTGCTGGATGTGGTTAGCCATAGTTTCTTTGTTATATTCATCAGTTGGATTTACAATTGATCAAGTGTGTTTTTTATGGAATCTTTAAAAATGGGAAGACTAGTTAACTTGTATATTATCTTTTCTCAGTTTCATCCCCTTTCTATAACCAGAATTATCAATACCTAGAGTTCAACTGAAACTTTAAGTCCAAGTTTCCATGTTCTCTTTTTAGGAAGTTTTAGTTTTTATTTCTAAATATGCATGTAACCTGTAGGACTTCAATGCAAAGCTCTCAGACTTTGGACTTGCGAGGAATGGACCAATGGGAGACAAGACCCACGTGTCAACACGAGTGATGGGAACGTACGGATATGCTGCTCCTGAATATGTGATGACTGGTTAGTAATTAATTATTCTCTTAAAAATGGAACCAGAAATCTTCATCTTATTAAATTTTTAAGTCATAATGATATGTCATCCTGTTATCCTGCTAATGGAGTTTAGAAACTCCCCTGGCATTGGATGGAATCGTTTACTTTCTTTCATTTGCGGTAATTAACATTTTGTTCAGTTAACCGGAAGTTTGAAGTAGCTATTTCCTCAGTTCCCTTTCTCTTGGTTTCGTGGAACATGTTCCTGTTGTTTTGGTGGTATGCATTTTACAGTATGTGAAATTAGATAACGAAATTCCGCAGTAATTTTGGAACCATTTCAATTGACTTATTATGCATGAAATATATTTAGTACTCTGAAATTAGAAGAGGATGAAGACAAATTGTTTCAACTGCCTGATAGAACAGTTCTGTGATGCTCTTCTTTTGTTATATCCTTTCCTAAGCTACTCATAATGTTTAGTTATGCCGGTGCACGAAATGATAAAGGCTAACCAAGTTGCAGTATTGATATGATCATATGACCACCAGGCCATTTAACGGCAAGAAGTGATGTTTACGGGTTTGGAGTCGTGTTACTCGAGATGCTCCTTGGAAGAAGAGCAATGGACAAGAGTAGGCCTAGCCGAGAACATAACCTGGTCGAGTGGGCTCGTCCCCTCTTAGTCCATAATAAGAAACTTATGAGGATCTTAGACCCTAGAATGGAAGGCCAGTACTCAGCTAAAACTGCAATGAAGGTAGCCAATCTGGCATACCAATGCCTTAGCCAAAACCCCAAAGGGAGACCTGTCATGAGCCAAGTCGTTGAATTACTCGAGACTTTTCAGACAAAGGTGAGTGATGAACAGGCAATGATTCAAACCCGGGGCGGGGACGGGGGCATAACCCTGTATGAAGCTCCCAGTAAATCCCCCCGTGCTCGGAATCCGGGCAGAAGTGAAAGTCACAGAGAAGTGAGTGCAGAGGGAAGTTATCCTGCTTTTGAAGCTGAAGAATCCAACAAAGGTTTGAACCTGTAGAAGAAACAATGTGGGTGGAAACTTAAAACTTGCACTTCCTCTCTGGAATGAATATGAGATTTTTCGGAATACGGCAAGTGGCCGTTATCCGGCCGGCGTCTCCGATGGAGGGAATATGCTTTGTTGTAACTTTTATTCCGTTGCCTGCTTTTCTCTACTTTTTGTTGAATCAACAGTATTATTTCTTTCAAACTTTTGTGTTTGAAGAAGAAGCTGCAATTTTTTAACTTTTGTTTTTGTATTTTTACCTCCAATATGAAAATTTTAATTTCATTTCATTTTCCTCCTCATTTATCCATCAAATCCATTGTTTATACGTACAGCCCAAAGCTATGGTGCCACTGCCAAGTATCCAACAAGCTCTCCATTGTTTTTCTTTAAAATAAAAAGTAAATAATATAAATGTATTTATTTAATTAAAACCAACTATTCATGAAATATGAAGAGTAAATTTTAATATATATATATATATATATATATTTATATTGAATCCACTAATTTTATTAAATGAGTAAATATCCGAAATTACAATGAAAGTTTATCACTGAGTAAACAGACAATTAAATTCAGACACAAACTCAAAAAATCAAATTAGCGGCTCTAGATTATAAGAGGACCATACAAGAAACAAGTAAGAACCTAATCCAAAGACTCGAAACTAATTCAAAGACTCGAAACAAAAAATGGATACAAACGTCCCCAAATCGACGATGATGGACAAAACCATCAACAAACAACATTGACAAATGCATATTACAGTGAACGTACGTTGACAATAATATCATTACCACAACTCAATCGTGAATAAACGGTAGATGTAATCGCGTATCCAATTCAAGGGCCCGAGACATGGAGATCAACATCATAATGAAAGGAGCGCCATCTTGATCAGTCGTGGCAACGTCAGATCCAACTATGATAAAAAATAAATAACAGAAAAGCGTGTCAAGAGACAAAAAAGCGTGCTAAGAAACAAAAAATATATTAAACGGTAGAAAAAAACGTGTCATGAAGATAAATTTATTGAATTAAAAGACTGAAAATAAAA
Organism: Hibiscus tridactylites; assembly: GCA_958450335.1. Lineage (NCBI taxonomy): Eukaryota > Viridiplantae > Streptophyta > Magnoliopsida > Malvales > Malvaceae > Hibiscus > Hibiscus tridactylites. Next base: position 74,991,722 of record OY288286.1, on the reverse strand, counting down.
AAAAAACGAAACAAACAAATAAAAATGTGTGGCCGACGGTCGACAAACAGCCTTAAAGCTGTTGTTAGCTTAAGTTTAACCAAAATGAAAGAGCAGCGTTAGAGAAAAAAAAAGCTAGGGCTGCCAAAGAAGAGCTGCCAAAGAGAATTGAATTATTAAAAAAACCTTCTTAGTGAACTTAAACACGTAACTCGTTCATGCATGCCTATAATGTTAAACATCCATTGATTGAATTCTCTACATTACCTATAATCATATAAGAAAGAATATTACGTATTTAATTCTATTTAAATTCATAACGTCTAAAAGTTTTCACAATAATATTGTGAACTGAATCGACAATAATACATCATCGAAGATTATTATTAGATATACTGAAAAATATGTTCTATAAGTAGATCAAAATGCTAAGTTAACAATGGTAAAATTCATTATTTGTTGGATAAATTGTTTAAATTTATGGAGTTAATAATAAATTATATAATATATTTTTAAGGAATAAAACAATTTTACAATCTTCTCAACTTCAAAATTTTTAATATTTTTAGGAATACGAAAATTATGTCCTTTTTTGGTGTTAGAATTTAGGGTTAGGGCTTAAGGAAATTAGGGTATGGTGTATTTTTAGGGTATAGAGTGTAGGTTTTAATATTTAGAATTTAGGGTTAGAGCTTGAATTTTAATTTTGTAGTGTTTTTCAGTATTGTGGCATAAATAGGCACTGAAAATGAGCAGATAATTTTTATCTATTACCCTCTTCCCAAAAGACATGTCTAATAGGATGTGCAGCGCCACCGTTCACTCAACCTCGTGACGAGTCTCCCATTCAACCTCGTGACGCCCTCGTCACGAGCTTCCGCTCTCGTGTCATGGTTGTCCACCCTGCCTACCCTGCTCACGGGCGCTCGACGTGAAATCAGGCAGTTAAAGGTTGCTCTGATACTACTTGTCACGGGTCATTACCCTCTTCTCAAAAGACATATATGATAGAATGTACAACGTCACTGTTTATATATTTCAAAACGTCTCTTTTTCTTTCTGATGTGAGATTAATGACCCTAACTTTTTTTAGACGTGACATTATATATACTGATTCCTTAAGCGTCCCGCCATTGTAAGCTGGTATATTGACCCACACGACCCGTAAATAAAGGGTGGGCCCTGAGTGAATAAATTCCTATTAATATCTGCCCCATCATTTTGCATGCCGAATTATCAAAGCAAAAGCAATGTGGAAGCTTAAGGTCTCTCAAGGGGACGAACATGGACTGAGAAGCGTGAACAATAACGCCGGCAGACAGTACTGGGAGTTCGACCCTGATCTCGGTACACCGCTCGACCGAGCTCGAGTCGAAACGGCTCGGAACCAATTCACCGCCAACCGTTTCCGAACCAAGCAGAGCTCTGATCTCCTAATGAGGTTTCAGGTACGTTCACTAAATATTATTTTACATTCTTTTTTTCTCTTCATCTTCATTTTAATGTCTGTAATTTGTTGTTTCTGGTATAGTTTGCAAGGGAGAGTTCAGCAGCAGGTGATGAAACGAAGCTACCTGAGGTCAGCGCTTCTGGAACCGAGGAAACCGTGAAGGTCACGTTAAGAAGGGCTCTCAGATTCTATTCAACTTTGCAGACTGAAGATGGATTCTGGCCTGCTGATTATGGTGGCCCTTTGTTCCTTCTACCAGGATTGGTACATATATATATATATATGCTAACTTTACTTGATCTTTATTAATCTTGTCTACCAATTTGCCAAAGTTCGATTTAAGAAATATAAAATTCCCGCACGAGACCAAAGCTAAGTGTGCGATGCGAGTCGGTCTAGATTAGTCAGGGCTCTAAAAACTAGAAAATAACAAAAAAAATGGTTGGTTTCATGCAATTAATGGAGATCATTGTTGGATTATATGGTAGGCGTGGGCGGAATGACACCCCAAAATTTTTTAGTATTTTATTTTTCTATATAATTTGCTTATAAAAAAATTAAAAATATAGACAAATGACAGCCCTTTTATAAATAAAATAACACCTTTTATAAATAAAACGACACCCTTTTATAAATAATTAACACTCCTTAAATATCGTTAAATAAATGACACCTTTTAAATAAATTTCTGACTCCGACCCTGATGATAGGTGATTGGGTTGTTTGTAACCGGAGCTTTGGACATAATGTTGCCGTCCCAGCATCGACAGGAGTTACGCCGCTATCTCTACAACCATCAGGTTCTGTCTTTTTGTTTTATTTATCAACTCTCATATAATGCATATTTTTGTTGTTATACTCTTGTTCCTTTAGTTAAGGGTATATATATGGTTATTGGTTAAAATTGTAGTTCTGAATCCTCTAATTAGTTTATATAATCAGGATAATTATTTGATATACTAACAGTGAAATTTTTTAGTAGTGCCTTAGTGTTAGGGTTTAGAGACTCAATTTGGACAGGGACGGAGCTAGGATTTGGGGTTAGGAGGGCAAACTATAAATGTTTGAAAGTGAGGTCAAATTCATAAATAAACCAATTTAAAAAAAATTAAATAGGGGGACAAAGGTAAATTTTTTTTCTCTCCCCACCCCTTAGTAGCTCCGCCCCTAGGTTTAGGGTGTAAAGTTTAGGGGTTTAGGTTTAGTAGTTTAAAATTTAAGGATTGTGAATTGAATTTAGGGTTTATGGTTATAGTTTTGGGTTTATATGTTAAAACTTAAACCCTAAACCCTAAACTATAAACCTTAAATCTTAACCCTAACCACTAAATTTTAAACCCCTACACCTAAACCTCTAAACCCTACCCTCTAAACTAAGTACCTAAAATTAAGACGCTTGTGGAAATTAATTTTTTTACCGCTAGTGTATTATATATAAATCTATATAATTAATTATTCTTATTAAAATTATGGTATTGATTTTTTTACCCTTAAAACCATTCCTTTCAACATAAAAAGAATATCCATGGTTGTTTTTAATAGGAAATTCAAGTTGTCATTTTAATTGAACTAGTTGCTTGAATGACAAGGAACTTGTATTAGATCTTCAGTTCTGTAAACCCTATCTACTAACATTATAAAAGGAAAGTTTGACATTAGCCAACTCGACTTTTTCCATTGTTTAATCTTAGTTCCGTTTTCAAATAGAATGATGATGGAGGATGGGGAGTACACATAGAAGGGGAGAGCACGATGTTTGGGACAACACTCTCCTACGTCACCCTGAGATTGCTCGGCGAAACAAAGGACGGCGGCGATGGTGGCGGTGCAATGGAGAATGCAAGAAATTGGATTCTCAACCACGGCGGCGCCACCTTTATTCCTTCTTGGGGCAAGATGTGGCTTTCAGTACGTATATATATTCGAGGGTAATTGTTCCATACGCTGTTGGTAAAATCAAGAAGTTTTTATAACTGTGTTACTTTTAGAACTTAGAATTTAAGGAAATAGGTTTAAGGTTTGAATGTATGGTTTTTAGGTTAAAATCTAAATCTTCAACTAGATTATTCAAAGATTCTAAACACTAAACTTTAAAACGAAGACACTCATGAAAACTTCTTGTTTTTACCTTCAGTGTATCGAATATAAATCCTATATTTAATCTCTCCCTGTGTAAGTAATCTATAAGCAGGCATGATGATGCCGATAAGGTGTTTGAATTTTTGTTTCTGAGGGTAATTGTTCCATACACTGTTGGTAAAATCAAGAAGTTTTTATAACTGTGTTACTTTTAGAACTTAGAATTTAAGGAAATAGGTTTAAGGTTTGAATGTATGGTTTTTAGGTTAAAATCTAAATTTTTAACTAGATTATTCAAAGATTCTAAACACTAAACCTTAAAACGATGACACTCATGAAAACTTCTTGTTTTTACTTTCAGTGTATCGAATATATATCCTATATTTAATCTCTCCCTGTGTAAGTAATCTATAAGCAGGCATGATGATGCCGATAAGGTGTTTGATTTTTTGTTTCTGAGGTGCTGGGGATATACGAGTGGGGTGGGAACAATCCACTACTCCCAGAACTATGGCTTCTCCCCTATTACCTGAACCCCATACATCCGGGACGGCTGTGGTGTCACAGCCGGATGGTGTATCTTCCGATGTCTTTTCTATATGCCAACAAGTTTGTGGGGCCCATCACTTCCCTTATTCTGTCTCTCCGGCGAGAGCTCTACCCGCTTCCTTATCATCTCGTTGATTGGAATGAAGCACGTTATCTTTGTGCTAAGGTACCCAACTTATTTTGCATTTTACATGTTTCTATTTCGTTACTATATTATCCGAATCCGCGATATCTAAATATATTCGAATCCATATAAAGAACTCATGGATATTGAAATCAACTATAGCTTGGTGGTTATTCGAATCCATATATCCGAATTTTAAATTTTAAGGCTTATTAGACTATCGTCCCTCTTAACATTTGATAAATACAGGAAGACCTATATTACCCACATCCTGTTATACAAGATGTATTATGGGAATGTCTTGAAAAAGTAGTGGAGCCTGCTCTAAACAAATGGCCATTCTCTAAACTAAGGAAGAAGGCTCTTGACGTTGTGATGCAACATATCCACTACGAGGATGAAAGTACTAATTATCTTTGCATTGGCCCTGTGAGTAAGGTAAGTTACTCCCTAGAGGTGGCAAACGGTTCAATCGGTTCGGGTCCAGTCATTTCGGTTTCGATTATTTTAAGTATGATATTTTCGGTTCAGTTTCGGTTTCAGTTTCGGTTCGGTTCGGTTTTAGTTCGGGTTTATTGTGTTTCGGGTCATTTCGGGTCGTTGATTTTCGGTTCGGTTCGATTATTTTCGGTTCAATGATAGATCAGTCGATTTTAATCAAATTTTTGGGTTGGTCAGATTTTTACTCCCTATATATGACTTTATAAAGTCAATATATTTGACATTTTAGTGACTTGTGCGTCTGTTCATATTTTATCTTTCTTTATTTCTATTAATCGGGTCCATTCGATTCGGGTCTATTCGGTTCAACTAAATTCGGGTCAGTTTCAGTTCGGTTTATTTCGGGTTTCGGATCAAATTTCGGGTCAATTTCAAGTTGATTTTCGATTTCGGTTCGAGTAATTCGGTTTGAGTTTCGGGTCTCGGGTCAAGTTTCTCACGTAGTCCTTCCAAATTAAACCAATCAATGTTCCATCAGAGCCAAAACCAACGTTAATTTTGGACTGCAGGTCCTAAACATGGTATGTTGTTGGGCAGAGGACCCGAACTCCGAGGCATACAAGTGTCACCTTTCAAGAGTTAAAGATTACCTTTGGGTTGCAGAAGATGGCATGAAAATGCAGGTTCATATACAGTTGCATTGATATGAATATATGGTGTTGAAGATGGAGAAATCATGTGCCTTCTGTATGATGCAGGGATACAATGGATCTCAGCTGTGGGACGTTGCTTTCTCGGTTCAAGCAATCTTGGCAACCGACCTGGTCGACGAATACGGTTCGATGCTTAGGAAAGCTCACAGCTTCATTAGGAACACACAAGTACAGGCAGATTTAGCAACATCTAAATTCTTCTTTTGCTTATGATTGAGAATCAAAGTTCAATGTTGTCTTGCTCTTGGATTAATTCATTAAAGGTGAAAGAAGACAGCGAAGACGGCCTTAATCTATGGTATCGCCACAGTTCGAAGGGAGGATGGCCTTTCTCAACTGCAGATAATGGTTGGATTGTGTCCGACTGCACTGCCGAAGCATTGAAGGTAAATCTAATTTGATTGTTTACTGATGTGATTAGTTAATTGAGGAGAAATTAATCGAAACTTACGAATATCAGGCAGCACTTTCGTTATCAACGATGCCGTGTAACGTAGTAGGCGAAGAGATTATAGCACCAGATCAATTATATGGAGCTGTTGATGTCTTGTTATCTTTACAGGTAACATATATAAACTGAATTTATAAAAATTTTAGACTTCTTTGCCATTATATCAGATAGTATATGTTTAGCATTCTGCTTGTTTGTTAATTTGCAGAATAACAATGGCGGTTTTGCATCGTACGAGCTCACGAGAACGTATGCATGGATGGAAGTATGCACTGTTTCATCCATTTAAACAATGAAGGAGATTGGTTTTGTTTGAGATTTCTTAACTTTTCTTGTGGGGTTTCTCCTATATTTATGTTGCAGATGTTCAATCCGGCTGAACTGTTCGGAGATATCATGATCGATTATCAGTACGATCGAAGAATACGACTTTCTCTTATGTTTTTTCTTGCTATATCTCCACATGATTTGGCTTCTATTGTAAGTTTACTTTAATCACTGAAAATCTGATAATTTAGGTATGTGGAATGCACTTCAGCAGCAATACAAGGCCTCAAAGTATTCCGAAAGCTGCATCCGAGTTACAGAAACAAAGAAATAGAAGTTTGCATTAGCGAAGCAGTCGAATTCATTCGGAGCATACAACGACCCGATGGCTCATGGTATCTCTTTCCAAATCAACCTAGGGATGGAATTAAAATCACTGGACAAACTTTATTTCATTAGAATAAGCACTTTTTTTGGTGCCTTGCGTCCGAAGCAATAGCAGCTAGCATTTGTCCATGTTAATCTAATTATATTTTTAATTTAACTGTGATGTATGACTAAATGGTTGAAAACATATGACTGATGGAGGTATGGGTCATGGGGAGTGTGCTTCGTGTACGGAACATGGTTCGGGATAAAAGGGTTGGTAGCAGACGGAAGGACTTACGACGACTGTGATAGTATCAGAAGAGCATGCGATTTCTTGCTGTCCAAGCAACTCCGGTCTGGTGGTTGGGGTGAAAGCTACCTTTCCAGCCAGAACAAGGTATTGTTTCGAATTATTAATACTCTGTTTTACGCAACACGAGTTCGATAACCGTTCGTACATACGACTTACACATTTCATTCAACGCAGGTGTACACGAACTTGGCAGGAAACAGGTCGCATCTCGTGACAACAGCATGGGCAATGCTAGCTTTGATCGAAAGCGGACAAGCAGATAGAGATCCGATGCCGTTGCACCGTGCTGCCGAGGTGCTGCTCAAGTCTCAGTTGGAAAATGGAGATTTCCCACAACAGGAGATTATTGGAGTGTTCAATAAGAATTGCACCATCAGTTATTCGTCCTACAGAAACATATTTCCCATATGGGCCCTGGGAGAATACCTCAATTGTGTACTACTTGCCAAACCCAGGTAACTGAAGAAATCCTGTGATTCTTCAAAGAATATTTCCATGTAAATAAACAAAAACGGTGATGGAAATTTGTGAAGAAAAGATGGTGTTGTCAGTTGTGTATGAACTGTAAGTTGTTCTTATGGGAGATTTCAGAAATAATATATATATATATACATAATAGTTATGTTGTACTGATATATAAACGAGGATGAAAAACGACAATTTTTAAAATGATACGAGTAACGGTAAATATAAAATAAATTTTATATTCAAAAAAATGTGAAAGTGAAAAGTCATAAAAAAACATGTGAACATGACATCACACATACTTGTATACTTATAATTAAATGATATGAGTAAGAAAAAGTCGAAAAAAATAAGAGATTAAAAAAAAATAGGGAGATGAAATGGAGGAAATTCATAAATATTGCTTTAGAGTTTTTTTTTTTCGAGGTATGGTTCTTCCTCTTCCCCCTTCGAAATAGTGCAATTGCTACAGTACTTTAAAGGTTGATTCAAGTGACTTCGACTTTGAACAGTACTTTAGGTTGAAAATCGCAAAAATACACTTAAAGGCAGGTTCAGGAGGCTCCGACTTTGTGCATTGTTGGGGTTTTTTTTGAAAAAAAACAATGTTCATTGTCGGATTCAGCTGAATTCGACTTCTAAAGTATTGTAGCAAATGCAACATTTCGGGAATTAAAATGAGAAAGACCATATTTTTGATAAAGAAAAATCCTACAGCTACATTTAAGTAAATTTTCCAAGATAAAATACTTATAAGTATCCAAGTCGTACTCAATATATTTTCGGTACATAAACATGTAAGTACAAGATACGACATTAGATTAAAGTATCCGTACTTTTAGTGCGGATCGAGAAATATTTTGAGGGTGGACAGTGGACACATATAAAATCTCAAAATTTTAGGGTGGACACAAATTACAAATATTACAAAATTTAAGGACGAATTCAAAAAAATTAAAAAAATCAAACATAAATGTGTGAATTTTAAAAAATTATGTTATATGTACATCCGCCGCTGTATACTTCATAGTATAAAAGATGACACTTGACATCATTCGAATACTATTTGTGAAATTATTTTTCTTTCGAAATGATTTGTTTTATAGAATAATCGTAGTTGATATGGTCTAAGAATGGTTGATGAAAAAGGAGCGAAAATGGCGGTGGATTTCCCTAACAAAAGAAAGGCGCGACTTTAATGGCATTAATTAGTGCTTCGATTGTGCGCATGCAAGAGGGAAAACCAAAAAAGGGCGCGGAATGGGTTTCTCCGGTTTCAAATCGATTGATCATCCGCTACAGTTCGATTGATCATCGGGAGCCGAGGGTGGTTTAATCCGAACAGAAACCCAGAGAAAATTTTCCTTTCTTTCTTGGTTCTCGTCTCCTCCCATGAGCGAAACCTAGAAATCAATTAGGTTGGGAAAATTGATGAAGAAACATGAGTAATTCAACACGAGGGGGGAATCGAGAAAGAAGGGAAAGATTGGTGGCCGTGGCGGTGGGCAAGGACAAATACAGTCTGCAAGCTCTCCACTGGGCTGTTGATAATTTCCTCACCAGAGGCCAGACCTTGAGGCTCGTTCATGTTCTTCAAAAACCAATCAACCCCGTTAATCCAGGTATTTATCACCTTAATTAGGGTTCATGTTCAATCTCAAATCGTGATTAAATTCGCCGGTTTCTGATGTCATCAGATGACGGTGGCGTCAGTGGTGGCGATCGACAAGTTGATAATCAGAACATGGATTTCTTCCTTCCACTTCGAACCTTATGCGCCCGTAGACAGGTGAGTTTTATGCATTGTTATCCAAACATTAGAATGCTGAGCAAAATTTGACTCGAAAAATCGATTTTTTTCACCAATTCAAAGTTTTTAGTAATTAGTGGGTCAATTTTTAAGTTCGAGTCGAATACTTTGATATATCTGTATTGCATGTGAACAGATATATATATATAGTGACGTAGCAGGATTTGAGTTGGGGGTCAAACTATATATGTTTGAAAGTTGGGAGGACCAATTTTTAAAAATTTAAATAGGGTGACTTTTGTGTGATTTTTTTTTCGGGGGAGGGGCAATGTAGCTCGTCTCTGTATATATATATCTTTTATGATTATAGGAAGCCGTTTAAATCAAAACCAATACTGTAGTATTATAAATATTTACGATCAAATTTGAATAGAAATTTAAACAACTTGACTTGAATTTTTTAATCTTTGACTCAAAAAAATACAACTCTTAAACTGAACTATTTAAAAAAAAGACCCGACTCGATTGAACACTCAATCCTGTTGAAATCAGTGAATCTAAATCAGAGAAAATTATCCTGAAAGCTGTGCATTGAAGTTCTTGTGAAATCTAAATGAAGTCTAGTAATATAGATATTAATTATTTAGATTAATTAATGATAATATAAAAATAAAATATGGCCATTAAATCCAAAACCAAAATTTGACCAAATTTCAATGCATACAGATACAATGTGAAGTAGCTGTACTGGAGGATACAGATGTTGCAAAAGCACTTATCGGATATGTTCACCAATTTGAAATTGATACTCTGTTTGTTGGTGCAGTACCAAAGTCTGGAATTTCCAGGTACTCCTGCATGTTTTTCCCTCTACTTTTCAATATTTTACTACGTACATATGTATGTCTGTATAGGGGTGTAAACGAGCCGAGTCGAGCTCGAGTAGTGCTAAGCTCGGCTCGACTCGTTAAGAATTCGAGTTGAGTTCGAGCTTGGCTCGAGCTTGAGTATGTTGAGCTCGACTCGACTCGTTAAGAATTCGAGCCGAGCTCGAGTTCGAGTCGAATATTGATCGAGCTTTGACCGAGTCAAGCTTGAGTAGCTCGCGATCTATATCGTTTTATTTATAACATTGTTCATAATAATAATGGTAATAATCATACAAAAAAAATTTCTATGCGACTCATTAAAAACTCCTAATCCTAGTAGGAGAAAAAAAGTACACATAAAAATATAAAGAAAGTTAAACTAAAAATTAAACTCACATAACATAAAAACCAAAAACACCAAACCTACATTTTAGTTCACTTTAATTTTAAAAATTTTAAAATAGTTTATTATACTTTCGAGTAGCTCGCGAGCTTTTCGAGTATCAAGTAGCTCAGCTCAGCTCGTTAAGAACTCGAGCCGAGTTCGAGTCGAGTGTTAACCGAGCTTTGACCGAGTCGAGCTCGAGTAGCTCGCGATCTGTCTCGTCTCATTTACCGCGCTATATCTGTATGTACATACGTATGTCTGTATACATGTACATGTATGTATATATGAATTTGGTGTTATGTATGTACAGGCTATTCAAGGGTACAGATATCCCATCTACCGTACTGAAATTGGCACCTGATTTTTGCAATGTTTATATCATTTCAAAGAGAAAGGTTGCTGCTGCACGGCCTGCTACTTGTTCAATCCCAACTAGAGCTCAAAGTTTGAATGATTTGGCAACCTCAGACACGTAAGCTACTATCAAATTCACTGCTACTTGTATAATAACACTCTTGGATTCAACCATGTTTATATTTATCACTCTGATTCAGGGAAAACGAAGGATTATTTGATGACGATGTACCACTCGACATTAACTCGACTGCTGCAGGCACCCTTACCTCTTCCGTTTCCTTGAGTGATAGCCTCGGACATTCTCTGAGATCACCCATCGTGCTCGATCCATGCCGGTTGTCGAATGTCGGGCCTCCACCGGGTGGCGCGGTCGTTCCTTCCTTTTATTCCGGCCGAAGACGACATTCTAAAGCCAAAACTCTCACCGACTACTCGTTCTTGTTGAACGAATCATCATCTTCTGCAGAATCTTCAGTGAGTTTATTCATTTTCTATGCCTTCAACAGTCTTTATATACGCACACAAACGTTTTCAATTCCGGGTTTCTTTGTTTTAAATAGAAAATCGAAGAAGACAACGATGAAACGAGAAGGTTAAGGATAGAGTTGAAGCACACAATGGATTTGTACCATGCAGCCTGCAAAGAGGCATTAACTGTCAAGCAACAGGTAAACACTTATATATTAAAGCTTTAGGGTTTATCATATATATATACACATATATAACATAGATTGGAAACGATATCGTAGATGATCGAACTCCAAAAATGGAAGAGAAAATACGAGAGAAGAATGAGAGAATCGTTGCCATCGTTAACAACGGTGGACGATACGACTCGGAGAGTGGTGGAGAAAGAGGTGCAGAAGAGGGTAGCGTTGGTGAGAAGAAAGCTTATGGGTGAATTAGAGCAGTCGCAGTACCAGTCCCACTTAGTTGACAAATACCGAGGCTTGTTTCATATTTTAGTTGTCATTTTCCTATACTACTTCTACTTTACTATACTTGTATTTGTAAAGAGAGATTACCTCTCCCAAAATTACACTTAATTTTTGATCTGCAATTGCAGCATTACACTCAACTCATTGAGTTCGGAGTAAAATCGGATCGGAACTATCAAACGATAGTAGCACAACAAAAATATTTGCACATCCGTTGCGATGGTTCCTCTTCGAAAGAATCAAATACACAAGTAAAAATTCTATTTTTCACCAAAACTATGCTCAAATCTTATGTCCTCTCCCTGGGATTAAGAATTCGGTGAATGGAGTCGACCTTTTCCGACGGCATTGCCTCAGAATAGAATCCGAAGCATCATGAGGCCATAACTAGTTGGTATTGTTGAGAGACTAAAATAAACCAAGCCTTCTACCTCCCACACAAGCTTATCCATGAATTGGCATTTTTTTGTCAAATCCACAACCAGGGATGGTAACTAAAAATTAAACCAATCCGAGCTAAGATCTGGCAATTTTAGACAGGCATTGTGACTAATTAACACAAAACAAACACGAGACGAATATACTAAAATGTCAAAATCTACATCACAAACAGAACATTATTGTATCCAAATTTATATGAAATACCATAAATAACGCTGAATACTGTTGAACAGGTCCACAGAAAGTGCGTCCATTTGAAAATGAAGTGGTGATTGTATTTATACATTATGAACAACAATATTTCTTCCACTATGTAATTATAGAGTGATTCTTCTGAAGTGGAAAACCAACAAAGCAATATGTGATAACATTTGTTAGAACAATAAAGTTATGGGATAATTGTAGGTTGCCCCCCTACATTTAAAAAAATATACTTTGCCCCTCAAGTTAAAATCCAGGCTTTGTCCCTGTTCTGGTACCCACATGAAATACTCCCATTAGAATTCAGACCCTCATTTAACTCCGTCCATGTTGAGTTTGTGCCAACCCTCGACAAAAGGAGACCAGCCGTCAGGACCTTTTTCTATAGCAGACAGTGGCGTATCTACATATAGGGTTGAGTGGGCCCGTATTCATTTTGAAATTTTGAAATTTTTATAATTTCTGCTCACCGTCTAAAATATTGTGATATGTGTTCAACCTCAAAAATATTTTTAAATCTGCCACTGATAACAGAAGACACCATCCCAGTAGGAATAGCAGATTTCAATGTAAGACGAGTACGCTTGAATGCACCAGAATGGTTAGTCCTTCATAGGAATGCTAATTTTTTTTTTATCGTATGTTATACAAGTTTATTAAGAAATAATCCTGATTTACTTTATATGCAATACAAAATTTTAATTTTAATTTTATTTAATATCTAATATTTCATCTCGTTAAACTCCATAAAATAACAAAATGTATTCAATGAAATAGATACAATGTAGGGTAATATTTAATGAATAAATATTCTATACAAAGGCGGTGGTAATTGAAAGTTTCCACAAGCGCCTTAGTTTTAGGGTATAGAGAGTTAGTTTAGGATACAATATTTATGAGTTTAGATGTAGGGGTTAAAATTTAGAGATAGTTGTTTCAATTTAAGGTTTAGGATTATAATTTAGGGTTTAGTTTTTAGGGTAATATGGTGAGGATTTAGATTTTAAGCTATAAACCTTAAACTTTAAATTAAAACAACTATCCCTAAATTCTAATCTCCTACGACTAAACTCTATACCCTAAAACTAAGTTACACATGAAAACTGTGTATAAAATATTTATTCATATTTAATTTAATTTTTTAATTTATTTATTACTCTTTGGAAAAGAAATATATTTAGTTTGTTTTACTAATTTTAAATCATTAAAAAAGAATTTGAATATGTCACGAGATAGCATCCCATATATAGCGAGTCTCGTAACCCTCTCGATATATCGCCACATTACTGTAACAAACCCTTAATCCCGCTCGGAACTCAGCTGAGTTTGAGAGGAAGAGAAAGGATCAGCCAAAATGTCTTCGATTCTGCACTCACTTTTGGATCCGAAGAAGAGCTGGTTGGCATCTCTGCATATGAAAACCCTTACCAATCGCCTCCGCAATTACGGTACGATTTTCCTCAAAACCCTAACCCTAATTTCTCCCCCAAAGTTTCAATTAAATTTATTGGATAATTTGTTTAGGCCTTCGTTACGACGATCTGTACGATCCTTACTACGATTTGGATATCAAGGAGGCATTGAACCGGTTGCCCCGCGAGATCGTCGATGCCCGTAACCAACGCCTTAAGCGTGCAATTGACCTCTCCATGAAGCACGAGTATCTCCCTGAAGATCTCCAGGTATCTATTTCTTGCATTTTTATTATTGTTTTCAGTAAAGATTTTGGTGAATCTTATTCGAGTATTAATCCTGGAGAATTGAATTTCGTTTCCCCGTGTAATTGTGAATGAGAATTAGCTTTAAATGTCAGAAACCTTGAGTGAATCCTATTAATATGTCATTATTTAAACAATGATAAAGAGTACATATGAATTAGGGCCTGTTTTTTGGGTGCAGTTGTGGTTAGTGGCGATCGTTCGATCGAGAGTTGAGTTGAGTCAAAAAATTTCAAGTTATTCGAGTTTATGAGTCATATTTTACAACTCAAATTTTATTTGAATTTTTTTTCATTCGAATCGAGTTTAAGAAATTCAAGTTGAGTCGGGTTTTCGAGTTATAAAAATTTAACTGTAGTTATTTATGTTTGATTCCAATTTAAACTCCTTTCCCTAATCATATAAGATATGGACATATATATTTTTTCACATGTGACAATATTTCTCGTCTCGAACTTAAAAATAAATCCACTAATTATTAAAAATTTCGAGTTATTTGAATTTCCATTTTACAACTCAAACTTTATTTGAAATTTTTTCGAATTATTTGAGTTTATGAAATTTCGAGTCGAGTCAAGACGAGTCAAGTATTTTTGCCTTGAGTCGAGTTTTCGAGTTATAAAAATTTAACTGTAGTTATTTATGTTTGATTCCAATTTAAACTCCTTTCCCTAATCATATAAGATATGGACATGTATATTTTTTCACATGTGACAATATTTCTCGTCTCGAACTTAAAAATAAATCCACTAATTATTAAAAATTTCGACTTATTCGAATTTCCATTTTACAACTCAAACTTTATTTGAAATTTTTTCGAATTATTTGAGTTTATGAAATTTCGAGTCGAGTCAAGTATTTTTGCCTTGAGTCGAGTTATTCGAATTTTTCGAATCGAGTCGAATTTTGCTCACCCCAAACAACGCTCGTCTCTTGGGGGAAGGTAGAATAATTCTCTTGATTTCGTTTCTATGATTTGTTTCCACAGTTGGTATTTGTTTTTTGCTTCCTAAATCTATGGGTAATTGCAATTCCGAGCCCAACTCTTTTTTACATACAAAGCTCAATCCATCTCTAGGGCTATCGGAAAAACTCTATGTGATTGTTGAGCGAGGAACTAATATTTTTATAGTTTGCATCAATATGATTAAGATATGGCTATTTTTGTTATGATATGTTTATGTTTATAATAATCCATTCATGTTTGCCACTCTTCGTTTCCTTAGAAGTAAGGTATCGAGAAGAAAATAGAATTAGCTATCTGTGTTTTGTATTGAACATGCATCTCCGCTTCATTACTGTGCTTTGAGTTTAACAATAATTCATCGGGTTTAATTGTTCCTTTGCAGAAAATGCAGACACCATTTAGGAGCTATCTTCAAGATATGCTTGCTCTTGTAAGTTCTCGAAAAACCGACTTGGATTTTATTTCTGCATTGTCTTACAAAAAAGTGCATCCATGCACAAAGTCATGTGCTTGATCAAATGCACCTCGTCTGGCGCCAATCTGACAAATTTTCTGTTTGTGTTACACTCTATTTATGGTTACGTGTTGAAGAAGTTATGTTTGTGTTTTTTTACCGAAGCAAAGCTTGAAGTTAATGCGAAATGAATGGACGGAGATGGAGTATATGTGTTGAGAAGTTTTTGCTTGTATCTTGTAGGTGAAGAGGGAGAGAGAGGAACGTGAAGCTTTAGGAGCTTTGCCTTTGTATCAGCGAACCATTCCTTAAGGGATTTTGAGTCATATCTCGTAGTAACTGCTGTTGAAATTTGTGCTCAAATGAATTGTTTGTCGAATGGTATTTCGATAGCAGAAGCGGACCGTGAATTTTCGCCTTTTCCTGATTTGGTTGGTTACAAGTCTTCTGTGTTTGTTCTTTGAATTGAATCGCTGATTAAGCTTTAGTTTCTTGGTAGCGTCTCAATAAGATATGGAACTGTGAACTGTGAACTGTGAAGTGCAATTTACGCTTTGGAAGCAATTCTAGAATAAACAGGCCTTGTTATCAAGAGCTTTTCTTGTTTGTATTTTTTATTTCTCATTAAATCTTTACTGATTCCTAAATAAGATCTTGGTATTAAAAAGCGCGCCCGAGGCACGCCTGAGGCGTGAGGCGAGCTAGGCGTTAAGGAAAACGTGTACGAGGGCCGAGGCGAAGCAATATATAGGATGAGTGCGCCTTCGGTCGCTTTTGCGTGAGGCGAGCAAGGCGACGCCTCTTGTCTCCGAAGCGTGTTTAAAAAAAATACGTGTTTTTTTCCTAATCCCCCCCCCCCCAAAAAAAAAAAATTCAGAACAAACATTATTGTTGGTTATTATTTGATTTTCAGGTTTTTTATAGCATTGTTTAATTTGAGACTTAAGTACAAACTTAAGTAGAAAATATTTGTATTTTTTAGTATTTATAATATAATTATTATGTTTTTAAGTACAAAATATGCTATACGGTTAATTTATAAATTTTTAAGAAAAAATAACGCCTCGCCTACGAAAGGCGAGCGCCTGTCACCTCGTGCCTCGGCTCCAAGGACCTTTTGCGCCTCGGAGCACCTAGCGATTTTTAAAACCAAGAATAAGATATGCAGGCAATGCAAATTTGTTTGCAGAATCAAACAGTAATTGGCTACGAAGTTCGCCTATAGATTGAGTAAATTATGTTTATAAATAATAATAGATTATTATTTTAGGAACAATAAAATGACCCCTCGAAGATGTTGAACCTTACTCCCATGTATTCCAACACCAATTTTTCAGTTTTCAGATAAAAAAGAGCATTCGTCTACACATTGCTTTAATCTGCTCTAAACTTGTTCTCTATTCTAAGCAAGGTTTACACATTGTTATCCCTAGAATTGAATCTAAAGGACTTTGCAGTTGCAGATATAAAACTAATGGAGAAGGGCATCAAATATACCTGGATTCAGTTTCTGCAGTGCCGAATCCTGACCCACTAGCTTGGTCAATTCTCCCACCACTCGGTCCATGTACAGCACGTAAAGACCATTTCTGCTTTCTAAAACTTCAACAGATTTCCGTGCTTGGAGAAGTGATGTCACCCAGTCTTCGAATACAACTGCAATGTGCCTCTGCCATTGTCATTTATCGTTTTATAACGGTCGCCACAGCCCCGAAATTTAAATTATACGATTTTTAACTCTTTCGGAGGGGAAAACAGTACCGTATGCAATGAAAATACATGCAAAATGCAAGGATCATGCATGTTTTTCATGCATTTAGTTCTGGCATTGCATGCTTTACAAAGTACTACATTGTTGTGGGTAGAAAGGAGTGGTGATGCATACTGTTTTCAAAGCCTTCATTTGTCGACCAGGTTAACAAGTAGTCCGATACCAAAAACTCGATGAGCTGGATCCTGTCACCCAGAGAAACTAACATGTCAAAACTGAGTTAGTCATTGTACATGAAGTCTATAATTCTAGATGCATATTCAAACATACAGTATTGCACAAAGTCCAGAGTTGCGCACAAAAATAGTTTGTTGAGATTGCAAATGGTTCACTTAAAGCTTGTTATGCTGTACAGAAGAAGGTGCATTTAGCATGGGAAAGAAATATGTGAGTAAGGAATTTTTTAACAAAAGCACGGCAAGAAATGAAATGAACTTCTTTTTGAATGAACAAAACAAATTTTAGGCTAGTACTGAAACCTATCTCAGAATAAGCAAAGTATACCTTTGCTTTCAAGAGATGATAGAGATATGGAGGGAAAAGTTCAGATTTCTTTAAATTGCTAGAAACTCAATGCAGTACACCAAACCATAATGTTTCCAGGGGAATTCCTTTAAATTTGAATATAGAAAGAACAAATTCCAGTATATAGAAGACGTAACAAAATCACAAGATGTAACAAGTAAATCCAAGATAAATTGTGGCTTATATAACATATCATAAATTTTATTTTCTGAAAAACACACATACAACATACATGATAACAAAAAGGGGGAAACATACAGCTAAATCCTATTAGAATGAGGAGAAAGAAGGAAAAAAATGTCATGACAAGAGTGGCCAATGTTCTAATTTTAGATTACTTTGACTAATGATTGTAAAAACTTATCTTGCCAAACTAGTAAAAGGATACAGTTAAACAAAGGTGAATTTAGAGGAAAACAAAATATGAAGGACTGGATAGGCTAACCAGAAAATACTTACATTACGAACATGCACTCATGCATAGCAGGAAAAGCTTTATCAAATGGGTCCGAGAAGAGTAGACTTTCTGCCAGTACAGATATTCTTTGAGAAACTGAAAGTATTACACGTTGTCCAATGTATGATTCACACCCAAGCTTACGAAGCAAATGTTGGATATAAAGCTGGGAATTTGTGTCAGTTATATCTGCCTCTGTAATGGTATGATGAGAAATAAATAAATAAACTGGCTAAAAGGGAGGAAAAGAAGAAAAAAAATGCTAACTAAAGGCAAACATGCATTAACACCCCACTCTACCATCAGTAGATGTTGATATAAGCAGAACCAAATTTTTTTCTATTTATCAAGGACATGAATGCTTAACACAAACCTACGACAAATAAGTAGATTCCAACCATGGCAGCTATTTACCATTTCCTCTTGATGGAGAAGACATATGTCTAACCAAACACGTAATTAAGCTGCTAACAACTCCTTCAATAGACTCCAAGTTCTTTCCGATGGATAACAGATTCTTCAATGCCGCTTAAGCAGACGCATGAAAGAGAAGGAAAACATCGGCACACAGATTAGACGAGGAAGATCAAATCACTAGAGCAAGCAAAAAAAAAAGCCCACACTGCAAACCGATGAATATCGGTAGAACTAGAAACTAGGTGAGCCAAGCACACATTAATTATGGAAACCATAAGGTATTCAATTACTTTGAAGTCCCAAACAACTTTTCAAACTCAACAATGCAGAACAACCACTAGTCTACATCAGACGAACAATTTTCTTTTCCTTAATCAAAAACCCAATAATTGTCTCACAATCTAATAACAAAAATGGCATTAGGCAAGAACTCATTGGATCTAATCTTGGTCTATATTATTGTTTAAAGAAATGCCTTATACAAGGAGCAGCCACTACAACATCAATCCTTTAGTTCATAGTTTATGTCACCAACTATCTTGTGACTTTTTCAGTATGTTATTGGTAATCTAAACAAGAAACAACCACAGGGCTGAGATATCTTAATCTGAATTGAATATTGAACATATGAAAGCACTTGCAATTGAGAGAAAAGGGATATACTAAACTAACATGAATATATATATACACATACATATATTAGATAGTTAGATATTAAATAAATAGGCAATAGCATATTGCCAGAAGTCCCATGCATTGAGACATAAAGGAAACAGTTCCTTACATGAATTTCTACTCAAACAATTTTCATAAGCTCCAATGAATATACCATTTCATGATTACCTAAAATAAAATCCACAGCTTGGTGAGACCAATTTTTGAATTTAGATTCTTGAACCTATAAGAAAGTTATGAAATAAGAAGAAAAGAAGAAATCAAACTACGGATTTACATATCTTAGAGTGATAAACAAAAACCAGAAGAAAAAGGGAAATCACTTTACAGGAGAATTAGAACTGCAAAGCTCAACAAGAAAATCAACCGAAGCCCTAAGCTGCCCGGCTTGATCGTCATCGCTAAAGCCTGTAGTTTTAAAAGAACTCCTTTAACAGTTCAACTAAAACAGTAAAATATATATTAAAACAAACTAAAAAAGGTTTGCACATTCAAAATATTCACACGAGAAAATTACTTGGTATTAAAAGGCCACGCATAAACTAATACATGATTGCAACGGTCAAATTCACTGACAGCATACTGTGTTATGCAAATGTTAAACATGTAAAATCAAACAAAATACTAAGTTGAACCATAAACGTTGCCAGAGTTCATAAGCTAAGAAACATAGATCGGATCCCTAACACTCAAAAGCATAAGAAAGCTAGATTAGAGTGCAGTATATTCAAAAGAGTATAGTAAAAAATCTTATGTACTGAAAGCACGTCGTTTTTGAGATGATTCAGCTGCTTTCCTTCTTTCTCTCAATCGAACTGCAAAGCAGAAAATGGAACCATAAAGTTTTAAACAAGCATTACAAAGAGCATAGCCGATATTGACCAAGAATGTTGGTTTAACCTTGTCTGAGAAATCTTCGACGAAGAACATCACCGAATCTATTATCAGAAGCGTCTTCAAGCCGATTAGGGCTTAATTGCCCCAAATTATCGAAAAAATAACACTTACAGGCAGCAGTGCGCGGGAAAAGATCGCATTGCGAAGCATCTACATTTACATACATAAATTCAACCTTAAGTTTAGATAAAACTGAAAGCATGCACATGGAAGCGAGAAAGAATGGAAAAACTGGAGAACCTTCAGCTTCTTTGAGATCGTCTTTGAGCTTGATAATCTCTAGTTTTCGCTCCTTCGCCTAAAAATACATTGAAAGCAAAGAAATTAAAACTCAATTTGGGAGGTGTAAGAGGGAAGTCGAAAAGAAAGAAACAGGGACCTTTCGTTTCCATTTAAGAGCATCATCGGACTGCGAAGGAGGAGGATGACGCTGCGATAACTTTGATCGGAGAAGCGAGATGGCAATGGCTAGCTTTAACGATTCTTCGTTTAGAGTATTTGTCGATGCCGGTGCCGGTGCCGGTGCCGGTGCTGCTTGGTGTTCGCTGGAGGACATTTCCGATCTCTCCCTTACGAAATTCAATAAGACGCGGGAGATTCAGCGTTTTGCGGTTTGTTTCGACTTTTTCCCGTCGATCGGTTTTTTATAGACTAGGGAGTTTCGCAAGTAGGTCCGTTTTTATTTCGACCCAAGATGAAAGTTATTTTTCGAAGTGTAAACTACTATAATGGTCCCTTATGTTTAGAATTTATACAATTTTAGTTATTAATTTTTAAATTTGACCGTTATAATCATTTACGTTTTTAATCTGTAAACTTATAATAGTTAAGACCAGACGCAAAGCTACATGAGGTGGGGAGGGCAATTTTCCCAACCCCCAATATTTTTTTATTTTGTTCCTTATATAATTTTGGCATAAAGTTAAAAAACACTCTCAACGTTTGACTAAATAATTATTTTGGCCCTTATTTTTTTTTGGAGCAATTCAACCTTCAACGTTTTATTTTAGATTAAAGTGTGCCCTCTGAGGATGAAATTTTTTAAAAATCTGACGGTAAACAATTTGAAATAACTTGACGGAATAATATATCAGTAGAAAAATTATTTTATATTTTATATAATTTTATAAAATTATTTTTTAACTGATGTTACGTTTAAATATATTTGTTTATAAGATACTGGCATATCAGTGTGCACTATCATATATGTTTGTCACGTCATTTTGTTTTCAATTGAGAAGGACTATTTTGATCCAAAATGAAACGTTAGTGATTGAATTACTTCAAAAATAAAGGCTAAAGTAACTATTCTGTCAAATATTAAGAGCATTTATTGACTTTATGCCTATTTTTAGACATTTATGTTTTACCCCTTAATCATGTCTATAACAGGGACATTTGTTGTCATTAAACATTAACGGGAGACTAATCTGGATGTTAGAGATACGAATCTTTAAAAAATTATATTAAAAATTCAGAAGTATAAAATTATACAATTGTAAAAAATGAAATTAAGTCACTATAAAATACAAAGAATATATCTAAACTATTTGAAATTTTCAAAAATGCGACAACATTTCTACTGTTTTTCATGAATAGTGACCATCCAAAGACTGGTGAATATTATAGCAACAAATGAAAGATGCATGAACCATAAAATCAGTAGTAGCCAGGAATCTGATATTGTAATAATAAAAGGGAGTATTTGATTCTAGCATTATTATTAATTAATGCTTTTGCACTTGAATAAAAATGTATCAAAAATAGCCATGGTGGTTCTTTTCTTCTCAATAAACACACCGCTGAATGACCTTGTTGAAATATACAACTCAATCAAATTTTACCTGTCCTTGGCAGCTGCACTTTATGGAATAATACAAGTCCTTGCGGATACAAACCATTTAAACAAGCATGCAAAGATTAGAATAGACCGTGGCAAGCCTCCACCTCGGAAGCCGATGCATCGACCAGACCTTGCCCTGTAGGATCCGAGGTAACGATCCTCATCACGGTATCAAACACAGCTTTCCGAAACATATCATCCTCCATCTTCTTAAGGGTTTCCTTCACCACCTTAAAATCTAACCCCCCAGCCAAAACAAGTCTCCCAACTATTTCTCCGAAATTGTTTGGTGCTTTTGGTAAGTCAATGGCAATGTCGTCCAACAAGGCACCATAGAGGAGGCATCCAGTCCCTATGTCTCTAGGGGTGAACACTTTCTTTGTCAACATGTGTTCGAGAAGTTTCGAAACTGGCTCAACAAGAGGTGGGCTTTTGTCCAAGGCAATGGAAATCGCTTCTTTCACAACCTCGGGGTGGTATGATGGAGATTTTAGTTCTTCCACACAGAGCAAAGCTTCATCAAGCAGCCTAACGTTGAAATATTCCTCCAATAGCGCCCATGTTTTTCTCTGAAGGTCATCTGAACTTAGTCCTGAAGCTGGAGCTAGAGGTTTCTCCCCAATTGGTGACACAGCAGCAGTCACGGACACAGGTTTGACAGAAACAGAAGGTTGTGCCATAGGCTCAGCACCCGAAGTAGCGTTGGGTTGCCGAGCAGGAGGGGTTGGACTTCCCTGCAATAGGGAGCTTGTCCTACCACTCATTAGGTCACCACTACCTTGAGGCAACAGCCTTGGATTCATTGAAGCTTTATGGATTGATGGTGACGGGACACGCCCTCCAGGGAGCATACCTTGTGCATCACCCCTTGGCATTGACCGGATCCTAGGAACTTCCCAATTATCATTGTCCATTCCAGGCATACCAGGCATTCTACGAGTTCCCGGCATTCCAGGCATCATACCTCCAGTACCAGGGCGTGCGATAGGAAAACCCCCAGGACCAGGACTCGTAGGACCAGTAGAAACAACACGACTATTTCTCATACTTGCAGTAGCACCTGGACGCAGCCCAAGATTCTTTTCAGCCTCGGAATGGATTTCAGTAATTGTTTTGGCTTTCACCTGCAGCAATCCATGCCGGAAAAAAAAGAGTTGTCAATACTAAAGCCACTGACATGGACATGCCAACATCTATCCAATCTAACCCAGAAAATTTGATGGAATTTATGAGTTACCTCCTCTCGTCTGGGAACCCATTTATTTGCCCGAAGATCAAGAACATCACGAACCATAAATCTCAATCTTGGAGCAAGCTGAGGATTTGATGTCAATTCCTTCAATCTACTGAAGTACGTATCATTTATGCGCCGTGATTTGGGGCTCTCGTCAAGCTGCTTACCAATAGTGTTGAAGAACTGACAAATGGCTTCAACATTCTCCTCTTCAGGGCAAGCTCTATTGTCAGGGCCCAAAAGTTCCTGTTTGACACAAAAGGGAAGAAAATGATTCTGCGTAACTTGCTAAGATTCCAATTTCCATGGATGAGAAAAAGGTCTTGGCAATAACCTGCACAATGTGATGGACTATCTTCTCAGGTACCATTTTTTGCTTCAGAAGCTCACCAATTAAACGAATATTTCCTAGAGTGCGGAGCTTGACCATCCTTTCTTTATCCCTACGTTCCATCTCTTGATCAGGGGCAGTCATCAACTGCAATTCTTCCCTGAGCTTGTCGGATCCCTCAAATGCCTCCTGGCAGTTATTCAGAAGGACTCGCTTAAATGTGACATCTTTTCCACCAGGTTCATCGGATGGGAATGAGGGAAGCTTATCATTAAGATCAGAACATAAAAGAGAATACATAGGACAAAACGTGGGTTCCAGCACAGCCTTCTCAAATATTAGAGAAATAACCCCCTGTAAAGACGGCATAGATACCATCAGTGATTTCTTCTTACAACCTGCGGTAACTATAAAATAACACAACATACATGAAATGTAGATGTATGTGGATATATACATGTTACACATAAAAATTTGAACAGAAAAAGGTCCGGTAATATTAAGAAAAAGGAAGAAATGAAGAAATAATAACCTTCAAAATATCTGCTGATGTGATACCAGAATCAATAAGTTGGCCTTTTAGAAGATCATACTTCTCTGGAGTCAGCTTGTTCAATATCCTGCACAGAAAAACCAAGGAAAGGATAGATTCTTCCTATCATGCATACTTGAAAAAATGAAACCGCTTAGCAAGTTTACAGAAAAGGAAGTCATGGCTAACAAGGGAATCATATGATGTATTTGCATCTTTTACCACCACTAAATTTTTGTCATCATGAAAGTATCAGATATTCAGCTGCTTACAAAACCAATAGTTCCCGTACCGGCCATATCAAAAAGACATTACACTCCGGGAACTTGGTAGACCTTGATAAATTTTCATGTTCTAATCTAAAACCAGTCCTGAATAACATCAACAAGGGCAAGGTCTTTTTTGTAGTTTGAGAATAGATATCAGAAATACAATGATTAGAAACCTAAATATCATAGAGAAAAACTGATTTTACTTTTTGTTGATAAATATCAGAGATGCGTATATGATGCAAGAAACATAATTCTAATATATTACCCTTTAACAGACTTTAGCACACGGTCTTTATCAGAAAGACTCCCCCTTCTAGCCGACCATGGCACCTCAGCCTTGACCAAAGCTGGAGTAGGTCCTCCCTGTGAAAAACAAAGGAAACCCAATGTTAATGCCAAAGCCAAATGGCATACGAAGCTTGCTGCAGGATAAATAGGGAGCCAGATGAGCAGATAAATAAACAAAAAGGTAATCCTAAATGAAAGGTTACATACACTGTTGAACCATTCATCATCATATATCAAACAAACTTAAAGAAGATTCAGAGAAATCATTACGTGTGCAACTTAATGAATCATTGCTCTCTGATTGATATATGTACATATAGGTTAAGACCCTAAGTGAAGTGGAACTACAGATTAAAGCATTAATGCCCAATCGAAGTTCATCTCTAGGAGTTTTATTGACTGAGGAATATGTTGCATGATGCTTCAAATACTCACCCAGCAACTCAACACAGACAATAAATGGCCGAAGACACAAGAAACCTTAAATAGAAAAAAAGAGTGTGAATATGTGTTACCCCTTGGTTAGAAGATATTTGTGCCCTTGAGAACTGAGAATTGGATTGATCATGGCGATTAAATTTATTAGCTTCTGGCTGTCTGGAGTCAAATCGATTTCCCAGATCTCTATCTCGAAGAGAGTCCCAGGACCTCTCCTCTCCAGCAGGAGGTACCTTTGTTGAACGGCTTAACCAATCACGGTTGTCAGGCTCAGTGTAACGCTTCTGACTATAATTTGGTGGCTATCAAAAGTATAGAGAATGCAGCAACAAGTGTTAACAAAGGATGACTGGTTGAAAAATTATTTGAAAATACATTAACTTCACTAAAGCAGCTAATTCCTATTAAAATATTAAAAAGTAAAAAGAAAAGAACAGTTAGAGTGTACATTGCTTTCTCCACGAACCCAGTTTTGATCTTCACCATCTTCACCATAGATTTCCTCTTCAATATCTCCTTTGCTTTTAAGAAACTCTTCAGCAAGTACTACAGCCTAAAGAGAAGCAAAGAAGCACAATCAGATATAGAATCAAACAATAATCAAAGTGCCATTGTTTGAACTACTTATTTGCATGAACAAATTAATTGAAACAGAACGCTAACAACATTGAACAACTTGCACACAAATTTGTTCTTCTCTGGATTGTTTCGGAAGCAAAATGCAACAATAGTTTGCTGACGCAGAGATGAAATACACTACTAAGCAAAAGTTTTGTACAATTACCTCCCTAAGCTGTAGAAGCTGGTCCCTAGCATACCGCACGCGTTCACGACCCTCAAATCGTGAGTCTCCGGCCTACAACAGTAAGGAAACAGATAACTTTAGATTCTACAACCCAAAAATATTTCAATATGCAGAATGTAGACATTAGATCAGCAATCTAAAGAATAAGCCAGGCAACAGAAAATGCAAATTATTAGGCATATTCCTAACATGGTTATAAAAAAGTTAACTTATCTAACATAAACAGACGCATAATCTAGAGTCCCCATAAGAGTGTTTAACTGATTGTTATGTGTCCTTTTAAGCACACACACACACACACACACACACACATATATATATATATACATACATACATACACACACACACACACTCACACTCACACTCACACACACACACACACACATATATATATATATATACAACACACACACATATACACACACACACACACACACACATATATATATATACACACACACACACACACACATATATATATATATACACATACACACACACACACACACGTGTAGACGTAAATTCCTCAACTGGTCCATAAGGACCATAACAAACCAGTTAAGTTAACTAAATAGTAAATACCATCCATATGACCCACAATTAACACAAATTATGCGATTTTTTTTCAATGGAACACCTCCACTTGTTTAAAACTATTTAAGATCCTTAATGTTTCTTTGTAGGTCCTTTTGTGGATGATCAGAAACTCATAGAATACCACCTACTGCATATTCTTTATTCGGTAAACACAAAGATTGAACCCCAACAATAAATCAAAAGGGCTAGATCCAGAAAAAATGAGTTTGGGTCTAAAAGAAAAGGCCAAAAAGATTGAACCTTTATAGAGAATGAAGGAGCAGAACCGCCATGGGAACGAAAGGCAGGAAGATCAGAAGAAAAGGAACCGAATGCTAATGAAGAGGAAGAAGAAGAAGATGACGATGATGATGATGAAGGGCCACCAAAAAGTCTGTTCCCTCGACCACCGCCAGGTCTCAAGCTCAACACCGTCTGATCACCTTGCTGCATACCGGATCTTGTCACGCGAGATTCAATCTCCGCCGCCCGATCAAAACCAAAAGATCAAATAAACTCAGCGATATGTAAAAACGCTGAATCTGAATATATGAGAAAGAAAAAAGTAAGGGGGAAAAAGGGGGGATTTTTATGTAAAGAAAAAGGTAGAAATTGAAAGAAAAAAAAGGATTTGGTGTGTAGCTCAGATTGAAAGTGAGAGTTTCTCTCTCTTCTCCGGGAAAACAAAGAAGAGAAGAGAATGTATGTGAGGACGGTGCTAGAGATTAAAAAAAACAACCCCTCCTTTTAGAGTTTTTCACATTCTCTCTTTTGGAATTAATTGCAACATACATCCTCAAATTATGACTTATTTTAAATTGGTCCTTATATTTTTAATCATTTTAATTTCATCCTTAAACTATAATCTACATTTTAAACTATTCCCTAAACTTTTAAAGTTCTAATTCAATCCTCAAAGGCTCGTTCTAAATTAGTCCCTAAATTTTTAAATGTTTCAGTTTTCTATCCTTAAGTTATCAGTATATGATAATCATATCTTATGTTAATAAATTTTTTATAAAAAAATATTAATTGTCATGTAAATACAGATGTGTATTATGTAATAATTTGATGTGACGATGAAATTAAAATATTTTGAAATTTTGAAATCAATTTAGAATGATTGTCACAATTTAAGGATAAAATTAGAATGTTTAAAATTTTAGGAACCTATTTAAAATGAGAATTGTAATTTGGGGCATACGATACATTTAACTATTTTTTTAGCTTTTTGGGTCACCAATCTATTATTTTTCATGTTTTTCCCATGAATCGGAAATTACATCATTATTGTTTTGTTGTTTGGTTTTAGATTTCGACAACTTCGCCACTTGTTCTTAACCTTTTAATAAAGCACACACACCGTACATATACGGTGCTTGAATTGAACACAAGTCACCTGAATGAAATACATTATCTTTTACTACTGGGACCACTCATCGGATTCTATTCTTCATTCTAACTTCTTAAAATTACAATATGATTACCTGATTTCATTTGGATTTGGTTAAAATAAGATAAAATTTAATCGATTTTTTTTGAATAGACGGTGCCACCATTTTATTCCATATAAACTCAAACAAAGTCCAAAGATAAAATAAAACAATACAAAGAAAAGCCTGCTAAAATAAAATCGGTGGCCCAACCCACTTGACCAAAGAAAATCATTATCCATATGTGTAAAGCCAAGAGACGGTGTAAAAACACGGGGAAGCATCTGGATATTTTCCTCAACTTCAGAGAGTATTTCCTGGCTCAGAAACCAATCGTCACGATTGTTTCACAGAGGGTCCACTAGACGGCGATCCTCGTCCGCCGCCAACAGCGCCGAAGACGGTGCCTCCTCAATCCAAAATCTATCCAGCTGATCTTTCCGGTCTAGTGTTGCCAGTGCATGCGCTACCCGGTTACCATTCCGGCCCAAAAGTGAATCGGCATCTGTGAAATAGGAGAGCCAACCGTTTGGCATCTCCAATCAAAATTTAATCAATTTTATTTGAAAGGTTATTTATTAAAAAGATATTTTTTTAAATATACTAGTGTGACAATAAAGTAGTATTTGTTTAATTTTTTATCCTTTACCTCTATGATCACTCTACTACTGGTTCTAAAAGAATATTTTTTGAATATAATTATAATATATAGATTTGTAATAATATTTTAAAAACTAAATGAACAGTAAGTTATTCAAATAAAATGGCTTGTAAATATTTTTAACCCTTTAATAAAACATATGCACCTTGTAGACATTATAATTAAACTCGTATCTCTTATTTATAAGACATCATTTTAAATAAATAAACTCTGAAATTTATGAATTGTTTGCTTTAATTGATGGTTTTATTATTAATTATTTTATTCAAATTTTAAACATACATAAATAATAAATAATTTAAAATTTATCAAATCAAAACCGACACGTAATAGTAAAATTAACCAAAAACGATGAGAAAAAACTTCAGAAAAGAATACTTTAATTTAAAAACGTTTATTTTAATATTTAGAAGTTTATGCTGCACATCTTATAATTTAAGACTTAGGATGTTAGGTTTAGAAATTCAGATTTTCAATAAGAGTTGTGTTACACAGGTATAAAAATATAACCCTTTTAAAAATCTAAAATTATTATTAAGAAATTTATTAAAAAGGTTAACTCAAAGCGTTTCTAATAAAAAGTTAAACATACATATATAAACAGCCCACCTCAACAAAATAAGAAAACAGATCCACCAGGTTTCTTTTTTCTGAAGGTTAGATGTAAATATTCTCCAACGGGAAATCTCAAAGCAATTTTTTTCATAGGAAACTTGAATGCCTTTAACAACGGGAACAATCATGGAAAATTTCAAAATGATTTTTTTTCATAGGAAACCAGACCATGTATTCCACCTTCAGCTTGTGCGGCACCCGTCCGAACCTGTTCCAGTTTCGAGCGCCACAAAAATCAATTAGAAGCCTAAAAAGAAGAAGAAGAAAACATATGATCCACATTTCAAGCATATAACCATTCCAGTTTTCACCTCCTTATGCTTATAACCAAATTAGAATAACAATCTGAGTCGATGAATCATACCTCGAGCCTCAGTGTGCCTGATCTTAAGAGTTCGTGTGCAGATGCTAAAGAGGAAGCACCGAGGTCTTGGAATCCTTGCCTCGCGGCTTGCATTGTGTAAGGTATAAATTTTAGCACAGAGCCCTTATCTGCAACTGCTCCAACAACCCCTTGCGCAATCTTCAACTTAGCGGTATCACCTAAGTATCTTTGATCACTCCCCTTGGTCATTGCTTCTAGGGAGCCCATGCCGCGATATTTTTTGACACGTTGACCATTCTAATAAAACACAACATGAGTGTTTGCACAAAAGAATCGACATAACAGTTAACAACGTGATTGTATTACAGACTAAGATTCAAGTAGATAAGCCTCGGGTATGGAAGAATTGGACTCTTAACTAACTGCTGTCGGGTGGTCAGCGTAATCGAAATGATAGTGTGTAAAGCTACAGAAACAAAAGGCAGTGTCATACCTTATACTCATAAGCTCCGGGAGCCTCGATGCTTCCGGCTAAAAAACTTCCCATCATCACAGTAGATGCCCCCAAAGTCAAAGCCTTGACAATATGTCCAGAGTTTGAAATGCCGCCATCAGCAATGACAGGCACGCCGTGCTGTGCCGCGATAGATGACACCTTGTAAACGGCTGTTGCCTGAGAGGTACCAAAACCAAAGAAAGTAAATTTGTAACATATTTTCAATTGGTTCTTTAATGTTTTCAAATGGTATTATTTTCTGCAGTAGATAACAGATTACAGATGTAGTTATATGCACTACAAGCACCTAATAAATTTCCAATGTTTCGAACTCTAAACTAACTACAACATAAACCTGAAAACTTTAGATCATTCAAAGAGCAGAACTCGGGCAAAGTTATCGAAGTAAACGAATGAAATAAAAGCTCTGCTTTTACCTTTCTTTAATGTTTTCAAATGGTATTATTTTCTGCAGTAGATAACAGATGATGTAGTTATATATGCACTACAAGCACCTAATAAATTTCCAATGTTTCGAACTCTAAACTAACTACAACATAAACTTGAAAACTATAGGTCATTCAAAGAGCAGAACTCGGGCAAAGTTATCGAAGTAAACGAATGAAATAAAAGTTCCTGTTTTTACCTGTCCTCGACCAACGGCACAAACCTCTTGTGTGGTGCAAATGGACCCGGACCCCATCCCGACTCTTAATCCATCTACACCCGCCTGAATCAAATTATGTGCTTGAGCCATAGTCACCACATTCCCACCAATCACATCCAATTGAGGATATGTCTTCTTTATGAACTTGATCATCTCAATCTGATATATAGAATTACCCTGAGAGCTGTCCAAAACAATCACATTGGCCCCTGCCTTCACCAAGTGCTCCAACCTCTCCTTATCCGACTCTCTCGTCCCTATTGCCGCACCCACCATCCATTCTCCGTCAGCCCCGACCGTCCCCGCCCCTAATCTCGGGTACCCCTTTAGCCTCTCCACATCCTCTTTCACCACCACGTGGACAACCTCGCCATCCCTCTCCACCGCCACGAAATCACATTTCTTTTCCTCTAAAATCTGCTCGATCTTTCCCAAATCATAATTCCAAGGAACATACTCCACAGTCTTACAATCCCGCTTGTGATCAAAGATTTTCACTGGCTTATCTCTCAGGTTGTCACAATCAGATGACGACAGATAACCCAACAGCTTGGATGGTAGACCACCTGTTTGAGAAAATGCATATGTAAAAAAATCATAAAAATGATTAACCCGGCAACAAAGATGGTAGACCACCTGTTTGAAAAAATGCATATGTAAAAAAAATCATAAAAATGATTAACCCGGCAGCAAGGATGGTAGACCACCTGTTTGAAAAAATGCATATGTAAAAAAAATCATAAAAATGATTAACCCGGCAACAAGGATGGTAGACCACCTGTTTGAAAAAATGCATATGTAAAAAAAATCATAAAAATGATTAACCCGGCAGCAAGGATGGCAGACCACCTGTTTGAAAAAATGCATATGTAAAAAAAAATCATAAAAATGATTAACCCGGCAGCAAGGATGGTAATTGGTTTGTAAATAACCTGATTCAGTGATAAAAACATATCGTCCATACAAAGCGGGAAGATCATCTGTAGGAGAGACAAAGGAAACTGTGGGGGTGATAGGAACGCGAAGAGACTTAGCAGTACGGATGATGGAAGCTTGTTGGGAAGGAGTACAGTTGGAGTGAACAATGGCGATACCGCCAAGGGCAGCCATTGACGCAGCCATGTGAGCTTCGGAGACGGTGTCCATAGGGGAGGCGACGCAGGGGATAGAGAGACGGATATTGCGGGATAGGTGGGTGGACAAAGAGACGGCATCGGCGGGGAAGTCGATGTAGTGAGGGTGAAAGATAACGTCGTCGTAGGTGAAGGAGTAGCCTCGGCTGAATAGCTCCGCCGCTTTGGTGCCGTCTTCTTCCATATCTTTGCTTTCGGGGGTAGGGTTTATGTCGAAATGAGCGGCTAATTATAAATGAGGTATATGTTGGAAACTTGGAATGGACCAGAGTTAACGGTGGGGGACGGGTAAGGTAATTATAAAGTCTATTTGTACACGTTTTTTTTTTTATCGGGAAAAAAAATTAAGCACTTAAAACAAAAAAATATATAAATCGAACACTTTTTTATAATTAAATTTTAGGTAAACTGCACTAAATATCACTTAATTTTACCCTTCGAATCAAAGATATTACTGAACTATTAATTGTTACACGTAATACCACTAAATTTTGTCTTCTCTTCAATTTAAGCACTCGACTGTTAAATCTTAATAGATTGTTAAATTTCAAAATGCGTCGTTTTGGTATAGCTGTTTTATGCCTATGATAGGTCAAAACGGAGAAAAAATTAAGAAAACATACATTTGGGGAGGATTAAACCAATGACCTCCAAGGTGAAAGGTTTACACTAAACCACTAAGTCAATTTAAATACTTGATAAAATCTTAACAAACATAGTATGTAAATAATATAACAGTTGAACTTAGAATTTAATTGTTTTTAGAAAATTACAAAAATATTCAAATCAGTCCCTAAAAACCCTAAATCATAAATCCCTAAATCCTCACCGCTGTCGCCGCCAGACGTCGTTTCTGGCCCACCCTTTCGGTCGTCGAACTGAACCAACTATTTTCCTCCACTCGCCATCGCCGAAAATCAACGAACAACGTGTGAATCGAACGATTATTTCACGTTTGACTAGCACATTGTTCGTCAGTTTTTGACGACGATGAGTTGGAGAAAATTCAGGCTGGTTCCGGCGACCGAACAGGTGGGGTCAGAGACAGTGACCGACGACAGGAATGGTGAGGATTTAGAGATTTATGATTTAGAGATTTTAGGGATTTGGTGACTAATTTGAACGTTTTTGTAAATTCTAGGACTTTTTTAAAAATAATTAAATTTCAAGTTCAATTGCAGTACACATACTGGTTTTATTAAAATTGTATCAAGTATTTAAGTTGGCTTGGTGATCTAATATAAATCTTTCATCTTAAAGGTCCTTGCCTCCTTCGCTCAATCCTCCCCAAATGCAATGTTTTCTCCTTTTTTTTCCTAACAAAACGACGTCGTTCTGACTTATTTTCGGCATAAAAATAGCTATGCCAAAATGACTTCGTTCTAAATTTAACAGTCGGGTGCTTAGATTAAAAAAAATAAAATTTAGTACTACAATAGTATCAATTTATAGTTAAGCGGTATGTTACATTCAAATGGTAAAGTTAAGTGCCATTTGGTATAGTTTACCCTTAAATTTTATAAATACTAGGAGTAGTAATTAAATTCAAACAAAAATTCAACTAGGTTAACTCTAACTTTATAAACTTAAATAAGGATTCAAGTTATAACATAAAATTAATTAACTCACGATATTTTTTAACTGGACTCAATCAAATATTCACATATAGTTTCGTTTATACATAATGTAAAATATGTTCATAACATGTTTAATGTCAAAAAAATATACATAACATTTGACTGAATAGTCATGTTGGTTTATATTTTTTATTGAAGCAATTTAACTCTCGTAATTTTATTTTGGGTTAAAGTATCTCTTTTTATGGATGAATACTATTAGTCAACTGGCAATAAATGACTTGAAATGATATGACAAATTTACATAAACACAATGATATGACAATGTCATATAGATAAATGTGTTGACTTAAAAAAACATTTTATCATTCAAAAAATATTTTTTCCAAATTATATAAAATTATTTTCATCAACTATTCTAAATTAATTAGCATTGATTGATTAACAATTTTTAATTACAAATAAATTATTTAATCTAAAATGCTAAGAATTAAATTGTTTAAAACATTTATAAAGATAAAACAACTAATAGTTACGTATTATCATATTAAAGTCCATTTTTAAAAAAAAAGTCATTTTTTTGGTTTTATCCTTTTTGTTTATTCCATTAAAATTCTGAAAGACTTCTAATTTGTGGTGACTCTCTTTCGGAACCAAGCACCGTCAGGCGAGCAAACCCCACTGACAAAACAGTGTCTGGTGAAGGAACCCATTCCTTTCGTTTTCAAAAGTTCAAAATTCTTTTTACCCGATCTCAGGTTTTTCCTCTGAATTAGAAATTCAATCCACTTTTTGGTTCATTTTTTTTAGAATTTTATTATATTTTCATCGTAAGGCCATTTGGCCTCCACGAATGTTGCTTATATCGGTTTTTCTCTTCCTAAAGTGCCGGAGTCGGCGACGATGACGACTGTGACCGGTGTCCAACTGCCGGAGAATCGATTTTGATGGTCGTGCGTGTAAAAAGGATTTCATGGGGGTAAAGTTAAAGCAGGTTCTCCTGTTTCCATTTACAAAGTTTAGGAGGAAGAAACGAACAAAAACCAGAGCAAACCTGCCTTCTTCTTCTTCTTCTTCTACGGCTAAAACGGTTGTTTCCGGCGGTGGCTTTTGCGGTGGCTTTTGTTGCGCGCGACCCCGTACTTTGGAATCAGCTGATGATTCCA
The DNA here is from genome assembly GCA_958450335.1 of Hibiscus tridactylites. Taxonomy (NCBI): domain Eukaryota; kingdom Viridiplantae; phylum Streptophyta; class Magnoliopsida; order Malvales; family Malvaceae; genus Hibiscus; species Hibiscus tridactylites. The sequence goes on along the minus strand of OY288286.1, from coordinate 74,957,304 downwards.
AACCCAGCGACCCCAATGACCCAACCTTCACATATGATATGCTTAGAACTTTGATTGAGAAGAATCATTTTCACTCCGGAGATTGCAATCCTCATTCGGCTTAGTTTCCGATACATCATTCATTCGAAATTCTTGTGCGATTCCGCTGTTATTCTTTCTGTTTCTGATTAATTGTAAGTTTTCTTTGAATTCAATCAATATTTTCTGGAAATTGCAAATAATAATCAACCCAGAATTTGGTACTTTGATCACATTGTAATTTATGGAAAGACAACAAATTTAGCTTCCCTTATCTTGCTAGTTATGGCCGAGCACACGAATCACCCAAATTTCGAGCCTTTGTTGCATTTGTGACAAATTAACCTGAGCACGTTTAGGATGTTGAAATGTTTGGTTTTACACTTTTAGGAGGTATTGGCTTGTTCTATTAGTAAAGTGATGATGAACGGCATTAGAAAGGGTGTCCGAATATTCGATGATACGAAAGTGCCAAAGGGTGTATGACTGAGACCTTTACGGAAACAGATTAGACTTCAACATGTTCTTAGATATTTTCGTGTTGATATCATTTAGTTTTGCACCAATGGAGATAAACTTTTTGTTATAACTAGCTTTTCCGGTACTGATTTCTTTCATAAATCTTGCATTCACGCAGATAAAATACCATCACACCAATTTAAGCATCTTGTTTCTCTCTTTTTTTTATCGATTCATCGGTAGTAAGTAATGAACAGGGATATATACATTTATATATGCGTTGTATGCATTCCTTAGTTCCTTTTATGAAGCCAGAAGTAAAAGGCATTTCATTTTATAGTTAGGATCAGTATAATGCTTGAAGGTGGCAGGGTAGTACCTAAGGCATTTCTTTTTATTAGTAAAGTGATGATGAACGGCATTAGAAAGGGTGTCCGAATATTCGATGATACTAAAGTGCCAAAGGGCGTATGACTGAGACCTTTATGGAAACAGATTAGACTTCAACATGTTCTTAGCTATTTTCGTGTTGATATCATTTAGTTTTGCACCAATGGAGATAAACTTTTTGTTATAACTAGCTTTTCCGGTACTGATTTCTTTCATAAATCTTGCATTCACGCAGATAAAATACCATCACACCAATTTAAGCATCTTGTTTCTCTTCTTTTTTTTATCGATTCATCGGTAGTGAGTAATGAACAGGGATGTATACATTTATATATATGTGTTGTATGTATTCCTTAGTTCCTTTTATGAAGCCAGAAGTAAAAGGCATTTCTTTTTATAGTTAGGATCAGTATAATGCTTGAAGGTGGCAGGGTAGTACCTAAGGCATTTCTTTTTATTAGTAAAGTGATGATGAACGGCATTAGAAAGGGTGTCCGAATATTCGATGATACGAAAGTGCCAAAGGGTGTATGACTGAGACCTTTATGGAAACAGATTAGACTTCAACATGTTCTTAGCTATTTTCGTGTTGATATCATTTAGTTTTGCGCCAATGGAGATAAACTTTTTGTTATAACTAGCTTTTCCGGTACTGATTTCTTTCATAAATCTTGCATTCACGCAGATAAAATACCATCACACCAATTTAAGCACCTTGTTTCTCTTTTTTATTGATCGATTCATCGGTAGTAAGTAATGAACAGGGATGTATACATTTATATATGTGTTGTATGTATTCCTTAGTTCCTTTTATGAAGCCAGAAGTAAAAGGCATTTCTTTTTATAGTTAGGATCAGTATAATGGTTGAAGGTGGCGGGGTAAAGGCATTGCTGAACTAAATGTTTGGAATTGATTTTAGATGCATAAGAGGAGGTGTCGACTTTCATCATGGCAGTTGCACGGGGTTCAGCAAATATGTATGCTCTTCCATGGCTGCGGTTGAGGTATTTCAATAAGTTCCACGAACTAATTAACGACCTTGCATGTGGAAGTTGAGCATTTTAACTTATTTATAGTCTGGGATTCAGTGTGCATAGACTCTGAAGCTCAGATTTCATATTCCGAACACTGAACCGAAGTAGTCATTGGAAATTGTTTCAGTGATATCTGATAGTTTGTTATTGCTTTTTCAAGTAAAATATCTAGAAAATAACTATTGGATATAATGAGCATGGCAGACTGTTATTTTTTGTTTTAAATTAATATTGTTTTCTTTTTCTGGTAAGCTTGTTGGTGAACGAGGGAACTAGTCATGGATTGAAGATGTTTTTAAGATGGGTTTCTCATTTCTCTATCTGTTTAACCCAAAAAAACATTGAATCCGAAGGATACAAGTAGGTTGCCCTCTTCAACTGAAGTGGGATCTTTCTGATGCTGAGATAGGAGAGGTGTGCGGTCGAGATTTGCTTATGAACAAGTGCTTATCTTCACATAACATAAAGCATCCCTGTTAAGTTGGTATTTTTCCTCAATGGTACCGAGATGAATTACTCGTGCACTTTTGTGGTCCAAAAGAGTTAATGGATGGTATTGCCTATTTGGACAATATGCCATGTGAGGAAATGCTGAAAGAAAGGAACAACAGTATGAGGATAACATTAAAGTTGTAGAAGACGACCGTTGTTGGCTTTCAGAGGGGCTCACGGCGCTGCCTTCGTGGGAAGTTATAGCCAACTTTTTTTTTGCCCTTTTGTTGATGCTGAAGAAGGTATAGTTGTGCACTGGGAAGTGGGACCGAGTGAGTTTCACGATTTCAATGCTCGATACCATATGATTCAGGAAGATGTGGGAATGCAGAATGTACAATGTATCAGTCAATCAAATGTGGTTTATTTGCTTCTAAGCAATCGAAGCTGCCCTAGTTCGCCTCAAAACGGTGAAGTAGATGAATCATGAATGAGATCATTGCTGATTCCCAAATCCCAACTGTCCAAGGAATCGACACCCAAGGTATGAAAATTTTTATTTTTTGAACAGGTAAGTTCGCATAGCCGTTAATTTCAACAAAATTCAAAGAACATGGTTATTTTATTGTTATAGGTTGCCTTTAGTTTCATTGATGTTTTGTGACTGAATGTCCTTTGAAGTGTAGTTTTATTTAGAATATAGACTTTGATTCCAAATTTCCAATGAGTATGAAGTTTTCCAGGTTGCATACAAGAATCTCAGTATCAATCGTATTGAATACTGTAGAAACTAATCTGAAGGTTGTTATTGTTATTTGTTTGCAAATAAACGATACGATTGCGTACAAGAAATTGAACCCGGATTTTTTTTTGGCCGCGAGTCTCTGTGGTTTTCTTCCATTGGAGGGAGTGTTGTGTTTACTTATTTGTAGTGGATGTGGATGCATCTTTGAGAAGGAGACTATTTCCTACCAGAAAAGATATTCCAACCAGGGTTTTAAATTGCGGTTGCGGTTGTTATATCGCGGTTTCGGACAAAAGCGGCTGAATTGTGGCGATCGCGGACTGTTTTTTACCACAATCGCGGTTTCGGATGGCGGCGCAACCGCTATATCGCGGTCGCGGTCCGCTTTTTAAATCCCTGATTCCAACATGTGCAATTTGAAGCCTGTGATTATATTTGCAGTTCCTATATCAGGCATTTTACCCTGTTTTCTGTTTTGATGTTGAATACACGAGTATAATTAGATTATCTGAGATTAAAAATTTTAAATTATGGATAATTCATGTTGTTTCTTACAAATCTTTTCATTTCCCTGGTTAACCTCGTTGATCCATTTGCACTTGTTCATCAATCTTAAAAGGTGTAAAATTCTCAAAAATTACACTGACGAAAGCTACAACGCTCCATCCACGTGACATGACTAAAACGCTCCACCTTCGCCGGTGAGACTACCGTCGAAATCTACGTCAAAGTGCACGTGTCTTTCAACTGCAAAACAACTTTGGGGACGCTCATAAAAGTCACATATCGTACCCGAAACGTCCCCAGTACTATTCCAGCCGTTCCCGATCGTTTTCAGCAGTACCCCGTCCATGTGAAGCGTCCCCGATACGTACCAGTCGTGTACTCGTCCCAAAAATATTTCTAATACTTAAAACGGCATGTGATTGTCGTACCCGTGCTTCCCAACTGTCCACGACTCTCCACATAAATCTACAAGGGTGAAATTGCCTGAAATTATAACAACCACTTTGGTACTCTTCTTTATCTTCTTTGTTCGGTTTCTATTAATTTTAGACGTCAACAATATATATATTAGATTCAAATTCACTTGTAATATTAAAAAATTTGCACCGCGTCGATTGACCGAATTTGAATTTTTAAAAATTCCAGAGCCAAATTCATTTTTCTAACTAACAAAAATAATCCCAAGAATTGATGTTGAATTTGTAGTTCAACAAATGGAAAATTCATCTTTTTAATAATCGGAATACCAAAAAGAATATAAAGTTATTAATAGGAATCGAACGATAAAGCATAAATTATATCAATTAAATTATTGTTATTTAATAATTTAAAATAATCTCATTTAAAAGTGAAGTTTCTTTCATCAATACTCAAAGCTGAGGTTATATATTTAATTGAGGTTTAATATTTTGGAAGGTTTTGTCAATGACATAGTTAGTAAAATTGAATTCTTAAATTATTGAACATCTAAGATTGAGTTTATCGTAAGTCAACATTATTATAATTATTGTTTTTTTTTTTCAAACATTATTATTATTATTAGAGTAAACTACTGCAGGGGTCACTTTCGTTTTCCGTTTGTACAGATTTAGTCACCACTTTTGAAAAGTGCCAATAAGTGGTCATCTACGTTTTCGATGTGTAAAGACTTGGTCACTCCGACGTTATAGTCCGTTAGTCCCCTAATGGATTGCTGATGTGACGGAGTTGATTTGGCTTTCAAACCCTAAAAGGGTTGTTTTCAATCCCCTCTTGTCGTCGGCCGTCGTCAATCCCCTCTCCTCAACAGCGACAAATTCAATCCAAGTGATTCCGACAGCGACAAATTCAATCCAAGTGATTCCGACGATGCATCAGAGAATTTTTGGCTCTGGGGTTTCGTATGATATAGTGCGGAAACCATTTGCAATGGCTGCGGTGGCGCAACCTGGAGAGGCGGAGGTGGCTGCGCCACTCTTTGAAGGTGAGGCGACGGCATTTGATGTCCACCACTAGTAAGCTTTTGAACCAAGTCCCGGAAGTTTATAGGGTCGACCTTGTAAACATTGGGCGGCGTCGGTTGCAATGGCGAAACCGACTTCTTCCTGGGCTTTCCGACGGGCTTACGAACCGAGTGAGGGGATTGACGACGGCGTGAAAACAACCCTTTTAGGGTTTGAAAGCCAAATCAATTCCGCAACATCAGCAATCTGTTAGGGGACTAACAGACTATAACGTCGGAGTGACCAAGTCTTTACACATCGAAAACGTAGATGACCACTTATTGGCACTTTTCAAAAGTGGTAACTAAATCTGTACAAACGGAAAACGAGAGTGACCCATGCAGTAATTTACCCTTATTATTATTATTATTAAATCTAATGTTAAATTTTCTTTTATCATTTATGTTTATCTCATAATCGGTCAATAATCAAGTACGTGATGGTTAATTTTCAACATATTCTTTAAACTCAACTTTATATTTTTAAAATTAAAAACACAGTTTATCTTACAATTAAGTACGTTGACAAAATTTAAGATTAGAACAAAGCATAAATGTTTGGGGTGTAAATTCACAAATAAACTAAAATTTAAAATAAATTTACATGAAAGGATAAAAATGAAAAAAAAACCCTTAGGAGACAATTACCCCTCCCCACACCTATATAGCTAGATCCCTACTTACAATTGTATCCAACAATTATTTATTTGTTTGTATTAGTCCTTAAACTACGACATTCTCTATTTTTAATCCCTAAACTATCTCTCAATCAAAACAATATTTACGATGTATTAATATTTTATTGGCCAAAATAACTTTTTTATTTAAATAACTACCGAATTTAAAAATACTAAAAATAATAATTTAAATATTTATTTTGATCAGTAAATAATTTAAGGGTTAAAAATAAACAAAATAATATAATTTAGAGCATAATTTTAAATTTAAGCCATATAACAATACTATCAAATTTAAAATCGAACATTTAAAATCGAATATTTTATTGGTTTGTAATAAATATAGTGTTAATACAGAAAATCATAATTGGGCAAACTCGTAAATTCACTCCTCTTCCCATCATCCTTTGCCAATATTACTGTTTTCGACATTTCGTTATTTCCCACCTTTTCCTGAATTACTTTTCCCGCCCAAAATTTAATTTTCCCCTCCCTTTCTTCCCGCATAAAAATCTAGGGTTTTCGTTTTCTTCCATTTTTAAAAAATATTCGTTTTCTACTTGAAAAATGCCAGATCTTGGAACTCTTTCCCAGTCTTCATCTATCTCTCTCTCTCATTGCCCTAGCTTTGAGCTTATTCCTGTTGAATCTGCCGACTGTATTGATGCTTTTGACCCCGCCACTCTCAAAACCCTAGCTGTAAACTGCAAGTGGGACGAGAGTATGGTCCAAAAACGCGTGACCTGCAATGGTAATGGAATTAAGGTTTTCAAGAAAGTGAAGAAGGGGTCTAATTGTAAGGTATTGGAGGATTATTTGAGAGATTGGGTTCAGAGGAAGATGGAATCTGGTCTCCCCCAGTCTTGCTATTTTCTTCCATTTCTTGTTGGGGCTAAGAGAATGGTACGGGTCTTTCTTCTTTGCTGATTCTTTATTTTAATCAATTGAAAATGGCAGAAAGTAGTCCAAGTAAAAATTGATAAAGTTTGCAAAAGGTGCAATTGTGTTAAGGTACTTAGGTACTTGAAATGATTGATGTTAGAAGAAAATAATTATTTCTTGTACTTATCTTTTACTGCTTGGAGAATTTGGCTATTCAATTACATGGGTCATGTTGATTCCTTAGAAATTTGTGTCAGAAAGAATAGGTAAAGTAAGATGGTAGATAGATATTTTAGCTAAGTTATTTTGAAGATGGTAGAATTGGCCTATTTGACGTGGGATTGTTTTGTTCGCAAAAGCAAATGTAGCCACTCTAGAATGAATGTCCCCCTTCTCTGCAATAATTTCTACGATATGGTCTGCATCTGATGCTAACTATGTGCCAATTTCATCCTTAGCATGGCCAAAAAGTTCTTATGGTTTACCATGTGTTATGAATTAGCAAGGGAATGCGGTAAATAAGTGATATGGAATGGTGTAGATGTGACAAAACTAGGATTTGTGCAGACCTTGGTATTGAATCCTGAAAGGTGAAAACAGTTGGAAGGAGGATACTGTAAAGTGGATGGAAGTTAGGTGTATGAAATACTGATGCCAGGTTAAAACTTAAAAGTAGAAAGTATGAAGTCAGAGCTGGAAGTAGGAATTTAGATTGAAAATTTGGAAGTAGGTGCCAGTTCATTATGCATGACAGATAATAATGGTAAATCTTAGATCAATTATCTCTTATTGTGAAATTGTGATAGAAAGGTGAAATAGTGTATTGTTTTGGGCTAAGGAAAACGGGAGGCACTCACATAATATATGTGTACACACATGTCTTTAGGTTATGAAAGGCACTTAATGCAGCCGAAAAGAAAGTACATGCCAGTTCCTTAATCCTTACACATGACAGATGACCAGGGTACATGCCAGGATAATTTACTATTACTGTGAGATTGTTATAGTAATTTGAAATAGTGTAATATTTTGGGATAAGGAAAATGGGAGACCTCATGTTGTCCATAGAAACAGTAAGGACTTTTAACTCTATTTGTATTTGAACCATCAAGCCAAGCTTCCTACAACATTTCCAGAGAAAAGATCTTGTCAGTTGTCTTGGGGGTCAAATCTATGCATGTACTCTGTTGGTGTCGCCTGCAATATAGGATTGAGAAATAGTTACAATTTAACCAAGAACATGTATCTGCTTTTACAACAATGTTGAGTATGATTCTGCATTTGCAAATTAGTATATAAAATCTAGTTTTAAGATAATGATATGTTTTTAGTGTCTTGACCATTCACCTCCCACATTTTCACAAATGGTCATCGTGTTTTATTGTGTTTTCAGACATTTGTTTTCTTTTTGTGAATCTAATATCCTCAGGATTGTAATAAGCTGGTTGATATTTGACTATTTGTTTACTTCTTTCTTTTCATTTTGAAAATTCATCTCAGGTTGAGTGTCTTGATTGCCATAAGCTCATCTATCCAGGGGAGGAGGTCCTATGTACTGTTCGTGGCTGTCAAGGAGTTTATCACAAAACATGTGCCAAAGAAAGTCTTAGGATGTCCAATCCAAAAAAATTTCAGTGTCCACAGCATGTAATATCTGCTTCTAGTAATTTATTTTTTGCATTCTTGTTTTTCTTTGGTTGGCTATTTGTGAAGTAGAAAAGGGAAAAGGGTGACAGGTAGATATTCATAGATATGGATACATACATGAGTGCTTGCATTTACAAATTATAGTTTTCTTTTGCCATGACAAGAATACTGGTACAACTTCATTTTTTATTTTTTATTTTACGATTTAGCTTTTGGTTGTGTGCATTTACCTTACATGTCTTAGTATTTTCTCTATGTTTTTGTTGTTTGATAATAGTCTGTCTGCTCTTTTGTTTTTTGTTTTCTGCCCTCTGGTGGTGTTGGGAATGCCTTATTGTAAACATAAAAACATTTGAATGAGTACTTTCCTGGGTTTTAAGACTAAACCCTAAATTTCTATATTTCACGATGTTAAAAATTAATGTTTTTAAAAAGGACTGGAGGTCAAATCATTGTACTGGTCTCTAACTAGTTGTTTAAAATAATAATTTGAATATTAAGTAATTTTGACACTAAATAAGTATTAAATAACAATTTTTTTAATGAAAATATGTTTTTTTTACTAAAGTGGTATAAATTTTAATATAAATTCAAAGGATTAAATATTCAAATCTCATTGCATACAACAATCTTTTCATAAGAAGAAAATTGAAAAATAAGTTAAAAATTGATTTCCTGTTTTTACTGAATTTTTGCATGTTCACCTGGTTTGTAGCCGGTTCAAAGGTTTTTGGTTGGATAGTACATTTTGGACTGGATGGTCCACTTGTTCCCAATTCAACCAGCCGGTCTAGTTTGGTTCTTATAACACTGGTTTAAATAATCCAATCCTGTCATAATTAGAGCTTATGTTTGTATTAGGTTTGACCAGATATCTGAAAAGGTTTCAAGTTCTGACCCCCTCATTTTTGTGATTATGACTTATTTTGTCCTAGATAATTGTGATATATGTGAGGATTGCAGATGTCTTTTCTGAAACATTGCTCGTGATTATTACTTACAATTTGCTTACTCACTTGACTTTTCAATGAATAGGTATGCTTCGTTTGCAAACAGAGATTACAATGGCGATGTGTATGTTGTACAATGGCATCCCATGATAAATGCTCCCCATGGCCGGATGGAGTGATTCATTTGAAGGACAAACCAGGGAGAGCAATTTGTTGGAGGCACCCAACTAATTGGCGACTAGATAAGAAGGTCAAATTCTTCTTTCCTTCATCAGATATGTCCTATTTCTGGCCTTTAGTGTTAGATTTTCTTTTTCCTCCTTATGCCAATGTTGCCTACAAGTACCTTTGATAAGGCCTTCAGCAGATAGATTAGTATGCGTTCTATCTCAAAATATTTGTTTTAATTGCATTCTCTTTGTTTTCTTTTATGAGGTGAATGATAGGACTTGTAATCTCTAAGTCTTGTTGTTTTTTAAGATGCCTAAATCTATTGCAATTCTGAAATACCACTTTGAAATTTGTTCCAATGAACCTTTTATTAATTGCCTAGGGATCCTAGTCAGTTGTATGTCTTGAGAATTTTTTGGTTTATTTGGAAAGTGAATTTGAAAGGAAGGATTCATATTAGTAAAAAATGTGCTTGAGAATATTTTAGATGCATGCCAAATAGGATTGAGTTTGAGTTCGCTCTCTTTTAGCTCACCAGTTTTAAGCGTGTTTTGAAACCTGATACCTGACGACTAAGAGTTGCATTTAAGTTCCCCTGTTCCTTATTTTAGTTTGAGCCTTTCCCATGTTCCTTGTTAGAGTTTGAGCTTTTTGTGCTTGTATGCGTGCTTACATTTGATATAGTTCATGCACTATGAAAGCTTTCAAAATCAACTCCTGTTAGTTTATTATAAGGGATGCATAGATTTGTCTATGATTTGGTTATCCTGATTTGCTGATTTAGTTTTAATTGTGTGATTGTGTTTTATCTTGAGGTTTATCTCCCCATTTTTATTTTCTATTGATTAGGCTGGCTGACAGGACTTGTATATTTATTGAATGAGCAGCATGCAGTTCCAGCAACTGAAATAGAGGTGAGATATATTTTTAGCACAATTTATTGGTGAAATTTCAATTTTATATACCACACTATGTGGATGCTTACTGATGCATAAAATTTTATGTGTTTATGGGAAACAAGACACTCTGCCATTCATAAGTTATTATTATCATTCATAAATTGAAGTGAGACTGTAAGCTGCATTTTAGACTTGTTAGACAAAAAATGGGGGGGGGGGTTTGCAGTTTAACCTTTCAATAATTAGCTCTTGCTTGTATTTTCAGATTTGTGGGTTTATATTGACCTGATACCTTGATGTTATTCACTTATCCTATACTTTGGGTGGCCCTTGGATTGTTTTTTGGCTTGTCTTGAGAACCTAAATTCAATGATGCACCCCAAAGAAAGTATAGAAAAAGCTATGTACCTCGTTCATTTTCTTGGAAGTATACCAGAGGTGTCTGTTATGTTTTTGTTGTTTGATAATACTTGGTAAAGTTGGTTTTCAACGAGAATCACTTCAAGATTGGCAAGTTGACACTTGACAGTTAATGATCTATATTTTGCCGACTCATATGCTCTTTTTCTTGAAAACTGTTTGGTAACAGTTAATGATACTGTCTAATATGCTTGGTGGCTCCTGATTTAAGTGGCTAACTTTTACCTCTTTTATATTATAGGAAATTTTCTGTCAGTTGCCTTTACCTTACATGGATGAGGAGTTCAAGCTTGATATGACATGGAGAGATTTACTGGAGAATAAACTTGAGCCACCTCCTTATGTCCACATCAAGCGCAGTATCCTGAGAAAGTCATTACTTTGGTTGCCTGAAATCTGTCGAAAGTCTGATATTTAGTTGTTGAGAAGTGTCACTTCTTTGTTTAGTAAGCATTGATGACAGATGCCTAATTATCATTGCACCAAAAAAAGAGAAATAAATCATTCTGATAAAAGTATTATGTTGAGTACTCCAACATGCGGAGAGGTTGAGTTCTTAACTTATACACATGCAAAACTATGTACATACATATTTCCCCCCAAATATGTTTGCATTTAAAATAATTAGAAAAGTGAATGAAAAATAAGAAATATTATTTTTGATATGCTAAATAGGAATTTCTTATACATGGTACTGTTCGATATTAAACAGGTTCTTTTTGTTTCCGCCTAATATATGGATAATAAGATGACCAAGACTAATGCTTTGTGAAATGTCAAATTATAACAGCTCGGTGTGTCTTATCTTTTGACATTTTAAATGATATTTCCAATTTGGCAAATGAAAATTTTGTTTCATTATAGTTGTTGTTTACTTTTTGTTTGATCTTCCTTAAATGGAGCTAGATGTTTACCTAGTGAAGAAGAAGCGTGATAATGTTGTTGATGATATTGGATGCACAAGCTGTAGTTCAACATGCTCTGAGGATTGTGTATGCAGGTATTTATTCTTTGTCTTTCAAGTTCATATTGATTAAGACGGCACTCTTGTTAGGTAAAAAACCACACCAACTGAAAAAGAAAACCTAAGACAATTCCAATTGGATTTTTTAAATCTCAATACATTTGAAAGGAGAACAAGAAAGGTAGTATCTAACCCTAAATAAATATTAACCTCTGCTTCCATGAATTTCAATTCACAATAACTAAAATCGATACTATATGATTGTATTCTTTTACATTTCTCAACTGTAGAAAAAAAAACTTGATTTGTTTTACCTCCTTAGATGTCATTTGAATGCATCTTTTGGAAGTATTATTCAAAGCAACTGTGCTAATATTTGATTTTATATTATTATCTGCCATTTATTAGATTTATTTATAAAGATATAACATGTATACCGTATATTAGAGTTCAATGCATAAGCTGCTCAAAGGCTTGCCGCTGCCCGGAATCTTGCACCAACAGACCATTTAGCAAGGGGAAAAAGATCAGAATTATCAAGGTGACCGTTGGTTGTTGACATTTAGTGTTGGTTTTTAAATCATTCTTGAAAAATATCGAGGTGAGAAATTCTGGAATTGCTTACAGAATTCTCTTCTGAATAAATTCTTATTTTCCTTTCAGACTGAACTTTGTGGTTGGGGAGCAGTGGCAGCCGAGCCTATTAAAAAAGGAGATTTTGTAATTGAGTATATTGGGGAAGGTAGTTCCACTTTTTGTGACTTCATTTTTACAGTGTATCTGCAGCTTTATTTTTTTTCAACTTATAGTTGTGAAAAAAATAAAAATCTTGCATTTAAACATCTCTGCAAAGTTCTCTAGCGCGTATATGTTCTGGTAGCATAAGTATAATATCAACCAAAGGGATGAATTGTTTATTGAATTGGATGATAACATTCCCAACTATACTCCACAAAGTTTTTGCATATCATTCCAAGCATCAATCTCTAGTTTGTATATGTTCTGGTAGCAATGTAGCATAAGTATAATACCAACCAAAGATTTTATTGAATTGGATGATTCCTTGTACTCTTAGAAATGAAAAACTATAATTTTAGTTACATTTCCCAACTCTACTCCACAAACTTATTGCTTAGCATTCCATTCCATTCCATGCCTAAGGCTTTGTTTCCTTTTCCTCACAAGCACCATATAGCAGCAGACGATCATGAAGTGTTAAAAGTCCGTTGGAAGGGAGTTTATTTTGTATTTGATGTGCAAATGATTATAGTTATGAAATTAGTTAGCAATCTTTTCACGACACAATTTTACTTGTACTCATGAATCAATGCTCAGACATGCTCATATGCTAGCCTGTTAAACTGTCTTGATGTTTTGGAACATAAACCATTGCACGCGATAAATGTATCTTTAGGAGGACCAACGGTCTAGTCTTAAATGTAACCATTCGGATGCAGGTATAGGCATATGTGCAATCAATTTTATAATTAGACATGAGAAATCTGTTGTTTATTACCGAGTGTTTCAGGTTCTACCAAGAAACAGTGATTTTTTATTACTGAGTGTTTCAGGTTCTACCAAGAAACAGTGATCCTTTCATTCCAATTCTCTATGAAATTTCTTCTGTATGAACATAAGCATGCTTTTAATTACTCACTTTCCTCAATGCTTTATCTTTCATTTTATTTATATAAGATCTGAAAACTGATTAAATAACTATCTTCCTTTGCAGTTATTAATGATGCTCAGTGTGAAAAGAGGCTCTGGGACATGAAATACAAAGGGGTGAAGAATTTTTACATGTGTGAAATTCGAAAAGATTTCACAATTGATGCAACTTTCAAAGGAAATACATCTCGTTTTCTAAATCACAGCTGTGATCCCAATTGTGTTTTGGAGAAGTGGTTGGTATTAATATATTGCCTTTTTATACGTTGATCATAAATTCTGTAAAAGCTAATGGTTTCTGTATGTGCTAAAACCAGTTAAACGGCAACTTAGAATAGAACCTCTTTTTTTTGCAATTGACCAGTTGCTTTATTTTTACATCCCCATTTACTTCTCATTGCTATTAAACTTCTGGGGTGGGTTTTACAGTGCCACTTAGATCCCTGTACTCAGAATACTCTGGTTCATGTGTTTGTGACACAATTCTTTATGTGCTAAAATCACAGTAGTGGAACTATTTTGATAATAATTGATTTTAATCATATAAAACTGTCATTCTGTTAGGCAAGTTGAAGGGGAGACACGTGTTGGGGTGTTTGCTGCTCGATCAATTGAAGTCGGCGAGCCATTGACATATGACTACAGGTATGCATGGTTGCAATACTGCTTAAAAAGTCTAAATTGCTGCAGTTTGTGTTTTTAGTATATTGCAATTAACGGCTATGATGATGATGCATTAATAGACTTGAATGTCGATATTTTTCGTTAGTCGTTACATTACTTGAAATTGACTAATGTTTTATTTTCTTTTTTGACAAAATATTAGATGATTTTGATAGCTGAAAACATTGGATAATGAACCTTGTCTATATCTGATTGTTATATTACCTTTTACTTTGTGAATGTGTTTCCAAGAAAATTGGTTAGGTTCAGAAGGCTTGTCTAGACTTGATTTAAACAATGTTTAATGCTTTTCTGAATGGATACTAGATCTGTTGGCTACATTTAATCCCTTTTTAAGTCTGTAGCTCTGGCAATGCAAATTATGAAATCAGTAAGTATCGAATATCCAATAAATATGCCAGGTATTTGAAGTCTTCACATGATAAGATCTTTCATTACAGTTCACTCTAATGTCAAATTTGGTAATGTTAAAATGGTTCGATACGATTGCTGTTCCTGAGCTGGAAGTGTTACATGATAGAAGTGAATCTATGAAGTTGCATAGTTTCCGAAAACGGAGTAGTTTCTAGTTAATCCCTTGTCTTAGCGAAAAATACTATTTTCCGGCACAAGTTTGCGAGTTATTTTGATTTTTGTTCGGCTTTTGTAGATTTGTGCAGTTTGGACCTGAAGTGAAATGCCATTGTGGTGCTTCCAATTGTCAAGGTTATCTCGGGACCAAAAGAAAAATCGTTAAACTGGATCTATGCTGGGGCTCGAAACGCAGGAGAACTTCGACTGCATGCTTAGCCATCATAACTGTATAGTTTTTACCAGGTGCCTGTTTAGACTTGGCTGCTTTGTTGTATATTAATCCACCATGCCAGAGGGGAAGAAAATGAAACAACCAAGAACAGTAAGTCAAACATTCTTGAAAAAAAATGAAAATTTGTAGTTTTTTTTCCACAAGCTGATTTGATTGTACTACTGCATACTTTCCAAAGGTTTTGTTGTAATTTGTGGATCTTGTATTTGTGGTTAGCAGAGAAAAACGACTGTAACATGGATTCAACATTTATTATATTTTCTCATCTCTTATAAATTTTGTTTCTATTTTATAATATTTCACGTTTTATATTTATATTTAGTAATTGATTCATTTGAGTTTTCTTGTTGAGTTCGTATTGGTACTTGAACTTGACATTTTTTTTCTTCAAATTACCATTCAGATTTTTGTGTTTAAATTATACCAAATTAAAATGCAGGGAATAAATATCAAATCTAAGCATAATAAAGGCACCAAAATCATGATTTGTGTGTTTGTTTTGTGGTGGTAGAATTAATTTTGGATCATCGTGATTTTATAGAATTGTTTTTGTATATAATTGATTTTAAAGTAGTGTGATTTATGTTCAGGAGTCTTTTTTTAAAAATCACTATTGTGTAAAAATTACGACAAAACGTAAAAATCTACTTTTACCTTGCTTCTTTCAAAATTATGTTTGGGGTTATTGGCACAATAACCGATGTATGTTTTCCGGTTCAATCAAAATTTTTAGACCTCAAAGGCAAAACCAAACTTGACGCTTCAAACATCAACTTCCCAGAGAGACGAATAGTAGGGATAAAAATCTTTTGCTTTTTTTCGATGCCCAACACTAAAAAACCAAATTCTAAGCTCATATCTTAAATTTTCTAAACTATATTTATAAACCATAAAACCTAAATCTAATTTTTAACATGGGACATAAATAAAAACACCGAAATTTCTATTCAATAACAGCCAACAGGCATTGTCCGGTAGTGACTTAGCAGCTACTGATGGATTTCAAGTTGGTCGGCGGTGGAGTTGGCGTTTTAGCGGCGGCACGGTCGCTAGTTTTAACTTTTGTATTAAGCAAAGTGTCGATGAACATTTGAGCATAAAAAAAGTTGACTGGCCATGAAGATGCACTGCCACTAAAAACAAAACAACCCATGAATCTTTACCCTCTTTATAGTTCCATTATCCATCTTTATGATTCTACAAGAAGCTTTTTGATCAAGTTTTTCAGAAAATTGGATTGCGACTGCACCATGAAAATGTTGCCTTTTTTATAAAAGAAAAAGAAGAGAACAATAGCTGATAAACAAGTTTTTTTAATCATCGTTATTCGATTCACTGATTCGAATAAATTAGATTAAACTGTCAAGATTCGAACTTTTAATTTTATCTCACTAAGCTTTAATGAGAAGCTTTGGATAAGAGAATCCCTTTTCCTTGGGTTTACAAGCTGCCATAGCCACATATAATACCATACAAACGAAAGGCTTTGCCCACAAAGATAACGTTTAAGTTTGCTTTCTCTAACATAAAATTTTATGTTTATCTTTGTTTGCTATGCTATAAATTATTAATGGAGTTTATGTTGTTTTATTGTTTTATATATCAATTAAATTTAATTGGTAATTTAATTGTATTATACAAAAAATTAGATTTTTTTAATGGAAAATATTTTGACACAACTTTATGTAAATTTTAGTTTACATAAACTTTTTAGGCTTAACGGTGTAAGAAGCCCTTGAACTTTTGAAAAATAATCAATTAAGCCCTTAAATTTTTTTTGCACCTAATTAAGCCCTTGAACAAAGAAATTGAATCAATTAAGCTATTGAACCAAGAAATTGAATCAATTAAGCCCTTTGACCAATAAATTTTGACCTTTTTTCTTCTTCAGATATTACCGGCACATAATACACTACAGTTCCATCATGTTGCATTTACAAAAGAAATTCAAAAAGTATTTTTTTATAAATTTTATAAGTTTTTTAGAATTTTTAAAACCTTTAAAGAATTTTTTAAATAAAATAAAAAATTCTGAAAACTGTTAAGTGAAAACATTGTGACATAGTGCACTGCAACAATGGATCGAACAAAACTATTAAGATTTAATGGTCAAAGTTGGTCAAATGGCTTAATTGATTCAATTTATTGGTTTAAGGGCTTAATTGATTAAATTTTGTGGTTCAAGGGCTTAATTGGGTGTAAAAAAAGTTTAGGGGCTTAATTGATTTTTTTTCAAAAGTTCAAGAGCTTCTTACACCCTTAAGCCAACTTTTTAATTTTAGGGTTTAGAATTTTGAAATTTATATTGTAAAGCGTAGAATTTAAGACTTATGATTAGAATTCACTGTTTAATGGGCTAAAATTAAACTTTTAAATTTTAAATTTTACGGTTTAATTATGAAGAGTTGTGTAAAATTTCATTTACACAATATAAAAGGAGTATTTTTATATATACATGTGATAATGAATATTAAGGATAGAAATTTTCTGCCATTTTCGGTGCTCCTATAGTCCTATATATGTTTTCACGCTCAAAATTAAGTTTAGGGTTTAGGGTTTTAAGTTAAGGGTTTAAGGTTTTAAGTTAAGTGTTATAGGTAAGGTTTAGGGAATTTAGAGTATGGTGTATTTTTAGGGCGTAAGATTTATGATTTAGAATTTATGCTTAGGGCTCGGAATTTAATTTTATAATGCTTTTTAGTATTCGAGCATAAGTAGGGGCACCGAAAAGGGGCAGACAAATTTTATCCGAATATTAATTATTAAATTGCTTAATATCTTAAGCATATTATAATAATTATGAGTTGTGAATATAGAAGTAAAAGGAAAAAAGGTGTTTCCTTTATTTTTTTTGATTAAAAAAGAAGGTGTTTTCGGAAATAATGAAGGGTAGTGAAAGAAACAAGACAGCGGCAGAGATTGTTCGCGCAAATCTAGCAAATCTTTGGCTTCTGAAAGCGAAAGCTGGGGTTTTTAAACTTTGAAACCAAAACACCCAGACCCAAATCCCTTATTTATTTACTTCTTCTTCTTCCCTTCGTTTCTGAGTTTATATATTTTCATTCAAAAATGTTGCATTCTCCACCATGTTTTCTTTTTCTGCTTTCCTTTCGTTGTTTTCTGGGAAATAGTGTTTGAAAAAAAAGAAGCTTGCCCTTTCTTTTGTTTTTCAAATAATGATGATAATCCTGCGGCGGCGGAGGCGGAGGCGAAGGGGGAAGCCAAGCATCAAGAATGGCGGAACGGCGGCTGATGATGATCCGTCGGCAAAGAACACGGCAGCCAGATTGAGCTTTTCCGCGAGAAATGCTTTCGAGAAGCAAATGGTTTGTTCTGGAGGCTCATTCAGCTTCCGGTGACGGGAGGCGGTGGTGGCGACGGCGGTGGTGATATTGGCGGGTTCGGCTCAATCCCTGTTGTTCATTATGACACACTTCAAAAACCTTTTTTTCTTCACTATTTTTGGTCCCATGATGTTGGTAAAAGTAACTGGTAGGTCATCTTTTTCTCTTCCTTTTTGAAAAAGTTTCAATGAATTTCCTCTTTTTGCTGGGTTCGTGAAGGAAAATCCAACATTTTCCTGGGAAAAAAAGAAGAAGAAGAATACCCTTTGAAAGCGAGAAACTGGTAGGAGATTGGGAAAATAGAGCAGTAAATATTTATTTATGTAGAGGAAGAAATGCAGACTTCAATGCTGTCTACACTGTTTTATTGTCTGTTCCTGTAATTTTCTTTTCTCTTTCTTCTGGGGAAACGTGCAGCTTATTTACTTTTGCTATTATCATATGTCACGCTCCATTTATTATGTGCAAAATTGAAGAATTATGGTAGTTTGAATTTTTTTAAGAGATAGGGTTTGTTAAGAAATTTTTTGAAAAATATGTCAGTTTTTACATTACCACGCTGTGTGGAGGTGGCGAGGTTAGACTTCGTCATGTGCAGGTGGCGAGGTTCAGGTAAAATTAAAAAAAAAATTTATCTTTTGCAAAATTGGCAGGCGTGCAATACACAAAACCTCACCACCTTCAGTTGGCGAGGTACAAAGAACGTCATAAGCACATGACGAGGTCCTCAACTACTGTAAATTTTGGCCTATATTTCAAAATTTCCCCAAACAACCCATATCTCTTAAATAAAAATATAAACGACCCTATATACCCAAATTTGCCTACTATATAGTTAGTTGATTTAGATGTTTATATAATTTTTTTAAAATAAACTTATGAAGTAGTCTCAATTGTAAAAATTGATGTTTTTCATTTAGGTGACTCGGAGTTCGAGCACCGTATACTCACAATGTGTGTGTATAATTAAAAACTAAAAAAATTGAACAGATACTACTTTATAATCACACTATTTATATCATTTTAAGTTATGTGTTTTTACAATAAATTTCAAAATTTGTCACATAATTACAAACTAAGTTTCGGTTATTGTCAAAAATATTTTCAACTTAAAATATTATAGAAAAATATAACATTTTAAGTTACAAACCATAACCACACCCGTTTAAGTTGAGTTTTCATGTTTCTATGCTAAATTCGAAAGTTAGTGTTCAAAATTCTAATACTGATTTTTCGCTTCTAATGGGTCTGGACTCTTTTTTTTGGTTGGAAAACAATTGAAGACACTGAAAACTTAGCCGGTTATATAATATATGTATATATATTTATATTTTAATGGAGTTCAAAATTTATATTCTTCTACATAATATTATTTCTAAAGTTTTAATTTGAGTATTATTTAAATGAGTTATATTTTAAAACTATTTTTGTTCGCTTTTTATAAAATGATTTCACAGACAAATAAGCAAATTATATAGTCTGTATTGAGTTCATACTTTTTTAAAACATTTGACAATACATATTTTGTACACATAAATATTCGAACTTGAATTTTTTAGAGTTAATAGGATATTATTATTTTAAATATAGTGGTGTGATACAAGGATAGTACATGTTCAACTTTTTTTTTGGGGTCAACATTGGGACAACAAAAGGTGAACATTGAACTCGAATCACCTAGATAAATTATATCATCATTTACCATTGGGACAACAAAAGGTGAACATTGAATATCATTTTTTAAAGGTCAGTTTCCCGTGTTGAGTGCTTAGACTTTATTTTTGGGGTCTATTCTCCATAAATGAGTCGAATTTGAACGAATAAATACATGTTTAACTATGCATCATTTACTCTGGATCAAAATTTTCAAACTCGGTTTATTTAGAAATAATATGATAAGTAATGGTTTGATTTTGATTTGTTTAAATAAATGGACATATTCACAAATATTAATAGGGGTAGAATAAATCTTAAAATCATCTAAATATCTAGACTTACCCGACCCGGCCCGTATTGGACTGGGCCAATAAAAGAAAATTAATTTCCCTCTCTAAATTTGTTTAAATAAATGGACATATTCACAAATATTAATGGTTGGATTCATGCTTGTAAATTTGGTTGGTTTGGGTTGATTTTAGATCAAATTGAATTGAGTTTGAATTTTAAGTTTTAAAAACTTTCAAGTCATTTTCCTGCCCCTCTGATTATAAAATTAAGTCATTTTAGGTTTAAATAAGAGTTAAGATAGTTTAGATTTAATTTTTTTAAATTATTTGTTCGATTAATTTAGAGTCGAATCATCTTATAACCAATTTGTTTTTGAACTCAAGTTGATTGATTAATTCAAACCGAGTACGGCGTAAATTCTGAACAATTTGACACAACATGATTAAATTAGATTGAATAAAATATAAATTTGATCCAACACGATCTAATTCTTAACAATTTGATTAATTAATTCAAATCGAGTACGGCGTAAATTCGTTGTAGAGGGCGACTCTTCTAATTCAATTTATTCTATCCACAATGTCAAAATTTGAATTTCTGGCATTGTTTAGAAAATCTAATACCTCGTTTCATTGTACCAACTGAATGAATAACAAATTTATTATTGTTGTCAAGGGTGTCACTGAACTAAAATAAGATATGATTTGAGATCCATTAATTAGTTGGCTGGTCAAGACTCAATAATGTTTATATTATTTAATCTTTTATAAGTTCGAATCTAAACATTTAATTTGAGAATGTAATTTCCTTTCTGCTTAATAAAAAATACGGTATGATGCTCACAACTTGCTGTCTCAGTGGTAAAGAATAATATAATTCATCAAGATAACTCGAATTCGAACATCAGTTCTACACGGTGTGTGCGCTTATTATAATAAAAGGTTTAGGCTACCTACCAAAATATATTTGGGCTTAAAGCCTTAAACCATGGGAAAAGCTGAAATTAGAAACAAAATAATTGATTCAAACCAGAAAAAGCAAAAACAATTGATGTTTATTCATAAATATTAAGATAAAGTACACAAATAGTCACTAAACTATCTAAAAATATAAAATAGTCATTAAATTTTCAAAACATACATAATAGGCATTAAATTTCAGTTTTCGTTATAAAATGGTCATTGAGCCGTTAACTGGGTGACATGACAGTTACAAAAAGTTGTATAACAACACATTTAATCCTAATATTTACACATTCAACCAATTTAGGCATGAGTAATGGTGTTAAATTAGGACTAAATCGATTGAATGTGTAAATATGAAGAATTAAATATGTTATTATTCAAATTTTCTTAACTGTGACGTTATTCACTTAATAACAGTTAACGACTCAGTGACCATTTTACAACAAAAATTAAAGTTTAATGCCCATCATGTTACTTTTAAAAGTTTGATGACCATTTTTTATATATTTTTAGATAATTTAGTGATCATTTGTGCACTTTACTCGAAATATTAAAAAAAACCCTAAAATGGAAAAGAAAAAAGGAATTGTTATTTTTATACTGAATTTACTAATTTATGCATACTAACCTCACCTAACCCACAGCTTAATTTCTGGATAAAACTTGATGTAGTTTTGGGGAATCATTAAGGTTATAATGGTGATATGCAGAAAACAGTGCCACGTAAGCAGTCTCATTTTGAAAATTAGTGAAGTTGAAAGGGTATTTCAGGTAAATCCAACTAACAAAGCATTATGATACCTGCAATAGCAACCCAAATCCAACAAAAGCTACAGAAAAAAGGAAAGAAAATAATTTTACTCCAAAAAGAAATTAAAAATAAACCCAAAAAAGAAAGAAAAAACGTTTATGGGATTGCATGTAGCTTTCCCTTGCTTTTTTTTATTTATAATTTTAAATATCTATAAATAAATATATATAATTTCTTATATTGCTAAAATTGGAGTGCTTCTTTCTGTTTTTCTTCTATTATTCTCTACATAGATTCTCCTTGGTTTTCTTCTTTTGGTTTTAAAGTTGTATTTTTTATGAGTAGCTTCTAAAACTCAGCAAGATGTCTCAAACCAACTGGGAAGCTGATAAAATGTAAGCTTTTCTGGGTTTTTGCTTGTTCATATTTTAAAGTAGTTTAAGATTTCAAGTTTAGTTCTTTGAAGCCAGTCATTTTAGGGTTTTTTTTTTTGGTTCTGGAACTTCAAGTTAATGTTCTTCAGTTTTGCACATTTAAAAACAATAAATATGATTTAGGGTTTTGTTGTTTAATGCCATTGTTGCATCAAAAATTAAAATTTTCCTTGGTTTCTTTTGGTTCTCATATTTCTGGCAATATCATGTTAAATCCCAAATTTGTTTAAAGCTGTTGTTTACTAGATATTAATTGTATAAAGTTTACATTTTTACCATGGATTTAGTTTTCTTTGCTTATTGAGCTAGCAATTATGCTTGTAAATTCTGATTTCTTGCTCTCATAAGCTATACCCTATGGCCATGTATTTTTCTCAATAACAGGTTAGATGTGTATATCCATGATTATCTAGTAAAGAGGGATTTAAAGGCTTCAGCTCAGGCTTTTCAAGCTGAAGGGAAAGTATCATCAGATCCTGTAGGTAAGTAATTATGTGGGTTCGGGAACTACGTTCGAGCCGAAGATCTAACTTTATCTATTAGATTCTCGTCTTCTCATCCTAAGCGTCCGCTTTGCTTAAAAAGACAATATTTTCATTTATGCTGCTTCTGAACATGGTATTCAGCTATTGATGCGCCTGGAGGTTTTCTCTTTGAATGGTGGTCTGTTTTCTGGGACATATTCATTGCCAGGACTAATGAGAAGCACTCGGAGGTTGCTGCATCTTATATCGAGGTTGGTTGGCTTTGTGTGTGCGTGTGCGTGCGTGTGTGTGTGTTTTCTTTCAAATTGTAACCTGTCAACATATCATGTTTCTGTTGTTTGTTGGGAAGATGGCCCAGATGGAAAACAGTTGGGTCTGAGGTAAAAGCTCATCTACACTTCTGTTATGCTGTTCATTTCAAACCATATTCGATATTCATTATATTGAAAGTTTAGTGTGAATATGATGGTGGTGTTTCTTGTCTGACAAAATCCAGCCTTTTCCTGTTGTTGAACTTCAAATTGGCAGAAGAGTCCCTTTACCTCTAAAAAATTAACATAATATGCTCATGTTGTGATTAAGTAAAGTTTCTTTCTCAAATATGTGTATGTACACTAACCTGAGGGAAGGAAACTAGAAAGACAAAGGAAGACTTCTTCGTTTTATGCCTCTTGTCGTTATAAGTAATTTCTGGCATCTTTTTAGAAGGAAATTACATTGAACATTCTTACAATTCATATGTGTGTTTCAGAGTGGTCATCTGTATAAAATTGTTGTACTTCTTGCTATATATTATTGAATATTATATTGTTCAATAAATGACTACTCGAGACATCTGTTGGGATATATTAGTTGAATGTAGCAAATTGGTTTTTGTACATAGAAATTGGATTTCTTTACTGAAGGCACATTGCATGATGAAATCGTAGAACAATGTCATGTGGCTATGAGAGCCTTTGTTGGTTGCTTTGTCGCAGTAGTGGCTAAGGGTCTTTTCATTATTGAAAGAAAGGAAGCAATTGAGGGCAGGGGAAGTTTTTCTCTGTTGAATTTTGTTAAAAATGTTATTATTTAGACTCTACTTATAGCATAGATTATCAAATCTTCAAGGTTTCTGAATGATTTTTTCTTAGAATATGTGATGTTTATGGCACGCTTATACTGCAGACCCAGTTGATTAAAGCACGGGAGCAGCAGCAACAACAACAACCTCAACAGCCTCAACACCAACAGCAACAGCAGCAACAACTGCAGATGCAACAGTTTTTATTTCAGAGGCATGCCCAGCAGCAGCAGCAACAACAACAACAACAACAACAACAACAGCAACACCAGCAGCAGCAGCAGCAGCAGCAGCAGCAACAACAACAACAACAACAACAGCAACACCAGCAGCAACAACAACACCAACAACAGCAACACCAGCAGCAGCAGCAACAACAACAACACCAACAGCAGCAGCCACCGCAGCAGTCCCAGCAGCGAAGGGATGAGTCTCATCTCTTAAATGGAAATACAAATGGACTTGTTGGAAATGATTCTCTCATACGTCAGCCTGCTGGAACTGCGAATGCCATGGCGACTAAGATGTACGAAGAAAGATTAAAATTTCCACTTCAAAGGGATTCTTTGGATGATGCAGCTATGAAGGTTGGTGGATCGTCTTTTATCTCTTAGAAACATTTTCTTATTTTAGTTGTTAATCACTTTAGAAACTCCTTACAGCAAAGGTACGGAGACAATGTCGGCCAGCTCTTGGATCCAAATCATGCCTCGATATTGAAGCCAGCGGCAGCGACTGGCCAATCTTCTGGGTAATTTGTTTTACCTCCCTTTTTCATCAGACTCTCAGATTATTTGGGGTTTGTTCTATCTTCCAACACTTTGTTGTTTTTAGCAATAAACTTATTTGGCATCATTCAAATTCCAGGCAATTGTTGCATGGTACAGCTGGCGGTATGGCTTCACAAGTTCAAGCTCGGAGTCAACAATTGCCAGGAACTACACCGGTAGGGTCACCTTAAATTGTTTCCCCTCTCATGTTGCTTCTTTTGGTCATGTTCTGAAATTTCATCTGGAAGCAGGATATTAAGACCGAGATAAATCCGGTATTGAATCCTAGAGCTGTTGGTCCTGATGGATCTTTAATAGGAATTCCAGGCAAGCTTCCCTTATCTCTGGTTATTCTGTTTAAATTGCATCATTCCTTTGAAAATGGCAAATTGATGATAGTATTAACACCACTACAGTGCCTTGTCCTTGGGATATGCTGGGTTCATATACTTGGTAATTTGGTAACTAAATAATGTGATTTCATTTTTTTTCAGGGTCAAATCAAGGTGGTAATAATTTACCTTTGAAAGGATGGCCATTAACAGTAAGTTCTATAAAAGATTTCTCCGGTTGCCTAGTTTTATAAAAGATTGCTCTACTTACCTAGTTTTGTAAAAACCTACTGTAAATTTTATTTTTCATCTGGTGTTTCCTTTGTATGGTTTTCATTTTATCTGTTTTTAGGGACTGGACCAACTGCGCACTGGGATACTTCAGCAGCAAAAGCCTTTTATACAGTCGCCTCAGCCCTTTCATCAACTTCAGATGTTGACACCACAGCACCAGCAGCAACTCATGCTTGCTCAGCAGAATCTGACATCACCATCTGGCAGTGATGATAATAGAAGATTGAGAATGTTATTGAACAATAATCGGACCATGGGCCTCGGAAAGGATGGCCTTTCTAATTCTGTTGGTGATATGGTTCCAAATGTATCACCTTTGCAGGCCGGCAATCCACTCATGCCTCGGGGAGATACAGATATGCTAATGAAGGTATTACTGACCCTGCGACGTGTGCTTTTACCTTGCTTTATTGCTTGGTATTTTGTTGCCTCACGAGTTCTGTAATCTTTACTTTTCTTGGATATTTCATTTCCTTGTAGTTAAAATTAGCACAGTTGCATCAGCAGCAACAGCAAATGCAACAGAACAGTAACTCACAGCAACAACAGCTTCAGCAGCATGTACTTTCGAATCAACAGTCACAGAATTCTAATCCAAGTTTACATCAACAAGATAAAGTTGGTGGAGGTGGAAGTGTCACTGTGGATGGGAGCATGTCAAACTCATTTCGAGGGGATGATCAGGTCTGCCTGTTTCTGTTTATACATAATTCATCTTGTGAAAAGCATTCCTGGCTGAGGGTTTTGTCTGCTTCCATGCGGGACCTTAACGTTACTCTCCCTTTTTATAATACTTATCTCATGGAAACATTTATTGAATTTTGTCTGTTTATAATATTTGTGGCTCTTCCTGACATAATTTCCTTAATTCATTTTAAGGTTTCAAAAAACCAGAATGGAAGGAAGAGAAAACAGCCAGTGTCTTCTTCAGGTCCTGCAAATAGCTCAGGGACAGTAAACACAGCCGGACCCTCCCCTAGTTCAGCGCCTTCGACACCATCAACACACACTCCCGGTGATGTGATTTCGATGCCTGCTCTGCCTCATAGTGGCAGTTCTTCCAAGCCTATGATGATGTTTGGCTCTGATGGTACTGGCTCGCTTGCATCACCTTCGAATCAGTTGGTGAGTATTATTACTTATTTTCCAATGTTTGTGGAGGAACTAAAAAATTCCTTGCATAAATTCTCATTGGGACTCCATTTTGGCAGTGGGATGATAAAGATCTTGAATTGCAGGCTGAAATGGATCGATTTGTGGAGGATGGGTCTCTCGATGATAACGTCGAGTCTTTTTTATCCCATGATGATACGGATCCTAGGGATGCTGTTGGTCGATGTATGGATGTAACTAAAGGTGTATAAAAATTACTTGTATGGTTGTTATGATTTGATAGTCTGGTGTTGATGGGAATCTAATGTAGCCTCGTATTTTGGGACATTGTAGTTTCACTCTGTTGACATATTTCGTGTCCCTTGTTATTCTTGGATACAATATGAATATGAATATGATATTGTGCTCATTCTTCTGTCATATGGTTATGGCAAATAATAGGTCCGTGTTTGAGACCACGCGCATTTAAGCATAGATACCTTATATCTCATTAAATTTTTGTACATTTTGGTGTTATCCTTGCGGAATTTTTATTTTAGATGTTGCTTATTACTTCTAATTTACGATTTGCTGCATTGTTTATATATCCAAATGCTAACTGAATTTGTCCAAAAGAAACTGTGCAATTGTGTGGGCGTGTTCATCTAACCCTATTTCTATTTTTGAGGGATATAGATTCATCTCATATGCTATTATTGAGTTAGTAGTACATAAATGTAAGTGGATTAGTTTGACACTTGATATATTTTTTACAGTGTACCGAATTTGAATTTGACTTCAGGTTTCTCATTTATGGAAGTAAATTCTGCTCGAGCAAGCACTAGCAAAGTTACTTGCTGTCATTTCTCATCGGATGGAAAGTTGCTTGCTACTGGTGGCCATGATAAGAAGGTGAGTTCTAAGAGTGGAGCTCAACTTTATTCATACTTTTGAGTTTGTAGTTAAAAATTGGTTTCGTTTTCTAGTCATGGTAAAAGTAAATTCTTCTCTCTGTCTTTTTTTTGTTTGCAACACAGGCTGTATTATGGTACGCAGACACTTTGAAGCCGAAGTCTACGCTTGAAGAACATTCAGGTTTGATTACTGATGTTCGTTTCAGTCCAAGCATGTCACGCCTTGCAACATCTTCATTTGACAAAACTGTCAGAGTTTGGGATGCTGACAGTGTTAGTGAACATTCTTTTTTTTTCTTCTTTTACTTGTATTATTTTGGTTTTTAATCTGGTTATGTCTTCTTGTATTGAGATTTGTTAGATGTGATCTGTGTAATTCCTTAAAATTTTCTGCAGCCTGGTTATTCGCTTCGTACATTTATAGGACATTCGGGTAATGTTATGTCACTTGACTTCCATCCAACTAAGGATGATCTTATCTGCTCTTGTGATGGCGATGGTGAAATACGATATTGGAGTATCAACAATGGGAGCTGTGCAAGAGCTTTCAAGGTATGATCTTGAAATATATCGAATTCAGCGCTCCCGGGTGGATGCACAGCTAATAAGACAGTTTCGTTTTATGTGGATCAGGGTGGTACGGCCCCTGGCACAGCCCAATTGAGATTTCAACCTCGCCTCGGGAAATATCTTGCTGCAGCTGCTGAGAATGTTGTATCTATACTGGACACAGAGACTCAAACTTGCCGACACTCATTACAGGTAATGTATTCAACATGGATTATATTACGTAATGGAAATCTATTTGTACGTATATATAAGAATTGAGATCGTATTTTCTGCATTTTCCTCTGTTGCAGCATGACTGACTTCCCTTTGTCTTTCGATTTGTAATAGCAGGGACATACTAAACTTATCCATTCTGTATGCTGGGACCCTTCAGGTGAGCTCTTAGCATCCGTTAGCGAGGACTTTGTCCGAGTTTGGTCCTTCGGATCAGGCAGCGAAGGGGAATGTGTTCATGAATTGAGCTGTAACGGCAACAAGTTTCACTCCTGTGTTTTCCACCCTACATATAAATCATTGCTTGTTATTGGTTGTTACCAGGCAAGTAACCTTTTATTCCTAGTCGTTTACCGTGCATTCGATTATTTGCTGTTATTATTATACCTTGGCAATTTCAATTTTTATCACATTCTCCCTTTCCATGTCGAGTTCAGTCTTTGGAGCTATGGAATATGTCGGAGAATAAGACCATGACTTTGTCGGCTCATGAAGGACTCATAGCTGCATTGGCCGCATCACCTGTGACGAGGCTGGTTTCTTCCGCAAGTCATGACAAGTTCGTTAAACTGTGGAAGTGATACGGTTGCCAGCCAGAATTCCCAACACGTTCGGTAACAATAGTTTGCGCTTATGGTTGTTCTAGTTGCTCGATGCGTCTGTTTTTTGTCATTTTTCTAGGCTCCTTGTAACCCAAGTAACTAACCTTGCTGTTTTGTATGTGCATGTTATGTAACCCTGTAATCTGTAACTTGGAACATTGTTGCTGTTCATTCACCTTGTGTTTTGATGCTTTGCTGGAACGGATTTGCTGTAATCTTAGATGAATATTATAGACAGAGGGGAGATGATTTGGAGATAAGGTAGAAATTAGGGTCAAATTGAAAGAATGTAAAAGTTTTGAGGATTAAAATTATTATTTTACCAGGTTACATCACAACTTTGTTAATTTGTTAACAACCAATAAAAGAGGCAATTTTTTTTTTCAAAAATAACATTTCGTAATCAAAACAAACAACCCTTCAATTTATTTTGTTTACATTTAGGTTTACAATGCCTTGTTTAATTTATTAAAATGAGACATTTTAATTTATAATTTTAAGATATATATAAAAAAATTTAAAAAAAATTATCCTTAATAAAAAAAATATATTATGGGCCCCTCTTTAAGTTATTTTTTATTGTAATTATTAAACTAAAATATTTTGTTTTCCTTCCACAAACATTCAATTCATTTGGGGGCTTTTTTTTTAGTTTTGTGTTGTTGTTCATCTCGCACATTCCCAAAATCTTCATTAATTATAAACATGCATCTGGTTAGTTTAGTGATCAAATATTAACGTTGTAAATGGAATTTATAGTATTTAATTTAAATTAATTAACAAATAAATTAAATATATATATGAATTTATTTGGCCATAGGCATTAAATTTATTCATAATATTTTAAATTAAAACCTTGCTTATTATGTTACTTCTAGAGTAGCATGTTTAAATGGACATATAAGCATTAACGATAGGTCAATATAGCCAACACAGTGATCATCTTATTAAATTTCAACACATGTTTGATTAAAGGAGGATTCATACACTAAAAGAATTTATTGACCAAGGGTTGAGTGAAATAACAATGCACATTGTACTTATAAGGAGAGAATATAAATTCGAACTTTGAATGCCATTTTATTAAGAGAGAGTCACTATAGATCATAAAATAGACATAAATTGAGATGATATTTAACAAACAAACAATCTATGCAGAGTACAAATACATGAAATTTCATATATCTTATAGTTCTCATGGGACTATATAGTTCCACCTCTAACTCTTCCAACGGTATCAAATTTTCATCGACTATTAAAATTATAATCAGGGACGGAATCATTATTGGTGGAATAACCCCTCTCAAATTTTTTGGTATAATTGTATTTTTAGTCCTTTTTAGTTTAAACGATAATCAAATAAGGCTTTTGTCTTTTTAATTTTAAATTTAAAGGCTTATTAGAATTTTGCCCCTCTCAACATTGAATCATAACTCCGTCCCTGGTTATAATAAAATTTAATTTAATTACCGATTAGAAATGTGAACTTAGTCCATTTGAAAGAGATGTTATAATTTTTATTGCATTAAATTATTACTTGTTTATTTCCAAAATCTCTGTTGAATTAGTAAGTTTGAATAGTCATGATCGTGATAGATGCTTTAGACGGTTTTAGGGCATCTATTAGATGCCTCTTTGGTTGTTCCTCTTCGTCGCTTTATAAAAAAACCATGCTATATAGAAGACAAGTAATTCCCCACCTAAACATTAATTCACAACCTAATCAGTCCAAGAAAACCAACTCCAAAAAATAACAAATGGTTGTCGGTGCCGAGTTTCAGATCCCGGTCATCGAGTTTCGGACCGGGTCGCTTGATTTGGAGCGAGGAACCGAGGGGTGGTACCAATTGTGTAAGAGGGTTCGAGAGGCTTGCGAGACATACGGTTGTTTTCAAGTGGTGTACGAAAAGATATTGCGGAAAATCCGGGACGAAACGTTCGGATTGTTAAAAGAATTGGTGGAGGAAGTCCCATTGGAAAGAAAACAAAAGAACGTTAATCCCAAGCCTTATCATAGCTACTTTGGACCGTGCAGCCAACAGTCTTTGTATGAGGGCTTCGGAATTGAAGATGCCTCCAACTATGATTCTGTTGAAAGCTTTGCTCAGCTTATGTGGCCTGATGGTCACCCCTACTTTTGGTAATAAAATTATGACTTTTGCGATTTTTTTTAATTCGATCTCTTAATTCGATATGTTCGGTTAATTTCGGATTAGATTTAATTTTTTTAATGATTTTGGACTCGAATCATTTCGAATTTAAATTGGTTACAAATTGAGTGTACGAGTCGAGACATTCATGTTTTTTTTTTAAATATATCAGAAGTAACCAAACTGAATTTTACCAAATTGAATTGGGTCAATTTATCGTTTTTTTATATCTTTTTAAGAAATTTACATTGCATTTTAAAAGTTACTTTTAATATTCTAAATATAAATGACTGATTTTCACATTATAAATTATACAATTATAATTCAGTTTAGATAACTAGGTTTTTTTAACTAGATTTTCACACAGGGGTGGGAGTGTAATTGCCCCTTACCTGGATGGTTTAATGCCATTTTAGGTCCTTGGTAATTCTAAAATCATTACAATTAAGTTCTCATCCCTTCCATAATTTTTGATTTATTATCTTTAAGCCCATATCAGTTAAAACTAACGAAATTAAATTTCGAACCCTCATTTTTCTAATTTAATTATTTTTTAAAGTTGTTTAATTTTAAAATTAATAAAATTAAACTTTAACTCCATTATTTTTACGATTTACAATTCTTCAGACTATTTGTTTCAAAGTTGATCAGTTTATTATCTCGTAATTAAATCTTAACTTTGTCCTGCTCAACCCTAAATATTTAAATATGGACTTCAAGTTTCCATCTCTTTAGCTTAGCATATTTGGATCGTAGATTTTTGGTATTTAAAAATTCTAAATCTGACAAATTTCTGTGCATGTTAACTGTTTGATCTTTTGCCTCAGTGAAACTATGAACACCATAGTAAAACAAATGGAGGAGCTGAACAACATAATCTGGTTAATGATAATTGATAGTTATGGATTAGGGGAGAAATTGGAGTCGGCGACGATGAGCTACAAAACACTGTTGCGGATGATGAAATATATGGCGCCTTCGTCGGAGGAGTATAGGAGAGGACTACACGCTCATACCGATAAACTAGTTAGCACAATCATTTGTGAGGATCAAATTTCAGGACTGGAAATTGAGGGCAAGGACGGTGAATGGATCAAATTGTCTTTATCTCCTACTTCTTTCGTGTTCGTGGTCGGAGATCCTCTCATGGTATGGAGCAACGGGCGAATGAAAGCGGTGAAACACAGAGTGATGATGAACGGCGATAAAGATCGATATTCTATAGCAACTTTCACGGTTCCGGTCGAGGGTACGATAATCAAAACTCCCGACGAGTTTGTAGATGAGCAACATCCTCGACTTTTCAAAGACTTTGATTTCATGGACTTCCTCTTTTTCTCCTTTTCGGAGCAAGTGAAGCACATCGAGTCAGCTGACCAAATCTACACCTTTGCTTCTCTTTCACCACTAATTTTCGATCAAAACCGCGTGACCTCGGAGAACAACAACTGTTCCCTTGACCACTGAGTCAAGTTAATTCGTGCTATATTCATATGTTTTAATTTGTTGTAAGCGTGTTTAAGGTATTATGTATTATATAAACTTTGATCCAATAGTTAATTTTCTAATATATATCAAGTTATTTATGATGTACTTTAAATATTTCTCATTATTATACTTTTATCATGTAATTATTTTTTTAGCTTAACCGTCGAACAGATGCCTAAATTATGGCCCCTTTTTTCTCTAGTTAGGTGTCCAAATTATTTATCGGGCCAAATTGGGACCTAAAATTTCATTTCGTGACCCATTTAAGGTTCACTGTTAATTTCTACCGTTAAAGGATACATATCATCTCCTGAAAATTTCAAAAATTATATTAAAAATAAATAAAATTACTTAATTTTCAGAAATTCTCTAAGTTTTACAAATTTTATAAAACATTCACCAAATTCTAAAATTCTTAACTCCCCAAAACTCAAATTCCGATTTGGGCCGATTCCGCTGCCGATTGTCACGTCGCCGCCCACCACATCGATCGCCGGACAATCACGACCATTTTCCCCACCACTCTGTCGCCGAAAATGGACTGACGTCGTACGAATCGTCGAAATTATCGAATGGTTCTTTCGAACTATTCGCGACGAACGACGGCCTGAGGGGCGGCGAACGACAGCCTGAGAAGCGGCGAACGACATGTGGGTTGTTCGACGAGTAGAGGGCGCTTCATTTCGTCGTCGGCAATACGACCAACGCTGGCGGAAGTGGTCGGATTTGGGGTTTAGCGATTTGGGAATATTTTGAGAATATTTGTAAATTTCCAATATATTTTTATTTTATTTTGTTTTATTAATTTTATTTATTTTTAATATAATTTTTGGAATTTTCAAGAGATGACACGTGTCCTTTAACGAAAAAAATTAACAACGAATCTTAAACGGATCACAGAATAAAATTTTAAATCCTAATTTGACCCGAAAAATAATTTAAACACCTAACTAAAGAAAAGAATAGTTTAGGCACCTATACGCCTATTAAGCCTTATTTTTCTTTTATCTATAATGTTACTAAACCTATCATGTCATTTATATGTAGTTAAACGAATTTTACCTTTTTATTATTTTTTGAAAATTTACCCTTTTACTAACATAAACAAACAATATCTATTTATTTGAAAACAATAAGAAAATTAAAATAATTGTATCTAATTCAAATTGATCGTATTACTACAAAAGTAATTAATTTTGCAATAATACATTATTTTATTTATTTTTAAATTATAAAATAATTATTTGGGCTGAAACGACATCCAATGGGCCGATTCAATGCCCAAAACTCTCAAAGCTTAAGCCTGTTAACATCATCTTCTTCTCTACCGTCTAATAGAGTACCGCGTCAAGCCACGTCCGACTCAGAGTCAGAGTCCGAGTCAGCGATTTCTCGTCCTCAGCTGATCCTGAACAATGCAAGAGAGCAGCAGCGAGCAGGAAATTAACAGTACAAGAGCTTCAATTGCGATGTTGAACTCAAATTTAGATCAACAGGTTAATCTTTTATTAAAAGTCGTTAACCTTTTTTCTTCTTATTTTTATGTATCGACTGGTTAATTTCCTCTTTTTAATGACCTATTTGATGATTTAGAATCAAAGGAAGAATAGCGTTCTCAACGAATTACTAAATTTGCGAGAGAAAATTAGAAAGGAAGGTACTGAATCCAAAGTGCAGAAATTCGTTTCCCTTTTGGAGAATCTAAAGGTTTTTAACTTTTTCTTGTTATTAATATATGCATTTGTTTTTATTCGTTGGCAATTTGAAGTTATTATTTCTATACGCTTTTCCAGTTACTAGAGAGACAAGAGTCTGAAATTCGGTCTGATTTTGATACAAAACGTTCTTCACTGGAAGCTGAGGTTAGTGATTTGGAGGAAAAGTTAGCAATCGGATCCGACAGCAATGTGCTCTCTCGCGGTTTAGATGATTCTTTAAACGAATCATTGCAAAAGCTTAATTCAGCAAAGAGGGTAAAGTAACCAACTTTTCATAGATTTAATTGCTTCTAAGTATATTACTAGTTATTAACAATTATAGTATGTTTGGATCGTAGGAACTTGCTGCTAGACTGAGGGCAATAGTATCCGTAAAGCGTCAGCTGGATGATGCACCCTCCCAGTCTGAACTCATCCAGTATGTTCACCTTCCTTTTCCATTGTAACTGATATTACATAGGTTATTCGAACACAATTCAGTGTGGTGATCATTCATGAGTTGTTGCTTTCAATCCTATGTAATCTGATGTTTTATAACATGTAACTGTCGAGACTCGAGAGCATCTAGTGTATAGGTCAGAAGACTATTGTTAATTTTCAGAAATAAATACAACCGAATAGCTGTATGAAACCTTTTCATTTCATTTCAAGTATATATGACACACAGACACATATCACTTGGCTGTTGGCACTGCTAATGATTATCCATATTATAAATCTAGGTTTGGTTCTGGTGAATTTTGATTTCGTCTCATACCTATGGGAAAATTGACAGAAAAGAAAAAAGAGAACAATAAATTTTGGAATTTAATCTTCTTTCTTCCAAGTAAAGTATAATACCAATGTTGATTTAGCAACCACTTGCAGGTATGAGTGCCGGCTTTCAGAGCTGAATGCTCATATTCAGGTGTGATTTTGACCTGACTGTTTTTTAACCCCTTGCTTCACCTTCTTCCTCCTCTTCTTTTTTATTTCTTTCTCTCTTCATTTTTTGGTTCAGTTCTTATTAGCTCCATTAGAACTAATATTTGATATTTGTCTTGTAAAGGAAAAACTTCAACAAACTCGAAAATTCTATGCAACCTATAATGCTCTTTTGGAGATTAAAGAGTTGATGCTAAAGGAAACTTCCTTGTTGAATTCTATAAGCTCACAGGTAACAAATCAGTGATAGTTCTTGCATTTGTTTACCGTCTGCTATGCATCTGTCTTGCAACTTCAAAATCTTGAAATTTCAACTTTTTTCCTTCCAAGTTAGAATAAGTTGCTTTTAGTTCCTTCACACTTATTTGCTAGTAAATGAACATATGTTAGACAATATGAACTCATCACCTTATTTGTTCATTAGGCTCTTTATCATGTTTCATGGAACAAACATATGTTCATTTACAAGCAAATACAATATAAACAACATGAACGCATCACCTTGGAAAGATACACGGACAATATTAATTGACAAAAATAAATTAATATTAGAATTACCATGTGGCAACAGAGTCTCTTTCTGTAAGCCTGAAATGGTGATTAAAAAAAGAAAAAGAAAATCTACTAGTTTATTGTTACTAACCAATTGACGATTAGAATAACTTAGTTCAAATGATATTATGACATTCCTCATGTACTTGAGTGCTGTTCTTGACAGCCTTACAACACTCTGGCTATTAGGTTTCCTTGCATTGTTATGTCAACCTGACCTTTTTAGGATTTCCCATCTATCAAAGTCACCAAAGCCTCCCAAGCGTTAAGACCTACGAAGGTGATCAACACAAATATAAGCAAGGACTTCCTCAAACATAATGCCTTAAGCATTGAATAAACTGGAACCTCAAAGGATCATATTCACAATGTCTAATGTGATTAAAAATAATTGATAATAGCATACATGTGAACAAAGAAGGAACCTAATTCAGATATTGTAATTTGTAAAGTGTAAACTCTTGTGAATTCTCAGTTTATTCAAAGATCAAAAGCTTGATCATCAAGTATTTCAATGTTCTCAAAGTGATCAAAGTCTTCCAGTGGTGATTTACACAGTCAAATTCTCATGACTCCAAGAGATGAACTTATTTTGAATTCCAATACTATCATAAGGTTATACCTTTTTAAAAATTCCAATACTCCATAGGCTTAAATCTATTAGTACTTCATAGGTTTAACTATTATTTTTTTCCTAATGATGAAGGAAAACCGTTAATCATGAATCGTATAACTGATTAATAAGCATTATTGGCAGTATAGCCATGTTCAATCCGATTGGATCTATGTCATACTTCAACTTTTATGACTACATAGTTTTTGACCTTTGCTGACACGTTTTTATATCGAATTCCATACAGTTTCAGGATGCCATCGCTAGCCCTAGCGGTCGCATGAAATTACTTGAGTCCATGGAGGGAATTGTAAAAGGCAGCCAACAGGTGACGTTAGCAAGTTGAAAAAAAGCAAGGATATATTTGCTTATTCTCATTTCAGTTGGTTTATCTTTGGTTGTTTGAACTACTCATTTGCCCTTGTACGGTGCAAAAACATTTACTTTGATATAGATTAGTCAACCCCATGTACTTTGAAATTTAACACAATCAAATACATAGGCTATCACTATGACATGATCACATGAATCATGAATGCCATTGGGAAGGTGGTGACATGTGATACTGTCAGTTCGTGGGAAAATTTCAGTCATCAATCCTCCATCTAGCTGCCCGTCTCTTGATTAATATAATAACCGAGGATGAGATCACCTTTTGTTTTTGTAAATCAAAGATGGGGAGGGGGGAAAATGAAGCTTAGAGAAAGATAACTAAATCCCTCAATTCTTTTACCTCCACTTTCCTATCAATAAATATAAGCTTTTTGTAATAAACTTTTTTCGTACTACTTTTGTGCATACTTTTAGATATTTGAACCATACATGGTAATTAATCAATTCCTAGTAATTATAGTTCCTTAGCAAGTCACAAACACGGAACTTGCCCGATTAACTGAACTGAATGTACTGGAGTTGCAGCTCTATTTCCTACAGAAACTAAATAATGGTTCTAATGTGCTTTGTTAAGGTTGTTTGAGTTTATTTGGGGGTGTAATGAGGCATTTCTTTTGCAGAAGTTGGAGAAGGTGCAACTTGGGCTTCAAGAAGAGCAGAAAGTTTGTGATGCTCTCAAAGAGAAGTATACTGCTGCAGTAGCAGAGCAAAGACGCTGCTATTCTCTCTTAAAAGCTTTCCAGGTAGGCTACATTGCACATAATAGTTATGAAAAAAATCAGTCATTTTGGAGGAGAAACATGTTTAAATGTTTCCTGAATGGTTTTGGACAGAAAAGTGCATAAACCAAAATCCATTTAAAAAAATGTTAAAATAAGCTGTGTGCTAGTTTCCATGATCTAGCAGAAAATTCAATTTGGAGTTTTAAAATTATGAGCCCTGATGCTCTTTGATCTGCTGTTGAAGAATGTCAACCTAGGCTGCTTGCTGACGACCTGATTGTTACTACAAGATGCCATCCTCAGCTACATTGTACATGAGTTAGTAATGTGGAGATAACTTGTCCATATTGAATTCTATGCCCAAGTCATTTTATGAAGTCATTAGAATTTGATTGCTCTGGACTGGCACCAACATCCACCACAAAATAATAGAATTGTCTAACACAGAAAACAATGGATTGTGCTTTTATGTTTCCTGTTTTTCCTTTTTGCGAGTGCAAAACTTGTATATGAAATCTAAGCAGAAGATTTCACTTCACATACCTGGTCCTAAATTTAAATATCGGTTTAGTGGTTTAGGTGAAATTGCATTTACCTGGTGGAATGATGGGTGAATGATATCCAATTTTCATCAGTATTCCGGAAGAGGTAGTTCTGTGGTGATGAGCTGAAGGGCAGAGCAACCTCTGTAATATTATTTTCAGGAGTTTCCATGGTCTTCCTTTGCTGCTTGGCTTGGAATTTTTAAAATGAGATTTATAATTTTTCAGGAGGAATGTGCAAGGAATGAGAGGCTTCGGAGCCAGACTTCAGCCTAGCTTCAAGTTTACATGTTTTAAACAAAAATCTTTTGTGTGGTCAAAGCTACAGATCATGCGCCTGCTGGTGGACGTCTAAACGGGACCGATTAAGCCAGTCAGGTGGAGATCATATCATGTTTGATCGAAAGCAAGATTTTGTGGCCTACACAGGTTAGTGTTCCCTTGCTTTTCATATCCAGCTGATGATCTACACACACATATTTTTTGGATAAGCAATTCTACACAAACATTATTCACATGAATTGGCATTACTGGATATACTAATTGTAAAATGGTTGCCTAATCAGTTTTTAGACATGCTGGCAAAAATCTTTGTATGAACTGTTGAATTTTCTTTCTTCGACAACGATAACAGTATCCCTTGTGTTTTTTTGTATCAGTGATTAACGTTTATATGATTGGTTTTCGAGGTTTAACGGGTGGAGAATTGTTCAGTTACATGTATATGATGAGCCCGTGTAAAGAGCGAATAAACCGAAGCCCTGTTTTCTTAACTTCTGCCATAAATAAGAACACTTCAAACTTAGGAACGGTGAGGAATTCATTGAGGTTATTATATATATAGCATTCTAATGTGGTTTCATGATAGTATCTGTTCTGTTTTTAACTTCGAATAAAAATTAAAATGGATCAAAATAATGGAAGCAATTGAAATTTTAACTGGAATGAAATTTAAATTCTTCGGAAACCAGAATCTTAGGGACTTTTTTTGTTAAACTATTGTCGGAAATGAGAACTCCGGCAAGGTATGTTGCAGATATAGTGTTATGTTGTTCCGACTGTTCATTTTTTCGCTGTATCGATCGAAATAGTTGGTTTTAAATTGTTGTCCAAAGTAGGGGTGAGCTATGAGTAAAAATTTATTCGAGTTTACGCTTCATATTTTACAATTTAAATTTTATTTTAAATTTTTTCGATTCGAGTTTATAAAATTCGAGTCGAGTTTTTGAATTTTTATACAAATTTAATTGTTATTATTTATCATGTTATAGTACAATTTAATTTTAATTTAAACGAATTTATAGGATCATATATTTTTTTTC
This sequence comes from Hibiscus tridactylites, assembly GCA_958450335.1. NCBI lineage: Eukaryota > Viridiplantae > Streptophyta > Magnoliopsida > Malvales > Malvaceae > Hibiscus > Hibiscus tridactylites. The sequence goes on along the minus strand of OY288286.1, from coordinate 74,918,271 downwards.
ATATTTTATAACTCAAATCTATAAAATTTTGACTCGAGTTAAGACGAATAGAGTTTTTTTCGCCTGTCGAAAAATCTGATATTTTTAGTCGAATAGAGTTGAAAAATTCGCTTTTCAATCTAAAAAGTTGTAACTTTTATGAAGAATGATTGAAGAGTGAAATATAATGGAATTATATACTGACTCTGATTGATCAGAATTTCAAATTTGTCTGAGATTATTCAAATTATCCCAAGTCGTATTGACGACGGCAATGATCCGAAGACGAAAAACAAATGAATATTGACGGCAAATTAGGGATAATCCAATGGTGAAAACCCTCGGCCGCCGGACGGCTTGACGAGAGAAATCCAAAACTTTTTGAAAATTCAAAGTAGGATTAGTTTAATTCAATTCTTAATTACTATTTTAATGGACAATCCACGGAATTGCAATTTAGGGTCCAAATCCAATCTATACATACATCATCATGATGTAAATAATTATTAATATAATCATCAATCCCTCACCTCAATAAAGAAAGAAATACTCCCAACAAACAAAATTCCCTTCAGCTTTCCAAACTCATCGAACGTCGCCGTTTCATCATCCCCGGTCACTTCCCTTTCCCGCTACCTCAAGTCCTTTCTGGTACGATTTCACTTCTTTTTTGGCTTCTTAATCGTGAGGAATTATGGTTTTTGTTCTCAATTTTTAGGGGTTGATTGTTTTTTGAATATGAGTCAACGCTTTCCGCTATTTCGGATTAGGAGGAGGAATCGAATTTCATTGATTCGATCTTAATTGGGTTGCCACTGTAATCGTTTGAGAAGAGGGTTTCCGGTGTTGTCGAAAGTTCACTTCTTTAAGCAAAGTTAATTTCATTTGCTTTGAGAGTGAAGCTGTTATCATCATTGAGCTGGATTTCCCCCTCTCCACTAATTCTGAGATGAAATTTCAAAAATGAAGTCTAATTTTTTATGCATTTGCTTGGTTGAGGGAACTGGTGAGTGTCTAATTCTTATAATTAGGGGTGTAAACGAGCCGAGTCGAGCTCGAGTAGTGCTAAGCTCCGCTCGTTAAGATTTTAAGTCGAGTTCGAGCTTGGTTAATTTCTAATGAGCCTGAAAATCTGAGCTCAACTCAGTTTGTTTAGTACTCGAGTTCGAGCTTGATCCGAGCCCAATTAAGTCAAGTGTGATTTTTGACCACATTGGACTCGAGTAACTCTTCATCTGTCGTATCTCGTTTAAAGTCCTATGTTGAAAAAATTGACAAACAAGTTTTGTAAACTCAGCTTGTTAATTTTAGTGTTTATGGTGTTAATTTAGGGTTTAGATGTTTAGAGTTTAGGGTTTAATACTTATGTTTAGGGTTTATATTTAGAGTTTTAAGTTAAAGAATTTAGATTTTAAATTATAAAAAATAAAAAATATTAGTATATCATATTTTCGAGTAGCTCGTGAGCTTTTTGAGTCGGGTATCCAGTAGCTCGCGATCTGTCTCGTCTCATTTACAGCCCTACTTACAATTATCAGAAAGAAATGAGAGGATGTTTTAAGGCAAATTCATGTTAATTTCATGCCCGGTGTGCAGTTCGAGAATCAAGGGTAACGAAAAACGACTCCGGATATGAGCATAATGCATATAACCAGTTTTATCATGTCATCAGTTAGGTTTTTGGACTTCTTTTAATTTTTTTTCATGTGAATGGCAATCTGTAGTTTTTTCTGGTGTTACTTGTTATTGGGCATTTATATTTCAGAAAGTACACTGAGGCTATATATGAACCCTTTTTCCCCCATGTATTAATTAGGATTGTCAAACTCAGTTGTGTTCATTTGGTGTGTATTTAGGGATTTTAGGTTTTTGGTTGGTTTTACAATAAAAATGAATGGGTTTGGTCTGTCTTTTTTCCCTTTCAGTTTGATTTATGGTTAGCATCAATTGTAGATTCATGTCGAAAAGGTTGAAATATTTACTCTGACATTGTTGAATTGTCATTCTCTACTGAACAGGATTGTCAATTTATCCTCATATATGGTTGTCATATAGTTCGAGTCAATTTTCGGAACTTGAAAAGTCCCGAAGGGGGAAAAGGTGTCCGTTGTTTCAGCAGAGTTGAGAAGTGGTACATAAAGCCGGTAACCTTGTTTTAGGTTTCTATGCTTTCATCATTTGTGTTGATGAACTTAGATGGGTGTTCCCTCTTTGGGGCTGCAGTCTGAAAATCAAGCCGACACTTGTCCGTTGTTAATGGTTGATATATTTACTCTGACATAGTTGAATTTTCATTCTCTACTGAACAGGAATTGTCAATTTATCCTCATATATGGTTGTCATATAGTTTGAGTCAATTTTCGGAACTTGAAAAATCCCGGGGGGAAAAGGTGCCCGTTGTTTCAGCAGAGTTAAGAAGTGGTACATAAAGCCGGTAACCTTGTTTTAGGTTTCTATGCTTTCATCATTTGTGTTGGTGAACTTAGATGGGTGTTCCCTCTTTGGGGCTGCAGTCTGAAAATCAAGCCGACTCTCGTCCGTTGTTAATGGAGCAACCAAATGAATTTAGTGGACATGTTATTGACATCCCAAGGAGTGGTGATGCTTCTTCATCGAACTTATCTTCTCAAACAACTTCGAACGGGTCGGATGTTTTGCAGCATGCAGACGGACCTTCTACTAGTGCAAGAGCGCTAGTTTCACAACCTTCTCAGTCTTCAACATTTTCTTCCAGTGGTACAAACTCAAGAACCTCGTCTTCTGTAAGGAGAGGGGATGCCCGGAGGAGGAGTAGTCCATTAAATTCTGTTTTGTGGATTTCTGTTGAACTGGTTCTTACAGTGAGCCAGATTGTAGCGTCTATTGTCGTCTTATCTTTGTCACGGGATGAGCATCCCCGTACTCCGTTGTTTACGTGGATTGTAGGTTATTCATCTGGATGTGTAGCAACCCTCCCTCTTCTTTATTGGCGATATCGTCATCGTAACCAGGCTTCTGAGCAAGACTCTGCTCAGAATCTCCATTCTGCACATAATAATGCCCCTGCAAGATCCTTTTCGCTCTCTGTTACCCGGACTTCTGATGGGGGTGATCATCGTAATGCAACTATATCTCCGAGAGGTGGCCAAAACATGGGAGTGATAAATTCCAGGTATAGTTTTCCTTACTGTCACGGTTTCTACTTTTCGTAACCCTTGTTATATTTATGTGTCCGAGATACCCTCAACCATTCCGAGATTTAACGGATCTCCCCGATCATCTGACTTGAACTTCATGTGTTGAAATAATCACCTTTAGTTTCCAATCAGCTGGTTTTTGTACTGCAGAATTAAAACACTAGTGGAATACCTCAAAATGATTCTAGATTGCTTCTTTGCTGTTTGGTTTGTGGTTGGCAATGTCTGGATCTTTGGTGGCCATTCATCTGCCGGCGAGGCTCCTAACATGTACAGGTAGTGGTCATTTCTGGTCGACATTATTCGGCATGTAACTTTCGATTTGTACTTTTCTCGAGAATTCATCTTCCTCGTCTTTTTTGTTTCCAGGTTGTGTATAGTTTTTCTTACGATTAGTTGTATCGGATACGCAATACCATTTATTCTATGTGCTACCATCTGCTGTTGCCTGCCTTGTATTATTTCTGTCCTTGGATTTCGAGAGGATTTCTCACAAGCCAGAGGAGCGACGCCTGAATCCATAGAGGCTTTGCCAACTTTCAAGTTTAAGGTGAAGAAAAGTAGAAACCGTGACAGTAAGGAAATCAACTCGGATGCCAATGAGGGTGGCATCGTGGCTGCAGGTACGGAGAAGGAACGCGCCATCTCTGGAGAAGATGCGGTGAGTGTTGCATTTCATTATCATTTTGATAATTCAGTACATGTCTCATACTTACAAATACTATCGGCACCGCACGGATTTCGGATAGGTCTGCTGCATTTGTTTGGCAAAATACGTAAACAACGATGAACTGAGGGAGCTGTCATGTTCTCACTTCATGCACAAGGAGTGTGTGGACAAATGGCTTAAGATCAACGCATCGTGTCCTCTTTGCAAGAACGAGGTTGGGGAGAACATATCGGACTCGATGCCAGGGACAAGCACAACCAGCATCTTGAGCTCACTTTCCGGAGCACACGATAACCATCGACGAGGTGAGAGAAGGGTGGGCAACCATTATAGAAGCTCTGTGTTTTAAAGGTTTTAGTAATGTAATCCGTATAAATTTTAAAAAATATGTATATGTATATGTATATGTATATGTATATGTATATGTATATGTATATGTATATGTATATGTATATGTATATGTATATTGATGCCTTGGAATTTGGTATTTGAACGTGCCAGCTGCATACAGTTTGATGGTGTTTCTTCTTATGTGTTGGGTGGTCGTCCCTTCCATTCTTTATGGTTGTCTTACGGGGTGAGACTGAGAGACTCACTTGACTGTGACTCACGGACAGGCACAAACACACGGCAATTCTACTGTCACCGTTCCTATACTATTATTGTACCCACATTGGCATTCACCATGTACGGTTTCTTACTGTTATATCTGCTGTTGTCAAAACGGAATTTACTGTCATGTAATTACCCATACAGATATACACACATATACATAATTGCAGAATTTGCACAAGAATTTTAGGTTGAAAATTACTTTTTAACTTACAGCTCTTTCTTTCTTTTGTAGTTTTTTTGGCAAAATGACAAAAGATGTCCTCAATATTTACATGTTTTGTCATTTAGTTTCTTATTTTTTTTTGTCCAAATATGCCCCCAACGTTTGCTTGTTTTATTATTTGCCCCCTTTTTTTTGGTTTAAATATGCCTTCAGCGTTTCATTCATAGTTCAAATATGTCCCTATTGGATGTAAATTGTCAATTAATTAACGGTCAACGGCTTATAAAATACGTGACAAGTCCAATCAGCATCAGCTGTTGAACGTTAGTTGACTGACAATTTCCATCTAACGGGGGCATATTTGGACCAAATTGAAACGTTCGGGGCATATTTAGACCAAAAGAAAGAATAAGGGGCCAAATGACAAAACAAGCAAACATTGGGGACATATTTGGACAAAAAAAGAATAAGGGGCCAAATAACAAAACATGCAAACGTTGAGGCATCTTTTGTCATTTTTTTTAGTTAAGGTAACCCAACTTTCAAAATTAATATTTTCAATACCTTATACAATTTACATGTACCTTTACGGTACGGTACAGTGACTACACATATCAAAATGGGTCCAATCACAACTCAGCAGGACTGGATTGTGGATTAAAGCAGAATGAAAGAAGATGGTATATATGAAAAGAATATAGCAATCAAGAAAAGACATCATTATTTCCAGTTTTCTCTTTTCGATCTCGGCTAAGTCGGGTTTTTTTTGTTCAAACTCGGCTATGTCACTATATTAACTATGCCACAAAGAATAGGAAAAACATAAGGAAAATAATTAAAACAAAAAAGATCTTGATCATCAGCCACCTGTTAGACGATATGCTGTTTAGGTACTTGAGCAAAGCTCCCTGCGCTCCCTCCACATTCGCTAAGGTGTCATCCATGTTCTCATCAATCCTGTAAAGAAAATATCAGAGTCCAATCAGTGGTGGTCCATAGAGCGGTCTAAAGATTCAGACTGCGATATAAACTTGTACTGCGCTCCCTCGTGTGAGGGATTGATTAACATCCGAATAAGAATGGTAATATTCGGTTCCACGAGAACTAATTAGTTCGCCCACAAAACAGTATATGCACCCGTTCTTGTTGAGTTTATGCCATGCCAAACTTTACCACAGAAATTGTTTCTAGCACAATCATGCAATTATGTGGAACTCTGCTATTAGCATAAATAAATAAATTCATATATATGACCAACAAAGTTGCTTCAATAGAAAACCTGATAGCTATCTCTCCTTGCTGAGAAACCAGAGTAGCTAGCTGGTTGAAAATGGTGCCGAGCTCATGAATTGTGGATTCTACATTTTGAAGAGCTTCGGCTCTGCTCTGCATGTAGCTGTCTTGCAATGGAACCATTTGTTGTTGCTGCTGTTGCTGCTGCTGAAGCAATGGCTGACTCTCCCCATCCATTTGTTTTCTATACAATTAAGAACCAAAAACGAAGTTTCGCTGTCATACAGAATTTCAAGTAGATATGGTTCAAATAAGAAGTTAAACCCAATTAGACAAACAAAAATAGTCAACAGTAGTTGATTCCTAAAAGATAGAAAAAGAAATGAATATTTAAAATTAAAAAAAAAACAGTATGAAGAAGTAAAGCAAATGCGCAGGCATTCAATCATCATAAGTACATGGTACTGCACAAAAAGCAAACAAGAAAATTGAGTTATGGCTGTTCTGGACAAAAGAGGGAAATATGCAGTAGTCACAAACTTCTAAAATCGTACAAGAGGAAATTTTAAGAATTGTTCCATGAGTATCCATTATCCAATAAGAAGTTATCATAAAATGGACTAGGAAGTTATGGAAAATAAGTGGTATATTATTTTCTGCGGTTAATTAGGTATATCGCATGTACCAAAAGGAACTTTAAGTGCAAAATATCAGAATAAGTTGTTACCTTGGAAACAACTGAGATGAAGATGCAGATCCATTAGCCCATTGAGGAAGGTTGTTAGAAGCTCCGGCTGCAGATTTGGCAGCCAGGGGACGCTGCCGTACAAAAGGATTTGGAGAATCCTTCGAAGCAGTGGAAGAAAATAACTGTCTTCTATTCTCATGAACCTTTAAATTCTGGACAAGGAAATTTAATTGCCGGCAAATGAATTCCAAATGAAATTACTACAAGAAATAGTAAAACAGATCAAATTAAACTAAGTACGCAAACAGACTGAAAAACTCAGCCTTACCTCTGTTCGCATAGTGAGGACATCTTTAAACTCTTTTGTGGCGCTCATCAAGCGGTTCTTCAAGTCATCTACAACTGTGGTTGAATGACTAGATGTGTCACTGGAGACACCACCTTCATTTCTAGAATTGCAGAAAAGTTGAAGGTCTACCACAGCAGAATTAAGGGCAGTGATATCCTGCTTGATAACTGCAGTGAGCTCTTGGATTTCCATAGTAGGGTCATCAAAAACTGAAGTCCTCTTCGCCACTGCAAAGTAAGTAAAATATGAGATTTTTTTTATCATACTGAATGGAAAACATCTGGGGATCATAGTAACTATGGTAAGAACAGCGATATCGATAAACTCGTATCATTATCTAGTCTGTTTTTCTTCTTCTACATCTGTCATTGACAGACTCAACATTGGATTTCATAAAGTTCAGCTACAACAATAGTACAATCTAAACCAAGACAACCAAGATTGGATTTGGACCATTCGCTGCTTAAATTCTTATGATCAAGTTCTAATAGTTGTTAATTCGGCTCTAATAATCAAGCATATTCTTCCAAAACATTGTTTGATTGAAATTGTTTCAAGTATGAAGTATTTAAGTTCATTTTTGCACATCCCATGAGTCCATTAAATCTATCACTCTTCTAAGAAGCTCATAAATTTCTAAGCTACGCACCCCGAGAAGCTAAATTTCAGGTTTCAAATAACCCATATCTGGCTTAGCTTCATCTTTCTAAGAACTATACCATGTAAATCCTCCCTTTAAACAAATTTAAAAACAAAATTCTAAATGTAAATGAATCAGGTATAAACACTTACACTTTGCTAACTTAGAAAGCTTCTGCGAAGTCTGATGAATCCCCAATCCAATCTTAGAAGCCCTTTTATTAAACTCCGATTGAAGCGCAACCACAGATCTCTTGTCCTCCGCTCTCGAACTGCTGCTACTCGGCCCATTTTGGTTCAGTCCAGACGTGCTCGTCTTCTTTAACCTCTCCGCTACGCTCAGAAATTCTTGCGTCCGATCTCTAAATGGCGATTGTGCCGGCTTTACAGGCATTTTTTTAATTATCCTCCACGATCTTTTAAAAGGGAAATAAACAAAGTTCCTAATCTAACACCTGATTCCCTGAGGAGAAAATAGGAAAACGGAAAATATAAAAAAGAAGCTCAATTCCCTCACTTTTCTTTGCAATTAAACAAAAATTAGGGATTTAGATGAAGAATCTTACTTCAAACTGGAGAGATCTGACACCGTAATATTCCAGATCGACCTTAATTAGGAGAAGAAATTGAAGGTCGAGATCGAGAAAAATTCTTAATAATTTGCAGCGATCAGTCGGAGAACGCCGCCGATTGGTGAAATTGAAAGCGAAGAATTTCGGGTGCTTTGGCAGGGAAATGCAAAGGCAATGAGAAAGCACCGACGCACCCGAAATGGAAGAAAGGACTTAACCATAGAGTTTGGGTCGTTATGTTGCATAAACTAGCTATGGCAATGGATCGGATTTTGATTACATAAATTCGAGTTCAATCTAATATATTTTTAAATAACAACTTAAACAAATATTTTTAAATAAAAATAACAAATAATTTTCATCAAACGAACCGGGTTGATTAAGAGCGAAGAATTACCCGTTTAAAATCTAAAATTCTGAATTTAAAAAAGATAGATACCCCTTTGACCTCTACCTAATTCACCCACTTAAAACGAGCATATAAAAATCTCTAAATTATTTAGAAGATTTTTCCAAAAAGCATTAATGATAACTTAATTCAACTTATATTAAGATTTCAAATATATATATATATAAATAATCTCAATTCAACTTAATTAAGATTTTAATATATATTTATATTAATATACATAATTTCAATTCTACTTAGTTAGGGTTTTAATATATATCTATATTTTTTAAAAATTTAAGAGTTTTAAATGTTTTTATTTGGATTCATATATAGATCAAATTCGGATTAAACTCGGATCTAATATGAATTTGGATCGGGCTCAGATCAGATCATGGTAATGTACATATCTGATCCACCTCCTATTAGAACTCGAACTTTTTTTCAGATTCAGATTCGGACTTTTTTTAATCGGATTTGGATTGAATTTTTTTTCTTCGAATTCGGATTATATAGGCATCCCTATATACAACCTTTTAATTTGGGGTAAACTACATCACGGTTAGTTAATTATTAGTAAATTCAACCTTTAACCGTTCAAGTATAAAAATTACAAAATAGTCATTTCCAGATTTGTCTTTTTTATAACCGATTATTAATGCTTGACGGGAAAATGATGTGGCGACTTCTAAATGTGATAATAGCAAAATAAATGTTCAATGTTTACATGATATGCCAATTTGGTTTTGGATCTAAAAAAAATCATATTGACAGCAGAACACGGCCATTTCAAAGTGGCCTAGCCTGCAGCATTACGCCCCAGGTGGATTTCAAAGCCAGGCACTTAAAGTGGCCGAGGGGTGAAATATGTTAACGTAGTCTCCTTTTATATGAATTTTAATCATAATATTTATTTTGAAAATATAAATATCTATCTACTCAGAGCCGTCTTAGAGATTTTCGGGGCCTTGAGTAAAAATTAAAAATAAATTCTTATATAACGAAAACATATCTCATTACAAATATAATTTTTTTGCCCCTTTTTATGTCCATATTTATGCCTTGACAACAACAAAAAAATTAGGTTTAAAGTTTATGGTTAAGGTTTAAGGTATTGGTGTAGAGTTTAGGGTCATGAGTTAGAATTTAAATTTTGAGGGTTGGACATAGAAAGTGACACAGAAAAGGGTAGAGAATTTTTATTCATTTCATTATAAACAATTAACTTAATATTTCAAACACATTTTTTCATTGTTAGATTTATTTATTAATTTATTTAGAAAAGAGATTTAATTTAATTTATTCATTTGATAAATTAAAAAAAATTAAAAAAATATGGATAAATAAATTTTAGGAGCATTAGGCTGGTTGGAGGCCCTGAGTGGTCGCTCAGGGTGCTCCCCTTATAGTCGACCCTGTATATACCTAATAAAAAAGGGTCAAGTTCAATAGAGAAAAGGCTCCTAGTAACAAGTATTCGAGAAAAAATATTAAGAATGTGTCTCTAATGAGAAATATTGAGTGATTAGAGCCATAATAACAAGTGTTGCGAAAAAAATTAGACCCATAATAATGAATATTGAAAAAAAAATTAAGTGTATACCCTTAATAACAAATGTTAGAGAAAAAAATGGACCCTTAATAATAAATATTGAAAAAATTAGACCCGTAAAATTATAAAAAAAAATTAAAAGCAAATCATAATAACAAATATTAAAATAATTTAAACCTGATAAACAAATATTGGAGAAAAATGGGCTTTAAGCGGGTGCTTCTTCTGTCCATGTCCAGGGATGGGCCTAGTTATTAGGCATCAATTATACTAAGGGTTCGTTTGGTTCTAGAAAAATATTTTTTATTTTTATTTCTATTTTTTCAAAAAATAAAAACACAGATTGGTTAATATAAATGAAATTTTGTTTTCTAGAATTAAAATAGTGTATATAATTTTTCAAAGTAAAAATGAATAAATAATTAGTGTATAACTAAATTAAAATATAATTATTATAAAATAATAATAATAATAATAATAATAATAATAATAATAATAAATATTATTTAAAAAATAGTAATGTTTTAAAATTATTTAAAAAATGACATTAGAATGATTCCAACACATGTTAAATAAAGTTAAACTTAAAATCATTGTTTTCATCTTTTTCACTCTTCTAAAACATTTTTAATGAAAATAATAAAAACACTATTTTTATGTTTTCATTTTCTAGAATCATTTACTAATTTTACGACTAAACACGTTTTCTTTAACGTTTTCATTTTTTAAAAAAATTAAAAACGGTCTCTATTCTATAAAATCAAGCGGACCATAATTCTTATCATTTCCTTATTTATCTAATAATATATATTAGATTTTAAATCTGAAAAAATTCATACATTAGATTACTCGAATCTAAGTTACTAAGCAAAACACACATCTATTTCTTAATTTTATAACAAAATGCAATGTACTTTACTTCCTAGTTTCAATTTTTGACAATGTAAAAGTAATTGTTTTTATATGTAAATATTATCTACTTCCATACTTTGTCATCAACATAACCTTTTGTTGATTTTGAAGCTGCGATATCAAGATCTGAGCAATTGTCTCCAATTTCTCGAATTAATTTATCGAGATAAACTTATCCGAGAGAAGATTGGGCGAAACTAAATGTAGATGATGCGATTAATGTTATTAATGGCTCAGCTGCAATAGGAGGCGTGATCTGAAATGAAGTTGGTGATTGATTCTTTGGCTTTTCTCGTAGTATAGGGATTTGTTCGGTATTACTTGCGGAACTTTGGGCTATATATGAGGAACTCCAACATGCATGGAGACTTGGTTTTCAAAGAGTGGTGATGGAATCTGATAATTTAGAGGCTACTCGCATCTTACTCCGTAAATCACCTACATTAAAATCTCATGCAATTGTTTCTAATATTCTTAACCTTTTGAAGAATCAGTGGGTTGTTGAAGTTCGACATATTCACCGCCAATCCAATGGAGTTGTTGACTGCTTGGCTAGACTCAGTCGAGATGTCCCGATAGGGGGTTTGATGTTTGCGAATACACATGCGGAAGCCGCCTCGGCCATACTACATGACTTGATTTTTTAAGTATTAGAGCTTGTTGCCCAGTATTATATAAAAAAAAAAAACATAACCTTTTGCTTCACGGAGCAAAATGGGCCAATGACGTGAAATGGTGGTTTAAAACGTTGGATTAAATTTAATACCGTTTATCGTTCTTTCAATAAAAATCTAATTTTATCGTTTTTAGTAATAAAAAAAATAAAAACGTTGGGCTAATATCCGCACGTGAGATATCCAATAATTGATTCGGTCTTAATCCTACATTAATACTCCATTATCATTAAAGTGCATTCGTGTCAAAATTTCATCGGTTTTTCACAGTATCATTCAACTCTTCGTATCGTATTGGAACATCTCAGCTTCTATGTTTTTTATATTAAAATAAAAGAATATTTTATATGCAAATATATTTTAAAAAATTAATTAATACATGATCATTTTAAAAATATATATATACTAAATGATCATAGTGGAATTGTAAATGTTTTAGATTTTTTATAATAGTCTAGTAAAAGTTTTATATTTATATTATTAGTCTTGTATTTGAATATCAAGTAATGATTTTTAGTTACCGAAACCAAGTGGTGCTTGATAAAGTAACAAAGTAAGTGCTAAAAATAAATACGGAAAAGTTAAGTATTGAAATTAATTTTAAAAATCTATTTGGTAGTTTGCTTGAAAATTAAGTGTTGAATATAATTAGACTGTTTGATGATGTCAAATTTAAAGACAATATACTTAAAATAAATAAAAATAAAAGTTATAGAATATATTATCCATTAAGTGATGACTAGATCATTATCTACTGATTTCAATACTTTTTCATACACAAATCTTATCATGTAATTTTTCATTTAGATTTTTTTTTCTTCAAAAATTTAAATTATCAAACACATTTGAAAAATTAAGGCAATGTTTGGTAAAGAGAGGTTTGAACTAAAACTAGAGATTTGAACTAAAATTAGAGGTTTGACTGGTCAAATCTGGTAATTTGAATGTTTGATAAAGAGCGGATTGAAATAGCGAATTAGGGTGAAACTTTTAATTTTGAAAAAACTGCTAATATGAGCTTTTTGAGATTGAAGGTTTTAACATAAGAGTTGTAAAGAACTTTTTTACCCTTAACAATTATCAAAAATTTCCAAATAACTTAAATTTAACCATTTCTATTTTAATTCTTCAACCTCACGTATTTACATTGTGACATTTGTAAACTAATACTTTTTCTTTTTTTCTTTTTATTTTTACACATTTATATTTGTATTTAAATTTAATAATTAATTAAATTGTATTAAAAATAATTATATAAATAATAAATTAATATATAGATCCTTCAAATATGCTTAGTAATGTTATATTAAAAATTATTTTTTATAATTTAATTGATATTAATAGCTACACAATATTGATAACTAATAAACTATTTAAATAAGTATTGAATATAATTATGTTCTTATATGTCATTTTGCTTGTTTAAATAATCAAACAACTATAAATTATCAGTTAATTTTACCAAACACTTTTATACAATCAGCTAATACAATTCGCTAGTCAAATTAACTAATGCAATCAGCTATCCGTTACCAACTAATATAATCAGCTATTCGCTAATTACCAAACAGAGCCTAAATCTTTCAAATTATAAACTTTTAATCTATGGAAATTTCTTAAACAAGGTTTTATAAAAAATTATTAAAGTAGAGACTGAGTAGGAATACTACATTATTATCGATTTTTTTCTTGTTTTTATTTTTATAAATTTCAAATTTATAAAAAATATTTCCCAAAATTTTAAATAAATACATTAGATTTAACAAGCATTATCCTAAAATAAATTACGTGACAGATCTTCTCTTCTTCTTTTTTTCCTTTTCCTAGAAGATTTTTTTTCCACCATAATAAATTAATAATATCGTAGTAATCTATCCACGTCTGCTAGGCGCGTCTTTCTGCCTAGAGTCCGATATCACCAATTCCAGCTGTCTTGTTGACCATACACGTGTCATCACTGCAATAACTCAATCGGATAGCGACCTTTTTTGCGGTCACATCGAATCCCGACCGTTCATTTTCCGACTGAAAATTATAGTATTTGTTTTGCTTCCATTATTGGACTGTCCTACTTCACCGACCGTTTCGCTTCGTCAAATATTAACGTACACTCAGAGGAAAATGGTTTATAAATTAAATAATTATTAATCAATATTGGTAGTTTAATCCTAAACTATTCTTGATGTTCTAAATTTGATCTTAAATTTCAAATTTTCAATTAAAGACTTAAAAGTATCAATAGTACATTAATTAAGTTCTTTCATTAATTTAGTTGTCAATAATTCGGATATAACGTTAATTTTTTAAAGTAATTGGGTCAAATTATAAATATATGTATTATATACACAATTTTGATAAAAAAACCTTTTACTTTTTATGATAAATTATATAAATTATTACAATCGTGAATGAAATTATATAAAAATATATTTGAAAAATTATATAATTTTTAAAAATTATAAATTAGTACAATAGTAAAATTATACATTGACCCCTCAAGTTGGCGAATCTAAAAATTCAAAAATATGGTTGAAAATATTTTTTTTCTCAAATGGGTAAAAAAAATAAAAATTTCCCTTACAAAATAAACAAACATAATCCCCAAAAAAAATAACACTAAATTTAACTTATTTAAAAAAATAAAAAATGCAGGGCGGAGTACATCCGCCACTGCCCTCAAGTATTTAAAATTCATTTATATTCTTAAAATAAAATTTTTAGTTCTAGTTCTGTATGAGATAAGTATACACGTGTTTATAATTTGACTCAATATATATTACACTAGATTTAATCTCATATTTAATTATCAAGCTAGCGAGAGTGACAAAAGAACTTAATTAATATGCTACATGTAATTTAAGGATTCAATTAGAATATGTTGAAGCTTAGGGACTTCTGGTGAAATTAACCCTGATGGATGGGAAAGAAGATATTTTTGAAAGAGAGGGGTGAATACGTCATTTCAATCGTTTGAATTTTGTCGTCTATTGACAGCTATGGCGAATTCCGAAGCCAGCAAGTAACAGCTTTCGCTTTCGGTTTTAAGACCAAAAAATTTTCGAAGTCTCGAGAAAACGAAGAAACCGATCTTCCCTTATCCCTTTAAACAGCTATAAAAGGGCAGACATTTGACCACTTTTTCCTCATCAAATTGTTGTAAAACAAAGAAGAAAAGGCTCTGATTTTGTGAAATTGAAAGGATATTTACATTTGCGATTGTACGTTGTCGTCGGGATCACGCCGTTGTTCTTATTTCAGATCGGAGCGTTTCTCCCTAAGATTTAAAGTTCGTTATTTCATGAAATCTGTTTTAAGTTAATAATAGTATTACTTTTTGTTGCTGCTGAATTATTTGTTTAGGTAATGTGTTAGGCTAATGTTCTTTATTGGAAGTAGTAATTCCTTGATTCTAATTTGTTAAGAGATTTAGTTTCCGTTTTGTTTCTGAAAGAATTGATGATTGAATCGGCGGTTCCTATTTAGCATAAGATCGAGAACTTTTGATTGACTGATTGTGAACTTTGGTCGAATTTGATTGTGTTAGAATAATTTGATGCAATTCTCAGTTTATTCTTGCTGGCTGATTGATTTGATGCAGTGATTGTGTTGCTTTTGCTGCTGCTGCTAATTTCTGTTTGGTGTGCTTGGTAGCGATTTAGATTTAGGCCTGAAAGTTTCTGAACTGTTGTTTGTTTATACTGAATTGGCTGCTTGTTTTTATTAAGAGTGTTTTTTTTAATCTCTCTGCTTGATGCCTTTTGTGTCTATTACATTTGTACCGAAGCTTTCTAACTTAGGAATTGCTTGTTGCTAAGCTGTATTCTAGCCAATCGACATGATGCATCAGGAAGGCATCTTCATGGATTAGTTTCAGATGGTATTGACCCAAAAGTTTTAAAATTTAACTGTGTCTTCTTTCAGTTATAGAATGAGGAAAACGAACTTGAATTGGTTTTATTATCAGTCTGCCTTTTGCTTGGCATCTGAGTTTTTTATTCTCTAATACACGATGTAATCTCATTTGGGAGTTCACTTTGGAAACTTTATATTATGATACAGTTCGATATCTTTCCCTGGCAACGACGTGCTAGATAAGGGACTATTGAGATTGCGCATATGTGAGAAGCAGGAACTAACTACCAAAAAAATGTGTTTATTTGGTACCTTAGAATGTGTGGTTGACTGCAGCTAAGGAATGACACCAAAACTTTGATTTCTGTACTTTGGATTTCATTTGCTCCTGCAGCTTCTCGTTAGAATTCATTAGGGATTTTTGTGCAGATATCTCTTTTATAATATTAGCTGCAGCTGCAGGTGTTGAAGTGGCTTAAGGTGGTAAACCCCTAGGATTAGTTGGTTTGCACGGCTGTTTTTTTTTTTTTTGCAGAGATTCACTCTTTACAGGTTGTTGAATTTGTTAATCTACTCAATCATAAGTTGGATGCTAAATTTGCCTTTCATATTGTAATAGCCAATTGATACCTCTCCAAGTTGCCATTTCTGTAATTTCTTCCTCGTTTGAACCTTTACTTCTTAGCATGATATTGCAAACGTATGCCTTTTGGTGTATCATCACTTTGTTGTTCATTCGTGATTCCCCCTTTTAAACTTTCCTAAACCCTATACCCTATTCTTCACTCTAAACCCTAAAACTTACTTCTTCCGAATTATGGGGTCAATCTCCAAGCAGCCATGAATCATTTCCAGAAGCCTTAGGAGTATTCTAAACTGGCGAGAAATAAAAGAATTTTCTCTATTTGGCTTCAACTAGAATCTTCCTTTAAATGAGGTACTTTAATTGGTGTTGAACAACCAGTTTGGTTTATGTTTGACTGAAAATCTTTGGGTGGTTGGAGAATTTCTTGTAGAACTTGATTTTTGGAGAAAAATAATTAAGTTCCAAATAAACTCGATTCTATCTGAAGATCCACCTTCTCAAGTTCTCAAAGTATTAAGTGATGAGTAGGTACTATTGTCAGAGGGGAAACTTGGTGCAGAAATGTGATAGAGGTAGGCTTGCTTGTTGTGGACGATAATGCAACAAAATTTTGCAATCAATCACTCTTTCCTTTTTTTTTTCCCTTTTCATTCGAGAACATGTTTGATTCTGTGATATATTGCTTTTACCATAGGTTGGGACATCTATGGTCATCTCCAGTATAGTTGGATTTGGGTCCAGAACTTCAAGCAATCAAGTTATCATGCAATGCTATTGCTTTCTATTCACTGCTGGAGGCTCTGGAGTTCCTCAGTGCTGCATTATTCTTATTTATGTGGGATTATTGTAGTTCTACTAATTTTGATGAATCCTTCACTTGGAGTAATGCTGATTGGAGCTGTTCAACCTTTGTTGGATTGTTTTGTTGCTGATTTCGACTGGTCTGCAGCAGTATAGAAGAAAGCAACAATGTCATGGAGTGTTTGCTGGCTTGTTCAAGCCACTAGATGTGTTTAAAGATTGGGATCTTTGCTAAACTTGTTACTCTCTGCAGGTTTTTGGGGTTGCACCAGCTTTAACATAACACAGTTAAATCTGGAGATGTCTTTTTCAATGGAAGAAGTTGAGATTATGCCTTCTGCAGCTGAAGGACTAGAGCTTAGCTGCCAGCAACAAAATGAAAGCTGCAAAGTATATGAAGGAGAGTCAGGGTGGTCATGCTCACCGCAGTCCGCTCTAGGTTGTATGGTCAAACAAGAATCAAATGAAGCAGAAGCAACTGAATTGCTGGATAAGGGACATATGCAGTATGGGTAAGTTCTGATCTTCTCACTTTTTTTAATTTATTTCCATTCAGGTGTCTTTCATTTGTTTGTTGCTTGACACCATGCGTTGCTTATTTTCCCTTTTTGCTCCAGTTGCTCACATTATCGCAGAAGGTGCCGGATTAGAGCTCCATGTTGTGATGAGATCTTTGATTGTCGCCACTGTCATAATGAGGCAAAGGTTAGTTTTTATCCTTTAACATTTTATGATTAAAATCAATCGCCATCTATGTGACATTGTAGTATGAGAGTGCTATTGTCAATATTTTGAGGGTTTATATGCACTTTTACTCTGTTTTGTCATGCCTTTTAAGGCATGAGATTTAAATATTTACATGCTGTAGTTGAAAATATTTTTAACATTCAATTGATTTCTATCCTGCTCAGAATAATATCAATGTTGATCAGAAGCTCAGACATGACATCCCACGCCGCCAAGTCAGTAAGGTATCTATATATCCATAAATTCATCCTATTTTATTTCTACCCAATGCTACACCTGGAATTCTTTTCTTCGTATGGGCTAGCATCTCCACGTTAATGCTCCATATTCTAACATTTCCCTGAAAATTTTACCAGGTCATTTGCTCACTCTGTGGCACAGAACAAGAGGTAAATTACTCTATAGCTTATTTCATGTTTTAAAGCATTTTTCTTTCGAGGAAAGATGTCAATATTAAAACTTAAACCATTAAGGTATTCCTGTGTAAAAGGATTGATGATGATGAAAATTTTACTTTGCACGGTTGGATTTCTTCTGAGCATGTTTTTTTAATATCATTTTGAGCAGGCCCAACAAGTCTGCATTAACTGTGGTGTGTGTATGGGGAAATATTTCTGCGAGTCTTGCAAGCTCTTTGACGATGATGTAAGTGGATAGCGATTCCCTAATATAGCAATCAAATGTTTTGTGACTTGTCTTGTTGTCTCGGCTCTTTGTGTTTTGCACAATGAGTTAATAGATACATATAGTGTGGCATACTAACTTTGTTTCCACTATGCAGACATCAAAGAGACAGTATCATTGTGACAGTTGTGGGATCTGTAGGTATGTTGTTCATGTCCTGGTTTTCTTTGGCTTAATACTTTTTGCAGCAATTTACGAAGTTATTTTTTCCGGGTGCTGCGTTTTCCTGTTAATCTTGTCATTGTCACAACTAAGTAATTAATGTTATGTTCTCCAGGATCGGCGGGCAGGAGAACTTCTTCCATTGCTACAAGTGTGGTAAGCTTATCTGAACCTATCTTATTTAAGCTCGTATTAGGACTTGTTGGGTATTTGAACATTACTCATACTTTTATCTGTTTTTACATTTTCAAAGGTTGCTGCTATTCAATTCTTCTGAAAAACAGCCATCCCTGTGTGGAAGGAGCAATGCACCACGACTGTCCTGTATGCTTTGAGGTAATTTCAGATTCTCCAAATTAACCCCCAAATATTATAAGAAATTGCTTCAATGGTTACCTAACTGAAAACTCGCGATTTATACATGCAGTTCTTGTTTGAGTCGAGACAAGATGTAACCGTTTTGCCATGCGGGCATACAATCCACACAAATTGTTTGAAGGAGATGAGAGACCATTTCCAGTAAGTGCTTCATTTCAGTCTCGGGATGAACTGTTTCTTATATTTGTGGTATCTATGTGTTCTTGACTGGTATGCTAATCACCGTAACAGATATGCCTGCCCTCTGTGCTCCAAATCGGTTTGCGACATGTCCAAGGTTTGGGAGAAATTTGACGAGGAGATCGCAGCTACACCAATGCCAGAACCGTATCAAAATAAAATGGTTCGAAATCTGAGCATCCTCATTTTCTTATCACTCGCTTATAGAATTAGTTTACCTCGGTTTCTATTTACAAATTTTAATTGTGACCAATAGGTTTCAATCCTATGCAACGACTGTGGGACGAAGTCTTTAGTTCGGTTTCATGTCTTGGCTCGGAAATGCCCGAATTGCAAGTCATACAATACTCGGCAAACACAAGGCTAAAGTGGCAAGAGTAGGATCTGGAAATGATTTGGATGATATTTTTTCCTGAATTGGTGCATCAAAAGCCTGAGAAACATCTGCTGCACTTATTGGTACAACCAGTGGAGAATATCCGTTGTCGTCGTGCTCGTGCTTGTTCTTTCGGAGTCATTTGTGTCGTGTCGTGTAGTGCTTATATTTTCATTTCTTTTGTAGACGGAATCTCGCCTAGACAATAAATACTTTCTCTTGTGGTTCTTGTTTAGATTTTCGCCTTAATGTAGCTTTGGTAGAACCCAGCTTTGTATCCAACAATGCAAGCCTATTTCTGTCGCAACGTTATTAAACTTAACATTCACTTTTATTTATATTAAAAAAATAATTTTAAATTTAAATTAATTATATCTTCAATTTTTATTATTTATAAAATTATTATTTATAAAGGATAAATATTCTATACACAAGTGATGAAAGTTTCCAACAAACACCTTAGTTTTAGGGCGTATGGAGTTAACTTAGGGTTTATGTTTAGTGGTTTATAGGTTAAAACTTTAATTCTCATCATATTACCCTAAAAACTAAACCTTAACCTATAAACCTTAAAGTATAACCTTAAACCTTGAATTAAAACAACTATCTCTAAATTTTAAACCTAAACCTCTAAATCTTATACCTTAAATTAACTCTCTATACCCTAAAATTAAGGCACTTGTGGAAATTTTCAGTTTCCACTGCCAGTGTATAGGATATTAATTCATTTTATAAATGGATTAATATTTTATACTGACAGTGAAAATTAAAAGTTTTTACAAGCCCTTTAGTTTAAGGTGTAGGATTTAGGGATATAGGTCTAAAGGTTTAGAATTTAAAGATAGTAGTTAGAATTTAAGGTTTAGCTTTAAAATTTAGGGTTTAGAGGTTGAGGATTTATTTTGAAGGTAATATAGTTAGGATTTAGGTTTTAATATAAATTCTAAACATCTATATGTAAATTTAAACCCTAAAACTAATACGCTTCTAAAAATTTTTAGTTTTTACCGCCAGTACATAAGATAATAAATTCATATAAAATAAGTCACTTATATTATATCACCATTAATAATTCGAATGGAAAAAACTAAAATTGACTTATTTAGAATACTTTTGATTAAATATAAGTGTCAATTTTAATAATGATGTTAGTACAAACTACTTAGTTTATGAATTAAAAATTTGTGATATAAATAAAAGTTGATGTTACATTTAGTAATTTAAATGTAAATTATACCACATAATCTCTGATTTAAAGGATTAAAACTGTGAGTTTAAGAAATTTCTTCCACATAATCTCTGATTAAAAAGATTGAAAACCGATTATGATAAAAAAAAAAAAACGAAAGCTAAACCAGGAGAAAAATGAAATGTGTATAGGAGAAAGTTACAAATTCAAACTAAACCGATCTCGAATTCAACACAATGCGGATGAACCAGCATGCAACTATTAAAGAATTTAAGTAAAACTGCAACAATTTATTGTTATTGCCTTTAACTAAAGTTCCCTAACAAAGTAAAGCTCAATACTAAGTAATAGAAACGACTGACCGATGTAACGGCGCCTGTTCGACTGCCGATTACCGCTTCAATCCAGCTTCACGGACGAGAACAAATAGTGCACGAACCAGAAGGACGAAAGGAATCCGATTGTGCCGGTTGCCAACATGATCGCTAGAACCATGAAGAGAGAATACCCCAAGTAGAGAGTTGCAGAGACCGGTCCACTCAAGCTCTTGAGATCGAATATGAGATAGTTTACGGAGTACAAGAAGATGTAGATGGCAACCGAACCGGAAGCGAAGAAGGATTTCCACCACCATTTCCAGTCCTCCACACAGAGATGCATGTAAGTTAAAACCAAAGATACTTCGGCACAAACCACGACGAGGAGGATCATGACAATGAGCAGAAAGCCGAAGACATAGTAAACACGCCCCATCCAGATGCTAGACATGATGAAGAAAAGCTCAATGAAAAGGGTACCGAAAGGTAGAGTTCCAGCACCAAGAACCAACAGCCAGGATGGGTACTTTTGAGCCGGAATCTCCCGAGGGATCTGATTGGTTCGAACAGGGTATTCAATATGAGGCGCCTTCGCCCCGAAGTATCCACCAAGTAGGGTGAGTGGAACCGAGATGCAGAACCAGAGTAGGAGGAGGATAACAAAGAGCGAAAACGGGATAGCTCCTGTGCTATGGCTTCCCCACAATAGGAAATTCAAAATGGTGAGGATCAAGAACGAGATGCCGGGGAAAAAACAAGCAGCCTTCCACGCGACCGAAGCCCATCCCTTGTGATCACCATAGCTGATAGTTCTCCAAAGCCGAACCGCAACATAACCAGCTGCGATTCCCAGAATCATGTAGAAGAATAGCATCCCTGTAATGAGGGTTCCTCGGGATGCCGGGGACATAAATCCAAGAGCAGCAAACAATATAGTCACGATTCCCATCCCAAGGATCTGAACTCCATTCCCAACCATAATACATAGGAGAGCCGGATGAGTCGGGGCACGGAAAACGTCACCAACGACTAACTTCCAGCCGGACAACTCCTCATTCATCTGCGCTTGGGCTTCCTTGTCAAGCTCCTCATACCGGGTCAGATCCCGCCTAACAGTCCTCAAGAAGATCACAAGGACTATACCGGCAAGGAAAGTGATCACCATAAGAGAATTCAAAATCGAGAACCAATGGACTTTCGAACCCTCCATCCTCAAATAAGCATCCCAACGAGACGGCCACTTGATATCACTCTCCTCAAAGGCAACCTCATATGTGAATGCAATCGGCGCACCTTCCTTGATCGGCATCGAGACGGTAGTCGTCTCACATTTAATCGAAGACGGATACTTTTCATACATTTTCAGTTTCTTAACCAGATTCCCTTCATGCATGAAGCTGCACGGAACAACCTCGAATCCGACAACCATATACCCCGGCACATCCGATCCCCGTTTGCTTCCACCGGGGATAACATCGGCGGCATCACCGGTCCCCATCACATTCGCCATACTGGTTTCCTCATACTTATGAACAAGCACCTTGAATTTCAAATGATTAAACACATAATAAACATCATCAACCTTAACCCCAACCGGGAACCCGGTTCACCTCAACACAAAACCCTCTTTACTAGTATACCTAATTGCAGGCAAATTATCTAAAATCAAGTTAACCTGATACATCTCATCAATCCTCTTTTTCAACAACAAGTAATCATCCGCCGATAACTTATCGGATTGACACAAGAAGATCTCGGTGTCGTTCGTGTACATCTTAAACCTATACGGCGAATTCTCAATCCGATCTCCCATGAGAAGCTCGCCGAGATTCTCCGCACTGTCCTTAACACCCTCCGGCGGCTTACAGAAGGGTAAACTGTAATAGCTGAAGGGCATTTCGGTGTCGATTGAAGTCAGGGAATTCACTTTAACAGATAAAGGATCTCCGACGACATATTTGTGAGGGTAACTACCGGGAAGATAAAACCCATACCCGGATTGAAATACCAAGAAAATTGCCAATACCCAGATCGGAAAACTAGCCATTGAATTCGGAATTTGTCAGATCTGGGCAAACCCAGATCGAGAAATGAGATTATAAACGAATATAAGGAAGATTTTCGATGTGGGTTTTGAAGAAGCAATGGATTTTTATAGCAAAAACAGGCAATTTTGTAAAGGAAGAATGGATCTGACTGACCTTTAGACGGAGAATGAGAATTGGCGGAGAGAAATACGCGAAAAAAGTAGTCTTTTTGAAGAAATTTGAAGTCCAAACATAGAGATCTTCAAAGTGTTGTTTTTTTCTTATTTATTTTCCAGAGAAACGGAAATTTCGAGAGAAGAAAAGCGGCAAAGAAAAGTATGGTAACGGGTCTTATATTGCGTTTCTGCTCAACAAGTCACCGACACCATTTTTTAAGGGTAAATTACATAAATGGTCTCCCAATTATGATTTAATTTTTTGTTGAGTCCCTTCTCTATGAGAAGTTATGAATAGGTCCCTCGACTAATCATGACTAACAAATTTGTCCAATTTTGTTGAAAAATAAACTGTTGATGATGTGGCAGTTAATAAAATCTGTATAATAATATATTTAACCATCAACTTTTACATTTTATTTTAGTTTGGTCTTAAATTTTATCTCTTAATATTTAATATTAGTATAACATTTTAGTCCCTTAAATCCTAAACTTCATCTTCTTTCCTTCTAAAAAAACAAACATTTATTGATGATAACTACAACCATTTACAACCCTATTTGTATGAGCGGTAGATAATCGTTGGAGAATCCACACCTCCATTGATGTTTACGGTGGCCATTTACGGTGAGCTACGCATAGTAGGAGAGTGCAAAAATACTCGGCCCGAACTATTCGACCCGTCGACCTGTCTATCTAATTGAAAATTACGAGAATATTAAAAAATCACAATTAAATAAATTTTAAAAATTACCTTAAATGTTAAAACAATATCTTCATATTTTTTTCCAAATAAAAACTAATTTGATCAAATAACTCATTCAATTTATAATTAAAAAAGAGTCTATTTCATAAATAAATCATTAATTAGAAGAGTCTATTCCATAAATAAATCATTTAAATTACATAAATGATTTGACGGACAACGTTTACTAGAAGGCATTTGCATTATGACAATTTTTCAAATATATATAAACCAAAAAAAAAAAATACAATGCCACAGCTTTGTTGCTAGATATTTCCTACTTTTTTTCGGAGAACTTGACAAATGGATGGGTCTCAACAAGTAAACTAATTTCAACGGAGCTTAGGTTTAATCTAAAATAATATGCCAATTTTATATTTTCAAGATAAATATTGAGATTCAAATTTATATAAAAAAATAACATAAGCATTCTTTGTTATTAGACTAATTAGTGATATGATTAGATCGTAATTCAAAAGGCTTAAATGAAAAATTAGCCCCTAAACTAGACATTTATTTGTCTTTAGCCTTTAAACTATTATTTGGTCAAAATAATTCTACTAAACTATCATTTCTGGTCACTTTAAGTCTGATAGTTATTAATTCAAAAAAATTATTTTGACTAATAAAATATTGATATGTCACTAACAAATTTTGACCAAAAAATAGTTTAAAGGCTTAAAGTGGTCAAAAATAATAGTTTTGGGATTTGTTTTGACCAAAAAATAATTTAAGAGTTAAAAATAAACAAATAACATGATTTGAGAGCTGATTTTTCATTTAAGCCGATTCGAAACTATCACATGGATAAGCACTGAGTTGGTTTGGTCATGCCAAAAATGACCTATTCAAAGCTACATTTCACGCCCATCCTTCTGAATGCTTTGGTAACGGCTAAGGAACAATTTTTGAGATTATTAGTTCAAAACCAATTGAATAAGAATCAGTTTTTTTTTGTCCTTCCGATTTTTCAGATTTTTATTTTGATTAATTTAGACCGACTCGTATTTGCACATTTGATTTTAATGAACGAGTCTTTCAACGAGAATTTTTTACATGTAAAAAATTCGAAACTCAAAACTTGCTTAAACAATATCAAACTGTTTACTACTTAGACCAACCCCGTTAATTAAACCTCCATTCTACTTCTTAACCTTGGCTATGATACATTAACGATCCCTAACTACGCCCTACTCCAATTAATTGATTATTGCCAAACTAACCATTAATGTATTTATGTATCAAGTCTTTACAATTATACTATAACTTTGACTTCGTGTTATAATATTTTTATGTATTTGTATTTATTCTCTGTGGTGTTAGGAATTTATATGCAGAAATACGAGATCGATATATAATAAGATGCATACGAAAGACGAGTTTTAATTTAGTTCGGTCTTGTTTATCTCTACAAATAAGAGAAGTAAATAATACACTATAAACTGATTTATACATTATAGTCGCAACAATAATAGAGATTTATCTTGTAATTCCAAAGGTTAAACACGTACTTTTCATGTATAGAGCTAAATATTTGATCACTAATAAACATTGTTTCATAAAAAATAATTTAAGGTAAAATGACAAAAGATGCACCCAACGTTTGCATGTTTTGTCATTTAGCTCTCTATTCTTTTTTTGGGTCCAAATATGCTCCTAACGTTTTAATTTGGTCCAAATATGCCCCATACATCTCAATTTGGTCTAAATTTGCCCCCTTTGGATGGAAACTGACGGTCAACGGCTGATGCTGATTGGACTTGACACGTGTTAAGATCTGCATATGCCACGTCATATTTTAAAAAAAAAATGTTATACCCTTCTATATGGTGACACGTGGTTGACTATCATGCTAACATGTGGTCAAATCTGATGACGATACATGGCAAATATAATGCTGACACGTCAACAGATCTTAATACGTGGCAAGTCCAGTCAATATCAGTTGTTGACCGTCAGTTGACTGACAGCTTACGTCTAACAGGGGCATATTTGGACCAAATTAAAACGTTGGGGGCATATTTGGACAAAAAAGAATAGAGGGCGAATGACAAAACATGCAAACGTTAGAGGCATCTTTTATCATTTTATATTTTTTAAATAATATAAATATTTAATTATTAAACATGATTATCAAGTAATCTCTAACCAATAAATGATAAAATGACAAAAGATACTCCAATTTGTGTCAATATGTAATGTGTTTAATATCTTATTTTATTTTTAATATTGTATATGTATATTATATTTGTATCGAGTCCATAAGATCTACATTGAATCTTGAATATTTTATTGATTTTCCGCCGAAACTAAAAATACTTGTCAAAATCAGTAGATTAACAGAAGAGATTTGGGTAACAAGAGCTATTTATCAACGTGAACAAAAATAAAATAAAAACGATAAAAGAGATGTTAAAAGGCTATGGGTGCTACTGCTAATTGAGTTGGCCAGTTCGTAATCAGTTGCGATGTTAAATGGCTACGGGTGCTATGGCTATTGAATTAATGTTTGATTTTAATTTTACTTAAGCTTTTAACGAGTCGAGCAATATTTAACTCGATAAGTTCGCAAACAATTCTTTAATTTATTTTTTATATATTTTTTATGATTTTTTTATGGTTACCTTAAAAAAATATATGTACCGAGAAGTTTGAATGTTAGTTGAAAATTCTAGAAAAGTTACAGTGACTTATTAAGTAATTTACACATAAAATCTTTGGGTTCGAATATCCAAAACTTTATGTATTTACTAGATTAATGAACAACAATTTTTTTTAACGAGCACGAGTTGAACAAACTTTTAGCGAGCTTATCAAGTATCGAGTTAATCGAACACAAATCAAGCAATTTTCAAGTATAATCAAGTAATATTCAACTTGCGATCAGGGATGGAGCCAGGATTTGAGGTTGAGGGCAAAACATAAATGTTAAAAAATATGGGGCAGTTTCATAAATAAATTATTTTTTTAATAAAAATATATAACGACAAATGTGATAGAAAAAAAAATTTGGGGTGGGAAGGGGCAATCTCCCCTTACTTACGATCGAGTAACTCGATAAAAAAAACCCATAAAATCATACCCATGCACGTTTCTTTTCAATTCAAACAGAAAATGCACCTACTGTTTTAAGTTGTTTTTATTATATTAGAAATAAACACAAATTTTTTGTTTTTAATCTAGCTCAAATAATGATGATTTTTAGGCTATGGATAACAAAGTAAACCAAAACTAAATAAAATTTAATTAGACCGGATATCTTCTTCTTCTTCTTTATCGATTCTCTATTATTAGCTTACCTAATTCATCCAATGTTTTTTTTTTGTTTTGTTTGTAGATCATTAGTTTAAAAATAAAAAAAGCAAAGTAAAGATCTATTCAAACCGATTATTTTTTAACCAATTGAATTGATCGATGATTGTAACACCCGTGTTTTGGGCTAAGAGTTAGTCGGGTTAGTGGTCTGAGTCGGTAAAATTAAATTAAATCAATTTGACCTTTACTTGGGCTAATTGGGTTTTAAAATTTAAAGGAGAGACTAATGCGGTGATTTAACCCAAATGTTTTTTTAAAAAAAAGCTAGACCACTTTTTGAAAAGTAAAAAGAACAAAAAAATGTGTAGTCATCTTTCCCATTCTCCTCTCTTCACCATGAAAACCCCACCAAACCCTCCCAAATTTGTATTCCACCAAATTTCTCCATCAATTCAAGGGCGTTTTTAAAGGTAATCACGTATTTGAACTCTCATCTCCATTTCCTATCTATCAATGGTCATTGATTTTAAAACTATGAACTTTTGAAAATTAGGGTTTGTATCAAAGTTTGGATTTTTAAGGGGTTTCTCATATTGTTTTGATAAATTGTGTTGGAGCTTTGTTTATTCATGTTAAAATGCACATTATATGTTAATTTGGTTGAGTTTTGTTGAAAATCCGAAGTGGGTTCTTGGAGCCATTTTTAAGGTGTCAAAAAGTTGATTTTTGGTGGGTTTTAGGGTGTAATTAGAGGGCTGATGGTATATGTATGCTAGGGGGGATATTTTGGGACCATTTAGATGTCATATGGGTGTTTGAAAATGGAATTTTCTGCTGGGTAAAATAGGAGTACGAAAATAGGAATTTTGGTAATTGTTTGGGTTGGAAATTGTTGGAATTTGGCTTGCACCTATGGGTTGATGTTGTGGTTGAATTTAGCGATCATTTGTGAGTATAAAATGTGTTGGAAACTTGAGTTTTGGTCAAGGTTTATGGGCTGCTCGAATTTGATAAAGTTGGGGTTTGATCATGACTTGAAATGTTGGGTTTGATGTTTAAAATGAATTCCGGGTTAGCCACTTTGATGTTTGAGTTGATTTGAAGTTGTTTTGCTTGTGTTGAGGTGATTAGAAGCGAGGTTTTGGGTTGGTGAAGCCTTGGGAGTAAATCCGGAAATTTAAGACCATGGTTGCTTAGTACTTGAGCTTGGAGGTAGATGTGAGTGGTTAATGTTTTTAAATTGGTTTTTAAGAGGTTGGTTCAAGCATGTGAACTAGGTTGGGCTTGGTAGACCCACCTAGAGTTAGGATTAGGGTGGTAGCCTAATCCTAAGCTTTAGTTAGAGACCTTAGATGTACTCTTTAATTATTGTTATACCTCATGATGATTATGTATAATGTGATACACATGTATGTGAAAGTATGGCTTAATGTATTGATTTTATATGCATGTTGATGACAAATATAATGTGAATATATGATGAGATAATTGTTCGGATGACATACATGTGGTGTTGGTTTGTGAAATGATGTTATGATGTGGATTTCATGATATTGGAGAATCATGGTGAGTAAGTGCCAAGTACGGATATTATATTGAAATTGATATTGTAAAATGTTGTGGAATTTGATTTATATTGGCACTAGTATGCTTGGGTACAATGATCGATCATTAGGATGAGTGTGCACACAAATTGAGTCAAAACGTACGTGGCCTTGGTGGCGTTAAGGCACCAAGGAGGAGTACGGTGATGTAATATTCCACCGGAAGCTTTTATATATTTCTACGTGATGATGAGTGGAATCCCATCCGTAGGGCATGTGGTGATGAGTGGAATCCCGCCCATGCAAGGACCGGTGATGAGTGGAATCCCACCGAGGTAATGTTGTTGTTGGAAATGCGTTCCAACGGGTTATCCGCGTATTCGAGTCATAGCTAGGTGCCAATATGAGGTTGCAGGTGTATACTAATGTGAGATCATGTATATATACATACTTGATTTGAAATGTGATACCCTAATGAATTGATATATATGTGGTTAATGCATTGAGTATGTATCTTTGTACGTTGAGCTTATGGGTTGTTGAGCATGGCATAATGTTGACTATATGTTCACGCATCATGTTCATTTTGGCCTTTGCGGATCGGAGGTAAGAACATGCATTTCATTATAGAAATTGCTCGTGCTTGGACCCTGCATTGTCGAAGGTTTGTTTTACGAGCTTACCCTCACTAAGCTTTTATGCTTACGCTCTCTTTTGTTCGAAAATGCAGATAAATAACTTGTGGGTGGCAAAGGCAAGGAAAGGTCTCCAAGTGTTGCTTTTGGTGAGCTCAATGTATGAATTTTAAATGATAGAATGTAATAGTTAAGCAATGAGATAAGTATTGTTGATTTGAGTTTTGATGTATGTCGATAAAGGTTTGGCTCTTGGATGTCTTGCTTGATCTGTAAATATTGCTTGTGTTACATGCCTTGAATGTCTACATGATTTGGTTGCTAAGGCATGAAATCTTGAGTGCTTGTATGTCCAAATATGCATAAATTGCCCAATTGTATGAATACTATGTAAGGATGTCTTGCTATTAGTTTGATTGCTTCTTTTGGCTTTAATATGATTGCTTAAATGTTGGTACGTGTATAGGAGAGTCCAAAAATGCATCTAGAGTCGTGTTTGGGGTCGTCAAGTTGATATTTGTGGAATTGTAGTGCAGGGCGTATCGATACGCCTCAGGGCCGTATCGATACGGCCTTGCCTAAAGGCCACGAATTTTGCCTGGCGTACTGATACCCTAAGGGTATCGATACCCTCCAAAGTTACTGGAATTTGGAGATCTGAGTGAGAGTAGAGCGTACCGATACGGGGTTCACGAGTATCGATACGGGTCTACTCTGTTGACCAAGAAGGGTTGACCGAAAAGGGCGTATCGATACGCTCAAGGGCTGTATCGATACGGACTTCTCGTGGTTGACTTCTTGGGTTTACCTAGACAGGGCGTATCGATACCCCTAGCTAGGGTACCGATACGGCATGCCTTATAAGTTTAAAATTTAACCGTTATGTATGGCCGGGGTTCGAATGTGTTTTCCTTTGAATGTTTCCGCTGTTGTGAATCACTTAGGACCTTAATACCCATCTAGGCAAGATTAAAATGAAAGAAAAAAAATAGGGTTGCTAACCGAGGGGGAACCCTTTGGGTTTCGCTTCGGTTTTCCTCGTGTGGCCCATTCGGACCGGTCATTCGGCCAGACCAGGACAAGGGGGTTACATTTGTTGGTATCAGAACCTAAGGTTTCCGAGACCTTGGGCAGGTAAGTGAGGTAAGTTGTGTTATGCGATTGATATACATGGTGTTTGCTTGCCATGTAAGCATGTTGTTCGTTATCCGTGTATGCTGTGATGAATGACAGTCTGATTGAGAATATATGTTGTGTGATAGTACGCATATGTTTAGCAAGTAAGCCTTGTTATAGGCTTGGTTGAGCATGTGTGTGTGTTGATTTGTTTAAAACATGTTTCGTAGAGTCCCATTGCTACTATTACATCGAAAAAGAGATTTTTAGTGAGGGAAACATACTTGAGCCACTTGGAAGCCTTGCCTAGCTAACCCAATCTTGTATGTTTTACTGTTGATGTTGTTGTTGATTTAATTGCTTTTCGATAAGTAGAAGTTGTAGTTCTGAAAAGATGGACGATGTTGAGGGAGTCCATCATCTTAGTTAGGGAGGAATGATTGTACCGGAATTGAGGTACAATTTGTTCGTTTGAGACGGTGTGTACGTGGGTTGATTTCTGAGGATGAGGGACGATGTGATCAACACTGGCATCAGTTGGTAAGAAGAAGTGAAGGCATATGAGTGGGAGTTAGAGTGGTGTCAATGTTTTAACAGCTAAGCCCTTGGTACAGTAATAAGTTGTTTCCTCCAGTTGATCCTAAACCCGTGCTTTTGTATATTGATAGTGAGTATGCAAGTTTGAATGTGCCCGATAAGGTGTCAGAGGTAGGTATGAGTACCTTAGTTCTTTTGGAGAGATCTAGGTAGGGGTCTCGTGTGAGTAATCTGAAATTCAGAAGTGTTAGTTGGTGACCGTTGGGGTGCGGCCTAAGATTTTATGCAAGACAGCCGGTCAGTGTCCGTGAACGGGAGCTAGTTTGTGTGATTGGGTCAGTGTATGTTGAGTTGGCTGCCAGCAAGCGGAAGAGAGGAAGTCACTTCCGATATAGTTGAGCCGAGAAGGGAGTCTTGAGTTTTGACTCCAAGTTGTTTGGTAGGGGTAGAACAAGTCCAGCATGACTGTTTGTGCGTGATCAGAATTGAATCTTGAAGTTACGAGATGCTCTAAGAACAGTTTAGAAGAGTCAGATTTTGTTGAAGAACCAGTCTGAAAACAAGAGGACAGAAGACTATCAGTTGGGTACATGTGAAGTTGCAATTTCCGCGGATACCTCCTTTTGTGTAAGCATGTAAGAAATTGGATATCCTTGTTGAGACCTTAGATGTAGGGACACGTGTGACTAGCCTTTGGGAGATAGTATCGATCAGAAAGATGTATAGAAGATGTTTGTTGGTGGTTCAGGGTTACTAGTTTCTAGTAGATGTGAAGTGATTGTCTTCCTACGGTTTTGATGTACCTTTTGACAAGGTTTGGCTTGAAGAACACAGAGTTAGTGTAAACGTTGAGACAAAGAGAGAGTTGCCTTGAAGTTGCAGATTTCTGTGTGACTGTAGTAGTAGGTGAGGAGGTGAACTTCTTGTCGAATTTTGATCCAGCTTTGGAGGTCGAAGATTGATTGAGTTTAGTTGGCAGGCTTGCTTAGCAAGTGTGATGAATTTGATTTTGAATGAAGATTAGACCGCAGAATGCTAGAATAGTTTGTGTTTTTCTAGAAGTGTTTGGAAGATTTACCCGATTTGTCTCTTGATAGAAAGGAAGAGTTCGTTATTGAGACCGTCTCTGAGGTTGCTTCAGTTTTGTTTGCTCTGTAACTTATGAATCCCGGAAGAATTGAGAATGTTGAAGAAATAACTTCGAGATTAGCTGGACCTTAGACTCATTAGGCCTAGTACGTCATCTTAGAGTATGACAGTGCAATTTGTGAAGAAGAGAGAGGACAATACAAGAATATGTTTAGATTTCAGACAGTTGAAACAAGTGACAGTGAATGATTAGCATCAGTTTTCGAGTGTCAGTGATTTGTTGGTCAGTTAGTGTGTGCTTCAGTCTATTTGAAGATTAGTTTGAGATCCATTTACTACCAGTTGAAAGTGAGAAAATTTTAAGTACCGAAGACAGCTTTAGGGGTGAGATGTGATCACCTTGAGTTCTGAGTTATGCCGTTTTGTTTGACTAGTGGATTAGTTACCTTCATAGAGATGTTGAGCAGAATATTTTCCTGAGTTTCTTGACCAGTTGTAGTAGCTCTTCTGGATGTCACATGAGTATATTCAAGTACCGAGGAAGATCATGACAAGCTTTGAAGTTAGTGTGGTAGATTCTATTAGAGAATTAATTGTATACCAAGTTGTGCAACGTGAACTTCGAGTTAATGAAGATGTTCTCCTAGGACATGTAGATCAGCCGAGTGTATTAGAGTAAATCCCGAGTAGGCAAAAGAAAAGAAGATATGAGTTGGAAGAAATTGAAGACTGCGACAGATATCTATAGTTCCTAGGTCTAGCATTGTTACTTTCAGAGACTTGTAAATAGTCTTTTGAAGATAGCTGCTCCATTGACAAGTTGCTACAGAAGAATGTTCAGTTGTGTGGTTGGATGCGAGACAATGAGCACTTGAGAAACCGAAAGAAACCTTGATGAAAGTTTCGACCTTGAATCAGCTTAAATCAGAGAATGAGTTGTGAACCATAGTGATGCATTACATGTAGGGTTAGGTTGTGTGCTTATGCAAGACAGAAGATTGTGGCTTGTTCATCAAGATAGTTGGAAGACCGTGAGAAGAGTTATCCGATATGAGACATAGAGTTAATTACAGTTGTATTTTCTTCGAAGACTTAGAGACAAAGCTTGTATAGTAAGAAATGCGCAGTGTATATGTACATATCATCAGTACTCGAAATATTTGAAGACTTAGGAAGGGTTGAAACTTGAACCGCATAAAGTGTTAGAAATGCTTGAAGACTGTAATATCAAGATTGAGTACCATCCGAAGATAGTCATCGTAAAAACCGATGTTCCGAGCTATGTTGTTGTTAGATTAGTAGTTGAGTTGCGAGTTGTATTTGCCGAATTCAGCTTACTGAATGATAGTAGTTTTGTGGCCAAGTTTCATGTTAAACATACTTTGAGTCAGAATGTTTGAAGAGAAACAGTTGCAAGACAGATTCTTGGCACCTCACGTGTGAGGCATAGTAGAAGGAAGACCTTCAGAATACAGTTTCAGAGATGATAGAGTTTTGCATTACAGAGACAGAATAGTTGTACCTATAGACATAGTGTTTTGAGACGTATTGTTTGGCCGAAGCACACGGTAGTGCATTCGTATTGCAATTGAGTAGTATGAAGACGCATTGTGATTTGAATATGGGTACTTCTGAATGGAGTTGGTGGATAATGTGGTTCAGTATGAGAGCAAGTGTGTAAATTGCCAGCGTGTCAAGACCGAGCATCGGTTTTCATCTAGTTTGCTACATTCGTGGAATATTTTTAATGAAAGTGAGTAATAGAGATTCAAGATTTCAACTAGATTATTTTTGAAGACGTTTGTATAGTGTTTGGTTACCTGTTGAAGTCAGATGGTCAGTTAGAGAAAGTTATGAGTCAAGTGTTCAAGCAGTGTTATATGAGATTGTGAATCGGGCTAGTACAATTGTTTATTTGTTGCGATTACCACCAGAGTTAGAAAGGGGTTGGTGATGTGATTTGTGTATCTATGATTCGGGAGTATGAGTCAGATCTGTTCCGTGCTATGTTTGTTGAAGAGATTGAGTTGAGTTTGAATTTGACATGCCTTGAAGAATCAGTTGAGATCTTAGTGTCAGATAGCAAATGTTGTGTGGTAAGTCATTCGAGTTGGTTAAAATGTTGTGGTGAGAAGACAAGGGAAGTATGGAGGAGCATGTTTCAGTGACTCTTACTGTCCGATAAATTTCGGGGACGAAATTTCCTTAAGTGGGGGAGAGTTGTAACACCCGTGTTTTGGGGCTAGGAGTTAGTCAGGTTAGTGGTCCGAGTCGGTAAAATTAAATTAAATCAATTTGACCTTTACTTGGGCTAATTGGGTTTTAAAATTTAAAGGAGGGACCAATGTAGTGATTTAACCCAAATGTTTTTTAATTAAAAGCTAGACCACTTTTTGAAAAGTAAAAAGAACAAAAAAATGTGTAGTCATCTTTCCCATTCTCCTCTCTTCACCATGGAAACCCTCCCAAATCCCAAATTTGTATTTCACCAAATTTCTCCATCAATTCAAGGGCGTTTTTAAAGGTAATTACGTATTTGAACTCTCCTCTCCATTTCCTATCTATCAATGGTCATTGATTTTAAAACTATGAACTATTGAAAATTAGGGTTTGTATCAAAGTTTGGGTTTTTAAGGGGTTTCTCATATTGTTTTGATAAATTGTGCTGGAGCTTTGTTTATTCATGTTAAAATGCACATTATATGTTAATTTGGTTGAGTTTTGTTGAAAATCCGAAGTGGGTTTTTGGAGCCATTTTTAAGGTGTCAAAAAATTGATTTTTGGTGGGTTTTAGGGTGCAATTAGAGGGCTGATGATATATGTATGCTAGGGGGATGTTTTGGGACCATTTAGATGTCATTTGGGTGTTTGAAAATGGAATTTTCTGCTCGTAAAATAGGAGTATGAAAATAGGAATTTTGGTGATTGTTTGGGTTGGAAATTGTTGGAACTTGGCTTGCACCTATGGGTTGATGTTGTGGTTGAATTTAGCGATCATTTGTGAGTATAAAATGTGTTGGAAACTTGAGTTTTTGTCAAGGTTTATGGGCTACTCGAATTTGATAAAGTTGGGGTTTGATCATGACTTGAAATGTTGGGTTTGATGTTTAAAATGAATTCTGGGTTAGCCACTTTGATGTTTGAGTTGATTTGAAGTTGTTTTACTTGTGTTGAGGTGATTAGAAGCGAGGTTTTGGGTTGGTGAAGCCTTGGGAGCAAATCCGGAAATTTAAGACCATGGTTGCTTAGTACTTGAGCTTGGAGGTAAAGGTGAGTGGTTAATGTTTTTAAATTGGTTTTTAAGAGGTTGGTTCAAGCATGTGAACTAGGTTGGGCTTGGTAGACCCACCTAGAGTTAGGATTAGGGTGGTAGCCTAATCCTAAGCTTTAGTTAGAGACCTTGGATGTACTCTTTAATTATTGTTATACCTCATGATGATTATGTATAATGTGATACACATGTATGTGAAAGTATGGCTTAATGTATTGATTTTATATGCATGTTGATGACAAATATAATGTGGATATATGATGAGATAATTGTTCGGATGACATACATGTGGTGTTGGTTTGTAAAATGAGGTTATGATGTGGATTTCATGATATTGGAGAATCATGGTGAGTACGTGCCAAGTACGGATATTATATTGAAATCGATATTGTAAAATGTTGTGGAATTTGATTTATATTGGCACTAGTATGCTTGGGTACAATGATCGATCATTAGGATGAGTGTGCACACAAATTGAGTCAAAACGTACGTAGCCTTGGTGGCGTTAAGGCACCAAGGAGGAGTACGGTGATGTAATATTCCACCGGAAGCTTTTATATATTTCTACGTGATGATGAGTGGAATCCCATCCGTAGGGCATGTGGTGATGAGTGGAATCCCGCCCATGCAAGGACCGGTGATGAGTGGAATCCCACCGAGGTAATGTTGTTGTTGGAAATGCGTTCCAGCGAGTTATCCGCGTATTCGAGTCATAGCTAGGTGCCAATATGAGGTTGTAGGTGTATACTAATGTGAGATCATATATATATACATACTTGATGTGAAATGTGATACCCTAATGAATTGGTATATATGTGGTTAATGCATTGAGTATGTATCTTTGTACGTTGAGCTTATGGGTTGTTGAGCATGGCATAATGTTGACTATATGTTCATGCATCATGTTCATTTTGGCCTTTGCGGATCGGAGGTAAGAACATGCATTTCATTATAGAAATTGCTCGTGCTTGGACCCTGCATTGTCGAAGGTTTGTTTTACGAGCTTACCCTAACTAAGCTTTTATGCTTACGCTCTCTTTTGTTCGACAATGCAGATAAATAACTTGTGGGTGGCAAAGGCAAAGAAAGGTCTCCAAGTGTTGCTTTTGCTGAGCTCAATGTATGAATTTTAAATGATAGAATGTAATAGTTAAGCAATGGGATAGGTATTGTTGATTTGAGTTTTGATGTATGTCAATAAAGGTTTGGCTCTTGGATGCCTTGCTTGATCTGTAAATATTGCTTGTGTTACATGCCTTGAATGTCTACATGATTTGGAGTCTAAGGCATGAAATCTTGAGTGCTTGTATGTCCAAATATGCATAAATTGCCCAATTGTATGAATACTATGTAAGGATGTCTTGCTATTAGTTTGATTGCTTCTTTTGGCTTTAATATGATTGCTTAAATGTTGGTACGTGTATAGGAGAGTCCAAAAATGCATCTAGAGTCGTGTTTGGGGTCGTCAAGTCGATATTTGTGGAATTGCAGTGCAGGGCATATCGATGCGCCTCAGGGTCGTATCGATACGGCCTTGCCTAAAGGCCACGAATTTTTCCTGGCGTACCGATACCCTAAGGGTATCGATACCCTCCAAAGTTACTGGAATTTGGAGATCTGAGTGAGAGTAGAGCGTACCGATACGGGGTTCACGAGTATCGATACGGGTCTACTCTGTTGACCAAGAAGGGTTGACCGAGAAGGGCGTATCGATACGCTCAAGGGCTGTATCGATACGTACTTCTCGTGGTTGACTTCTTGGCTTGACCTAGACAGGGCGTATCGATACCCCTAGCTAGGGTACCGATACGGCCTGCCTTATAAGTTTAAAATTTAACCGTTATGTATGGCCAGGGTTCGAATGTGTTTTCCTTTGAATGTTTCCGCTGTTGTGAATCACTTATGACCGTAATACCCATCTAGGCAAGATTAAAATGAAAGAAAAAAATAGGGTTGCTAACCGAGGGGGAACCCTTTGGGTTTCGCTTCGGTTTTCCCCGTGTGGCCCACTCGGACCGGTCATCCGGCCAGACCAGGACGAGGGGGTTACAATGATATTGTAATAATAATCAAAGAAAATATTAAATAAAAATACATATTTGATTCTATACATTTTAATATAAAATTAAAGGGGTCAAAAGGTAAAAATAAAAAATAAAAGGCAAAAGGTCAAAAGTAGTTCCCAACGTTTGACCATTTGGTTATTTTGGCCCTTATTTTTTTGGTTCAAACAACCACCTAATATTTTATTTTTGTTCAAATTTCACCCCCATTGGATCAAAACCGTTAGTCAACTAACGGTCAACACCTGATGCTGGCGTGGCATGACCGCATGGCGTGGCATGACCGCATGGCATGGGGGATGAAGTGGCAATGCCACGTGGCATATTGATGATGTGAAATTAAAAAAAAAAACTAAAAAATATATATTTAAAATATGTTAACCAATCGAATGATGCCACGTGGCACTTTGTTGGCGTGGCATCATCTGATTGGTTAAAAATAATTATTATATACATATTTTAAAAAATTCCTAAAATTTTTAAATATTTTTAAAATAGTCCTCAAACCTTAAAACCCCAAATTCAGCCACTCCTATCGACGTTGGTTGCGTTGCTGACGACGGAATGAAGCACCCTCCCCACTTTGAACGACCCACACACTGTCCGTCCTCCGTTTGCCACCGTTTGTCGTGAATCATTGAAATAATTTATTCGACGATTTTGCCTTCGTCCGAAGTTTCGCACGACGTCAGTCGACTTCCGGCGATGACGTGGTGGGGTAAATGCTCGTGATGGTCCGACGACCGATATGTTGGGCGGTGGCGTGGCAATCGGTGGCAGAATCGGCTCAAATTGGGATTTGAGTTAGGAATTTCGAAATTTAGGGGCTATTTTGCGAAATCTGAAAAATTTAGGATTATTTGTAAAAATTAATTTTTTAAATATATATTTTTAACCAATCAGATGATGACACATCAGCAAATTACCATGTGGCACCATCCGATTGGTTAAAAATATTTTAGGGTATAGGGAGTTAGTTTAGGGTTTAGGGGTTTAGGTGTGGAGGGTTAGAATTTAGGGATAGTTGTTTCAATTTAAGGTTTAGAGTTATAATTTAGGGTTTATAGGTTAAAACCTAAATCCTCACCATATTACCCTAAAACTAAACCCTAACCTATAAACCCTAAATTATAACCATAAACCTTAAATTGAAACAATTATCCCTAAATTCTAAACCTCTACACCTAAACCCTAAACCCTATACTAACTCCCTAAACACTAAAAGTAAGGCGCTTGTGGAAACTTTAAGTTTCCACCGCCAGGGTATAGGATATTAATCCTATATATATATTACTTATTAAAAATTCCACAACATCAAAATGTTATATGGCATTGTCACGTCATCTTCTCATGCCATGCAGACATGCCACGTCAGCCTCAGATGTTAACCGTCAGTTGACTAACAGTTTTCATCCAACATTAGGTGATTGTTTGGACCGAAAAAAATATGGGCCAAAGTGACTAAAATGTTAGACGTTGAAAGCTACTTTTGAATTTTTGCCAAAATAAAACCATTTATAAAAATTTTAAAGAGTTTTTATTTTATTTTATTGGTTTAATAATTTTTAACCGATTTAAAAAACCAAACAATCTAATAATATATATAATATAGTATAGTATGAGAAAATATTTCATGCACTGGTGTTGAAAATTTTACTTTCTATAAATGAGTTTAATTTTAACTTTAGAGGTTTAAGTTAAGGGGTAAGGTGTAAGATTTTGATTTTATGTTTTAGAAGTTGGTATTAGAGTATAGGGTTTAGGATTAAGAGTTTAAATTTTATATCGTAGTAAGAAGCCCTTGCACTTTAGAGGGGAAATCAATTAAACCCTTGATTTTTTTTCTCACCCAATTAAGTCTTTGAAGTAATAAATTTAATCAATTAATCCTTTTGACCAAAATTGATCGTTGATTCTTTTGGATCAGTTGGTACAACGCGTTGTGTCACAATTTTGTTATTGGACATTTTAAGAATTTTTTATTTTATTTAAATGTTTTTGAAAGTCGTAAATAATTTATAAAAATTATAAAAAAAAATTAAAAAAAGTGTAGAAGTGACATGATAGAACTGTAGTGTATCATGTGACCGTAATATCTAAAGAAAAAACTGTCAAAATTTAATGATCTAAAAACTTAATTGATTCAATTATTAGTTTAAACACTTAATTGGATGCAAAATTATTTAAAATTTTAATTATTTTTTAAAAAAGTTTACGTACTTCTTACCCCAGATAAAAATCATATGCCTCTTTTTGGTACCTTTACTTATGCTTCAATACTAAAAAACACTACAAAATTAAATTCCAAGCCCTAACCTTAAATTTTAAATCCTAAATCTTATACCATATACCCTAAAAATACACCATACTCTAAATTCTCTAAACACTAACCATAAAACCCTAAACTCTAAACCTAATGAACATAAAGACCTAAGTAGGAGCACCGAAAAAGAGCAAAGGATTTCCATCCTTATCCCCTAAAGCCAAAAACTTTTATATTAACAGTACATCACTTATTTACTATCAAACTAAAAATTATCAGAGATCTACTAATTAATCTAATATTTAAAAATATTTATATTATCACATGTATGAATTCAAATTTCAGATCAAAAATATAATACTCCTTTATTTTAAAAAATAATTAAAAAAATACTATAAACCGACTGAATCGAATTAGATATTTTTTAGCGCTTTATCAGAGGTTACAGCTCAAATAAATAAGGCCAAAAAATACCATGACATATGGCATTCAGGACAGGGCTCCCACAACGCTGATGGCCCACGACATTGCCGCATATGCTGCCTCTTTCTTTAAATGCCACGATTCTTCCACTACATTTGAAATCTCAGGCACATCGCCTTTATAAAAGAAAAAAACACTGGCACGTATATCTGAGGTTGCTTGAATTAAGGAAAACATGGCCGCCGGAGCTGCCGATGGACTATTCCGGTCGCTCTACGAAGGGTGCATATCGGGCAGTAATATCGGTATTGAGCACCGGCCATACCACCGGAACTGTCGCTGTGCACTCCACGACAAGTCGCAAGGGAACTGCCCTCATCTGTTCTCTAGAAGCAAGAGCGTATCGTACCCTATAAGGAGAGCTTGGAGTGAAGGAAACCTGGCAATGGCGGCGGGGGCGCCTTCTTGCCATTCGTCGCCGTCTTTGTCGCCGGCTTCGGGTGGGAAGCGCCGGTTGGGGCCGTGTAAAGTAGAGGAAGAAGATGTTCTGCGGGAAACTGGTAAAGTGCGAGAATGAATATGAAATTAAGCAAGTTTTGATCGACAACAACTTTCGAAGTTGCTACTTTGTAATTCATAGAAAGTTATTAGTGAATATCAAAGTACGGTGATCACTGCATTAGTTTTTACCTTTATTTTTATATATAAAAATTTTAAAAATTAATTTATTTATAAATTTATTTCCACTTTCAAAACATTAATTTTAAAGTCCCCTCCGGTTAATGTCATACACCTCGGTTCACATTTTTTGTATATTGTTACTAAGGTTATTTTTTCTCCGACTAAATTTTTTTTTTTAATTCGGTATATGATAATAATTCGGTCATATTTTTGTGTTAATTAGTCTGATCACGGCATTGCGTACAAAAGAACAAGAAGGTCTATTTTTTTAATCTTCCAGAAACTTCTTTAATTGTCTAAATACCAAATTTTTAAGAAAAAATATTTTATACACAGGCGGTGAAAATTGAAAGTTTTCACAAGCGCTTTAGTTTTAAGGTATAGGGAGTTAGTTTATGGTATAGGGTTTATGGGTTTAGGTGTAGGGGGTTAGAATTTAGAGATAGTTATTTCAATTTAAGATTTAGGGTTATAATTTAGGGTTTATAGGTTAAAACCTAAATCATCACCATATTACCCTAAAAACTAAACCCTAACCTATAACCCCTAAATTATAACCATGTGCCTTAAATTAAAATAACTATCTTTAAATTTTAAATCTATACACCTAAACCCTAAACCATATACCATAAATTAATTCTATATACCCTAAAACTAAGGCGTTTGTGAAAACTTTCAATTTTCACCGCCAGTGTATATGTTAATTTAATTTTTAATTACCATCTATATATCATTTTCTCTATTGTTTTGTATTTTAAAAAAAAAATTGATGGCACTCAATACTTTATCAATGACACGTTTTAAAAGACAACTAATATGTTCTTGATGCTTTTTAAAAAATATAATATTAACCACATATTATAATATAAATTTTATAAAATTATACCCTAAGGCCTAAACCCTTTCACGTTTAAATCTGTGTATTGTAGTTGACTGGATTAATGTGATATAAACATCATATAAAAATGGATTAGTATGATAGTAAAGAATCAAAATAAAATTTAAATAATCGGAGTATGTTCCTTGCGTTGAGGAAGATTAACTATAAAGTCATAAAAAATTAAGGTTTAACTCATAAAAATTTTAAAAAAAATAAAACTAAATGTATATACTTTTAAAAATTTAGGGTAAACACAAATTTACTGAAGCTTTCACATAGATCCACGACTGCACATGGATGAGTGATAGACAAAAGGCACGTGACCCACTCACTAGTCACCACTTCAAAATATCTTCCCTTTTTATAATATAAGATTTGCGGTAGACATGGAATCAAATTTTAAGCGAACCTCAATAACATTCACATTAACTCTAAATTAACTAATCAATAAAGCGAAAATCAGATGATTATGAATAAACAAAGAGGGAGAATTACATGTGATTTATTAGAGAAATAAATTAGAATCTTAACAAAATTCTAGATTTTTCTATTTATAAAAAAAGTAGAAGAAGTTGGGCGTTGGGAGTAGGGAACCTAATGTTAGGGCTTAAGAAAAGAAAAGAAAAAGCAAAGGGGATGGAACGTGAAGCATATTGCATAGCTGTTTGGATGGATTCCTAGCCGACCACGTTATAATGTAATAGTAATAAAAAAGGAAACTAAAGTTGACCGAAAGCATTGCATTCAACTAAAAACCCAGCTGTCAATGCGAGCCGCCACCCCCTCATTAGCTCCACTCGGCTCCTCCCGTGAAGGCATTTCTAGAGGTGTCCATTGGTATGGGTGAACGTTCGATCGAGTCGAATTAAAATTTTTTGAATTATTATAGTTGTCGCATCATATTTTACAACTCAAACTTTATTTAAAATTATTTTCGAGTTGAGTTTAAGAAATTCGGGTCGAGTCCAGTTTTTGAGTTCCTATAAACTTTAATTGTAATTATTTATTATGTTATAATACGGTTTGATTCTAATTTAAATGATTTTCTCTTATCATATAAGATATGCAAACACACACACATATATATATCTTCATAATTTTTCACATTTGACAATATTTCTTTATATTTTTATATATTAGTATGTATATATCATAAAAATTTGAGGGACTCGTCTCAAACTTAAAAATAAATCTACTAATTACTAAAAATTTCAAGTTATTCAAATTTCCATTTTACAACTCAAACTTTATTTGAAATTTTTTCGAGTCATTCGAGTTTATGAAATTTCCAATCGAGTCAAGACGAGTCGAGTATTTTCGTCTCGAGTCGAGTTATTCGAGTTTTTTGAGTCGAGTCGAGTTTTGCTTACCCCTAACAATCGGGTCGCTCGAATCGAGTCACTTCAGTTTGAGTTATTTTTAGTTTAGGTCGGATCAAGTCTGATACAAATTTATTTCGGGTTTATGTTATTTTGGATCATGTCAGGTTAACATCGGATTGGTTAACTTTTTAGGTCAGTCAATTTTGGATCGATTGCTTTTCAGGTCAGTTCAATATTAGATTGGTCGACTTTCAATTTGAGTCAATATATAAAGATGATCCTTTAAAATAGAAAAAATAATATTAAACCATTAGACTATTACTAAAGGTATTTGTTAATTAGTAATATAACATAAAAAAAACAAGCATATTTGAGGAAATTGAATTTGAGTTTCTTTCGGTTTTTGTTATTTTCAAGTTCAATTTAACTAAATTCGAGTCGGTTTTTATCCAGTTCGGTTTAGTTCAGATTCAGGTCAAATTTAGATCATCATATCAGGTTTATATCAAATCACGAGTCTAATAAATCAGTTCGAGTCTCCGGTCAAATCTCCTATTTTTCCACGGCTACGTTTCATAAGAATCTAGCCTAGCCAAGCCAAGCCATTCATCTTCCTAGTTCCTAAGAAGCCATCTTCATTTCCCAGCCTTTAAAGACACCAGCTCTTCATTTTCCTTCCACTTTCTTCCTTCTTTCTCCATATATACTCTTGAATAACAAAAGGAGGTTGAGAAAAAAAGAAGAAGAGAGATCGGAAATGGCCGCTGGAGCAGCTGCAGCGGAGACGATGCTCCGGTGTATCCTCGGAGGAAGCTTATCGATGCAAGAAATGGAGGCGGATCGCCGCCCATATCACCGCAACTGCAGCTGCGCTTTACACAACTTAAAAGGTAGCGTTTGCTCTTCCGCTTGTTCCCGGAATATATCTTTTACGAAGAGAAAGACGTGGAATGAT
Source organism: Hibiscus tridactylites (assembly GCA_958450335.1). NCBI lineage: Eukaryota > Viridiplantae > Streptophyta > Magnoliopsida > Malvales > Malvaceae > Hibiscus > Hibiscus tridactylites. The sequence continues at coordinate 74,874,407 of OY288286.1, read as the reverse complement.
TGTTCCTTATCAATGCCCAATTCTCGATCTTCTCTTATTAAAATCTCATCCGTTTGGAACATGGAATCAAAGCCATCGACGGAGATTTGATTTATTTTTGGATTCTGTTTAGATGAAGTAGATCGAAATTCTTTCAGGCGCAGCATTTTTGTAAATCTCATTCGATTTATTGTATTTTTTGCAAAGGAATTCCATGTTTCTGATTTTGAGCAAAAGAGAAAGAGCAATGAGTCTGTCGCCGTTTAGTTTTCTCATTTCTTCAAAAAATGCGTTCATTTTCTGAAGTGTTTACAGCAGATCTGGGGAAAGGAAGTTAATTTACGGTAAAGAAATACAGGCCGTTGGATGATATAGATAGACTTAGAAGAATCTCGTAAAATCCTTCGTCTCCATTTTCCTTAACCAATTGAAATTCGAAATCTCACCACCATTCCCTTGAGCCTCCGGGCACTTTCTTTTTCTACTCAATCCTTTCAATTGGTTTGAGTTTTTTAAAATTTTGGTTATGGGAGGAAATGAAATCATATCTCGTGTAATTATAAAAAAAACTTAATTTACACATTTTTTAATGTAATAAGTGAATAAACTAATTTTTAGCTGAAATAAGTGTTTAACGATTTAAAAAAAAATTGTAGTCAATAAAAATATAATAAGTGACACGTTTTATTTTAATTTATTTTATTAAAAATGAGAATTTATAATAAATCAGTGAATTATTATATCGTTCGTCGTCCGTTCAACCACCATTAGCAGTGAATTAGTCGAATCAACTCAAATTATCATAATCATTTGACCAAAATTCCGTACGACATCAACGATGGGGTGGTGAGATAAATGGTTGTGATGGTCCGACAACAAGTGTGATGGGTGGCGGCGTGGTCATTGACATTGAAATCAACTTAAATCAGGAATTGGACTTTTGGGAGATAGGGATTTTGAAATTTGAATTTTTTTTTTTAATTTTTTAAAATTTAGAAATTTTTCTGAAAAAGAAAAAAAATTAAAATCAAAGTCACGTGTCATGTTTTGATTGGTCAAGATACTTTTTTTAACGGTCGTTGGCGTTAACGGCAAAGCACGTACAATAATAACGGTAAAACATTATACACCTATTTTAGTTTAAAAAATACTTTAAGCATCTATTGCAAAAAAAACATCTATTTTAGAGTTAAAAGCTTATAAAAAATATATATTATAAAATAAAAGTTACTTCATATCATTTTCTGCGACGTTATAATAATTTCATAATTACAAAAAATGTAAAAAATCTCTCACAAATTCTACAATTTAACTAACATTTACTGTTATTACGAAAAGAATTAGAATATTTTCTCATTTTTTATTATGGGAGGAAATGAGATTATCTAAATTTGGAAATTGTTCCAAAAAGTTCCAACGTTTTATGTAATTTTGGAACATTTTCATAATTATACATTTATTCATGTGTTTCTATCCTTATTAGATAGTCTTTAGTTCTTTTATTTAACACATGAGTGTGATTCTTAAAATATTATTAATTATCAATTATAAAAACAAAATTTTAATAATTTTTCAACTGGGTTAGAAGCCGGTTAATCAAGCTACTTAGAGCTGTAAATGAACCAAACGATCAGTGAACCGTTCAACGGAATGTTAGTTTATTTATTAAACGAACAAACATGAATTTTTTTATGTTTGTTTAATTAAATAAACAAACACAAGCAAATGACTCGATCATTCATTTACGTTCGTGAACATTCGATAATCCATTCAAAGTAGTGTTCACTCGTTTGTATTCGTTTAAATTTATTTGCATGTGTTCGTTCGTTTGTGTTCATTTACGTTCGTTTATAATTTTAACGAACGAACTCAAACGAGCTACATTCCTTAGTACAAAGGAATACGAACAAGAAATTATATTCATTTAATTGTTCATGTTCGTTCATTTGCTCGGTTAAAATTAAACAAACGAACATAATACTCTCGTTCATATTCGTTTGGTTCTATCAACTTCCATTACGTTTTAGAATTATATTCATTTGATTCGACTAATAAACTAAAGCAACAATGAAAGAAAAAAATTAATAATAATAATAATAATAATAATCCCATTTTCAAAAAAAATCCCTACGACATTTTCACCTATAAGCCATCAAATTTCCATGCAAATTAAAATATTAACAACAATGAAAAAAATCAAACCCATCCATCAACTTTATTAATTTTTCAACTTTGATTCTGTACTAAGCGGCGATTTCCGTAGAATTACGAGCAGGAGGAGGAGACGGCGGCAGCCTAGCCGTAAAGTTTCTGTAAGGGAACTCATCGTATTGGCTATCGTCCCATTCTTCGTCGAAATTCAAAGCGTAACTCGACGGATCGTATCGGAAATCCGCCGAGCTTCGCATACTATAACCGAAACTGTGGCTGGAGCGGTGGCCGTTTCCAATGCGGTTAATCAAATTCCGATACTTATCTTTCAATTTCGGCGACTTGAGACACGTAGGAGACGAACGGTTTTGCCTTGGACTGTCGTGGTTGTTCGGAGGAGGTGATCGTTGGCGGTGGTGGTGGTGGTTGTTGTGGCGGAGCCATGGAAGACGAAGGGAAGATTTCAGTTTTTGTTTTAGAGACGACGGAGAAACTGCAGAAGTTGGTTCGTTTTGGCCGCACATTGTTTTACTTTTTTTGTTATTGTTTTTTTTTATAATTGTGAAGAAGGTGTTAATATAAAAATGAGAATGGTATGAAAATTACGAAAAAGACGCGAATGGTACGGAAACGGGAGAGCGGAACCTGAACTCCCGACGTCGAAGGGATGGGTGTTTTGGGTATTTAGTAAAAATAAAATCAGTGGAACGTAGGGATTTTACGTTTTTTTTTGTGTGTGATTTTGCAAATTCGTTGGGCCTGGATTTATGCTCTATTTATTTTATGTTACATGAGTAAAAATAGTATACGGTTTTTTCTATAAAATATAAAGGTATTACCTTTTCCAAAAAAAAAAATATAAATGTATTAATTTTTGACAAAATGACAAAAGATGTCCGTTTATATTTTTTTTGTCATTTGGCCCTTTATTCTTTTTTGTTCCAAATATGCCCCCAGCGTTTGCTTGTTTTGTCATTTAACCCCCTATTCTTTCTTTTGGTCCAAATATGCCCCCAATGTTTCATTTATAGTCCAAATACGCCCCTGTTGGATGTAAACTGTCAATCAACTGACGATCAACGGCTTATAAAATTTTGTTGACGTGGTATCAGCAAATCTTAATACGTGGCAAGTCTAGTCAGCTTCAGCTGTTGAACGTCATTTGACTGATAGTTTCCATCTAACAGGGGCATATTTGGACCAAATTGAAACGTTGGGGGCATATTTGGACTACGGATGAAACGTTTGGGCATATTTGGACCTAAAAAAGAATAGGGGGCCAAATGACAAAACAAGCAAACGTTTGGGGCATATTTAGACCAAAAAAAGAATAAGGGGGCCAAATGACAAAACATGCAAACGTTGAGGGTATCTTTTGTCATTTTGCTTACATTTTTTATGTCAAGATTCAATTTCATGTAAGATAGAGTAATATGAGTATTCTTAGTTACTACGCCAATCAGCTGATGTCAAAACATTATATGTTTTTTTAAAGTCATAAATATTACTAAAATTATTATATTTTTAAATAAACAAGAAATTTAAGAATTCCTATATAATATTACAAAGTTATTTTTTCTATTGGGTGTACAATGTTTTTTTTTATATTTTAAAAACAAAAAATATAAACTAAATTAAATAAAAACTATAATATAATTTGGGTTGGGTTTACAAGTTAGTTCGTGCATATTAGGTGAAACTTAAACCGGATTAAAATGTAGAGTAAAAATCTAAATAAAGTACTTTATATTAAAAAACAACTTAAATCATATTTTTTGTAGTTATAATTGCTATTGCTTGGGGATATTAAAAAACAAGTTGAATGTATCCTATACAAGTTCAGTAAGATTTTGTGGTTATTTTCTTATGATTTGTTTTTAAATTATTGATTGAACCATCACTTTTCATCTTAATATACATTTTACTCAATAAAAACTCTACGAAGTTGAATGTTTTTTAAACTTATAGTTTTGAGTTTATATTTATTTTCTTATTGATTTATCGGTGGTCATGTATAGCCAGATCCTCTATTTAGTAAAAGGTTATTTGTTGATATAATTAGAATTGTGTAGCGAAGCAACCTACTAGATAGTTTGGTTCGTTCACCACTCATTTATAACTTCGTAAAACGTCTCGTTCGACAGATACAATAAATTTTTATGAAGGTTACTGAATTCGTCTGATGTTGAATGTCACTCTCAAGGGAAATTTTGGGTTTTTCCCCCCGCATCTTTGGGTTTAATATTGTTGTTTTATGTATGAACTTTTTGGTGAGTATTGTCTCAAATTTTCTCTCCATGCATAGGTACGTTGTAATTCGAATTTCTTCCATTGTTTTTATTAATAAAATCTTGATACCATTGTTAAAAAAATTCATCCGTTGCAGAGACTTATTAAGGAACAACCTTTCTAACTTAATTTATTATATATATAACGTCAAAATTTTAACATATAATATTACTTAAAGATATATGGCATCATCTTGATATACCAACTTTTAAGAGTTTTTATTGTGTTTTTAATATTTTATTTTATTTAAAGTAACTTCTAATGTTTGTTCTTAATTATTACACGTAGCAACCTCTTTACTATTAAAGAGAAAAATGATAGCACAAGAATCCAAATAAGAATATAGATAAAACACAATAGTCAAAAGTGATAGTGTACCAAAAAAGTGGTATTAAAGAGAGGAGAAAACCGGGAAAATTATTAAATAGAATCTATTTATCATATCATTCGTAATTTTAGTTAATAAAATTTATTTATTTTATATAATTTTTAAATAACCATCAACTTTTATTTATATGTATAAAAAAATGAAGATTCACTTCGAAAATATATGAGATAAATAGATCTTATTTGCCGAAATTACTAATAGCGTGGTAAGCTAAATCTATCTAATAATTTTTTGAAAATTTGGGTCAGAGACTTGAGACGGTTCATTCTTTCATTACAGATGACATGGTGAGCTAAGTTTATCTAATAATTTTTCAAAACCCGGGATCACAAGCATGACACGTCATTTGCAATGAAGCTTCCTTCCTTGTTCCTCCTCTCGCTTTTTCCTTTTTCTTGTTCAACTTTTGCTTAATTAATTACTCCAATTCAATATTGTGCTCCTTTCAGTTCACAGAAACATCTCACAATTTCTTTCTCTTTTTCTATGATTCTGAAAGATCAATTTCATAAGTCATAACCCCCTTCCTCTCTGCAGTTCTTTAAAGCTTTAAAAGTAAATCCAGAATCCTGATTTCAATATCAATGGCGGGCATGCTTGCCGGCGTTGAGTGTGCACGGAGAAGACGACTCCATCAAACCGGAGCCTCACCTGATTCGGCCCTTGCCTTCACAAGGAAACCCTCTTTCTGTCTGTACACAACCAACAACGAAACTCGCGTTTTTTCGCAGGTAATTCAAATCCATCTCCCCCTCCAGGTTTTACAGTGATTTTTGAAAAATAAATTATTGCAGAAGAGGATGTTAATTCAAGCAGATGAAGATCAGAAGCTTGGGGAGGTAGCGCGGGAAGCCAAGGGAAGATTGGATGAACGGCTGAGATCGCAGCGAAAATCAGAACCCAAAAGGTACTAAAATGGCGGAAACCAGAATGTTTGAACAACTGATTTATTAGTTTTCTAATTCTGTGCGTTGAAAAATCAGGCGGAAGAGCAAAGAAAAATCGAAGGGCGTGGACGGGGAATGTTTGATTCGGAGTTGTATAAGGGAAGTGTTCGGATCGAAGAAGACGAGTGTGTGGTTCGTCCGCCATGCGAGCGTCGGTTTCATTGGCTAAGGTCGAGAACAGGGATGGACCGAGGGGTGCTTGTGGGGCAACCGCCCCTAAAATTCTATGTATTTTCTATTAAAAATTTATTTTCACCCCCTAAATTTTTAAAATTTTGCAGTCTAAAAATTTATAAATTCGTCCCTTTAACCTAAAGTCATGAGTCCGTCACTGGTCGAGAACAGAGGCCAATTCCTCGTGTTTGTGGATTGTGAATTTTATCATAGAACAAAGTATCGATCCTTCAAGTATTTTATGTTTCGAATTCGCAGCTTCATATGTTATAATCTTTATCTATAAATCAAAGATTAAAGGAAATCGCCGGTGGTTAATTATATTAGTGATTTGGTGTTCATATATATGTGTGTGTTTTTGTTGGTGAACAACACAAATGGTCTCCGAGTATAACCTAATTCATTGTTAAGTCCTTTAATTATAAGAAGTTATAAATAGGTGTCTCGACTAACCGCGATTAATAAATTAATTTAATTTTGTTAAAAATTAAAATTGTATAATAAAAATTTAACCCTTGATATTTACATTTTATTTTAATTAGATCCTAAATTTAAAATTCTAGCTATCAATATTTAAATATTATAACATTTTGGACCCTTAAAATCTTAAACTTCATATTCTTCCCTTTTAAAAACAAAAGATATATATCTTCTGTTGTGGGTAGCTCATCGTAGATGGCTACCGTAAACATCAATAAACGTTTTAATTCTCCAATGATTTTTATTGCTCATACAAATGGGATTGTATCTGGTTACTGTTAATATCAATGGAGGTTTGTTTTTTTTAGAATGGAAGAAGATGAAGTGTAGGATTTAAGGGACTAAAATATTATAATATTTAAATATTGAGAGATGGAAATTTAAATTTAGGACTAAATTAAAATAAAATATAAAAATTGAGGGTTAAATATATTATTATACATATTTTATTAAATGTCACGCCATTAGCCGTTTATTTTTTTAACGAAATTAAACGTTTTTTGGATCGTTGGATGGAGTAAATGAGTGGCTGAGATTAACTCCTTACTTTTTTTTTCAAGTGATAATTTTCACATATTCTATTGTTAATTTCATCCATCCGTTTTACCGATCCAAAAATCTAAAAAATGTGTAAAATTTAGAGAATTTTACACTGTGTAACTGGATCCTATCCCGCGCAGTGCGCACTTGTATCTAACCCTATATATGTGTGTCTATCTGGGAAATATTGTTATAATTTTTTGACGATCCTTTTAGTATATTCATAATTTAATTCAAAGAGGTTGGAAAATGATCTTTGAGCACATATATTTTAAATAATTCAATTTAAAATTCATGTCAAACGGATACTTATAACTCTTTGCTTCTTAATATAGTGGGTTTACTTTTGGCCCAAATATCTAGAAGGCCCAATTTTATAACTTTATAACCTAATCCTCACGAAAGCCTAGCTATTAGATATTTAGGGTTTCTCATTCCAAAGCTCTCAGTCTTTGCCTGCAGCCGCGCCACATTGGAGGAGAGAGCTCGTCAACCATGGCCGAACAGGTTCATTCTCAGATCCATTATCTCCCTCGTTCGCTCCCTTTTCTTTGTCTTTCATTTTGATTTAGTTTTAAATTCTTTGTTGTTTGTTTTCAGACTGAAAAAGCGTTCCTTAAGCAGCCAAAAGTGTTCCTAAGGTAATCTTCAATCTGAAATTGTTGAAACAATTCAACATATATATGTGTATTTTCACCTTTTTTTCCGATTCGGTTTTAGATAGGTTTTATTGATTTTGTATCGTTTTCAGCTCCAAAAAATCTGGCAAAGGTAAAAGACCTGGCAAGGGAGGGAACAGGTATTGGAAGAGTATTGGCTTGGGCTTCAAGACTCCTCGTGAAGCTATTGAAGGTATTTTTTAGTTTCCTTTTTATTTTTGGTTATGTCGATTTGTGTATATGCATTTAGGCGGTGTTCAGTTTGTGTAAAAGATTTTTTTGTTTCTTGCATTTAGCAGCTGAATCTGTGTGAAAGTTTCCTTAAGGTCATTCTAATTAATAGCAGGGTTTTAAATCTCGTTTACGATTGTGGTTGTGACGATTATATCTCTAATCGCGGTTTTGGTTGGCGGCGCAACCGCTATATTGTGGCTTATATTGCGGCTGTTGTCTGCTTTTTAAATCCCTGATTAATAGTTGTTTTTGAAATGGATCCTTTGTAGTTCTAATAAACCTAGAATTGTATTTCACTATGATTTACAATTAGAAAAAAAGCTGAATTTGTTTGTTTGTTGAACATGTTTCTATATTTTTAGAAATTCAGGTGATATCCAGATTATGATTTATGGTTGTTGTTTAGTAATGTTTTTGCTTATTTGTATTGTATAGGAACCTACATCGATAAGAAATGTCCATTTACCGGCACTGTTTCCATCAGGGGTCGAATCTTAGCCGGTACTTGCCATAGTGCTAAGATGGTCAGAACAATCATTGTTCGACGGAATTACCTTCATTTTATCAAGAAATACCAAAGGCATGATCCAAACCCATCTCTCTGTCATGTACCATTTAATATAGAATCGTAGTTTTTGGAATCATTTTGGAAGAAAATTTTCATTTTTCCAGGTATGAGAAGCGCCACTCGAATATCCCCGCACACATTTCTCCATGCTTCCGTGTGAAGGAAGGGGATCATGTCATTATCGGGCAATGCAGGTTAAACTTCTACAAAGAAGGGTTTTTAGTTTTTACTATATTCGTTTTTGAATCTTATATTTTACGGTGTAGGCGATTTTGGTTGTTTGTAATTTGTTTGTGTTGTCTTATAATTTCAGGCCGATTTCAAAGACAGTTAGGTTCAATGTTTTGAAGGTGATTCCTGCTGGATCTTCCGGGGGCGGGAAGAAAGCCTTCACCGGAATGTAAGGTGTTTTTCGGAGGACGTAGGAGCTTATGTTTGAACTGTTAGTTTCATTTTGCTCTTGTTTTTCTTTCACTTTTATGTTTGATTTCTGACGTGGAATTTTGAAGATGGTGCCTTTTATATTGTTATTTAATAGGCTTGAATTTTTGCTTACCTTAGTATGATCCTGTTTTCAAAGAATAAATCTTTCACTTTGTTATATTATGGATGAAGTTTCTGGTTTTCTTAAGCCATTTATGACAGATATCTGGTTTTCACATGTTATATTTGGTTGAGCTTTAATTTGATTGAATTGTGGGGCCTAGGATGCTTTAACGTAATCTATAAAAATTAGAGATGAAAAATGTTTTTTATTTATAAATATAGAAATTAATTGATCTTGCATTACTGCATATTTAAAATGAACTTCCAAGCAGACATTGGAGTGTAAGAGATGCGAGTATTTTTTTTTGAAAATTGAATTAAATAAAAATTATCCAAATATATCATCATTGTTTAAGAATTACAATATTATATTTTAAAAAAGCTTAACAGTCAAATAATTGTTCAAATTATATTTTTTTTTCTTTCTAGATAGGTATCTCAACTTTGTTTTGGGCTAAATAAGCCCCTAACGTTGTCGGTTTGTGAAAATTAAATTTTGTTTTTTTTGACATTTGTGATCTTAAAATTTTAATGTTATATTTTAAAATAAATAAAAATTAATAAAATAAATTAAACTCATATTTTACAAAATAGCCTTAAATTTTAAAACTTTAAAATTCAAATTTTTATTTGACTTGATTTTGTTGTTGATTGTCACGCCGTTAGTTGGTTCATCACGATTATTTACCCACATTCTTTGTTGTTAAAAATTGATCGATGTTGTGCGAAATATTAAAATTATCGAATAATTTCTTTGAATGATTTGCGATGAACAATAATATAACAGATGATAAACGATGTGTAAGTTGCCCGGTAAGAAAGTGTTTTATTCTGTTGCCAGAAACACGACCAATGCAGGTGAGAGTGGTCGGATTTGAAGTTTAAAGATTTCAAGATTATTTAAAAATTTTAAAATATTTTAAAAACTCTAATTTATTTTTTGGGTAATGTTCACAAGCAGTCCCTTTCGTTTGGTGTTTGTTCTAGTTTGGTCACCAAATTTCAAAATAAGTTATTGTGGTCCCTTACGTTTATAATCTGTTTTATTTTAGTAATTTTTCTGTCATTCTCCGTTAGAGGAGTAACGGTCGATTGACATGGCAATTTTAAAATTAAAAAATTTTACGTGTATAATACACCTGTATTATGTTTATACACATGGACTGCTCTCTCTTTAACCCAGCTGAATCTCTTCCTCTCTCTTTTACCAAATCCTTCACCTTTACCTACTGTTTTCTTCAGTGTCTGAAAACCCAGATAAAGCTATAAGCTTTGTGGGTGTGTTGAGGTTGAATGCATAATCATTTCCAAACCCTGAATTCTCGTTTCTTTTCATGTTATCTGCCATGGAAAAAGATGACCCGTTCTTAGTAATTTACTTAAATTTTCTTTCGAAAAAATGTAGAAGAGAAAGTTGGTTCCTTTGCAGTCTCAGATGATGGTGGTAGTGGCTGCATTTTCTCGTCCTCAAGCTCCTTCAGAGCTCACTGAATCAAGTACCAATCATGGAGGAAATTCAAGTTTCACTACTATTCAAGGGTCTCCTCTTAAAAAGAAACACAGAGGTAGGCAGGTTCCTTCGCGGTATTTGTCTCTATCTCCGCTGCCTTCAGCGGCGAGATTCCCTTCACCTCTTATTTCTCGTTCTACTAATACGGCGGCGACGACGGTGGGGAACAAAACGATAGCAGTGTTTCCTTCTCCGCTCCTAATACGGTCTCAATCCGTGGACCGGAGGCGGCCTGGAGGTCAAGTGTCGAAAGGGAACAATGTTGATTTCACGGAATTGTCAGCTGCTAGTAAGATGTTAATGGCTTCAATGAGGAGTTTATCAGTTTCATTTCAAGGTGAGGCCTTTCCGCTTCCGATTAGGAAAGTTGGTTCTACTTTGACTAGGAAAGGAACTCCCGAGAGGCGTAGAGCTACTCCGGTGAGAGATCACGGGGAGAACTCGAAACCCCTGGATCAACACCGCTGGCCGGCGAGAACCCGACAAGGGAATTCGGGTTCGAATCCGTTGTCTAGGAGTCTGAATTATGAAAGGAATTTTTTAATTTTAAAATTGTCATGTCAGCCGGCCGTTACTCCTCTAACGGAGAATAACAGAAAAATGACTAAAATAAAACAGATTATAAACGTAAGTGACCACAATAACCTATTTTGAAATCTGGTGGCCAAACTAGAACAAACACCAAACGAAAAGAACTGTTTGTGAACATTACCCTTATTTTTTTAAATAAAATTTAAAAAATATTTGATACTAACCGCAGAAAATTAATGCCCGGTGAGACACTTACTTGAATCACGGAAAAAAATGTAAAGTACTTAATTGGTCTAAAACAAACTTTAAACACTTATCTAAAAAAATATAGTTTAAACTTTAAACACTTATTTGAAAGTTAAAGCCTTTTAAAAGCTCTAAACTGATCGACAAGCCAGGAAAAAATATATATGAAGACAAAAAAAGGCAATTCAAATATCTGAAAATGTTATGGTAGCATTCTTAATTTTGATAATGGATTTCGATAACAAACAAAGCACTTTTCTGGTAAATATAAGAAAATAGTTTATATCCTTTAAAAAACAAGCGCTCAATTAATCTCTGATAATGAACTCGAATGGCATGGGTTCATGCCTCGGTTTAGGAGATAAACTACCTGAAGGAATGCAGAAGGTAAACTCCGGTTCAAATTCGGTCCATCAATTATAAAAATGTCACTTGTAACTTGCAATAAAAGAAACAAAAATGTGTTTCGAGACGGCTGCTGCTGTTCATGACACTCAAATCGATAATCACGAATTTCTTAACCGCCGGAAGATTCGTTAATCCAGCATCTCTTCATACGCTACTCCGTCTGCAACAATGTCAATAAGCCGTTTCATTAGTATGCGATCAAGAAATACTAAACACCTGCCATTGCATATAAAATGTGTTTCGAGACTCATCGTTACATCGAACATGCAGTTCCAAGTCACATTTTTGATTCGACGGGGGAGATTTTTTTACATCGTATTGCTTAATACCATGAATTTAGACTAATGTGATGTTTTGATTCCTCAAACAAATGAACTCAACAAATACATGAAAAAAAGGTGAAAGATGAAGATAGATGAGATAACAGAAGTATTTGGAACCAGTACCTTCTGACGCTTTGAGTTTGGTGGGTTTGGTTCGGAGTCGCTAGGTCTACGTGAATTCCCGGTCCTAGAGCTCTCAGCCTGCAAATAAAGCAGTATTTAGCATCTTTATCGATCACGAAAGGAATTGGATGGTTCAGACCCGATGCATGTAAAGCCACTGCAAAAATGACACAAAAAGGCATGCTTACCTGGTTGGATGTATTTGCTTCTTCTGTAGACACCGTACTTTGTTGCGATCCCACATGCTGAGATATGCATGGCATAATCTGATGAAGCAGATTAGATAAAAACACCCCTTCATCGGTAATACTTGGCTCAGGTGCTGCGTTACCACCGGATGTTCCTGCATGCTCCGGGACAGTTTCAGTTTCTGTTCCTTGTAAAGTGGTTTCCTCTACCTGGATTTCACCACCGGGGAAAAATTCCCTTAGAAACTGAAGAATACTACTAGGAATTTGCCTCTCGGATTCTTGGTTGTTTTGAGTTCTGTTGGCACTGTGTGTATTCGATCGATCCTGTTGTCTTGAATCAGCATTTGGCAATGAACCTACAACGAGAAGCAATTTAATAGTCAATCTTCTATCCATATCAGAACCGGGGGGGTTATGCTGGAACCTTCCGAGCAATGTGTAGTATAATCCCACAGAATTACCGGAAGAATCTGAAGGTATTCGACCCAAAGATGGAGCATCTGAGACACTTGCAGTTGTTTGGGTGCTATGATTCTCACTGCCAGAACCCATCGATGGGATCCTTTGGCCCGATTGTTGTGACGTATCATGATGTTCTTGTTGAACAATATCGGGTGTTGAGGTCGTTGAGCCTTATGGTAAATACACCATCAGTCTTTGGCCAGAAAAATACAATAGATATTAGAAATCATAAATAGCAAAAATAGCCAGTTATACCATACCTCTTCGTATTTCTATATCAATACGCCTAGGAAGAAACCTCGTCCCATGTCCGTTAATCACGCCAGAACCAGGCTGAGCAGTTCCCATGGGGATGGTACCTAAGCTAGTTCCTGGTTGAAAAGAAAGAGCCTAAACAAGTATTGACAAATCAGCAAAAGTTTAAAACTATTTACATCGAATAAGAAGGTTCGAATAAGATGTTGAAACATTGCCTGAACCATGCAAGGGATTGGACCGGTAGGGGTTATGAAAACTGCAGGTCCAGCATTAACAACAGCTTCAGACTGCAAAAGAAGTTATAGGCTTACCGCTTACAGCAACGTAGAGAACGAATGATATAAAAAACGAGTTAGATGCAGTGGATTTAGAACGAAATTAACTTACAGGCGTTTGACCTAAGCGTAGTGTCGTGGTTGTACGACCAAGCTCAAGTAAAAGTGAGCCTATGCTTTGTAGCAGAATTCCAGTTCTCCATGCATTGGACTGTACGTTCGTTCGTTCTGAGGCGTCAGTCACATTGGCTTGATCCTCGAGTTGCCTTGCAAGTTGCTGACAATAGGCATAAGAAAATAAAAATTAAAAACTCTAAAAAAGAATCTACTAGGGAGGTCAAATAACAGCCGGCCCCTTCCTCGCTCTTCCCCGTTTCAGACAAACTATTTACACCTCAACGAACAAGGAAAGCCGTTACATATACAGGTAAACTTTAGGAAAAGAGTGAAAAATTAGTTAAGGACACACTTGTATACGTTCTCCAGCTTGATTGACGAGCATTTGCCGGGTAGAGAGTAACACTTCGGCCAAAGACGCAGGTGTTGGAAGACCTTCCCTTATAGTCCCTGAATTTGATGCCTGAGGATCATTTCCCCCGGCTCTAACTGGCAAGTCAAATGAGTTGTCAATCATCGAATCCATGCTTTATACGAAAGGTAATATAATTACATTTTTTTAGAAGGAAAACTAACCAATGCCGTCAAATTCACGTTTTATATGACTAAGATATTGAGACAAAGTAGTCAAAGAATCAGGAATTACCTGCAGAAACGAAGAATTGATAAGGGTATAATAGCTCGAGCCACAAATATGTGTGCCATACCATATATTTCATATGAAAAATCCTCTTGAAACACTAAACGAGAGAGATAAATTATTAAAAGAAACAAGGATTTCCAAACCGACAGGAGGTTGCGTAGGCCCCAAGGAAACTGCTGCTGGAAGTCCAAAAGCAGTATCTGCTCTATCAGATTGATTCCTCATGCTAGCTTGTTCAGTTTGACCCTCGGGTGATTCTTGTATGCCACTACCGGAAGTTCTTTCGTGTCTTTGTGAACCATGTTCCTTTGGTATTCAAAAGCTCCAAAGAAGTAAGTTCGTATGAATTTATGCATGCATAAAGATCAACACATATATTAAACCATATATTGTCAGCATTTCATCCGGAAAAGCCATGTAGTGGATCACTTATCATATAAAAATTGAAAAATTAAGACTTACCCTGACATCACCCCCGATATTGCTACTTCCCATATTTGCAAATCCCATAGAGCTAAGAATGGCTTGGACGATCCGCTAGAAGGAAAGAACACAATTAAAACTAAATATATATTCTAAAGAGATATACTTCCCCTATACTCTAGAAATGTTCTCCATTTCACAGCCAGTCGAAAGCTTACCCGACCAATGTCAGGAGAAACTCCATCCCCTTGATCAGGCACATTAAAAGTTTCTATTAGAATACTCGGGACATGATTACTATGACTGCGGCTTGTACCTGATCCAGGATCATCTGCAGCAAATAATAGTTTATATAAGAACATTCTCATGCCCTTGAAAACTTCATACATGTCAATCAAATTAGCTAGCAAAGGATGAAAAGACTCGTGCTTTTAATAAAACGGGAGCATAGAGCGCGTGCATTTATTTTTTTGAGTGTGTCTGTGAAAGACGCATGCTCATGCAGTCATGCTATGTTTGCACCCAAAGAAAAAAAGATGATACTTGATACTCAAGGGTAGCAAAACCTGAATGATGAGGTGGGCCATCGGATGATGGTGGAATCGGCTGCCTGACCACCAGGTGCAAGGTGTGACCATCCTCGACATCTACCTCCGGTTAAGAAACTCAAATTCTAAATGTGAATTATGAATAGACAATGATAGAAGCAAAAATACGTGATGCAATCCAATTTTCTATTCAACAATAATTAGCGGGCATAAGAAAGTCATTTCTTTAAAACTGATCAGCACATGGCTACCCCGAAAAAGAATGATAATAAATAAAATGGAACAACTTCTTACCTAAACAAACCAATAAAATCTAATAGTTACATTACAAATAAATATGAATGATAGGAAAAATGGATACGGTATGCAGAAAGTAGTTGATCATCTTTTAGAACTTTTCCACGACAGATTAGTCGTTGTTGCTCTGATAAAACACCAGTTACAGAAGCAATCTGTTCTTTTAGTGCAGGAACTGGCATCTGTAAGATATTCGGAGATAAGAAACAACGCAGTGAAGCACAAATCTAAAACAATTCCTCATATAAAATCAAGAACAAATACACTAGCGTGTGCCGCAAGTCGATCAGAAGGAAATTAAAAGATTAGAAAACCTCAACTACCCATATAAAACATCAGATTGCAAAGTAATAGTAGGAAGCTATAGTATTATCATTGTTGAGACTACTAGCAAAAGTCGAAACATGCTTAGGTTACCGATTCAACTTCGGCAAAGTCCAAGATTTGTCAAAACAAAGATGGAATAGGACAAAACAGTGAGATAAATTTACCTGCTTATCCACTCTCATAGTATAAGTCTGGGAGTCCAAAGTTTTTATTTTTATTTCTATTGTAGTCTCAGAACCTTCGGTTTCGGTATCTACTGGAATTTTATCAGCACCAGTGCTTCCCATTTTCCTCTGACCAGGAAGACACCTGTAACACAAAAGTGCGATGAAAATTCCGTTGTCCGCAAAAATTAACTTTTCTATTTTAAAAGGACAGTCAATCCTGCTTCATTAAATGAAAGCACCAAACTTTTAAATTCTCTTTTCCATTAGAAACAAGTATAATTAAGTTAAGGAGTCGGAAGAACAGAAGAAGGTAGCCATCAAAGAAAGTTTCCATCTCCTTTTCGTTTTCTTCTACACCCTCTCCTTGGTCTTCACCTCCAACAAACAAAAAAGATTGTCCATGCATAAACATTAAGGTTTATCTACAAACATGCAAGGTTAAAAATTGAACCGGTTTATCTAAACCATTTCGTACAGCTAAAGGTACAATAATATCATTTTATACTTTGAAGAGAATTTCAATATAGTTTTTTTGTGCCTATTGCCTTATAAAGAAAGCACGTCTAGGCACATCGGGTGCGCACTTGATCAAAGGTGACTTGCCTAAAAGGGTCGCAGATGCTTTTGTTCGCTGGAGCTAAGGCCCAATGTGTAGGCATACGCCTTCATAACACTGCTAAACCCCCATATATAGGATAAATTAAATTGCGAGCGAGAGAGTTCGTAAATGTTTCAAAACGGAAGTTTTAGTCAGATCGACCAGTATTAAATTTGATCGTAACAAGTTACCATTTTTCACCAAAGGATAGAAATAACCGCACATGCCAGCAGAGTGACACCCTGTAATGAAACTGGCAATGTAAAGAAATTTTGGGATTCCTACAATTGGAATACAAGCCACCAATAGGAAAGGAAAACACGGAACTTCATAGATGTTGCCGTTAGTGCTAAGACCAGAAATCAACTAGGCATCATTTCAATCATTACACTTGGCAATATTCTTTACGTTCTGTTCCGACTCCAACCTCTCTCGCATCGCATCTTTACAAGCGTTTTAAGATTCAGTATCTTGAAATCAACTAGGCATCATTTCAATCATTAGTAAATTCGCATTAACAACTGCATGCAAACTTGAAAAGAATTTTGAACTCCTTTGAGAAAACATCCATGAATGATTAGCACTACTCTCGTCTAATCGAAAAATTAATGAACATGCTCACATCCCACTGTAATGTTCTTATCTTTAAAAGCAAATCCAACAGTTTACATAAACATCCTGAAAGTGTACTGAGCACAAACAAGATTATACAAACAATGCCACGTAACGAAATGCACACAAATCAATATATATTGTAGCTCATATAACCAAAATCCATTACCAACTACAAGAACTAAAATCCCACTTTTAACCTAAAACAACACCGATATGAAACATCGATCGATTTATTGTTAAAAGTCTTGGATTCTCACAACCAAACGACAACCAAAACAAATTCACGCCAATAAGAGAAAGGTGACTAAAGCTTTGATTGACACAGTTTGTTCCATAAAAGAGCAAATTCCAAAATTGTATTCCCAGGCTTATTTACATGCAGGAAACAAAAAAACAACAAACAAACCTCATCAAAATTCCCATTTTCCCATATCCCAATTTGATCATTCCATAAGCAAGCTTAGGGTTCTATAAAACACCAAACCAAAAGTTACACAAAAAGGCACGACCTTTTTTCGATTCTAACCCTCCAAAACAGACTAAAAATCAAAACTTTAAAGAACCCAGATTAGATAACCAAAACAAAAACCAAATTAATCTATCAAAAAGGGAAAAAACAATCATACCAAGACCAAATAACATAATTTGAAGTTACCAAAGGTGATATATACCTTGTTGAAGACTGAGGAAGGGGAGAGAACGGGGTCTGGGGCTCTCAAAAAGAACTGATAGAGGGGGAGAAATATAGAGTCAAAACCCAAATTGAATTGAGAGAATTACTGTTTTTCACTGCTTATTTATTTTCCAAAGTTTGCTTTTTGAGTGTTTCTTAAAGCTGATGTGTAGTGTTTATCTGGCATTGCCGGTTGGCAATTAAGAATTCTTGTCTGGACATTGTTATGGAACAGGAAAATGCTGTTGTGTAATTGAGTATTTGTCCTATTACGTAAAAGTTTAACTAAAAAAATAAGTGCTTAAAATTTTTTCAGGTCCAAAAATGTTTAAAATTTCATTTTTAGTTAAAATATCTGCTAAAAAAAGTGTTTTAATTGACTTTAAAATAATATTACTTCATTTTAAACTTTTAATTAAATTACCTTTTACAAAAATATATATGAATAAAATAACTTTCCCAGATTAATTTAAACCTAAAAAATACTTTTATTTATTTATTTTCTGTCAACATTTATCATTTTCCCGTATATATTGTTTGTTGTTTATATATTTATTTTCACAGATTAATTTGAACTTAAAAAATATTTTTTTAAATTACCTTTAAAAAATACTTTTATTTATTTATTTTCTGTCAACCTAAAAAATATATTTTTTTAAAATTATACTCACATCATCTCACATATTGACTTTTTTTATGAGTTTTAGGAAATTTAAATAACAACTTGATGCTTAGAAAGTTATTTTTTGTTTTTGTTAGGAAATTAAGAAAAGATAGAAAAATAATTTTTTTCTTTATAAAAGTGGTTGAACTTTTTAAAGTGGTAATTTGAGTGTGACAATTTTATTGGGACGGAGAAAGTAAAATTAGAGATGGCTATCCTCGGGTTAGGTCAAGTTTTTGGCTTATCCGCACTCGAACCAAAAGTTTAACACCTTCATCCAAATTCAACCCGACATTTTATGATATTCCACCCGACCTGTACTCGAACCTGAATTCTAAAGTAAAATCTCGAACTCAACTCGACCCAACATAAATAAAAAATGTCATTTTTATTATTATTCGATAAAATAGAGATTTAATTGCAAAAATACAAATAAAGAGGGATCATTATAAAAATTATTTTAATTTTATTATATAAAATAAGGAGATAATTGAAATATATATAAAGAGAAGAGCATTGTAGCAATTATACCTAAATATTTAGAATAAAGTTAAACTATTATCTAGAGTGAGTTATTTTTCACACTAAACCCAAACTCGTCCCGACTCGACCTTATCCCAAAAAAATTAAACCCAAACTCAGAATTTTCTTTAGAAAGCCCGATCTTATAAGATCGAGTCGGATCGGAACTCATCCAATATGTGTCAAATCGCCATCCATCCTAGGTAAAATATTATATATTTTTTTATTAAATTATCTATTATGATAATAATAATAATTTTAAATGAATTTTCATTTTCAAAGTCAAACAAACCCTTCTTCTCCTGCAATTCTGTCCCACAGTCCCACCCAATTCGGCGCTCTCCCCTTACTCCAGTCACTGACTTCCGCCTCCGACAACCCAAACCAAAGATTATTAGGGAATTAATTAAGGTAATTTTTTGAACTCCTAAACTTGTAGATATCTGCTAGGTTTTGCGTTATATGATCTCCGGCTGCATTTGATTTCATGTTTTCAATCGCTTTATATGATTTCTGGGTCTGTTTTTTTAAAGCTTCTACCTTTTTTCCCAGTTGTGGCTGATAGAAAAATCATTCAGCTCATTCCTCTTTTAAAGATTGAGGCTTCGTTATCGACACACCCAGGTTTGTTTTCCTTTTCTCTTAATTGGGTTGGCATGTTCAATTATCATCTGTAACTGAAATACCATGTTTTTGAAGTATAAGTTGAATGATTCCTCACAGTTTTGGGAAAAGAATGCAAGGACGGAGCCGTGATTGAACTACGGGGCAAGTTGATTAACTTTGAAATGAATATGGTTCTAAAAAGTAGTTAAATCATAAAAATTAAGTGAATTGAGGTTTAATTTCACTAATTTTAGACTTTAAGGGTCTTAAAAGTGATTAAACCAGAAAAAAGAATGAGGGTTAAGGCTTAATTTCATTAATTTAACTTAAAAGGGTCATGAAAATAGTAAAAACCAAAAGAAATTGGGATGGACAAGGACTTAATTGCAATAGTTTTAAAACCATCAATAGCCTAAAAGCAAGGGGGGCGGGGCGGGGCGGAATTGCCCCTCTCACCCTCCATGCGACTCTGTCGTGGCCTGCATGATAACAGAAGTTGGATTAGTCTTACTAAGTAAGATAATTATATGATCTCCGGGTGTTTTTGATTTTCTGTTTTCTGTCATGTTATCATGGGACTCTTTCTGGCTCTGTTTTTCTAAAGGTTGTATTCTTTTTTTCCTTTTTCAAGTCGAGTTTGGTAGAAGAATTGGTTGATGGGAAAGAAAAAACATGGTGATGATGCTTCAATGCCGATCGAAATCAGCTCTTCAGATATTGGTATTCCAGCCTTTACTTCTTTTTCTTTTTCCTTTTGTTTTCTGTTGTTTTTTGGTTTATCAATTGGAGATCTGAATGGTTGGAGTTCTGTTATTTGATTCTTGTTTTGAGAATACTGAAAACGAATAATGTGTGTGTAGGTTATGAAACTAATATTTGGAAGAATTATGCACCAAATATGAAACTTCGTAGATGAAAATCCGAATTATTTTACTAACAATTGGTTTTGAATTTTAGTGATTTGCTTATTTTAATCATTTTTCTTTTCTTTATAGCAATTATTTTACTCTTTATAGTTTATATTATGATCTTAAGAAATGTAAGAAAGAGAATGAAGTAATTTGATTTCTTCTGCTCAACTTAAATGGCAACATTGTAGAATTTACTACTACTACTAATTATTATTATTATTATTATTATTATTATGAACTGATCAAAAGCTGAGCTGACTAATAATAGAAGTTTGATCCTAATCATTATGTTGTGGCAGCGTATAATCGGTATCAGATTTCGAAACACCGTTCATGTTGGATTCATGTTGTAGGGTATTTGAGGGGATGCCGGAAGAAGATAAGTAAACAGGAAATTGAGAACATTGAATTATCTGCTCCATGTTTTTTAGATAGCATCCCATGTCGTGCACGATCAAAGAGGCAAGTTAAGAGCAAGAATTCAGTATCTAAACAAAAAAACAAGCTAGACTCCGGATCATTCGAGTGTTATTTAGGGTAAGCTATATTGTATTGTAATAGTTTTGACTGTTTCTATTTCCCTCTTTTCTTTTTTGTTTTGGAAGATTTCTGAATGCGTTTTTTTGAAATTTTCAGGACCATATGGAGCCATTTCCCAGAGGATAAGCGGACTTTGTTTACGTACTTAGATTGTCAATGGTTTGCATGGTATAGGAAACCATCTTATCGAGAAAAGGTTCTATCTTGGATTAAGAGGAAGGAGATATTTTCGAAGACATATGTTCTTGTTCCAATAGTTTGCTGGTTAGTATTTTCAATATCACGGCGATCAATCGCCTTGTTCAATTGTCAGTAAATGTGAATTTATCATTTGAAACCGTATTTCTTTAGGGATCATTGGAGCCTTTTAATCTTCTGCCATTTTGGAGGAAGTTTGCAATCTAAAACCAGAACACCTTGTGTGCTGTTGCTGGACTCACTACAGATGTCAGACCCGATGCGTCTCGAACCAGATATAAGAAAGTATATTTACTCATTTGCATAACTTGCATTACTAGCCGAGTAAAATAGCCTCACTTTCTAATGTTGAATATGTATTTCTTGCTAGCAGGTTCGTGTTTGACATTTTTAAAGCCGAAGGCCGGCCTGAGAATAAGCAGACGATTTATAGAATTCCTCTTTTGGTCCCTAAGGTGATTACAGTACATTTTTTTTTGATTTTGTGATCATTCTTTATATCTCTGTTTGACCCTTGATATTTTCAGGTGCCACAACAAAGAAATGGTAAAGAATGTGGGAACTTTGTTCTCTATTTCATAAAGATGTTTGTCGAAAGTGCCCCGGAGAACTTTAGCATTGAGGGCTACCCTTACTTCGTATGTTTCTCGTTACGTTTAAAAAGTATAATTTTCTGAATGCGGATTATAATGAGTACTACTAATTGCCTATTTTACATTGCAGATGAAAAAGGACTGGTTCCATGCTGAAGCAGTGGGACGCTTTTGCGAGAGGCTCGATTCTACGGCATGTGATTTTTGTTTGTTTTACGTTTACAATATAGAGAGAACATTTTTTCAATAAACCTTTATTAATGTGATTGATTAGCTTAGATGTGGGCGTCGATACGCATTTATGAACCCTAACTTCGTACAGTTGAATGCGGATTATAAGTAAGACGATGAGGTACTAACTGCCCGTTTTACATTGCAGATGAAAAAGGACCGGTTCAGTACTGAAGGAGTCGAACGCATTTGCGAGAGGCTTGATTCTTCGGCATGCGATTTTTGTTAGTAAGTTTTAAGTTTACAACACGGAGATTACATTTTCCTATGAACCTTTATGTGATTGATTAGCTTAGATGAGGATGTAGATCAGCCAGCATGTATGGATGAAAAACATGTTATCTTTCTTTTGCTTTTCCCGTTTATTAATTCAGCAATCAGCACGATCCTTAACCAGATTGCATTAACTTGATCAATCGAAACCAGATTGATAATCCGAGTCCATAATCATAGTAACACGAGTTCCGTCAGCCTTGGAATCCTTAGGAAGGATATTGCAGTTAATGGTATGCCATGCCGGAAGTGGGTCGACTTGACTTGACTCAATCAAATATTCACCCTACTAGTCTACTACGGAAGAAAAAAACATGGGTCTCGGTTGAAGACGACACTAAGACTCTGTTTTTGGTCGAGTTTTGCCGCCAAAACGGGCGTTAGCCCCAAATTTCTTCGGCAAACAAGTGTTAGATAATTTTTCCGCTCAAACGGCCATTTGTTCAAAGTTAGATTTTTCAGCTTCTGCCATCAGACGTTCAGCCCCAACGGCTGTTTACCACAACAACAAAAAATGAAGCAGCAAAAATAGCCCAAACCAGGGGTGTAAATGAGCTGAGTCGTGGTCGAGTAGTGCTAAGCTTGGCTCGGCTTGTTAAGATTTCGAGTCGAGTTCGAGCTTGGGTAGTTTCTAACGAGCTTGAGAAATCTGAGCTCGACTCGGCTCGTTTAGAATTTGAGTCGAGTTCGAGCTTGATTCGAGCCGAATCGAGTCAAGTGTTGACTGGTCTTTAATAGCATTGGACTCAAGTAACTCTTTATCTATCACGTCTCATTTAAAGTCCTATGAAGAAAAAACTTTGATACACAAATTGTGTAAACTCAAGTTTGTTAATTTTAGGGTTTAAGGTGTTAGTTTAGGGTTTAGAGTTTTAGGTTGTTAAGTTTAGAATTTAGGATTTAGATTTTAGGGTTTAATACTTATGTTTAGGGTTTTAAGTTTAAAAATTTAGATTTTAAATTATAAAAAAAATTAGTATATTATATTTTCGAGTCAGATATCAAGTTGCTCGATTTAGCTTGTCAAGAACTCGAGCCAAATTCGAGCTCAAGTCGAGTCCAATCGAGTTGAGCTTTGACCAAGTCGAACTCGAGTAGCTTGCGATCTGTCTCGTCTCATTTACAGTCCTAGCCCAAACAACATTTTGTTTTTCACCATATTTTGGTTCATTCTTTGACGTGAAGCCGAAGCAGGAGATAATAAAAACTGATGCTAAAAAAAGAATAATTCCAGAAAAAAAAAAGAGAGAAGAAAGATTAAGCAAACTGATTAACTGTAAAGCAAAAGCAATGTGCTGAAAAATGAAAATTACAGCACAGTTTTTTTAGAAAAGAAAGAAACTGGAGCCGTCGGATTTAGGACGGTGGAAGGAGTGGAGGAGGTGGCGGTGAATAGTGAATGTCACGTTTTTTGTAGGGAATCTTTTTCTTACAACTTTTCCGACAAGATGACACGTTAATCTTAAGATACGCCGCAGGCTCACACGCCATAACTAAAAGCAAACTAAAGCTGTAAAAAGAAAAAGCTTCGATCCGATCTTAGAAGGGAAGGCAAGCTTCGGTTTAATCACTGGTATTCAATCTACTGGTCGACTAATTTAGATTGGTTATTGCAGAATTTATTATGGTAAGATCTTTTTATTAGGATTCGAACTTCTAACTTTACTTAAAAAATCTAGTACTTTATCTCACTAAACTAATTACTTGTCGGTAAAAAAATCATATTTTTAAAAATTAATTATAAACTAAAAGAGTGATATTTTAATAAATATTTCGAGACAAAGAAAATATCCAAATTATATAGAAATTTAAAACTCTAAGAATACGATCGTACCTACTCGATATGTCCTTTGACAATTCTCCAACTTAGTTTACTTCGCTTATAAAATTATTTTTTTTATGTTTTATTTTTTAGAGCTAGCGTCTCAACGTGTTAAAACAACCTATAATTGATCATATATATGAGTTTATAAAAACGAAGAATAGTCAAATAGAAATCGTCCATCCCTTTTATGTACTCTTATATATGTTCATCAATGATTTTATATACGTGTATTATTAATAAAATAATAACCATTAATAAAACAGTTAAAAATAAATGATAATATATGTGATATAAAATTATTTATAAAGTATATAAAGATATAAATAAAGGACTATTCAAAATAATCGTCTAGGCTTTTTATTGCAATTACCAGAAAAAAAATTGCAACCGTTAACTAATATCAGTGTCGGCAGTTATATGGGACCCACCATTGGCGCGTTCGTTACTTTATCACAACATGGGAGGTGGCGCCCACTCTCTCTTTTGTGGCAAGACAAAATTATTTTCTCAATTTATAAATCATAATTACACATCGGGAATTAAAATTATATAGGGTAAACTACATAAACGACCACTATACTATGGGTTAGGATTCGATTTGATCACTATAGTTCTAATTACAGCAATTAAATCACTGAATTATCAAATTGGACTCAATATGACCACCAATTGTTAGAAACTAACGGAGGGAGTGACGTGGTCATTAGCAAAATTTTGTATAGTTCCACATTTGATCCCCGTTATTTATACATTTTTATCAATTTGGTCCTAATTTTATTCTAACGGTTGGTGGTCACATTGAGTCCAACTTGATAGTTCAATGGTTTAATTGATGCAATTAGAAGTATAGTGGTCAAATCGAGTCCTAACCCATAGTATAGTGGTCATTTACGTAGTTTACCCAATTATATATGATATACTTTTATTATATATAAAATTTTAATTTTGATTCAATTATATATATTTTTTAAAAATAAATACATTCAATTGCACAAAAAATATATAATTTATATAAGTTGAATCAAATTAAAATATGATATATAATTACACAAATAAAAAGTTATTTTGGTATTCATATTTGCACATTCAACACACAAAATATATAAAATATTATGTATTTGACGGACACAAATTAGAAAATGTGATTGGCTCTAATATATTTAGGATTATCATGACAATATGATGATTATTATCATGATCTAATATCAACATTGAGTAATTGTAATAAAAAATATTGGACACTTTAATTACTTTCTAAGTTCAAAGCAAATCATTTGTCTATGATGAGGAAGAAAAGATGTTGGGAGAATCAGGGTTCGAACTTTAGAGAATATGTTGTTGGGAAGTAGTGGCGGAATTTGAAGTAAAAATTTGAGGGGGCTAACTTAAATTTTTGAAAAATTTGGAGGTTTAAACGAAAATTTTTAAAATATTTGAGGGTTTAACTAAAAATTTTAATAATTTTGAGATATTTAACAAAAAAATTAAAATTTTTGAGATAAAATTTAATTAAAAATATTGAAGTTTAATAAGAATTTTTAAAAATTTTGAGGATGCAAATTAAAATTTTCAAAAATTTTAGGGACAAAATTCGAATTTTCCAAAATTTTGGAGGGGTCATGGCCCCACTAGCCCCTCTTACGACCCGCCCCTGTAATGGGAAGTAAAATCAACGAATTCCGAACATGAATTATAAAATAAACATGTATTATACAAAAAAAACAAAAAACATATTTTCATTAAAAAATTGTAACTCAAGGATAATTGGATAAATGACGATTGCTTAATATTACCGACAACAGTCAACAGGTTGATCTAGTGGGATAAGATATTGGATCCCTTAAATAAGGTAAGTAGTTCGAATCCTGACATTGTGAATGAAGCAAATTAAATTAGGAGGCGTCCTATTATGGACCTCTGCAATATATGAGCCGAATTAGTCAATCAATGAACTGAATACTGTAATTAATCTGAAAAAAGAGCTTAATATTAAATCTTAATTTCTTTTTGCAAATTGCGAAGAACAGTGGTGAAATGGATCTGTTACCTAATCAGCTGGGAATCCCAGTGGAAAACAAAAACTGAAAAAGGGTTTATTATATTTTCCTGAAATTAAAAAGAAAAGGATTAAATTATCAATTTGTTTTATTAATTCAAAAACAATTATCAATTTGTTTGCCACTAATATATAAAACAAAACAGAGAAACGTTGGTTAGTCTGTTTCTCTTTTGGTTTCATATTCTCCCCTGCAACGCATCATCCCATTTTCTCATTGCAAAATATTTTCCTTTTGAGTTTTCCCGGAAAATTTTCCATACCTCATTCATCAGTTCATTTCCCAGATAAGTCTATTTCATCTTTCTTGAATTTCTCTTTCTCTTCTTTTTAAAGGAAGCTTTTGTTTTTCTAGCTGAAGTTAAGGATTTGGGGTTTGTTTT
The DNA here is from genome assembly GCA_958450335.1 of Hibiscus tridactylites. Taxonomy (NCBI): domain Eukaryota; kingdom Viridiplantae; phylum Streptophyta; class Magnoliopsida; order Malvales; family Malvaceae; genus Hibiscus; species Hibiscus tridactylites. The sequence goes on along the minus strand of OY288286.1, from coordinate 74,847,915 downwards.
GTTTCTCTCTGAATTGGGATTTGTTAATTCTTTGTTTTAAAAGTGTGAATTCTTGGTTTGGAGGGATAAAGATACTATTTTTTCTTTCTATTTTCATTTTCTGGGTGATTTATGTTTTGTGCTCCCATTTTAGATTAGAGGTAGAAATTTAAGTTTTTGGAATTATGTTAGTTGATTGAGTGATTGGCACCCAAAATTTCAGGTTTTGTTAGGAAATAATTTCTGGGTTTTGATGGTTTTATTTGCCTAAATCCTAATTTAAAGCTGTTTGGCAATTACTGAATTAGATTTAGGGGTAGTGATTTGTTTTTCTTAATTAGATTTAGGGTTTTGTTTTGAAATTGTTGAATCTGCAATGGGGAAGCATAGTGTAAAGAATAAGAAGCAAATAGGGAAAGCTGTTGATAGTAATGTGAAGCAGAGCAAAGTTGGAGATAACAGTTCGAAACCGAACAATTCGGACATGGCGATTTTCGTTTCCATGTCTCGAGAATTGAAGGAAGAAGGGAACAAACTGTTTCAGAGGAGGGATCATGAAGGGGCAATGGTGAAATACGAAAAGGCCCTGAATTTGCTTCCGAAGAATCATGTCGATGTATGCCATATTCGGAGCAATATGGCTGCATGTTATATGCAGATGGGATTAAGTGAGTACCCCAGGGCAATCCATGAATGCAATTTGGCTTTAGAGGTAACACCTAAGTATAGTAAGGCTCTCCTAAAGAGGGCGAGGTGTTACGAGGCTTTGAATCGGTTCGAATTAGCTTTTAGAGATGTGAATACGGTTCTCAACATGGAGCCAAATAACATTATGGCATTGGAGATTTCGGAGAGAGTAGGAGCTACACTTGAGAAAAAGGGGTTACGGGTGAATGCTACCGTGATTGAATTGCCTCCGGAATATGTTGAACCTCTAAGTGCTTCGCAAGCTTCGAAAGTTGTAAAAGAGAAAACCAAGAAGAAGAACAAGAAGAAGATCGATAAAGCGGGAGACAACAATGCTGTGGAGCCAGTTCAGGAGAAGAAGGTTGACGAAAACGTAGATGAAAAGAAGGCTGAAGACAAACTGGTTGTAGAGGAGATAATCAGCAATAAAATGGAAGGAGAACTAAAGAAGACTGTGAAGTTGATTTTCGGTGAAGATATAAGATGTGCTCGGTTGCCACTTAATTGCAGTCTTTTGCAACTACGAGAAGTTATTCACGAACGATTTCCTAGCTCGAGAGCAGTTCTTATCAAATACAGAGATGAGGAAGGTGATTTAGTCACAATCACCAGTGATGAAGAACTGAGATTGGCAGAAGTATCAGCAGTATCACAGGGTTCCCTGAGGCTGTATGTCGTAGAAGTCAATTCCGAGCAGGATCCATTCTTCGAGAGATTCAAGCGTGAGGAAGTTCACAATCTTGATGTAAAACAAAGCAAGGCAATTGAAAATGGGGATGCCAACAAAGTTAAGGAAGCAAGAAAAGATTCGTGCTGCATAAATGACTGGATAATCGAGTTCGCCCAACTGTTCAAGAACCATGTGGGGTTTGATTCAGATGCATACTTGAATCTTCATGAACTCGGTATGAAGGAATATTCCGACGCGATGGAGGATACAGTTACAAGTGAAGAGGCCCAGGACCTTTTCAGCAGGGCAGCTGAGAAGTTTCAAGAGTTGACAGCATTGGCATTGTTCAACTGGGGAAATGTTCATATGTCCAGGGCAAGGAAGAGGGTGTACACCACGGACGATGGCTCGAGAGAATCTGTACTCGAGCAGATCAAAACTACCTACGATTGGGCACAAGTAGAATATACCGAAGCAGGTAAGAGGTATGAGGAAGCACTGAGAATCAAACCCGATTTCTATGAAGCTCTTCTAGCTCTAGGGCAACAACAGTTTGAGCAGGCAAAGCTTTCTTGGTATTATGCAATTGGTAACAATGTTGATATCGAAACTTGGCCTTCCGAGAAAGTGCTGCAACTTTATAACAACGCCGAGGAAAATATGGAAAAGGGATTGCTACTCTGGGAGGAGGTACAAGTACAACGCCTGCATGAGCTTTCCGATCCAAAGAAGGAACAAAACCAGATGCATAAAATCGGATTGGATGGTTTATTAAAAGATATATCAGCAGATGAGGTTGCTGAGCAGGCTGACAACATGAGTGCTCAAATAAACCTTTTATGGGGTACCATACTTTACGAGCGTTCGATCATGGAATTCAAACTAGGGCTACCAGACTGGCAAGAATGTTTGGAAGTGGCTGTTGAGAAATTCGAACATGCTGGAGCTTCTCCTACGGATATAGCTGTTATGGTAAAGAACCATTGCTCAAATAACAATGCGCTTGAAGGTAACTTATTGCTTGAAATTCGTAACTTTGAATCGGCATCTGACATATGTATATGCCTTAGAAGCCTAACTTATTTTTGTCATTGCAGGTTTAGGGTTTAAGATCGACGAGATAATACAAGCATGGAATGAGATGAATGAAGCTAAAAACTGGCAGATCAAGATTTCATCATTCCGACTAGAACCATTACTTCGACGTCGAGTTTCAAAAATTTATCATGCATTGGAGCTTGCATGAGATGTATAGTCCTGAATATCTTTTAGGTAAGCTGCTGCAATTGACCTCTGAAAAATATGAATATTTTCTTCCTATGCTTTCTACATGTTGTAACCCTATACTCGAAACTATCACACGTATTTCGATTGTCCTGTCACTTACAATTACATGTTTATTCACCATTATTACCTTGTTCTAAGAAAACTGTATGCAGTTCGTTTTAAGCATTCATTGACAGGAATAACATCCGGTCGTCTCCCCTGCAGGTTTTCTTTATTTTTCATTCAGATCAAGCATCAGCCTTGAAGTTTCATATTCAAAGGAGAGAGTGCTATAATTCTTTAAAGTGTTTGATTGATTTCTTTAGTCGAGAAATAGGTTTGGAATAATACATAGAAGTCCGGGGACGATTCGAACCACCAGCAGCAGCAGGGATTTCATTTTTGTTGATTGGTTTCAGCTTTTGCCTTCATCAGTTTCCTCCTTCAAAGAAGCAGAATATATACAGACACAGTGAGTACATTGTTTGTAATAATTTATAGATTTGATATTTGGTTTAAACTGATTAATTTGTTATTTATAGGTGCAAGTTTTTTTTTGGAATATATGTGATTGAGGATTGTTGATTTATATATTATTTCGTTAAAAATAAATAAATTATTATTATTTCAATAGCAAACAATTAATGAAACTATTTACATCGTTCCATACTTCACATCAACCCCAAATGAATTACTTTCGACTTTCAAGCACACCCCGGATTGTAAAACCATTGAAAAAATGCGACAAATCGGAAGAATTAGGCACCCATAAACTCGGAACAAAAACGATGAGCGACTGATGGATCAACAAAATCTGAAACCGGATGTACCTAAGCTTGTAATACGATGCACATCATCACCTTTCAACTTATCTGGATGTGAATATTGTGAAGTTGCGACGGTATTGGATGCTACTCCATCCACGACCAAGATCCGATCCCAAAGGCTCGCTCTCAGCTTTTCACTTTGCTGTGGTTAATGGCTGCAGTGTGAAGAATGAACATGGCCATGATGTGCATTGGTGTTGCTAGAATTCACATGCAAAGCTATATGGCCGTTACTGTTCGCCGGAGAATGCAAATCTCTGTTTTGCAAGTTCGGTTCCATTGACATTTGTACCATCCCAGTACCTTCAGGATCTACTGAATCTTCAGTAATCGACACGTCTTCATGGTAGCCGTTGATCAGGAAATCAGAGCAGTTTTTCCAGCATCCATGATCATATGGATTTCTAAATTGACCATCGGCACCCCTAAGGTAACTATAGCGCACGATATTTGCCATTTCGTTTGTTGTTATATTCCGAGATATCTGTAGCAATTAATCATGTTCAACAGAATGGAGTTAGACAATCAATTTTTAAACAATACCTCAAGAGTTCCCATACAGGTAAAGGACAATATCTCAAGCATACCTGAAAAGCCTGTGAAATAGTTAATGCTGCTGCTCCGATTAAGAGGAGAATATCCGCAATAAAAAATGATAATGCACCGATATGATGAGTACGAGCATGGTTCAACAATGGTGAAAAGGTGGATGGAGCCACCGGATCCGTCAAGATTCCTGTATATGACAAGAACACATTCATAGGGACATTCAAGGAGGAAAAAGATTACTATGCTAACCTTGGAAAATAGTTTGAACTTGGAATTTGAATAAAAGGCATACTTGTCATAGAAACTCCACCGGTAATCAACATTGCTGAAACTTCTAAAACAATGAAAATAAAGAAATCCCATTTGTTTTTCTGCAACACGACCAAATGAAACTAATCACCAGATACCGACATTTTCTATATTTTTGAAGAGAAAAGTCGATGTATAAGAGCATTCAAGTCCCTCAATTTGATTGTATAATTGAAGTATATGATGTTAAATATGTAGCAAAAGATATTACAGCCAACACAATTTTTGACTCATCTTATCAGAGTACCTTGCCAACACAATTTGCCACCCAAGGGCAATGATGGTCAAATTGTTCGACACAACGATCACAGATGGAGCAGTGTTTCGCACGAATAGGCCTGACAATCTGACGATATAACAAAATAACAACACAACAATCAGAGAAAGCGGAAATTATCGAACGAGTAATGTATAGACGAGAAATGCTAGATTTGGCAAGAACCTTGCATGTTGTGCATAGCTGAGACCAATTTCCAGCTAGCAAAGCAGGATTATTTACCTCAATCTTCAGTAAGGGTTCCTAGCAGAAATAAAGAATGAATGTTCTATAGTGAGAAACTGTATCAATCAAATTTCAGAAAGGCAAAAGATTAACATCGAACAAAAACCAGTTAAGCTTAATAAGTAAAACCGAACGCACATCATCTTTGATATCTTGATGATCATGGACATTCCTCTTGATGAAACCGGGATCCTTGCTGCAGAGAGAAAAAGAAATGGGAACATACTGATAAAAGATAGCAAGCCAATGTCCAGAAAAACTTTATTCAGTGTCATAACAGCCTAAAAGACTTTTGAAAGAAAATAAAAACAAGTCCATGTCAAAGAATATACCTGCTACACCTATAAAACCAAACCAAACCAGCAGAATCTACAAAAACACCCAACCATGCCAGAAAGGCGAATCGAGCAGTCAACTTTGGCAGATTTGATGCTGCAATAAAAGTCCAAAGCCACAAATAAATAGGTAATGAAGAGAGACAGATACAGTCTTGACAGTATGGAACAATTAACTTTCATGAAGACATGTTACTTGGACTCGGGTGTGAGTGCGGGTATGTTCGATTTTTTTTCTATTTATTTGGGGAGTCAAAACCCCATAACCATGTCCAAAATGTAACAGAAGGGTACCTAAAAGAAGAGTAGGAGCAATATAGTCATGAAGAGATCAAGAGACACACCCAATATGACAGATTGAATATAGGTCCCCAGAAGTAGCAAGTTAAGGCTTAAAAGAACCGGCGCAAATCCTAACTTTGAAAGTTGTCTAAGGCAGCTGTTCCCATTACATCGATTTTCGTGTAACCTTCTAGCATTTCCCTGCAGAGTTGGATGTTTAAGAAACACAAGTAGGTTGGGGCATAACTCGGTTGATTTCATAAGCATATCATCTTCGCAATTAAAACAGAACAACAAATAAGAGACAAATTAAGCCACCTCTAGGGAAATTCGACAGATTTTCACGAGACAACTAACAAGACCAATCAAAATCAATTATAATTGCCTCTAAATATTTCTCATAGTAAAGGCACAATATTTCGAATGCACGATCATGTTTAGTCTATACAAGGAAAGCAAAAGGGTTAAGTTATCCAACAACAGAAACAATAGTTATTTGACAACTCCCAGCTCCATAAACCTGGTTGCAGCATAAACAAGGAGAAGAACATTTTGAGTTAGTGTATGCATATGGCTTCATCATTCCAAGATGCTCCCGAAAAATTAAAATGGACAAAGAATACAATTTTCTCCTTTATGTAATGATTATGACCCCCCCCCCCCTTTTCATGGTATTCTTATCAGTAATTAACCCCTGACAATCTTTATGTGGGCAGCAGATGAAGCTAGAAATGCCTTTCATTCAGCCCAAGGCACTCATGACTCATGAGTCAACACTAACAACAAAGAGCTTAAACTGTGTAAGGTTGAAAATAAGAACAAATAAAATATATAACGAATTATTCATCGAAGAATAATCGTTAGCCAAGTTAAAATGGTATTGAACCTACAAGTAAAAATGCAACTTTTCTGTGATTCTTTTCAGAAGCAAGCTGTGCAGGTGTAAAACCAGAATTATCAGTGACCCCCAAGCCCTCCTTGCTAGCCTGTAGTAAAACCGTGCAAGCTTCTAGATTACCCTTAATAGCTGCCCAATGAAGAGCGGTGCAACCTGATATAAAGATGAATCATGGTTAACTGAGCAAAATTATGCATGCAATCTTATATTTCGAATTCCCTTATAAATGGTACTTTCAATCTGAGAATTAGAAAATTACCCTCTTTGTCTTGACGTCCTCTATGTGCACCGAGAAATAAAAGAAGACGTAAGCAGTCAATAAAACCTTTATAAGCAGCCCTAGTGTTGCCCATATTGAAAGGAAGTCAGAAAAAAATAATAACAGAGCTAACACTTGTAAACTTCATTACTACAACCAACCAATTCTAGGCAAAGAAAACAAAATGAACTAATCAAAATATGTAATCAAACTTGATATAATAATTCGAAAGAGATTTCAATAAGGAAAGTTGAACACAAATCTAAAACTATTTGACATTAAGTGAATAAGAGTAAGGTGTATGTAGAAGAACTCCACATGTACCAGTGCAAAGGGCTCCGCCCCTCATTATCGGGAACATCAGGGTCAGCATTCCATTTTGAAACAACATGATAGAGAAAGGCAGTCTGACCATATTGCGTAGCAACATGTGTTACCTGCAGAAAATTACAAAAAATTAAGTATGCATCCATCTGGAGGTTGAAATAAAAGCAAGAAATGAACCAATTTGACCGATCGATTATAAATCCACGATTCGAAAAACATATAAGAATGTTTTTGAGCATTAAACTAAGAAGTTGGAACTCATTTGAGTCATATAACACATGTTCCTGCCCAATATGGTCAGAGTCCTAGAATCCGGTAGCCATACATGTCATGTTTCACATGTTATAGTAAGTAGCAACAACAACATTAAAATTGACCACATTGAAGAAAAACTAACCCGGTAGCCATACATGTCATGTTTCACATGTTATAGTAAGTGGTAACAACAGCATTAAAATCGACCACATTGAAGAAAAACTAACCCGGTAGCCATACATGTCATGTTTCACATGTTATAGTAAGTGGTAACAACAGCATTAAAATCGACCACATTGAAGAAAAACTAACCCGGTAACCAAAGATGTCTGCAGCATCCACCCGAGCACCCTCTTGGAGTAAAACTTCGGCAACTTGTATCGAGCCTCGTACCGCACTCCAGTGCAAGGCCGTCTGCCCACTGCAATCTTTCGCATTAACATCTCCACCATGCTAGCAAATCGAGAGAACCCGGAAATTAGTCAGCTTTATATAATAGAAGATTCAAGCATGCATTCCCAAAATCCAGTTCAGCATTGCCATTATAATGCATTTCAATAAACATTCTAAAGGAAAAACATTACATTTTTCAGAATTCAGACGTCAAATAAACCCAATACACTCAACGAATGTTCAAAATGAAAAATTCCCAACTCTAACAAAGAATGCCAATACAGAAAATTCATCAAAAAACCACAATTTGAAACCAAATAGATAAAAAAAAAACCTCGATTGTATACTGGGCAATGGCGGTTCTGTTATTCAAAGCGGCCCATTGGAGGGCATAGTAACCGAGGGAATCAGGCACGGAAACAGAGCAACCCTTGTGCTCGACCAACCTCTGAAGCTTCTCCAAATCGCCATAAGCGGCGGCGGTATATACATCGTTCTTCAAGCTTTCATCATTGCCGGCAACCCCGTCGTGCCCTTGCCCATTTGTTACGGCGGCGCCCGATTGCTTCAATGGCTGAACCTCTTCCTCCACCACCTCGATCTCCGACGACATCTCTCAAAAACCAACGATTTAAAAATAACTAAATTTACTAAAAACAATTTCTTTTTTCACGTTCTTAATTTTAATTTGATTCTCAAAACGATTTTTGTTTTTTGTTTTTTCTCTTCAATGGAGATGCGCGGGTTGGATCAAAGTTTGGATTTTGAAGAAATTAAAAACATATATGAGTTTAAGGTCGAGTTTGATTCAATAAATTTAGAAACATGTTTTTACTATTTTAAAGATTAAAAATATTTACATTCTCAATTAAATTAAAATTTAAATCTTTTTACCATTTAATTCATAATCAAAGTCGAATTAGTTCCATAGAATTGTTTATGAATCGTGCTAAATGGAGTCTATGTATATGTATGCATGCATGCAAAAGCTGAACAATTTAATTCAACTTGGGTTGTTTATTATTTAGTCCTTTATATTTTTAATTTTTTTAATTTAACCTCTTTAAAAATTTAAAATATTTTTATTATGCTTCAAAAAATTTAAATATTTTCAAGTATGCCCCTTAAAATTCTTAAAAGTTTTTCTAAAGTATTATTTTATTTGAAAATTTTGGATAAATTCGTCCGATCCATTTTTCTGCTAGACGATTTATTCGGTTTGTCTGTTCGTTCATCTATTTTATTCATTTGCTCGTCTATTTGTTCGTCTAATATGTCTTCGCCTAATACGTTAGTTTGGTCCAATCATTAGTCCAGTATGGTCGTCCGTCCATCTACGTCAATCAATCTGTTCATTCACATCAGTCAGTTCGTCCATTTGCTCTATTTATTTGTCTGTTCTGTACGTCTGACGTTCTCCCACACTCCTTCTGATCGATATCCTCAACGATGTACTGTGATAAGAGATGGTCCTGACATTCTCCCACACTTCCTCTATCGATGTCCTCATCGATTTAGTCCAGCAGATGATCCTAATATTCTCCTGCACTTTTTCTATCGATGTCCTCATCGATTTAGTCCAGCAAAAGATGATCTTAACATTCTGTCCGTCAGTTATTCGAATTTAAAAACTAATCTATTAATTTTTAAAAATTTTGAGTTGAGTCAATACGAGTAGAATATTATCATTTCGAATCGAGTGAAATAATTTTTTTTAAGTCGAGTAAGTTTTATCCGATGCCCACCCTATTTATATCTGGAAAAAGAAACAAGAAAAGTTAGAAGTCTGGGGTAATTGTTTTCTTGGTCTTCGAACGTTACTCTCCAAAAGAGAAGCTTTTTCGTCTTTTAATTTCGGATAATTTACTACATTTTGTTTCAATTCATTACAATGGGGAAGAGAAAGAGAAGTTCCCAACTCAGTAATCTCCACCCTCCTTCTTATTCGGGTATGTTTCTCTTTCTGGATTCATATTTTGTTTCAACAAAAAAAGAGTTAATTTTTTGTGAAAGAGTTTGTAAATGAGAATTTTTACTCAATTTTGTAAACAATCGGTGCTACAATCCCTGAGAAAAGAAGTAAAATCCCCCTCCCCTTCTTCCCATTTCAATTTTGTTAAGAAAAGGAAATTGGGGTTTTCAGATTTGATATGGATTATGTAGTAAAATTCTGGGATTTTATGCATTATGGGATTTGAAGTGGAAAGGAGTTTACTTTGCTAGTCAATAGGCTGGAACCTTGAATTCAGAAAGTAAGGGCATGACCATATCATATAGTAGCTAGATCATATTGACCTGCTTGCTAGTATTATGTAGCAAACTGTTGTGCTTGTACATCCTCCTTAAAGGTTCATCAAATTCAAATCATGGCCAAGTGAGCCTTGATTCGGGTTTTTTCGGTCTTTAGGCCTTCGATTTTTAGTTGACCATCTGTTTGTTTATGTTTGAAAGGAAGCTGCAATAGTGTTTCTTTTCTGTTTCGTTTTTACTTGTAGCTCTTTCGCAACCCGCTATGTCCTTTTCTGCATTCTTATCAGTATTCTTAGTTTTAAGTAGTTCTGTTCTGTAATCCTGATGTGGTTAGATGCTATGTTTCTGAAACTCGGGTGTGATTGTTGGACAAGGGAATGTGTCCCGCACGAGTGTGTTTAATCTTTTCCAAGTTTTCCTTATATTGAAAGGTACTTAAAGGGTCGTAGCCGTGTCCAAGCATATGTCGCATATAGGTACTTCAAGAAAATTGAGTAGTCGCAACCCGCTACGTCCTTTTCTGCATTCTTATCCATATTCTTAGTTTTAAGTAGTTCTGTTCTGTAATCCTGATGTGGTTAGATGCTATGTTTCTGAAGCTCGGGTGTGATTGTTGGACAAGGGAATGTGTCCCGCACGAGTGTGTTTAATCTTTTCCAAGTTTTCCTTATATTGGAAGGTACTTAAAGGGTCATAGCCGTGTCCAAGCATATGTCGCATATAGGTACTTCAAGAAAATTGAGAAGTCGCAGCAACGCTGATTAGATGAGATTTTGGTGATTTTCTTGGTCTCAGTACATGAAATATGTTCATGTGATGGAAGTTTTGGCCTATCTTCTTCTTATTAATCTAAAATAGCTAGGAATTCTCCCTTATGTATTTAATTGTAAACGATTAGAATGAGAGTAATCACTGTACCTTTTGTTGCTTGTTGCAGAGGACATGCCGTGCTCGTCTGGGACAATGTTATTATCTAAAGAGGTTTTGTTTGGTTCCTCGTTCATCTTTCCCCAGTGTTTCCTTTATTTTTTTTTAAATCTATAGTTCTGAGACATTTTTTATGCTTTTCTTCCTCCATCGATTTGTCAACTGAATGATCTGTGCTTTTTTTGTTGAATTTCCCCTCTCCTTTTGTTGATTTCTTTTATAGCATTCTTCGAATTTGGGTGCTGGCATTGATGTTGAAGATAGTTCTTCGAAGCTCCTTAATTCCAACTCTTCTGTTGCTCATCACCATTACGATCTGGGGCATTCGATACTTTTAAAAAGATCACGCCATTACTATGGTCATCACTACTCACGCCGAAACTCCGTCAAGCTTTCAAATCCATCAACTTCTCGTGGCCTGATTAGTCCTCTACGTGATGAGAGATTATCCTTCAAGTTTGCTCAATACAAACCTGAGTCAGGACACCGTGCAGGTTGTATGTATCTTTATTTCACCCCTACAATATGTTCCGTAGCATATCAACATGCATATTATCATCGGGGAAATCTTTTTTTATCTCTTCATGATCATTACATCAGGAAACTCAGCAAATTTTAGGAATTCATGTTTGTTTAGATTAAAGAATTGGATTATTTCACCTTCAGTCTCGGCCATTGACTTCAGTTTACGAACTTCTGCAGATGGTAGGGAAAAAGCATTTGGCTTTGGCAGACCAGAAAGAATTAGGTCTAGTTCATTGGTGATGGATGCAGTATCACCGGACAAGGTGAAGGCAGTTTGTGGCGTATGTCAAAAGCATTTCATACGGAAACCTTATTGTCTCGGAAATTCGCCGGCTTCTGGTGAATCTTCGGTTGTGGCAGTTCTAGTTTGTGGCCATGTATACCATGTAGATTGTTTGGAAGGGAGAACAGGCTTTGAGGACAGACATGACCCGCGGTGCCCGTTATGTTCAGCATCACCATCAATAATTTGATATTTTTAGCAAAAAAAAGTGATCGTAGAAATGTCGGTGCATACTATAATACTATTTTAGGGTATAAATATAGGGTGTTTGTGTATGATCTAAGCTGAAGTTTTACAGATTCGGATCATAACCATGCAATTGTATTGCTAATGTTACAGCTAGTTGGCAGCCATTAGAGCTTGAAAATGCTCATCCTGTACCTTTAAACCCTATTTATTTGGCAAGCATGAAGCAGCAGTATAGTTTTTTTAATCAAACTGATCAAATTAACTCCATTAATAAAAAAGATGATTTCATTTATTTTAGCGGAGTACGATACGGCACATCGGATAAAAAGTATGAACTTACTGCAAAAGGGAACGTGACAACCTACACGTTCGACACATACCGTTCTAGATGTATTCATTGTGTTCTTGTTGATGGCCTTGAGGTACATGAATGGCTAAACTTACAAGGATGAACTTTGAGTTAAGTTCGGATTTCAACTTATAATTGTTTATGGTTTCTCAGTTTGATACTAAGTACTATTACAAGATTGGACATGGTAAATCTGCACAAGAATTCTGGTTTCAAACACCTCCGATGATCGGTCCGGGTGTTCCTTGCAAATTTGGAATCATTGGTGAGTGTTTTCCTCTATACACGCTTATCCGACACTAATATCCGAGTCTGAATAATACTTGAACATACTTGTGTGTTTGTTGCAGGTGATTTGGGACAGAGAATTACATGGGGAGTGGAGCAGAGTGTGTGCTGTTTCTGGGAGATCTTTCGTATGCCGATAAATATAATATCAGTGATCTTCTTGGCGCAAGGTGGGATGCATGGGGTCGGCTCGTCGAGAATAGTACTGCATATCAGCCTTGGATCTGGATTACAGGGAATCATGAAATAGATTTCCTGCCTTGGATGCATGAATTTACCATGTTTAAAACGTTTCTCCATCGATATCGTACACCTTATTCGGCTTCCAGTAGCAGCAGTCCTGTGTTCTATGCTATTAGGCGTGCCTCTGCTCATATAATTGTGCTATCAAGCTACTCTCCATTCGGTATATTCTTCTCTTCCATTGTTCCTTTCTGGTTATTTATGTTACTCTGACTCTTCGTTTTTATTGAAGTACTTGTATTCGACATCTAAGTCCATTGCATACATGGAAAAGAAGCTCGAATACCCGAGTTTGATTAACATTGTTGTTTTCTGTTGTGATAGTGAAATATACACCTCAGTACTGGTGGCTCTATGAAGAATTAAAGAGTGTTAACGGGACGGAGACCCCGTGGCTCATTGTTCTTATGCAGATCATTTCATGGAGGGTGAACCTATGCGAGCAATGTTTGAAGAATGGTTCATCAATTATAAAGTCGATGTAGTCTTTTCCGGTCATGTGCACGCTTATGAAAGAACTGTATGCTTCTTTCCCTTGTAACTTTTTCACTTGCCATTTCTGCTGCAAGCATGCATCCATACTCAATTTATGTATTTCCTGGGAAAATTGTGTTTTCCCTGTCAACTTTCAGTATCGAATCTCAAGCGGTGCATGTTACCCTGTACACAACGAATCAGCTCCTGTTCACATCACTGTTGGTGATGGCGGAAATCAAGAAGGTTTAGCAAAGTAAGTTAAGATTCATGGCTCGAATCGATTCTTCATTTTTGTTCAAGTATCTGATGCTTATCCGGATATAGAAACATGGTGTTCACTATTCTCTAACGATTAAACTTTAAGGAATCGCATTTCTCATTGTGTTTAGCATATGTGTTTTGGGTGTTGTAGCTTGATGGAACCTCAAGCACTTTACTCTGCATTCCGGGAACCGAGTTATGGCTATGCGACACTGGAGATCAAGAAAAGAACATATGCACTCTATACCTGGAACCGAAATGATGATGGGAGCAACGTGGCAGGTGACTCATTTGTATTTATCAATCAGTACTGGTGAGTATGATTAGCCATATCCAACATATCCGATCGAATATGTGCCGAATATAGATGTTGTCCTTGAAACAATCATATATGTGATCGAATTCAAAACATAATTAACTTAGAACTGTTTGCTTGCACGAAAAGTAAAGTGCAAGAAATAGAGGTGAGGAAGCAGAATTTGAGTGTGCTGGGAAAGGGTCTGAATTGACGAAATCCATACGCTTCATACGAGAAATTCGAGTAAAAAATATTAATTAATGCAATTGTTGACATTAACTCTGATAATAAAATTACAAATTATACAAGAAATATAATCTTCTTATAGTGAAATTTTGTCAAGCAGTACCAGAGATGATATATGTATTTCCAGAATATCTGTTTCATTAAGAAGCAGTACGCCCCAGCACACTCAGATTATGCTTCATCAGTGTTCTTTCTCGCACATTACTTGACCTGCAAGCAAACAATTCCGAATTAAATTTGTTTCGAATACTTGATCTGCATAAATACTAGTTGAATACCATAAAAAGCTGCATCAACGGCAAACTAGAGCAAGAAATGGTTAGTCATACTCACCAGTACTGATTGTGCAACACAAATGAGTCGGTTGGCACTTTTTTCCCTTCATCATTTCGGTTCCAGTGATAGAGTGCATGTGTTCTATTCATGATCTCCAGTGTCGAATGGCCGTAACTCGCTTCCCGGAACGCAGAGTAATCTGGTTGGGGATCTCTAAATCTACAACACCAAAGTATATAGTGAATCCTTGAAAGATTCTATGTCGGAGCTTGTATTTAAAGAAAAATGAAGAATCGGTCTACGAATCTTAACCTACCTTCCCGCTAAACCTTCTTGATTTCCACCATCTCCAACAGTGATGTAAACGGGAGCCGATTCGTCTGGTACAGGGTAACGTTCACCACTTGATACATTGTACATTATATTCGAGATTCGATGCTGAAAGTTCATAGGCAAAGTACATGAGCATCTCTCCCAGAAAAATACCAATAAACATAGTATATATACAACACTTGAGTTTACCAGAAAAATACCACTTGATACATTGTACATTATATTCGAGATTCTATGTTTGATATTTCAGATTATTCATGATTCTATCACGACAACCGAGGGTTGAAAATACCGGAAGGATTATAAATGTTGGGATTCGAAGTTCGAACTCCATACCTAAGCTCTTAAGCATGAATGCATGGATCAATAGAGCATATCATGCAATAGCTTGGCAGCAAAAATGGTTAGTGAAAAAGTTGTAAGGGAAAGAAGCATACAGATCTTTCATAAGCATGGACATGACCGGCAAAGATTACATCAACTTTATGACGGATGAACCATTCTTCAAACACGGATCGCATACTCTCACCCTCCATGAAATGCGCTTCGTTACTATTGTAGATCGGAACATGCATAAGAACAATGAGCCATGGGGTCTTCTTCCTGTCAACATTCTCTAATTCTTCCTTGAGCCATATGTACTGAGGTGTATATTTCACTATTACAACAGAAAACAACAATGTTAATCCGACACAGGTATTCAGGCGTTTCCCATATCATTAAACCCGTGTCCATGTATGCATCGGACATGGATGCCGAGTAGTACAAGTGCTTAAATTAAGAGTCAAGAAAGGATACCAAATGGAGAGTAGCTCGATAGCACAATTATATGAGCAGATGCACGCCTAATAGCATACCACATAGGACTGCTGCTTTTAGAAGCCAAGTAAGGTGTAGGATATCGATGGAGATACGATTTAAACGGTACAACTTCGTTCTGCACACGGTTTTCAGAATTCTCTCAATGTTAAAAGCAATGAAAACCAATGATTCTAAAACTAATGCTTGTTGAATGCTTTAATTACCATGTAAGGCATGTATTCGATTTCATGATTTCCGGCGTTCCAGATCCAAGGCTGATATGCAGTACTTTTCTCGACAAATCGACCCCATGAATCCCACCGTATACCAACATCATTATACTTATATCTATCAGCATAAGAAAGATCTCCCAGAAACAACACACTCTGTGCTCCACTCTCCATGTAATGCTCAAGTGTGGAGAGTGAATTATATGTCTGTCCCAAATCACCTACAACATATACACACAAATATATTTAAAGGCTATTCAAACTCGGATATTAGTGTCAGATACGTGTAAATGTTCGAATAATCACCAATGATTCCGAATTTGTAAGGAACATCTGGACCAATCATCGGAGGCGTTTGAAACCAAAATTCCCTTGCAGATTCCCCATTCCCAATCTTGTAATAGTACTTAGTATCATACTGAGAAACAATGAACAAATGAATAGAAATCCGAATTGAACTCATAATTCATCCTTGTAAGTTTAGCCATTCGCGTACCTTAAGGCCGTCGACAAGAACATGATGAATATATCCAGAACTGTATTGGTAAAAGGTATAGTTTGTCATTCTCCCTTCTGCAGTAAATTCATAATTTTTATCTGATGTGCCATATTGTACTTTGCTGAACCCCGGTTCATCAAACGTGACCCACGAGATTATTACAGCGTTTCCATCGTAGTTCCCTTGTGTTATATGCACCTGCAGTTGAAATAACATGCATTTTAGAAACACGCGACAGGGGAAAGGATCGGAATAGAAGCCGGTATACGACAACAGATGGAGGTTAAGATGCCTTATTAGACTAATGTAGGAAGCATTACTTGTTGTGGAGCATTGTGCCCCCGGGGAACTGCAAATACTTCGTGATCGAGAGGGATGTCGACCGCCGGAAACTCCTTTCGAATGAAGCTACTCGTGATACCAGCATTCACATTGTTGACAGAGTCCAATAAAACAAATGATGTTAATATGAGTTGAAACAGCAGCATCTTAGTGACCCCCGGCATGATTCTTGATCAATCAACCAACAACCATGCGGCTTCTGCATTCAAAATCGAACAAATTCAAGAAACAATCTACATATAGTAAACATTATTACATGAAAATTCCAATAACAGATGCTCAAAGCTTAAACCATTTAGCTATGGTTAAACATAAAATGGAACCAGGAACCTAAGTATCTGCTAACTACATTGTCCTGCCCTAACTAACTATCTGTTGTCCAAATCCATGGTCGGCATTGCCTTAATATAAATCATTTATAGATTAAAATCAAACACCCTTCTGAAAACAAATCATTTCTCAACTTCTAAATACAATCAAAGCTAACAATCCCAACAAACATATGATTAAAGATGGGATCTTATATATATATATATATATGAAAAATTGGAAAATGGAAACTATCTGGAAACCAATAATTTGGATCACACTTAATGCAACAACAATGAAAAGCAACAAGAACAAGATCACTAATACACAAAAGGTAAAGAATAAAGATTCTAACATTTATTAACAAAACGATGAAACCAAAAGAATGAAAAAAGGACAAACCTTTAGAGGGGAAAAAACCAAGTTTTGAAAGGCAATGAATGGAAATGCGTGGTCTTCTCTTCAGCTTAAATAATGGATAAGGGGGGTGGCGTGGCGTAGGTTAAGGGAGTGGGGGACTGTAATGATACGGGGTAGCGTACGTTAGTGGGGGGACCCCTTTTGGCGTTGTCTTAAGAACAATATCTTCTGGTTGGCTAAGGTTGTGCACGTGTCTGTCGGAGTAAAAATGGTTTTTCTTATTGTCGTTTGCAGGGTTGTGATAGAATATATTATATTTGGCATTAAAAATTATAGGATTCCGTTTGATTTTAAAAAGGTTAATCTACACTATAGGTCTGTTTTGTTTTCGATCTGTTTTGTTTTGGTCACTAATTTTAAATTTTTTGTATTTAAATCACTTACATTATCAATTCGTTCTGTTTTGGTCATTCAGCCGTTAACCCTGTTATTTCATTAACAAAAGTTTAAGCTGACTTTTTTAAAAATAAAATAAAAATCAGCTCATCTTCACCAAATTACCACTGCCTCCATCGGCCCACTCTCCTCCACCCAAACAACAAAGGTGCATCTAGGGGTGATAATTAGCCTGGCCGGCTCGCGAGCTATTCGGGCTCGGCTCGGTCAAAGCTCGGCTCGGGCTCAGGCTCGGCTCGAAACCTTAACAAGTCGAGCCGAGCTTACCTAGGCTCGGCTCGAAAAGCTCGTGAACATGCTCAGAATCTACATATGCACTAAAATAAATTATGTGTTTGTATTTTTTTTCATTAGTTAGTTGTTGCTTGATTTTGTATTTTCTTTAATTATGTGTTTGTATTATAAGAATATTTATTGATTATTTGGATTAATCTAATTTTTGGCACTTTTTTCTCTTTCCGGTCATTGAATTTCGTTTTAGTGTTGGTTATAAAAGAGATTTTTAACGAATCTTTTATAAAAAAAACACTATAGCAAAATTTTTTATTTCGAGCCCGAGCCAAGCCCAATAGTATTATTTTTGAGCCGAGCTCGAGCCTAAAATTCCAAACTCGGCGAGCCTCGAGCCCGAACCAAGCCCAATTACACTGTTTCCGAGCCGAACGGAGCCAAATAGCTACCTCATAGAGCATCACCTCCAGCCAAAAGCGTCATTCAAACCTCAAATTTAAATCTTATAACTTTAAATTGTTAAGTCACATTGTCGAAACCTAAATAACTCTCCAACCCCACAATCACCTTGCACCATCACTCAAGCCAAATTTCGTTTCAAATCCTAAACATACAACTCCCAACCCCTAAAAATAGACCCTTGTAAACCAAATTAAAATATCCATTACCCCTAAACCACCTAAATTTTGAAGTTCTAACTTGAAATTTTCAAGTAATATTCAGAAGAAATTTTAGAGAAAAAGAATAATCGATTAAAAAACTCTTATTAATATTTTTATTTTTTAAAATAAAATTCTTTCATTTAATTAAATGAAAGGTAATTGACTTGGTCAACCTGTGTATGTGAGCTGGCTTTTTCATTTAAAAAGTCATTTCAGACTTTCGTTAGTAGGATAACGGGGTTAATGGCTGAAGGACCAAAGCGGAACGAATTGATAACATAAGTGACTTAAATAAAAAAATTAAAATTAGTGATCAAAACAGAACATATTGAAAACAAAAGGGACTTATGGTGTAGATTACCCTTTTAAAAATATCATTTGTTTTTAGTTTTCACCGTCTGTGTATAGAATATTTATCCTTATATTAATTACCTTTAAATGTATAAAATTATATAAATATTTTAGGCTAGTGTTATTTTTTACTCAAAGCTCAAATTCAACCCAACACAAAGTTTAATCTATTAAAAAACACGATTTTATAAGATCGAATAGGATCAAAATCCGTGGATTTCGGGTCCATGCCCAGCCTCGTTGAACATGCTCGTAAATTTTCAGAGATTATTTATCATCAATGATAAAATCTCGTGTTTAGCGTTTTTTTATTGAATTAGGAAATAATTGCCATTATTAAATGATAAAGTAATGAGAAAACGCATATTTTAATAAATTAGAGAAAGGATGAGTCTATCACGTGCGACGAACATTGTTGAATACTACTAACTAATGAACACCGATGAATATCATTAATTTTTTTTAAAATTTTAAAAATTTAAAGGACTAAAATTATAATTAAAATTATCTCTTAAAAAGTAAAAATCAAATTTAATAGTTACTTTATAATATTTTTTAATAGATTAGAATCAAATATATTCAATTCTCTTAAACCCTAATAAAATTAACCTCTTAAAAAATAGAAATCAGATTATTTTTTTAATAAGTTAGAATAAAATATTTTGATCCACTTCTACTTGCGGCAATCAGGATGCCGATTCCAAGATTTTTTTTTTGAATTATTTGCAAGATCATTAAATCGGGATACCTTTAAAATATAGTTATAAAGAAAAAAATCTGCAAATCTGATTTTTTAAAGGGGATGCCAATTTTAAAAAAGTCTGGTATAATTATAATTATTCGCAAGTAATTGAAAGGTTATAATTTAATGGGGTGCCGATTGTAAGAAAAAAATTGAAAGGTTTGTTGCCGATTCTTCAAGATTTTCCCGGACAAATCTGGTATTGGTTCTTTCGAGTTTTCGGCCATGGACATTGACCGCTGTTTCCGGCGAGTATGTAGGAGGCTAGCGGCGGCGTGAATTTGTTAGGGTTTAGGTTTAGTAGAGTTGGGTAAACTGATTTTTATTTTTTTAAATGATTGATTTTGTTAGGGTTTAGGAGAATTAGGTATATTTGATTCTAACCTATTAAAAAAAAATATTATAGAGTAACTATTAAATTTGATTTTTATTTTTAAGAGATAATTTTAATTATAATTTTAGTCCAAAGATTTTTAAAATTAAAAAAAAATTAATGGTGTTCATCGATGTTCATCGTTAGTAGTGTTCAGTAATGTTTGTCGCCCGTTGTAAAATTTTCCTTAGAGAAATGGTGAAATCTATGAATTATTTTATGAACCTTTCTTGTTAGAAGATGAAGTGTAATTTGTTAGATTGTTAAGTTTGTTAATAGTTGGTTGTTAGTTTGAAAAAATTATTAGATGAATTATGTTCACCACGTCGTCCGTGATCTCAACCAATAAAATTTATCTATATTCATTTTTTGTAGGGTAAATTATCACTTTTTTTCTACATATTAATAGAGAATGTATAGTTAATGAGTAATTATTTTGAAGTGAATAGATCTTATTAGTAGGATCATGAATAACACGACCAATAGATTCCATGAAATAATTTCTCGTTAGTTTAGGTTATATAAACTCAATAAGTGTAACTTTTGACTAATATCTTGTAATTTGTTTTCAATACATTTTAAGATATTGTTTCTGCCTTTCTCAATTAATCTATACAACGTTTGCTTTCCTCGCGCACAAACCACCTCCA
This sequence comes from Hibiscus tridactylites, assembly GCA_958450335.1. Lineage (NCBI taxonomy): Eukaryota > Viridiplantae > Streptophyta > Magnoliopsida > Malvales > Malvaceae > Hibiscus > Hibiscus tridactylites. The sequence continues at coordinate 74,827,426 of OY288286.1, read as the reverse complement.
TTCATCGATATCTTCCCGCTGATATATAATGATATTATTAAATGAGACTGTCTGAGTTTATTTAAAGAATTGATGCAAAATATACACAGACTAATGGTGTCATTTAAGGATGGATACGGGTCGTTTTTTGGCCCACTCGAACCCGACTTGAAAATAAATGACATAAACTCGACCTGGCCCGTAAATAATAGACTAATCCCGATTCTGAACTATATAAAAGAATAATTTTAGGGTATTTAATCATAAAAAATATATTTTGAATGACTAAATTGTAATTAAAAATTCAATTTTAAGGACCTAATTATAAAAAAGTATATAAAGATGGATATTATTATAAATATCCTTAAAAATTTAGAGAAAAATTACACAATTAATCTTGAGTTGGGTCGAATTATTTCTACCATAAACTCGAACCCAACACGACCCGAACCTGAATTTTCATTAAAAATCCGACCTGATCGGGTCGGATAAAATGCTCATCCCTAGATTGTCGTTTCAGCCTGTGCCTTTCTAAACAAAGACTAAATTGTAAAGGCAGGGAAATAGCATGGGAAAAAACAAAGAGAAAAGTGAACCAAAGTGAATGAAAATGAAAATTTCAGTGGCGAAAAAGGAGTAAGAGGGGAAAAAATTGGATAATTTAAAATACTGAACCGAAATTAATCTTAAAAATTTAAAATTACGTGATTAATCTTAAATTACCGAGATAAATCGACAGAGTGATCCTTTTATCCCCTACCTATTCGGGCCAATGGATCAGTTCACAAATCTGATTCTCAGTACAAATACTAGTAGTACAACTATGGGTTGCTATTTGGGCTTCAAATTTGGAGGGAGATTACTATAATAACTGCTTCAGAAACGAATTCGTCTTATTCGGTAATTAGAGTCAGACATAAACCATAACTCGTGCTACCCATAAAGATCCCTCATTAGGGACGGAGTCATTAAGGCTTCGGAAGGGGCAATCGCCCCCCACCCGAAGAAATTTTTTTCACTTTTATTTTCCTATTTAATTTTTTTTAAAATTAGTTTATTTATAAATTTGCCCCCCTAATTTCAGATATTTATAGTTTTCCTCCCCTAATTCCAAATCCTAGCTCCATCCCTGTCCTTCACAAACTATTATATTCTTAATTAGTTGTATCAAACTAATTTTATTCGATGTTTAATCAGGAACATATCTAAATATTAGAGGATACAAACTTTTATACTTAATAAAATTATATATTAATTTAAAATTTTCAAGGATGTTGGTTAATCTTTCCATAAGAATATAGAGCACAATTGATTAACTTTGCTTACTACCGATAGTAGTTATGGACAGACATAATAAGAGCTACATGTTCTCAAAATGAATTAAATTTATCGTTTATAAGAGAAAAACAAAAGATTAATTATAGATCAATGAAAAAAACACGCAAGAAAATAAAATTGGAAACATTAAATCTACTTTAAACTAGGGTGATAATGAGTCTGACCGGCTCGCGGGCTACTCGGGCTCGGCTCGATCAAAGTTCGGTTCGAGTGAGCTTGGTTCGGTCAAAGCTCGGTTCGAATGAGCTCGACTCGGGCTCAGCTCGAAACCTTAACAAACCGAGCCTATCCAGACTCGGTTCGAAAAGTTCGTAAACAGGCTAGAATCTACATATGCACTAAAAGTTATATATTTAGCAAAAGAAAAACAATAAAATAGATTGGAAAAATCTACTAAAATTAAATTAACTAAAATAAATTGGGCATTATCTTTAGTTGGTTGTTGTTTGATTTTGTATTTTCTTTAATTATGTGTTTGTATTATAAGAATATTTATTGGTTATTTAGATTAATCTAATTTTTGGCACTTTTCCCCCTTTCAGTCATTGAATTTCGTTTCAGTGTTGGTTATAAAAGAAATTTTTAACGAATCTTTTATAAAAAGAAATTATAGCAATTTTTTTATTTCGATCCGAGCCTGACGAGCTTCGAGCCGAACTCGAGCTTAAAATTCTAAACTCGACGAGCCTCGAGCCTGAGCCGAGCCCAATTACACTGTTTTTGAGCCGAACCTGGCCAGATTCGGGCTCAGCTCGGCTCGTTATCACCCTTACTTTGAGCCCAATTACTTTGAACCTGGCCAGATTCGCACAAACCACCGTCATTCATCGATATCTCCCCGCTGATATATAATGATATTATTAAATAAGACTATTGCTGAAATAATGAGAATGATTCATAAAATAATTTTTCAGTATAATTTGAGTTTATTTAGGGAATTGATGCAAAATATACACGGACTAAGGGTGTCATTTAGGGATGGGCACAAGTCGTTTTTTGGCCCACTCGAACTCGACCTAAAAATAAATGACATAAATCCGACCCGACCCGTAAATAAATAGTTTAATCACGACTCTAAACTATAAAAAAATAATTTTAAGGTACTTAATCGTAAAAAATATAATTTGAATGATTAAATTGTAAATAAAAATTTAATTTTAAGGGTCTAATTATAAAAAAATATATAAAGAATGATATTATTATAAACTTGAACCTGACACGACCCAAACCCGAATTTTCATTAAAAGTCCATCCCGACCGGGTCTGGTAAAATGCTCATCCCTAGACTATCGTTTCAGCCCGTGCCTATCTAAACAAAGACTAAATTGTATGGGCAGGGAAATAGCATGGGAAAAACAAAGAGAAAAGTGAACCAAAGTGAATGAAAATGAAAATTTCAGTGGCGAAAAAGGAGTAAGAGGGAAAAAATTTGGATAATTTAAAATACTGAACCGAAATTAATCTTAAATTTTAAATTACGCGATTAATCTTAAATTACCGAGATAAATCGACAGAGTGATCCTTTTATCCCCTACCTATTCGGGTCAATGGATCAGTTCACAAATCTGATTCTCAGTGCAAATACTAGTAGTACAACTATGGGTTTGCTATTTGGGCTTCAAATTTGGAGGGAGACTACATGGGAGAATACTAGAATAACTGCTTTAGAAACGAATTCGTCTTACTTGATATAATCATTATAATAGACGGTCATATTTTAAAGTATTTAACTCGGTAATTAGAGTCGGACATAAGTCGTAACTCGTGCTATCCATAAAGATCCCTCACCAGGGACGGAGCCATTAAGGTTTCAGGAGGGGCAATCGCCCCCCACCCCCGAAATATTTTTTTTCACCTTTGTCTCCTTATTTAATTTTTTTTTAAAATTAGTTTATTTATAAATTTACCCCCATTAATTTTAAATATTTATAGTTTGCCTCCCCCAATTCCAAATCCTAGCTTCATCCCTGTCCTTCACAAACTATTATTCTTAATTAGTTGCATCAAACTAATTTTATTCGATATTTAATCAGGAACATACCTAAATATTAGGGGATGCAGTCTTTATACTTAATAAAATTATATATTAATTTAAAATTTTCAAGGATGATGATTTATCTTTCCATAAGAATATAGAGCACAACTGATTAACTTTGCTTACCACTGATAGTAGTTATGGACAGACATAATAAGAGCTACAAGTTCTCGAGATGAATTAAATTCATCGTTTATAAGAGAAAAATAAAAGATTAATTATAGATCAATGAAAAAAATACGTAAGAAAATAAAATTGGAAACATTAAATCTACTTTAAACTAGGGGTGATAATGAGCCTGACCGGCTCGCGGGCTACTCGGGCTCGGCTCGATCAAAGTTCGGTTCGAGTGAGTTTGGTTCGGTCAAAGCTCGATTCGAGTGAGCTTGATTTGGGTTGAGCTCGAAACCTTACCAAGCCGAGCCGAGCCTATCCAGACTCGGTTCGAAAAGTTCGTAAATAGGCTAGAATCTACATATGCACTAAAAGTAATATATTTAGCAAAAGAAAAGCAATAAAATAGATTGAAAAAATCTACTAAAAGTAAATTAACTAAAATAAATTGGGCATTATCTTTAGTTGGTTGTTGTTTGATTTTGTATTTTCTTTAATTATGTGTTTGTATTATAAGAATATTTATTGGTTATTTAGATTAATCTAATTTTTGGCACTTTTCTCCCTTTTCAGTCATTGAATTTTGTTTCAGTGTTGGTTATAAAAGAAATTTTTAACGAATCTTTTATAAAAAGAAATTATAGCACTTTTTTCATTTCGATCCGAGCCGAGTCCAATAATATTATTTTCGAGCCAAACTCGAGCTTAAAATTCCGAGCTCGACGAACATCGAGCCTGAGCCGAGCTCAATTACACTATTTTTTAGCCGAACCTGGACAGATTCGGACTCAGCTCGGCTCGTTATCACCCCTACTTTGAACCAATCACAACTTGCGAGCATAATATATGGAATTCCTTCTAATTCAAACAAAAGCTAAACAAGACAAGTCCGATTATATACGGATCTAATCATCCAGATTGTCAACACTATAATTAACGTTTGATTGAAATTATTTAAACAAGACGTATTATCATAGAATAAGTGCATAACAGCCAAATAAAACTTTGTTTTATAAATAATTAATTCAGTTGGAGCATCCTAAAGTTTAAGAGCTCCGTTGATATTGCGACACGTATACATGCCAGCATCCCATGATTGAGAGAAATTATATCATAGGCCCGGCTCGCCACGTCATTCATGGTCCCAACCAATAAAAAGCATCTATTTCATTAATTGTTTCCATATCACCTTTTTACCGAGTGAATCTACAATTGGTAAAAAATATTTTTTAATTTAATTTACAGTAAATCTGAGTGAATATTCACTCGGTAAAAAGGTGATATGGAAACAATTAATCAAATGGATGCTTTTTATTAGTTGGGACCATGGATGACGTGGCGAGCCGGGCCTATGATATAATTTCTCCATGATTGAACAAATATAATAATAATCTTAGTATTTTATGCATTTCATCATATGATTTGGCCAGTTGGCTTGGAACCTTTCTGGTATTAAAGAAAAACACTTTTTTTTTAAATTATTTGATGAGTTAATTATTTTATTACACCTCCTTAAAATAGAACTCTTTTATTTTAAGTTGATTTTTAAAATTTTAAAGATTTAGAATTTTAAGTATTTAAAATGAGGTAATAGTTTAAGGATTAATATCATTACACAGGCGGTGCAAACTAAAAGTTTTTATAAGTGCCTTAGTTTTAGGGTACATGGAGTTAGTTTAGGGTATAAGGTTTAGGGGTTTAGGTGTACGAGTTTAGAATTCAGGGATAGTTATTTCAATTTAAGGTTTAGGGTTATAATTTAAGGTTTATAGGTTAGGGTTTAGTTTTTAAGGTAATATGGTGAGAATTTATGTTTTAACTTATAAACCCTAAACTATACCCCTAAACCTTAAATTAAAATAACTATCCCTAAATTTTAATTCCTACACTTAAACCCCTAAACCATACACCATAAACTAACCCCATATACCCTAAAATTAAGACAGTTGTGGAAACTTTCATTTCCACCACCTGTGTATAGAATATTTATCCATAGTTTAAAGAGTGTAGTACAATTTACTCTTATTTATTTTAATAATTATAGTTTAAGGAATTTATCTCTTTTGTAAAAATATGTATTTCCAAGATAATATTTTATTAGTAAATAAATTAGTAATTAATAAATCTGATTAACTATATTACTTTAAAATCGGTATAAAAGTGGACAAAAATCATGAAAGGAATACAAAGAATTTATTATGAAATATTCAATTGATATCAATTTTGAATTAGATTTTAGATAACGCATGCTCGTTTGAAATATACTGTATAAATTGAAGCTTTTTTTTTTTTTAAGAAAAAAACACCTGGGGGTATAAATTGAAGTTAAGTGTTCGTATTTTAAGTATTTACGTTTTTTAATTTAAAAAATTATTTATGTTTTTTTAATATAAGAAGATAAAAGGTGATTTATTCAATTAAGTAATTCGGATTCGAATACAAATATTAGTAACTAAAGATGTGACAAAAATGTATGAATAATATAGAAGGTTGTTAAAAAAATCATACCTTTTAATTGAGCTATTTGGTAATGATTTGTTTCCTTTTAAATATTCCACCAAAAACCTATTCTTTTATATTTTGCTTAAAAAATATAAATTAATAGATATTACCTTCTAATAGTCTTTAAGCCATTAAAATAAATAAATATTTTATACACTGGCGGTGGAAACTAAAAGTTTCCACAAGTGCTTTAGTTTTAGGGTATAGGGAGTTAGTTTAGGATATAAGGTTTAGAGGTTTAGGTGTAGAGGGTTAGAATTCAGGGATAGTTGTTTCAATTTAAGGTTTAATGTTATAATTTAAGGTTTATAGGTTAAAACCTAAATCCTCACCATATTACCCTAAAAACTAAACCCTAACCTATAAACCCTAAATTATAACCATAAACCTTAAATTAAAACAACTGTCCCTAAATTCTAAACTCCTACACCTAAACTCTTAAACCATATACCCTAAACTAACTCCTTATACCCTAAAACTAGTAGAAACTAAAAGTTTCCACTACCGGTGTATAGGATATTAATCAGAAAAAATAGTGGAATCGCCAATACTACTCATTTCATATGTATTTTGAATGGATATATTCTGCCCCTTTTTGGTGCCCCTACTTATGCTTCCACGCTAAAAAATAAGTTTAAGGTTAAAGTTTAGGGAAAGGTGTAGGGCTTAGAATTTAATTTTATAGTGTTTTTAGTGTTGGGACATGAGTGAGGCACCGAAAAGGGGTAGAAAATTTTTATCCATGAACTTTTACAATGTTCAATTTAAATTAATCAAGTAATAGATCAAATATTAATGATTATATTCAATTTAAATTAATGGCTTACGGGTGTAAGAAGGCCTTAAACTTTTGAAAAAAAATCAATTAAGCCCCTAAACTTTTTTTACACTCAATTAAGCCATTGAACCACAAAATTTAATTAATTAAGCCCTTAAACCAATAAATTTAATCAATTAAGCCATTTGACCAACTTTGACCATTAAATCTTAATAGTTTTGTTCGATCCATTGTTGCAGTGCACTATGTCACAATGTTTCCACTTGACAGTTTTCAAAATTTTTTATTTTATTTAAAAAATTCTTTAAAGGTTCTAAAAATTCTAAAAAACTTATAAAATTTATAAAAAAAATACTTTTTGAATTTTTTTTGTAAATGCAATATGAAGAAACTGTAGTGTATTATGTGCCGGTAATATGTGAAGAAAAAAAAAGGTCAAGATTTAATGGTCAAAATTGGTCAAAGGGCTTAATTGATTCAATTTCTTGATTCAATGGCTTAATTGATTCAATTTCTTTGTTCAAGGGCTTAATTGGGTGCAAAAAAAGTTTAAGGGTTTAATTGATTATTTTTTAAAAGTTCAAGGGCCTCTTACACCCTTAAGCCTAAATTAATCAAATAACCTTTCATTGTTTTTCTTTACAAGGCGGATACACGCGATTCGAACCCGTGTCTCCTAAAATACTAAATATTATATGACAAAGGACTTCGTTAAACCGTAAAAATTGCAAGATTGTTTGCGCCAAGATTCACTCTGGAGACTGTACTGCGAATCTGCCAAAAACGAGTACAGTTTTGTGCAACAGTGTTCTTATCGTGTAAGCAATCAACTAATTCCATTAACTAACAATCATCACCGATTCCAGCAACCAAAAATACCCATCACCTTCTCTTCTCTTTCATTTCAATCCTTCAACTTCGGCAACAATGGCGGGTAACGATTGGATAAACAGCTACTTGGAGGCGATTCTGGATGTGGGTCCTAACTTAGACGACGCCAAAGCCTCGCTGTTGCTCCGGGAACGAGGGAGGTTCAGCCCCACCCGCTATTTCGTGGAGGAGGTCATCACTGGATTCGATGAGACTGATCTCCATCGTTCCTGGGTTAAGGTACTCTGCTGTTGTTTCTTTGATTTGTATCTTTCCTATGGGTTTTAGCTGATTCTTTTTTGTATTTTGGATTGGTATAGGCTCAAGCAACGAGGAGTCCCCAAGAGAGAAACACTAGATTGGAGAATATGTGTTGGAGGATTTGGAATTTGGCTCGTCAAAAGAAGCAGGTTCTTTGTTTTTTTATTGGATTATGATTTGAGATGTTCAAATGTAAAGTGATGAGCCTAGTTTTTTTTAATGATTTGATTGAGTTGGTTTAACTTAGTGAAGAATTTGGAATCCGAGATAAAAATGATGAGTCTGGTTGATTTGCCGATGGGGTTGATGCCTTGATAGGAATTTCATTGAATGGGCTTATATGTGATTTTCAATTCTACCAAAGAAGATTTTGTTTGTATCATTTGGTCGAGACCAGGGTTTTAAATCGCGACCGCGGCGTTATATCGCGGTTTCGGGCAAAACCGGCTGAATTGCGGCGATCGCGGACCGTTTTTTACTCCAATCGTTGTTTCGGACGGCGGCGCAACCGCTATATCGCGGTCGCTTTTTAAATCTCTGGTCGAGACAAAGTGTGTTTACATGAACAAAGCTCATTTCCTTATTGAATTAAAAGTGTCAGCTGGTATTTTGCTACCTAAATTTGATCCTTCATGTTTAATTGTTAAACATAAATGGCCTTTAACTTGCCATGCTTTTTGAAGAACACATAATGCTAATTGTTAATTTGGTTACTCAGAGTTGGTGGTATAAGTTTAAAATGGAAGGGAAAAAACACCTTCGCTTAATCCATAAATAAATTTTCAGTGTTCTTCATGTGCAGTGTGGATATGCTGTCTAATTTCTCTCTTCAAAATTAAGTTGCTAATCTAAGTTGGGGTTATTTTGATTCTAGTTCAACTTTTAGTTTTCCCCTCCTTGTGGGGTTATGTATTGGCACAGTTAAACTTGGAAATTTGATTTCACTGTCTTGGTATACTAAAAAAAGGGCTTTTACTGATCAGGTCCTAAGTTTTTTGATATTCTTTCTTTTGCAGCTTGAGGGACAGTTTTTTGATATTCTTTCTTTTGCAGCTTGAGGGACAGTTGGCCCAGAGAAAGGCCAAACGCCGTCTTGAACGTGAAAGAGGCCGCAGAGAAGCCGCTGCTGATATGTCTGAAGACTTATCAGAAGGGGAGAAAGGAGATATTGTTAGCGATGTATCTGCTCATGGAGAGAACAACAAAGGCAGACTGCCTAGAATAAATTCCGTTGATGCAATGGAGACTTGGGCAAGTCAACAGAAAGGAAAAAAGCTATACATTGTACTAATAAGGCATGAACTTGAACTCTAGTTCTTTAGTTTTTTATCATGGATGTCAGATAATCATGCATTGTTAACTTTGTGTTCTAATATTTGTGCATTTGGTTAACTTCAGTTTTTTTTTTAACATAAATTATGGTACTATCCTTGGTCTGAAATCAATTAATTAGCTACTGAAATGAAATCTAGTACAAGAGTTAAAAAAATGATTATTCATGCTAATGTACCCTTTAGGTTAGGATGAATGCATGCATGATGGTATTTAATATTGTTAACAACTAGTTTCCATGCAGCCTTCATGGTCTAATTCGAGGTGAAAATATGGAGCTTGGTCGGGATTCTGATACTGGTGGTCAGGTAATTTTGTTGTCAAAATTAATTCTGCCCATAGAATTACTGGTGGTCAGCTAATTAACAAATCTTGAACTTCTGTTGTCTATAGGTTAAGTATGTTGTGGAACTTGCAAGGGCATTGGGTTCAATGCCAGGAGTTTATCGGGTTGATTTACTGACTAGGCAAGTTGCATCACCAGAGGTAGATTGGAGCTATGGTGAACCCACAGAGATGTTGACACCAAGAAATTCAGAAGATTTCATGGATGACATGGGAGAGAGCAGTGGTGCTTATATTGTACGAATACCATTTGGTCCTAGGGATAAATATATTCCCAAAGAACTTCTTTGGCCTCACATCCCTGAATTTGTTGATGGTGCACTTAGCCATATAATACAGATGTCTAATGTTCTGGGCGAGCAAATTGGTAGCGGGAAACCAGTCTGGCCTGTAGGTATCCATGGACATTATGCAGATGCAGGAGACTCTGCCGCTCTTCTATCCGGTGCTTTAAATGTACCAATGCTTTTTACTGGCCATTCACTTGGACGAGATAAGTTGGAACAACTTTTAAAGCAGGGCCGGTTATCAAAGGATGAAATAAATACAACATACAAAATCATGCGGCGAATAGAGGGTGAAGAATTATCACTTGATGCCTCTGAAATAGTCATAACCAGTACTAGGCAGGAAATAGATGAGCAATGGCGTTTATATGATGGTTTTGATCCGGTTCTGGAGCGCAAACTGCGTGCAAGGATCAGGCGCAATGTTAGCTGCTATGGAAGGTTCATGCCTCGCATGGTTGTAAGTTCTGGAACATTATTTACTTTGCAAGGTGCTTTCATTGGTGTCAGAGTGCTGTTCATCTTTGAGCTTGGCTTATGGATAGTTTTCGTGTCTAGTGTGTTATTTCTTTGAGCTTGGCTGGGCCAGGCATGTTGTTCGATGCTTGCTTCACTCAGATAAACATGCAGACATGTTTATTCTCATGCTAGTTCATAGAATTTTGATTATGGATCTGTCTCTTTGTACAGATAATTCCTCCTGGAATGGAATTCCATCATATTGTCCCACAAGATGGTGATATGGACGGTGAGATAGAAGGAAATGAAGAACATCCATCTTCCTCTGATCTGCCTATCTGGTCCGAGGTTTGTATCATTCCTTATGCATTTACCCACAATGTGCTGTGTATTAATGTGCCCAAGCCCAAAGATATGATACTATGCCTCTTGCTACCATCTAAATTGAAACTGGTTCTTAACTTGGTATTTTGTAGATAATGCGGTTCTTCACCAATCCTCGAAAGCCTATGATACTTGCACTTGCCAGACCAGATCCCAAAAAGAACATCACAACTTTGGTCAAAGCTTTCGGAGAATGCCGTCCACTACGGGAGCTTGCCAACCTTGTATGTTTGTATAACTAATGAGACTTGGTTGATGGAGACTGCTTCTTCCTCTTACTGACCGTTTTTTGTTATAAGCTTTTTCTTCTTTGTGCTGAAAAGCTGAAGCACTTTTATTGACGCCTTCATTTAATTCTACATTTTTCTTTCTTTGGTGCTCCATAGACACTGATCATGGGAAACCGAGAAGGAATTGATGAAATGTCAAGTACAAATGCTTCTGTTCTTCTCTCAGTACTTAAGCTTATTGATAAATATGATCTTTATGGACAAGTGGCATATCCTAAACACCATAAGCAGTCAGAGGTAGCTGACATTTACCGTCTAGCAGCAAAGACGAAGGTAGTACCTCCCCTATTTGGTCTCCTTGTTCTAATTTCTCATAACTCACTTTCTCAATATTGTTTTCATACATCTGTTTCTGATCCAGTTTTCTTGTTCAGGGTGTTTTCATCAATCCTGCTTTTATCGAACCATTTGGGCTTACTTTGATCGAGGTGCTCTGCAAAATAGGTTTAAATAGTGTTTATGTCATGTTATTTCTAAACCATTTATGACATTGGATCATTTGTTGCAGGCTGCAGCTCATGGTTTGCCGCTTGTTGCCACTAAAAATGGAGGTCCTGTTGACATACATCGGGTACGACTCATCAACTATAATGTTTCTGCTTTACATCTAGGAATGGGATAACTGCAAGTTTTGAATTATTCAAATCCATTTTTTGTTGACAAATTATCCGACTATCACTATCCAAATATGAATCCGACATAAAAATTATTATCCACCAGATTTCCAAATCCGGAAAAAAAAACTGAATTCAAAATTTTAAACCATAGGTCAAATATCCAAATAAGCACAAATCCAAATCCGCTAAAAGGTGAATGGCCAAGGTTCGAATCCCTTTAGATGAAAACATATTGTTCATTTGTAATCCGTTGTCTGGTTCGAATATTTGAATCCACAATCCGCGTCCGCATAAGTGGATAATGGATATCCAAGGGTGTCTATTTGTATATGCTCCGAATTCACAGCAGATAGTAATTTTGACATCCGAATACGAAAATTATCTTGTTCTGCAAAAATTGGACGGGATATCATAGAATCACTAGCATTTTCGAGAATCTTAAGTTTGAATCACAGTGTTGATAATATATGTGATGTTTTGCAGGTGCTTGACAATGGTCTTCTTATCGATCCTCATGATCAGCAATCTATTGCTGACGCTCTTCTGAAGCTTGTTGCAGACAAGCATCTATGGGCAAGATGTCGTCAAAATGGTTTGAAGAACATTCACCTATTTTCATGGCCAGAGCACTGTAAAACTTACTTATCTCGAATTGCAAGCTGCAAACCAAGGCATCCACAGTGGCAAAGGAGTGATGATGGAGGTGAAAGTTCAGAATCAGATTCACCAAGTGATTCCTTGAGAGACATACACGATATTTCTTTGAACCTGAAGTTTTCTTTGGACGGGGATAGGAGTGGAGCTAGTGGAAATTATAATTCTTTAGATTCTGAAGGAAATGCTGACAGAAATAGTAAGTTGGAGAATGCCGTTTTATCGTGGTCAAGAGGTGTTTTAAAAGATCAAAGGAAAGCTGGATCCGGAGACAGACTCGAGCATAGCTCCAGCACAGGAAAGTTTCCAGCTTTAAGGAGGAGGAAACATATATTTGTCATTGCTGTGGACTCCGATTCCAATGAAGATCTTCTTGACGCCATCAGAATGATTTTCGAGGCTGTTGAAAAAGAAAGGATTGAAGGCTCTATAGGTTTTATATTGTCAACATTCATGACAATATCTGAAATACGTTCTTTTCTCGTCTCTGGAGGCTTGAACGCTAATGATTTTGATGCTTTCATCTGCAATAGCGGTAGTGATCTCTTCTATTCAACTATTAATCCCGAAGATGGTCCCTTCGTAATTGACTTCTACTACCATTCCCACATTGAATATCGTTGGGGTGGGGAAGGATTGAGAAAGACTTTGGTCCGTTGGGCCGGATCGATTACTGATAAGAAGGCAGGGAATGAGGAGCACATTGTTACTCCAGCTGAACAACTTTCAGCCAATTACTGTTATGCCTTCGAAGTGAAAAATGCAGGAATGGTAAATTTTCTTTCATTATACTAAGAATTGAAGTTTACATTTCTACTATGCCTGCCCTGTGATATATGTTTATGATTTTTCTTTTCAATAACATGGAAAGGGCATCTATCTTATGTTTATGCTCTTCTCAGGTTCCACCCGTTAAGGAGCTCCGAAAGTCTCTGAGAATTCAAGCTCTCCGTTGCAATGTTATTTACTGTCAAAATGGAACCAGGATAAATGTAATTCCGGTGTTGGCATCTCGTTCCCAAGCCCTCAGGTGGAGTTTTATGTTCCTTCTACTATTATTGTTTTTTTAATGATTTCTTTTTCCTTTTTGATAATTATGGTTCCCAAAGTTTGATCCCCGGTCACCGGAACTAATAGTCTAATACTCTACCAGCAGATCATATTGCTTGAATACCCTTAATTGACACATGTATCCGACACATATTCAAACATGGGTAGAGTACATGACCCTCAAAGACCTTCCACATATATAGAAAAAAATGAACATATCCATATAGACCATTTATACGAGTTTATTTCCGTCGATATTTTTTTTCAGCGCATTAGTCAACAAAGCAATGTGATTTTTTTCTTTTTCTCGTGAGGAATTTTGTCGAGTTTTGACCTTTTGTTTGGATGATCTGGTGACTATTATCTATTGGCTCAAGAAAACCAGCTTTTAAAATGTTTTAGCTGCGGATGCTTGGATTTCTTTCTCTTCGCCGATCTTCTTCAGGCCTTCTTTGTTACCCTTTAGCATTAGAAGTTGTTTTCTTCTTTGATCATTGGGATTTTTGCTTTTGACAGTTCTTGAATTTATCCTGTCAAACACAAATTTCAGGTATTTGTTTGTTCGGTGGGGCATCGACCTGTCGAAGATGGTGGTTTTCGTTGGAGACTCTGGGGATACAGATTACGAAGGGTTACTCGGCGGGGTACATAAATCTGTAATATTGAAGGGAATTTGCAGCAATGCAAGCAATCAACTGCTTGCCAACAGAAATTATCCGCTCTCTGATGTCATGCCGGTCGACAGCCCCAACATTCATCAGACACCTCAAGATTGCACTAGCTCCGACATCCGCGACTCCTTGGAGAACTTACTTAAGAGCTAAGAACTTCACAGCCTTGCCTCCACTCAGCACTCCTGTGCCTGCGCACGACTCGTAAACATCATCTTTAAGCCACGGAATTTACGAGGCTGTTGGCTTTTCTTTTCTTTTTCACCCTGAAACATCTTAAACCGATCTTAAACATATCCCCGAGACTTGTACATCCCCGCAAAATGTCCTTTTGCTGTTTGATTTTGCAGGCAATAAGTTCGAACAACAGCCGTTGAACTCGAACTGTATGGCTGTTGTACTATTTTAGAAATGTGTGGAATTGGATGCCTGTATTTGGCATAGTTCTTATGATCACAGTAATCTAATACCAATCCGGATATTGGCCATACAAGTTGTTTATACATACATATTTCTGGGACTGCAAATCTTTCTTCATTGTTACTGGTTTATGTTTTATATGCAGGGATGACGAAAATCCTCGAATATTCCAACTCATCCCGTCTTGACACGTCGGACTTGTTTATGTTTATGTAGGGATGGGCACGGGTCGGGGTTTTGGCCCACCCGAACCCGACCCGAAACTAAGTACCCTAAAATCGACCCGACCCGACCCGATTCAATTTTTTTAAAAAACCCGACTCGACCCGAAAATAAATATTCTAAACCCGACCCGACCTATAGAAAAAATTAATTTTAGGGACCTAATTGTAAAAAAATAATTTTAAGAGGCATAATTATAAGAAATAATAATTTTAAGGACTAAAATATAAATAAAAAATTAATTTTAAGGACCTAATTATAAAAAATATATAAAGAAGAGGTATTATTACAAATATTCCTAAAAAAATTAGGGGAAAATTACACTATTAGTCCTGGGTATTAGTCCTGGGTCGGGTCAGGTCGAATTTTTTTACCATAAAACTCGAACCCGACCCGTCCTCACCATACACAAAAATTCGACCCGACCCGAACTCAATTTTTCATAAAAAATACCATTCGAACCGGGTCGGGTCGAAACCCGTCAGATCCAGATGCCGTGCCCATCCCTATGTTTATGGCCAGACAACATTGCTCATTAGGTCGCCATCTTCTTTACATTGCTTTGACCTCGAAAATGAATGGTGGCGACTAATGAGCAATGTTGCCTGGCCACACTAGCAACTTGGCGAGGTGGCCCGATTGATAGACACATTTGGTCCATTTGAGTGGGAAGAGTCAAGCTCAAGCTATTACACCTTAGTCATTTGGAATTAATTTCTTAAAACCACAAGTGTATTAAAAATAATCAAACCAAGTCAAAGGAAAAACACATTCAAATTTGTAGAGCTAACAATTTTAAATATACGATTATAAGATATGAAATGGTTATGATATGATATTACACTCAAAATAAAAATAAATATTTGTGTTTCGAATTATCATTAAAAAAATATTAAGTACATAATTTGTGTTTAAACTATATACCCTAGTTTTTCTCTCTAATAACCCTACGCCACCGGCAAATTTCTTCAATTTTTCTGCGTTAGTTGGCGATCGAAAATCACCTAACTTTTTGTTGTCGATCGTCGGTGTTTATTATTTTTTTGTTTTTCTCTCTTTTATTTTATTTCTAATAAAAATCTTTGTCTTTATGGTACACGTTTTCTCTATCCTTGTGATACGCGTTTTCATCGGTCATTGTCATATGTTTTTTTTTGTTTTTGTGGTTTTGTTTCATCTACACTTGTGGTATGATTCAACATACCCTAGCGGTCGATCGTTGCTCGCATATAGTTTTTAATCGGCACTAGTTTCTAATTATGATTCTGTCGGTGGTCACGTAAAGTTAGAGCCTCACTCGATTGATGGTTATTTGTTGATGTAATCAGTCATGGGTAGCGGAACATTCTGTCTGATAGTTTGGATCGCTCGACACTCCTTTTTCATCTGTTATGCGTCTCGATTGAATAGAGACAAGGAAATTCATGAAGCTTCTGAATTTTGATGTTATGCTTATTTCTATAGAAATTTTTCAGTTTTTTTTTTGTTTTTGGGTTGTAAGAAATTTAGGTAAATTAACCTTATTATTTTTCTTGTTAGATGTTTTGTAATCGTAATATTTTCTATAGTTATAATAAAAATTCAGTGGTTATATTTAAAAAAAAATATTAAGCACAAATATTTATTTTTAAAGGGTAAGAATTGTAGTCTGAATAAATCGAATCCACGTGTGCGAAAAATTACAAGTAAAATTAATGCTTGAAAGTAAAGGACACTTAATCAGAGGAATTATTTATTAATTTTATCCATATTTATTGATTACCTACCAACTACTTTTCCATACTTTCTATCCACACGCTTTTGCTTTTAATTCCAAATATAAAAATACATTCCATATACCTCATCCATTATCAATAAAATACATTAATAATTTGTAACCATCTAATTTTTAATTCATTTTTAATAGTATTAACATGATTATAAAATAATATTTCTTTTAAATTTTTAAAAATATAAATTTTACAAATAAAATTATTCAAACATGAGTCACTTAAAATAAATATTATTATATTTTTAGTCCCATCTGGGATAAATTCTAAAGTTATCTCTCTACTTTAAAAAAGTAAAATATTTTTGGCCATTTAATTTTTCTAGTTAGTCATTTTAATTGATTTTGTTTCCTCAAACTTTTATATCCGGTCAACTATTTAGTTTTTCCATTACATCATCAAAATAAATTCTAAAAAAATATAAATTATAAAAGTTTATATTTGCATTTTAATAGACAAATTAACTATGTTTTATTTTGTTTTATATATCAGATCGAACATTGTAAATATTAATTTTAGAGGCAACTCTACTAATTTAATTATTATATTTACAATGTTAAAATTTAAATATTTAATATTGCTTAAAGAATTAAAATCTTATCCCACTTAACTTTATTATATATAAATTGTTAAACCGTTGATATTTACTAAATTTTACATATAAGTTACTAAACTTCTTAATCCTCTCAACATATGACTACTAATTTATGAGAACTTGAAATAAAGGATTAACTTTGGGATTTTAGTTAAGTAAAAGTTGGTAAAATCAAACCATTTACATGATACACATGATTTTTTAATATTAAGGTAATTATCTCGTGCAATGACAGTAAAAATAAAAAACTTATACAAGTGATTTAGTTTTAGAGTTTAAAATTTAATTTAAGGTTTGGGAATTATGAGTTTAGGTTCAGAAATTTAGAATTTAAAAGTCGTGGTTAGAATTTAGGGTTTATAGGTTAAAACCTAAATCTCTAATTTATTGCCCTAAAACCTTAACCTCTAAACTCTAAACCTAAACTTTAAATTCTAACTGCACCCCTTAAACTGAATCTCTAAACCCTAAAACTAAAATATTTATCGAACTAGAGTAAAGTAATGGAATTTTTTTGAAATAGCCACCGAATTTTCATTACACCATAGAAAAACTCAATTATAACGCAATCAAGAAGAAGAAAATTTGGGTTAAATTAACCTTAAAAATTCTTACAACTCAAAAACAATGAAAACAAAAATTTCTATGGAAAAACGCATATCAACGAAAATTCAAAAGCTTCATGAATCTCCTTGTCTCTGTCCAAACGAGACGCATAAAGAAAGAAGGAGTGGTGCGCGATCCATTCTGTCAGGCAAAAGGTACCGCTACCTAGGACTGATTTTATCGGCAAACAATCATCAACGAGTGAGGATAAAATATTCCAAGTGACCACCGACAACACCATGAATCAGAAACTAGCGTTGGGTGAATCTCTGCGAACAACAATGGAATGCTAAGGTATGCTGAAACCTGCCACGAAAACAGATAAATCAAACCAAAAAAATAAAACAAAAACATGTCACAAAAGACCAAAAGAAAAGCGTGTCACTAAGACATAGAAATAGCGTGCTATAAGTTAGGTTTGAGTGTTTGGAAATGAATATTGTTTTCTCTCCCCTCCTTAAATGTTACAGTTGGTGTAGTTAAGCCATCTGCCATCCTCCAAACTACACCTAAATAAATCTTTCAATCAACAAAATAAATACCAAAACGAAATCTCCTGCTTTCTTCTTCAACCTTGAATTCCAAAACCCTCTTTTTCATATAAATACCTAAGGGTTTTTGCTCATACTTGTTAGCTGCAGAAAATATGGACCCGACCCTTGATTCCAAGCTTGCTTCGGAGCCGGTTGAGACGAAGAGAAGGAAGAAAAGAGCACGGTCGTCGACGTCGCCGCCGCCGTCTTCGCCGTGTGCTTTGGTGTCGTACAAGGAGTTGTCGGAGTACATGAAGGACAATGAGTTTATTCTGAATTATTACAGGGCTAATTGGCCTCTCAAAGAAGCATTCTTTAGCATCTTTCGTTGGCACAACGAAACACTTAATGTTTGGACGTAGGTTGAAGCCACAGGTTTTGTTTTTTCATGGTCTTTTGTTTTGAGTTCTGTTTTTCTGATTTTGTTTTTTTTTTTTGATGAAATTTGCAGACATTTACTAGGGTTTGTTCTATTTTTGGGATTAACAATGACGAATTTGATTGAAGTCCCACAAGTGTCGGATCTCGTTGCTTTCTTTACCAGGTTGGTTTATGATTTTAGTCCTTAGTTTTAATGAATTTAATTTACCTTAAGGAGATAAGGTCAATTTATTACTCCACTGTATAAAAAAACAGTTAATAAATACATGACACATGACAAATTTTTATTAATTTTTTTCAATATTTATATACAATTAAAATACTTGATTTCTAATAATTTAAAAAAATCTCTAAATTCATTCTCTATCAGTTATCGAATTAATTATCCTTCCACCACCAAGCTTCGTTATTGACTAGATGACTCTTTCGTCGTCGAAAATTGACGAACCATACATCATAATTTTATCAATAGATGATACATGAACAACTTACGGCGAGACAAGAGGAGTAGACTCGTCATTTTTGTTGTTGCAACCCATGCGTGATGTTCAACGACAACAAACGATGAGAGAACGAAAAAAGAATATAAGATTTTTTTGAAAAAATTAGAGGTTTAGGGGTCTTGAAAGAAATAAATAGATTTTTTGTCAAAAATTATTGAGTGGCGATTTTTTTAACAGGTCAAACTCAAAATAGTAACAGAATATGTACATCTATTTTAACTAAAAAAGTTAAACACCTAAAACGATATTAAATTTAGACATCTATTTGTATTAAACCTAAATTTTATATAATTCTTTGATATGATTTTTTTGAACAATAACTACTCAAGGGAAGGAAATGTAGAATTTTAATATGTATTTTTTTTAATATTATATTTAGAGACTAGTAGTCTTTGTTCACATTGAAATATGTGTAAAAACATAAATGTCAAACACGAGCTTGAGAGTCAGAAATGAAGCTTTAATGGCAATTAAAGTTTTAGCCCTTGAATCTCAGACAGTTATTTGATGATTCCACCAAACCTAATGAATGCCATTCATACTTATGTATGTATGTATGTATGTATGTATGTATGTATGTATGTATGTATGTATGTATGTATGATATTAAATTGGTATGGCAGGTCTTTTCCTATGAGTGGCGACATCAATGTTTCTCATGATTCTCAAGACCTCTTTATGGTGAGAGCCATTTATTCATTCATCACATTTGTCACTCTTTCTAGTTTTGGTTATGCCATGGAGCCTGATTTTGATCATTGCAGAGAACAATAACAACAACGAATCTCGTCGATTTGAAGCCGGAATCGGCCGTTACCCCCGTAACGCGGTGGCCGTTCTATGTATTCTTAGCCGGCTCCATGTTTTGCCTCATGTCGAGCACCGTTTGTCACCTCTTTTCTTGCCACTCACACCATCTGAACTTGTCGTTGTTGCGACTCGACTACGCCGGGATCACTACCATGATCATCACATCATTTTTCCCACCAATCTATTACATTTTCCAATGTGATCCGCTTTGGCACTTCGTCTACCTCGGTGGGATCACGGTTCTAGGCTTGTTCACCATTGTGACATTACTAACACCTGCCTTGTCGACCAAGAAATTCCGAGGATTTCGAGCTTTACTCTTTTCTTCCATGGCGCTCTTCGGCATTATCCCCGGTATCCATGCCACCATCGTCAACTGGTCTAATCCACGCCGCAATCTTACCTTGGGTTACGAGTTGGCCATGGCATTGTTCTATTTGACGGGAACCCTATTCTACGTTAGCCGAATCCCGGAGCGGTTCAAGCCAGGATGGTTCGACTTAGCCGGACACAGCCACCAAATATTTCACGTCCTGGTGGTGATGGGTGCATTGGCTCATTATGGTGCTTCTCTTGTATTCCTGGACTGGCGCGATAGCCATAGATGTTGAAACAGCTTATTACAAGGAATTGTACTTGAAATTTATGTATTCTTTTTCTTAATTGTTTCATTTGTTAGTGAATTGACCCATTGAGGGAAGGTGAAGAACTTTGTTCATTCAAATATATTTGTAAACTTTAGAGTAGTCTTAGTGAAAAAGAAATATTATTATTATTATGAGGTTCGAGTTCGAGTAATCTGACTATAAAATATGTACTTTATCAAAAAAATTATAAAAATAAATAAATACTACCATAAAAACACAATATTCTAGTCTTACTCTTCTTAGCAGATCATTATATTCCCAAAAAGGCACATATAACATGCAAAGATGTGACAATTTATATACCCATTTGTCTTTGAGTTTTTGGATTGAATGTGTAGTAGCCACATACAAATGAGTTTTTGGATTGAATGTGTAGGAGCCACATACAAATGATGAAGATGTTGAAGCTATAGGCGTTAATTAACAGAGCGTTTGACGAATTGTTCGTATAACGTTTGTTTATTAAGCTAAATAAACGAACATGAACAAAATTTTTATGTTCGTTTAATAAACGAACGAACAAAAACATATATGTGTTCGGTTCATTTATGTTCACGAACAAGCTCGTTTATAAACTACACTCGTTTATCATCTTGTTTACTTGGTTTCTCTTTTTTCTTTCATTTTTTAATATTTTAAATATTGGTGGAAGTAGAGACTAAATTGAACACATGGTGAACTTTGGAGTTCAAACTATGAAGCCTGAAGAGCTTAAGGAATACCGATGTAATTTCACCATTTTTCGAACATGAACATGTATGCGAACGCTACGAACACCCGAGGATGGAGCCAGGATTTCGGGTTGAAAGGGCAAAACATAAATGTTTGAAAGTGATGGCAAATTCGTAAGTGCGCCCCACCCCTACTTAGTTATGTCACCGCGAACACCTTCGAAAATAAACAAGCGAACAAGAACACAATATTAAAAATTGAATTGAACATAAACATTTTAAAAAAATAAATAAACAAACAAAATCTTATTCGTGCAAACTTAGTTCATGTAGCCCTAGGTATGGGTGTACAAATAAGTAGAAATGACCTTGGGGGCATTGAAAAGCATACATGCAATTGAGGGGCAATTCATATCTGAATTTGGGAGGGGGAAAAAGGAACCTGACATGATTATAGTGTTTTAATTTGGACAGAGTTCGGGTAATTTTCTTCTAAATTTTTTAGTGATGTTTATAATAATACCCTTTTATATATATATATTTTTATAATTAGGTCCTTAAAATTGATTTTTTATTTACAATTTAGTCTTTAAATTTATTATTTTTTATAATTAAGTCTCTTAAAATTATTTTTTTTACAATTTAGTCCCTAAAATTGATTTTTTTATATAGGTCGGGTCGAAGTCAGGTTTAAGGTATTTATTTTTGGGTCGGGTTTTTTAAAAGATATGATCGGGTCGGTTCAGGTTTATGGTTAATATTTTCGGGTCGGGTCGGGTTCGAGTGGGCCAAAAACCCAGCCCGACCCGACCCGTGTCCATCCCTACTCCAGCAGGACTTCCGAGAGGACGAAGAGGAGGCGGCTCCGAGGAACGAACCACAGCTGCAAGACAGAAACTAAGTGCACGAAGATCCATCTCATGAACACACGAAGACACAACCTTTGCAAGGTTTGTAGTGGTTTCTGCTGCTCCTGGATCAGAGGGAAGACCTCCAAACAAGAACCTTAAGTGACGGAAAATGGCCATGCAGGCAACCCGCATGAGCTCACCATTTGGAAAGAGAAGCTGAAGGTATCCTTTGGGAAGGGACACTATCCGTAGAAAGACAAGATCATCCTTCTGAGCAAGCTCATCTGTGTGGCCATTCTTGCCAAGAGGGTCAACCAACCCTTCCAACAAAACCTGTCGTCTTCGTCTCAGCTGTGCTCCACCATCCTGAAACTGGTTAAACTGTAAAAACAGATCAATATCATTTACATCAAGAAGAAGGCATAGACCATCCTCAATAGTAACTCTAGCAGCTAGCATTTGTTCTTGTTCCAAGGGTATATCAGAAGCTTTCTGATCATTGTTGTTGACAGCAGATGAATTTGGGGGGTCAACTTCCAGAAGAGGACGAGGCCTCCGAATTGAAGAGAAAGGAACCCTCCCAAGAGCATGAACCTGGAGAAAAGCATGTGGCTCAGCATTTGCACGTGTGTAGGAAAGTGTGTGCATGTGTTTGTCCATATAGTTGTTGAATTCAGTTTGATGATGTAGGGTCCTAGTGCTTACGATCTATGTTGCTCAGACTCTTGACATTTCATTAAGTATATGTGTTTGACACTTGGATTTGGGGATATGACCTCTAAGGATCCTCTAAATACATAGAAAACACTCAGAAAAATCTAGCCATACCGGTGTCGGACACAAACCCGAGTCCGAGTAACATAGCTTAAGATACTGATTCACAACATGAGAAATAATAGTAGTAAAGTTCATAAACAACTTTTCATTAAAAATGGCCATGAAGAGAAGTAGAGAACATTGTGATAGAGTCAGATGACGACTATTAATTAATTAATTATGGTAATGGTATGGAGCAAACTCTTAGGTGTTAAGAAATCTTCATCATATACATTTATATCAAGCTGTGGGAATCAGTGCCTTACTTTAATCTAATGATGGAAGGAGCACCAAACATGCAACTCACTACCACCTCGACGTGCAGGTAGTCCTCCAAGAAGGTATCCCCTCGGTCGTAGACAGAGTCGTTCTTCAACTCGCAGACCTGGCCACTCTTGTTCAAGGTCATTCTCTCCTAGCAGTAGTATTACTTCTATATGTGCAAATTGCTGTAAAATTGTGTTACAATGAAGATGGAAAAAAGTATTTGTAAGACTGAATTGGCAGTGTTTGAAATACTTGTCGATGGGGCAACTTACAGATTCTGACGCGATGATCGGTCCGACATTCTCGCTGCATTTCCTCTCACGAGTCATCCTCGGTGCCCCCGAGCAATCATGCAGTTGAAGAGACTTTACTGGCTCCTTTCTATCTCTTGGTCCCTGTCGGTTCTGAAAGCCCTTGGTCTTCTCGTTTGTGTTTTCTTCTTTTTTGTTTTTGATGTTGTTTATGTGTTTTGTGTTCATTGTTTTCTGCTTCGGTGTTGAAGCTTCTGCCAGCACCTGTCGATGAATGGGTATCAAATATTCAACAGTCACCTAAGTAATATTTTTTTGTATTTTATCTGAAGACTATATAAACATAAAAGATAAGAAAACATTATAATGTAGTATAATTTATCCTTTTAAAATATGATTTACCAGTAGTTTCCAAATTAAGATTTTAAAGTTAAATAGGTGGATGATACATATACACAACAATGCTAATCCAGTCTTTACGCTTATTAAATTAATATTAAAATAATTTTTCAAAAAAAAAAAGAATAATTAGAATTACAAATGAAGTATTCTTCTTGAAAGAAAACAGAAAAACCAGGGAAATACGACCCATATACAAGAGATCCATCTCTCATGCCACTTCACAGATTATATCCACTTTTGTTCGTAATGGAACCTTCTGATACAAATTCTTTCTTTCAAAAAAAGAGAAAACAAAACATAACATAACATCCATCATAACAATTATAATGGTAAGTAAAGCAGCAAACGATGTGATTTGTGCAAAAGAAAAGGTAGATAATATCAGAAACCATTCTTGTGGCTATTGCAAAAACCATCTAAAATGTGCGTACGGTGGATGGAGACAATACTAGATGATGGCACCCACCCAACGGACCAACAACAAAAATAATATAACAGAAACTAACTATAGCAGCTGGAAGAAAATGGGTAACCTAACCTCTCTCCCCAACAATTTATTATGGTATCTGCTGCTTATAGCCTGTCCTCGTACTCCGAGAGTGGGGTCATCTGCTCCCTCAATCCCTTCCTACAACGGATGTCAGCAACATGGGCTGCTGCCTGGGAACCAGGCTCCAATGGATCCGATGACATCATGTCCCAGTGATCAAACACACACTGTGGGAAAGCCTGCCCTGATGTTGCAGCCCTCAGAGTGCTAGAGAGACCGAAAGACTCAATAACAGGGAGGAATGCTTTGATGTTGTATAGTGGAGTACCAGGCCTCTGCATCTCCTCAAAGACGTGTCCACGCTTCTGGTTAAGAACACTGTAAATACCACTAAGTGCCTGCTCTGGGGCTTGGATCTCCACCAAGTAAACCGGCTCAAGCAGCCTTGGCTTGGCAGTCAGCTGAGACGCATAGAAAACCCTCCTGGCAGTTGGAATGATCTGACCACCACCTCTATGGATAGCATCAGCATGGAGAACCACATCACAGACTTCAAAGCAAATACCCCTCATGTTCTCCTCAGCCAATGCACCTTCCTTAGATGCCCACTGGAACCCAGCCACTACTGAGTCCTTAATTTCATTCAGGTACTGAACTCCCTTACACATATCAATCACCATGTTAGGTCCAGTGGTCTCGGGACCGAAACACCAGATCTTCTTAGCAAGATCTTTGTCCCACCCATACTCCTCGGCCAAAATTTTAGAGCGATTCTTGGGGTCATCTCTTGGACCAATACGCCCATCGTCAATGGCTTTTGCCAAACCTTCCTCCAGAGGACGAGCTTCCATGTACAAACGGTTGTGCTTGTTAGGAGACTTGCTCATCACTGTCCTGCAAGACCTCTCTAAGACAGTTTCCCGGAATGACACAACAGGGTCAGACCTAATGATCTCAGCACCACCCATAAAATCTTCTTGCAAATCTTTAAGACAGATCTCAAGGTGGAGTTCACCAGCACCAGCAACAATGACCTCTCCCGACTCTTCAATGCAACACACAACCATAGGATCAGACTTGGACAAACGCTTGAGCCCTTCAACAAGCTTGGGAAGATCAGATGCAACCCTGCACTGAACAGCAACACGGACAACAGGAGAGACTGAGAACTTCATGGCACGAATTGGGTGAGCATCAACTTCCTTCTCGTTAGTCAAAGTAGCATTCTTGGTGATAAACTGATCCAACCCAACCATGGCCACTGTGTTACCGCAAGGGACATCCTCAACAGTTTCCTGCTTCTTTCCCATCCAAATAACAGTTCTCTGTACACTCTTAACATGCAAATCTTTCTTCCTACCGGGGACATAGTTTGGACCCATGATCCTGACCTTCAAACCAGTTGAAACCTTGCCAGAGAAGACACGACCAAAAGCAAAGAACCTACCCTTATCAGAAGCAGGAATCATCTTTGAAACATAGAGCATAAGTGGACCCTCAGGATCACAGTTCCTGATAGCATTGGCATACATATCATCAAGAGGACCCTCGTACAAGTTCTCCACACGATATTTCTGAGCCTTGCTAGGAGAGGGAAGGTGAAAGATCATCATTTCCAGAAGGGCACTGCTAGCAGGAAGCCAAGTCTGCATCACACGCTTCATTAGGGGCTTCCCCATCAAGTCCTTCTCATCAGACTTCATGGTGACTTGGAGCTTGTTCAACATGGGCCAGAGCTTATCCTTATGATCATTCATACAAGTGTTGATGATCTGCTTGATGGGTTCATAACAGAATTGAACAAATCCGCGCTTGCAGGTAGCAGAGCCAGTGTTCTTGGTAGTCCAGTTCTTGGTAGCTGGATCAAAAAAGTTCTCTCCCCAAAGTCTCTCCATCATTTTTCCCTCATCAACTCCAAACTTTGAGGCATACATTTTAGCAAAGTTAGTCAAGGTAAAAGCCCAACCGTGCAAACCAGCAGAGAAAGCAACTGTTCCCTTCCCAGGGTAGACTTGAACATCACCAAGAAGAGGATCTTCATAGGTGGCCATGATGACATTAGCATTTTCAATCACTCTTTGGAATGTCTGGTAAGCCTCCTCACCATCAACCTGGAGCTCAAGGAAGCACCTGTCCATCTTGTTAACAGTCAAAACAGGTCTGATTCTTTCACCAAGAGCCTGACGAAGGACAGTCTCTGTCTGCACGCAGACGCCTTCAATACAGTCAACAACAACAAGGGCACCATCAGTAATACGAAGAGCAGCTGTGACCTCAGATGAAAAGTCAACGTGCCCAGGGGAATCAATAAGATTGATGAGGTACTCATTCCCTTGTCTCTCTCCTTTGTAGCTCTTCAAAGATTCATCAGACATCTCATAATACAAAGAGATACCAGTAGACTTGATTGTGATACCACGCTCAGCCTCATCAGCACGGATATCTGTCATACGAACATCACCAGCAACTTCCTGTGCAATAATTCCAGCAGCAGCAACAAGAGAATCAGTAAGAGTCGATTTCCCTGCGCATCACAAAAACTAAATGAGAACAAATGCCAGGCAGAAGAATCTGCAAAACTCAACAATCATCAACACCTGAAGAGCTATTGCAGTGAACTGATTCTCAATCTGAGACTAACCTAGCATAAATTTCTTACAGTTGATATCTTCATATTGATGTAACTATATTACCAATTAAATCCATTGCGGATGAAATTTCATAAAACAGTCATGCAAAATTAGTCAAACAAGCTATAATCATTTTAATGTCAAGTTCAGTGATAAACAAACAGGAACGGAAACAAGCTTACCGTGGTCAACATGAGCAATAACAGACATGTTACGGATGTTGTGCTTCCGGTCCATAATGGCCCGAAGCTCCTCAGCTGTAAACTTGACCTGTAACACATCCAACATTAACTCCAATCAAATGAAAATCACACAAAATAATTGAAATCCTAACAAAAAAGGATCAAACAGTTGAGTCAACTTACCATCTTGACTTGTTTTTAAAAAAGAATCAAAACCTGCGCAGCGAAACAAAGCACATAAGTTCTAATCCAAAAAAAGTATATACTCGCAGTTCCAACAAAAGAAGATTAATCTCAAATTCGAAAAAATCCATCCACAAAAAGTACAATATTCGGAGATCTGAAATCATATTTCCTATTTATAGATGATACAAAAATTAATATCAAAATCAGGATCTCAGATCAGAACAATAAGAAATGAAAATACAATCTAAACGGAAACATATCTGAATTAAAGAGGAAAAGAGCGAACCTGAAATGAAGAAGTTGAAACACAGACTCTTCTCCCTCGAAATGAAGGGAACAATCTAAACGGAAACAAATCTTAATTCAAGACGAAACGAGTGAGTGTGAGCGAAGGATATAAGGTCAGGTCGGCTAGAGTTTTTCTTTTTTTGGGCTTTTGGTTTCGTGGTGCTAGACGCTACTGGTAAACAATAACTAGAAAATACCTTTGACTTCTGAAAAGGGCTAAAATAACGTTTAGTCCCTGAACTTGATGTTATTCCTAACTTAATCCTCAAACTTTTTCTGTGTGCGTTAATTCTGAACTTTCAAGTTTTTTCTTTTTAGTTCTTTTGATGATTTGCACGATGGGATTTTGTCGATTTGACCATCGAACTATAGAGTTGGTGTCGATTTGATCACTATATTTTTAATTGTGTTAAATATATCATATAACTATTTAATTGGTTTCAATGTAACCACACGCAGTTCAAAAACGAAACTGTTAAAATAATTAGTATAATTACACATTTAATTCCCCTTTATTTATACAATCATTCAATTTAGTCCTAATTTTAATCTAATAAAATAAATTAATTATTCAATTAGGTAGTGACACGTGTCACCCAACTTTCACTATTTCATTTTTCTTACTCCAATTGGTGGTGACACGTGTCACTACCTAATTGAATAATTAATCTATTTTATTAGATTAAAATTAAGATTAAATTGAATGAATATATAAATAAAGGGGGACTAAATGTATAATTATACCAATTATTTTAACAGTTTTGTTTTTAACAGCACGTGGCTACATTGGAACCAATTAAATAGTTATGTAGTGTATTTAACACAATTGAAAATATAGTAGTCAAATCGACATCAATTCCATAATTTGATGGTCATTAGTATAGTTTATTTCTTTTTAGTTCTTTTGATGATTTGCACGATGGGATTAAGTCATGTGATACAATTTAGTGTCATGTCATCAAAAGACCATTTTAATTTGGGGATTAATATGGATAAAAGAATTCTGTTGTTTAATACCCATATTGCACGCCAGGATTCTAGTCTTGTAAATATGTATAATTGATTAAATTGTTTTATTCTTGAATCAGTCCATTTGCTCGCAATTTTTATTAATATTTTTTATTAAAATTATGCAAAATTGTAGGTTTTAAATTTTTTGATTTAGAGTTATGAATTAGTGATTTAGAAATTAACTTTTCTCATTTAAATAGGAAAATATTGTTTAAGTTTTTTCTACACAGTTAATGTATTAAAATATAGCTCATATACATACAATAGCAATAAATCAAAAATTATGTATTATATTATTTATTATACTCAAGTAAGCGACGACTTATTTTTTTTTTTAAAATAATGACAATTAGTACAATGTCGCATGTGGCGGAGTCAGAGTGACAAATATTTCATATTTTCTCGTAATAAATTTAATTTATATTTATTTAAGTAATACTTATATATATGTGTGTAAAGTGGGTTATGAGACAGGTAAAGAGTGATAGTAATCGTAAAAATTTAGGAGACTTAATTGTAAAAATATATAATTTGAAGGACTAAATTATAAATAAAAATTCAATTTTAAGGACCTGATTATAAAAATATAAATAGGGAACATTATTATAAATATTCCTACAAAATTTAAGAGAAAATTACACATTTATTCCCGAGTGAAGTCGAATATATTCTACCCTAAACTTGAACCCAGCCCAAGTTTACCCTTAACAAAAACCTAACATGATCCTACCCAACCTAATTTTTTTATTAAAAAAGTTGACCAGATCGGGCCAAGTCTGGTCGAAACCCGACCGAATCGGGTAAAATTCTCATCCCTAAAATAGAGCCCTAATAATAAATTTTAAGAAAAATTAAACCCTTAATAATAAATAATGATATAAAATTAAACCCTTAATAATAAATATTGATATAAAATTAAGCCCTAATGATAAGTATAAAAAATTAGGACTATAATTAATATAAAAATATTTTTATAACAATAATTGACTATAAGAATTAAATCCTAATAATATTTTTTATGCCCTATTTTCCCCTCCTCTTAGCCTAGGATAATTCGTTAAGCGGTTACAGAAGCAGTTGAGTAAAACTGCCACCCAGCCTTGAGCTTAAATAAGCTCATGGTTTACTAGTTACTACGACCACCAATATCAAAAAATCACAATTCACAAATCAAGAAAACCCTTTCTTCTGATTTTACTCCCATGGCGAACGAAATAGAGAAGGAGAAGATTCTTTCTGAACCTGTTCGACAGTATCTGTGTAGAGACTGCCACACCGAACTTCTCAATGCGAATTCCCCCTTTATAGCGGTATTTCAAGACTATTAATCTAACTTTAAGATCGATTTTTTGTCGGCGAACTTATTTACTTTCTTAATGCACAGATTCAATGGGTGATTTACAGTAGTTACTTTTTTAAATAACTCGTTCTCACAACTATTACTTACTCAAATTATCTATTTTGATCAGAAATATTTGGTATGAAAATGGCTTTGGTTTTCACCATGGCCAGAGAGTTGAAATAGCACACTGCAACAGATGTCATGCAACATTAGGAGAAAAATTCGTAAGTTCTTTCTTCTTTTCTTTTCTTTTCTTTTCTTTTCTTTTCTTTTCTTTTCATTTCTTTTCAATTCTTTTCATTCCTTTTCATTTCTATTCATTTCTATTCATTTCTATTCCATGAAGGCATGCTATGGAAACACCTACCTGAATGACAACCTATTGCCTGAATACTTAGTTTGGAACCCTGATTCGGAAGCAATATTTCTCAACGAGTAAGACATTCTTCACACAAAGAGAATTTTATTTTATAAATGATTAAAAACTTCAGTGATTGAAATTATTTGCTATATTTGCAGGAACGCTGTAGTTCATTGGGATGGAAACGTCTTAACAGACGTCCATCTCAATGGGATGGAGGTGCACTTTGACTAAATAGGTGATATTGGTTCCTGTAAGACAGTTTATCGGCTTCAACATTGTTAGTCGAGTGGGATTCTAAAAGTGCGCACACTATTGTGTGTTTTCTTTTGTCAAGTTTTTGAGATCTTAAAAAATAAAAAATGAGAATTTTGTTATGAATGGATAATGCAACGATTTCGCCATCATCTTTTGAGCATAGTAGACAAATTCTAAATTCTAAATACGAACAGTTTGTCAAAAACAAATTTGTGCTCAAGTAAAAAAAGACTATCCATAAATTCTAAACTATTACACATAAATACTTGTAAACACTATCCATAAATTCTAAATTCTAACACGTAAACCCCATAATTCTAGATAAAAACCTAAATCCTCGATATATTACCCTAAATTCTTACACTATCCATAATTTAGAATTAGAAGTCAAAATTTATTTTTTATTATTTTTAATATTAGAACATAAAAAAAACACTGAAAAAATGTAAATATATAAGTACTTTAATTTTAGATAAATTACACCCATAATTATAGTTATTAAAAAACCTAAATCCTTAATATATTACCCTAAATTCTTACACTATCCAGTTTTGCATAGTGGGTGTGTCTTATTAAAAGAGTTTAAGAAAATTGAACATATGCTACCCTCTATCACACAAACATATTAAAAAAACAATCAATATTTACTCATTTTATCAATCTAGTCAATAATTATAAAAAATCCTCAATATCATATAATTTTTCAGTTTAGTCCCTAAATGATTTAACAAACCTCTCTTTTATTTTCACAAAATTATTAATGAACCCCTCAAATCAAATTGATATATGAATGGCTTCAAGGTTCACATTGATATTTATAGTTTTTGCCCAAACCAATACCCAAGCTTATATACTTCCTGTAGTAAAACAATTTAACCCCTATCAACACCTGAAGAGCTATTGCAGTGAACTGATTCTCAATCTGAGACTAACCTAGCATAAAAATCTTACAGTTGATATCTTCATATTGATGTAACTATATTACCAATTATCTTCATAATCACTTTAATGTCAAGTTCAGTGATAAACAAACAGGAACGGAAACAAGCTCACCGTGGTCCACATGAGCAATAACAGACATGTTACGGATGTTGTGCTTACGGTCCATAATGGCCCGAAGCTCCTCAGCTGTAAACTTGACCTGTAACACATCCAACATTAACTCCAACCAAATGAAAATCACACAAAATAATTGAAATCCTAACAAAAAAGGATCAAACAGTTGAGTCAACTTACCATCTTGACTAGTTTTTAAAAAAGAATCAAAACCTGCGTAGCGAAACAAAGCACATAAGTCCTATATACTCACAGTTCTATCCACAAAAAGCACAGTATTCGGAGATCTGAAATCATAATTCCAGCAGCAGCAACAAGAGAATCAGTAAGAGTCGATTTCCCTGTGCATCACAAAAACTAAATGAGAACAAATGCCAGGCAGAAGAATCTGCAAAACTCAACAATCATCAACACCTGAAGAGCTATTGCAGTGAACTGATTCTCAATCTGAGACTAACCTAGCATAAATTTCTTACAGTTGATATCTTCATATTGATGTAACTATATTACCAATTAAAATCCATTACGGATGAAATTTCATAAAACAAGTCATGCAAAATTAGTCAAACAAGCTATAATCATGTTAATGTCAAGTTCAGTGACAAACAAACAGGACCAGAAACAAGCTTACCGTGGTCAACATAAGCAATAACAGACATGTTACGGATGTTGTGCTTAAGGTCCATAATGGCCCAAAGCTCCTCAGCTGTAAACTTGACCTGTAACACATCCACCATTAACTCCAATCAAATGAAAATCACACAAAATAAATGAAATCCTAACAAAAAAATCAGCAAAAAAGGATCAAACAGTTGAGTCAACTTACCATCTTGACTTGTTTTTAAAAAAGAATCAAAACCTGCGCAGCGAAACAAAGCACATAAGTTCTAATCCAGAAAAAGTATATACTCACAGTTCCAACAAAAGAAGATTAATCTCAAATACGAAAAAATACATCCACAAAAAGTACAATATTCGGAGATCTGAAATCATATTTCCTATTTATAGATGATACAAAAATTAATATCAAAATCAGGATCTCAGATCAGAACAATAAGAAATGAAAATACAATCTAAACGGAAACAGATCTGAATTAAAGAGGAAAAGAGCGAACCTGAAATGAAGAAGTTGAAACACAGACTCTTCATCCTCGAAATGAAGGGAACAATCTAAACGTAAACAGATCTGAATTAAAGAGGAAATAGCGAACCTGAAATGAAGAAGTTGAAACACAGACTCTTCTCCCTCGAAATGAAGGGAACAATCTAAACGGAAACAGATCTGAATTAAAGAGGAAAAGAGCGAACCTGAAATGAAGAAGTTGAAACATAGACTCTTCTCCCTCGAAATGAAGGGAACAATCTAAACGGAAACAGATCTGAATTAAAGAGGACAATCTAAACGGAAACAGATCTGAATTAAAGAGGACAATCTAAACGGAAACAGATCTGAAATCATATTTCCTATTTATAGATGATACAAAAATTAATATAAAAATCAGGATCTCAGATCAGAACAATAAGAAATGAAAATACAATCTAAACGGAAACAGATCTGAATTAAAGAGGAAAAGAGCGAACCTAAAATGAAGAAGTTGAAACACAGACTCTTCACCCTCGAAATGAAGGGAACAATCTAAACGGAAACAGATCTGAATTAAAGAGGAAAAGAGCGAACCTGAAATGAAGAAGTTGAAACACAGACTCTTCACCCTCGAAATGAAGGGAACAATCTAAACGGAAACAGATCTGAATTAAAGAGGAAAAGAGCGAACCTGAAATGAAGAAGTTGAAACGCAAACTCTTCTCCCTCGAAATGAAGGGAACAATCTAAACGGAAACAGATCTTAATTCAAGACGATACGAGTGAGTGTGAGCGAAGGATATTAGGTCAGGTCGGCTAGGGTTTTTCTCTTTTGGGCTTTTGGGCTTTTGGGCTTTTGGTTTCGTGGTGCTAGACGCTACTGGTAAACAATATCTAGAAAATATCTTTGACTTCTGAAAAGGGCTAAAATAACGTTTACTCCCTGAACTTGATAGTTATTCCTAACTTGATCCTCAAACTTTTTCTGTGTGCGTTAATCCTGAGCTTGAAAGTTTTTTCTTTTTAGTTCTTTTGATGATTTGCACGATGGGATTTTGTCATGTGATATAATTTAGTGTTTCTTGGGCATATATTTATATCATTTGGGCAAGAAATGTATTTTGTATTGGGTCTTAAGGTTTGTGAATGGGCTTTTAGGATTTTATATATGAAATGGACTCATATTGTATAATGGACATTTTTATTTATTGGACACTTGTTGTATTTATTTATTTACTATTATTGGTTTTATTTATAGAGACAATATAATATATAGATTTATACCCAGACAAAATTTGGGTTCTACAACGGTAAACTTTCCATTGTGTTTCTTTAGTATATATTAATAATTGTTTTAAAGAAATAATTAAAATTTTCCATGTATTTGGAGGGACTAATGAGATTTTTTAAATTTACAAAGGACCAAATAATAAACTTTTAAAATTTTAAGAGACATTCAAATATTTTATGAGATTTAATTATACTCTTAAAAAATTAAAAGACTAAATGATAAATTTTCAAATTTTTGGAGACATGACTCCACCTGTCCCACCAAGCCTCGCCATTGGTTAAAGGGATTCAAACTATTTGGCTACACATTTGACTTCAAACTGAGCTGCTATATTTAATAATATCCTACGTATATTATATTTGGATGTAGATAGTGTATATACACCATTATGTTATGGATTAATATCATATACACTGGCGGTGGAAATTTTTTGTTTCCACAAACGCCTCAATTATAGGGTTAGGGCTTAGAGTTTAGAGTTTAGGAGTTTTAATGTAAATGTTTAGAATTTAGGGTTCATGTTTAGAATTTAGAATTTAGTGTTAGAATTTAGGGTTATAATTTAAGGTTTAGGGTTAGGGTTTAGTTTTAGGGTAATATGGGTAGGGATTTAGGTTTTAACCTATAAACCCTAAATTTTAACCATAAACCCAAAATTCTATCAACAATCCCTAAATTCAAAACTACTACACTTATACCCCTAAATTTTAAACCCTAAACGGAGTCCCTAACCCCTAAAATTAAGACGTTTGTGTAAAAAAGTTTCCACAAACGCTTGTGTATAGAACAATTACCCTTATATTATGAGTAATTATTTGAGGATTAATATTTTATACACTGGCGGTGGAAATTGAAAGTTTCCACAAGCGCCTTAGTTTTAGGGTATGGAGAGTTAGTTTAGGGTATAGGGTTTAGGGTTTAGGTGTAGGGATTTAGAATTTAGGGATAGTTGTTTCAATTTAAGGTTTAGAGTTATAATTTAGGCTTTATATGTTAGGGTTTAGTTTTTAGGGTAATATGGTGAGAATTTAGGTTTTAACCTATAAACCTTAAATTGAAACAATTATCCCTAAATTCTAACCCCATACACCTAAATCTCTAAACCAACTCCTTATACCCTAAAACTAAGGCGCTTGTGGAAACTTTCAGTTTCCACCGCCTGTGTATAAAATATTTATCCATTATTTGATGCATTGGCGGTGGAAACTTATAGTTTATGATTTAAAGTTTTAGGTTTAATTTTTACAAGTGCTTTAGTTTTAGACTTTAGGGACTTAATTTATGGTGTATGGTTTATGGGTTTAGCTATATGGATTTTGAATTTAGGGATAGTGGTTGAAATTTATAGTTTATGGTTATAATTTAGAGTTTATAGATCAAAACCCAAATCCTTGATATATTACCCTAAAAACTAAACCATAAACTCTAAATTATAAACACTATCCATAAATTCTAAATTCTTACACATAAACCCCATAATTTTAGATAAAATCCTAAATTCTTGATATATTGCCCTAAATTCTTACACTATCCATAATTTAGAATTAGAAGTTAAAATTTATTTTTTTATTATTTTTAATATTAGAACATAAAAAAACATTGAAAAAGTGTAAATATATAAGTACTTTAATTTTAGATAAATTACACCCATAATTATAGTTATTAGAAAGATTTATGTTTTTTTAATTTTCGTTGCTGTCTTTAAAGAAAATTATGTTTTCTATATTGGGCTATATAGGGTGGGTTATTCTCATCACTCTAAACTTATTTGTTCACCCCTTGTTGTCGCAGTAGTAAAGAATAAAGTAATTCATTCAGGTGATCCGGGTTTGAGCACCAGTTCTGCATAGTGCGTGTGTCTTATTAAAAAAAATTAAAAAATTGAACATATGCTACCCTTGTATCACACCAGCATATTAAAAAACAATCGATATTTACTCATTTTATCAATCTAGTCAATAATTATAAAAAATCCTCAATATCATATAATTTTTCAGTTTAGTCCCTAAATGATTAAACAAACCTCTCTTTTATTTTCACAAAATTATTAATGAACCCCTCAAATCAAATTGATATATGAATGGCTTCAAGGTTCAAATTGATATTTATAGTTTTTGTCCAAACCAATACCCAAACTTATATACTTCCTATAGTAAATCAATTTAACCCCTATCACTTATTTTAGGGCATTCAATTGAATATCAAAATATGTGATAAAATCAAAATTAATCTCAATTTGAGATAAAAATTAAACCCAACTATTAACTTAAATCATCAAACTAACTAATCAAATTCAAGAACAAAATAATAGAATCCAACAAGTGGTTTCAATGAAAAAGAAGATGTTCATTCTATGAGACTCGAGTTCAAATCGTTTTATCTACGAGGTGTATGTATTATCAAAAAGTTAAAAATATGTATAAACAAATATTACCTTATAATCACATTAAGACTATATTTTTTTTTTTAAAAAAAAGCAAACTAGTATGTTAGCTCTTGTTATTATTATATAGAAATATATATCAAATAGGAGTATAACATAAATGGTGTCGCAATAAAAAAAACACTACGAAAATAGCAAACAAAATTACTATATTGTAGCTCATCCCCTTGTGTCCTGGTGGCAAAGGTAGATGTTTATCATTCCTATGGACTCGGGTTCGAGCACCAGTAGTACCATGTTGTGTGTACCGTCTTTGAAAAGACTAAAAAAATTGAACAAATGCTACCCTTGCATCACACCAGCATATTAAAAAAAATTACTATAACTAAATTTGACTTGGATGCTATACCAAAACGACGGTATTTTGGTGCCGCTATTTTGTACTAAATTGCCAAAACGGCGTTATTTTACAAAATATGAAAAATCATGAACTCAATGGGATTTGAACCTAAAACTTTTAGAATCAAAAACAACCTCCTAACCACTAAGCTAATTTAAAATATTTGTTTTGTTTTTAGCACAAATAATATATATTTTAATCTGTAGTTTATCACATAAATAATATTACTCTATATAAATAATAAGTAGTAATAAAATAAATTAAATTAATTTCAGCTGCAGTTTAGAATATAATATTTGTACTAGAAACAAATTAAAGATATTAAATTAGTTTAGTGGTTAGGAAGTTACCTTTAATATTAAAGGTTTTAGGTTCAAATCTCATAGATAGCATAATTTTACATAGAATAAATATTCTATACACAGTCGGTGGAGACCGCCTTACTAGCCGCGAATCCGAAAAAACTAATGAGCAAACCGAACAAACATGACAACAACACAGCGGTAAACGCCACAGGTTTTGAATAAAAGAATGTGTATATTTTGGAAGATTACATGCATAGAAAACAGTTATCCAGCTCTTCTCCACATCTCCAACATGGCTTCTGAATCTCGAATATCCTGACTGTCTTGTGACTCCTCGTTTCCCTGCGAAAAGTCGAGACTAGTATAAGTTCGGATCCCGGGACCATGTCCATTGCAGTCCCTCGCCCTTCCTTGTTGTGCTCGTCTTACTTCCTTTTGATGCTCTGTTAGTTCCACTCTTTTTCGTTTTGAATTCAATGGTGGCTTTTCCTTTTGGTTAAATCCAGCAATCATACCCTCCTCCGTCAACTCTACTCTCTTCGAGCTCCTGTTCTGTGTTGCAGTGATCTTGCAACACTGTGGGGCGGTGGCAACGGCGGTGGCGTTTTCTAGTGTGGAGCATCTTGCTACAAATGGTTTGCTTCTATTGTAGAGGCTTATTCTTCCGTTCCTTGACAACTTGTGTAGAACATGAAGCAGATTTTGGGGATACTCCAAGTTGATTTGCTTGCCATATGTAGAGTTCCAAAAGATTATGGTCTCGTCAGAAATGGAGGTATTCCGATGATCCAGTGTTTTCTCGAGGAGCGGCGCTTGGAGTTTGAGGAAAGAAGAATCGAACGTTAGCAGAGGCTGACTCCTCTGTAAACAATTGAGGATCTCAGCCCAGAGGATACCAAGTTGATCTTTGACATTTTCATCCTTTATATCTTGATGTGATAACCATTGAAGCAGTGGACCGGATATTATCTGCAGTGTATGCATCAGCCATTGTTAAAACAACTAAATGCCAATTCCACAAAACATTTTTAGAAAACCAAGTGATGCCGAGGGGAAGAGAACCAGAGAGTAAAAATTCCCTCGTTTAAAGAGGGTTTCGATGTAAAACCAGGGCTTAGAACCATCATTTTTCATTTTGAAATGTTTCGTTACTCGGATTCAGATGAGTGACAAATATAAATGTGTCCACTAGCATGTACATTTTTTCTAAGCTTTCCTTTTATTTCGATGATCATATTCATTCACATATCCATGTCCGAATATGTGCATCGGATATTGTGAGTAATAAAAATGAAAAGTCGAAGCAATAAGTTGAAATGAATTCTTCTCTCATTCATGGTTCCATCAAAATGTGTAAAAGAAAAGAATACCTGCTTAAGTTCAGAATTAAAAGGTTTATATCGATTTAACTAATATGTTTGAGCACTAAATGAAATTTTTCCTCAGCATGCTACTCATAAATGATAAACACAAAGCAAAAAATACAAACCTCGAAAATTGACAGAATATCTTGCTTCGAGTGAAGGCAACTAATGAAGCGAGTCAATGCAGAAAATACCCTGAAACCCACTCGCACAAGAGAAAATATAAACATATAAACAATTTATAAAAGAAAAATCTCAACATGATGCATAAATCAGCAAGAGGAATATTTACCTTGAATTCACAATACCCAAGTCCGGTTCCTTTGTTATGTTTATGTACAAGAATTTCATGACTCTGCAGGATTAAGCAACAAAGAAACAACAGCTTATAAGATTGGGGATATTAAGCAACCTCGTCGGTAATAATTTACAAGAAAATGTGCATTCTTGGTAATATAATAAGCAACAAGCATAATTTTGATTTTTCCTGTCACAAATATCAGATAAACTACTTGGCTAAATTCTTGTGTAGATCATGATTCAGTTTGATTATTAAACCTTTCTGATTTCAGTTACCCTACAGATGAAACTTCTACATGGTTAGGACAGCTATGTAAGTAGCTAAATATCGAACATTTCATCCAATAAAATGATGCACTCTTAATTTGAAAAGGCAAAACAGACTGGAAATCATGATGAGACAGAAACTCCCAAAAGGACTTTCCCAAGATCCAGCACAATTGCAGAGCAACTCAACTACAAAAGACATCAGAATGTGAACCTCATGCAGGAACATTAGTAGTTTTAAATACCTGGAAGCAAATTCGAAAATATTGATAATGCCACTGGACTCAATGCAGACACTACATTCTTTTCCACTTTCACCTGTATCTGAAGTCAGTTTCTGTTCCAAAATACACACCAAAACGTTTCCAGAGAAAGAAATGCAAGCGAATTCCAGATCCTTGTAACATAAACCAAGCTCGCTATTATACTGAAATATGCTACCGTTTTCATCAAAACACGAATTTAACATTGCACACAGATCACCACCAAGAGTGTTTGTAGCAGACAACTTAAAGTATGCAACACAAACAGAACCATATAATGACTTCCAAATCTCAATCGCCTGTTCAAGTTTTCTCTCTGATAAAACAAAAGATTCTTTCCGGGGTTCACCAGATTTCAACAGGGTTAAATCTTTCTCAGACCAAGAGAACAAAATGAATGGATATGATAAGAGATGGCATATGGCCCTATAAAATGAATTGTCGGAATCTGTTTTGAATAGAGAATGATCCTCCATACCATCAATATAGCCATTCAGACATGTCACCAACACCATCCATATCTCTGTGTACTTAAAACCCATGTGCCCATATAATAAACCAACAGAAGCACGGAAACTTTCCAGGGGATCATCAGAAGACAGTAAGGATTTATAAAAACTTTGAAGCCTCTGTAAAATCAATTCCATCTCAGGTGTACTTGTAGCTAACTGAACCACCAAACTGAGGTACAATACAGTTAGATAAACCGTAGGTGAAACCATATCCATAAAAGAGCACTGGTGGTGTATTTTTGAATGTTTAACTGAATCCAGAGTGCCAACATAATTGATGTCTAAAGCCACCTTGTAAAGAGGGGATTCCATAATAGAAGGTTCTAACTCATCCACAGCAGCCTCTATTAAATAAAGGGAAGTATTAAACAAGTCACCAACACCTTCTGAACTAGCATCTTCACCTACTTTCTTTGTGAAACTAAATATTCTATTCAAACAGAACATAATGTTATCATAATTATTTAATGGATTTCTAAACTCCATTTGCACTCCCTTTAAAACAGATCTAAATATCCTAACAGCTGCATCACACGCTGATTTTTTGCTTTCAGGGGAAACTGTTGTTGCCACATGAGTAATGATAATAGCAATCATCTTTAAGTAGAAATCCAACTGACTAAGATCCCAAGGGAACCATTTAATAGGATATTGCTTCCATGAGTACCTTCCAGAGCAGGGAATTATGGTTCTAGCTGAAAGACGAAGGTTCACCTGGTCCTTTGGATCAGATATCAAATCTGGACACTTTGCTGATATACAATCTTCAAGCAAATCAAGGCAAAAATTCCATAACTGGATATTTTTACTATCTGGCCCCATCTTAAAAATTGCTTGAAACATAGGATCCAATGCCACTTTAATTACTGATGGAGAGTTGATGGAGGTATCGAGCTTATGTAGGAGATAACACCATGTGTTTAGGCAGGACGAGAGAACAGATACGTCACATTTACTTGAAATGATTCCTATTAGAGGTGTCATAGTGAGCTTTAAGCTTTTTGAAAGTCCATTTAACATCAATTCACTGCTTTTTCCTGAGGATGTTTGTAACTGTTGACTTGCATTCTTTTTGCAAGACAGTATTTGAGGGTGAACCAGGGCATCAATAAGACCTTGCCAGGCAACCTGCAAAATTAAGGCAACCATTTTAAGGAATATGTTCAACGAGCTATGTATACTTCCAAAAGAAATTATTTTAAAGCCATCAGTAAAAAGGTAATAAACAAAGCTGTTTGATCCTGAAACACCACAAACCAGTCTGCTTAAGGCCTAAGGGTACATTCCAAAATAACATTATACAATTCAATCCCTGTATATCCTGAACATCTCAAAACTTGGACTTGGCTGAGTCAGAGAGCAGCCAACATATAGGGATTATGCTAAACAATTTGCCGTGCATGTACTGTTTAGTTGTTGGACCCTGTAGTTAGACCTTCCCGATCCCTAGATGAACTCTGTCCAAAATTTTTCATATTAAATTATCTACGAAGCAATACGTGTTTGTCTATATTATATGCAAGCACAGCTGAACTGTGAAATAACAAATCAAGAAAAGATATGTGTTCTCATTTGAGTTATATGGCTTTGTGCAAGAGATTGTCAAATAGACAGAATAATCTAAATCATTTAGCTGAATAGAATTTCTTGTTTTGCTTTTGTACTCCCCTATTTATTGGATAAAATGTTATTAGCCTTTCAAAGAAAAAAATTAAACTGAAATTTTATCAGTAATACCAGAGAAGCAATCTGGACTTGTGGGTTGTGATCTGAAAATGTTTGCTCAAGAACCTTCAACATATCATTTACTAGATGTCTGTTCTTCAAGGCACCAGAACCTAGGAAGTTGATAAACCACCCCCACGCCTGGACAGCTTGAACCTTCATACCCTTGTCTAACCAGTCCTTCATCCCCGTCAACAGATTTTTCCTCATGTCTTCGATAATAGCCTGCTTGAGAAAGATGAAGCACAAGTGATCTAAGACAATAAAATTAATCATGCAATGTTGCAAAACACCTTGAAATAAGTTTTATGATATTATATCTTGAAACTGTGGGAAAGCAGTTATAATTCTGAGAGGCTTAACAAACAGATTTTGATATTATTCAGCTCATTCATTTGTCTAACCTATAAGAAGGCCCACGGCCAATGGAAGCTTTAGGTTAAAGTTGAATGTCTTGTCATTTGAAACTGAAAGCTCTTCTTTGTTGATGATAAAGGAAACAGAGGTGAGTTAGTTGGAATGACGGACAGGATCATGGTAAAGAAAACAACAACAATAATAAACCTGAAGCATGCAATTAGTCTAACCTCCGTCAATAAGCTTGAGGGAAAAAATATACCAAGATATGGGTAAATTTTTCATGTCATCATGCACAGCCTGTTGTATGCACTCTTTGAATAAACAGGGAAACATTTAAAAAAAGTGCAGTAAAAATGTAAAGTGCACGATACCAGTTAGGTGTACCTTTGAAAGACTTATTGGAGCAGGAAGTATAGTAGACCTAATTTTCAAAAGACACCTCTCTGACATATCTCGCTCTCTCTTATCAATGCTGAGAAATCTTCTATATATTGGAGGAGCCCATAAGTGCGATGATTCTCGCATCATTTCACTCATTTGTGCTGTTAACTTTGCCACAGCCTAACACAGGTAACATTGAAGAATTAGTACACACAACAAACTCAGAGTTAACCCCACAGCAGATATCGTGGGTCATTTTAATATATTCTATGAAGGAGAGATTACCAACAAATCCAGGATGTTATTGTCATTTTAATATATTCTATGAAGGAGAGATTACCAACAAATCCAGGATGTTATTGAAATAATAAGTAAATGAGTCTCTTGATTAAATTTGCTAATAAAATCAATGCAACATGAAAACCCCTCAGAGAGGCCTTGGCAAACAAATGAACGTGATTATCAAACCACCAAAGAAATAACTATACCTGCATGGCCTCAAACGTTGTTGACAATGAGCCACTAGGGTTATCGAGGGCATGAACAACCGCCGGCAGTAATGTATCAAAGCAGGCAGCTAAAAGTAGTGTATCAAATTGTTGCATAGATATACACCACACGCCTAAATTACAAACGGACTGCCATTACGAGACGAACAAGTTCAAAATCAATAACAAAAAAGTGACAAAAGAGTTGAAGGGGAAAAGGAAAAAAAAAAACCCTACCATTGTTCTAATGATAAGTTATTTTACCTTCATTTTTGTAACAGTAATGAGTTTAGCCAATGCCTCTAAAACCAGCTTACCATCTTCAGCTACAGCAAGAACGGCACCAAAAACAATATAAATCAACAAAAAAATAAAATTTCAAATTATTTAAAATAAAAAAATTAAAAATAATTACCAGGAACTGAAGCAACGAGAGAAGGATGGTAGATCATAAATCCCAAGCACTTCAAAGCTTGAGCAGCTCTGCAATCAACACAAAAAATGCATAAAAAGCAAATAAAATAAAAGGATAAAATCAAAAG
Source organism: Hibiscus tridactylites (assembly GCA_958450335.1). Classification (NCBI taxonomy): domain Eukaryota; kingdom Viridiplantae; phylum Streptophyta; class Magnoliopsida; order Malvales; family Malvaceae; genus Hibiscus; species Hibiscus tridactylites. Next base: position 74,784,247 of record OY288286.1, on the reverse strand, counting down.
GAAAATCGAGATCAAATTTTACACTTCTTCATCTTCATGGTGGATATCAGAGACGATTAAACTTATAAGACAGCGAGAACTTTGAATTAGGGCTTGGATTGAAGGAGGACTGTCACCGGACTGTTCTTGAAAGTGTAAAAGAGTTGAATAACCGAACGATTGGTCTGTTTTTGAATTAGACGATATCAAGGCTTTGATTTCTTCCATCTGATCGCTGATACTCGACATTGTAAAAACGATTGTTGATTGTGAAATCGAATGAAGTGAACATAAAAAACCCTAAAATGTTACAGTTTGGGGGATTTTGAGCTTGCGTCAATTTTCGCGCCAATTGGAATTGTATTCGCGCGTCAGGCAAGGTGCTGTTTGGGGATGTGAATTTGAATTATAAGCTAAGCCCAATGTTTTTAGAATTCAACATTAGCGTTCAATTCAACTTGGTTTCAATTTCATAATTTTTATTTTTATTTTTATTTGCAAATATTACTTAATTTGTTATATAGGAGTATAAATTAAGATTAAAATATTATAATGTAAGTATTAAGAAATTTTGAAAATCCAACCAGAGTTGGTCCAAGTGAAAAGCAATTTGGTACCGCTTAAGCATGTCTCGAGTTCGGAGTATCATATATACAGAAAATCTATGCTAAGAGACTTATTGCGTTTGGGGTCCAAAAATCTCGATTGAACGAGAAAATATGTCTCAGTCATCGTGCTAACATTTTTGGATTTAAAAATCCAAACGTAATTTTGTAAAAAACAAATTAAAAATAATATTTACGTTTTATCCTGATTTTTACCCTATATTTTTATATAATCGTGATTTTTAAAAGAATAAGTTATATTGACATTTCCATGCGATTGCCCCCTCCCCTTACACGTGCCACTGCTACCTTTTGTTGCTCCACTTGTTCGGGAACTCCACATCCTTTCCGCTAAACAATAATAAGCCCCGCCCGAATTCTCAAATATTGATGTTTTCTTACTAAGTCTAGATATATTTATATTTTGTTAACTATTAAATAAATAGATAATTAAATTATCAAATTTGTATACAATCCGTTAATGTAATTAATTAGTCAAATAAATTAATATAATTTATTATCAACTATTAATTAGTGTAATCAATTGTTAGCTTTTTGTAATTCGTTAGCAGCTATCAGTAGAGATGGCTACGGGTAAGGTTTTTGGTCGATTCACGCCAAGCCCGAAAAGTTCACACATCTATCCAAACCTGATCTAACCCAACATTTTATGATGTTTCACCATACCCGAACCTAAACCTGAATTTTAGAGTAAAACTCGAACCCAAAACGACATGAATAAAAAAATATCAATTTTCATTATTATTCGATAAAATATGGAGCTAATTGAAAAGGTACAAATAGAGAGGGAGCATTATAATAATTATTCTATTTTTATTAGACAAGATAGGGAGATAACTGATATATATATATATAGAGGGGGCATTGTAGCAATTATACCTAAATATCTAGATTAAAATTAAACTATTATTTTAGGTCGACTATTTTTCACCTTAAACTCAAACTCGACCCGACCTCATCCTCAAAAAATAAAACCTGACGACCCGAACTTAAAATTTTCTTTAAAAAATCTAACTTTATAAAATCGGGTCGAATCAGAACCGGTTAAATATGAGTTAAATGGTCATCTCTAATTATTAGTAGTATCTGATGTAATTTACTTGTTCTTACACTTTTTCCCTCCAACTTTAAGGACCGTCTCTTTCAACCTTTTTGTAGTAAGCATCTCAATCCACCGAGTCACCGAAAGCTGCACAACATTTTTTCCACATACCGACACCCCTATTTAATTCTCACTAACATTCATTCTAAAATAAAACAATAAAGTGATTATTATTTTTTTACAATCATCTATATTTAATCTATTATCCGATTATTCTGAGTTGGATGTCGTAAATGTTTATGGATAAATATTCTATACATATGCAGTGAAAACTGAAAGTTTCCATAAGCGCCTTAGTTTTAGGGTATAGTGATATAGTTTAGGGTTTAGGTGTAGGGATTTAGAATTTAGGGATGGTTGTTTAAATTTAAGGTTTAGAATTATAATTTAGGGTTTACAGGTTAAAACCTAAATCCTCACCATATTACCCTAAAACTAAACCCTAACCTATAAACCCTAAATTATAACCATAAACATTGAATTGAAACAACTATCCTTAAATTCTAAACCCTTGCACCTAAACCGTATACCGTAAACTAAGGCGCTTGTGGAAACCTTTAGTTTCCACCGTCAGTATATAAGATATTTATCCAATGTTTATTACAAAAACATTTTTTTTGTTTAACTTGTTTTATTCGTAACATTAAAATACAAATTCTTAATCTTGTTTAAATGTTATAATGTTTTTTTATTGAGAGAAAAACAAATAATTACGGTGGTCAAATATGAAATCACCAATAAAATAAAACAATAACGAAAAACATGTGCTTAATTGAAAAAGAAATATATGGGGCCTAGAATGTTAATCGGAGTTTGCCAGCTAATTCTTGCATGAACCCACTAACTCGTCGTTATAACGTGAGCTTTAAAAAGAAGTCATAAAAAAGTAACATCAACTTATGATATTGGTATTTATATTATATTTAAATTTAAAATGCAATTAATTAATTAAAGATGCCCAACGTTGGCATGTTTTGTCATTTGCCCCCTATTCTTTTTTTTATCTAAATATGCCCCTCAACATTTGCTTGTTTTGTTATTTGGCCCTCTATTCTTTCTTTTGGTCCAAATTTGCCCCAACGTTTCATTCATGGCCCAAATATGTCCATGTTGGATGTAAACTGTCAATCAACTGGCAGTCAACGACTTATAAAAAATTGGCGTGGCGTCAGCAGATCTTAATACGTGGCAAGTCTAGTCAACATCAGCTGTTGAACGTCAGTTGACTGACAGTTTCCATCTAAGGGGGCATATTTGGACCAAATTGAAATGTTGGGAGCATATTTGGACTACGAATGAAATGTTGGGGGCATATTTGGACTAAAAGAAAGAATAGTGGGCCAAATAACAAAACAAGCAAACATTGGGGCATATTTGGACCAAAAAAAAAAAAGAATAGGGGGCCAAATGACAAAAGATACAAACGTTGGGGGCATCTTTTGTCATTTTGCCTTTTTTTTTAACAAGAGTAAGTTAGTTTTATTAAAAGAAGAAAATTTAAAAATATAATGAAAGCTTACAATTCATGTAAACAAACTTGATCTATATGTATCCCTGAAAACATGAAAATTAATGTCTCTAGATCATAAACAATATCATAAAAAAAATGTAAAAACTCTATCTCAAAGGCTCGAAACAAGATACATACAAAAATCACCAAATCTCGACGATAAAAGGTAAAAACCAACAACAAACAACGTTAAAAAATGCATATTACAATTATAAGACACTTTGAAAACATGGTTATTACCACAAATCAATCACGAACAAAAATAGATATTTAAAACTCGTATCCGAATTCAGTTCGAGGGTCCGAAACAAGAAGATCAACAAGATAATCAAAAGAGCGTCATCTTAATCAATCGCAGCGACGTCAAATCAAACCCTAATAGAAAATCAAATGAAAAAGACGACCAAGGACCAATTAAGAGAATAAAAAACATGCTGAAAGATATAGAAAAAGTGTCACAAAGACAAAGTTATTGAATTTAAAAACTAAAAAATATTATCGGCGGTCGACAACCAACATTAAGGTTAAATAGTATTTGTTTATACATATTTTTAGCCCTTTTACAATACTCATACACCTTGCGGACAAAAAACGATTTGAACCCGTATCTCATAGAATGAACATCATCTATTTTTTTCATTAAGACACTTGTTAGATTCGATTAGAACAATAACATTTAAAATGGACTTGTTTTGATTATTTTAATGTTTGAGGGAGTTAGCAAAAGGTTAGAAATAAAAAGCGTCCGACAGAAACAGATGTTCTCGCCCAGGAAAACCGGGGTGTACTGTCATTACATGCACCAACGTTCGCAAAAATTGCTACGCTGGTCGGTAGGCCCACTCTCACATGCCTCCATGTGATTGTTTTTTGTTTCACGAACATCAACTACTCTTTCTTCATTTGGCCTTAATTTCATTTTAATTTTTGTTTTTATTCCTCTACCTTGATTCCATCCCCCAAATCCCACCACTTGCATGCCTCACCATGTGCATCTCACGCTCCTTCTTTATGAGATTTAATTTTATGTAATTAAAGTGATATATGTGTGTGAGAGATGGAGTTGTTGTTCGATACATTGACGGTGCAAAAAAGTTTTCACAAACATGTTAAATTCAGATGATAGAAGATTAGTTCAGGATTTAGAGTTTCGAGTTTAGAATTTATTGTTACAATCTAGATTCCTAAACTTATCATCTTACCCCATGTATAAACCTTAAATTCTAGGCAAAATGACAAAAGATGCCCCTAATGTTTTCATGTTTTGTCATTTGGCCCCCTATTCTTTTTTGGTTCAAATATGCCCCCAACGTTTGCTTGTTTTGTCATTTGGCCCCCTATTCTTTCTTTTGGTCCAAATATGCCCCCAACGCTTCATTCATAGTCCAAATATGCCCCTGTTGGATGTAAACTATCAATCAACTGACGGTCAACGGCTTATAAAAAATTTGACGTGACATCAGCAGATCTTAATACGTGACAAGTCCAGTCAGCATCAGTTGTTGAACGTCAGTTGACTGATAGTTTCCATCTAACGGGGGCATATTTGGACCAAATTGAAACGTTAGGGGCATATTTGGACTACGAATGAAACGTTGGGGGCATATTTAGACCAAAAGAAAGAATAATGGGCCAAATGACAAAACAAACAAACGTTGGGGGCATATTTGACAAAAAAAGAATAGGTGGCCAAATGACAAAATATGCAAACATTGTAGGCATCTTTTGTCATTTTACCTAAATTCTAAACTAAACTATAGACCTTGAACTAAATCACAAACCCTTGAGTTTAAACTGTTTGTGTAAACTTTTTTATACGTCGTCAATGTCTTAACTAGTTCACATATATATATATATAATATTTAAGTTCAGATTAATCAGTTAATAGACTGAATATGACATGATTATAAAAAAGTGATATATAGATCTAAAAGATATAGGCTACATATTAATATATGGTAGTATTATATTTTAATCCCTAAAATAAAAAATATATAATTTAATACTTGTTAAAAATCATAAAATTATGTTGTGATTTCACATACCTCTAAATTTTAAATCAAACAAAAACGAGAAACTACGAGATGGGCCGTCAAAGCGCGTGGGCGATTAATTAATTAGTTCCTTGTGCGTGGACACATCTAAAGGTGGGCCCAAGTGTTTGCCCCACTAAGGTAACATCCACCGTCAGATCCGGAATTACACATCACAGCCGTACATTGGTTCACGAAAATATATACTAATATCATGAAGTTAGGATAATTCCTCCATGTTACGGTGAACGTAACCAAACAAAACATAGTCAGTCAGCATTTTAGTGTTCATATTATTTTTCCTTTTTTTTTTCATTTATTCTTTTGCCAAATCGACGGGACATTAGTTTTGAGGTTGGTTGTGGACCGTCAGTAATTTATATTATTTTGTTATTTTTGTGTGTGTATGTTGTTGTGCTTTTTCTCTGTTTACATGACACGTTTTTTTTGTCTTTATGGTACGTTTTTACTGTTACTTTGCAAGTTTTTGGTGTTTGTACGGTGATCCTCACGACGTTTATTTTTTATTCGTATTTGTCGATGGTCACGTAAAGTTTGATCTCCTGTTAGATTATTTGCCGATATAACTTATAGCGAATCTCTTTTTTTGAAAATATTCGTGAAAGATGGTTACTGTCAAGTTTGAGGATTTCATCTAGTTCATGTTTTGACAACTCTTCAAGGACCTTCATACAATGAACCGTAGAGATTTTTTTATTTGTGCAAAGAGGAAGTGTCTAATCTGACCGGTGCAACGTTTATCTTTTATTTTTAGATTTATCATTTTCTTCTTATTGTTTTTTGATGTTCTAATTTTTTTGTTACATAATATTTTTATTTTTTGTTTATTAATAAAGTTGTCTTGTTAATGTGTCAAAACAAACAAACAATGTATTCATTAATTATTTTTTCAAAGACCACCATCCTCCAATAAATTATATCAAACATTGATTATATTTAAAGTCGAATCTAATTAAAGTTATAGATAAAAATAAACTCTCCCAATAATAATATTATTTCCTATAGCTTATTTCAATAAACTTTAGTAGGAGTAATTAATTAATTAATTGTTTATTATTGAAAACAAACATATAGTACAACCAATGGGGTTTATCTAAGTGATAAGTAGTTGAATATCTTTTAAGTATATTTTGAATTCGAGTTAATTGTATGCAGAAAATCTCCATTGTAAATAAAAAAAACCAAGTAGGGTGGTCAAGAACTCAAATTAAATCACATCGGTTGTGAATAGAAAAAAAAAACCGGGTTAAAAACGTAATAAGTGAATGAAAAAAAACTGAATTAAAAAAGTTATCACCATATTAAATATCCGTAAAACCTGATATAAATTAATCATACAATAAATAAGATATCGATAATTAAACCGAGTCGAGTACATATTAGTATATTAGAGAGTTCCCTCCCTTTCTCTCCCAATATTCTTCTCGGGATTGATGGTAAAAAGAAACTGACTTTTCCACTATAAATAAACCCTATCTTCCCTCATTCCCTACACGACCCTATGAACTTTCTTCCCATCTCTTTTCCTTTTCCCTTCCACTCCTCTTCGCCTTGTTCCAGCCATGGTCGCCAACGAAGCTTTCTTTAGGGTTTTATTTTCCGACAAAAGAATGGAAACAACAAAACATGTCCCTCTTTGTGTTCTTCCACAGCTTTCTTGAACTGCAACTCCGTGTAGTTACATCGTCGGCCGTCGTTGCGGTTCAATAAAGCTGTGGGAAGATACAGACAGGGCCAAAGGGCCGGGTTAACTTATAGGTCAATAATTCCACGTGGTCTTCTTCCTCATTGTGCTTGTGTGTTTTCTTCCATTCCCAACTTGCAGTAGCACTCAGGGATTTAAAAAACGGACCGCGACCGCAATATAGCGATTGCGCAGCCGTTTGAAACCGTAATTAGGATAAAAAACGGTCTGCGATCGACGTAATTCAGCCGTTTTTGCTCAAAATCGTGATATAACACTGCAACCGCGATTGCGACCGTGATTTAAAACCCTGGTAGCACTGTAAGAGAAAGAGAGAGAAAGGGGAGTGAAACTGTTGTTTTGGCACTTGGAGTTTTCTATAAGGTCTAGATTCTTGTCTTCCCTCTCACAGTGTGGTTTGGTTCCTACTTATCTTAATTGTTCTGTCTGTTTTATTTGGACCGATCCACATTTACCACAATTTATTACAGTAGCATCCGTTGCATTTACAATGTGCACATAAATGCCATTCAAATCCCCACCTTGTGTTCTATAATTTTTTTATTTTTTTATATGTTGGTGTGATGTAAAGAATAAAGATAGTATATGTTTAACTTTTTAAGGACGGTATACACATCATGCATTACTGGTGCTCGAACTCAGGTCCTAAAAGATGATGAACATCTACCTTTGACTGTTCGAAACTACATTTGGCAAATATTTTTGTAATCATAATGAATAAAATTCGTATGTCTTTTTTCGGTGTCCCTACTTATGCATGCCTCAATACTAAAAAACACTGCAAAATTAAATTTCAAGTCCTAACCCTAAATTCTAAATCCTAAACCCTACACCCTATATCTTATACCCAAAAAATACACCCTACTCTAAATTCTCTAAATCCTAACCACAACCCCTATCATAAAACCATAAACCCTAAACTCTAAACTTAATTTTGAGCGTGAGATATATACAGGGACGGAGCCACAACTCCAATGGGAGGGGCTGTGGCCTCCCGGTAGGGGGATTTTTTTTTACCATTTGATTCCTTATATTTTTTTGAAAAAAAATGGGATAATTGTGAATTTGCCCCCTCACCTTTTAAAATTTATGTTTTACCCCAACTTCAAATCTTAGCTCCGTCCCTGGACATATATAAGGTTACCGAAAAGGGAAAAAAATTTCCATTCAACCATAATAGGGTTGTGCTGCTGAAAATGCAGCATTAAAGTTAACTATACTTAATTCTATCGAAACTAATAAAAAACCCCACTTTGATTTTGTTAAGATTAGGGTTTTCCTCCTCCATTTTAATATTAAATATATGTATTAAACAATGACCGAGGACAACTCAGCTGTAAGAAAAGAGGTTCTGGATTATGCCAAAAACATGCTGTCTTGTCGTGAGATTATGTTTCAGATACCAGATCTGAATGTTCGTGCCTTCCTTTAAGTGGATCTACCGTAGACAAAACTACCGTCTTCTTCTTCTTCTTCTTTTGATAAATGAAGGGCCAAGTGTTTTGTTCGTATGTCTAGGGATGAAATCGAAGTTTAGGGTTAAAATATAAATGTTAAAAAGTGAGAGATAAAATTGTAATCAATCTATTAAAAAATTATATAAAACAATGGGGGCAGGAGTAGGGATGGCCATTTGACCTATATTCAATGGGTCTTGACCTGATCATATAGAGTCGGTTTTCTTTTTCTTATATCGGGTTTAGGTTTGATTTTTTGAGGATGAGGTCGGGTCGGGTTTAGGTTTAAGGTGAAAAACACTCAACCCGACCCGACCAGGTATAATAGTTAATTTTATTATAATATTTAGGTATAATTGCTACAATGACCCTCTCTTTATATATATATTTCAATTATCTACCTATTTTGTCTAATAAAAGTAAAATGATTATTATAACGCTCTCTATCTATTTGTATTTTTACAATTAGCTCTTTATTTTTATCGAATAATAATAAAAAATGATAATCTTACTTATGTCAGGTCAGATTTTTACTCTAAAATTCGAGTTTGGGTCGAGTGGACTATCATAAAATATCGGGTTGGATTTTTACTCACACAAGGCAGAACCGGATGAAATTAAAGGATACGTGGAACAATATTGAACCGTCTTTCTTTTTCTCTGAATTTAATTATATGGAGTATTGTTTTTCAAATATTACAGGTTTAAGGGTTGTTGCACATATAATGTTCAGTTTAAGGATACATTAGGAACCGAATTTATATATACACACATGCATATATATGCTAATTAATTGATATAATTATTATAGGTATTTGCTACTATTTCTAAAAAGCTGCGTTTGCCTTGTGTTTTGTGAATGTCTGGTTGAATAATCTCTTGTAATCTTGAAGACACTGCAACCTTTTCTGTCTTATTGTCTGTATTATTCGCTGTAATGTGGTAATAATAATAAGGCTTAGTTTGGGGTTGCGGTTGGAAACTAGCTTTGGGAGTTAAATTTGGAATGAACGCCCGCGGCGATTTTCGCAGCGTTTTGGTCAAAAATGCTGCTATAGTTAAACTTATCCCGGCGTTTACGGTAAAAACACCACAAAGTGAGAATTGTAGCAGCGTTTGATTGAAAACCGCCGCGAATAAACAGTAATAGTGGCGTTTGAAAACAAAACGCCACCAAATCCATAACATTCTCGGCGTTTGAATATCAAAACGCCGCTATAGGTCAGAGTTTTTTGTGGCGTTTTTTTTCACATAAACGCCGTTATCTATTGCAGCGTCGCTTACACCGACACTTTTTGCGGCGCTTTTACTAGCGCCGCCAATGTTTTTCACTGCGCTTAAAAACGTCGCTATAGAACAAAAAAAAAGCCGCTAAAAATTCAGTTTGGTGTAGTGTATGAAAGCCAGTTTGCAGGGCTAAATTTAAGTTGCAACCGCCAGTTGCAGATCAAGCCAAAAATTATTTGGCATTGAAGTTGAAACTAAACGACTGTTGAAAACAGAAGCCGCAACAAAAACGAGGCCTAAATCCATTACTTTCACCTTAAAGGAAAACACCACAACACAAGTTGAGATACTGATTTAAACTAACATTTTTTTCCATGTAACATCAAAATATTCAATAAATCTTACATATTTCCATTACTTTTCTTCCCTTGGCATGTCTGCATGTTCCAGTACCTAATTTTGTAGACATGCAAAGATGATACATTATTACATTGCATGTTTTGCTGTTTGTATATGTAAGCAAAAGTTCGGCTGCAACTAACTTTTTTGTGTTACAAGGATTAGAATATGACATGAATCAACTGGACTGAAATCGGATTCGTTCGATTTTAGGCTTAGTTAGTGTCCCGACTCGTGATGGTTACGTAGTATCCGTTGGATCTCGACTCTTTCGGAGTAAAACCGGGACGAATTCTAGTCGAAAAAAGTTATCCCGACGGCAGACCCCTGCTTTGTTGCATGTTTCACTTGCTGTGCCATTGCTTCAATGGCTGGAACAAAGAGTTATGCCTCAACAGCGACGTGACTGATTTCCCCCCCCCCCCCGACACATGGGGGCGCTATTATTGCTTTGGCCTTGCCATTTCCCTTTCAGTTTGTTCACAGGCGCAAGTTGTATAAATATTAACTCAATCGTTACCAACTCTTGTTGGGTCGAATAGTAAGAAAATCGGTATCGAGTTTCGATTTCGAATCGTACGAATGAAAAAAAAAACCCTAGAGAGAGAGAGCAAAGGAAAGAACTCAACAGCAAACAAAACCCATGTTCATGATCTAATTGTTAGTGATTTATCAAGTGGAAAACTTGTTTGTATGTATGTAGATTTGAATGAACAAAAAATTTACTTTTTTGGTATCCCTATACGAAAAACAAAACTCTAGACTCAACTTTTTAGGGTTGGATGTATACAAAGACACTGAAAAGTGACAGAAAATTTCTATTCAGATTCGAACGTGCACAAAAGCATGGACGGTTACAATCCCACTTGCCTCACTAGTCCCTTTTCTTTGCCATTTTAAACCAAAAAGCTTTGAAATAGATAATAGATTTAAAAACGGTATAAGTTGTTAGGTTTTTCAAGCAAGGTTGGAAGTTCGAATTCTGACATTGTAAATAAAGAAAATTAAGTTGAGAGTAGAGGTGTACATAATTGACTCAATGGGTACCTAGAGTCTCAATAAGCTCATAATGCAAGTTAATAAAGCGGGAGAACGAAAAATAATAATAATATGGTAATGATATTAGACTTATTGGGCCTCTGGATACTCATTGGGACAGTTATGAACGCCCTAGCTGGGAGGGTCGCCCCTATATTGGGTCTTTATAAAACTCGATCTAAATTAATCGGTCAATAAATCGAGTACTGGTGGTTAAACAAAAAAAATGTCAAGTTTCGTCCTTCCATATTTTTCGAATACCCGTGATTAAAAAAATGATACAAAGGTCAGATAATCATTAGACTACAAATTCCTTTTTATGAGTTAGATATTTAATTTAGAGTTTAGATATTTAGTTTGTAGAGTTTAAATTAGAGATTTATATTTTTAAGAGTAATTATGTATGGTTGTATAATTTTTTACCCTTAATATATTTAATTTGCCATATATCTCCTATTAATATATGAATATATATACGTATGATGTATAATATTAAAGTCGCTTTCAAATTTGACTTAGGGGTACAAAAAAAACCCTTCGAACTAGTCTAAAATTTAAATTAGGCCCTACTTTTTTCACAACCAATTTAGTCATTAAATTAATAAATTAAATCATTTAAGCCTTTGAACTGAAAATTTATTAATTTGCAAAAACACCTTAAAATTTAAAAATGAACAATATAAAAAATGTAAAAAAAATCATTTAGAAAGTTATAGAAATTTAAATATGTTTTAAAACTGAAAATTGCAGACGCAAGTATATAACAGCTTGAACTGGTAAAATTGCAGATGCATAAAAGTGTGAATTATTGCCACCTTTCCCCATGTTTTCTCAATAATTGAATTCACTCTGATATATATATATATATAAAGCTGCACTGGAATTCCTGAAAAGCTAGATAACATCTAACATTACCAACATTATATATAATAAAGTCGTATAAAATTACTTCTTATTATTAATTATTTCCTACTATGTTCATATTACTGAAACTAGCTAGCCAGGGATAGTCTGAGGGATGGCGGCCGCCTCCTAAAAACTTGAAATTCTTATGCGATTTAAATTTTTTTTAAATCTTTCTATGTATTTTTATTAAAAAATTATTTTCGCCCCCTAAAAATTTATAAGTTCGTCCCCTAACTTAAAGTCTTGTGTCCGTCCTTATAGCTAGCCATCACCCTTTGTACAGCCAGGGATGGACCGAGGGGTGCTGGTGGGGGCAACCGCCCCCTAAAATTTTGAAAATCATATATGATTTAGAAAAAAATTAGAATTTTTCTATGTATTTTCTATTAAAAATTTATTTTCGTCTCTCCTAAACTTTTATAAGTTCGCCCCCCTAGAAATTTATAGCTTCGCCCCCTAACCTAAAGTCCTAGGTCCGTCCCTGTGTACAGCTATACCTTTAGAATTAGCATTATTTTTCACCACTACAGATAATTATATTGTTAAGAGTAAAATAAGATGTAAAATATAATTATTTATTTTTATTTTTTATATCCGTTTTACGATTTATGTTCGGTCTAATACTCTGAAACACATTTATATATGTATGATAGTAAAACCCAACAAATAACACAGCTAATATTAACCACAGTGGCTAAACATTCAAAATGATGTATTGTGCAAATGTTTCTTTGAATTAGGTAAAGATTCCCCATCCTTATCATAATTGGTCCCTTAATTATTCCATCTTTTAACTTACCACCGCTTTAATTTTAGATCACTACTTTATTTATTATGTCATGTGGATGTTCTTCTTATGTCCACCAATGTTGTTTCCCCACGAATGCAACTTCTTATGTCATCGATTCCGTCCGTACTCGATCTCGAAATTAAAACTAGATCGAAGTTCGATTCTTAACATTCGAACCCCTTCGACCGATAAGAGCGGGAGAAGATAGTGTGATCAAAGGAAACATAATACAATACTTCGATTAGGCATAATCCTTAAACCTCTAAATCGAAAACAATTATATGTTTGGATAAATTTAAACCCATAATTTTCAGAATGTTGCAATAACAATTATACTAATTGAATTAAGATTTAGAACATAATATAAATGATTAAATATTAGAAAATTTAATATATAAAAGAAAGATGACTTAATTCACCATGTTCATGCATGTATAAATAAAATTGAATTGCTAATCAATTTATTTATCTGAGAAAGCTGCAAGAATTATGGATCATAATTCAGATAAAAAAAAAGAGTTAATAATGTTGAAAGCTTAAAGCTTACCATGTTGTTTATGCAGAAGAGAATTGCAGATAAAAGAGAAATGGAGTTGCTCACTTGCTTGCTGCAACAAGCAACTAATCCAACTCATTATTGGTTGGCTAATCCAGATCGGGTTTTACAGATATCGAACGATCCTCCCAACACAATTTTCTCGTTCACAATGTAACTAACTTAATTAAACATGAAACACAAGTCCTGAAATGCCATCATGTTCTCCCACAGCTTTCTTGAACTTTCATACATATACATATACATACACACATATACATATACATATACATATATATATATATATACATATATTAAAGAAAGTTCAAGAAAGCTGTGGAAAAGCATGATCAGAACTTTAAAGGAAAAGAAGAGGGGGGACTCTCAAGTGCAGTATCAACCGGAAAACCATTTTTTAGACCTAAAAAACACGGAGGAGGAGGAGGAGGAGGAGGAGGAGGAGGAGGAGGAGGAGGAGGAGGAGGAGGAGGAGGAGGAGATTTCATACAACATTTCAAGGACCACTCTGCAAATATATAATTTGTTCACCAGCTTTATAGAGAAAGAAAAAAGTGGGGAGTTGGTAGGGTTTTTTTTCACTCACCAATTACAATTTACTTCAACAATTATATATATATATATATATATATATATATTATATGCATTTAAAAGGGCTGCTTTAAGCCTTTACTGCTGAGTGCTCAGTGGGGTATATAATGGAAAGAAAGTTAAAAAAGGGACAAAAAATAAAAAAAAAAATTATTTTTTATTTTTTTTAACTTGATACAATTTTTAACCCTTAATAAAACTAGGATGATTATTATATATACAAGAGGTGAAAACAAAAAAGTTTTCATAATATTTTTGTTTTAGTTTTAGGCACTTTAGTTTTAATTTTAGGGTTTAGAGTTAAATTTTTAAAATTTTGAAGTTAGGGGTTTAGATTTAGTGCTTTATTATTGATGTGTTGTGGTTAAAACTTAAAGTTTTGGACGAGAATTTAAGATTTATGGGTTAAAACTTAAATATCTAACCATATTAACATAAACTCTAAAATCTAAATTTTAATCACAACCCGTAAATTTTAGATCCCTGAAACTAAATTTCAAACATATAAACATTAAACCCTAAAATTAAGACGATTGTCGAAATTCTTTATTTTCATCGCTTCTATATTGTATATAAATACATAAAAATAACGTACACCTTACAAATAAAATTATTCGAATTAAAACTATTATCGAGATCAATTCGTGATAAAAGTTAAATAAAAAATTGTAAATTGGAGTAAAAATATTAAAGTCGTGTTTATATATATATATATATATATGGGTACATCATACATGTACATTTTACTTGACGTTGATAGGATGGCCCGGCCCCCCACAGATCAACTTATCTGTTCAATTTTAAAAATTTTAATATTATTATTTTTTAAATAAGATTAGTTTTCAAATTAATTCTAAAAAAGTTTGTTTTTTAGTAATATGTATGTTCGTCTTACGGTCAATGTTCGAAGTGTGTGGCTGCCCTTTTTCAATAATGTCGTCTCTAATGTTTTATTGATTCAGATCGAGTACTATATAAGTTCATTTCGGAACTATCCCTCTTAATACATTTTATATCATTGACAACGTCAAAATTTAAATTCTTAATTTTACTTAAGAGATTAATATCTCGTCTTGCGAGATTAACCGATAATCGATGGCTTTTAAATATTTTAGTGCAATTATGGGACAAAGTTTTGAATTATTGTTCTTAATTTTTTTAACATTTAGTGTATAATGTGTATACTATTCGTATCTTTTTCACTTATAAATTAGAAGATATTGAACACTTAAACATGCTTAATCTCACGTTATCATGTATATTAAACGAACGAAAATGTTAATCCAGTTATATTCAAACAACTCTTTGTCTTGAATATGATAATGGGCTGCGACTAAAGTGTTTGATAATTTGAAAAATTACCCGTTTAAAATAAAATGTTAAAAAAAATAAGTGTTGTATTTAAATTATAAATTAATTTAATATTTTGCTTAAAATTAGGGATAATAACGGGGCGGGTTTTTGGCCACCCCGACACCGACCCAAAATTTAAATTTCTCGTTCAGACCCCGACCCGACTTTAACATATTTTATCCCCGACTTGTTCAGCATGCCCTAATAAAATTATAACCCGACCCAACCTCAAAATTTTAATAAAAACTCGACTAAACCCGACCCACCCCTGGAAATTTCTTCTATAAACCCGAACCTGACGTAAACCTTTAAAAATTCGACCACACTCAAAAATTGAAAATTAAAAAAAAAACAACATTGTCGAGTCGGGACTCTCCGAATTCGGGGGTTCATCCTATAGCCACAAGGTTTGTATGAGATGGTACGAGTCTTTCCTACTTTAACTAGTGGTTGAGGGTTCGATACTCGCACGAAACATGGAGCAGCTTTAAAACTTGTGGCCAACGTTTGTACCCTAAATGGGATAATAAAACACGAAAGAATTAATCACTAAGCTCACTCCAATGAACATCTTGAGAAACTAAAAAAAACGAAACTATTCTAATTGGCTTAACTACAAAATAAGTGTCAAACTATATTTTTTTTGCAATAGGTGCCTACAATATATTTTAACTGAAATAAGTGTTTAAAGTTTCATTTTTTGTTGAAATAGGTGTCAAAATAGTTGTCTCAGTTAATTTTAAAACAAGCTAAAAATGAAACTTTAGACACATTTTTCAGCCAAAAATAAAATTTTAAACATCTATTTTAATCAAAAAATAATTTAAATATCTATTAAAAAACATAGTTTATAAACTTGACAGTGACATAAATATAACCCAAATTTTCACCCACTCCAACCACCGATGCCTTATTGGACTGTGATTGAAGCATTGTATTAAAGTTTGGCATACAATAAAGACTAAGGAGACAAACAATGGAACCAATAAATGTGTAATATTTTATTATTTATTAGTTCTCTCTCTCTCCAATAAATTCCCCATTTTATTATTTATTGGTTTATTAAAAATGTGTAAATTACAATAATATTTTGTTTTACTTGTCTATATTTTTTTGAATTTTCCCATTCAACATTTTATTTTGGGTTAGAATGGTTCGTATGTGGATGAAAATCGTTATTCAACTAATAATAAATTGCTTGAAATGATATGACAAAACTATATTGCAGTGCACACTGATATGACAATATCATTTAGACAAATATGTTAGCTTGAAAAATGTCACATCAATCAAAAAATAATTTTATAAATTATATAAAATACAAAATTATTTTTCTACTGATGTATCATTTTGTCAAGTCATTTTAAATTATTTATTGTTAGTTGACTTACAATTTTCATCAATTAAATTTAGAGTATTGTAGTATTTGAATCCGAGTATTTTATAAATAAAAAACAATATTTTTTCTACTCCGGTTCTCATGTTTATATGTTTTATTGTATTATAATCGTGCTTTAAATTATCTATACGTAAAAAAGTAAACCTGAAATGATTCATGAAGTGAGTAGTTACTATATTTGTGCCGACAGTAGATTGCCTAGAATGGAACTGAATCGACTTGTCACGTGAGTTTACAGCCAAAATGTAGTAATGCCCTGCTTTTAACATTAAATTTTGGCTTAATTGTTAAATAAGTGCCCTCAATACCATTTATTCCAGATAAGTGCCTAAAGTATTTTTTCGGATTAAGTAAGTGTTTAATGTTTTTAACGTTATCGGTTTAGGAGTTCTACCGTTAACTTACTTTTAAAAAAACTCCATGTTATTCAAAATTCACAAAATAGCCTCAAAATCTCTAAATTCGACCACTGTCGGTGACAAAATGAAGCTTCATTATCTTGCCGCAAGACTCGAACGTTGTTTGTCGACAGATCGGCCGCCGTTTGCCGTCGGTCGATTTCTTTTTTTTTCGCGAGTTCGACTTTATTTCGACGATAGACATACCGTCCGTCGACTATCGACAATGAAAGGATGGGAGAAATGATCGTGGGGTGCGGTGACGAAAGCGGTGGGCACGCCGACAACGATTGGAGGGGGCAACGGCTGGAATCAAAATTTGAGACTTAAGAATGTAGGGATTTTGACTATTTCAGAGATTTTTGAAAATAAAATATACCACGTGTCATGCTTTTATTGGTTAATAAATTTTTTAGCGGTTGTTAACGACAAGAAATTTAAATAAAATTTTTAAAAAAGTTAAAACTTATTTGACCCAAAAAATACTTTAAACACCTATATAGAACAAAAATATAGTTTTTGCATTTATTTGCCTAATATCTTATATTTAAAAAGTTTGTATGACTTTTCTCTTAAAAACGGTAGGAATTTGGATTTTATCATTTAATTCTCACAAAAAAAAATCATTTAATTCTCATGGCAGGTTTGAAAAGTTATATTTTTATTAAAAATATGATTTTAGGTTTTGGTATGAAACATGCGTTCCACGAATCAGTTCGTTGCACTATGAAATTCGACACCCATTTTTATTAAAAAAATAATGAGTTCTGTTAAAATTCTTCTTCATAATCGAAATTATGTTAAGACTTAGTTTCGTGTAGTGAAAGAAAAAAATGTCCTTAAACTATTATTAATCAAGAGTTTATAATATAAAAATGGTAAAATATTGAAAATATTACTCAATTTTGATCATTTGACCTATTTTAGTCACTCAACTTTAAAAGCGCTCAATTTACTCATTAAACTTTATTTTTTTGACCTATTTTAGTAACTTTACATTATTTTATTAATATTTAAGTACGACATGACATATTTTATTATTATTAAATATAAAAATAATTTTTAAAAAATAAATTATATTTTATTTATTAATAAATAAAAAATAATTTAAAATAAAACGCTAATCCCAAACACCTCAAATATCTCAAATTCCAACCACCCAAACTCTCAAACCCCCGGCGGCCACCACCCCTCTGCTACCACCCCCAAACACTCAAGATCTGCGCCAATTATCTAGGAATATTCTCTTCTTTCTTTTTTCTCCCTAATTTCTATTTCTTTTTCTTTTATTTTTTGATTATTTCTCAATTTTGTAGTGTTGCCGACGATGACGGTGTAGGAGCACGCTAGAAATGATAAATCATGTTTATGGCACGCTACTGACTTTGCAGATGGTGAATTGAAAGATGAATTTTTCTGCATTCGTTTTACATCGGTTGAAAGTAAGTATATTTCTCTAAAAAAGAAAGAAGAGAAACACTTCATCATCGGCGCGAGCAAAGTTGCCAGTGACAGCAGAGGGGGTGGTGGCCGCCAGTGAGAGTGATGGCAGTAAGGGTTTGAGAGTTTGGGTGGTTGGGATTTGAGATATTTAGTGTGTTCGAGTTAGGATTTTTATTTTAAATTAATTTTTATTCATTAATAAATAAAATATAATTTGTTTTTTATTTTAAATTATTTTTTATATTTAATAATAATAAAATATGTCATATCATACTTAAATATTAATAAAATAATTTAAAGTGACCAAAATAGGTAAAAGAATAAAGTTTGATGAGTAAATTGAGCGTTTTTAAAGTTAAGTGACTAAAATAGGTCAAATGACCAAAGTTGAGTGATGTTTTCAATATTTTACCCTAAAAAATTATTTTTACCCCCTAAAATTTTATAAGTTTGCGCTCCCTAGAATTTTATGGATAATATAAAATTCTGAATTCTCCCAAAAAAATGATTATAAACATAATTATATCCTAATGATATTTTTTATCTTTAACTTTTTTTGTCCCATCTGACTCTTGAACTTCTAATTTCTAGTCAAATTGAACATACTTATGTAAAAAGTAATTGATTTTTAATATTTATTACAATCTTCATATGTCTTTCCTGATTTTCATTACAATTTTAATGATCCAAATTTTTTTCAAAATTTATAATTTTAAAATGATTTTATTATTTTAAATTTTATGTTAGATGGCATAATAAGTTACTAATAAATTGACATCACCCTAACGATCCAATTATTATTTTTGATAATTGGTTTAATTTAAAAAAAATAAAAATTATTAAATACTAAAATAAATTTTAAACAAAATGGACACCAAGAAATTATTGACCATAATTGAAATAACTCAGGAATACCTAACGTAAAAGAGTGTGGATGGATGTCCAAGTATTGTGGCTGAGTCTAGGGTGTGGTATGGTACGATACGGTTATAGTGCGAAACCAACTAAAAATTTATAAAATAAAACTTAAAATGTTCTTCACCAACTTAAAACATTATATATTTTTATATAATTTTAGATTAGTGGTTAAGTATTAAAACTTGACTTCGAGTGTCGATATTTATCGTGATATCACCAACTTAAAATGCTATCAAGAAAAAAAGTTCAAAATAATATTTTTCGTAAATAGAGATGTATATTTTCGTTTTTTTCATTTATGCACTCTAAATTAAATGTTTTTAAAGAATAAATCTAACATTAAAAAATTTCTCCCAAAAAAGGGAGTGCACTGAGACGGATCTTGACAACCAAGTTTATGGGGGCCTATTTTTTTTTTAAAAAATTTAGAAGCTTAGATTAAATTTTTCAACAATTTTGAAGGGTTTAATTTGAAATTTTCATAAAATATAGGAGTTTAACTAAATTTAAAATAAAATTAAGGTTTATCAAGATTTTTAAAATTTTTAAGAGAGGATTTAATTAAACTATTAAAAAATTTAAAATACAATATTAACTTTTAAAGGTGATAAATTAAAATTTTTAAAGGACTAAATGTGAAATTAAAAAAACTTTGGGAGGCCTAGGCCCTCACTGGCTTCATTGAGCGTCCGCCACTGGGAGTGCATTTGCTCTCTTCCAAAGCTTTGTAGATCCGCCACTAATTTTAAGTTTCGTATTTGTAATATTTTCGATTAGTACCGCACTATAGTCGAACCATAACCAGCTATATGTTAGACTCTACCAGTATTTGTACGTAGACCGTAGTGCTCAATCATAAGACACACACTGACAAGTAGGTGTAAGTGTAAACCAAGTATATGTACGTAGTGGTCAGAATTGCACGTGGATCTCAGTAGTGGTGACCATTATAATTGTAATATCATAAAACACAAACGGATAAACTAATAAATAGTATGTGTTCGGATAGAGTGCATGGTTAATTTTGCGTTTGGATCTAAAAAATTAGATTGAACGAAAAAATATTATTCGATTATCGTGTTGACAGGTTTGGATTTAAGAAATTTTAACGTGATTTTAGACCCAAAACGTGATTTTAAGAAATGCAAGGTAGAAGTAGCTTTTGTGTTTCGTCGTGATTTTTACACTATATTTTTATACAATCGTGATTTTTAAGAAAAAACTTCAAACATAAGTGTGTGTTTGTTTCCGCGGTGGGAGGGCCAAAATCCCGTTCAATCGGGATTTTGTGTTTCGAATGCCGTGCCTACATGTTTGGATGTAAAAAAATTCAAAATCAATTCTGGGCACCAAACGTGATTTTGAGAAAAGCTACAGGATAGTAGCTTACTAGCTTTTGTGTTTCGTTGTGATTTTTACACTATATTTTTACACAGTCTTGATTTTTAAGAAAAAAACTCACAAACATAAACCACGTTACTTTAAAATCAATTTTACACAAAACCAATTCTTAAAATCATGTTACTTTAAAATGAATTTTACACAAAATCAATTCTATAAAATTACGATGATCTAAAATTAATTCTACAACCACGAAACCAAAACACACAAAGTCTACATATATTATTTAAATAAAAATAAAATATAATCGAGAACATACGTATATAAATATAATTCATACGACTCAAATCCCGACATTCAAAATGTAAAATTTTAACCATAGTAAAATAAGGATTAATATCCTATGCACTGACGGTGAAAACTGAAAGTTTCACAAGCGTCTTAGTTTTAGGGTATAGAGAGTTAGTTTAGGGTATATGGTTTAGGGGTTTAGGTGTATGAGTTTAGGATTTAGGGATAGTTGTTTCAATTTAAAGTTTAGGGCTATAATTTAGGGTTTATAGGTTAGAGTTTAGTTTTTAGAGTAATATGGTGAGAATTTAGGTTTTAACTTATAAACCCTAAATTATAACTCTAAACCTTAAATTGAAACAACTATCCCTAAATGCTAAACCCATACACCTAAACCATATATCCTAAACTAATTTCATATACCTTAAAACTAATGTGCTTGTAGAAACTTATAGTTTCCACCGCTTGTGTATAAAATATTTATCCATAAAATAATCGATGTCTCACACGCAAATAATGTCTTGATTTTCATGTACTCTTATAACCGTAGGTAACTTCAAAACCATGACAAATCTTAACGGAATAATTTGAGAAATTTATCCAAAATTATGGAGGTATAAACCAAATATTAAAATTTTAACAAATTTAATTAGTTTTAAAAAAATCTTTCGAGTGCCGTGCAAATTTCTCCAAATATTAGAGGTACTAAGACTTACCTGGCTGACTGGCTCCCGTTATCATATGCATCTATCTGAAAATGGATATTTGAGATTAATTCTTTATTTTTTTTTTCAAATAATAATCTTCACATGTTTTATTATTAATTTTAATAATTAATTTCAACTATCCAATAATCCAAAAACGCGTAAAACTTAAAAGTACTTGCACTGTATAAACATATCCTTTCCTTAAAATTAGGGACGAATTTACATGGGGTGGTAAGGGGAAATCGCCCCCCAACCTCGAAGAAATCTTTATTTTTTTCACCTTTGTCCCCTTATTTAAGTTTCTTTAAAAATTAGTTTATTTATGAATTTACCCTTACTTTCATGTATTTATAGTTTGCCCCCCAACCTCAAATCCTGGCTTTATCCCTGCCTATAATATATATTCAAATATATGTCCAACTTCACGATTTTCATATTTTTTACGCCAATATTGTGATATAAATTATATAATATATAACATAAAATATATTAGAATCTTAAGAAGCAGATTGAGCTATTGAAGGTTAGAATTTGAGTCCAGCCCATATTTTAAAAATGGGTTTAATTTTTTGTCCATATCCATTTTTCAGCCTAATATTTTTATGGGTAAACTACTTAGGTGACCACTCAACTATTGGGCCTGACCTATTTTGACCACTGAACTTTAAAAATTCAAAATTCGACTACCTAACTATTTAAATGAACTTATTTTGACCACCAGCCGTTAAAATTTAACGGAGAGACGACGTGGTGTTAAAGTAAAATTTGTATAACTACATATTTGTCCCTTGTTAGTTTTTTTACTATATCAATTTAGTCCTAATTTTAATTTTAATTAATAAAATTAATTAACCAATCAGGCGATAACACATGTCATCGTGCGATTAGATGATTTAAATCTAATTTTTATTTTATTTAATATTTAATGTATTTATAGCGTTACATTAAAAAAAAACACAAGCAAAACAAATATGTTAATAAGATATCCTGATAGATTTTATTGTGCCTTACATTAAAACAAAGTGATATATCTGGGTTATGCTCGACGGTGGAAGCCGAGTTTTGGGGTGTTATTGACGGGCTTCGCCATGTTTGGTCGATGAGATTCTGATGTATTTGGGTTGAGTTGGATAATGCGGAGGTGGTTCGAATAATTGAGAAGCGGGTGGCTCAAGGGAGGTATTCATCGTTGATCCATCACGTCACTCATATACTTAGTTGGGATTGGGAGGTGCGGTTCTCACACGTGTTTAGGGAGGCGGATTGTGTAGCGAACTATTTGGCGAAAAATGATTTTGATATGGTTCGAGGGAAGCAAGTGTTTATGTAACCGCCGGACTGTGCTTTTCGAGCTTATCATGAGGATTGTAGGTCTTTGTTTTGTTGAGTCTCGTGATTTTGTTTGGTTTTCTTTTCGGTTTTATATAGGTTGTTAGGTGTACTCTTTTTCTTCCATTTAAGTTAGAGAGGTTTTTTAAGATTCACCTAGTTAATTAGATAGGAAATAACACTACAAATATGATCTACATCTTAATAAAACGAATCAAAGTCTAAACTCTCAACTGACACATAATATCACATTAAAAAAACATACAGGCAAAATGGTTAACTTAATCAGCACATCAAAGCTAAGACAACGGAGATTAAAAGCAGAGGAGAGAGATTAGCAACAAGGGATGAAGCTGAGTTGGCACCGGGAACACTTGAAGGTCCAGGTGCGGCGGCGGTCGGAGTTCCTGAAGTTACAGGCGTGGTGGGAGTGGGGCTCGGGTTTTGCCTAGGAGTAGGAGCACTGCTGTTTCTGACTTCGACGCTAAGCTTTTGGCCGGCGGAACAGTGACTGGGGAAAGCGCAAATGAAGTGGTAGTCACCGGTCCTGTTAAGGGTAATTCTCGCCGGTCCGGTGCTCAAAGTCGATATAGGACTGGCAGCGTTACAGGCGTCGTAAGCAGCCTCCGTCACCTCGGCAACATCATGTCGTCCGGTAGTAAAGTTAAACACTGCAAAAATAGTAAAAAAAATCAACACATGCACACAAAATGATCGAATTGTGGTTCGAATTCTCAACCAAGAAACTAAATAATTTAGAACTTGAGCTATGAAACTCACCTAGAACATCCCCAACAGCGAAGTTCGTATTGTCGGCCCAATTATCGTAGAACTCGGTATTACCGGTAGGGATTGTCCAACCAGTGGAGTCCCCTACCGTATAAGTTGCACCATACGTAGTCTGCAACAGATTTGCAGACAAAACTATAAAAAATGCAGCCATGTTGATTTTCCCGACCATTTTCTTTCTCTAAATATTTGCTGTTTTCTTTGTCTCTCTATTTCAGCTGTAATGTGTAATTGTGTTAGTATTTTCATCTTCCCTAACAGAGTATATATATATATATATATATATATATATATATATATATATATATATATATATTTTGGAGAGTGACAAAGTTTCTAGGAAGATGATGGTCAATTAATTAAAGTGATTTCCCATGTGTGAAGAATGAGTCTCAATAGTTTAATGGTTTCTACTTTTTTAGGGTCATGGGTGGGGGGCAGTTGTTGAATGCATCCATACTTGCATACATACTACCGGATCTGAATTCGACCCGAAAATAATCCGATTTAGACTTGATTTGAACGATTTGATGTCACATCAAGTTTGTTCTATTGAAGAAGAGATTTAATTTTATTTATAGGCCCTTAATTATGGATGGAAATCTTCTACCCTTTTCGGTGTCCCTACTTATGCCCCACATTCAAAATTAGATTTAGGCTATAGGGTTTAGGGTTTTAGGTTAGGGTTAGATTTCAGGGAATTTAGGGTAGGATGTATTTTTTAGGGAATAGGGTGTAGGGTTTAGGATTTAGAATTTAGGGTTAGAGTTTAGAATTTAGAATTTAATTTTTTTGTGTTTTGTTAGTGTTGGGGCATAAATATAGGCAACAAAGGGGGCATAGAATTTTTATCCCTTAATTATTCGAATTTAAAAATGACATGATTTGGTCCACTTTTATAATGTTACTAGCAAGCTCATATTGAAAACGTTATATGTTACTTGACTTAATGGTTAAGGGAACGATTGTTGTTCTTAGCGATCACGAGTTCGAGCATCAACAGCTGCAGTTGAGAGTATATTCAGAATAGATACTACTTGTAATCACCTTAGTTTTAAAATAAAAAACTAATAATAAACTTACATACCATCAATCATATTTAACTAAACTTAAAAACAAAAGGAATGTAGTTGTCCATGTTGCAAAAATAGGCTCACCGTCCTCGAATGCTTGAATTGGACTTTCAACACGGAACCGGACATTGGCCCCTTCCTACACGTTTTCAGATATTAAAGAAATGATGAAAAAGAAAAAAAGAACAAAGAAATGAAGGTTTTATAATCAGATGTTGTTCAAATATTTAGAGATGTCATGTATTTTATTAAAAATAAGATTCTTGAGTTAAGTATTTTAAAATATGTTTCGAATCATTATGTGTATGCTGACTTTTGAATTGAGACGAGTGTAACATGATTTAAAATTTATGAAATATAATATTTTATATTGTTCATTACCACCCGTCTATAATTAATTAATTATTTTTTTATAAAAACTTAACTCATTTTAAGTCATATGTAGGGATGATAATGAGCCTGACCAGTTCGCGAGCTACTCGGACTCGGCTCGATCAAAGTTTGGCTCGGGCTCGGGCTCGGCTCGAGACCTTAACAAGCCGAGTCGAGCCAACTCAAGCTCGGCTCGAAAAGCTCGTGAACAGACTCGAGATAATTATATATATTATAGACAGGACAATATACTTTGACACACATAGTTTACACAATCCCTTCAATTTTAGGATTTAGAGTTTTATGTTAGGATTTAGGGGTTTAATATATATTATATATAGGACAATACTTTGATACACATAGTTAAAATCTATTTAGAGAATATTTTATACACTAGTAATAGAAAAACGTAATTTTCATAAGCGAGTATTGTTTAAAATTTAAAGATTTAACTTAGAATTTAAAATTTGTGTTTTAAAATTTTGAATTTATTGTTTAAGTGAATAGCTTTATGAAAATAGTTGGAGGAGGTGGTGTGGTGGGTGAATTCATTACGGGCCACGTCTGCATAATCAATGCTAAATAATGCCTCCTTTCCTTCACATTATTTGCTTTACGTTAGCATTTAGCACCCCCAACATCCAACCGGATTGAAGACATGTTCATAATGTATTAGGAGCATGTATAGGTCATTTAATCACATTAAAGGTTAATTGAATCGCTAAAAATATGAAATTTTATAATTTTTTGTAAAATTTCGAGACCAATTCAGGTAGTTTCGAGAGCATAAATTAAATGAAACACCATAATTGTTTAGTGATTAAACCAAAGAAGAATCCAACAAAAGGGGTTCGAATTCATAGGCTTAACCACTCGTTTAAAAAAAGGATAACAAAAATTGCTCAGATTAATAAGTTTGTCTAAAATACAACAGGTTACGGTAGGGCTATAGTGCAGCACAAACTGAAAATGTAAAATATGACAATGTGAAAAATATTTAAACATTACTTTTAAATATTGAAATTTTACAATTTTGTAATATAATTTTGAGACCAATTCAGATGGTTTCGAGATCATAGGCCAAATAGAACACTATAATTGTTTAGTGATTAAACCAGAGAAGAATCTAACAAAAAGGGTTCGAATTCATAGGCTTAACCACTTGTTTAAAAAAAAGAACAACATAAATTGCTCATATTAACATATTTGTCTAAAATACAGCAGGGTAGGGTCATAATGCATCACAAATTAAAAATGTAAAATATGACACTGTGAAAAATATTGAAACTTTACTTCTAAGTTTCAAAACTTTTGTAAGAACTGTAACTGAAAATGTTATAAAAAACGTAATATTTTCAGTGTGGTGTTTTAATTTTTGTAATATTTTCAGTTAATGTCGTACCGTAACCTACCATTCCGTAGACCTACCCTAGATTAACATATATATAGTTTTGATAATGTGGATTTGAGTGCAATGGCTAAAACGAATCAAATTTTTATTCAAACACCAAATATCACTACATATATCATAATAGAAGGAATCCGGTCATAAATCTGAGATGAACAAAACAGATAATACAGAAATTAAAACAGACAAAAATGGCTAACAAATCAGAACAACAATGCCGAGGCAAAGGACATGAAGAGGGCAAGCGAGACGGTAGCAACAGGGGATGAAGCCGAATTGGCCCCGGGACCGGGAGGACCTGAAGTTCCAGGTGTGGTGGCACCTGGAGTTCCTGGTACGCCGGGAGCAGTGCTGGTGCGGTGGACTTCGACATTCAGCTTTTGTCCGGCGGCACAGTGACCGGGAAAGCCGCAAATGAAGTAGTGTTCACCGGTCCTGTTAAGTGTGATTCTCGCCGGTCCATTGGTCACAGTAGATATGGCATTTGTAGTGCTGCAAGAATCATAACCAGCTTCTGTCACCTCCACCACATTATGTTGTCCGTTGGTAAAGTTGAACACTGCAAAAATAGATTTTTAATAGAAAATACATAAAAAAAAAATTCTAAAATTTTTCCACCAGCACACCCTCGGTCTATTCTGCCAACATCCATATATGTACCTAATGATCAAATTCTGCTTCATATGCACCAATTAAGAAGCTTACTAAAGTTCGATTTCGAGCTAAGAGACTCACCTAGAACATCCCCGATACCGAACTCTTTGTTGTCGGCCCAATCGTCGTAGAAATCGTCATTACCGGTAGGGACTCGCCAACCGGTGGAGTCTCCCACCGTATAGGTTCTACCACTGGGAGTGCCACTTGGGGTTCCAGGCGTGGTGGGGGTTGGTGTAGGAGCAATGCCGGTACGGTTGCCATTTCGAACTTCGACTTCGAGCTTTTGGCCTGCGGAACAATGACCGGGGATAGCACAAATGAAGTAGTGGTCACCAGTCCTGTTAAGGGTAATTCTCGCCGGTCCAGTGCTCACAGTAGATATCGGATTGGCAGTGTTGCAGGCTTCGTAATCAGCTTCGGTTACCTCCGCAACATTATGCTGTCCGGTTGTAAAATTGAACACTGCAAAAACAATGATCAAAGTCTGGTTCAAATGCACTCAATCAAGAAACCAATTCAAGTTAGATTTCAATTTTCAAGGTTAGAAACCATAGTATTAAATTGCGGTTGCGGTTGCGGATGCGATTACAACATCGCGGTTGCGGACGTTGCGGTCATTACGATGTGATTTTTTTTTCTAAAAAATAACTATAATTTTTATTGCGGTTGCGGTTCGTGGTGTCACATAGACCTACAAAACCGTTACGATGCGGCCGCAATTTAATACTAGGTTAGAAACTGACCAAGAACATCCCCAACATGGAAAATCTTGTTGTCGTTCCAGTCATCATAGAAATCATCATTCCCGACCGGGACTCGCCAACCGGTGGCGTCTCCCACCGTATAAGTTCTACCACTTGGACTGGGAGCAGGACCGGTGCCTCCGCCGCCGCCGCCGCCACTTCTGACTTCGATGTTGAGCTTCTGGCCGGCAGAACAGTGACCGGGGAAAGCACAGATAAAGTGATGCTCGCCACTCCTGTTCAGGGTAATTCTCGCCGGCCCATTGTTCACCGTAAACAAGGTATTACCACCGTTGCAGGCGTCGTACGCCGCCTCGGTCACCTCCGCAACATTATGCTGTCCGGTAGTAAAATTGAACACTGCAAAAACCCAGAATCATTCATCAAAAAACAACACAAACCATGTTCAAAAGTTTGAATCTTTGAGCTAAAAAAACTCACCCAAAACATCCCCAATATCAAAGATCTTATTATCAGCCCAATCATCGTAGAAATCATCGTTTCCAGTCGGGATTCCCCAACCGGTCGAATCCCCCACCGTATAAATTGTACCGTACGCACTCTGCAACAACAGATTCGCCACCAAAAACACAAAAATCGCCGCCGTGCTGATTTCCCGACCCATTTCTTGTCTGAAAAACTGTGTTCTTTTCCTTACAGTCGCCCCCGCAAGATGATAAGTTTGATTATCCTTATCTTCCACTATATAGGGAGGAGATAAGAACTTTCTGGGAAGATGTTGAACAAGCAATGGAGGTCAATTAATTACAAGCATACAAACCATGTGTCGTGGGGACAGTTGTTGACCATTGTTACTGCATTAGAAATCAATTAAAAACACAAAGAAATTTGCAAAAAATCATTACTTTATAGTCACAAGAATCTATTTTTCTAAAAGATTGGTATATAATATGGATTTTTTTCGGACAAGTTATGGACGATATTGGACGACAAGATTATATAATTTGGATGTTTTTAGAAGGCAAAAATATAAAAAAAAATACCCAACGTTTTTATGTTTTGTCATTTGGCTTCTTATTTTTTTTAGTTTAAATAAGCCTCCAATGTTTGTTTGTTTTGTTATTTGGGCTCTTATTCTTTCTTTTGGTCTAAATATGTCTCTAACGTTTTATTTATAGTCTAAATATGTCATTGTTGGATGTAAACTGTCAATCAACTGACGGTCAACGGCTTATAAAATTTTTTGACGTGGCATTAGCATATCTTAATATGTGGCAAGTCCAGTCAGCATCAGCTGTTGAACGTTAGTTAACTGACAGTTTCTATCTAACGAGAGCATATTTGAACCAAATTGAAACGTTGGGGGCATATTTGGATTACGAATGAAACGTTGGGAGCATATTTAGACCAAAAGAAAGAATAAGGCGCAAATGACAGAGCGAACAAACTTTAAGGACATATTTAGACAAAAAAAATAAGGAGCCAAATGACAAAACATGCAAACGTTAAGTGTATTTTTTGACGTTTTGTCATTTTAGAATTAGTTTTTTTTATAACGACAAAGTGACACGCATTCTTAAATATACGTATAAAAAACTAATTAAAAAATGAGACACGCGGTATAATATTTTAATTTAATTATAAAATAAAAAATGGCTCCCATGTCGGTGTGAATCAGATATTATAAATATCTGATTGTTTCTTTATTAGTATTAGAAAATCTCATTTAAAAATCAAACATATATACTATCTTTTATAAAAACTTTAAGTCTTAATTTTTAAAGAATTAATATCTTATATACTTTAGTTTTAAGTTATAGGGAGTTAGTTTAGCCGTTTAGATGTAGGGGTTAAGAATTTAGAGATAGTTGTTTCAATTTAAAGTTTATGGTTATAATTTAGGGTTTAAAGGTTAGGGTTTAGTTTTTAGGGTAATATAATGAGAATTTAAGTTTTAACTTACAAACTTTAAAGTATAACCCTAAACCTTAAATTGAAATAACTATCATTAAATTCTAATCCCCTACACCTAAACTCCTAAACCATATAGCCTAAACTAACTCCCTATACCCTAAAACTAAGGCGCTTGTGTAAACTTTCAGTTTCCACCGCCTGTGTATAAAATATTTATTCATTTTTAAATTTAATTCGAACTTGTAGATTTTTTTTTAAATACGCGGGTGTGATACAAAAGTAACGACACACACAATATGTATCACTGGTGCTCGAACTCGAGTCCCAAAAAATAATGAACATCTACTAACACAAGGGGATGAGCCGAACTTGCCCTTTTATTTTGTTCTATCTTGACAAAAGTTCAGAATGCAGGTTCCAAGTAGTCAACATTTGGGGATGAATTCATCTTCCAAGAAGAAAATAATAAAAGGGGTTTTAACTTTTAATTAATTAAGAACTCTTCAAAATGCCCTAATTTTAAGCAAGATTTTTCTTCATGTGAATAGAAGATTTAGTGATGGAGGAATTGGTTGCCTTTGTTGAACAAAATGAAGTGGGCTACGCAAGGGAATCACTTTTTCCACCCATCTCCTTTGTTTGTTTCGTGAGAAAAGTTGAAAAGGAAAAAGCAATCACTTTTTCCATCCATCTCCTTTGTTTGTTTAGTGGGAAAAGTTAAAAAGAAAAAGCAAACACAAAAATGCAAAGCTTAATCAAGAACAAACAAAA
This sequence comes from Hibiscus tridactylites, assembly GCA_958450335.1. Lineage (NCBI taxonomy): Eukaryota > Viridiplantae > Streptophyta > Magnoliopsida > Malvales > Malvaceae > Hibiscus > Hibiscus tridactylites. Next base: position 74,753,443 of record OY288286.1, on the reverse strand, counting down.
GAAAAATACCAGAAGGGGTTTAGAATTCTAAGCCACCACCATAACTTTATTACTATACACAGCACATCCATTTGCAGTATCACTGCAAACTACAAATTTGATCTACATGTACGAATGTACGTATGCTGGTATGTATGTATGTATGATCAATCAGTTAAATGAAACTACAGTCTGCATCATGTTAATACATAGATATGGTAGTTTAGTAACTCGAGGCTTGACCGTGCTCACCGCATTACTTACGTTGCAGCCATTCCGAATCGTTTCTTCCGCTTCTTGCCATTTCCATAAACACCAGCGGCGATCTGTACCTCGTTGCAGTTTGTTGATTCTTTCTCCTTGATTGCTCCTCCGGATTCAGCGGTGCTTCTCCTCCTCCTGCCTCATTTTTTTCATTCCTCCGTAATAATGCCTATGCCGGATCTGTCCTCCTATCTTGGTTCACATACTCGGACTTATATTATAATCCCGAACATGGCATCAAGTTCATCGTGTTTATTGCGGTTACGGGCATTTGTTGTCGGTGATTGTCTCACGAAGTTACTGGTCGTCACTGCCAGCTCCACCCCCCCCCCCCCCCCCCATATTTTCTCCAACCATGAGCCCCTTCGGTTCCAAATCCCATGCTCAACTGTGAACCGGCTAAGCTTCTCTCGGTCAGGCTCAGTTAGGTCTGTTTATGCCTTTCTAATCATCAACTCAATTCACCACTCTCTAGCACACCTTGTTGCCAAGCTTAAAATCCAACCAAATACTGTATTCACAACTTATAGCTGCAAGAAATGGAAAACCGGCCCGAAGGCTTCGATGGATCATCAGCCTGAGCCGAGGGACATTTACAGAGTTGCTTAAATTATCCATTTCTTGCTCGGTGCAGGCAATTTGCTTCCATGTAATGCTTTCATCACAACCGTTGATTATTTCGGTTATCTCTACCCTGCCAAGCATGTCGAAAAGGTTTTACCTGTAGGTTACATGAACTCCTCAGTGCTGGTTTTGGTTGTTATGATGAGTTCGAGTTGCTGCAGCCAGAAGTTGACTCGTAGATTTAGACTTAACACGGGGTTTTCCATGTTTCTTCTCTCCCTGATGGTCGCTCCAGCTATAGACTGGGTATCACATGGCGGTTGGTCCGAAGAGAAACAAATGCAGCCTATTCGGCGACAGTCGCATCGGTTGTAATATGCGGTTTAGCAGGTAGCTTGATAGGATCTGCTGGAAAGCTTCCAAAACAGTACATGCAGGCCATTTTCGCTGTAAAGCTGATACGAGGAAACGTGCTGCGTGTTTAAAAACGATCCTTCAGAATATGGAGTTTATTCCATCCAAGTGCAAACTTTATTCTTCTTACCACCGTATTTCCTGTAGAAAAGAGACTATAACAGTTGCTGTGCGATCTGCAATGTTATGTGACTCGAATATCCAACTAAATCCGACATACAGGTGTGCTGGTTACGATCTTGCGAATAATAACTACAGCTTCACTTCCGAAAACCCCGGAGGGCCTGCGAGCGGGTGCTCACTTTTTCTTTATAGTCAGCACGACCATCCAGTTTTGCTGCATCTTTTCTGCAATTTGTCATACAAGAATTCCTGGATAGTCAGCACAATCATCGATTTTTACTTTATAGTCGGCACAACCATCCAGTTATGCAATAGCATTGCAGAATTCTTGGAGATGATCCACTTTGCTCGAGGCCACAGATTTGGACTGTGGCGAGGAAGATCTGGTGGCCAGCACTCCGGATTCTCACGATATATGAAGTGACCCTGTCTACTTTCCCCGGATCTAGAGTCGAAGCTGATCACAGTTTATAATATGGCAGATTTCGTGGGGATGTCTGTGACTGCAAGATGTGTTCTACACAGTATAAGGAAAGCTACATGGGGTTGCATAGCCAGACTTTTATTCTATCCACTTTTCGCCTGCCTCTACGGACCGAAGGGGCTCAAGGGTGAAATACCAGTAGTGGTGCTTACGTTTATGCTCGGCCTGACTAATGGATACCTAACAAGCGTGTTGATGATCCTAGCCCCCAAGACCGTACCGCTGTCGGAAGCAGAATTATCTGCAATCGTGTTGGTTTGGTCAGTGGTTCAGCTCCAGGTTGGTTTTCGATCATTCGATCCCTTCCTCAGCTCCCCTCGTCTCCCAATAGCCAGTTTTCCCTGGAAAAGAAGTTTACTCTTCATGTTCTCCACAATTTGATGAAATCTGTGAAAAAAACAGAAGAGAAAAAAGGGCAAAATCTATCAAAATCTGGGCGTTTATCTTCTCTAGCTACACAATACGTGAGTAATTAATTTGATCTTTCTAACACCAATGAACAATAACAAAACTCCAAAACACTGGATTTTGTCTTTTAATCTTTTTGATAAGATTAAATTAACTTAACAAGAATTTTCAAAGAGAAATCAAAAGAGAGGGATTGAAAAGATAGAAACAAGAACATTTCAATGGAAAATTCATTTCCATATCTTTTACATGATAAGTAATTCCAAGGACGAGAAGATCAAAACAGGGTTCTCAATAACTACAAAGCTACTTATTTCATTTTATTTCTACTTAACACAAAACAAAGAAAAGCTAATATTAACAATAGTCAGAAAAAAAAAGCCATGTCAGAAGAGTCTTAAGAAGCAGCAGGAACTCCATGGATAAAGCTTTGTTCTGATTCTTTACTCAAATTTTCCCCACCTTCTTCTTCTTCATCATCTTCTTCCTCAGCATCCCAAAGAAACCGTGCATATGATGCTAGCACATAACTGCAAATTTTCATTTTTTTTAAATATTAAATTGTTTCATCAATCATTGTGAAAATTGAACATAAACAATGAAACCCAGTTTGCAAATTTTAGTTTTTTGGGGTATTTACCAGTCATCAGGGGCGGCTTTAACAGCTTGATCGAAGTAATTTTCAGCTCTGGAACTATCTTTGCGAGTTTCCCAGATTAAATCAGCATACATGGATAGAACATTCCCGTCGTTTGGATTTGCCAAGATCGCCCTGGCACAGTATTCTTCGGCTTTCACGTAATCCCGACGGATCTGTTCGGTTTTCCGATATTGGATTAAACTCAAAACCTCGGTTTACCTTTCATTTACTTGAAAGAAAATGAATGAAAAAGATGATTTAAATTGTTACCTCTTTTAAGAATCTAGCGTAATTGCTGAGGAGAAGAGAATTTCCAGGATTAGCCTCGATCATTTTCCGATAATACAATTCGTTACCATCATTTCCGTTGTTCGAATCCCACGAGCTCCATTCGTTACCATCGGAATCGGATCCACGATCACCGCCACCGCCACCGCCGCCTATTCCACACTCTTCCTCCACCGCGAGCGACGCCATTCTCCGCCACTGAAATCCAGCTTCTTCTTTCTCCACCTCCTCTTCTTCCTCAACGAAGATCCCACTCAAGATCCCGCTATTTTGCTTAACTCTCCCCATCTTAGGGACCACCGGAGCGCTGGTCATCCTCAGATCCGTCTCCGACACCGCCCTCGTCATACTCCGCCTCGAGTCTTCGTTCGACCCGATAGAAACCGAGCTCGAACACGAAACTCTGAAAGAAACGGTCCGGGTTCGGGAAATCAGGTGCGACGACTCGGGATCCGGCGACGGCTCCTTCGAGTGTGGGATCCGTGAATTAAGTAACGGCGTTGATGCGCTCCTTAAAAGCATTTTGTACTAAATTGAAATGTAATAGAAAATTAAAGGGTGGATTGGTGAAATAAGCCAAAGATCTTAGCTCCTACTCTTCCCAGCTGCAGTTTTAAGAGAGAAAATTGAGCGAGAAAAGAAGAGGCGGTGCTGTATTTTATATGGAGTATCTGTGGACGTACGGAAACATCTGAGCCGTTGATTTCAGTGATTGAATCACACGTGTGATGACGAACACGTGGGAATTTCTTGAATTTGGACGAGTATAGCCTTAAAAAAAAGGCGCGTACACAAATTCTTACAAAAAAAATCGTAAGGTTTTGTGTACATATACCGAAATTTTTACAAAAGTAGTAAGGATTTGTATACATACACAAATTCTTATTATTTTTGTATACATACATAAATTATTATAAAATTAATAAATATTTGTGTACATTATAAATAAATCCTTATATTATACGATTTTTGTAAGTAATTGTGTACAACCGCTTTTTAAGCAGCCGTTTTTTAGAATTTTTCTGAATTAACCTCAATACATACACTATTAGAAACGTTAATGAGTTGAGTTAAAATCGAACTTTAACCATCTAGTTCGTTTAAAATTCGAATAAACTCACACGCATTTATAAATTAAAATGTTCTAATTTAAATTACTTAGAAAAATGACATCATTTATCACCATGACATGTCTTTCTCTATTTTTTGGTACGTATTCTCTGTCTTTTGGCATTTTTTTAAGGGTAAAATACTGGAATCATCACTCAATTTTGGTCATTTGACCTATTTTAGTCACTCAACTTTAAAAACGCTAAATTTACTCATTAAACTTTATTTTTTGACCTGTTTTGGTCACTTTAGATTATTTTATTAATATTTATGTATGACATGACATATTTTTATTATTATTATATATAAAAAAATAATTTAAAATAAAAATAAATAATATTTTTTTATTAATAAATAAAAAAGTAATTTAAAATAAAAACCCTAATCCCCAAATATCTCAAATCCCAAACACCCAAATTCTCAAACCCCCTTACCGGTGTCACTCTCACCGGCGGCCACCGCTCCCTCTACCGCCGACGACAACATCACCTACCGCCAACATCAGCTCCAGTCCAGACGCCGGCCTTTTCCGAGAAGCTCTTGACAACGACGACGACGATTTACTTCTACCAACGACGTCGTTCTGAGTAGGACATGATGAATCGATAGTTATCTCGTTAACAAATTTCTTGACTCTGTTCCGGGAGAAAACTCAGGCTTTTGGTTTTCCTTCTTCTTCATCGCTAGAAGAATCAGTGGCGTCAGCATCGGTAACTGTAATACGAACGATTTGAGGCTTCATTTCTGGTCTGACATTTAACAATGGTGAAAAAAGCTTGGTTTGATTGCGGTGCTCTGCATATTTGATTGAAGGAACAAGGCAAGTATCCATTTTTTTGCTCTCAATCTTCGTTCTGAGTTTTGGGGTTTTCAGATTCTTTCACTTCTCATTCAGAGTGACAGTAGGGAGTAAAATAAAAAGGGAAAGGAAAGAAAAGAAGAGATTCCTTTAGAACAAAACACGAGGAGTATAAATGGTTAAAAAGAAGAAGAAAAAAGCTAAAGAAAGAACACGTTAAAGAGAAGCTTGAAATGGAGAGAAATCCACGTCAACATCAACCGTCGGCGGCATGTGTTGTTGTCGTCGGCGGTAGAGGGGGTGGTGGCCGCCGGTGAGAGTGACACCAGTAAAGGGGTTTGAGAATTTGGGTGTTTGGTATTGGGGATATTTGGGATATTTGGGGTGTTTGGGATTAAGATTTTTATTTTAAATTACTTTTTTTATTTATTAATAAAAAAGTATTATTTATTTTTATTTTAAATTATTTTTTATATATAATAATAATAAAATATGCCATGTCATACATAAATATTAATAAAATAATTCAAAGTGACCAAAACATGTCAAAAAGTAAAGTTTAATGAGTAAATTTAGCGTTTTTAAAGTTGAGTGACTAAAATAGGTCAAATGACCAAAGTTGAGTGATGATTTTAGTATTTTACCCTTTTTTTAAATCGATCAGTTGGCCGCTTCTTTTTAATTTTTCTATCAGGTTTAGATTTTATGTCAACACGACTGAACGACTGATCAATATGGCGTTCTTTTGATTATCTTATTAATTTTTCTGTTTTGGACCCTCAAACTAGATTTGAATAAGATTTACAGTCATCGCTCTCATTTGCGATTGACTTGTGGTAATCACTATGTTGTCAACGTGCCTTATTATTATAATATATGTTTTTTAATGTTGTTTGTTGTTACTTTTATCTTTTATTGTCGAACCTTAGTGATATTTATATTTATTTTATTTCGAGCTTTTGAGTTATAATTTTTATATTTTTTATATGGTCCCGTTTATAATAGGAGAAAAGGTGGTGGAACCGCGTCGCATAAGTAATTGGTGGGACCGCGGCGCAGAAGTAACTGGCGGTCGGTGGGGATTTTGGGGTTAGTAGAGGTGGGCTGTCGTTCATTGGTTAAAAGTGGAATCCAACGAAGGCTAGTGTTGTCTTTTCACTTATCAATTATTGACTTATCTCTTAGATATTTTTTAAAAAAGAAATTTCCTCACATGACATAATTCTAGTGAGGATAATAAAACACGAGTATATATATATATATATATATATATTTTTATTAGTTAGTTTATTTTTGCACCTATCATAGAAAATCGCGTTAAAGATGGGGCGGGTAAGGTTGGGCATTCGATCGAATCAAGTTAAATATTTTTGAATTAATCGAGTTGACACATCATATTTTATTATTCAAATTTTATTTGAAATTTTTTTGAATCAAGAGTTTCGAGTTTCTAAAAAATTTAACTATAATTATTTATAATATTATAGTGTTCGTAGTTCCAAATTCCTAATAATACGTGGTAAAATAGTTGTACACAATGTTTCTTTCTAATTCTCTTTTAATGTTAGTGTTTAAAATTTCATAAACTGAATTAAACTCGAAATTCATAAACTCTAAACACTAAATTAAACCTTTAACTCCTAAAAATAATAAAGTGTAAACTAAAGTTTATAGCATGTCTATCACAATTTTTTCAATAAAAGAAATACACTTGTATCGTAGTTAAGAAACTTTAATTTTAATATGAATTAAATAATCTTTTTGAATAAAAATGTACATTAGATAATTTTAAATTAACATATACTAAATATGAAACAAATCTTTAAACTCGAATTAGCAGTAAATCAGAAACTCTGATAATTTAAAAAAATATCCTTAAACTGTTGCTTGCAGTTTAGGAATTCTTTCATCTTCTGAAATTGGTCATTTGATTTTTTTCTAAATAACTAAGGATGGTTCCCTTCAACTTCTTAACCATGAAAAAAAATATTCTATTATATTAACAAAAGATATATCGATTGCAATTCCTTTGTTTTTTTAAACTCTTTTCTTTTTCTCAACAACAAACTATCGTTTCATCAATCAACTGTAAAAACATAGTGCATATTAGTTGTGAAAAAAAAAACATGACGGATTGGGGACTGGTGGTGATGGCGGATTAATTGTTTCATTTTTAAGGAGGAACAAAGTGGTGGAATTTGGGAACAATGAAATTTGAATAGCTGAAGAAGGAAAGGATCAGAGAAGGTTAAAGTACTAAAGCTTAAAATGAAACAACATAGTTTTATAAGTTCGGATTATTCGTTTTTTAGTTATTCGAATTTTTAAAATTTAGACTCGACTCGAACTCGAAATTTTAACGAGTTATTCGAGTCAACAACTCAAAATTAAAAAAAATCGGTTTTTTCAAGTCGAGTCGAGTTTTGCCCACCCCTAGGAGCGGGGGACAATTAGTCCTAAATTTGATTGGTTAATTATATTTTAGGCTTTGATAATTTTAAAACTTTTGAAATTAAGATATTGTCTCTCCCAAAATTTTATGATTTATTATTTTTTTAAGACATTATAATTAATAAAAATAAATCTCGATCTTTCATTCTTCCGATGTAATTATTTTTTAAACCTTTCATTTTAAACTTAAATTTAAATCTCTTTAATTTTTTGGTGTAAGTACTTTTTAAAACTATATTTGTTTCAAAGTTAATCGGTTTATCTTTCTCGTAGTTATCTTAATTCTGTCCCTAAGGCTAACACTGAATTAAATATTTCTAGGAGATTAAATAATAATCTTATCATATATTAACTTATAATTCTTTTCAATTTTAAAATTTTTGGGAGACCGTAACTTTACTAGTCCCTTCTATCTTCCATGATATTTTAGGCCCTCTGCAAAAACAGCGAAAATCCCTGGGAAAACACCAAGCCCTGGAGAAACCAGCATGAGACCACTTTGTCGGAACAAAAGAAAAACGTGCTGAATGTTGCCGCCCGTGTTAATTAGCTCACTATACCAGTTTGATATTTCTACCATCTTTTCATTAAAAAAAATAATTATATTTTAAAATTTAATATCGAAATTCTAATTGATACAATATAAAATAATATAAGCATTCTTAACTACTCGATTAATTAATGAATCTCATCAATTAAATTTACGTAGCCGAATCAAATCAAACACAAAAAAAGAATGTTCATCCTCTCTTCTCTTTCTATCATAATGGGTTTAAATGTTTAAGGGTTCAGTTCGGTAATAGGATGCGGTGATATGGTGAGATGAAGTCGGTAATGCGAATACATGTCCTATATATGTTTTAACATTAAGAAATATGATTTAAAGTTTATGGTTTGGAGTCAAAATGTAGGCTTAGTTTTCAAGATTTAAAGATTTAGAGTTTAAAAATTAAGAATTAGAGTGTACTTTCGATGTTGAGACATACATATGAACATGAAAAAAGACAAGATTTTAATTGGTCTAGTTAGCATGAATGCTCATCTACTTCACCCTTTTTGTAAGTAGCTCGACTCCACTATTTATTTTAAAAATATTATTATTACGTGCTGTTGATACGAACAAGGATTAACAACTTCAACAGCCCAATAGCAAAGTCATGGTCTAAGGTTTTCAAAAAAATAAGACCTAATATTTTATCTAACATTTGTTAATGTGCAATTTCAAGAACTGGGCTTCAAAGATGAACATAAACGGATTAATTTGAGCCTTTGCACATGAAGCTTAAGTGTCCATAAATTCTAAGTGAATTAGCCTTGTACTTTACTTTATTATCTAAACATTTTGGATAACTCATTGAGTGGTTTATTTGAGGTTCTTTCTTTCTTTTATTCATCATCTTGGGTGATTAATACAATGGAAGTATAAGTCGATTTTTCTTTCACCACGATTTCTTTGAAATCAACTATAGTACAAACTGAGCATGCGAGGACGGCCTGGTGATCAGAGCACGCTCACCTGCTCCACTCCCTTCCCTTTAGGTTATGAGTTCAAAATCCCTCAAGAGCATTACCTTCACTTAGATTTTACCTCTCCCCCTCTAAGTAAAAGTAGAATAGGATTATAATAAATAAATAAAAAACTATAATACAAACTGAAGTGACCTCAAATGAGTACTGCAGACGATATAAAGTCAGTATGTAATATTGACATTTTTTTGTAGTCGGTTAAAATCAACTTATAATACTGATGACTTTTCCTGATAATGTAACAATCGTTTTAATCATAGAAAAATATAAACCTTAAAATAAAAAGGGTAAATTACATTGGTAGTCACCGAACTTTTAGGGCGCTTTCAATAAGGTCACCGAACTTTTAAAACTTTCATTACAGTCACTCAATTTTTAATTCGCTTTCAATAAGGTCACTGCCGTCAACCACCGTTAAAAAAGCTGGCGTGGCATGTTAAATTTAAGGGTAAAATACACTGTTAGTCACTAAACTTTTAAGAGGCTTTCAATATGGCCACCGAACTTTTAAAACTTTCATTACCATCACTCAACTTTTAATTCGCTTTCATTACCGTTTAAAAAGTTGATGTGACATGTTAAGTTTAAAAATAAACTTTTTTCCCACCCTCTTTTATTTCCATGTCTTATTTTCTTCCATCCAGTGCATGTCTATCTTTTAGATACATTAATATTTTCATTTGAACTCCTCATTATCCAGTGCATGATTCAGTAAATGTCGGGCCTGAAGCATAAAGATTTTAGTTATTTCTTTATGATTCCATCATCGGATGTCTCCCAATATTTTTCTTGTTCTCACACATGTCGCATGCATGTTTAGATACATTAATATTTTCCTTGATGTGTTACTAGAGAAGTAACGACCTTCACCAAAAAATTACAATTCGATTCATATGGAAGAAAGAGACATGTTCGGATGGAAGAAAATAAGAGGGGAGAGAAAATATGGTGGGAAAACGTTTATTTTTAAACTTAACGTGTCACATTAGCTTTTTTTAACGGTAATGAAAGTGAATTAAAAGTTGAGTGATAGTAATGAAAGTTTTAAAAGTTCGGTTGTAACACCCGTGTTTTGGGCCTAGGAGTTAGCCGGGTTATAGTTCGAGTCAAATAAAATCTAATTAAAACAATTCAACTTCAAATAATGACCTAATTGAGCTTTAGTAAAAAGGGGAGGACTTATGTGGTAATTTGACCCTAAAGTCTTTAAAAAGCTAGACAACTTTAAACCAAAAGTTGTCATCTTACTCCCACAATCCTTTCCAACGTTAAAAAGAGAAACCACCATTTTCAAAAACCTCTCAAAGGCTAGCTACTATTCCATTTATTTTGCCATTGGATTTCAACACCAAATTAAGAGGTAAATATGTTTTCTTAACCTCCTCTCTACCCTCTACTTATCTATGGTTTTAGATTTCAAAAATATGGGGTTTTGAAAATTAGGGTTTATATTTAAAGTTTGAATTTTTAAGGGGTTTTCTAATTGGTTTTGATAAATTGAGTTGGGGTTTTAGTTAATCATGTTATAATGAGTAACATATATCAAATTGGTTGAATTTGGGTGAAAATTCGTAGCATGTTCTTGAGGTAGATTTTAAGGTAGCAAAATTTGGGTTTTTGGTGGGTTTAATGTTGAAATTGAAGGGTTGATGGTCTACCTATGTTAGGAGGGTGATTTGGGATGTTTTGGAAGTCATTTGGATGTTTGGAAATTGAATTTTCAGCAAGGCTTTAGGGAAGCACGAAAATTTAAATTTTAGGAGATTATGTGATTTGGGAAATTGTGAAATTTGGGTTGTGTTTGCAAAGTAAGTTGATGGTTGAGTTTAGAATTGAATTGGGAAGTAATTTATATGTTTTGTTTGGCTAGAAGTAAGAGGAAGCGCGGAAGAGGCTTTGGGACCAAATCCGGGTTCGTAGAAGAATTGTTTCGAAGTGCTAAGGAAGGGCGGTGAGTGGTTTCAACTTGTTTTAAGTTTGGTTCGAGTATGTGTAGTGGGAATGTGTGTGAAGTGTGCTTGGTAGGCCACTCATAGTTAATTCAAGTTGTTGATTTAACCATTGATATCCACGAATACTTTTATGCTTGTTTAACTATGCTATTATGATTGTGGTTGATGGATGTGAGCTTATCTTGATATGCATCTATGAGATTGAGCATGAATGTGGTTGATGATATATATATGATGTGGTTATGATAATTGGCACTAAAATAATTACCGGTTGTAAATGATCGATCATTAGGATAGTGTGCACACAAATTGAGTCAAAACGTACGCAGTCTTGATGACGTTAAGTCATCAAGGAGGAGTACGGTGATGTAACATTCCACCGGAAGCTTTTATTACATTTCTACGGGATGATGAGTGGAATCCCATCCGTAGGGCATGTGGCGATGAGTGGAATCCCGCACATGCAAGGTCCGGTGATGAGTGTAATCCCACCGAGGTAAAGTGTTGTTGAGGTTTAAATCCGCACAATCAGGGTAATTAAAGTGGCCAATTAACTTGTTCATACATTGTGATATGTGATGATGTTATATGTTGGTGATATATGGTGTTGCTATATGATGTTGATATTGATAATTGAGCTTGGTAGGATCGAGAAACCATATATGCCACTTGAAGGACTAGCTAGGTCTACTCAATTATATGCAATTGTAGGTTGTATGTGAGATTATGATTTACATGCTTGAACTCTGCATTGTTGATGTTTTTCGTTTTAGAGCACCCTCACTAAGCTTATAACTTACGCTCTCTATGTTCAACAATGCAGATCATTAGCGTGGTGTTAGCTCGAGGCAAGGCAAGAAGGGCTTTCCAAGTCGTTTCTCAAGTATGGTTAATTTTGTAGTAGTTAAGCAATGTGGCACTAGGGTGTGTTTTATGAGCCTTGTATGACTCTTTCTATTGATGTTGTTTTGGATTGATGTTTTGGATTGTAAAGCATGTAATACTATGATGGATGATGGTGTGTGATGGCAAGCTTTAGGTGTTTAGGTTGCCTTGTGTATGAGTGCAACCTCTTGTGTTAATTTGTGCCTTTTGGGCTCTTGAGCTTCCATGTTTGACCTTAAATGCTGAATTTGCTTTTTGTTGGAATGTCATGTTCGAATGCCTTGACCCATGTTGATTGCTACCTACGACTCATGTATGATTGTTTAAATGATAGTATGTGCGAGTCTTGTAAGTGTTAATTCATGCCTTTGGTCCTTTTTAAGCTTCTATACATGTCTATGCATGATCTTGTTGCTCTTTCTCCCTAGAAAGTCTTTAGGTTGGGTAGTAAGTGATCCCCTGCACTATGGTTTCGAAACCATGGGGAAGGTTTCGAAACCTTTGCAGAAATCTGGGATTCCAGACCTCACTGCCGGCCTAAATTTCGAAACCTTTGAGGGAGGTTTCGAAACCAGGGAAGAGGGTTTCGAAACCATAGGTAAGGTTTCGAAACCTTTGCAGAAATTTGGGTTCCAGACCTTGCTGCCATTCTAAGTTTCGAAACCTTTTGGGGAGGTTTCGAAACCTTTGCTTAATACTGCACTGTTTTGACTTGTTAGCATTTTTTTAAAGAGAAAAACACATAGGAATCAAGATGCCTTTAGTCAAGATTAAAATTTGGTTGTTTGAATGTGGTTTGGGGTTCGAATGTGACAAGATTAAAAATGAAAAGAAATTTTAGGGTTGCTAACCGAGGGGGAACCCTTTGGGTTTCGCTTCGGTTTTCCCCGTGTGGCCCACTCGGACCGGTCATCCGGCCAGACCGGGACGAGGGGGTTACATCGGTGACCATATTGAAAGCCTCTTAAAAGTTCAGTGACTAACAGTGTATTTTGCCCTTAAATTTAAGATGCCACGTCAGTTTTTTAACGGTGATTGACGACAGTGACCTTATTGAAAGCGAATTAAAAGCTGGGTGACTGTAATGAAAATTTTAAAAGTTTGGTGACCTTATTGAAAGTGCACTAAAAGTTCAGTGACTACCAGTGTAGTTTACCCAAATAAAAATGCTAATAACATTGTATTGTCTTTGGCTCTCATGGACGGTAGTGAGCGGAAGAGTTATTATAATTATTCTTATAGTTAATTAGTTATTATCATTCACCTACAATGTTTTTAATTGTATATTTTAAATGTGAAATATTTCACCGTCATTACCAAGATAAAGAATAAAATAAGTTAATTAAATTACTTACATTTTAAAAAACATGGTAAGAAATATAGTAAATAAAGAGAAGAGGAAAGATGGAAATAAACATATTCATAATTTAAAATAAAAAATATAAATAAATGGTTTATATCAGATAAAAACATTTCATCCCTTTTAATTTTATGAATACATAATTATTAGTTGGAGGATTTACCCAAATATGGTTTCTCAATTTTTTTCTCAAAGTACGGCACTCTCCGCTTTATTCCCCAAAATATGATTGTTTACTGTATCAGTCATAAGTCAGAAGGAACACAATTCGACTTTAAACAATGTTTATTCGGAAAAAATAGACCCAAAGTCAAGATTTAGCTTAAAGACGGATCAAGGACGGTCCAACTTTGAACAATATTAATTACTTTTACTGTTCAAAGACGAATTACAAGCAGTCCGACTTTAATATTTAATATTAACATGAGAACAACACTGTTCAAAGACGTATTGAACATAATCCGACAGTAAACAACCATATTTTGAGAAATAAAATAAAGAGTGTCGTAGTTTGAGGCAAAAAAAAAAATAAGGAACTATATTTGGGTAAATCCTCCATTACTAGTTTTTGCCGCATCAACTACGATGATTATTGAAAATATTTATATAATAATATATTTATAAAAATTATTTTAACAAATAATTATTAATAAAGAGTTAGGTTTGTTTTTTTTTTTGTAAAATAAAGAATCTTGTATTAAAAAAGACAAATTAATAATCCAATGATACGGCAACGTTAGGTGGAGTCAAATTTAAAATTATAGAGGTCGACATCAAAATCCATTAACACAACAATGCTAGATTTGATTTCTCCCAATAATTTAAACAAGGATAAAGGACATTTTAGCCCTCAAAACTGTATCAAAAGAGAAATTATATCATTGGTCATTTTCGTTATTTTATTCATAAGACTGACTAATAAAATGCATCAATTTTATTAATTTTTTCATCTCATTTTTTTACCAAGTGAGTCTTCACTCATATTTACTGTAAATCAAATTTTAAAACATGTTTTACCAAGTGAAGATTCATTTGGTAAAAAGATGACATGAAAAAATTAATAAAATGGATGCATTTTATTGGTTAGTCTTATGGATGACGTGGTGAGAATGACCCATAATATAAATTTTCGTATAAAAATATCATTTTTAATATTTTAATATTTTAAAAGTTTAATGATTATATTAAAAAATAAATAAATTCCAATGAACAAAATAAGTATAAAAACGTTGAGTGATGAAAAAAAACTATTTTACCCGATTTTATTTGATTATTTTGAAAACTTAGATTTACCGGTGGGAAATTGGAGGTTAGACTAGGGGTGTTCATATTCGGGTAGCCTAAATTTCGGGTACCGGAATTTTTGGGTACTTAAAAGTCGGCCCGTGACCCGGCCCATAAGAATCGGGTACCCGTAAAATCGGGTACCGGTACCCGGTTTACTTTTTTTTTTAATTTATTTTAAAAAAAATACATAGAAAACACATAAAATTTCATGATATATATTTCAAACACAAAAATTATTGATTTGAGGTTAGTTTTAAAAGATATATATATATATATATATATATGTATAATCCTGTTGTTTTAATACATTCTTTTGAAATTTCAAGCTCAATTATAATCTTTTAGGAAAGTGAAGGACAGTGTCACTTGTTGAACTTGAAAACCTGTAGATTTTGCAGTGTCACATTGTATATATATTAAAGTTTATCGATAAAAGAATGTATTAAAAATATTAATTTCGATCATAATTTTTCTTTCGAATCTCATATTGACAAACTAATATAAATATTTTTGTAAACTTTCTTGCTGCTGATTTGGGATTCCCTGCTACGACGAGTCGAGCTGGTCTTGTGTGGAGCCCTCCACCGTTTGGATTCATCAAAATCAATACAGATGGCGCAATGAATTATTCTCGTAAGGCAGGTGGTATTGGGGGGTTGGCTAGAAATGAGAAGGGAGTATGTATTTTTTCTTTCGCAGAAGGAATTGCATTTGGCCCCCCATTTTGGCTGAAATCTTGGCTTTGAGGAGAGGATTGGAGCTAGCTCTTTTGAACCCGTCTTGCTCTAAGAGCAGATGGATAATCGAATGCGATTGCAAGGTTTTGTTGGACTGGATCCAAAACCCGGATGGATGTCCGCAGATCTATAACGACAGAATAATGGAAATTGTGGAATGGGGCAAAAAGAAAAACTGCATTTTCAGGAAAATTGGTAGAAGCATCAACTCAATGGCTGATAGTCTAGCTAAAAGTGGTATTGGATGACGGGTTATCTGTGTGATAGGGGTCGTTCACATGTGTTTTAAGATTGGTTATTTTTTTTTCGGATGTTGTAACTGAATTGAACTTTGTGATTCGTTGATTGGTAATAAAATTTCAGCTGTGACACTCTTTTCCTCCTTCCGCTGTCGATCGTTGTGTCTTCGGACCTAGTGATCGATATGAGGGGGTTTTTTAATGAGGTCACCAATTTCTATAAAAAAAAAGTATATAATACAAGTATTAACAGAAGTTAGGGATTTAAAATTAATTTTTTTTAAATAAGAAACATAAAATAAAATTTAAATATAAAATATATAAATATTAAAATTAGCGGGTCGGGTCGAGTACCCGGTTATAAAAAAATTTCAGCCCTGACCCGGCCCAACTACCCGAAAAATATTGTGGGTCGGGTACCCGACCCAAAAAATTCGGGTACTTTAATATAAATACCCGGTTAATTTTAATCGGGTCGGCGGGTCGGGTAGTTCGGGCCGACTATTTTTGAACACCCATAGGTTAGACCGTTATTTAGCCTAATATTTGCCAGTTTACCCAAATTCTTTAAGCAGATTGTTTCTCGTTGCTTCAACTTG
Source organism: Hibiscus tridactylites (assembly GCA_958450335.1). NCBI lineage: Eukaryota > Viridiplantae > Streptophyta > Magnoliopsida > Malvales > Malvaceae > Hibiscus > Hibiscus tridactylites. The sequence goes on along the minus strand of OY288286.1, from coordinate 74,737,333 downwards.
AAACGAAAAACAAGAACCCCTCCCTTCTCTATAAAAATTTTAATTTTGTTTGCGTTGTTTTCTCACCGGATTATTAATCGTTGGCAATTCGAGCTGCTTTTTTTAAATAAGTCTTTTTTATTTATGTTAGATTTTCGTGTACTTTTTCTCCACTCTTTGTCCTAGGTTTTTGAGTAAAATGATTCCTGTGTGGAATGCTTGTTCAGTTCTCATTTGGGTGGAATTGTTCGCCGCATGTCTGGAGGCTTGACGACGCTTCCCTTGTTGGTGTTTTGTTTCCCGTCCTTTGGTGTTGGTTTCTTGTCTTTTTTTTTTGTGTTTTTGGTTTACTTGAGTCCTTTGTGTCCCTGTGGAGGCGCGCTTGACGTGGCTCTGTCTAGTCTTTGGTGGTCCATTCGATGTCCCGACTCTCTGGCTTCGCTCCTTCCCGCCTTCAACTTCTGTAATTTCAGATCTGACGTGTCGTTGTTGTCCAGCCGCTTGCTCTGCATCACCATTATCATCCTTATCTTCCGAAACCACATGCAGACTTGTTGTGGCTGCTGGCATCGTTTTTTCCGGCTTCGGTCGGCGTTGTGCCCTTATGCTGTCTTCCTCTATTGTCTCACTCGTTTGTGGTTGTGTGTGTGTTTTTTTTTGTGCTTTCATTTCCTTTTGACCTTCTCGGTTGTGGTGTGTTTGTTGTGCTTTGTGTTTTCTTATTTAACGTTATTCTCGGTCCTTTCCTTGGTCGTATGTGGCCCATGTGTTTTTTTTTTTCGTTTGTATCATGTGTATTTTTAATGCCAGTTGCTTTATATCGTTCAAACAAAAACTTGAAGGCGAAGAGTAGGTTTGATAAAACTCGACTCGAAAAATTTGATTTTTTCAATTTCTTTTTACTCAACTCAAAAAAATTTCAAATAAAGTTTGAGTTGTAAAATAAAAAATTGAATAACTCAAAATTTTTAACAATTAATGGATTGATTTTTAAGTTCGAATCAAGTTTATCAATTTTTTCTGATAGATATATATTGATATAAAAAAAGTGAAAAAATATATGTCATATATATATGCATATCGTTTAATTTGGAATCAAAATGTACTATAATGATAAATAATTACAATTAAATTTGTATAGAAACTTAAAAACGTGACTCCAATTGAATTTATTTTAAATAAAATTTAAATTATAAAATATTGAATAACTCAAAATTTTTAGCTCGACTCAATATATAGAAATTTAAAATCGTGACTCTAATTGATTTTTTTTAAATAAAATTTAAATTATAAAATATTGAATAACTCAAAATATTTAGCTGGACTCAATCGCCTACCTCTAATCAAGAGTAATTGAATCGCCAATCCAAGTTTTTTTTTTTAATCTTTTCCAAATTATTGTTGTTTAAGGTTCAATCGTTTTCTTCTTCACAAACAAAAACCATATTCAATATAAAACTCAGCACGAAACCTCTATATCAATGGCGTCTCTGATCCCGATTTCTCAATCCCACACTCTTCTCAGAAAACCCAGTCTTTTAAACTTCCGAGTATGGCTACCAAAAACTACGTCGTGTCGGCCACCACGGAGGAGATTCCCCGGAAGAGGTACGCCGGAGAGGCTAACGGGTTTGTGGAGGAGATGAGGTTGGTGGCTATGAAACTGCACACCAAAGAGCAAGCAAAGGAAGGCGAAAAAGAAGTGAAGCAGCCGGAAGAACGTTCCGTCCGGCAATGGGAACCCACCATTGATGGCTACTTGAAGTTCCTGGTGGATATCAAATTGGTCTACGCTACGCTTGAAAGCATTGTTGAAAAGGCGGCAATCCCAATCTGCAAGTTCTCCTTTTGATTTCTTCTTTATTTCTTCGTTTTCATGGCCATGATTTGGTCATTTCTGAACTGTTTGTGTTTGTTGATTTTGTGATCAGATGCGGAATTCAGAAACACCGGATTGGAAAGATCTGAAAGCTTGGCAAAGGACTTGAAGTGGTTCCGACGGCAAGGCTACGCCGTTCCGGAACCGTCTTCTCCCGGTGTTACCTATGCCGGGTATCTTGAAGAAATATCGGACAAGGATCCTCAAGCATCCATATGCCATTTCTACAACACATATTTTGCCCACTCCGCCGGTGGCCGGATGATTGGGAAGAAGGTAAACTAAATATTAGCTTCCGATGTGGACAAATATAAAATTCTGCGTCAGTTTCTGTATCTAGTGATGGAGCTATAGTTCCCATAAGAGGAGCTAGGGGTGATAATGAGCCTGACCGGCTCACGAGTTACTCGGGCTCAGCTCGGTCAAAACTCGGCTCGAGTGAGCATGATTCAGGCTCCGCTCGGTTCAAAAAACTCGTGAACATGCTCGTAATCTACATATGCAGTAAAATAAATTATATGTTTGTATTTTTTTTCTTTAGTTGGTTGTTGTTTGATTTTGTATTTTCTTTAATTATGTGTTTGTATTATAAGAATATTTATTGATTATTTGGATTAATCTAATTTTTGGCACTTTTTTTTTCTCTTTCTGGTCATAGAATTTCGTTTTAGTGTTGGTTATGAGAGGGTTTTTAACAAATCTTTTATAAAATAAATTATAGCAAATTTTTTTATTTCGAGCCGAGCTTGACGAGTCCGAACCGAGCTGAGCCGAACCTAGCTAGGCTCGGGCTCAACTCGGCTCGTTATCACCCCTAAGATGGCTGTAGCCTCTGGTAGGGGTAAATTTTTTTTTAAAAAAAATTAGAATAATTGTGAATTTTCCCCCTCTCCTTTTAAAATTTATGTTTTGTCTCCCTCAACTTCAAATCCTAGCTCTGTCCCTGTCTGTATCAGGTAGCTGAGAAGTTACTCGACAACAAGGAATTGGAATATTATAAATGGGATGGTCACCTTTCCCAACAGTTGCAGAATGTCCGGGATAAACTGAATAAAGTTTCCGAGGTAAGTATTATTTTGCAGAATTCTATTGTAAATTTAATGATCATCAACCACCTGCATGTATTTCTGGTAATTCAGAGCTGGACAAGAGATGAGAAGAACCGTTGCTTGGAAGAAACCAAGAAATCGTTCAAGCATTCTGGGGAGATTCTTCGTCTGATATTGTCTTAGGGTCGGTAACAACATCATCGTCTCTAAAATACCCGCGCAAGCCAAAAATAATGTCTGAACTCTGGGTTAGAACTTAGACCCTCCCTTTGTTTCTTCTTGTTCAAGAACAAGAAGACTTTCATTTTCTATGTAACAATTTAAATAGATTTATAATTATGAATGGAAGTGTTTAATATATTCCTCACCTGATTCTATTGATTTTATTATAATTTGCTATTATTTACATTTATAAGTTTTATAGAGTGATAGAGTCGGTGCAATTCAACACGTTAGTCGAGATTTTGTGTATGTAGAAAATTTTTACTTAAAGACTCATATATCAAAGTCAAGTGTGTAACATAGGCCGATTTAAATTAATCGAGAAAATTTTTATAAAATCAAAAAGACAACAACAACAAATTAAGAAAAGAGTATCGAAGATCAATACATGTGTCATAAATATATTTCTTGATGGTAAAACAACCTTTTCCCCGAGTTGCCCCTATGATATAATGTATGATTATGACTTGATAATAATGTCATAACCACCCCCTCTTTAGTTTGCTCATTTGAATAGTTAGTCAAGGTATGTATTCAATTTTTAAATGTCTCCTACAATTTATGAATGAGACATTTAAATGATTAATGTATTAAAAAATAAAGAAATTCAAAAGATCCTCCTAGTAAAAATTTATTTTTAAGAAACAGTAATTCGAACAGTTTTGTTTGTAAGGTGTATATAAATTTTATTAAGCTCGAAATTGAGTAGATATTAGCATTAAATAATAACTATATATTCATAGGCTTTTTCAAGTTGCGCTTGTAGCTCAGTGGATAGAGCGTCTGTTTCCTAAGCAGAAGGTCGTAGGTTCGACCCCTACCTGGCGCGAATTGCATTTTTGTTTCATTCAATTACTGCCACGTGTCCTCCATCTAAAACAACCTTTTATTCAAGTCGGGTTGAATTCGAGTTTTTACTTTAAAATTCGAGTTCGGATTAGGTGAAACATCATAAAATATTGAGTCAAGTCGGGTTTACATGGAGATGTTAAATTTTTGAGTCGGGTGCAGATTGACCAAAAACCCGACCCATAATTATCCCTACTTGAGATACACACTTTGGTGTTGTGGTTTCATAGTTAATTGTTTTAATTTGTTGTTTTAACCATAATGAGATGAATATATTTTCTTTAGACATTATCATATAATCCCACTAAGAACAGAACCTACAGATTAACCCACGTAAAGTTGTTGCCGCCTGCAAAATTTGATTAAACCTGTTCAGAATAGTGAGACAAATGATGCTATATTTGCACAAATCACCTGCACACTTGTTCGAAGCAGCTTGGAAGGAAGATTGTGGAAATGGATTTTATTGGTGCTGTTCAGTATTATTTCAACTCAACAGCTAAACCATACTGCTTTGTTTCATGACAGGAACACAAAATCAAAGGATGCATGAATTGAAGACTGGTTTTTCGGTTAATATAACTCGATTAACATCAAAATGGATGGTCTGCATAAGCCATATCAGTCCAGATAACATTCTGGACATATATATGAAATCTCACACTAAGCAAATATACCAATGAAAAATATTAGTATGTGGTCTAATGCTTCCCTTAAACAGCTTTATACAGGAACTGCAAACCTTAAAAACTATGTAAATTGCAAAGATTTTGTTTCTCGCCATGCCGTGAGTACTGTCCAAAACAGAGTGCAGTTCCGTGTTTGCCAGGATGGAAAGCAGAGAGTGCAACATGACGACGAGTCCAACCGTTTGCGTTCAGTCTGTCACCTGCATCACAAATGCACACCGTCATTGTTAGCGTATGAAGAGGAAGGGGAAGTGATTTTTTTCAACACCTTAATCAGCATCAAACATGTAATCAAGAGATTAGATATGCCGAAAGGGGCGAAGGGATTCAAGTTGTCCTTACTCAAACTCCTCCAGCAGCATACCATAAGAGCGAAAATTGTTTCTCATATTCGAGTCATATAGGTAACCATCCGGTAAGAGAAAACTGATTTAATTGTGTGACGCATCAAATTGTAAGATTGCATGCAAGCATTCCAAATACAAAAGTTTCTACTCATTTTAACACTAATACAAGAAAACTGTCTCTTACTGCAAATGAGTATAATGATGCCAGGTACTGAGAAATTACAAGATACATGGGTTTCCACAATTTGTTGAAGTCAAAGCAAGGTAATAAGTCTCGGGGTAACATCTATATATAGCCGCAGTTTTCGGGAACTTGGCGTGGAACAAAGATCAATCAAGAGTTTCTTTAACGAAAAATAAAGCTGCATGCAGGCTAGACTAAGGACACACGGTATGAGGAGTTTCATTGAAGGTAAGTATTAGTTGTGAATATGTTTCGTAGCTCCTTAATGTATGTCCTAGGCAGTTTTTGGGAACTTGGCGTGGAAAAAAGATCAATCAAGAGTTTCTTTAACGAAAAATAAAGCTGCATGCAGGCTAGACTAAGGACACACGTATGAGGAGTTTCATTGAAGCTATGTATTAGTTGTGAATATGTTTCGTAGCTCCTTAATGTATGTCCTAGGCAGTTTTCGGGAACTTGGTGTGGAACAAAGATCAATCAAGAGTTTCTTTAACGAAAAATAAAGCAGCATGCAGGCTAGACTAAGGACACACGGTATGAGGAGTTTCATTGAAGCTAAGTATTAGTTATGAATATGTTTCGTAGCTCCTTAATGTATGTCCTAGGCAGTTTGAGTTGGTTGCATCGGTCAGTTTGAAGGCTTGAGCTCTAGGGGCAGTAGTTCGTTTTATGTGTATCGGTTTTCTACTTTTTTCTTTTTTTTCCTCTCTACTTCCCCTTCACGGCAAAAACAAAAACACGAGGCATGATTTTGAATCGTCTAAACAGTCCCGAGACCACATCCCTAGTAACAAGAAACATATTTCTAAAACATGTACTACCATCAAGTGCTGCAATTTTTTTTTGGAACAATGAGAACATATTTATGCAACAAAATGGAAAAATTCGCGAACTCAAACAGAGCCGCATTTGTTTTTGATCATCATCAAAATTAACAGCACATACTTTCGTTATTCTCCGGGCATAAAATATATCATTCAGGCCTAGATAAAGTTACAATATGCATAACAATTTCGAATTGTGCATTCGTATAGCAAATAGACATGTCATAATAACATATATAATCATTCCCATGCTAATGGACACAATCGTTGCACTTAAAACTTAATCGAACAAAACTAATACAGGAGCATGGAAAAGACCTTAATGGAAGCCATTAAGCTGCTGCTGCTGCTGTAGATTGAAACTTCTCCAGCATATCACAATGCGGCGTCTCGCGAATAAATCCCCATTGCTGCCGCTGAAGCTCAAACCTACAGTTCTGAGCCAAAATAGAGTAATAATCTTTCTCAACACGCTCCTCAATCCTTGCACGCTCAATACTATCATCCGGATAATCGTGCTCGAATTTCGTAGACCTCACGTAAAAGTTCACACCATTCTTAGTTATGAACTTGTACTCATAAGGATACGACCTGGACAGTGAGAAAACAGGCTCAGATGACGGTAAAAAGCTAAACAAGAGGATTAGAAGAACCGGCAGCAACTGAATCAGCATTCGGATGTTGAATCCAGCAGAGCCTTGATCCCCCGTTCTAGCTCCCATTCCAGGCCCAAAATTGAAACTTCGAAATTGGGTAGTCGCCGGAGGCATCCCGCCGAAGAAGAAGTTCCTAAATATCTCGTCCGCATCGAAATCGGTATCGTAAAAGCCATTGAATCCATTGCCCGCGCCGCGAAACGGCGAAGCTCTCCTTTCGTAAACAGGTTCGTCTGATCCAACGAGATCGTACGTTTTCCTACTTTCTTCATTGCTTAAGCATTGAAACGCTTTCGAAACCGCCTTAAAGGCTTCATCGGCACCGGGAGCTTTGTTCTTATCGGGATGAACTTTCAAGGAAAGTTTCCGATAAGCTTTTCGAACATCATCAACGGAACACGTTTTCTCTAACCCCAAAATTTCATAATAATCCTTCTTCTTCCTGATTTGCTTCACCATCACGACTTGCTCTTCCGTGTACGAACCTGCAGCAGCCGTCGGCGAAGAGGAAGAAGCAGCAGTCGATCCAGCCGGTGGATTCCTCCGGCGAATTGAGGGTTTATCGGACGGCTTGGATTGAGAAGAATCAGGAGGAGGTTCCGGGGCCGACCGATCGTCGGGTTTCGCTTCAGCAGCCGCAGATAAGAGATTGTCGATGGGAAGTGATGGGTCGAGACGGCGCGCTTTGGCGAGGAATTTGAGCGCACGGGCCCGATCTCCGGCGTCCAATGCATCTTTGCCGATTCTCAAGGATTTCAAGGCATCATCTTTATTGCCATCCATATTCAAATTTCAAGAGAAAGGGATTGAATTGGATGTGAAAAATTGGGGAATTTTGCCCTAGAAGAACTAGGGGGTGAAAAGGGCAATCGCTAATAAGGGTTCATATACTATTCATAGGGTGGGGGCTGATTTTTATGGTGATGGGAAGAAGAAGAAGCCTGAGGCAAAGAGAAAACAGTGATAAATAGCCAATTCCCTTTCGGTGGATACATTCGAGTCGGGTCGGATCTGGTCGAATCAACTTAGATTTTGGATTGAATTAAAAGTGGATCTTCATTATAGGGCTAAAATTTATTTTTAATCTTACCATAAGCTCACATCAAACATTCAAATTTAAGATTTTATAATTTGGGTATGAGATTTTCCACTTCTTTCATTTCTCTGATGCGGTTATAAATTTTTAATTTTAAAGTTTTTTTTATTTAATTTTTTTGCCGATAATAGTCATTGATCGTTTTGTTAGTTATGTACATAAATAAGATTTATCTTCATTGATGAATTTTAGTTTTATGTGTTTTCTTGTTTTTTTTTATTATTTTACTTCACCAGGTTTATAACATATCTGCTTGTATGACAGTTTTTTGTCTGCTTGTATGATGATTTCAATCTATCTTTTGATAGTGTAGAGTTCGGGGATAAATATCAACGAACTTCTATGTCAACGAAAGAGGTTGAGCTGTACATGTTATGATTCTCTTTTTTATGATTGTGCTTATACGCCAAGAACAAGTAGCAGAAAAATTTTGCTTTCATCAAAGAGCACTCAAGTCAAAGTAATAATTTTCTGGATTTAATTTTAAGAGCTTTTTCAAGTTCTTCTGATGGTGTTAGGTTTCGTATTTTAACGTCTTTCACACCTTTAAATTTTACTGCATTTTTTGTTTTGCACTGAGCTTCCAATGTTTGAGGTGTGATTCTTTTGTAAACTTGTCACTATTGAACATAATCCAATTTCAAAAAGATTTATAATTGGCAAAATGAATAAAGATACCCCAACGTTTGTGTGTTTTGTCATTTGGCCCTTTATTATTTTTTTGGAGCAAACAATCTCGACGTTTTAATTTGGTTCGAATATCATTGAATGAAGGTAAAGCATGCAGAGAGACCTTGGAAATGGTCATTTTCTAATGTACTTCTCAAAATGATATATGCAAGAAACTATTGCTTTTAAGTATTCATAGAAAACTCTATACAAGAAACCAGGGCAAGCTTCATGCTGATGAAAGCCTGCAACAGGTATGCCTAAGACTTGCATGTTCCCGGGTTGACCTATGTTCTCAGTTACATCGAAAGACTACCGACACTTCATCGTCATGTAGGTTAATACCTTAGAGTTCTCGTCGTGTTCACCGGTAATAAAAGTAGGGACCAACATTTTCAGAACTTCAGAGAGTAAGTCTAGATGTTGAATCTAAAGTAAAAGCTAGGGACCTTAATTCGAACCAATTTAAGAAGTTTGTTACTTCGTTGGCCTCTAGAAACCTCAGGTTGAACAGATTCCCTTCTAGGTAGCCTTTTTTCCCTGTAAGGTCGCTTGATGGAGCGATTAGGCTCCAAGTGCTTGAACCACCCACGGCGATTGGTACCATTGCAAAAACCACCTTGGCCTCCCATTGATTCAATAGTGTGCTTCCCCACTTTTGACACCAATCTTCCACTTGATTTCCAACGCCTTTGTGGCCTTTCCAGACTTCGATTGACCGGATGAGAATATTCAGACCTTGACAGACACATAAGATGATCGCCCTCGACGACCCTCCGAGTACTCAAAGAGTTTTCTCTGGGGTGCATACAGATCTCGATCGTACGAAAATTCTACATCAGGGTACCTAGTGTCATGCTGAATTGAATCTTCATAGTCATAACTAAAGAAGTACTCTCTTTGCTCCTCTTCAGGATCCAGCTGATATTCTGAGTCATTCTCATGATCCAAATCATCTGATTTGTTATCCACAAGAACATCGAAACCCGGGGAGGACCCCCACCTCTCCTCTGGCTCAATGTGGTCATCCAATTGCTCCTCGGAACTTTCATCTGTGCAAACTGGAGATCTGACTTGAGTAGTGCCTTCTTTTAGAAGCAAGGATTGTGACCTAACAAAATCAGCTTGTCCTAATTCAAAAACAGATGTTTTTGGAGTGACACTCTGCTTTATCATGGTCTTGGGCACTGATTGTTGGACGTCCACGCTAAGCTGCACACCGGCGTCCTCGCAAGATTTTGGGGCAGTTTTAGAATCAGTTTTAAGCTGCACACCGGTTTTAGTCTGAGCGGCTCCACCATCATTTTCTACGGATGTCTTATGGTCCAATGGAGGAGCAGCGGTCTTCAAAGAATTTCCAGTAATGGCACTGTCACCGGGATCATGCAGAAAAGAGCATTTGTCACCTTTATTGCAGAAACCGTTGAAGTAAACCGAACATTGGTACGACAATGCAGCAGACTCAGATGGAACTTGAGCATACACATCCAACGGCTGCGAAAACAGCAAGGGTTTTAGTTCATATGACCACACCAAACAGCCGAGCAACAACTAAAACAAGCCAAGAACATCAACTAATTACTCATTCAAAAAGGACTTAATAAACAAAGGGAAAGTGGTTCCAGCATAGTCACTTGAAAAGCTAATGCATCAAATGGGTTGTTTAAGTGAGTGCATTTGATGCATTTACGATCTACCGGAATACGAAACTGGATTAGACTCGACTCCAACCGGAATACGAAACTGGAATATTTATTATGTAGTGATGCAAGCTAGAAAATGTGGATAAATGAATCTTTTGTTGAGCATTGAATCCAAATGTTGATTACACAAACACAAGATGGGAAACTTTACAGAGCAATGCCCTAAGAGTAAAAGGGGGAATTGCTTTCCTTCATATTATTGAATGGTTATTGATATATTTATAGTAAAAGATGCAGAGTTTCTAGTCTTTTGGGGAATAAGAATGCTGTAGATTAGAGGTGGAACTGCTGGGCTGTTTCGAGTCGGCTTCAACGCCATCAGTTGGTACATCTTGATAGGCCCAGGTAGAGATGAGGTGATGCGCGATTGCAAATGGCCCCGGGAAAAACATGGGGGCGAGCTCCCCGCTTTCGACGTTAAAATCAGTGGACAAACTCTGTCCCTTCTCAACTCCTTTGCACATCTGAACTACTTTAGCCGCAGTGGTTCTTTGTGCTTTCTTGTATTCTGCAACTGCCAATGCTTTCCTCACGTCTTCTCTGCTGTGCCACTGCGCATCTAGACAAACAAGTGCGGAAACGAATAGGTAAAACTGCATAAAACTGGAAAAAACGATTTCGCTTTGCATGCTCAAGGACGAGATTACCGCAAGGGGTTATAGGTTAAGTTCGTGCAATCCACTAACCATAACCTGTTTCTTCCTTGAACTCGTTTACTTCGATGTTTCATCACTGATATAGCATACAACAACACAACAGCCTCCTATTGACTAGAAGTTAAACGAAATACAAAGGAACATAAACAATAGCATATGTATAGTTTAAGCATGCTTTACATAGTGCAAAGGCGTTCGCAACATAGATTAAGGACCGGAAATTATGTTTTCTACGACTAAGCAATGGTTCACAAAGCATAAATGTAATGACTAAGATTTCCAGGAGTGAAGGAAAATAATAGAAATCCAGAACAAAGAAAATTGTAAATGACAATACATTTATGCATGTTCAAGTACCTTCTAGCTCCTCCTTATCCACGTTTATTTCAAGAGATTCGGCATACGCAAAGAACCCCACCATCAATTGGCATGGTATGCTACTCGGACCAACTGAGAAGCAAATTACATATAAACCACAGCACAACATAGACAACATAGCAAAACATGTTTTTCATCGAAACAATGTTTGAAGAATGTTACCCGGCCATGGCTGAGAACTATGATAGACAACTTCTCCGACTTCAATACCAGTCTCTTCATATGTTTCTCTCCTCACTGCTTCTTCTAAGCTTTCCCCTGGCTAAGGGCAAAAGAATGTATTCAACAATGAAATCGCGAAAACAAGCATCGATTTTTCACTAGGATGTCAAAAAATAAAGGCGAGTTCGTTTCCTTTCCCATACTTAAGATATTGTCTAATCCTACAAATAACAACTAAAACTTGATATAAGCTTGAAAGTTGCCTAAGATAGATAGTTACCTCTATGAATCCAGCTAAACAACTCCACATTCGAGGCACGAATCGCGACTGTCTACTCAAAAGAGCACGATCGTTTTCTCTATCGATAACCAACATGATGACAACCTATGTTTTTTTTTCAAGAAACATTAGTTAAAGATAACAAAGAGACACCCTGCAAATCAATTGGATTAAAATTCCAAAACTTCAAACATCAATTGTAGAACACAAAGGCGAAATGCTAACCGGATCAACACGAGGGTAAATCCTCTTTTTGCATAACTCACTGGAGCATTGTTTCCTTCTCCCAGCTTCCTTGGGAACTGTTTTCCCTCCACAATGTCCACAAAATCGTGATAGGCTGTGCCATTCAAGCAATGCTCGAGCCTGATCAAATGCAACAAGAATCAAAAACACAAAAACATGAACAAATTATGAAGCTAAAATCTGTGATTTTTTTGCCACTTACATGACCAGCAATAACAACAAGAATTAAAAACACAAAAACATGAACAAATTATGAAGCTAAAATCTGTGATTTTTTGCCACTTACATGACCAGCAATAACAACAAGAATTAAAAACACAAAACAAGAACAAATTATGAAGCTAAAATCTGTGATTTTTTTGCCACTTACACGACCAGCAATAACAACAAGAATTAAAAACACAAAACAAGAACAAATTATGAAGCTAAAATCTGTGATTTTTTTGCCACTTACATGACCAGCAATAACAACAAGAATTAAAAACACAAAAATATGAACAAATTATGAAGCTAAAATCTGCGATTTTTTTGCCACTTACATGACCAGCAATGGCCAATTCTCCCATGGCTGAAGAATCATCCCAATCAGTAGCCACCATTAGTGTCCTAAGCTCCACAAAGCAGAACCGTTTGCTACCCAATTCAGGAACCAAACCGCCTTCCTCGGAAACATCAACAGCCCAGTAAACAACATCGTCCTCAGCCTTTGATCCCAAATAAACCAAAGAATCCTCACTCAAGTCGACCCCACATTTCCCCAGAAAACCTTTGCAATCAGGCAAACTGATCCACCCCAGATGCCAACTCGGCACATCATCGTCCCCTGTAATAGAAGAAGAAGCCAAAGGCCTACCCTTTCTAAAGGGCAAAACTTTGAAAAGTGGAGAGCTGTTTTCCGGGGTTTGGAGGAGATGGGTTTTGAGGGACTGGAAAGCTGAAGAAGGGGAAAGTGGGTCGTGGAGTTTAGGGGTTTTGGATATTATGGGGTTGCCAGCAAATGCATGGGCATTGAGGTTGATGGACATGGCGGATAGAGAAGAAAAGATGGTCCTTTTTGCTAGGGTTTTAGAAAGTAAGATCAAACGAGAGGAAGAAGAAGAAGAAAAGAGGATTGACAGAGAGGGCATGGCTGCCTTTGGACCATTTGAGTGGTGGATACATAATCGGAGAGCTGGGGGTAGGTGATGACTAAGGCTATTGGGATGGTGACACGTGTCCCGCTTGAGGGCCTGTCGTTTTTCTTTTGAGGTGGGTGGGTTTCTGGTCTAATCACTGTGCAAGCCTTTGTATTAGACATCAAATTGCAATTTGATCCTTTACTTTTAAAAGAAGCATACATATTCATATATTATTAATTAAAGAGAAAAATTTCAATAAACAGGTTGCGTAAACTTTAGTTTATATAAATATTTTAGTTTTAAAGGGTTAGCGGTTTGATTTTAAATTTAAATTATAGGTTTATAATTTAATGTTAGTGTTTAAATTTTAGGGTTTAAAGTTTGGGGTTTAATTTTGATTTATAATATAAATATCATTGTGTTAAATTTAACCCTTAATAAAATAAATTATTATTTTTATAATAGTTAAAATGCAATTATTTGGGTCAAATAACTAATAAATTATTAGGTGAACCAAATTTGTATTTTCAATTAGTGTTATATTGTTTAATTAGGTTCATTCCACAATAGTTTTATTTTTCAATTATTATAAAAATATTATATTTTTCAATTTTATAATATGTGTATATTTTTTGAATACACTAATGTAATTATAAACTATCTGTTTAATTTTTTTTACTCTTCTAATAACGTGTGTATATTTATACTCATTTAAAAATGAAATGTAAAATTAAAATACAATTTGTATTATAATACATTACATGTGATTTTACTATGAATATCTTAAATTTCATTTACTTGTATTTAGTAGATGTTACAATTACAACCATGTTTTTGTCTCACAAAAAAAAAATACAACCATGTCAAATCAAAGGACAGTTTCTTAAATGCACAACAGCTTTAAGGAAGATTATTTAATACATTAGTCTTAAATTTTAGGCAAAATGACAAAAGATGCCCCCAACGTTTACATGTTTTGTCATTTGACCCCCTATTTTTTTGTCTAAATATGCCCCCAACGTTTGCTTGTTTTGTCATTTGGCCCCCATTCTTTCTTTTGGTCCAAATATGCCCCCTAACATTTCATTCATAGTCTAAATATGCCCATGTTGGATGTAAACTGTCAATCAACCGACGCTCAACAGCTTATAAAATTTTTTTAATGTGGCATCAGCAGATCTTAATACGTGGCAAGTCCAGTCAGCATCAGCTGTTGAACGTCAGTTGACTGACAGTTTTCATCTAACATGGGGCATATTTGGACCAAATTGAAACGTTGGGCGTATATTTGGACTACAAATGAAACAATGGGGGCATATTTGGACCAAAAGAAAGAATAGGGGGCCAAATGACAAAACAATCAAACGTTGGAGGCATATTTGGACAAAAAAAAAAATAGGGGGCCAAATGACAAAACATGCAAACATTGGGGGTATCTTTTGTCATTTTACCTAAATTTTAACTAAATTTTAAACATTAAAATAAATTCATAACATCTAAAATTAATTCGTTTGTGAGTATTTTTTTACTAGTATCTATATATTAAATAATTACCCAATTTTTTTTTTTGAGAGATCAAATTCAACAGCTGAATTACCCAAACTTTAAATACATATAATACATATTTATATAAAATATTACCCGTATTTAACTCTTGCACCCTATTTCAACTAATAAAACATGGATAATATATGCACTTGTGGTAAAAAAAAATTGTTTTTACAAGCATTCTAGTTTTAGAGTTTAGGGATTTAATTTGTGGTTTTAATGATTAGGTGTTTAGATGTAAGAGTTTATAATTTAGAGGTTGTGGTTAAAATTTAGAGTTTAGAGTTAGAAGTTAAGGTTTTAGGTTAAAATCTCAATTCCTAACATATTATTCTAAAAGCATAATGTCAAAAAATACCCCTATCGTTTTATGAAATGTTCATTTTGGCTGATATTCTGTCAAGTCATTTCAAGCTATTTATCGTCAGTTAACTAACAATTTTCATCTGCATAGGGGCCATTTTGACCCAAAATGAAACGTTAGGAGTGACAGTGAACCAAAAAAAGAATATGAGCCAAAATAAACATTTTGTAGGGTTTGTAGCACGCTCGAATTGATCACCGAAACTGTTAATGAGGGTTGTTTTTGTTTGGAGGTTGAATTGGCTAAAATCGAGACAAAGGTAGACAAGAGACACAATGATTTTAGAATGGTTCGGTCTTCTACCAAGCACCTACATCCACTACCTTAGCACACCACTAAGGATTTCCCAATTCACTCAACAATGAATTCGTCCCCTTTTCCCGGTTTAGGAGGAAACCGTTACAACCCTATCTTTTGGACTTAGCTAAGATAGAATCAACTCCAGTTTTTCTCTCAAGGCTAAACTAGAACCTCTCCTTTTATAAGGGATTTGTTTGGGTAAACTAAATACCTCGCAAGGTTGGTGTTTACACAATTTAAGCTCACAAGAGTACAAGGATTTACAATTAAGCATTCTCTCTAAAGACTATGTACAAGAGAATAGTAAAATAAAGACTTAAACTCTAATTCTCTTGATCATGTTGCTTGGATGTAGTCTCTAACATTCTTCAAGTGTTCCAGCCTTCAATTTATAGTCCCAATTGAGTTTGTGGCCGTTATTAGCCGTTAGGGATGTTTTGGAGCCGTTGGAGACTTTATTTCCCACGTTAATTGTAGTTCTAGTGCTGCCCGTTTCAGAACAGTCGAGCCCGTATTGGAACGGCCTTCTTCAGAACTAGCCGTTGGAGGCTGATGCAGCTGGCCGTTTCGAAACCCTTCTAGCCGTATCGAAATGGTTACCACCCGTTTCGGTACGAGTGACAGTTGAGCTGCAAATTAAAAGACAGTTGGGAAAATAGCCGTTGGGGATTTTTACCGTTGAGGTCTTTGCCACATAGGCATATCGAAACGGCAGAGGCCGTATCGAAACACGTTTCGAAATGTTTTGCCACTGTAAAGACACGTATCGAGACACCTAAGGGCGTTTCGAAACGCTTGCATGGTTTTGTTGAATTTGGCTTTGAAAACACTTAAAACTTTTTTGAAATATCCCATAAACATAATTTTAAGTTGTTTGGACTTAGAAATGGTTTCGAATTCTTTTTAACTTTGTCCAAAACTATTTTTCAATTATTATATCAAAACATTAGTTCTACATATTTCATGAAACGTTAGGGGTATTTTTTGACATTATGCCTATTCTAAAACCAAAACTCTAGCTTCTAAACCCTAAACCCTAAATTTTAATTACAATCCTTAAATTTTAAACACTACACACTTAAACACAAAACTAAAATTCTAAACCTCAAAAGAAATATACTTGTAAAAACAAAAATATTTCACCGACTGTACATAAATTTGCAATAAAACATTAGTAAACATGACATGATGGCCTCCTATATTTAGAAGTTGAGTGTAAAGTGAAAAAGGCAGCAGCATCATCGACTGTGGACAATTATTTAGCGTGTGGAGTGTGGATCACCTCGGCTCGATGAGTTGCTGAACTGATTCACTTGAAATTGGGCCACTCTCAACACGTTAAAAAGATTAAGAATCATAACGATGACATGAAAAGCGGGATTGGTTAAAGTGGTAAATAATTTGTCAAGTTTCGAGTTCGAGAAATTGTGTAAGTAGAAAATCATCGTTGAGAGACTCATTCACCAAAAATCAGGTGTATGACGCGAGTCAGTCTAAATTAGTCAGGAAAAAATTTTAAAAAACCACGAGCGCAACGGAAAAAAAATCGTTAAATCTTTCTTGTGCCATCTCCATTGAAAGGAAGGAGAAAAGAAACATCAACATATAAAACCAGAAACCCTTTTTTTGCTGATGATTACAGTTACATGGCTATGATTGAAGGGTTAGAGATTAGTGACATTCATTGCATTTGCACACAAGATTAATCTTGTTAAATTCCTGAGAAAAATGGTAAAAAAACTTGTCAGCAACTTCACTCATATGCTCATCATTTTAGAATCCCAAAATCCCTTGGCGTCTTGCATTTGAAGCATTCAATCCTGCTAGCATAGTTGTGAACTCCACACCCATATCTGCAAATATTAACAAGGATTAATATCCTATACATAGCCGAGAGAAACTGAAAGTATCCACAAGTGTCTTAGTTTTAGGGTATAGAGAGTTAGTTTAGGGTATATAGTTTAGGGGTTTAGGTGTAGGGATTTAGAATTTAGAGATAGTTGTTTCAATTTAAGGTTTAGGGTTATAATTTAGGGTTTATACTCATCATATTACCCTAACAACTAAACCTAACCTATAAACCCTAAATTATAACCCTAACCTTAAATTGAAATAGCTATCCCTAAATTCTAAACCCTACACCTAAACCTCTAAACCCCTAAACCCTAAACTAACTCTTTATACCCTAAAATTAATGCACATATGGATATAAACCCTAAAATATAACCCTAAACCTTAAATTAAAACAACTATCCTTAATTCTAAATTCTTACACGTAGACCCCTAAACCCTATACCCTAAACAGGCACTTGTGGAAACTGAAAGTTTCCACCGACTGTGTATAGAATATTTATCCTATTAAGAATGAAGTAGCATGAAACAATGCATATTGGATACACTTCGCGCGCTTCCGTACCCGTACCCGTATCCGTATTCGAACACTATGCAAACTCACCTGGTGCAAATCCAGTCACCCGTTTTCCATCCAGGGGGAATGACAGTCCCGTCGGAGCCAACCAAATCGCTTTTCATTGCACCACATCGATAGCAATTTGTTCTGCTTGCATAGTTGACAACCCCACAGTTCATGGCCGTACAGGACCAGTCGCCGGCCAAAGCCTCCGCGCCGTAGCTTTTGTTGAATAAGTAGGTCGATACGTCGGAGCCGCCGTACTTGGGATACGCACAGCGTTGGCAAGCTTCTCTCTTTCTAAAATTCTGGTGTTGGCACGCGGCGCACAGCCAGTCTCCTCCTCCTATCCAGCTCATTCCGATTCCGAAACCTAGAAGATGAATACAAAACAAAACCAGACCCAGAAAACTAAGCTTCTTTCGCAAGAAAACAAGAACATCTGAGCTAAAGTGCACAAATGGAGAAGCTTACCGGCTACGGAAAACAAGCGGCCCTTGAAGAATACTGGCCGGTGAGTTTTGGTGTTCGGGGTGGAAGGGCTATATGCCTATATATATATACTGGTATGTGTAATTTATTAAAACGAAACTATTGAATTAAATTTTTTTAAAATATTTGTTTATTTGTTATATGCGTGGTAAATTAATTTTTGAATAAAAATGAGTTTAACCTGACTCAAAATTTATAAAATACAACACCATTTTTTATTTACTATTAGTTCATAGCTATTCTTTTGATTTTTCTTAATAAACATTTCATTTAATTTATTTTGAGCCTTCAATTTTTAAGACTTGTGCGATCACGCATAATGCATATGCTCAAAACGGAATTAAGAATTACTTGCATTTTAATATTTTAATGGAAAGGTTGAGTAGGTGTTATGAGGGGAAGATGTTATTTGGATATTGGAATCGGATCACATACGAGTCAACTCAACATGTTCCTATCTCGAACATGGCTATAGCTTCATTTTTACACACAAGCCAGCAGGAATCCTCCTCCTACGTGTACATCCACGTGGACAGACACATCAAACATCTTTGGCATTGGTTCTTTCTTTCATTAGCATTTATAATTATTTCGTAGGTGGAATTTATTCTTGATATAGTTGTGCTCGTTCTTTTTTCAGTCTTTTAGGAAGAGAATAATAAATAGTTCTAAAGTCATTGATTTTATGTGAGTGTCTGGTTAAGATATGCATGATGAAAAACTGTGACGAGAATTTCGTAAAATGAGTGGGGAAAATTGTCACAAGAAACTTTAATTCGAAACTTTTTACCACATTTTATGACTCTACATAGTCTTATAACTTTACTCGTGTGGAAGACAAACATGCATGGCTTAAAGAAATGTAAAGCTAATCATGTTAACTGGAATATGGTTTGCGGCGGACCGACGATGGTGGGCTAAGATAGTTGTATTCCGATAAAACTAGCATCTAATCTCATCTCATAGTCATATATGCACACTGGACTTGGTCTATATATATATATATTCTATACATAAGCGGTGAAAAGTTTCCGCAAGCGTCTTAGTTTTAGGGTATATGAGATTAGAATTTAAGGATAGTTGTTTCAATTTAAGGTTTAGAGTTATAATTTAGCGTTTGTAGGTTAAAACCTAAATCCTCACCATATTTACCCTAAAAACTAAAGCCTAACCTATAAACTTTAAATTATAATATAAACCTTAAATTGAAATAATTATCCTTAAATTGTAAACACCTACACCTAAACCCCTAAACCCTATACCCTAAACTAAAGCATTTGTAGAAACTTTCATTTTTCACTGCCAGTGTATAGGATATTAATCCACATATATAGGATTATTATCCTATACACCGGCGGTGGAAATTTTTTGTGTATGTATTTATAATTTAGGGTTTATGTTCAGAATTTAGGATTTGTGGTTAGAATTTAGGGTTTAGGATTAGGGTTTAAGGTAATATAGGTAAGGATTTAGGTTTTAACCTATAAACCCTAAATTTTAACCCTAAACCCAAAATTCTATCAACAACTCCTAAATTCAAAACTACTACGCTTATACCCCTAAACAGAGTCCCTAACCCCAAAATTAAGACGCTTGTGTATAGAATAATTACCCATATATATATATATATATATATATATATGATGTGATGAGGCGTGAGGGTACATTATTTTGACTTTGCATAAAGGTTTCACTGTTGCCATTTCCCTTGATTCCCAACTTGGCATGCCAAGGAGCAGTGGCAATTCAATCATGGTTCGAATGATGCTCGCTTTTAGTTTGATTCGGTTCGAAAATTGAATTCCGTTTCTTCGTGAGTGACCTTGATAAGAGTAAATTATTGTCACACACTTGTACATTAACCCTTATTTTATCGAATAAAAAATATATTTATATCGAGTTAAGTTGAATTCAGTTGGAGATATTAAGTTTGAGGTGGGACGAAAACCCACCCGACCATGACCATCCCTAGCCAGTACTTAGGGATGAGCATTTTACCCGGACCCGACCCGGCTCGATTGGGTCGAATTTTTTAATAAAAAAATTAGGTTCGGGTCCGGTTTTTGTTGGTGATAAACTCGGGTCGGGTTCGGGTTTATGGTGAAAAATATCCGACCCAACCCGGGACTAATAGTGTAATTTTCCCTGAAATTTTTAGGGATATTTATAATAATATCCCTCTTTATATATTTTTTTATAATTAAGTTCTTAAAATTGAATTTTTATTTATAATTTAGTCCTTTAAAGTATACTTTTTTACAATTAAGTCCCTTAAAAAATATTTTTTTTTACAATTAGGTCCCAAAATTAATTTATTTTATATAGGTCGAGTCGAGTCGGGTTTAGTATATTTATTTTCAGGTTGGATCAAATTTTTAAAGAATATGTTTGGGTCAGATCAGGTGCGGGTTTAACGTATTTGTTTTCGGGTTGGGTCTAGGTAGACCAAAAACCCGACCCGTGCCCATCCCTACCAGTACTCCATTTGCTTGCATGGCAAACAAAGTAGCATTTCAAATACATGAATGCTTGGTTTGTCAGCAATTTTATAAGGAAGAATCCTAATCACCATATGTACGCCATTCATGCTGAATATTCCTCTGCTTTTTGTTTCACTGTTTTTGCAGGAAATGGCGCCGTTGTTTTTTGGATTTCATTACTGTTTCCGTTTCTCGCAACCAGAAATCAAATCAAACAACTTTGTTTTGTGTTTTCTCGGCAACCAAACAACTTTGTAGACAGTTCCAAAACGGGACATGATTCCGATGATTTATTGGTTTAACAGTTAGTAAAACAACTCAACCCTAAACTAAATAATCAACGTTTAGCTCATGTTAAAGACACAAGCAACCTTTAGCCTCGGTAGAGACAAGGAAAATACTTCTTTTTTTCTGGGGATTTTGTGTTTGGATAAGAAGAAAATGGGGAAAGTCCAAGATTCCAGCAAGAGCAATGAAACCAAAGTGATTTTGCATGTCTATGATCTCACACAAATCAATAATTACTCTTATTGGTTTGGTTTAGGGATTTTCCATTCCGGCATTGAAGGTTTGTTTCCATTTTCTGCCATGGAAAACTTGTCGTTTCATATGTTTGAAACTGAAGCACTTGTGTTAATCTTTATGAACAGTTCATGGTAAAGAGTACGGGTTCGGGGCTCATGATTTTTCGACTAGTGGGGTTTTCCAGGTTGAACCGAAGAGGTGCCCCCGTTTTACCTACCGGTGCTCGATCTCATTCGGAACCATAAACATGTCGTTGTCCGAATTCAGGGCGTTGATCGAGAAAATGGCTTCCCTGTACCGTGGAAATAGCTACAACCTCATCTACAAGAACTGTAATCACTTTACGGATGACGTTGTTCGTATATTGACTGGCAAAAACATCCCTCGATGGGTGAACCGACTGGCTCGGATAGGTTTGTTTGATCATTCCAACTGTTTTACCAACTTGTATCTATGCATGCATGCGTGCTGATATCAGTGTCAAAACTGCAGGTGCTTTATTCAGCTGCCTACTTCCGGGAAGCCTTCAAGTAACAAACGTGAAGGTGCCGGACTACGAAACCGGTACGCAATCTGTCCTTCGATCCTTCAATTTACTCTACTACGAATATACTAATAACTATTCTGATATACTTTGCAGAAGATGGAACCGAAACTCTTTCAACTATCGATCCCTGCGATTCGGATGAATTGCAAGGAACCTTAAAGAAAGGTGGCCTTCAAATAAAGGACAATACAGAAGAAGAGAAGCTCTTGCTGTCCCCCCAAACTGGAAACTCAGATATAAATATTGTTGAAGAAGCCCTAAGGGATTCCAAGGAGGCTTGAAAAAAAAGGGCTTTTCCCCTTCACCAAGAAAGATTTGAAATGTAATATTTCCCCCATTTTTCAGTTTTTCACCAAGAAAGATTTGAAATATAATTCATAATTTGAAAATTTTAATATACATATACATATACATATATATATATATATAGTGAATGTAACTTTTGAAAGCATAGCAGACACTTGAGTTTCAAGCATTGATGTATTCAAACGCAGAAATATTGAAATCTATTGGCAAAGCGTAAAATTTACAATCTGAATTGCATTCAAAATAACAACATTCGAAGCCGATGACCGAATCAGTACATGTTCTCGTGTTCTGTCACAGAGTACAAGCAAAGGACCAGAACCAAGAGAAACAAAAACTATGGTCTATACCATGTATGACACCCATAACTAGAACAATTTTACTTCAAGTGATGCAAAACAGTTTTCACTTACGTGGATTGACCGTCGAGCCCCAGTTCTGAAGTTAACCAAGCACGGACCTCTTCCATCTCCTCTGGGATTGTATAGTGACCGAGCCTAGATTGTCAAACAAAGTACTTGTTCAAGTCCATGAATTGTCAAATAGATAAGAAACATGAAGGATTTGATAGACTATAAAAAGATTCATGCCTATTGTAGGATTTGAAAGTCATGTCCTTAAATCCGTTTGAACTCGATGCTCTAGAGGATTTCTCACCAAATTTATATGGAACCACATCATCACCTGTAATCAAACATGCAATATATAATGTCATACGTACTTCAAATGAACATGCAATATATAATGTCATACGTACTTCAAATGAACATGCAATATATATATATATATATATATATATATATATGATGATTTGCATAATGAATGTAAATTATAAAAACCTTTGCCATGGCATAGCAAAATGGGCAAAGACGCAGCAGGTCTTGCAGCTTCATCGTGTCCTATTTTGCTCTGCAAAGTCCTGGAAAATAATAGGAATTATAAAAATAAACCAGACAAAAGGATGGAAAAGAGAGAAAACATCAAGATCATGTAAGAATGAGCTAATGTAGAAAACTCACTTTGAACATGGAAGCCATCCGCTAAGTCCGACAACCGCACTCAAATTGGCAGGATACGTGTTTCCATTTCCATATTTTCCATGAGTAAAACAGGTTGCAGAGTATAGCGAGGTAGCTGCACCCATACTGAAGCCTCCAACACCATGTTTAATTGCAATCGGAAAACGCTTCTTCTAAAACAGTGTCCAAAACAATGACAATGAACAAAACTTGTGTCGATAAAGCTGAAAACTAAGGTGATTGCAACATTGCATTGGTTTAAAGCCAATTTAATCGAGCACCAATAGATTACAGGGCGTTAAACCGACCCCCAAAACTATAAACCCTGAGGACTGTAAGGCTAAAGATTGGCAGCTGAAAGATGTAGAGCTTTATTTATCATGAATTCTCACCATAAAACAAAGTATATAAAATGCATTGAAAATATTTGGAATCTAGCATCATAAAACCTCGTAAAAAGGAGCAAGAGGGAACGTACTGTCAGCATATTTGCGACATGTGCTGCAGCAGCATCTAAACCCTCTATATCATCAGGAGCATCTTCTGAAAGGTCACCCACATCGAACCCTGATGTATTTGACATCATTAATATTCAACAATTTTATTATCATTCAATTAAATATCATCAAAATTTTAAGAAAATGAATATAATGCATTTAATTTCCATCGTACGAGATAGCATTGTTACAGAAATTTAAGAATATACTTACAAGCACTTGATGGAAAGCCACCAAATATACTTATTGGTTGAGTAGGGGCAGTTGGGCATATCCAACTAATCTGAAGCATAGGATCATCACAAACACGAAAATTATGATGTAATCAAGAAGTATAAATTCATTGGTTAATTGTTAGAAGAAATTCCAGTAAACATCTTCGGCTGCAATCAGTCATCCTTACATTTGGAAGAGGGAGAGTCTCCAGGAGCTGGGACCAACTGTCAAACAAGATAAAAAGAAAAATGAGGATGAGTAGGTATTTCAAAAGATATCAACATTATTCTTATCTAATATCAGAGATCATTGATCACAAAGATAGGGAACACATAGGAAAGATACCTCGAAGAAAAGGTGGAAATCGCAAAAGGAGTTGCCATTACCAAAATCAGGAACAAATAATCAAACACAAGAAAATGAATTGCTAATTTCCTTGAAAGACTTGTTGAACTCTTGAGGGAAGGGGACAGATAGAAATAAACTCAACATGCATATAATAAACGAAAATTTTATCCCTCCAAAACAACTGGAAATTAAAAGAGTGACAAGGAATCTGAATTACAATTGTTTCCTTCTCCAAAATAAGGTAAATCAATGAGATTATGGAGAAAATAATCTTGAACTTATTCACCAAAACGAGATGTTTAGAAAAAATTATGCAGGCCAGCGAGGTGCTTCCCTCTCCCAAGCCACAATTGCGGAGCAGGAACGGTAAAACTGATTCCTCAAGGAAGCCCAAGTTACTGCCCTGCAACAGCTGCTGCTGCTTCCAGTTCTTCATTTGTCAGGAACCTGGTTAAGGGACGGAATTCTGTTTCCGAGCAAGTTTCAATCGCTTCCGACTCGAGAGATCTCAACGAAAAATGGGTTCCAGCTGCCTCCACAGTTTTATCAATGAAAATTGATCTTGGCATGTAATCCTTCAGTCGGCATATGAAGTCCAAATGGCCCCTTGCCTAAAGACAAAACAGATGGCATGATCATTAGTAAACCATAATGGCACACTCAGACATACTTGTCTATTGTTTGCTTTCAAATGTAATAAAAATGACCCAAATCCAATCAAAGTTGAGAGATTGTGGGAGAGTAGGGAGAAAAGGTAGGAAATAAGACGGTTTTTAACAATCTAACTATGAATCAATAGTGAAAATGGGAGAAAACTCACCGAGTTGGATACGAGTTCAATTCATTTAAAAGTCTTCAGAAAGGAGACTGAGTTTTGATAGGACACTTACTTAGCCAATGCTCTTGTTTATCCGTAATGTTAACAAATGCAATATTCATATTGAAACATACATCAAATCATCAAGCATATGGGAAATTAATACAAGCAAAAGAAAAAAAGAAATATTAATATATAAAAGCTGAGGTAAGCTATCATCATATAATTTTTTATGCTACTCGGACCTGGGCGGTGTCTATACATGCATATGTACACACAGGTATTTCCAAGTTCTTATGATTATTTGTAGGGTCTTTAGATGATCATATTCTCAAACTATGTTTGGAAATATGTTAGGCATTGCTGTCAGATGCGAGTACTTAAAGAAAAATGATGAGTCAAAGTAACCAAGAAGATCTTGTGTTGTTCGAAAAATGAAAGAAGGAAAGAACATATTGTGATGGAAAAAGAGATGTTTGTATAAGGAGCCCTATTTCAACAGTCCCATTAGGATAGAGGCATAAACACCTGCAATCTATGAAGAACAAACACTTCTATTCGAAGAGTGTCCAACTGCCGCACACATGCCGCAAACATGGCAAAATACACACCAAATGGGGCTTTAATTGATAAGTATTAGTTTTACATTTTTATCCAATGCTATTCTATAAAAAAAAAATTATTGAGGTATCCTGCTGTATCCGTGACCAATTTTTTTCTTTCGAAAATTTACATCTCACCCTGTCCATGTCAATATTACGTTACTTGTATCAGTGCTTCCTAGGCTGGAATAAGCCTAGGTAGCAAGGAAAATATTGGGAACCATTTTTTCATACAAAGCTTGTATAGATAAAGTACATAAACAACCAAGAAAAAGAAAAAGAAGTTGAAGAACTGACAGCTTACCGATCGATATGCAGGAGCTCGTTTTGGAAGCTTTAGGTAAGCCATGTTCCGGACATCAAAATCCCATAAAAATGATGTGTGGTGGATCCACTTATTCTTGGTAATGGATTGAGCATTTCCACCAAACTTGTGGTTACCGAATACATAATCTAAAACAAGATATCCCAATGTTTATAATTACAGAATACAAAGTTCCTCAAAAAATAATAATGTTGTTTCAGTGATACAAGTTTATGAGCAGTCATAAAACAAGAGTGAGATACATATGCAGAATTGATTCTGTAATCGGGGTGATTAGTTCATATTCCACAACGGAACAATGCCATAACGTGCATTATGGTGGAACTAGACGCCGTCATTCTACCCTTCTAAGTGGTTGAGAATTTAGCTCAGCTTTTCGAAAGCCCTTCTTTCTCTTTCAAAGATGAAATGCAGTAGTTTAAAGGATGTTCAACAAAAAAGCACTTCTCTCATTTTCTAATGTATTTCAAAGGAAGAAATTGAAGAAGGTACAGAAACTTTTACGTGCAAAGAAAATGCTACCGAGAATGCCATTTATGAACATATCAAATGCAAGGGTATCGAACTCATACTGATTTTAACAACAGGGGACTTACGCGTTTTATAGTTGTTTATGCAGCAAGAGTAAAAGGTAAAAGACAGCAAAAGACACATTCAACACAATTTACTCATCCATTGAAAAGAGACATGAAGCATTCCTTACCTGGGAGTGCCAAGATTAATACATAAAAAGAGACATTTCTGATCTTTGGTTTTAAGTAGCAGGGATGTACTCTCCATTGAAAGGTTACACGCGTATAAATTCTATAGTGATCTTTGGTTATCATCGTTGGATGATATAGACAAACTGAGAAGCATATACGAGGACTAAAATTTTGCTTCCAGGTTACATGTCTATGTCATCTTAAACTATTGAATCTAGAAAAGAACACTTTTATAGAAGGCTTTGAGCATATATATCCATTGAAGTTGAATATAGAGCAATTTATGTAATCAAGCGATCATGTATGTTACCGTTTTCACGAAGATGGAAATCACCAATTCCTTGAAAGACTTTGCTGTACAAAGTGTTGCTCCAAGACATGATCGGTCGAGGATATGGCTGTAAGTCGGGAACAGCTTCTTTGTTGCATATGAAAGTGATAAATACTGTCTCATGGTCAACAATAACAGTACCTCCCCCCGTAAACCGTCTTATGACAGGAACCTGATCGCGCAACACGGATTCAATTTCAAGAAGTTCAGCAGGTTTCCTATGCAGAATATTTATGTAGCTTTATGAGTCACATATGTCCAATATAAGCAGAAGACATCATAACCCAAGAGAGTGTGTAAGGTCAGAAGACTTCGAGAATAGCTTGGTTCGAATCTTCCTACTTCGAGTCCTACTCCCTTTTATTATTGTGTGCTCAAAGCTGGAAAGCTAGGTTCACTAGTTAACTTCTACCATAAGTTGAGCTAATGATTAATGGCCATTCAAAAAACTACAGCCCTAAACTGAATCAAGTTTAACATATTAAAGGGCACAAATTCAATAAGAAACGAAGGTGAATGAAGGTTAACAAAAAGATGAACACAAAATAATAAAAGATCTTACCCTGAAACACCCATTACAATGGTGGGATCATTAGTTCCATCATTGATTATGCACCAATTCTCTGATGAAGTTCGAAGCAATTGTTCCTCTATGTGTAGTTGCTGCAAAATGGGCAAGCCTTTGAATCTCATAAGATTCATCATGGGAAGGCCAATGTTTCTGGTCTGAGGGATAAGCATTTTTAGAACCGGAACTAGAACTCCTGCAAGAAACAGACACAACAAAGGATTCCCATGATTCCATGTTTTCCCCCAACATGATAAACAGCAGCCACATTAACCGAGCACATAACCAAATTAGGAAGATAAAACCAGAGCCATGATGAGGTAAGATAAAACCAAAATTGACCAGAGCAACCGATGAAGTAATAATCAAAACACAGCAAAGAGAGAAGGTGGAAGTTCACCAGAGATCGGGGAGGAAGGGAGCAGAAACTGTTACCGTCGACGGCTAGTAATTTTTAATGAATCTTTTATTAAAAAAAAACTATACCAAAATTTTTCATATCCAGCCTAACGAGCCCGAGCCGAGCATGACGAGCTTCGAGCCCGAGCCGAGCTCAATACTATAGTTTTCGAGCCGAGTCCAATTACATTGTTTCCGAGCCGAGCCGAGCCTGGCCGGGTTCAGTTTGGCTCGTTATCACCCCTACTTGTGTATCAGACTTTTTTTTCTAATGAGGCTTTAAATGAGGCGAGACAGATCGTGAACTACTCGAGTCCGAGTCGAACTCAGATTATTTAGGCTCATTAAAAACTACTCAAACTTGAACTCAAGTCGAATTTTTAACAAGCTGAGTCGAATTCAACACTACTCGTTTATGATTTGGCTCGTTTACGCCCCTACTAACCACCTATGGATAATGAATCTAATCTAGGTGGAATTTTCTCTCGGATATTTGACTTTGAAAAGGGTTGTACCTGACTTGGATAGTCAAATTACATTTAGGACGAACATTATTTACTTTTCCACTGAAATCACTTGTTGAATTAGATTAAAATCTTACTATAAGGTTCAAATTAAAAAATATTTTTTCAAGCTATAAGTTCAAACCTAATATTGTTTCTATATCTTACCAAATATTAAATGCATCTTCTAGTTTGAATAATTAATCTGACCTTTCGATAGATTTAGACTTGATATCTATTGTATTGGGCCGGTGAATGAAAGCCCACTATTTCGTTTTCCAGGCCCACTATATTGATTATAATTGTTTATAGACTCATTGATTATTATTAGATCAATTAAAATTTAAAATAAATTATCTATTTAATCACTTAATTATAACCATGTTTTTGTTTTACTCAACAACTATTTATTTTATGGATTAATATCCTATACATTAGCGGTGGAAACTGAAAGTTTTCACAAACGCCTTAGTAAGGGTTTAAGTGTAGAGGTTTAGAATTTAGGGATAGTTGTTTCAATTCAAGGTTTAGGGTTATAATTTAGGGTTTACAGGTTAGGGTTTAGTTTTAGGATAATATGGTAAAGATTTAGGTTTTAACCTATAAACTCTAAATTATAACACTAACCCTTAAATTGAAATAATTATCCCTAAATTCTAACCTCCTACCCCTAAACCCTATACCCTAAACTAACTCTTTATACTCTAAAACTAAAGCGCTTGTGGAAACTTTCAGTTTTCATCGCCTGTGTATAGAATATTTATTTATTTTTATTAATATTAAAAGATGAAACAATTGTACTCAACTCTAACCTAACCCATATGTACAATGAATCTAATCTAGGTGGAATCTTCTCTTGGATACTTGACTTTGAAAAGTGCAGTACCTGGCTTGAATAGTCAAATTACAATTAGTTTACACATGGCAACTTGGAGTGAGCATCAACTGGTAGAATCACAAGTTCACATATGTAACTACATGGACGTGAGATTTTATTTTACTAGAGGTGAATCTATAAAATTTTAAGAGTCGAATTTACAAAATTTTAAGAAAACGAAAATAAATTTTTAATAAAATAATATATAAAACATTTTTAAATCATTTACAAATTTCAAATTTCTAAGACTAAGAGACGGCGGCTCTCAAACTTGTTGAGACAAACTTGATTGGCTTAAAGACAAACTTGTTCAAGGTTTGTCAAATTTCCCATACCCCATGCAACTACTAGAGAGTGGACCCAACAATGAAATCTTTGTTAGATTCGACTTCATATTGTAGGTAATGTAAATATTGGTGAGTGATTGAGAAATATGAGGGAGTGGTTGAGTGATGTGGGAGAGTTATATGAATTTGCCCTGCTCGACGAGCACCGATGAGTACTACTAACGACGAGTATTGATGAGCACTATTAATTCAATTTATAAAGATTAAAAATCTAAATGACTTATTGTATAATTATAAATTATTTAAAAATTAAAAGATAAATTAATTAAAATATAATTTTTAATTTTTAATTTTCTTTTAAACATAGATCAAAACACCTGTTTACCACTAAATTACAAAACCTTAAATTTTGTTCATTTAAAATTCAAGCCGCCGCCGTTACCACTGCTGCTCTGACACCGCCGACCGTTTCAAGAACTTAATCTAAGTCTTCAAGACTTAAAAGTTTTAATATTTTTGTTATTTTGATTTTAAAATATCTTAAGTGAAACAAACTAAAATATCTTAAGTTAAACATAGATGTATCTGGTTCTTACATCATGGGAATAAGGTCGATCAGTTTATTTGGCTTGAAAGTGTCATTGAAACGATCGACGGTGGCAGGGCAGCGATAGTGACAACAATGACGACGGCTTAAATTTCAAATGAACAAAAATTAGGGTTCTGTAATTTAGGGGTAGATAAGTATTTTGACCTATGTT
Organism: Hibiscus tridactylites; assembly: GCA_958450335.1. Taxonomy (NCBI): domain Eukaryota; kingdom Viridiplantae; phylum Streptophyta; class Magnoliopsida; order Malvales; family Malvaceae; genus Hibiscus; species Hibiscus tridactylites. The sequence goes on along the minus strand of OY288286.1, from coordinate 74,707,121 downwards.
TAAAATAAAATTAAAAATAATATAGTATATATATATTTTTTTGATATGAATTGGTGACCTCGTTAAAAACCCCCCTCGTAATGATCGAAGTTCCAAGCGGACATCCAATCAACAGCGGAAGGAGGAAAAGAGTGTCACATAGGTTTTATTAAATTAGAGTCCGAAATACAGCATAAACATTGAAACAACACCCTTACTACAGAAAATCCCATCACCCAACATTAACCAATCCCGCTCTTGGCTAAACCATCAGCATCTAAGTTTCCTAACCTGCTAATTTTTCTGAAAATGCAGCATCTAAGAGCTCCTAATTCAACAATCTCAGAAACCAAGCTTTTAAAAACACCAAAATAAGACGCCGGATTAGAGACCCAATTAATGAGAGAACTACTATCGCTTTCCACTATTAGCCGATGGTCATTGCACCTAGCATTCTCATAGACTCGAAACAAACCTGTTTTAACCGCAAGGAGTTCAGCCCGAATCGGAGGCCCCGGACCGATCGGCTCGGAGAAGGAGAATATAACCTGTCCGTCCGAGTTCCTCACCAAGCCGCCGATCCCCCCTGCACTTTGATCCCGACTAACAGCACCATCAGCATTTAGTTTGAGGAATCCCAACGGAGGAGGAACCCAACTGACGAGAGCATGTTTCTTGTTAACACCGGCAGATCCACGAGTAGCTACCGCCGGGTTCAGTGTAATATCTTCAATGGAGACGGGGGATTCTTGATGCTTGGCTTTAAACCACGAAGCTACACGAAATTTCACTAAGAACTGAAGTTGCTTAAAATCAAAGGAAGAGTCCCGAAAAATGACCTCATTTCGGAATAGCCATATGGACCACATGATTGCCGCCGGGGCCATCTTCCAAATTGCTATCTGACCCAGAATATTGCCAATGCTATCCCAGCAAACCAACAAGTCTCCAATCGAATTAGGAACAATAAACTGCACCTTCCAAAACGATGCAAACCACATCCACAGAGCCCAAGTGGATTTACAGTGAATGAATAAGTGCGAGACGGTTTCGGGAGCCGACTTACACAGTGGACAGCACACATCAGCATCACCCGCTACTCCTCTTTTTCTAAGCTCGGCCCGCACTGCCAATTTCCCCTGAACTGCTTTCCACAGAAATACCTCCACTCTTGGGGGCGACATTCCTGACCAAACCAACTTTTTCCATTCGAAAGTAATCGGGTTAGCAGCATAAAAAGAATTGATGCAAGATTTAACCGAGAACTCACCGTCCCCGGAACCAGACCACACGATGCAGTCTTGATAGAAACCCGCAGACTTAATCGAATCCAAACCCCTCATCAACGAATCCCATTGCGAACGTTCCCAGTCGAAAAGACGTCTTCTTAAAGGAATATCCCATGACCATGAATTACCCGATTTAGTTCCGAATTCAGATACTTTCCCTGATTTGTTGACGGCAAGCGCAAATATCCTAGGGAATAAGGAACATAATAGAGCCGACAGAACCCACGTATCGGACCAGAAAGAAATCCTCTTTCCATCGCCGATCTGGAAATACATCTTGTCACGGACCATAACCCCCATATCTTCAGAAGTGAACCAAGCCGAAGAGATGCCCTTCCAAATCCAAGAGCATAAACGATGAGAAGAATTTTCCGGTAACATTAGGGAGGACTCCCAATTCAATTTGCTGCATAACAGTTTTTTCCACTCGCATTTTTGCAGGTTCGCGAACTTCCAGCACCATTTTAAAAGCAGAGCGCAGTTGTGAACCGCCAAATCTTGGATTCTCAAGCCCCCGAGCTCGATTGGCTTGCAAATAGACTGCCAATTAACCCAGTGAAGGTGTCTATGCTCCGGCGAATCACCCCAAAGAAATCCAGCCATAATGCTATTCAGTTTTTTGTATATAGCCACTGGAATTTTGAAAATCGAAAGAAAGTACGAGGGAAGAGCAGATAACGTTGATTTGATCAGGACAATACGACCACTGATTGACAGAGATTTACCTTTCCAAGAGGCTAGCTGAGTTTGGAACTTCTCAATTATAGGCTCCCAAATAGCCAAGGCATTCCTTTTGTTCCCCAAAGGTAAACTGAGATATTCGGATGGGAAATTACCCATCACACAACCCACTCGACTTGCCCACTCAGCTATGACTTCCTTATTCACATTGATGCCAAATAGACGACTTTTGCTAAGATTTAATTGTAGTCCCGAGGCGACTTCGAACACTCTAAGGATTCTTTTTACATTCAGTATTTCCCTCACGGATGCACCACAGAAGACCATAAGGTCATCCGCGAATTGAAGATGCGAGAGAGAAAATGAGCCAACCTCACTGCCGATTACGAAACCCTTGAACAGCCCCGAATTCGTAGATTTCTCGAAAAGTAGATGTAATGCTTCACCGACGATGTTAATATTTTAATTAATTTATCTTTTAATTTTAAATAATTTATAATTATACAGTGAGTCATTTATATTTTTAGTTTTTATAAATTGAACTAATGGTACTCATTGGTGCTCGTCATAAGTGGTGTTCGTCGAGCGTGACAGAATTTCTCTCCCTAAATCGAGTGTAGAAACGTAGGAACTATTTTCTCTTATCTCTTCATTTATTTCATACTATAATATTTATCGATTGATATCTTACTTGTTTAGAATTCAAATCTCGAAATTTACTACTTTTCTCTCATGAGATGACATTGAATATGTGTGAGATTCAAGCTTAACATACACAACAATATTTATCTAAAAAATAAGAGAGAAAACCCCATAATTCATAGGGTCCCCGTCTAGGGTTAAATGCAGTGAGAGTGGGGCTAATTATTGTGGTGCCATCGCTGGATCGAGACATGACGAGGCTTGATCCAACCACCAATATCCAACATGTTACGAGTTCCTTGGGCAGGGCCAGTGGCATTGGCATTTGACCAGGGAACTTTGTTTTTGAAAGTCAACTTGGAAAACGATAATTAAAAATCGGGAAGTGCAAGAGTTATTAAGTTTATAAACTCTAAAATTTAGGAGGGGTAAAAATTTTAGTCTTGTTTGGTAATTAGCGGATAGTTGATAGCGGACAACGGATTGCATTAGCTGATAGCTAATAGCTGATTTGACTAGCGGATTGTATTAGCTGATTGTACAAAAGTGTTTGGTAAAATTAACTGATAGCCGATAGTTGTTAGATTATTTAAACAAGTAAAATGACATATAAGAACATGTTTATATTCAATACTTGTTTGAATAGTTTATTAGTTATCAATATTTTGTATCTAATTATTATTAATTAGATCTATAAAATTATTTTAATATAACTTTTCTAAACATATTCATTTATATATTAATTTATTATTTATATAATTATTTTAATATAATTTAATTAATTAATAAATTTAAATACACATATAAATATGTGATAATAAAAAGAAAAAAAGTAAATAGGATTAGCTTATAGGGTGAGAAAATATTTAACTTAGGTTATTTTGAGATTTTTGGTAACTGGTTAGGGTAAAAGAGTCTTTGCAACTATAATATCAAACATCTAATCTCAAAAAACTCTTATTATGAGCTTTTTCAAAATTAGTAGTTTCACCCCAATTCGCTCTTTCAATCCGCTATTTATCAAACAACAATATTAGCGGATTTGACTGGTCAAACCTCTAACTATGACTCAAACCTCTAATTTTTGCCCAAACCTCTCTTTACCAAACATGACCTTTATTTTACTAACATTTAAATTAAAAAAGACCTAAAATATATTTATACCAAAAAATCTAAGAGGGACAACAACCCCTCCCAACCTATTAGTGCTTCCGTCCATGTCTATCATTTTGTAAATTTTACACTTCATTATAGATTTTGTCAACCAATTCATCGATATTTGATTTATTGGTCAATCAATTCATGTCGAGTACTATAAATGTTCATTATAAGGATAATTCTTCTAAACTCAATTTGCTCTATTCACATTTTTTTTAAAAAATGCAATATATTTGAATTTTGAACCCTAACTTATTTGATCCTTTCATCTATGCTTTGTTCTTTGAAATTGTCTCAATAGGAAAAAGGTAACTCTGACCTTGTATTATTAGTTTATCAAATTAAACTAAAAATATTATCAAATTTAGCATAAAAATTACAAAACCATACAAAAAGGGTCAAATTAAAAAAAATTAGGGACACACGAATTATCAAAAATTGGGGTACTCTTTTCCCCTTCACTAGAAAGGGGTTTTAATAAGTCCTAAATACTTAAAAAAAGAAACAAATTATCAAATTTTTATATTAATTAAAAGGGCCGGGAGCCCTGCCTAGTGCCTACCCCCTTCAGATTCTCCCCTGCCCATATTAAGTGGTTAAGACTAGAGCTAACTCAAATAGTAAAACGAACTCCGCCGTCACCGCATTTAATTATTTTAAAAGTTATATTTTAATACATAAATCCTATAATTATTTTAATACATAAATCGTATAAAAATTATACAATTCTTTATATTTAAAACTTAAATCCTTAACTATAATTATTAAATCCTATACTTTAAATTTAATCTTTAACTTCGTTTATATTTTCACACGAAATGAAACCAATCCTAGAACGTTTAGGACATTTCCCACTAAGCGGCAGGAAACAATTTCCAAAAGGCATAGTAATAAGGAATCAACAGAATGACAAAAGATACTTTCAACGTTTGCATGTTTTGTCATTTGGTCTTTTTTTAGAGTAAATAATTTTTCAACGTCTTAATTTGGTCTAAATATATTCATGTTAGATGGAAATTGTTAGTCAACTGACAGTCAATTGCTGATGTTGATTGAATTTGTCACGTGTTAAGATATTCGTCACGTGTCATCATTCGTTTCGGTCTTGTGTCAGCATGATAGTCTGTCACGTGTCATCATAAATAATGGTATAATAAAATAATATTTTTCGAAAAAAATCTGACGTGACATATGTTAACAAATCTTAACACGTGGCAAGTCCAGTCAAAAACAACCGTTCTACTAGCAATTTTTATCCAACAAAAATATATTTAGACCAAATTAAAATATTAAATTTTTTTACTCCAAAAAAATAAGAGATCAAACGACAAAATATACAAACGTTAGGAGTATCTTTTGTCATTTTATCGAAGGAATATTCTTGGAATGATTTCATTTCCCATAATTAAGCAAAGCACAGGTGAGTGTCGAGCAGCGGCAGCGGCAGAATGCATGCATGTTATTTTTCTTTACTTCTTAGACATTCTAGTGTAGGCTTTGCATTATTTTTTGTGTCTTAATTATGGGTTGGTTGGCTGCTTTTTTTTCGTGTTTTAATTGTCCTAAAGTCGTAGCCTATATAGTATAATGCATTTTCACACGTCTTTCTCCGTCGGCCAACCACCGCCAAAACCTTTAATATCATTTTATTATTTTAAGCAAAGTTTAGTGAGATGAGTTCAAGATATACGTCTTTGCTTTCTCATATTCTTTTATATAATAAATTATAAACTCGATACTCTTTTTTCTGTTTCTGGAATTCTCATTTCTCCTTCCTTCTAGATAAGAAAAAAATTAAAACTAAATTTAAAATTTGTAAAAAAAAAATAGAGATGCACAGGCGGTTTATGTATATAGGACTAGATTTGTCTTAACACTGCTTGTAGAATAATTTTTTTATCATTAATACATAGGATAATAATCCTTAATATATTTCAGCATAATTAAAATTTCATTTTGTAATTAGAAAAAAATATAAAAATAAATAAGAATAGAAGGTTGATGTATTTTTTTATTATATCATGGGCAGTTTATGTACTTTTTACCTACTTTTAATAAAGGATACAATCCGCATGAAATATATTTTATGGCTAGATGTTTATTTTTTAGTGAAAGCACCTGAGCCGAAGAAATTAATTACTGTTATTCGTGGTTTGAAAATAAAATTTCACAGCAGTTGAAAAAATAACACAACCGAACACAGATATTTTTCGACGACTAATTCAAAAAGAGTGGACAAAAAGTAAAGGTTTAGCCACGAAGGATCATGTTATTGGAGGAACCCAGCCCCGGTTTCAAAGTTTGGGGGACCAGAAATGTCATTTCCCACATTAATGTTTGATGTGCCACTCTCATGTTCATGTTCTCCAATAACCAGCAAACCCTCCCCCGGTTGCTTACTGCCTCCTTACTTTTACACCCCCCCCCCCCCCCCCCCCCCCCCCCGATTCTTCTTCTCTTTAATTCTACTATTTACTTTGCACTTACAATGATCAATAAACCCAAATCAATTTTGTTAAATATGAATATAAATCGAACAACGATATAGAACAGTTGGCGTTACACATCCTATCAAAACATAGTTTTTGAGAAAAAGATAATAATTTTGTGACAAGTGGTATCAGAGTGATCATCGACGGATCTTGACCTTATAGTTTGAGGGAGCCTAATTAATTTTTTCAAAATTTTAGTGGCCTAACCAAAATTTTCAAAAAAAATTGAAGGATTTAGTGAGAAATTTATTGTTAAAATGTGAGGGTCTAATTGAATTTTTTAAAAAGTTTAATGACACTTTTTAACAATTTTGAGGGCAAAATTAAAAATATAAAGAACTTCTAGAACTTTATGAGAAATTTTTATAAATTTTGAGGGGATAATTGAAATTTCAAAAATATTTCAAGGGTATAATACAATTTCCCAAAATTAAGGGGTGTCAGAGCCTCCACTGGCTCTGTACACCATCGGTCTCTGAGAGTGATCCCTAGACTGGTCGATTTTACGTTAAGTGTTTCGGTACGTGGAGTAGACATGACAAACAACCGTGATGGTGGCCTGTGACAAACATTGGCTGATGTAAAGAGGGTTTAGCCGTTTAGGGTGGGCGTGTGCTCACACTGAAAATCTAAATTTTCTTTATTAATTTTCATTTTATTGAGTGCGTCCACCTTGAAATTTTATTTTTGCCCACCCTAAAATATGAATTCTCTTTATTAGTTATCCATTTTATTACATATCCACCCTCAAAATATTTTTTAGATCCGTCACTAGTGACAAGGGCGAGGGAACTGTGAATGCCACATCTGAAAGAGTTAATGACATTATTTTTGCAAAATGTAATATTAAGATATAAAAGCGACGACGCTACACATCCTAAACTAATATAATTAAGATTTATGTGTTTTTAAGTGCTAAATACTATATAAACCATAATTAATAATAATAATTATGTTTTTAAGTGTTGTGATTCCTTCTTTCACGTTTAGTGGTAGTTGAGCCATTCCTTGAGCTTTTTTGCTTTCCCCCTTCCTTTTTAGCTCTTTCAATGGTGAGAATTGAGAAGGCACCGGTTCTCTGCCACATTAAAGGCTACGGCAGTCCAGTTTTGCTAGACAAAAAGGATGGTACGACCGGTCTGTTTGATTTTGTTGATTCTGAGACTCGAATTCAAATATTATAATTATTGCTCATCCCTTTGTATCATGGTGGTAAAGGTAGATGTTAATCATCACTTGGGACCCGGGATTGAGCACCAGTATTGCATGCTGTGTGTGCCTTCGTTAAAAAAAAAAGCTAAAAAAAAAGTTGAACAGATGTTACCATTGCATCACACCAGCATATTCTAAAAAAATATTATAATTATTACTACTAATTTCTTTGAGTGTTCATCATTTAAGTTGGTATTATTTTTATGAATAAGGAATTCCGATAATTTAAAACTACTTTTTATTAGGAAATCTTATTATATTTTTAAGACTTAAGGGTTACTTTTGTTCCGGTAGTAATTTCATTTATTGATTTCGCTCTTATGGTATTTCCGCATTAATTTAGTTTCTGAAATAGTCAAATTGTATCATCGTTTGCCCTTTGACTCACACTCTAACTCTAATTTCTAAATCTCAAGTCCTAATAATTTTTTTATCAATCTAAAGTGATTATGAAACATAAAAGTGTTTTTTAATCCTAAACGATAATATAATTCAACTACATTAAAAGTCAAATTGATACGAAAATAGCATAAGAACGAAATTGATAAATTGATCAAATATATTGTTTAATTAATAATTACAATATTGCTTTGCTAAGCGGCAACGAGTTTGGCGGTGATTTTGAATCAAAACCTTCCATTATTTTTATTTCTCTACACTTTGAACATCATGATTTTTAATGGATGAACTACATTATTAGTCACTGAACTATTGATTGTCTTTTATTTTGGTCATTGAACTGTTTTATGCTAACATAGTTATTAATGCCATACTTCTTTTTCTATTTCAATCATTATTATTACGTTTTTTCTATTTCGACCACTAACTGTTAATATGTGCTGGTAGAATACTAGTTTTAGTACTAAAATTTATACACTTTGGTCATAATTTGAAATAATTTAATAAATTTATTTTAACCCTTAATATGTACAAATCCTATCAAATAAATATGAGGACCAAATCGATAGGATCTATAAATATCAAAGGTTAAATTTATTAAATTATTTTTAAATTAGGACTAATTTCATATATCATATAAGTTTTGGGAATTAAGATTAATATTATACCATGTCACATCATTATCTTAGTTTTTAACATAGACTTAACAATATATTATCAAAACAGGAAAAAAAAATAACCTTCTTGACTATTATCGCAGAAAAAATAGTTTGGCGACCAAAACAAAAAAAATTAATAATTTGATGAGCAATGGTCTAATTTATCTTTTTTTAATTAACTATGCTATCAAAAAATTTCATGCGTAGATATTATATACGATTTTTTTATTTAAATATTTATTTGGGGTTCAAACTTTGTCATATATAAGTTTTATTTAAATTTATTTTACTCTAAATTCAAATACGTTTCAATTATCAATTTGATTACACTTTATACTGATTGATTTTTATGACAACTATTTAAATATGTATTATGTATATTTGTGATTTTACCTTGTAAAATTGAAGAGAAAACCAGTTTCATTGAGATCATTGTTTTTTTGGGTGGTTTTTTTTCTTTACATTTTATTTTACACAAGAATGTATATTTATCTTAAAAAATTTAAATTTTAAATTCTAATTCTAGAAAATTAAACATTCAACCCTAAATCTCAAACTCTAAAAATTTAAACTCCTAAACTTTAAACCATAAATAAAACCCTTAACTTCTAAAATTAAAACGGCCTGCATATCAAAATTTTATTATAATATATAATAAAATAAATAAAAAATAAGGCTGTTTGACGTGAACTTGTACGTATTATTATACTACATTATACTATAATTAGATTTTCCATTGAACAAACGTGACGTATGTTCTCCCATTCCAAAGAAAAAAAAAAGAAATTGAATTCTCGATTTCCAATCCACGACCTCGCATTTAATTTAATAGGAAGTTTGTGTCAATTTTTAATTAATGATTCACAATTTTAAATTGTTGACAATTGACTTTTTCTTATAAAATTTTTAAATATAACTATTAATTGGTCTAACGAGACGAGACACTAAATCTTTTAAACAATGTATAGAATTAGAATAATGAATTGCGAATCAAATAAATTAAAGGGATAATTATATTTTTAGTACCCTACTTTTACCAGTTTTCTTATTTTGGTACCTTACCTATTTTTTTGGGTAAAATAGTACCTAACGTTACGTTTTGTTTATATTTTGATACCCCACCGTTAAAACATTAACGAAAGGTTGATTAGGAGAGAGAAAATCACACGTGGCATGCTGCCACATCATTTTCTCTTTCCTAATCAGCATGCCACATGTGTTTTTTTCATGATTTTTGTTGACATGTCATGCTGATTAGGAGAGAGAAAATGATTTGGCAACATGCCACATGTGATTTTTTCTCTCCTAGTCAGCCTCAGGGACGGAGCCACAGCTCCAATGGGAGGGGCTGTGGCCCCCCGGTAGGGGGAAATTTTTTTTACCCTTTGATTTTTTATATTTTTTCTGAAAAAATTGGGATAATTGTGAATTTGCCCCCTCTCCTTTCAAAATTTATGTTTTGCCCCCCCAACTTCAAATCCTGGCTCCGTCCCTGGTCAGCCTTCTGTTAATTTTTTAACAGCATGGTACTAAAATAAAAACAAAACGTAACGTTAAGTACTATTTTACTAAAAAAAATAAATAAGATACCAAAATAAGAAAATAGGTAAAGGTGAGGTACTAAAAATAAGTTATCCCTAAATTAAATTGAAACTTGCGTCAAAGTTAATACAAAATTAGTTCATTTTATTTAAATAAAAAAGTGGTAGGGGATTTGGACCTGCAAACCGAGACAGATTCAAAACAAGCGTCTATTACCAAATTGGGAGAGTATTGAAATGAATGGGGTCAAATTGAAAGCACGAGGAGTTAGTTAATGCAAAGCAAAAGTCTACGTCCCTGGTTGTTGAGCCTTCACAGCATTCATTTCACTCTCCTTCAGATGATGGCAATGGCATGGCTCAAACTCGCCTTTCGTATTAAGATAACGCTCTTTCGTGTTTCGTATAATTATCGTTAAAAGAATAAAATAAGAAATTGGATCAAATAAATATTTTGATTTAGCGTATTATTAATTTAATTGATTCAATCGATAATACAGTCTATTTATTAGTATAATATTTTTTCTATAAATAATAATGCACTTAATATTAGTTGTTAAATAATCTCTAGAGCAGGTGATTAAAGCTCTCAGTTGATATTTTCTTATTTTTTTAAGTTGTAGGTTCAATACCCAGTAAAAATAAAATTCTCCTTCCCTTCACCCTAAGTAAAAATTATTTTTTTATAAATATTCTATACACAGGCGGTGGAAACTTAAAGTTTCCACAAGCGCCTTAGTTTTAAGGTATAGAGAGTTATTTTAGGGTATAAGGTTTAGGGATTTAGGTGTATGAGGTTAGAATTTAGGGATAATTGTTTCAATTTACGGGTTAGAGTTATAATTTAGGGTTTATAGGTTAAAACCTAAATCCTCACTATATTGCCCTAAAAACTAAACCTTAACCTATAAACCCTAAATTCTAAACCTAAACCATAAATTGAAACCATCATGCCTAAATTCTAAACCCCTACCCCTAAACCCTATACCCTAAACTAAGACACTTGTGGAAACTTTCAGTTTCCACTTCCAGTGTATAAGATATTAATTTTTTTTGCATGATGAGTTTTCAAATAAGAAAATGAATGATTTGCACGATATTGATGGTATAATTCAAAACAAAAATAAATAAGATATGGTTGGTGGTAGGGCACAACATTGATTTTTGAAGCGTTGACAAAAATGTGTTTTTTTACCCACATTCATATCTTTATCGGACAACTAATTTTAATTATCTTCGTCCCTCTTTCTCTCACTTTGATCGTCGTTGACGTTAGTCAGACTTTCGCTTCAATCGTTTATCTTTCAGTTTTGAAGAAAAAAAATCGGGACGAGGTTTTACGTCTATCCGATCAACCCCTCAACCATAATTTAATATTTTTTTATCTTATGTTTCGAAGGCCACCGACGTCAACCGGATCCGTCGCTAATTACACTATTTTCGGTGCTATATGTATTTACCCTTTACTATATGTAATTACACTATTAAAAATATTATATGGATCCTTACATAATCGTAGTGAAAATAATTGCAAGTTACGTGCTCTCAAAAATTTAATATTTTTATAATAAAATAATATTCCTAATTCAATTTACTCTATTTATATTTCTCAAAAAATTACTCTATTTATATGGTTAAATTTAATCTATTCGAGTTAATTAACCATAATTTTAACTGCAAGAATCAAAATATTTTGCTTAGTATACAAGAAAACATGTTTTATTTCACGTGACAATACACGTGAATTTTTTAAAGTTCCAACCCAAGAAATACATGGAAAGTGGCGTCACGCGCACTGGGTGAGTGTATGAACTTTCAAAGTGAAAACAACCAAGAAATTTTTGCCGCAACAAGGGATATAAATTATCAGTTTTTTTCCGTGCATCTTTTTATACTCAACACTAAAATATATTATAAAAATTAAATTTCAAGCTTTAATCTTAAATTTTAAATTCTAAATTCTACGTTCTATACTTTAAAAAATACATTATATCTCAAATTTTCTAAACTCTAACCACAAACCCTAATCTTAAATCCTAAATCATAAACTTAATTTTTAGTGTGTGACATAAATAAAGGGACCGAGAAAAAGCAGAAAATTTATATTATGCAACAAGTGCCTTAGCCAATAGCCACTACACAAAATGGATGTTTTTTTTTCTCGAAAAATTGAGATTATAAACTATAAAATTAAAATAAAAACAAAATTTATTAAAAACAACTGTCGAAATAATAATTATAAAATTTTGATATTCGAATATTTATTTATATTGTTTCAGTCTTTTACGGTAACTTTTAAATTATTTTATATTTTTATTGTACGATATAACGTTGACCCCACGACGTCTAATTACCATAAGAGTGCCTTAAACAAATACATACCGTTCTGTTAGACCAAAAAAATAGATTGTAACGGCAAAGTCGGCGTAGACCAGAACGAAAGAATGAGAGAAGGGTCCCGATATATAGGGGTAAAATTGTAAAAAAATATTATCACTCATCTAAGAGAATAAAATTCTACGTTAATCGTAACAGTTTAGTATCGCTTAATTAGATCTGTGCAATTCAAAATGATCCGAATTAGTTAGAACAATATATTAACAATCTTAAATCCCAGGAGGACAATCCAAAAAAATACCCTTATTTGGCAATTAGCGGATAGCTGATAGCGGATTACATTAGCTGATAACTGATTGCATTAGCTATTTTGACTAGCGGATTGTATTAGCTGATTGTATAAAAGTGTGATAAAATTAACTGATAGCTGATAGTTGTTAGATTATTTAAACAAACAAAATGACATATAAGGACATGATTATATTCAGTACTTGTTTAAATAGTTTATTAGTGTCGATATTTTGTATCTAATTAATATTAATTAGATTTATAAAAAATCACTTTTAATATAAATTTTTTAAACATATTCGAATGATTTATATATTATTTTATTATTTATATAATTATTTTAATATAATTTAATTAATTAATTAATTTAAATAAACATATAAATTTGTGGTAATAAAAGGAAAAAATAAATATGATTAGCTTATAAATAGAGTGAAAAAATATTTAGTTTAAGTTATTTGGAGATTTTTGGTAATTAGTAAGAGCAAAAGAATCTTTACAACTCTAATATCAAACATCTAATCTCAAAATGCTAGTTTTTTTTTTAAAATTAGCAGTTTCACTCTAATCTGCTATTTCATTCCGCTGTTCGCCAAACAACAAATTAGCGGATTTGACTGGTCAAATCTCTAATTATGGCTCAAACCTCTAATTTTTGCACAAACCGCTCTTTACCAAACATGGCCTAGATCATTCACAAAATTAGATTTGACTGGTCAAATCTCTAATTATGCCTCAAACCTCTAATAGATTTTTATAATATCGATCTGAATTAATCGATAAATATATTATAACCGATTAGTTGTATCAATAATTAATTGATTTTATTGGATGAGATGTTAAATCATCTTAAATAATGTTCAGAGTTTAAATACGAAATAAAATAATAATATCAGTAAGATTACTTTTACAATATTTAATTCGAATTAGTTAATCAACCGAAAAAAAAAATCATGTGAGTGAAAGCAGCAACAACAACAAAAAAAAGAACCTTTTTGCGCGTCTATAAGATATATATTTCTCGAGAGCCAACGAAGAAGAAGAAGAAGGCGGGAGAGGGATATAGAGAGTAATATCCTCAAGAAAAGAGGCATGTTTCGAGTATCAGTATGCGGGCAAGAAGAGATAGAGCAATTATCAAGAGAGAGCAGCCATTACAGTCTCTCCACAGGAATTCTCCCCTCCCTTGGAGCAAGAAGCAACCGTAGAGTCAAGCTCAAAAGATTCATCGTTTCTCCTTATGATCGTCGTTACAGGTGAAATACAGCTTCTTTTCTTGTTTTCCAGCTCTGGGTTCTTTTCTTTTCTGTAAATGAACATGTGTGTGTAATAAATTCCGTTTTTTTCCAACGCGGTGGGGTTATTACCTTTGTTTTCGAAATGACAAAGCAAAAGATTGTCTCTTTTTTTTTTTCGTTTTCTTTAATGTTTACTTGTTATATACTTCTGTTTACAGTTTGTCATTAGTTAGGGGAAAAAGGAAAGCAAGGTAGCTTTGTTCCTACACTATCCCATAATTCATTTGAGTTTATGAGGCTGTTTACTTGTTCTGTACTTCTATTTACAGTATCTTAATCTTTTACTGTGTTTCTGGTTAAATTTATGCAAATAAGTATTAGTTTGAACTAACTTTTATTGTTCAGATTTCAGAACTTTTGTATGTTCTTTGCATGTGTGTTGAAATGATGATTTTCTATTAAAAAAAGGGTATATGTTTAATTCAACAATGTGTTTTTGATTGTTGTCGCAATGTGTTTGTTGAATTGTCTGAACTCAAGACCAAAGCAGATCTTGATTGGGGGCCTGACAATCCGAGGGTTGACTCTCATGGAATCACTTTGAACTTTCTTCAATAGTATCAAACTCTTGCTTTTCTGCCTTCAAAAGAGATTTATCTCCTTTTTTTGTAAAGTTGAAACCTTTACAAACTTTTGACTTTTTACAGTTCCTTGTCACTTTTGGCTTTCTTCTGGGATAATGTAGAGGATTCATAAATCTCTCATGTTCATTGAATTTCATCTTTGGATATGAGTATTCACCTAATCTTCAACCTATAAGACTTAAGTAATTTATGTATACAAACTTTTGGTTCAATGGGTCAAAGTGGACATTGGACAATACCTTATCACTAGCATGAACTATGACACCGTTTTTTGGGATAAAATCATAAGATCCAATGGCTGAAATGGTCAATACCTCGCAGGTTCGGATACAGCATATCACCGCCGGTGGGTGGTTATAGCGTTCTTCTTTTTCTTGTTGATGCCTATGATGCAAGGAACTTTGAATAGATTTGTAAATGTTTGATGCAAATTCTAAGTCCACAAAAAGGAATCAATGATGCTTGATCTTTACACATTCCAATTGATCCTTGCAGGATATGGGAGACTTTTCTGGTTATTTTAGTCATCTATACGGCTTGGGTTTCGCCATTTGAGCTTGGTTTCCTTGACAAACCTGCAACACCACTCTCTGTTACTGATAATGTTGTTAATGGATTCTTTGCCCTGGATATTATTATCACCTTCTTCGTTGCATACCTTGATAAAACAACCTATCTCCTCATCGATGATCACAAGAAGATTGCTTGGAAGTATGCCAGTTCGTGGTTGGCTTTTGACGTTATATCGACAATACCATCGGAACTTGCTCAGAAAATCTCCCCTCAGCCATTGCGGTCATATGGCTTATTTAACATGCTTCGTCTTTGGCGTCTGCGCAGAGTTAGTGCATTGTTTTCCAGGTACAAGACTTGTGTTTCCTTCATCAGCTTGCTTTTTTAGGTTGGATATTTGTTGAAATCTGTTGGGTGAAACCTATGTTACTTGGATCATGGTGTAAGTGTCGAATATGACTTATTGTTTATTTCAACAGAATGGAGAAGGACAAGAACTACAACTACTTTTGGGTTCGATGTGCAAAACTTATTTGTGTGAGTACAACAGAACATGAATGGGACATTTACCTGAAAGTTTTGTTGTTTCTAGTAATGCAGCATTCATGAATGAAACTCCGGGTGTTTTTGTAGGTTACACTTTTTGCAGTTCATTGTGCCGGATGTTTCTATTATCTTATAGCTGAACAATATCCTAATCCGGGAAGAACATGGATCGGAAATTCTCTAGGAGAGGATTTCCTCGAACAGAGCTTGTGGATTCGATATGTGACATCAATGTACTGGTCTATCACTACACTGACAACTGTTGGATATGGTGATTTGCATCCTGTGAATACTAGGGAGATGGTGTTTGACATTTTCTACATGCTTTTCAACCTGGGGTTGACAGCATATTTGATCGGAAACATGACCAACTTGGTTGTCCACGGAACAAGCCGAACTAGAAGATTCGTGAGTGGATTTCTTATTGCTTTCCGCTTTCTGTTCGCACCGGTTTTCTATTAAATCTTTGATCAACTTTCCTTTGGTTATGTTTTCTATTCCTAGAGGGATACCATTCAAGCAGCTTCAAGTTTTGCTCAGAGAAACCAGTTGCCTCCCCGCCTACAAGATCAGATGCTTGCACATTTATGTTTGAAGTTCAGGACAGATTCAGAGGGGCTGCAGCAGCAAGAGACTATTGATTCGCTTCCTAAAGCCATTCGATCGAGCATTTCACATTATCTTTTCTACTCTCTTATGGACAAGGTTTACTTATTCCGCGGTGTTTCCAACGACTTGCTTTTTCAGCTGGTAATCAACTTGAAAACTTGCTAAGTTTTTATACCGAATTCAACTCCAAACATGCTAAAGTTGCATCTTTGTGAATAAATGTTTAAGGTCTCAGAGATGAAAGCTGAATATTTTCCTCCGAAAGAAGATGTCATCCTGCAGAATGAAGCTCCTACAGATTTCTACATCCTTGTTACTGGTGCCGTGGTAAAACATTACTTCTTGATCAAGTTTCTGCAATTCCGATTTGTTCAATTGGATGATTCTTTTAAAATTTTAAGGTTACTTCAAACTCTGCTCTCAAAATGGTCCCTAATGTTTTATATTGCTTCTCAGGATCTATTGATTCTCAAAAATGGCGTTGAACAGGCAAGTTCTATCACTCAATTACTAGCCTTATCGATCAATAACCATGAATGGATGCTAAGTGAAGTCATTTCTGGAATGGTTTTCAGGTTGTTGGAGAGGCAAAATCGGGTGATCTCTGTGGTGAGATTGGAGTACTTTGTTATAGGCCACAGCTATTTACAGTACGTACGAAAAGATTGTGCCAACTACTTCGGCTGAACCGGACTACATTCCTTAACATCATTCAGGCCAACGTCGGAGATGGGACCATAATCATGAATAATCTCCTTCAGGTATTCATGCCTGCAATTAACTATATAAACATACTGACTAATACAATTCCTCAAAATCAACTGATATGTGAGAATAAGCTTATACATATTTAGCCTTGGAATTCTTTGTTTGGGGCAGCATTTGAAAGACAAGAATGACCCGATTATGGAAGGCATTTTAATCGAGACCGAGAACATGCTAACTCGAGGGAGAATGGATTTACCTCTCAATCTTTGCTTCGCCGCACTCAGGGGAGATGACTTGTTGTTGCATCAGCTATTGAAAAGGGGGCTTGATCCTAATGAAGCAGACAACAATGGAAGAACAGCTTTGGTTAGTGAAAATCTTTTAGCCTTTTCATTTGGTCAAGATCCCAAAGATTCTTAATTTTTTTATATATGCGTGTATATGCGTGTATATATATATATATGCATAAAGATTTTTGACTTGTTTTTGTAAAAAACTAGCATATAGCTGCATCAAAAGGAAGTGAGAACTGCATTCTTCTCTTACTGGATTATGGTGCAGATCCAAACTGTAAAGGTATTCTCCAGTCCTTTCTGTTTATAACAGTAGATCATTCTTCTTAACCCGAATTAAATTCGATGTCAAAATCTATATAAAACGATTAAGGCACACACAAAAATACAAATACTCAGATTATTGTTATACTATTATCCTCTTAATTGATTGCAGAAACATAATTTACAATTCGATTGTTTTGTTTAATTCTTGTCATGCAGATTCAGAAGGAAACGTACCATTATGGGAGGCAATGTTAGCTGGTCATGATCAAGTAGCTAAACTGCTAAAGGAAAACGGAGCAAGCATCAACGGTGGAGATGTAGGTCACTATGCCTGCACCGCTGCCGAACAGAACAACTTAAACTTGCTCAAGGAAATCGTTCGTTACGGCGGGGACATCACACGTCCGAGGCACAATGGATACACAGCTCTTCATGTTGCAGTTTGCGAAGGAAACATCGCAATAGTTAAGTACCTTATGGATCGAGATGCTGATATCGACAAACCAGATGTTCACGGTTGGACACCAAGGGATCTAGCCGAGCAACAAGGACACGAAGAAATAAAGTCGATGTTCGAATCAAGAAAAGAAACAAAAACTCAGTCTATCATGTCGATTCCGGAGAAGGCCGAGACACGGTTCCTCGGGAGGTTTACGAGTGAGCCAGTTATCTGTCCTGCAGCACCAGATGCGACAGATGGGTCGTGGAGCCAATCCAGGCGGAGGCGTAGGACAAGTAACTACCACAACTCGCTATTCGGGATAATGTCAGCTGCAAACAATGTGGACAAAGATGTACTACTCTCGGTTCATCGACCTAAGGGTGTCAAGGATCCTGTTGTCAACTCCTCTAGAGTTGTAATAAGTTGCCCGGAAAAGGGGCAAACCACCGGGAAGCTTGTACTACTTCCGGGGAACATTGAGGAATTGCTCGAGATCGGTGCTAAAAAATTCGGAATATTTGGAGCTAAAGTGGTGAGCAAAGAAGGAGCTGACATTGATGACATTGGAGTGATTAGAGATGGTGACCATCTTGTTTTAGTTAGTGATGGTCAAATGCAACATCAACAACAGACTAACAGCCCAAAACCCTAATACAATGAGTTTCCTTAGAGCAGAAGAAACTTTCCCCTGTTCTTACAGATAATGAAGGTGTTGTTAGTAGATATCAAGTTGTAACATGTAATAATAACCCTAAATATATTGACCCCTAATCTGTATTTCCATTGTGAAGTAAGCATATGATAGAATACAAGATGTTTAGATATATAGTCGTACCATAAAAACCGGTTACGTACAAGGAACGTACCCGAATGCTTATATAGTTTACATTTTGTAGAGGTAATATTACATTTCGTGAATCAAACGTACCTTAAAGACAAACGGGGTTTTTACCAGGGCCCCCACTGTTTGTAAATTTTTAAGAGAGCAATATGAGTTCGCAAAATATCTCTTTGAGAGTTATAGATAACATATGTTATCAATTGACATTTGAAATAAGTCAATGTGGATATAAGTTTTAGTAGCCAAAAAGCTAGTTGAAAGCTCTAGAAGAGCTATATATTGCTACCAAAAGATAATTTCAATTGAAAGTTCCGAAAGAACTAAATATATTCCTATTCAAAGGAAAAATTTTGATTGTCGTACTAGACATTTATGAGTGAGATTGAATTACATGTTATGGTAAACAAGAAGTTTACAAATTCAGAGATATATACACATTTGTATATAGTTGGCATGATCAGTTAGACCATCCTGATCAATAATGATGCGAAAACTATTGAGATTATATGCACATTTATTAAAAGAACCTAGAGTTCTTGTGGTGCTTATTCTCAAAGGAATTGATTAAATTCTACTTATTAAAGAACATGAAGTTCTTGTGTTGCTTAAAGGAATTGATTAAATTTCACCTACTAAAAAAACATGAAGTTCTTGTGTTGTTTGTTCTCAAAGGATATAGTTGATCCCACTTACCAAAAGAATTAAAACTTGAAGTTCTTGTATTGAAGTTGATATTGTATGTCGTGCATATCTGAACGAAATATGGGCTCATATATTCACAAATGTGGAAAGTTTTAAATGATTTTAATAGATGCATCTACAGTGTTTTATCAACTTACAACCAGAAGTTTGTGAGATTGATTCTAAAAGGATTCAAATTATGCAATTAGACTATTCGTCTTGCAAAAGCTTGTGGGTTTATATTTTATGTTATATCAATAGTTACAAAGACTATTGATTATGAAAAATACAGTTTAGGAAACTTTTAATTGGATGCATCCTCTTTAATGATTAAACTATGAGAACAAAATAATTATTATTCATATGGTATTTCACATATAACAACACTTATACGCATCAAGCCAATGAGTTAAAATAAACTCCCCATTATGATTTAACTTTTGGTCAGAAATTATATTTTCCATTTTAGAATTTTGAATGTCCGATATATTGTTGAATTGTTCCACTACAATGCAGAAAATGTGTAAATAAAAAAGGTTGAGAATATATATTGAGTACGAGTCTCCTTTTATGTTTAAATTCTTAAACATTAATTGGAGAATCATCTATAACATGATTTTTCTCACATTATGGGAGATAATAATCAGCTGGATAGAGGAAAATGAATTATCATTATCTAGATCCTCATATATGAACTAGAAGTTCATAAGATAATTAATATTATTATATGTCAACTGCCAGACATATTTACTGACCTAATGAGAGTAATCAAGTCTCATATACTAGTTGAAAATGCTCTAAGTTTAAATTAGATGTTAGAGCGAATGGATGCAAATCATGCCTGAAGCATGATAGTTGAAATTGGTTCCAATGATCAAAATTCTCGTAAATGAAAAGTGGTATGAGATGGTCATATATTGGAGGCGGGTGCTCCTGAAGAGACCCAAGACATAACTAATAATAAACCTCTAGAAGAGTTTTAGGTACCTAAAATAAAGATTGAAATCTTGAAGAGATCTCGATGAATTATGTCACTACAAGAATGGAACCAAAATAGAAAAGTTATCGACAACGATTTTGTAAACAATTTTACATAGAATACTTCTATAGAAGTAAAGAAAGAAAATGAGGATCTTGTATAGAAATCTATCAAGAAGTATAGATATTGAATTGTCCAATGTAGAAAGAAGCTTTTAACTTCTAAAAGAGAAGTATTTGGACCACCAGTCCAAACACCTAAAGGTGTAAAGTGAGACACAAATAAGTAGTCGTAAATACGACTTGAATTATAATTTATGAAAAGTTTTAATTACTTTAAGGTGGATGCAGTTACTTTGGCAGTTATGAAATATTTTATATGCGTCTAATTATTTTGTGGATCCCTATTTATCCTTGAAGGATTTAAAATACTAGAAGCATTTGAAAATTTTCGAGGAAATTTATTTAGACGTGTCTCATTGAATATTTTGACGTATTTGGTATAATCGCCTTAGTGAGTAGTAATTGAGGAAATCCTATAAGAATGATCGTATTCCCTTATATATTTTTAAAGGAGTTTGGATCAAGATTCATTATGATAATTTGAATTTCATTAAAACTCCTAAAGAGCTTCAAATTGGGAACTCGTGAAGTACTTTAAACGCATTTAATGAAATTATTTGAGTAAAAGAATCTTGAGATATGGTTTTGTCACGACCTAAAGATCGAGCACTTAAATATGCGTTTTTGTCTATGAATGAACACAAGCTGAAAGAATCTCAAAGAAGATTCAATATGGATAAATCATATTTATTGAGTATCCCAATAATTATATGATTGTTGAATATGAATAA
This sequence comes from Hibiscus tridactylites, assembly GCA_958450335.1. Lineage (NCBI taxonomy): Eukaryota > Viridiplantae > Streptophyta > Magnoliopsida > Malvales > Malvaceae > Hibiscus > Hibiscus tridactylites. Next base: position 74,685,830 of record OY288286.1, on the reverse strand, counting down.
AGATAATTATATCTTTTTCTTAGTCTTGAAGCACCATATAGTAGTTGATAAAGAAATATCCATGGATATACAAAGATCATTACATTTAGATCTTCAAGCATTCACAGATGCCTCCTCAAATCTTGTAGAAATAATTGTTATGCATGAGGCAAGCTAAAAATGTGTTTGGCTAAGACCATTGACCCAACATATCCAGAAGATATGTGATTTACTTTCAGAAGATATGATACTGTTGAGTGGATCGAAAGATCGATATTTACCAAGAGGGGGGGTGAATTGGAAATTTAAATGATTTTAGTGGAAATTGGCAAATAAAAATTGAAGAACAAGGGATTTAGAGTGGTTCAAGTTCCAAATGAACTCTACATCCACTACCTTAGTCTCACTAAGGATTTGCAACAATTTCACTAAATTGATCTTCCCCTTTTCTAGGACAAGGAGGCAACCCTTTACAATATCGGTTGATTTTTCTACCCAAAAATCAACCCAACTCTCACTCAATAGAACAAAGAAATTTGAAGGCTAGTTAGGTATCTCTCAATACAATTGATAGCCCCAATACAAGCACTCAACCCAATTTTACAAAATATGAATGAAGAACACAAATTGGAATTTTACACAAATTTGAGATTTTTGCTCAAATGCTTGAATTTGATGTTTGGATGTTTGCTTGAAGTTCAATAGTTGTTGCTGATGCTTTTGGATGTCCCTTTTATACCTTCTCATTGATTTCTAGCCGTTTGGGTGGTTGGGAACATAAATGGAGCCGTTGGAACCCTCTCTTGCCACCATTAATGCTGTCTGCACCAACCCGTTTCGGAACACGGGAAACCTGTTTCGGAACGGACTAAAATAGAAAGAGCCGTTGGGGTGCATTTAAGAGCCCGTTTCGAAACGCCTTATGGCCGTTTCGGAACGGTTTTGCCACTGTAAAAGGGTCGTTTCGGAACGGTCCTAGCCCGTTTCGAAACGCCTTAACGGTTTTCAGAAGTTCAGTTAAAACATACAACGGTCATATTTTCAAAATAAAACCTAGCCTTTGTTTCGGAACGGGATTGATCCGTTTCGAAACGGAATGGCTACATCGTTTCGGAACGGGCTTGATCCGTTTCGAAACACCCCTTATATATTTGAAAATATAAAATATTTGAAATAATTTTAATTCTTTTTAAAGCCAACATGAAGAACAGTTTCGAAACGAGTTGGGCCGTTTCGAAACGCTTTCAAGTGTTTCGATACACGTTTCGGAACGGTGGTCGACAGTGGTGAAAATGTTTCGAAACGCCTTAGGGCCGTTTCGAAACGGGTGCTTGAAAAACACTGCTTTGGCTTGAAACACTTAGAAAAAGTATTTGAAAATGTATGTTTTTAACTTAGGCATAATACTAAAATTATATGGGGATATTTTATGGACTTAAAATTCGTTTTGACTTTTTCAATTTAGTCCTTAGGTTTTTAGTTATATCAAAATTAAAATATTTGTTTCACAATCTCCCCCTTTTTGATATAACAAAACCAAAGTTAGAATTTTTGGAATTTTGAAAGTTTTGAAAAATATTCTAACTCCCCCTTAATTTAAGATAGGTTTTTAACAAAAATTTTGATTTGAAGTTTAAGTTTAAAAACCTTTTAAAATTTAAAAACGAATTTTAGTGTTGTGGCTCTTAAATTTCTTCTCCCCCTTTTTGTTAGATCAAAAAGAACGACATAAGCTCATAGAGAAGATAAATGATTAGTACCAAGAAGCAATAATAAGCAACCATATTATAAATTCATAATCAAAATATCCAAAACATAATTCAAAACATTAAGTTCAACATAATTCAAACAATAAAATCCCAAATAAAAGTCATAAGCATAGGTTCCTAAAAACATGAGAAAACAAAAGATGCAACCTTAGTCCTAAAATGCATAGATAATATGATATGATATGAGATAAATATCCTAAGCCTCGTCATCATCATCATCATCATCGTCCTTGGCTTGAGAACGTTGAAACTTCGTCCATTGCCCATAAAGAGTCGAGAAGGAAAGGTCCAAGTTGGAATGAGAAGTTTCAAGAGAAAGAAGACGATCCTCGACATTCTTCATCCGATTGCCCATAGTCTCAAAGCCCGAAGAAATGCGAGTGTCCAAAGCATCGAACCGAGAGTCCAAGGCATTGAATCGCTCGGTAAGGAAAGCTGTGAGGGCATCATTGTTCGCGGCTTGAACTTGCGGTGGAGGAGCGACGGGAGCAGGAACCGCTTCTCTATCAACTCTTTCCCAAATACCATCCACATATTGGAACCCAGACTTGCGAAGGGATGACTCACCAATCTTGGTCTTGCGAGGTTCCGGAGAGTCATAGGTACAATCAATTTCAAGATGCTCAAATAGGGCGCTCAAGACAATGCCATAAGTAAAGGACGTCAACTCATTTGTGTCAATAAGCTTGATATTATTGACTATTTCGGCAAAGATTATCTTAGGCACATTTGGGCGCTCACCCCTACGGAAACACTCTAACCAAAAGTGATCTTTTTGACGGATATGGGAATATTTACCGCCGGAAGGGCGAATAAACCAAGAGACAATCAAGTGAAGAACACGATCATGCACATCCAAATTAAGTGCTTTACCGGTGAAAGTGCCGAAGTGACGTTCATCCTCAAGACCCATATTCTTAAGTTTAAGAGCAGACTCTAAAAGTTTAACATTGATGACAACCTTTTTGCCTAGCAAGGATGACTCAATCCCTATGATCTCGGTTTTGGACTCATCATAAAGAAAGCGAGCATTAGAGTAAAAGATGAGTACCATATTTTTGTAGCAAACATCCAGAATGCTCAAGAAATACCAGAGATTCCACTCATCCAAACGACCGAGATAACGGAAAAGGAATCGCTCGGAATTGAGGAAATCAAGATCGATGACACGTTCCTTACGAACCGCGAAATCCTTGACATAAGCAAAGCGAGCACGTGCCTCCGAAGTTTTGAAGGATTTCTGAAAAAGCAAAGTGAGATTCGGACGAGTGCTCGATTCACCGGATTGAACGGCCTTGCGCTTTTTGTTCGATTGATCCGCCATCTAAAAAATATTAAGCAAGTGTTTTAAAATTGAGTGTATGCATTGATAATTAAAATCAATCCAATAATAAATCCCACTTAGGTTTTTGAAAACAAAATTAAAATAAAAGCAGTTTAAAAAAAATACGATTGAAAAAATTTATATTCGAATAAAAAACTTTGAGATTTAAAATTTTTTTTACAAGATTTTGAAAACCCACAACCAAAAACATATAATTTATACAAAAGTAAAATTTTCTAACCTAAGATTCGAACATGAATTGAAAGAAAAAAGAAAAGTAGAAAAATTACCTTAGTTTGGGATTTTGGATGATTTGAGAAAAATCCTTGCACAAGATTGATGAAACTTGCTTAGACTTGAGATGTATAGTAAAACCCCTCACAATTTTGTGAAAATCAAAGAGTTTTAGAGGGTATTTATAGAGAGGGAGGCGGTTTAGGGTTTTGATAAAAAGTGAAATTATGTCATTAAAAGCCCTAAATAAAGCAGTCCGCGATACCGTTTCGGAACGGGCGGCTAGGGTTTTGACCATTTTAAAACCATAAACAGAACGTTTCGATACGCGGTTGACCGTATCGAAACTCCCTTTGACCCGTATCGGAACGCGTTCCGATACACCCCCTTGGCAGAATCAAAAACGTTTCAGAACGCTTTTGAGGCGTTTCGAAACGCCCTTCTCTCAGAGCTGGATTTAAGGTATCCGTATCAAAACAGGTTCACCCGTTTCGATACACCTGGGCCTGGAAGTGCAGATGAGGCTCTAAAATTGCAGAAAAATGATCTTTAAAGAGGCCTAACATGCATAAATGTCATGAATGAGCAGGCAAAACATATTTAAGCATAAACATACTCCCCCTAACTATAAGCATGGATGAAATTAGGAGTTTAAACACATCAACATGGCATTTCACAAAATCAAGCATATTTAAGCACAAAATAGGTCCTAAAAGATCAAGATAGGCTAGCTAGACCTAACTCTCTCCTAAGGGACCAAAAACGCTCTTTGTCTAAGGGTTTTGTAAAAATGTCCGCTAATTGATTCAAGGTGTTTACATACTCTATAACCACATCTTCCTTAAGGACATGATCTCTAATGAAATGATGCCTTATTTCTATATGTTTGGTTCTAGAGTGTTGGATGGGATTTTTAGTTAAGCATATTGCACTAGTGTTGTCACATTTTAGGGGTATGGTTCCAACTTTAATTCATAATCTAAGAGTTGTTGCTTCATCCAAAGGACTTGAGCACAACAACTCCCTAAGGATATGTACTCGGCTTCGGTGGTAGATAAGGCTACACTATTTTGTTTCTTAGAGAACCAAGATATGAGCATACTACCTAAAAATTGGCAAGTTCCCGAAGTACTTTTCCTATCAATTTTGCAACCCCCATAATCCGCATCCGAATAAGCATGTAGGTTGAAGGTAGAGTCTCTAGGATACCAAAGGCCTAAACAAGGAGTGTCTCTAAGGTATCTAAAGATTCTCTTAACGGCTATAAGGTGAGACTCTCTAGGACTAGCTTGAAACCTAGCACACAAGCAAACACTAAACAAGATATCCGGTCTACTTGCGGTAAGGTAAAGCAAAGATCCAATCATAGAACGATAAAGCTTAGAGTCAACACACTTACCTCCTTCATCTTTGTCAAGCTTTGTAGATGAGCTCATAGGAGTGGCTTGAGGCTTTGCATTCTCCAAGCCAAACTTCTTGAGCATATCCTTTATGTATTTTGCTTGGTTGATGAAGGTGCCGTCCTTCTTTTGCTTGATTTGGAGTCCCAAAAAGAATGAGAGCTCCCCCATCATGCTCATCTCAAATTCACCTTGCATTAACTTAGCAAACTCTTGACAATGACATTCATTAGTAGAACCAAAAATAATATCATCAACATAAATTTGAACTACTAAGATGTCATTTTTATACATTTTTATGAAAAGTGTAGTGTCCACCTTACCTTTTTCAAATCCTTTTTCAATCAAAAAATTTGAAAGCCTTTCATACCAAGCTCTAGGAGCTTGTTTTAAACCATAAAGAGCTTTGGTGAGTTTGAAAACATGATTTGGAAATTTTGAATCTTCAAAACCCGGTGGTTGTTCCACATACACTTCTTCATTTATAAAACCATTTAAAAATGCGCTTTTAACATCCATTTGAAAAAGCTTGAAATTATGATAACATGCATATGCAAGCAACATCCTAATGGCTTCCATCCTAGCTACGGGTGCATAGGTTTCATCAAAATCTATTCCCTCTTCTTGAGTGTAACCTTGTGCTACAAGTCTAGCTTTATTTCTCACAATGTTACCACTCTCATCTAGTTTGTTCCTAAAGACCCATTTAGTTCCTATTGTAGATTGATTACTAGGCCTATCAACTAATGTCCATACATTCTTCTCTCAAATTGATTTAACTCTTCTTGCATAGCCATAATCCAAAAGTAATCTTTCAAAGCTTCTTTTATATTTTTAGGCTCTATGCATGAGATAAATGCAACATTGTTCATTAATCTAAGAGAAGAACGAGTGGTTACCCCCTTGGATGGATCACCCAAGATTTCACCATTTTTGACATAGTTCAACTCCCTTGGGTAGCTCACTTCCTTTTCCTCAATAGCCAAGTCCTTCAAGGCTTCAAGAGGTGGATCTTGTGTATCTTCTTCTTTTGGTTGAATCTCATCCTCCTTTGAAGTTTGACCTCCATCAAAGGCATTTATGATTCCTACATCATCATCATCACAAGAATCCTTCCTAGGAAGGAGGTTATCATCGAATACAACATGAATAGATTCTTCTACTACTAAAGTTCTTTTGTTAAATACTCGATAGGCTTTAGAGGTTAAAGAGTAACCTATAAAAATAGCTTCATCACTTTTTGCATCAAATTTACCTAAATTGTCTTTTCCATTATTTAAAACAAAACACTTGCACCCAAAATGGTGAAAATAGCTAATGTTAGGCTTTTTAGATTTTAAAATCTCATAAGGTGTTTTCTTTAAAATTGGCCTAATCATTACTCGATTTACAATATAACAAGCGGTGTTTGTGGCTTCCGCCCAAAAATATTTAGGTAAATTATTTTCACAAAGCATAGTTCTAGCCATTTCTTGTAAAGTTCTATTTTTCCTCTCAACTACCCCATTTTGTTGAGGAGTTCGAGGAGCCGAAAAATTATGGCTAATACCATTTTCATTCAAAAATTCTTCAAACCCTAAATTTTGAAACTCGGTTCCATGATCACTTCTAATGTGTGAAATTCTAAGTTCAAGATCATTTTGGGTTAATTTTGAAAATGTGATAAATTTTTCCAAAGCCTCATCTTTAGTACTTAAAAAGAGAACCCAAGTAAATCTAGAAAAATCATCAACTAACTCAAATGCATAAGATTTACCACCCAAGCTCATAGTCCTAATTGGCCCAAATAAATCCATGTGAATTAATTGTAAGCATCTACTAGTAGAAACATCATTAATGGATTTAAAGGAAGACTTATGTTGTTTACCCTTAGAGCATGCATCACAAATTTTGTCATTTGAAAATTTAATTTTGGGCAAACCTCTAACTAGATTTAGAGAGACTAGTTTTTCCAAAACACTAATGCTAGCATGTCCTAGCTTCCTATGCCACAACCATGCATCATTTTCATTTTGAGCAACTAAACATGCATGAGATGTATGTATGTCATCTAAATGCACCATGTATATGTTTCCTATGCGATGTCCTATGAGCATAATATTATTAGATTTAATGTCAACAATTTTGCATCCATTTTTATCAAATAAAACATTAAATCCTTTATCACACAATTGACTTATGCTCAATAAATTATGTTTAAGACCATCGACATATAAGACATTTTCAATGAGAATGGTAGAGTGATTACCTATAGAGCCAATACCTTTAATGTGGCCTTTGGAGTTGTCACCAAATGTTACTACTCCTCCACTTTTTGGCTTTAAATCCATGAATCGACTCTTGTCTCCGATCATGTGTCTCGAGCATCCACTATCAAGGTACCATGAGTTTTGACTTTGTGCTTTGGCCTTGAAGCAATGCTCCCCCTACAAACAAAGATATTAAACTTTGGTTTTTGGTACCCAAATCATTTTGGGTCCATGAGTGTTAGCTCCCAAAACCTTGGTTCCCTTAGGAATCCAAGATGACATAGCAATAATATTATTAGATTTTACAAGTTCCTTAGGAACCCATACACTTCTAATTCTTTTAGCTCTACTATGTCTAGGGTAGCTACCTTGTTTGTAGTAATTAGTCCTTTTCTTAGGTTGATGTGTTCTAGAGGATTCTCCTACTTCATGTTTGACACTACCAACATTTTTTAAGGACTTTTTGAGCTCATTTAGCTCACCTAACACCTTTTGGTGTTCACTATTGCATTGAGACAAAAGATTATTAAGATCAACATTTTCATCTTGAAAGAATTTAAGTTCATCTTTTAATCCTAAAATCTTTTTCTCAAATTTAGAATTAGCTTGAGTGAGTGAGTCATTTTTCTCATTTAGCTCTAAAATGATTTTCTTGTTTTTAATGACCGACTCTTTAAACTTCTCAACTAATTCATCATATACCTCTTGTAACTCATCATATGCATCATTTAATTCTTCATATGAAAAATCTAAAGTAGATGAGTTAGAGGTTACCAAGGAGGAATCTTCCTCAAGTGCCATGAGACAAAGGTTAGCCACTTTTTGTTCGTCATCCTCCGATGACTCCTCATCACTCCAAGTAGCAAGCTTGGCTTTGAGTTTCTTCTTCTTCTCAAAGCCCTTCTTCTTGAGTTGAGGGCACTCCGAACGGATGTGACCGGATTGTTTGCACTTATAGCAAATGATGGGATCCTTCCCTTCTTCTTTGTTCCTTCCTTTGAAGTCCATCTTTCTTTGGATTTTTCTTCCCCGGTTGGACCTCATGAAGCGTGAGAATCGTTTGGCTATCATAGCCAATTCTTCAAGTTCATCCTCCTCACAAGATGAGCTCTCATCATGTTGTGAAGCTTTTGCCTTGAGAGCTATTCCCATCTTCTTCTTCTTTTCAACTTCAAGTTTCTCTACTCTTTTCTCTTCTTTCTTTTTCTCATCTTCCCTTCCTTGCTTCATGATCTCATGAGTAAGGAGAGAACCCACAAGCTCATCAAGCTTTAATGTCTTCAAGTTCTTTGCTTCGATGATGGCGATTCTCTTCCCATCCCAAGCTTCAGGAAGTGAATAGAGTAGCTTCCGGACAAGCTTGTCTTCCGGTATGATTTCTTCATATCCCTTTAGACCGTTGACGATTGTGGAGAATCGATCAAACATCTTTGACATCGTCTCATCGGGCTCCATCTTGAAGTTTTCATAACTAAGATTGAGAAGTCCAATCTTAGTTTCTTTGACATCATTGGTGCCTTCATAGGTGGTCTCAAGAGTGTCCCACACTTCTTTGGCACTTTCAATTGATGAGACCTTCGAGTAGATGTCCGGACCGAAAGCACAAAATAGCACGTGGAGAGCTTTATCGTTGACTTGAATCTTCTTCCTCTCCTCTTCACTCATTTCGGCTTTCTTCTTCAACACCATCTTGCCTTCATCATCTTGCTTCAATGGAATGTATGGCCCATCCTCAATGACATCCCATACAAGATAGTCACTTGACTTGATGAATAGCCTCATTTTGCTCTTCCAAAAGGAATAGTTGTCACCATTGAAGAAAGGAGGCTTGGTGGTTGATTGTGACTCGTACATGCCGGAACCGGAGGTTGAAGCCATCTCTTGATAATTTGATGATTACACTCTTCCAAGGATCTCCTCTTGTGGTTGTTAATCCTCAAAGAGTTAAGCTCTGATACCAATTGTTGAGTGGATCGAAAGATCGATATTTACCAAGAGGGGGGTGAATTGGAAATTTAAATGATTTTAGTGGAAATTGGCAAATAAAAATTGAAGAACAAGGGATTTAGAGTGGTTCAAGTTCCAAATGAACTCTACATCCACTACCTTAGTCTCACTAAGGATTTGCAACAATTTCACTAAATTGATCTTCCCCTTTTCTAGGACAAGGAGGCAACCCTTTACAATAGCGGTTGATTTTTCTACCCAAAAATCAACCCAACTCTCACTCAATAGAACAAAGAAATTTGAAGGCTAGTTAGGTATCTCTCAATACAATTGATAGCCCCAATACAAGCACTCAACCCAATTTTACAAAATATGAATGAAGAACACAAATTGGGATTTTACACAAATTTGGGATTTTTGCTCAAATGCTTGAATTTGATGTTTGGATGTTTGCTTGAAGTTCAATAGTTGTTGCTGATGCTTTTGGATGTCCCTTTTATACCTTCTCATTGATTTCTAGCCGTTTGGGTGGTTGGGAACATAAATGGAGCCGTTGGAACCCTCTCTTGCCACCATTAATGCTGTCTGCACCAACCCGTTTCGGAACACGGGAAACCTGTTTCGGAACGGACTAAAATAGAAAGAGCCGTTGGGGTGCATTTAAGAGCCCGTTTCGAAACGCCTTATGGCCGTTTCGGAACGGTTTTGCCACTGTAAAAGGGTCGTTTCGGAACGGTCCTAGCCCGTTTCGAAACGCCTTAACGGTTTTCAGAAATTCAGTTAAAACATACAACGGTCATATTTTCAAAATAAAACCTAGCCTTTGTTTCGGAACGGGATTGATCCGTTTCGAAACGGAATGGCTACATCGTTTCGGAACGGGCTTGATCCGTTTCGAAACACCTCTTATATATTTGAAAATATGAAATATTTGAAATAATTTTAATTCTTTTTAAAGCCAACATGAAGAACAGTTTCGAAACGAGTTGGGCCGTTTCGAAACGCTTTCAAGTGTTTCGATACACGTTTTGGAACGGTGGTCGACAGTGGTGAAAATGTTTCGAAACGCCTTAGGGCCGTTTCGAAACGGGTGCTTGAAAAACACTGCTTTGGCTTGAAACACTTAGAAAAAGTATTTGAAAATGTATGTTTTTAACTTAGGCATAATACTAAAATTATATGGGGATATTTTATGGACTTAAAATTCGTTTTGACTTTTTCAATTTAGTCCTTAGGTTTTTAGTTATATCAAAATTAAAATATTTGTTTCACAGATACAAATCTATCTTGTGTAGAGATAATGCAAGGTGGATACATCATGAAACATATTACTCCAAAGTTTCATCTTCACGATCTTTAGAAAAATAATATTCAAGATTGAATTATGAAGATTCAAAGATCTTATGTGATGTGTTCATGAGGGGAGTAAATATGCGTTGCGCTCTTTTTCCCACAACCGAGATTTTGTCCTAATGTGTTTTCCTGGTAATGTTTTTAATGAGGCAACATGTTATGCGTATCAAAGATGTGTGTACTCTTTTTCCTTCACTAATGAAATTTTTTTCTCAATGAATTTTTTTTTATCTTAGCAAGGTTTTAACGAGGCACATTATCTTCATAGACATCCAAGGGGGAGTGTTATGAATATTTATCTATGTGGATGTCTATTATGATAAGAACTTTATCAAGGAGATTTAATTTATTTATTGTTAGGAATATTAGCTCTATTAATTAGAGTTTAATGTATTATGTACTTCTTATACCTATAAATAGATAAAGACATTGTACACAATTCTAGTTTTCGAGAATGATAAAAATCTCTCTATTTCTCTATCTATTTGTTCTTTATTTTTGTATTATTCTTCATTATTTTATTTACAACAAAAATAAAATTGTTGATTATTTCAATTAAAAATATTTTGAAAATTTCTTAAAAATATCCTTAATTCATCATGCTTACATTATTTACGATGGAAACGATGTTTAAAAAAATCACATTAATATTTTAAATTGAAATAGTTGATAGTATTAATGATTTGATTAAATGAATGCAATGTATCCTTTGATTTGACTTTTTGCCTTTTAGTGAGAATATATTTCATATCTAGCTGTTTATCTCTTAATAAAAAAAATATTAGTCAATATTATCGAAGGTTGATAGTTTTGACTAGGGGTGATAATGAGCCTGACCGGCTCGCGAGCTACTCGGACTCGGCTCGGTCAAAGTTCGATCAAAGTTTGGCTCGAGTGAGCTCGACTCGGCTTGTTATCACCCCTAGTTTTGACTGAGTCAAAAAAAAATGTCTAAAATTTGACTTCTTCCAAATGAAGAATTTCATGTGTGGTGGGTTTTTTTAAGGTCCACAAGCACATTTATTTTTTGCCCAATTCACAGTCACCATCAAAGCGCAGTCTTGTCACTTTGGTGGGTAAAATATATTTGGCTAAGCTCAAGTCGTCGTATTTTGCTCTCTCCTGCTTCAATCAGACAATCTATACTTTTTCATGGCCTCTTCTTCTTCATCACCATCATCTTCTGGTCTAATGAAGCATCAAGTTTTCTTGAGCTTCAGAGGAGAAGATACGCGCCTTAACTTCACCAGTCATCTACTGGAAGCCTTGAAAGCCACGGGAATGAATGTGTTCTTCGATGAAGAGAAACTGGAAAAGGGGGAGCAACTTTCACAAGCACTCTCTCAAGCAATCGCAGCCTCGAATCTCTCCTTAATCGTTTTATCTAACGATTATGCTTCTTCGAAATCATGCTTGGCCGAACTCTCTGACATCATGGACCGCAAAGAAAGCCGAGGGCATATTGTTCTTCCCATTTTTTACCATGTTGATCCTTCTGACGTGCGAAATCTTGGTGGCCATTTCAAAACATCCTTTGATCACCATGAGTCGAAAGGGCTAGACCAAGTACAAGGATGGAAAGTTGCCTTCACCGGTGTCGGTAAATTGAAAGGGTGGCATATAGAAGGAGGCAAATTCGACAGGTAACTCTATTTTTCTCGTCTGCTTATGCTTTAACTTTAACTTCCATGTATAATTACATGTGTTTTTTCTGATAGACCTGAAACCGAGTACATCAAGGATATCACTAAGTATGTAATAAAAAAGTTGATGAATAGCAAGTTTAGAAGAGCTTCTGAAGAATTGGTCGGAATAGATGATCAGAAGAACATGATTTTGGGTCTGATTGAGCAGGAAGAGAGTCTTGTAATAGGACTCTGGGGAATGGGTGGCATAGGCAAAACAACCCTTGCTGATGCTGTATATAAGGAAGCCGATGCTTTCTTCAAAATGTTAGTGACAAAATGAAAAACCAAGGGTGGGAAACTTTACGAAATGAGTTCCTTTCCAAAATCTTAAATGAAAACGAAATTCGTATCGACACTCTTTCGATAGAGTACCCTTACCAAGAGAGGTTGAACAATAAGAGAGTAATTGTTGTCCTTGATGATGTTAGTCACCCGGACCAAATAGATTACATGGGGGTTAAACATTTTGGTCCCGGAAGTAAAATCGTTGTAACGTCTAGAGATAGACAAGTACTTAAGAATGGAGGAGCTAACAGAATACATGAGGTAGGCAGGTTAAATAAGGTCAATTCTCTTCAGCTTTTTTCTACATTTGCATTTAAGCTGTTGAATCCTGCTGTTGATTTTCGTGATCTATCGAACAAGTTTGTAGAGTACGCCCAAGGCAATCCGCTTGCTCTTAAACTTTTGGGTTCTAAACTCTATACAAAGTCTAAAAGAGAGTGGGAAAGCGAGGTGGGTAAACTAAAGGAGTATGCCCAACCGCAAATTTCACAAATTTTGAAGAGTAGCTTTGATGGGCTGGATGAAATAGAGAAAAATATATTTCTTGACATAGCATGCTTCCTTAAATGGAAATACCGAGATGAGGTAGAAGAAATTCTAAGTTGCTTGTACAACGGCGTAGTGTGTGGAATAAGCAACTTGGTCGATAAATGCCTACTTGATATTGATTCTTATGGATATATTTCTATGCACGATATGCTTCAAGAGATGGGCAACGACATTGTTCGCCAAGAGTGTAAAGATCCGGCGAAGCGCAGTAGGTTATGGAGCCCCAAAGACGTGGTACAAGTGCTCAAATATAATAAAGTAAGCGCTAATTGTATTTACTATATTCTTTTTATTCTTTCTATGCTATACTTGTTATCAACTTTTTGTGTGTGTGTGTGTGCAGGGGACTGGCCTAATTGAAGGAATAAAGTTAGACATGAGTCAAATTGGCAACCTACAGTTTCCTCCTACTATTTTGAGAAGATGCATAATCTTAGATATATTCAGTTCTATTCTCCGTTTAGTGCTGCACATGTAGACCAAGTTGATTATAAGAAACTATATGCAACAGGAGTTGATAGTATATATCTTCCCGATGAGCTAAGATTTCTCCGTTGGTCTAATTACCCCTTCAAATCTTTATCAAGTTTTAATCCACAGAATCTTGTTGTGTTGGAATTACCACGTGGCAACATGGAACAACTTTGGAATGAAGATGATCATCCGGTATATGCTTCCATACTTTCTTTTTAAGAAACAACATCATTTGATTTAGTAATAAATAATTACATATATATATATATGTGTGTGTGTACATAACATACAAAAGACCTTTTTAAAAGATGATGCTTTGAAGTAATGTAGCTCTTCTATATTTTCATTTCACAGGATGTTGCTAATTTAAGGAAAATAGACGTGTCTTATTGCAAGAATTTAAGGAAGATCCCGAATCTATTAGGAGCCATCAACCTTAAAAGCCTGAACTGTACTGAATGCAGAAGCTTGGTTGAACTTCCTTGCCTCAGTCATTTGGCATCTCTTGAAAGCCTTCAAGTTGAGGGATGTGGTAATCTCAAGAAGTTTCCTGAGGTCCCAACTCACTTTTCTACTTTATATTTGGGACAAACCGGAATAGGAGAAGTGCCTGATTCAATTGAGCATTTCCTTGGACTTAAAACATTGTCTTTGACAAACTCAAGGGTTAAAAATGTATCGAGCAATATTTCAAAGTTGAAATCTCTTGAATATCTGAATCTTAGTCATTGCCCCATCGCCGAGTTTCCAGAAATCCCGTTAAGCTTAACAGAATTACGCTTATCTGGGACTCAAATTGAGGAAGTGGCCTTGTCTTTCTACACTTTAACTAATCTGCAGCACTTAGATATGAGCGGCTCAAGTATTCAAAAGCTACAGTGCAATATGGCCTTGTCTGGTTCGACTCCAACAGTTGATGTGCCCTCATCATCCTCAATGTTTAAAAGCCTTATAGGTTTGCAAATGCATTATTGCAAGAGCCTTAAATTACTCTCAGAGCTTCCACCATATCGGCGGTTCTTAGCTGCATGTGGCTGCGAATCGTTAGAAAACGTATCGTTCGCAGATCAAAATTTATATCAATTCGATTTTTTAGGTTATGATGATGATGTGCTTTTCATGTTATTCTATAATTGCTTCAGCTTGAATCAAGATTCAGTTGATAACATCGAGGCAAATGCAATGCTAAATATTGGATCCCTAGCAAAGAAATGGGCATCAGGATATGATTATGATTTCCAGCCTGAAGCCGTACTAAGTCTTATTTGTTGTTTCCCGGGAAACCAAATTTCGGCAAATAAGTTCGAGTTTCAGAGCTTGAATTCGTCGTCGAATTTGAAGATAGACTTAACTCGTTGTAGTGCGGGGAGACTTCTGGTTTTTGCAATCTGCCTTGTGGCTGATCTCACTCACTGCAACCACCTTGAAAGACTTGAATATATCTGTGAATACCAATTGATAGCTGCCAGCGGTGGTGATGAAAAGTTCAAAAGTGAACTAGTTAATGAGCAAGATTTTGAGTTAGACTTGACCTGCACGGGTGATCACGTGTTGATTCTATTTAGTAAAGATTTTGTTAAAGAAGACAAGAATTATGAGAGGGCATCATTTGAATTCCATATCAAAAACTGCGATTACAGCGGAGAAGAAGTTAAAGTCGAGGTGAAAAAATGTGGTGTACATGTATTTTATGTAGATGCAGATACTGATGTTGAATCCAAAGAAATGCTCAACTTCGATGACACATCCGACGGCAGTTTTTACTCTGCAGAAGATGCTAATGTTGAGGAAGTCGATGATGACGCATAAAACCGGCTTTAACTATGATGCTGTCATCCAAATGCATAGGTAAGCTGGTTTCACTGTCATTTCTTGAGAAACTGAAGCCTTATATCTCTTCATTGTAAATGCTAGAAATGGAGTTTTGTACAATAGTTTGTGACAGTTCTTACCATTTATCTCATCTTGCCCCTGTTGTGAGCGTCTTCTTATGTAGTTTTGTACAATAGTTTGTACAATAGCTGAAGACTGAATGAGGTGTCCCTCGACGTTTTCAATGATGTCTCCGAGGGATAATCAGTCAACGACAGCTGCGTAATTGGGAATGACCTTTCAATTTGTTTCTTGAATGAAACTACATGTTGTGAAACCATATTGAGCCTCGCTCATCAACCATGCCTAATTCTCTCTCAAAATGCGACTAAAAGAATCCGATCACGTCATGCTAAAAGTGAAAAGATATACAAACTACATCCCTGTTTCCTCCATATTCATATTCTATCTCCTTAACAAGGAAAAGAAGTTTGACTAGTACCTTGAATCATTCTGAGATAAGATACCCATCCCGATTATAGATAGAAAATACTTAAAAACATACTACATAAGAACCATTTATCTGCACAATGCAAGGTATATTGGGTAGAATAACATAACTGTAGCCGGTTTGGTGTTTAGACAAACATCAAGGGAAAACGATACAATACATATATGCACCCCCCACCCCCGGCATGGCAGGTTTACCATGTTCACAGTCAGTCGGCAATAACCATATAAAGACTTCAAAAGTGAGAATTTTAGAGACAAAATGGCCAAGCAACCGACCAAAATTCTGAATAATTTGAAAGACTCAACTCACCACCTATTCATCCTTCACGCTACAAAAGCTTCATCATTTTCAAACGTTCTTCGTGTTCTGGATCAAGTTTTGGTGGGGTATAAGCGCCGTGAAGGTCCTCTACAATGTACTCCTGCAAAAGACCAATGCCAATGCAAGATTTAAGCAGTAATAATGGGAGCAAAGATATAATTATAAAGCTAACTCTCTCGATGTTTACCTTCGTAAGCTCCCTCTTAGTAAGAATGTGATAGTGTTTCTGCCAGATCCGCTGAATTGCCATGGTAGCAGCAAGGAATCCGTAAGCTATCCCCAGAATGGCAAAGATTACAACGAAAACCACCACCAGTGCAAAGCATGCTTCCATTGATGCGGGAAAGCAATCCAATATACCCCACCCATAACAGCAATTCTGGCATCCAGCCATTCGCGGGTCATTGCTATTGAGAGAGGAGCAATGCAATATGAGACCAAAAAATCCGAGCAATACAAAGAAGGCAAGCACACCTAAGAAACAAGGAAAAGATGAGGTAAGGTACCTGCAATATACAATAGAAAAAGATAGGCAGAACATTAAGGAAGCTTACCTATGCAATAATAAAATGGTATAGGATGGTTTGACAGTATGCGATCCCAACCATCACTGAATGACTTCCGGAACGCCCCATCTTTATCCATGACGTATGCAAAGCCTCCCATCGCAGCAATCACCTGAAGAATAGATAAATCCATCATAAGAAGACCATTTCAGGCAATTGATGATGAACCAATCACTTGTATGTAATAACCATATTAGCAAGATGAATGTAAAGGGACTAGGAAGACTTACAGTTTGTACAGCCAAGAACACAAGAAAGACATCTCTTGCCACGAAAAGTCTGAACTTTATTTTACGCCAAGAATTGTCCTTGAACAATTCAACTCGAAGGTGAAACTGAGCCTTGCAAGTCGTGCAATGGGAGAAAGCAAATCCTTCCTATCAAAAGAGGAGGAGGAAGCTCGCATTAGATCAATTACTAACATATAAATTTCACACGAAAGTCAAGAACTGAACCTTCACATTCAGGTAGAGAAGCCAGCTTAATTTACCTTTACCGAACGCCAATGATCAAGGCAAGCACGATGAACAAACTGTTGGGTGCCTTTGCACATACATGGAGATATTAATTCATCATCTACAGAACAAAACGATCATTAGTTCAAGGTTTGAATATACATAACAATCCTGTAAATTCAATAGTATGCCAAAGCTCAATATGAAATATGTTCCAAAATATCAATGTCCGAATTGGTTTTCCACCCTGATTCCAACATTAATTTAATCTAATATAATTAGGTTCACAATTCAAACTTAAGCTAAAAATAATTAATATCAATAATAATAAACAAAAAGGAAAATCAACGGAGAGAATTCAATAAACCCTTACCTTCTTCACCGTCGCACTCAAGGCAAATGCGGCAACAAGGAGCAGAACCATTCTCAATATCTTCACTCCCAATCTCACTCGAACTCGAACTCGCCGGCGACGAGGGATCGATCTCGTTTACTAAAAGAGGATCCGATTCACTAGGGTTTCGAGCACCCGCTGGCTCTAACTGCAATTCACCCGCCATTGATCGAAAAAGAAGAAGAGAAAAACCTAGCCAAATATCAATTACCAGAATCGATCATAAAAATTGGATGCTTCAATTCTAAAAACAAAACAGAAATCAATATATAATATCGAATTTCGCGGAATAAAAATTCAAGCTCTTACCCTGAGGAAATTGAAAGGGTCAAAATATGGCAGATAATTGAAAGGGGGAGAAATTGTAAGTACCTGAGATTTAGCTTTTTCTTGGGAATTTATGGATTTAGCTTTTTATTGGTCATTTATGGATTTAACATTTCTATTTTATTTTATAGTGAAATGAATAAATAGACCAGATGGGGTCCAAACAAAATTGGTAAATCAGATATCAACAAATTACTAGATATTTTTAGGCTTAATACCCAAATAGGTGCCCAAACTATGCTTGTATATCACTTTTGGTGCTTAAACTATTTTTAGCTCTAAATAAGCGCCTAAAGTTTCAATTTTGGTCATTTTAGGTGCATAACCGTTAACTACCGTTAATTTTATTAAAAATATTTTTTTTTATTTTTTTAATTTAATTTTTTAACTTATTTTTTAAAAAACCCTAAATTTCCCAAAACACACAAAATGACCCTAAATTCGAAATCCTTAACTTCCCCGGCCAAACTCGCCGCCGCTATATCTGTCGTCGAACTACCAAGATCATTTCCCCAACCACACATCGCCGATAAACGGCGGTAGGTGTGTCGATCGGCTTCCTAACGTTGAAAGAAGCTAAAATCGCGAAGGGAAGTCGTCGGCACACCTACCGTCGATTATCGGTGATGGGTGGTTGGGGGAAACAGTCGTGGTGGTCCGGCGGCGGTAGTGGTGGCCTCCGGTGAGGTAGTAAACGGTGACATCGACAGTAATTTGGGGATTTGGGGTTTTAGGTTAGGGATTTGGGACTGTTTTGTAAAGATTTAAAACTGTTAATTATTTTTTAAAAAATTGAATTTTAAATTTTATTTAAAAATTAATTAAAAGAAATTAAAAATTAAAAACATGCCACTTGTCACAATTTAATTGGCTAACGGTTTTTTATTAACAGTTAGGCACTTAAAATGACCAAAATTGAAACTTTAGGCACCATAGTTTGGGCACCTATTTGGGTATTAAGCCATATTTTTATAAATAAAATTGGCTTCATCTCGAGAAAATTCAATTCAATTTTAATTGACAAAGTAAAACTTATAAATTCATCTAACTCGATATTTTTTACTCTTTAATTTTAATCACAGGTGTTACTAATAACTCGACGGGTTAATCAACTCGAAAACTATTTAGAGGAGAAAAACACATAAGAAATTGTGGCGTGTTACCATCGTCGGAAGCGCCATTGAAAACCGACAGAGCTGAAAAATCTTGTTTAGGCTGACGTGATCTTTTCATTGAGGATGAAGGAAACTCACTTCTTTTTTAGTCTTTGTGTTGAGATTGCTTGTGAAATCTCTATTTTATGTGATTATGTATTAGGGTTATAAATTGCCGAGCAAAAGAAGGTTATAAATATATACCCTAACTTGTTCGTGAAGCAAAGCCTGGTTATTGACGGTAGCGTATCATTTATGGTTCTTAAAAATAAATTTATATGATTTTATTTTTACTATGGATCACTATTTAATTTATTTTTTATTACGTGTAAAGAGGTATTTAATTACATATTCATGTATAATGTCAGGATTCGAATTTATAGAGACAATATGAGTATCTTTAACCACTCGTTCAATTAATGGATCATCAAATAATTTTATAATAAATATCATGTACCACAATGTACCAATATTCATATGTACCACAATGTACCATTAATTGTTTTAATTAGTTTTGAAATCCTAAGGACAGAAGTGTCATTATCCCTTTTAGAATAAAATCTTATAAATAATTTTTATATATTATTTTCTAGATTTTTATTATTTTTTTAATTCAAAAAATAATTAGGTTTTTATTATTATAACAATTCTTAACTTAATTTAAGGGTAAAGTTCACAAATAGTCACTAAACTTTGATCAATTATTTAATTTGGTAATCAAACGTTTAATTGCTTAAATGTTACCATTAAACTCTTAGTTTTGTTTCAATTTGGCCACCGACCCGTTAACATTGTTAAAAGGGTGACGTGGCTGTTAAAATATTTTTTCTAATAACACATTTAGTCCTCTATGTTTACACATTCAAACAATTTAATCCTAATTCGATAGAAATAATAAATTTAACCCTCATTATTTCAACTTGACCATATTTTTAATTAGAGATAATTTAATATTTTATTTTGATCCTTCAATTATAACTAATGTTATCTTGTCCCTTCCAATCTCAACCATATCCAATCCATCCTTTAAAATTTCATAAAAGTTAATTAAATTATTACTATAAAAAGGAAAATTTGAGTATTTTTTTAATGGATACTTGAATTTTTAAAATTGTTATTAAGCCACCAAAAACACATATCTTTGTTATTACTCAATTATACATAATAATTAGGGGAAATTAAGTATATTTTTTAAAATTGATACTTGAATTTTTTTTATGAAAATAATATAATTAATATATATAGCATCCATTAACATCCAGCAATCCAATTTTAAATTTTAATTTAGTAATAAATTGATTCATTTAAATTTTTAAAGGATGGATTGGATATGGTTGGGGTTCGGAGGGACAAGATAACATTAGTTATAATTGAGAGATTAAAATAAAATATTAAATTATCTCTAATTAAAAATAAGGTCAAATTGAAATAATGAGGGTTAAATTTATTATTTCTTTTGAATTATGACTAAATTGTTTGAAGTGTAAACGTAGAGGACCAAATGTGTTATTATACAAAATATTTTAACATCCACATCAACCTTTTAACAGTTGTTAACGGGTCAGTGGCCAAATTGAAACAAAACTAAATATTTAATGATAACATTGAAGCAATTGAAAATTTAAATACCAAATTGAATAATTTATCAAAATTTAGTGATTATTTGTGAACTTTACCTTTAAATTAAAGTAAACTTATAGGATTAAAAGTTTAATTATTTTTTGAATTAAAAAATAAAATAAAATCTGAAGAAATAATATAAAATTTATTTTTTAAGATTTTATTTTTAAAAAAATCCAAAACATTTGTTGAATTAATAAGGTGATAACCAAAGAGGAGAGCAATTATTTTTATTATAGTTTTAAAATTTTGAAAATCAATTATTTTGTTTTTTATATTTCAAAACCTCCAATTATTTTGTTATCCTTATAATTAGCTTGTCATATGTTTCTAACGGAAATTAATAACCAAAACATTATAAATTGACAACGCAAAGTGACCAAAACGTAACTTCTCAAAATATGTAAACAAAATAACAGACCGAAACTAAAAAAATGTAAAACTTAAAAATTCTTACACTGTATAAACGTAACCTATCCCATAGTTCATACGTACCGCAAACAAATCTAAGTTCATAAAATGCAAAAACAGGCTTACAGTTTACATTGTCACTGTAAATCTGGTTTTGCGTGTTCCACTTTTGCCCAAAACAAAGAAAGCAAAGCACGATAATGAAACTAACATATTTCACTTCCATAGCTTTCGTAAGGACATGTTTTTCTCAGTCTCCTTCTTCATCACCTTTGCCACTGCCATCTCGAAATCTTCCTGTGTTACATGGACTCTCCTTTCCCTCAAAGCAAAAATCAAACCGCCTGCGAAAACAAGCACATAGCTACCTGGTTAGATGTTCGATAAATCAAAAACCAATCGTCTTGCAAAAGCAGATTGATCAGATTATCCCGACTTATGTACCAAAAACATCTTAAATGTGTTCATAAAAAAATGTTAAGAGCCATTAAAAGCCTTGTAGATGCGGAAGAACCCTAGCATACATTACTGTATACCAATTTGAGATGAAAATATCCATGCATTTATTTTCAAAAGGCCAGACAGGGTCTAAGGGTTTCGAATTTTTTTAAAAGCATAATTATATTAATAAGTGCCATCCAAGGCAACGAGCCAGACACAATTTAACTAATTATCGGCAAACATACCTTCAGCTCTGCACCAGAAGCACCGTTCATCTTCTCTGCAATCTTCTTTAGATCAATCCCCCGCATCAAATTCATTCTTCTAGAATGTATTTTTAAGATGTCCTGACGAGACTGCATACAGTTGAATAGACAACATAAGCACTTACATAGCATCGTATCGCCTGCTCCCTAGCAACAGAGAAATTCTGGTACAGCAGTAGCAGGAAAATACCGACTGTCATTAAATAACAGCTATATTAACTGCAGTCTGCAGTAGCAGGAAAAAACTGCACTTGAATATATTATATATTGCAGATATATTGAAGCACTTGATTAAAATAAACTGCAGTTTTACTTAGGGTCCTACAGTAAAAAGAAAAAAAAAATACATTTAGTATTTTAGCTTTGTCAATCGGAAAAAAGTCAATAATGGGTTATCTTCAGCCACGTTTAAGAAGGAACAGTGGAGCAAAAATATATAGAAGAGCAGGTGCAGCACTACCGAAGACGCAAACAAATACGGCAAGAACCATAGCCTCAGACAACACAACAAACAAGCCAGTAACGAAGCCCAATGACATTGACAAAAGTGCGATCCATGTCAAGAAAATGGAGAAAGGGAGTGTGTCCATAAAAGGCTTGCTATTGCGATAAGTCAAAGACCAGAAAATCATAATTGCAGCACTCATGGCGGATGTCATTGCTATAGTATCAGTGATGACAAGTGCTTGGAATGTTGATTTTTTTATCAAGGTTGCTATACCTGCATTTAGATCTTCATTTCTAAAGCCTCCTGGAATGGTGAAAGCAGCCGTAAATGTTGCTATCAGCGTTGTCATCATTGAGATCATTCGACCTAGTTCTCTCCATTGCTTACTGACACCACTGTCTCCTTCTTCCTCTACTTCTAGGTCATACTTAACAACAACATCTTTGGGATTCATAGCCCTCTTTGCATAAGCACTCTTTAATGCTCTCACTGTCAAGTGCTGCAGTACAAGAAACATATATAATTTAGTATAATTCATTTAACAATTACTCTTTTCTCTTTGGTTGGTATTTGTAACTAGGTTTATGTTTACCTTGTTCAGTTCCATTCCGCCGGCAATAGATTGCGCAACATCTAGAGCAGTGCATACTTCCTTATTAATTACCCTAAGATCGACCTCTTCTTTTTCGATTAGAAGGTAAACAATGCTGCTATAGAAATTCTCTGTTGCAAGATGCAATGGGGTGTTTCCCTTCTGCACTCTTTAATGCTGTTGATGAGAAGGGAAACACCCCATTGCATCTTGCAATGGAGAATTTCCACAGCAACATTGTTTACCTTCTAACAAAAAAAGAAGAGGTCGATCTTAGGGTAATTAATAAGGAAGGATGCACTGCTCTAGATGTTACGCAATCACCTATTGCCGGCGGAATGAAACTGCACAAGGTAAACATAAACCTAGTTACAAATACCAACCAAAGAGTAATTGTTAAATGAATTATACTAAATTATATATGTTTCTTGTACTGCAGCACTTGACAATGAGAGCATTAAAGAGTGCTTATGCAAAGAGGGCTATGAATCCCAAAGATGTTGTTGATAAGTATGACCTGTTAGTAGAGGAAGGAGGAGACAATGGTGTCAGTAAGCAATTGAGAGAACTAGGTCGAATGATCTCAATGATGACAACGCTGATAGCAACATTCACATTTACGGCGGCTTTCACCATTCTAGGAGGCTTTAGAAATAAAGATCCAAATGCAGGTACAACAACCTTGATAAAAAAACCAGCATTCCAAGCATTTGTCATCACTGATACTATAGCAATGACATCCGCCATAGAGAAAAAAGGGAGGTTGCGCCGTTGTCAATGTAAGCCAACCCAAGATATCAATCCGATTTGTAGCCATCAGAACCTGTTCATCAATGCACCAAAGTAGGTAAAGGAAGCAACAAAAATAACTGTAGACAAACTAAAACAGTGTCTCTTAATTCACAAGTCAAGTATCCAGCGAAGTAATTAAAACCTTGATCTTGTTTGATGCTTCAAATCCATCAAGTTGGTTGAGAAGCTCCAACATGGTCCTCTGCACCTCACTGTCACCATTGCCACTTCCAGATTCCATTCGAGCAGATCCAATACTGTCTATCTCATCCATAAATATGATTGATGGAGCATGCTCCCTAGAGAGGGGAGATGAAGGAGAAGAAACCACTTATGTAAAACAAAGAAATATAAACCAAAGTATAACAGCATGGCAGATAATCAGACAGAAGCAGCTCTACTTTGTGTTTCAGGCTACATAATATCTCACCATTGGCTAATGACTAATAACAGATGACAAGTAACTATCTGCATTTAAAAAAAAAGATTCTTTTCTTCATCGCACTCAAAAACAAAAAGGGTTTTGAAATAAATTCTATATATTAATATCTTGCTAGTATATATAACATGTTTTGCTTTGCATTTGTATTTGTCTAAATTAAGAAGAAGAAAGGAAGAAGTACAAACCTGGCCATAACAAAAAGTTCTCTAACCATTCGAGAGCCCTCTCCAATGTATTTCTGTACTAATTCAGAACCAGAAACCCTGATGAAAGTACAATCAGTATGATGGGCCACAGCTCTAGCCAGTAGAGTTTTTCCTGTACCAGGTGGTCCATACAGCAGGACACCCTATAATTTATAACAGGGAGCGAGATTTAATCTTAGAATGTTATCACAAGAGAAACAAACCTACAAAATGCCAAGAACTGTTAGCATGATTGTACCTTTGGCTGAGCTATTCCAAGGCTTTCAAACAATTCAGGTGAAACTGAGCCTTGCATGTCGTGCAATGGGAGAAAGCAAATCCTTCCTATCAAAAGAGGAGGAGGAAGCTCGCATTAGATCAATTACTAACATATAAATTTCACACGAAAGTCAAGAACTGAACCTTCACATTCAGGTAGAGAAAGCAGCTTAATTTACCTTTACCGAACGCCAATGATCAAGGCAAGCACGATGAACAAACTGTTGGGTGCCTTTGCACATACATGGAGATATTAGTTCATCATCTACAGAACAAAACAATCATTAATTCAAGGTTTGAATATACATAACAATCGTGAAAATTCAATAGTATGCCAAAGCTCAATATGAAATATGTTCCAAAATATCAATGTCCTAATTGGTTTTCCACCCTGATTCCAACATTAATTTAATATAATGTAATTAGCTAAAAATAATTAATATCAATAATAATAAACAAAAAGGAAAATCAACGGAGAGAATTCAATAAACCCTTACCTTCTTCACCGTCGCACTCAAGGCAAATGCGGCAACAAGGAGCAGAACCATTCTCAATATCTTCACTCCCAATCTCACTCGAACTCGAACTCGCCGGCGACGAGGGATCGATCTCGTTTACTAAAAGAGGATCCGATTCGCTAGGGTTTCGAGCACCCGCTGGCTCTAACTGCAATTCACCCGCCATTGATCGAAAAAGAAGAAGAGAAAAACCTAGCCAAATATCAATTACCAGAATCGATCATAAAAATTGGATGCTTCAATTCTAAAAACAAAACAGAAATCAATATATAATATCGAATTTCGCGGAATAAAAATTCAAGCTCTTACCCTGAGGAAATTGAAAGGGTCAAAATATGGCAGAAAATTGAAGGGGGAGAAATTGTAAGTACCTGAGATTTAGCGTTTTCTAGGGAATTTATGGATTTAGCTTTTTATTGGTCATTTATGGATTTAGCATTTCTATTTTATTTTATAGTGAAATGGATAAATAGACTAGATGGGGTCCAAACAAAACTGGTAAATTCTTCATTAGTCCTTATGTTCATCATTTTATAGTAAAAATTGCCAATTTTTCTTTTTTATATTTTGGAGAATTTGAGTGAAAATAGTATTCAACTCGAGTTTATAATATAACGACGCCTTTGATTACTGACGAGTGGCTAGTTTGGTCAATATTTTAGTGCTAATTACATTTAAATGGTTGATTTGTGGTGTTGAATTGTGGTTTATCATATGATTTTGGTGCAGGATTTTGTGGATGGAAAACATATTGGAAAAGGCTGGATTCTGCAGTTTTTCTGAATTCATGGCTGGATTAGTGGGCATGAACTGGGGCATGAAAATGCTGACTGGGCACGACACGTTAGCAGTATGAGAAGATGACGTCAATAACAACAGAATAGAAGGATGACGTCAGCAGCGGCGGTGATAGCTTATCAAGTCCATTGTAAGCCTCAAAAACACGCGATGACTCGATTCCAACGGTTAAATATGTGGCGGTTAATCTAACCAAGAAATTGAAATCTAAAAATTTATTTTAGATTATCCGTTTATCGGAGAGAAATTGAGTAAAAGCAAAAGCCCGAAGCTAGTCTTTATTATATTTAAACCCATTTTTTTTAATATTCTCTACAATCTTTATTTATTTTTACATAAATTCTACAAGTTACTCATTTTCTACTTGAACATCGTTTAGCTCTCTTCTTGGCTCACCGATCAAGTGAACATAAATCAAGAAATTTTCTTAGTTACTGCGAGATCGACCCTTACTTCTCTTTTACTACATTTAATTTCTTTTATTTATTAATAAAAAATAAAAAATTATTTTGAGGCGTACACGACGCGTGTCAATTACACTAATTATGTGATCTAAGCTATTTACTGTAAGCACTCTGAGATTAAGTTTTTGTGCTGAATTTTATGAATGATGATGAAAAGATCACTAAAAATATACGATTTTTTGTTAGAATTTCATGTCTATTGTAGGATAAGCACATGTCAGGTTCTTGGTAGATTTAGAAATAATTATCTTAAATATAAACTCAATCCAACCCCATCTTTTAAAAAATTTGATCTAATTCAACCCGAAAATTATATACCTAAACCCGAACTTGACCTGACCTAATTATAAAAAAATAATTTTAATGACCTAATCGTAAAAAAATATATAGAGAGGGGGCACTATTACAAATATCCTAAAAAATATATGTAAAATCACACTATTAGCCCCAAGTCGAATATTTTTTTCATCTTAATTCAAATCTGAACCTAGCCAAAAGAAGCATTAATAAAAAGTCGATCCGACCTAACCAGAACTCAATTTTTCTATATGAAAAACATGACTTGATCAGATCGCGTCAAGTCGAAACCCGATTAAGTCGGTTGAAATGCAACAACTCTGGATTTTAGATTTTAGTTGGTTATTAACATGATTTTTTTAGCTATGATTTCAAAACAAGTGCGATATTAATCTAGAGTTGTGAATATCTTTTTGTTGTTGTAATCTGGCTTGGGATAACTATATAGCATAACATAAATTACTTTGTTCTAGATTTAATATATTAGTATTTACAATTTTATGTATAGTGTTGTGTTGGACAAAGAATTAGAGTTTATTGAGATTCCGTATTACAACTTACAAATTTAGAAATCTCTGACATTTTACAAACCATAATACATTAAAACATCATTTTTTTTTTGCAGAATCAAGAAGATCAATAGATCAACATTTGCTAAAGGCTGCAAGATCAAGTAATGTTAATGTAATCAAGAAACTTGTCGATGAGGAAAGCGGCATCCTCATTGGAACAACGCCTTAGAGGAACAATGTACTTCATATAGCTATTAGATACAACCATTGAAGTGCGGTTCAAGAGATCATGGAGCAAAATCCTCACTTTGTTGTTAACACTAACCATAAAGGTGAGACCTCAGTACATGTGGCAGCTAAGGGTGGAGACACACTCATGGCTCAATCGTTCATTGAATCTGTACAAGCCTTGGAAGAACATTTCCGCAATGTGAAAATCTTATTTCAAACTGCAAGACTCACGGATAATGATGATAATACACTTTTGTATTGTGCTGTGAGGAAAAAAATATTTTCTTAATGAAAAAATTGGCAGTTCGAGATGCATTGTTGTTACTTAATCAAGCTGGGGAGTCTTTACTGTTTATCGCTGTTGATCTTAAGTTGCAATACTGCATCAAGAAAATCATTAAGTTAAATCCGAGGGCTCTTGATTATGAAGGATCCAATGGTCAAACTGCTTTGCATTTAACTGCCTAATGTTGGTAAGTTTTTGATTTCATCTATTTGTTCTCAATATTCTTGATTAACTTTTTTTTTGCTAAGAATCAAGATTAATTATTATATAACATGTTAGTTTCATACTTAATACCATGATATGTCATGTCAAACAGATATCATGCGTAAGATACTTAAAAGAAAATCGGACCTCATAAATTCGAAAGATGACAAACAGAGGACACAGTTGCATTATGCAGCATCTTTGGGTGAATATAACATAGTTAAGGTATTGTTACGACGATCGAATGCTTCAACTGCATATGAAAAAGACCATAACAACCAAATACCTTTTTATTTGGCTGCTGAAAAAGGTTAAGTAAAATCATTAAAGGCATTGCTGAATTTATACCCGGACACAATTGAGTTACTGGATAAAGAACAAAAGAATATCCTTCACATTGCAGCTTAAAATAGAAATATTGATGCAGTCTTATTTATATAAGAGTTGCCTGAAATAGAAGACTTGGTTAATGCTGTTGATGAGAAGAGAAACACCCCATTGCATCTTGCAACAGAAAATTTTCACAGCAGCATTGTTTACCTTCTAACAAAAAAGAAGAGGTCGATCCTAGAATAATTAATAAGGAAGGATGCACTGCTCTAGATGTTGCACAATCATCTATTGCCGGCGGAATGAAACTGCACAAAGTAAACATAAACCAGTGTAACCAGTTTCATGCCCAGTCTCCCCTGCCCGGCCAGCTTATGCCTCTGCCCCGTTTGTACACCTCTTCCATTTTAAGAATGCTCGACACAGTAAACACAGAAATTAGAGGTTAGTGATTCCTTAAAAATAGCAAAAAAACAGCAAACACACAAATAAAAAAACAAAAACAATAAAGATATCAAATTAACAAAGAACATGAAGGGCCAACAGCGAACACAAATTCCAGACGGCAAACCCCTAGAGAATAGAGGCTAAAAATCAAAAATAAAGAACCAGTATTATTGTTTTGTTTTTTTACTAATTTTGCTCTGATACCAATTTGTCACGAATGCAATAAAAAATTTGTGTTTTGTTTCTTTATTGCATTCGTGACAAATTGATATCAGAGCAAAATTAGTGGAAAGAAACAAAACAATAGCATTGGTTTCTTGTTTCTGATTTCTATCCTCTATTCTCTAAGGGTAAAGATATGGATCTTAAAAATATTTCACAATGCATCTTAAAAATGGAAATCAAATATTTATAACAAGACATGACAATTAAGGCAATAAAAACATGATAACATGACATTTAAAGTAAAGATAAATAAATAAAACTTATATCTAACAGACATGCCATTAAACATGCAATCATTAAATTAAGTACACAAAAAATCAATAATATGAAAACGTGTAAAACTAAACTAGAGTTAAAGCATAATCACGATACTTTAACATTATGTAGAAAAATAGAGATGAAGTCATATGTATTTAATAAAACAATATTTATATAAGTAAAACATGCTCATAAATGGCTATCCATGCACATTTCTAATATACTAACATAATATAAAAGATTATAAGATACTCTAAAAAACCATGCGAAAGAGATGATGCAATTAAAGGAAGATTAAAACCACGGGTACTGAGACGGAAATTAACCCTAAAAAGAGAAGGGAATTCGAAAGGTCGGTGACGAAATCGTAATAGAGGGAGTATGGGGGACTTTGCATGGGATTATTCCATGAAAAATCACATCTAGGATTTGAATGATGATGAGATTGTGAGGATTTAGAAACCTAGGAGTACGGCGGGATTGGTTTTAAGAAAGAAGAATGACCAGAAGCGCGATTTACCAGAAAATACCTCATATATATATATGATATTATGCCTGAAAGGGAAACCCTAAAAAGTGTCGTTCTCAATGTGTCTCTCCCCTATATTTTCTCTTCACTTATCATTTTCCAGAAACAACACTAATAAACCCTAATAAAAAAATACAGCCGGCCTTGCCGTTCCTCTCCCTTCTTTTTCGGTTCAACGGCGGCCTGCTGTTTCTCGCTCTCTCATCGCTGCTGAAACGAAGTCAAAGGAGAAACCCATTGCCACGCTCGTCTTTTCCCATCGTCAGAAAAACAACACCGGAACCTAAAATCAAATAAACGGCGGCGACCTCTTCCTCTCTTGTCTTCTAGCCGCAACCAACATACACTAAATGGGG
The DNA here is from genome assembly GCA_958450335.1 of Hibiscus tridactylites. Classification (NCBI taxonomy): domain Eukaryota; kingdom Viridiplantae; phylum Streptophyta; class Magnoliopsida; order Malvales; family Malvaceae; genus Hibiscus; species Hibiscus tridactylites. The sequence continues at coordinate 74,656,105 of OY288286.1, read as the reverse complement.
AGCGGCGGCCACGTCTAAGCCGTTTTGCCTCACTCGCCCCCTTTTTATTTTTGTATCCCTAACCCTAAGATAAACTGGAACCACAAACGACGACCGATTCAAACTCTCACGCTACTTTCGATGACACTGAAAAAAAAACGAACCCCTCCTCATCTCTCGCTCAATGGTGACTTAACGGGGAAGGGGAATCAACATAGCGGCGAAGGAGGTAAACAACCTTTCGATTTCTTTTTTTTTTGTTTTTCTTTTTATGCGTAAATGTTGAAGATGATAAAAATAAATAAGAAACTACCTCTGAAATCTTTTTCTTTTGTATTGATTCTGAAAAGTTAAGAAAAGATTTACAATGATATTTTTTTAACACCCGTTCTCTTTAAAAAACAGATGCTCTCGTTTTTTGAATATTGCTCTCTCTCTGCTCTTTTCTTTTCTTAAAAAACGGTGCTCTCTCTTTTATATAAATGGTTGCTGCCGAATGCCCCTCATTATACAATGCTCGAATGCCCTCTATATGCATGTTGATCTTTTTTAGCTTTTGTTGCTATTTCTGGTCTGATCTCTGATGTATGTTTGGGTTGACATTTTTAGCTTTAGTGTTGTGTTTTGTTTATTTTCCATTTCTGTATATCTGAGCTTCTGACTATTTGATTCTTGTGTTGCTCAAAAAAAATAACACTTTTTTCATTCACGTTCATCTTTGTCGCTACGATCCTTCTTCTTTCTTGCGCCATCTCGACTCAGATAGAGCGAAACTTGCTCTGATACCACTTGTCATGGGGCTAGGTTCTGACTCGTCAACCCGTGCGGCCTTAGTCGTCGATCTTAAGTCGAGGACTAAGTCAGCATTCGAATATCTAAGCTGAGGCGATTAGAACTTAATGTGCAGAAGCTTTTGGAAAAATGATGGTGATGACTAAGCAAAGAGCTTCGTTAAAAATTCCTCCTAAGCATAGACGAGGAGAAAAGAGTACTCGACGCCTTTTCTTATTAATAAGCAAAGAAAGAAGAAATGAAACAAGCGTGGAATATGACGTACTTGTACCTTGTGAGCATTAGTTTTGCATTTATCTGTACCTTGTGAGCATTGATTTTTCATTTGTACTTGTACCGAGGTTTCTCCCTTAATTCTCAAATAATGTTATTAATTCTATTGTTATGATTCATATTAAAATTAGGTTCCTGCCACAAGGAAAGATTTTGGGAACCAAATTAAAAACTTTTGGCAGAAGAAAGGAAAATATAATACAGTAGATACCCCTAATGGTCCTATGCAAGTGATGCGGTTCATTCATTGAGATTTGAATTTTTTCTCGTTCCTTGTTAAGAGATTATGAACATGCACTATCGAATTATTGCCTAATCCAAATACTTTGGCAGCTCAAACACCTCGTCTGTTAAATGGACTTCTTTGGTTGCCCATTCTTCTTCTCTTGTAGAATGGTCAATCCTAATCCACTTGTCTTAGGAACATAGTGCTGCATTTTATAGTTCTAAGTGATCATGCATTATAAAATAGGTAATTATTTCATGCACAAGTGCTTGTGGAAACTTTGTTTACACAACTGTCTTAGGTTTAAGTTTTAGTAATTTTGAATTTAAGGGTATGGATAGTATTTAGGGTTTATGGTTAAAGCTTAGAATTTATAGATTAAAACCTAAATTCCTAACCATATTACCCTAAAACCTAAACTTCTATACCTTAAATTCTAACCATTAACACTAAATTCTAAACCCAACGCTAAAATCCCTAAAACTAAGGCACATGTAGAAACAAAAAGTGTCATTGCTTGTACATACGATATTTTCCCTTATAAAATACTGTGTGAAACATTAATTACAATGGTAAATTACACATATCATCACTCAATTATCTCCCATTTTGGTCACTCGAATTTAAAATTTTTCAAATTAATAACTGAACTTTATACGTTGAGCATTTTTTACTCTGAATTATTTTATTATGTTTATTTTCCTATGACGTGATATTTTTAAAATATTATTAAATATAAAAATAATTAAAAAATTAATTGAATCATATTTTATTATTATTAAATTAAAAATATTTAAAATAATCATCGTTGCTTGTCGTCACTATCAGCCTTTGGAAACGGTGATCGTCTAATCCCAAATCGCACTGGGATACTTGCTATGACACACCGAGTCCAAATATGGTGGTTGTTTCAATGGAAAATGTCCTGAAACCTGCGAATCTCAAGCTAAAACATTTTAGTTTCCTTTGATCTCCTATTCGTGGACTTCTTAGCATTTTTTTAACAAAATGGAGGTCAAATTTAGAGTATGAGGCAAAGTCAAAGCAATCGATGAAATAAGGGACTAAACGACCATCATCTACGACTATAACCCTTTTGACCCAGTCTAACCGTTTCACCGACTTGGGCGAGTTACATGAGCAATATTGAAATAAACCGGTGAAGATTTACTTCAATAAATGACTTTTTTTTTCTTTTTATCTTCTCTAGACGCTCATACTAATCCTAAGGTGATCATGTTCACATCGGATTAAGTTACGACTCGAATGAGGTCAATTGGACATTTAATTGATTCAAAACATGCTTTAGGGATCATTTTGTAAAATCAACGAATTATATGAACTTACATCAATTTAAGATTAACAAACCTTATTTAGTCTTATTTCATGCTTATATGTTAAAAACCAGCTTAAAACGACATATCAAACTTTAATCATATCGAAACGCATAGCCTAAAACGACTTCTTCAAGTTCAAGAATATGAAAAACATTGTGTATTTTATCTAACTCAGGAGTTAATCCTAAAAAAATAAATTTCTAATTGTTTTTATGATGTTTGGTCTATAAAATTGATCGAAGACAACTCTAAATATTTTTTCAAAATTAAATAAAAGGGACAAATTTTATTTTTAATTAAAAATGTCATTTAAAAAATATAATTTTTCAAAAGACAAAACCCTAGTTTTTAAAATCAGAAACCAAACTAGAATAGTAAATTTCTCCCCAATCAGAAACCAAATAGCTTGCAATCAAAGATCTCTCTTTTATAGCCTATCTATCCCCATAGTACATGGGTACCAAACTAGAATAGTAAATTTCTTCCCAATCAAAAACCGATTGACCATTGGGTTAAATCCCATTTCTTTTTTAATGCTGATGTGGTTCCTCGGTTTACAGAAAAGTTTTAAAAAAACCCCTTCAATTTCAACTGATAAAATCAAGTAACCCCTTTAAAAACCCACTCTTGCTTTGTTTATAGCTTCTTATTTGGTCTTTGATGATGGCGGCTTTGTCTAGATTTGTAGCCGGACATAACTATTTGCACACATTTGATTTTGTAACATGTAGAAGACCATTGTCTTTGTTACCTGGCAGAAGGGTACAGTCAGTTCAGCTGGGTAAATTTGATGATTCCTTCATGGTTTGACTTTAGTTTGATTGTTTATCTATTGGTTTTGTTTCTGATCTTTGTTGTTTTTCTTTGAATATGAATTTTCAGATGTTAGAGCTGGAATTTCTTTGTATGGAAATGGTTGGGAAATGCAAAGCAAGTTGAATACTCCCTTTCCTGCTCTTTTATCCCCTTCCTCCATTATTGCAGCTTCAAGGTAGTTTCTTGAGCACAAGGTGTTTGATTAAATGCAATTTCTTTCTTTTAGAATCTCGAGAGTGCTTTTTTCACTGTCAAAATCATTGCTTGACCATGCCAAAGAAGCAAAGCTAGCTGATTTGATAATCATAGAGTTGTCTGTTTAAAGAAAAATGTCTAGACCTTCCATAAATCCACTGTCAAATTCATTGCTTGACCATACCAATGATGTTAATCGGACTCGGGGGGGGGGGGGGGGGGGTGAGTGTCACGTATAAGAATGTGCTCGACATGAGTTTACTGTCATACTTCCATACATACTACCAAATTAGGACTTTGGTACTTGTTGAACCCATTTTAGCTCCAATTTATGGATTTGGTTGCTAATGTGAGGCATTCTTATGTTTGTTTGAGTATATAAAATCCCATTTGTGCATCTTTTTAAATACTTAAGAATTATGTTATCTCTCTATCCAGGAACTCCAAAGTTAAGTGCAAGGCTGCTGCTAATGTATCCGGATATAGTCCGACACCGACTGGGATGAACCAGTACGAGAAAATAGTTGAAACTTTGACTACTCTTTTCCCAGTGTGGGTGAGTGTTATATTTTCTTATTGTATTTGGTAAAACACTGAATTTTGTCTTGAATTTTACATTATAACTATAATTTAATGAACAGGTTATCTTGGGAACTATTGTTGGCATCTACAAGCCAGAAGCGGTAAAGTTTAGTCCTCTGTAGTGCTTTTAGTGAATGATGATTCAAATGTTGCTTTGCTACTTAACCATTTATTCCCTCCTAAAGGTAACATGGTTAGGGCCGGATCTTTTCACCCTTGGCCTAGGTTTCCTCATGCTTTCAATGGGATTGACATTAACCTTTGAGGATTTCAGACGCTGTCTGCGGAATCCATGGACTGTAAGCCAAAATATTCGCATATGAGTTAGTAGATTGCTGATTAAACAAATAAATGTACCTGTTTTAGTGTTTGTTAAGGGTATTGATTTTCAATTTGCAGGTAGGTATAGGTTTTCTTGCTCAATACCTAATCAAGCCTATTCTAGGATTTACTATTGCAAAGGTAATTCAAAATTTGTTTTTTACTTCTAACTGGTTGAGTTATACTCTATGTTTCTCCAACTCCTTATTTTTCTTGAAGTACCTATGTCCGACACAATTTCGAACATGGTTTTGGAGACTATATCCCTCCAAGGACCCTCCAACACATGAAAAAGCTTAGAAAATTTGAAGATACACGTATCAAACACACACTTGTATCTGGCACTCAAACTAGGAGTCCAACTAACATAGATTATACTTACTGTGGAGATAAACTTCTTCTCCATAGCAAGAAGACATGACATTTTACTCCAAACAACGCTGTCTGTTGTGTTATTTGATTTAAGATATAGAATACATGGTTAAAACTTTTGTGCTATTAAGGAAATGGGAAATTTCCTATTAAAGAGGTTGGTTGAAGACTGCAGATAAGATATAATGCTGTCCAAATTTAGCTTTTGTAATTAAAGTCACTCTAATTTAGATTGCATTATATATACATATATAAATAATGTCATTTATCAGCATTACGGTGCTTCCTAGTAAGCTGGTGTGGATAAGTGAATGCTGAACAACATCTAATGTGATTTTCAGGCACTTAAACTTTCTGCTCCGCTTGCAACTGGTCTTATTTTGGTCTCCTGCTGCCCTGGTGGTCAGGCATCAAATGTCGCAACCTATATATCTAAAGGGAATGTGGCACTTTCTGTTCTCATGACAACGTAAGCTCAAACTGCGCCCATGCATTATGCTTTTATCTGACATGTAGTCTTTGATATTGTACTTACCTAAGGCATGGAATAATAAACCGGACCGGTTGTACCAGGAAACGGTGGCTTGTCTAGTTGGTGACTATATAAGATTTGGGTAGTAGTCAAACCTGTTCAACCAGTAAAAAATAGGTTATATATACTTTGTTTTCAAAAATAGGTTATACAAAAACGGTGGCTTTTGTTATAAAATCTCATTTGTTTTATATTTTGGTTATCGAAATCGGATCCCTTGCTTGCTTTACATCTTTTTCAAGTCTGGGTATTTGGATGTTCATCGTTGGAATTACTTTATTTAAAAATCTTGGGACTCAAAAGGCTGCCAAGTTAAGATAAAGTATTTGAGATTGATTTTAAGCTTGGACACTTGTTAGCCACACAACTCAAATTAGAGCCACTCTTTTTAAGCATGGCATTCCAATTCCATGAATCTATGCTTGTAGATGTAGTGAAGAGAGCAAGAGCCAAGAGGGATACGTTATGTTATTGTTCCATATTAAGAGGCATTTCATTGTTTTGGTGAATTATTTTTCACTTGCCTTCCAACTGTATATACATAAGGTAGGGTCTATTCCCCCAAATGAGACATCATTCATGTATTTCTTGATCAAAGTATTTGAGATTCATTTTAAGCTTTGGAGTGTTGTTATTTTCTGCAATAAGAATAGCAATCTATCACTGGCTTATGATTTTAACAAATATAAATTTGGAAGTTCATATTGACACAAGTTAAGAGTTATAAGCTATTGAGAACAGTTTCTTCTCCAGCTGGAATTATAAGTTATAAAAAATTCGAGTAAGCTGAAATAATAATACCATAAACATATTTTCTTTGTTTTGTTCTCTCATTTCTTGAGTTCAATATTAGTAGGAACCAATTTCATGCTTAGCTTCTTTCTTCTACGAATCATATCATGTGATGTCTCTCATTTCTTTTTTTCTTTTTTCTTGGGTTTGTTTTAGGTTCCGCCCTGTGTTGTATGTTTCTCAATCAATACAGATGATATTACTTTCTAATACCCATTTGTTGTAAGGGGTAAATGCCACTGACCACGCAATGGGGTTCACACTTTTGCTTTGTAACCAATGCCAAGGAATTAATATTGATTGGTATTTTTGTATCTTTATATCCATAATTCATTAATGCCTCTGCATTTTCCTTTTCAAAAATAGATTTGGTGAATAACATAATGTTGATGTCCCGGGTTTAATGTCATTTATCAGGCCAAACCAGTGACTGTGGATAAGGTGTGTGAAATATTAAGGAAACAACTAGCTTTATCAAGTGACGAGCCTGTCAGCGGTGCATCAAAATTTGCTGATCTTGGAGCTGATTCTCTTGTGTACTTTTATGAATCCTTTTTTACCCTTTTTATGGTATTTTTGTATGAATATAGTTAATTCTGATTTAAAACTTTGGTAATTATGCTCACCAATTTACATAAGAAAAGCTAGACTAGTTTGGTTGTATTTGCTGTTAGCTCTTTGGTTAAGAAATAAGAGTCAATATATTTTTACACATTGCAGCTATGTTAAGATAGAATCGGCTCCTATGTAGTTGTTAATTTGCAATCCGTGATTTTTCTTTATAACTTGTTATGAAGAGAAAACAAATGGAAAACATTCAATCTTTTGCTGATAATTTCTAGAGCAGTTTCATTGTATGCTCATGCAAAATAGGCAAATGCTTTTGGTCTGTTTCTAGGGACCGAGGCGCGCCTAGGCGCTGAGTCGAGGCGAGTACAAATCGCCTATTTGTGTCTGGGCGAGGCGATTTTAATGAAGCGCATAGAGGCGCAAAAGGAGCCGGGGGTGCAGAGGCACTAAAAGGCGATGCCTTGTTGAAAAAAAAAATTAAAAACAGTGTCTTTTGATGAAGAAGAAGAGTAGAATCAGAAAACTAATGAATACATACAGTGGATTATAACGAGCAGAGCACATTTGTTCCAAATGAACTACCAAGGGATGCACAGCATACCCCAACACCATCCTAATTACAAGAAACAGCAAAAACTACCCTACTCCTTTTCGAGTCAGTTCATCCGCAGATGTGTTACACTTCCGAAGCTATTTTGTGTACAATTCTGAAAGCCTATGGGAACCGGTTTTAGGATGAAACCAACTCGTTGTATCCCCAAGCCCCCTCCAAGGGTAAAACATATTCCATAGAGTGAGAGATTCGAGCCTTTCACTAGGAGAGGGACCGCAAGGTGAGGACACTAGGGGAACTACCACAGTCACAGATGGAAATGAAGTATCGACACATGCACACTCCCTACGATACAATGCACGATAGCAGAATCCACACCAACGGTTTCCGCGAAAACATTAATAAATCAATAAGCTTATAGTCAGAAATGAAATAACTACTTGTAAAAACAAACATTGCACAATTAAGCAGGTCGACTGAAGGGGCCAAAAATGAAGGCAGAGAATTTGCAAGGTCAACAAAAGCAAGAATTCCAGCACCTTCAAGCGAACACACAGAAGAAGAAACAAAAAAAAGTAGTAGAAAAGAGGGGGAGAACAGGGGGTAAAGCCTAGCAACATACGTGGAAACCCACCACCAACCCTTGCACTAGACAATAGACATTGACTGTGGAGGCTCTTATCCTAGCCAGCGCCCAGCCATCAAACATCTCCGCGAGCTATAAGTTTTTAGCTGACCAACCACACTTTGTCTCACCACCTCCAATACATATAGTGAGGCTGAACCTCCAGCTACTGTTGGAGCAACGAGAACACCAACAAAACTTGTTGGGCAAGAAACAACAACAGTCGCGCTTCTGTATGAATGTAAAAGAGCATCCTCTATCAGATACTTTGAGGGGCAAGTGCAGAAGCTGGTATGAATGTAAAAGAAATTATCTTGTTCTGCCTCAAGACCTAGAAGAATCCTCATCATGCGAGTGAAAGGCCAAGCTTCTGTATGAATTGGTATGTTTGTCAAGGACCCCTCAGGAAACATGTTGAAGTCTCACTAATCTCAACCATTCGGACTTTTACCCTCTAAGAAACACACCCACAAAGATACTTACTGACTGCTAATTGGTCCTTTTAGATATAATAGGAATGTATATTTTTACTTCTCTTTGCATCTTTTAAAGCTAATGTTGCAATGCTTTCAGTAACACCGGCATATTAATATGTTTTCAGCTTTGTTTGACTAAGTAGAAAGGAATTAATCCAAACTTGAGAAACAAGACCCAAGTTCTTCCTATATTCAATTACAAGCCATAACAAAGATGTGATTTCTGTCGATTCAACTTATATGAAGGTCCATAAATCAGCATTCAAGAAGAAAAATTGCAAACACCAAGTAATCAACCTCAAACTGCACTTGAATATATATTATATATTGCAAATATATTGAAGCACTAAATTAAAATAAACTGCAGTTTTACTTAGGTTCCTACAGAAAACTGAAAAAAAAAACACATTTAGTATCTTAGCTTTGTCGATCGGAAAAGAGTCAATAATCGATTATCTTCAGCCACAATGGAGCAAAAATATAAAGAAAAGCAGGTGCAGCAGAACCGATGACGCAAACAACTATGGCAAGAACCATGGCCTCAGACAACACAACAAACAAGCCAGTAACGAAGGCCAATGACATTGACAAAAGTGCGATCCATGTCAAGAAAATGGAGAAAGGGAGTATGTCCAGAAACGCCTTGCTATTGCGATGAATCAAACACCAGAAAATCATAATTGTAGCACTCATGGCGGATGTCATTGCTATAGTATCAGTGATGATAAATGCTTGGAATGCTGGTTTTTTTATCAAGTTTGCTGTACCTGCATTTGGATCTTCATTTCTAAAGCCTCCTGGAATGGCGAAAGCAGCCATAAATGTGAATGTTGCTATCAGCGTTGTCATCATTAAGATCATTCGACCTAGTTCTCCCCATTGCTTACTGACACCACTGTCCTCTACTTCCAGCTCATACTTATCAACAACATCTTTGGGATTCATAGACCTCTTTGCATAAGCACTCTTTAATGCTCTCACTGTCAAGTGCTGCAGTACAAGAAACATATATAATTTAGTATAATTCATTTAACAATTACTCTTTTCTCTTTGGTTGGTATTTGTAAATAGGTTTATGTTTACCTTGTTCCGTTTCATTTCGCCGGCAATAGGTGATTGCGCAACATCTAGAGCAGTGCATCCTTCCTTATTAATTACCCTAAGATCGACCTCTTCTTTTCTTGATAGAAGGAAAACAATCATGTTGTGGAAATTCTCTGTTGCAAGATGCAATGGGGTGTTTCCCTTCTCATCAACAACATTAACCAAGTCTTCCATTTCAGGCAACTCAAATATGAATAAGACTGCATCAATATTTCCATTCTGAGCTGCAATGTGAAGGATATTCTTTTGTTCTTTATCCAGTAACTCAATGGTGTCCGGGTATGAATTCAGCAATGCCTTCAACGATTTCACTTGACCATTTTCAGCAGCCAAATGAAGAGGTATTTGGTTGTTATGGTCTTCTTCATATGCAGTTGAAGCATCCGATCGTCGTAGCAATACCTCAACTATGTTATATTCACCCATAAATGCTGCATAATGCAATGGTGTCCTCTGTTTGTCATCTTTCGAATTGATGAGATCCGGTTTTCTTTCAAGTATCATACGCATGATATCTGTTTGACATACATATAATGGTATTAAGTTAATCAAGAATGTTAAGAATAATTAGATGAAATCAAAGACTTACCAACATCACGTCTTATGACAGCCAAATGCAAAACAGTTTGGCCATTGGATCCTTCATAATCAAGAGCTCTCGGATTCAACTTGATGATCTTCTTGATGCAGTATGGCAACTTAAGATCAACAGCGATAGACAGTGGAGACTCCCCAGTTTGATTAAGTAACAACAATGCATCTCGATCTCGAACTGCCAATGTTTCCATTAAGGAAATATTTCTTTTCCTCACAGCACAATGCAAAGGAGTATTACCATCATTATCCGTGAGCCTTGCAGTCTGAAATAAGATTTCCGCATTGCGGAAATATTCTTCCAAGGCTTGTACAGATTCAATGAACGATTGAGCCATGGTTGTGTCTCCACCCTTGGCTGCCACATGTACTGAGGTCTCACCTTTATGGTTAGTGTTAATAACACAGTGAGGATTTCGCTTCATGACCTCCTGAACCACACTCCAATGGCCGAATCTAATAGCTATGTGCAGTACATTGTTCCCCTGAGGCGTTGTTCCAATGAGGATGTTGCTTTCCTCATCGACAAGTTTCTTGATTACATTAAGATTGCCCGATCTTGCAGCCTTTAGCAAACGCTGATCCATTGATGCCATGGAAACTAAAAGGGGAAAACATAAAGAAAGTAAATGCCAAATATGACTAAACTGCATAGAAATAAAATAAAATACGCATAAATTAAAGGGAAAAGGACTAAATCGCATATAATTGAAACGAAAAGGACCAGACACTAAAATTACACAAAAAGCCAAAACGTGCAAACCAACATAACTTGCGGCGCCCACATAATAATAATATTTCACAATGCATCTTAAAAATGGAAATCAAATATTCATAACAAGACATGACAATTAAGGCAATAAAAACATGATAACACGACATTTAAAGTGAAGATAAATAAATAAAACTTATATCTAACAGACATGTCATTAAACATGCAATCATTAAATTAAGTACACAAGAAATCAATAATACGAGAACATGTAAAACTAAATTAAAGTTAAAGTATAATCATAAATGGCTATTCATGCACATTTCTAATATACTAAGATAATATAAAAGATTATAAGATACTCTAAAAAAACCATACGAAAGAGAGGATGCAATTAAAGGAAGATTAAAACTACGGGGACCGAGACGGAAATTAACCCTAAAAAAGGGAAGGGAATTCGAAAGGTCGGTGATGAAATCGTAATAGGGGGAGAGTATGGGAAAACATTTCTCTAAATCAAATCTCTTCTCATCATGCTCAAATACAACCCACGCTTTAAATCACTTTAAATCACTTTCAAAACAACCCTAAACATTTTTAATGTTGATTTAGAGAAATGCTTTAATGCCCTCTATTTGTTGCTTTTATTTTGCCTGTATGATTAATGTTTTCATTTACTTATTAATTTTTCATTAACATTTCCCCATTAACCCGATGTCATGGATAGTCGTCCCTTTTTTTTCAATTTCATTAATGCTGTTTTATTTTCTTTTTATTTCCTTTCTTATATATATACATTTTTAGCTCAAATCCGTGCGGCGCTAACACTCTCAGCACGATGTTAGCAAGCCTTAATGTCGCAACACTATGGCAAAACACAAGGAGCAAGAGAGATTTACAAGGAAACTACCTTGTATTAAGCAACGGAAGCTTACAAGAGAGAGCTTTACAAGTGTTTGAGTACACAACTCTTAGGTGATTTACAAATGAGGGAGGTGGCCTTATTTATAAGCTCCCACCTCCTCAACGGACGGCTAGGATCATTTTGATCCAACGGTTACAATTTTGCCTCCTAAAATATCTAAGGGATCTAAACTATTCTAGAGATTTCTATAGGATTCTACATATATCTCTAAGGACCTAAAGTATTCTAGATAACTCCTATAGATCTACACATTTCTATAGGTTTCTAGAATGTTCCAGGCATCTCTAGAGTAGTCCCGATTCTTCCATAGTCTTCCAGGATCTTCTATAACATTCTAGATCCTTCTAGAATGTTCTAGATGCTTCCAGCATGTTCCAGGTTCTTCTAGAATGTTCTAGAATCTTCTAGAGTCTTCTAGAATCTTCCAGGGTGTTCTAGGTGTCTCTAGACCTTTGGAGAGCCTCCCGGATCGTTCTAGACTTGTGTAGGACCTCCTGGAACCTCCTAGATTCAAGTAGAGGCGTCTTAAGTGGGTTGTGGGCCTCTCTAGGCCGTTCTTGATCCTTCTTTGGTTCATGCTTGGCCTTAAAACGTCCAAGGCATTTCTTTTTGCCTTTGTTGGCCCGAGTGCACCTAGGAGCACTCCTCGGTCGGTCCTGGTGCACTTTGGTGGTGCGTGACAGTAAGCTGGCCGGGCAGAGGAGACTCGGCATGGAACTGGTTGCACTGGAATCTGATCGTGGTCGTTGATGGCCGCTGAATCCAACGGTAGATCTCGTGCGGCGCTGGTGTATGATGAAGACCCTTGCTAGGGTGTATTTGGACAAATTTGGACCGTTAGATCCGAAATGGATTGCTGGAGGCGGCTGCAAACCAGAACAACATAGTTAGGTTTAGTTTGGTTAATTTGGGCTCACATTGGGCTTATGTTTATTTTTGTAAATGGGTCATGTTATATTAATAATAATTGGGTTGCATGTTATATTTTTTTGGGTTTTGTATAAGGGGTCTTTATTTAATAAAGGATTTGGGCCTTTTTATTTACATTACTAGTTTTAAATAATAATAATAAGCATAATAATAATAATAATAGTACTTAATATTAATAATAAGCATAATAATAAAGATATACTAGTAGTAACACACCAGCAACGTAATAAAGAAAAGATAATAATTTAAATATTAATAATAAATTATAATACCTTATAGTTATAATATAAGTAATCCATAATAATGATAATAACATAATAATAGTAATACCTAATATTTATAACAATAATAATACTATTTAAATACAATTATGATAATAGTATAACGATAATAATAGCATAATATAATAATAATGACAATACAATAATATATGTTAAAACAACTAGATACTTAATAATTAATTAATTTTTAATAGGTAAATATAATAGTCATAATACTAATGGCAAACAAAAATAATAATACTATATAATACTTTTTTTTTCTTTTTTCTTAATTTTTTTATTTTATTTTTTTAAAAGCCCACTACAAGCCCAAGAACGTAAAATAATAATAAAAGCGAGTTTAAGACTCGGAACAAAATTAATGATTACAAATATACCTTCACTTCGGCCAAGATGGCATTACCCCCATTGTCTGTTGGTGATAGAATATATCCTTGCCACTCACAACACAATATAACCTACTCCTATTGTGTAACTGAAGAATTTGTCTCACGTACGAATTTTATATATCATACTGCACTTCTTATCTTATTGGTCGACCAATTATATCCGACAATATTAAGTCTCATCACTTTTCTAATATACACTTTTAAACTATGTTACCATACTGTTTTCAATGCATAAATATAAATCAAATTCTCATCCCATTTCAAAAGCATTAAACAATGCATAACATTATCTCAACAAGATATAAACTCTTTCAAATCATAAATCAATTCTAATGGGATCATATTCATCAAATCTCAATGCTCAAAATATGCATAAACGGTATTGTTGTATTAGCTTAATAGCGTGTATACATAACGCGCCCCCAATTTTCTCTCTATTGTAAAATCGACCGAAACCTCAAATTCCGATTTGATTCATCTGTCCGGTTGTCATTGCTCGTGTTGTCAGTTTGTGGCTCTCTCCCCCACCGTCAGGCTGTCGTTTCACCAGTGGTTCAGAGAACGACGATTTCTGTTGGCTTGCTTCGATTTTAGATTTCGACAAGGAGGAAGATTCGGGTGGCGATTCTTCTCGGAGCGTAACTTGCCCCTCCTGTTCTTGGTTGTTTATCCGCCTCTCAGACGGATTCCCTTGCCTTACCGGTGCTTTGCGGTGATAGAGTTTTTGCGGCGGTGACTACTGAAAACTTACAAAAGTAGCAGCGTATTTTTCTCAACCGTTACTGCACAATCAGCATCGTCTGCCAGGCTTTGATCGTCACCTGTTGTGCCGTAGAATCAACCAGTTTCCCAGGCTTTATATGCAGGATGGTTTTGTCCAGGAGTAAGTTCTTGGGCGACGAATTGTGCCTCGGAAGCCTTCCCGCCCTCTGGGTTCTGCATTATTGATCTATGTCGGATTTTCGTGCCGCCGGAATTATAAGGGCCTCTGGGACCTTTGCACTGGTTTCTCTCTGAGTGTCATCCGATCTTCTTTATTTTCGGGCTGAGTTGGTATCTTTCAGTGACTCCGATTTTTTCAGGTTTCGTTCCTCTCCGTCACTCTTCCTCTCCTTTTTCTTCCGATGGCTGCTCCATTTTTTGCTTCAGAATTTAGCTATTTGATCTGTGATTGATCTGATTATGAGCTTTTGAAAACTCTCTTTTGTGATGATTGGGTTTCATTGATCTTGATACTATGATCAGTTTTTTGCCTTTTACATTTTCTTGCTCTTATTTGGTTTTTTCACTATTTTTTTTGGATGGTTTGTGATTGAGATTGGTCATCGGCTACCCTTTATTTCGCCCTCTATCTCAATTGTTTTGCTCATTAGTTCGTATTCGGTTCTACGGTATTGCTTTCCGCTGCCCCTATTTTGCTGGTTTCAAGTGGTCTTATTCCTACGGGACTGGTGTTCTCATTTTGCTCTCGGGTTATCCTTTTGGTGAATCAGAAGGGCTGTGTGCTAGATGGTATCAGAGCAGGACTGTGTGCTAACTGTGAGTTTACCAAGCGCTCCTTGTGCTGCGTAGCGAGTCAAGTGGACGAGCATGTGCCTCGCACCCTAAGAGAGGGGGTGTTCGCGAGTGGGTCCTCTATAAAGAGATTGAGACGAGGAAGGGTAGGCATGAAGCCGCAGCGAAAGTTTGCAAAGCACTCGTAGCCGCATGTGTCGGAGCCTTAAGTGAAGAGGGCGAGCAGGCAGGGAATTGCACACGAGATATGGGCTAATTCCTCAAAGAGGAGGGAAAGACACCCTTATTGGTTGAAAAGCCAGTGGCGCGAAGCTACCGTGCGCTGGATTATAACTGAACGCCTCTAAGTCAGAATCCGGGCTAGAAGCGACGCATGCGCCCGCCGCCCGATTGTCGACCCGCAATAGGGGCCTCTGGCCTCAAGGGCACGTGTCGTGGGTGCAGCACGCGCGTGCCAACCTAAAGCGTAATTTCCACCGAGCGGCGGGTAGAATCCTTTGCAGACGCCTTAAATACGCGAACGGACTGTGACAATCTCCCCCACTCAATTCATGCACACCCTCGTGCATGGGTGAAAACTCTTTCCCTCTTCTATGAGGAATTAGCCCAGATCTCATGTGCAATTCCCTGCCTGCTCGCCCTCTTCATTTGAGGCTCCGACACATGCGGCTATGAGTGCTTGGCGAACTTTCGCTGCGGCTTCCTGCCTACCCGACCTTGTCTAAATCTCTATATAGAGGACACACTCACAAACACCCCCTCTCATTAGGGTGCGAGGCACTTGCTCGTCCACTTGACTCGCTTCGCAGCACAAGGAGCGCTTGGTAAGCTCACAGCTAGCACACAGTCCTGCTCTGATACCATCTGTTACGGGGTCATTACCTTCTTCCCAAAAGATATGTTTGATAGGATGTGCAGCGCCACCTTTTATATATTCTAAGACCTCATTTTTCCTTTCTAATGTAGGATTAAATATTAATGACCCCGCCTCTTCTCAGACGTGAGGTTCTCTCCCACTCAACCTCGTGATGCCCTCGTCACGAGCTTCCGCTCTCGTGATTGATCAATTGTCACGATTGTCAACCTTGCCTACTCTGCTCACGGGCGCTTGAAGTGAAATCAGGCAGTCAAATGGTTGCTCCGATATATTAATATTAGTAAAAGAGATGTTAATAACTAATTAGAATGCTACTAACAAACAAGATATATTAATATTAATACATAATAGTTCTTTTTTTGTTGATTTTTTAGGTTTTTTTTAGTTTTTCTCTCTTTTTCTTTTTTTCTTTAATTTTTTTATTTTCTTTTTTTTTTTATTTTTTATAAAAGCCCGATAGCCCAAATAAAGTCGGTATCAACCATAAACAAGGAGGGTTCAAGGTTCGAACAAAATTAGTGATTACATCTTGTTGTGATTGGTTGCCCAAAAGTAAATAGCCCTTTCTAATTAGTTGTCCAAAAATAAATGGCACTCTCTGATTGGTTGCTCCAAAAAAAATAACACACTTTTTTCATTTGTATTTGTACCTTGTGACTGTGAGCATTAGCTTTGCATTTATCTGTACCTTGTGAGCATTAGTTTTGCATTTATCTGTACCTTGTGAGCATTAGTTTTGCATTTGTACTTGTACCGAGGTTTCTCCCTTAATTCTCAAATAATGTTCTTAATCATATTGTTATGGTTCATATTAAAATTAGGTTCCTGCCACAAGGAAAGGTTTTGGGAACCAAATTAAGAACTTTTGGCGGAAAAAAGAAAAAATATGATAAAGTAGATTCCCCTAATTGTCCTATGCAAGTGATGTGGTTCATTCATTGAGATTTAAATTTTTTTCTCGTTCCTTGTTAGGAGATTATGAACATGCACTATTGAATTATTGCATAATTCAAATACTTTGGCAACTCAAGCACCTCGTCTGTTCAATGGACTTCTTTGGTTGCCCATTCTTCTTATCTTGTAGAATGGTCAATCCTAATCCACTTGTCTTAGGAACATAGTGCTGCATTTTATAGTTGTAAGTGATCATGCATTATAAAATAGGTAATTGTTTCATGCACAAGTGCTCGTGGAAACTTTGTTTACACAACTGTCTTAGGTTTAAGTTTTAATAGTTTTGAATTTAAGGGTATGGATAGTATTTAGGGTTTAGGGTTAAAACTTAGGATTTATATATTAAAACCTAAATTCCTAACCATATTACCCTAAAACCTAAACTTCTATACCTTAAATTCTAACCGTTAACACTAAATTCTAAACCCAACGCTAAAATCCCTAAAACTAAGGCACATGTAGAAACAAAAAGTGTCATTGCTTGTACATACGATATTTTCTCTTATAAAATATTGTGTGAAACATTAATTACAATGGTAAATTACACAGATCATCACTCAATTATCTTCTATTTTGGTCACTCGAATTTAATTTTTTTCAAATTAATAACTGAACTTTATACGTTGAGCATTTTTTACTCTGAATTATTTTATTATTATTATTTTCTTATGACGTGATATTTTTAAAATATTATTAAATATAAAAATAATTAAAAATTAATTGAATCATATTTTATTATTATTAAATTAAAAATATATAAAATAATCGTCGTTGCTTGTTGTCACTATCAGCCTTTGGAACCGGTGGCCGTCTAATCCCAAATCGCACTGGGAGACTTGCTATGACACACCGAGTCCATATATGGTGGTTGTTTTAATGGAAAATGTCCTGAAATCTGCGAATCTCAAGCTAAAACATTTTAGTTTCCTTTGATCTCCTATTCGTGGAGTTCTTAGCATTTTTTAACAAAATGAAGGTCAAATTTAGAGTCATGAGGCAAAGTCAAAGCAATCGATGAAATAAGGGACTAAACGGTCATCATCTACGACTATAACCCCTTTGACACAGTCTAACCGTTTCACCGACTTGGGCGAGTTACATGAGGAATATTGAAATAAACCGGTGAAGATTTACTTCAATAGATCCTTTTGGTTAGAAGGTAAAAAATGCTGCTGTAGAAATTCTCTGTTGCAAGATGCAATGGGGTGTTTCCCTTCTCATCAACAGCATTAACCAAGTCTTCCATTTCAGGCAACTCAAATATAAATAAGACTGCATCAATATTTCCATTTTAAGCTGCAATGTGAAGGACATTCTTTTGTTCTTTATCCAGTAACTCAATGGTGTCCGGGTTTAAATTCAACAATGCCTTTAACGATTTTACTTGACCATTTTCAGCAACCAAATGAAGAGGTATTTGGTTGTTATGGTCTTCTTCATATGCAGTTGAAGCATCCGATCATCGTAGCAGTACCTTAACTATGTTATATTCACCCAAAGATGCTGCATAATGCAACAATGTCCTCTATTTGTCATATTTCGAATTTATGAGGTCTGGTTTTTTTTAAGTATCTTACGCTTGATATCTGTTTGACATGACATATAATGGTATTAAGTATAAAACTAACATGTTATAAAATAATTAATCTTGATTCTTAGGAAAAAAAAGTTAATCAAGAATGTTAAGAACAATTAGATGAAATTAAAGACTTACCAACATCACGTCTTATGACATCCAAATGCAAAGCAGTTTGGCCATTGGATCCTTCATAATCAAGAGCCCTCGGATTTAATTGATGATCTTCTTGATGCAGTATTGCAACTTAAGATCAACAGCGATAGACATTGGAGACTCCCCAGCTTGATTAAGTAACAACAATGCATCTCGATCTCGAACTGTCAATTTTTTTATTGAAGAAATATTTTTTCCCTCGCAGCACAATATAAAGGTGTATTACCATCATTATCCGTGAGTCTTGCAGCCTGAAATAAGATTTCCACATTGCGAAAATGTTTTTCCAAGGCTTGTATAGATTCAATGAACGATTGAGCCATGAGTGTCTCCACGCTTGACTGCCACATGTACTGAGGTCTCACCTTTATGGTTAGTGTTAACAACAAAGTGAGGATTTTGCTTCATGATCTCTTGAACCGCACTCTAATGGCAGTATCTAATAGATATGTGAAGTACATTGTTCCCCTTAGGCGTTGTTCCAATGAGGATGTCGCTTTCCTCATCGACAAGTTTCTTGATTACATTAACATTACCCGATCTTTCAGTCTTGAGCAAACGTTGATCCATTGATCTTCTTGATTCTGCAAAAAATGATGTTTTAATGTATTATGGTTGTAAAATGGCAGAGTAATAATAATATTAATAGTAATAGTAAGTTAATAATAATTAGTAAAAGAGATGTTAATAACTAATTAGAATGCTACTAACAAACAAGATATATTATTATTAATACAATAGTTTTTTTTGTTCTTTTTTTTTTTAGTTTTTCTCTCTTTTTATTTTTTTCCTTTGATTTTTTTATTTTCTTTTTATTTTGAATTTTTTTTATAAAAGCCCGATAGTCCAAATAAAGTCAGTATCAACCATAAATAAGGAGGGTTCAAGGTTTAGACAAAATTAGTGATTACATCTTGTTGTGATTGGTTGCCCAAAAATAAATGGCCCTTTCTAATTGGTTGTCCAAAAATAAATGGCACTCTCTGATTGGTTGCTCCAAAAAAACAACACACTTTTTTCATTCACGTTCATCTTTGTCGCTATGATCTTTCTTCTTTCTTGCGCCATCTCGACTCGGATAGGAGTGGAACTCGCTCTGATATCACTTGTCACGGGGCTAGGTTCTGACTCGTCAACCCGTGCGGCTTTAGTCGTCGATCTTAAGTCGAGGACTAAGTCAGCATTCGAATATCTAAGCTGAGGCGCTTAGAACTTGATGTGCGGAAGCTTTTGAAAAAATGATGGTGATGGCTAGGCAAGACAAGATAAGAGAGACAAGGGATTTTATAAGCAAATAGCCTCGTTACAAACTCCTCCTAAGCCTAGACGAGGAGAAAATAGTACTCGATGCCTTCTCTTATTAATAAGCAAAGAAAGAAGAAATGAAATAAGCGTGGAATATGACGTACTTGTACCTTGTGAGCATTAGTTTTGCATTTATTTGTACCTTGTGAGTATTAATTTTACATTTGTACTTGTACCGAGGTTTCTCCCTTAATTCTCAAATAATGTTCTTAATCATATTGTTATGGTTCATATTAAAATTAGGTTCCTGCCACAAGGAAATGTTTTGGGGACCAAATTAAGAACTTTTGGCGGAAGAAGAGAAAATATGATACAGTAGATACCCCTAATGGTCCTATGCAATTGATGCGGTTCATTCATTGAGATTTGAATTTTTTTCTCGTTCCTTGTTAGGAGATTATGAACATGCACTATCGAATTATTGCCTAATCCAAATACTTTGGCAGCTCAAGCACATCGTCAGTTCAATGGACTTCTTTGGTTGCCCATTCTTCTTTTTTTTGTAGAATGGTCAATCCTAATCCACTTGTCTTAGGAACATAGTGTTGCATTTTATAGTTGTAAGTGATCATGCATTATAAAATAGGTAATTATTTCATGCACAAGTGTTCGTGGAAACTTTGTTTACACAACTGTCTTAGGTTTAAGTAGTTTTGAATTTAAGGGTATGGATAGTATTTAGGGTTTAGGGTTAAAGCTTAGGATTTATAGATTAAAACCTAAATTCCTAACCATATTACCCTAAAACCTAAACTTCTATACCTTAAATTCTAACCATTAACACTAAATTCTAAACCCAATGGTAAATGCTTAAAACTAAGGCACATGTACAAACAAAAAGTGTCATTGCTTGTACATACGATATTTTCCCTTATAAAATATTGTGTGAAACATTAATTATAATGGTAAATTACACAGATCATCACTCAATTATCTCCTATTTTGGTCACTCGAATTTAAATTTTTTCAAATTAATAACTGAACTTTATACGTTGAGCATTTTTTACTCTGAATTATTTTATTATTATTATTTTCCTATGACGTGATATTTTTAAAATATTATTAAATATTAAAAAAATTAAAAAATTAATTAAATCATATTTTATCATTATTAAATTAAAAATATTTAAAATAATCACCGTTGCTTGTCGTAACTATCAGCCTTTGGAACCGGTGGTCGTCTAATCCCAAATCGCATCGGGAGACTTGCTATGACACACCGAGTCCAAATATGGTGGTTGTTTCAATAGAAAATATCCTTAAACCTGCTAATCTCAAGCTAAAACATTTTAGTTTCCTTTGATCTCCTATTCGCGGACTTCTTAGCATTTTTTAACAAAATGGAGGTCAAATTTAGAGTCATGAGGCAAAGTCAAAGCAATCGATGAAATAAGAGACTAAACGCCTTCATCTAGGACTATAACCCCTTTGACCCAGTCTAACCGTTTCACCGACTTGGGCGAGTTACATGAGGAATATTGAAATAAACCGGTTAAGATTTACTTCAATAAATGACCTTTTTTTTTCTTTTTATCTTCTCTAGACGCTCATACTAATCTTAAGGTGATCATGTTTACATCGGATTAAGTTACGACTCGAATGAGGTCAATTAGACATTTAATTGATTCAAAACATGCTTTAGGGATCATTTTGTAAAATCAACAAATTATATGGACTTACATCAATTTAATATTAACACACCTTATTTAGTCTTATTTCATGCTTATATGTCAAAAACCAGCTTAAAACGACATATCAAACTTTAATCATATCGAAACGCATAGCCTAAAACGACTTCTTCAAGTTCAAGAATATGAGGAAGTTCAAGAATATGAGTTGAATCGGATCTATATTGTCGTAACATTAAAATATGAAAAACATTGTGTATTTTATCTAACTCAGGAGTTAATCCTAAAAAAATAAATTTTTAATTGTTTTTATGGTGTTTGATCTATAAAATTGATCGAAGACAACTCTAAATATTTTTTTCAAAATTAAATAAAAGGGACAAATTTTATTTTTAATTAAAAATGCCATTTAAAAAATATATTTTTTCAAGATTAAATGAATTAAAAGACAAAACCCTAGTTTTTAAAATCTATCGTCAGGCTATTTTATAGTAAATTTCTCCCCAATCAGAAACCAAATAGCTTGCAATCAAAGATCTCTCTTTTATAGCCTATCTATCCCCATAGTACATGGGTACCAGTACATAAAATTCTAAAACAGGCTTACAGGTCACATTGTCACTATAAATCTGGTTTTGCATGTTCCATTTTTGCCCAAAACAAAGAAAGCAAAGCGTGATAATGAAAATAAAATGTAATTCACTTCCATAGCTTTCGTAACGACATGTTTTTCTCCGTCTCCTTCTTCATCACCTTTGCCACTGCCATCTCGAAATCTTCCTGTGTTACATGGACTCTCCTTTCCCTCAAAGCAAACATCCCTGCTTCAGTGCAAACCGCCTGCGAAAACAAAGCACATAGCTACCTGGTTAGATGTTCGATAAATAAAAAACCAATCGTCTTGCAAAAGCAGATTAATCAGATTATCCCGACTTATGTACCAAAAACATCTTAACTGTGTTCATAAAAATTGTTAAGAGCCATTAAAAGCCTTGTAGATGTGGAAGAACCCTAGCATACATTACTGTATACCAATTTGAGAAGAAAATATCCATGCATTTATTTTCAAAAGGCCAGACAGGGTCTAAGGGTTTCAAATTTTTTTAAAAGCGTAATTATATTAATAAGTGCCATCCAAGGCGACGAGAAGATATATTCCCTTTACCCAGAAACCAGACACAATTTAACTAATTATCGGCAAACATACCTTCAGCTCTGCACCAGAAGCACCGTTCATCTTCTCCGCAATCTTCTTTAGATCAATCCCCCGCATCAAATTCATTCTTCTAGAATGTATTTTTAAGATATCCTGACGAGACTGCATACAATTGAATAGACAACATAAGCACTTACATAGCATCATATCACCTGCTCTCTAGCAAAACAGAGAAATTCTGGTACAGCAGTAGCAGGAAAATACCGACTGTCATTAAATAACAGCTATATTAACTGCAGTCTGCAGGTTCTTCATAATACCCAAAACAGGTTATAATACTGGCAGAAGAACCTGAACAACTGCCTTCCTGAAAATGTTTTCTATACATCGAACTCTAAAATGAAAAAACACATATTGCAATCAATGCGGAATAAACAAGAAGATGAACTAATTAGATTTTGTTTTTGAAGTTCAAACGCAACCCTCTGCATGCCTTCTCTTCTTCAAACATGTATAGGAAGAAGGTGACAATGAGGGAGTCACATTATACGCTCCTAACATGAAAGATGGACACAGCTCGAATGTGCTAGCAGGAACACAAAATGACAACTAAAGCATGTACCTCCTCATTCGGATTTGGAAATTCAATCTTCCTGTCAATTCGTCCTGGCCTAAGAAGAGCTTGATCCAAGATATCAATCCGATTTGTAGCCATCAGAACCTGTTCATCAATGCACCAAAGTAGGTAAAGGAAGCAACAAAAATAACTGTAGACAAACTAAAACAGTGTCTCTTAATTCACAAGTCAAGTATCCAGCGAAGTAATTAAAACCTTGATCTTGTTTGATGCTTCAAATCCATCAAGTTGGTTGAGAAGCTCCAACATGGTCCTCTGCACCTCACTGTCACCATTGCCACTTCCAGATTCCATTCGAGCAGATCCAATACTGTCTATCTCATCCATAAATATGATTGATGGAGCATGCTCCCTAGAGAGGGGAGATGAAGGAGAAGAAACCACTTATGTAAAACAAAGAAATATAAACCAAAGTATAACAGCATGGCAGATAATCAGACAGAAGCAGCTCTACTTTGTGTTTCAGGCTACATAATATCTCACCATTGGCTAATGACTAATAACAGATGACAAGTAACTATCTGCATTTTAAAAAAAGATCCTTTTCTTCATCGCACTCAAAAACAAAAAGGGTTTTGAAATAAATTCTATATATTAATATCTTGCTAGTATATATAACATGTTTTGCTTTGCATTTGTATTTGTCTAAATTAAGAAGAAAGGAAGAAGTACAAACCTGGCCATAACAAAAAGTTCTCTAACCATTCGAGAGCCCTCTCCAATGTATTTCTGTACTAATTCAGAACCAGAAACCCTGATGAAAGTACAATCAGTATGATGGGCCACAGCTCTAGCCAGTAGAGTTTTTCCTGTACCGGGTGGTCCATACAGCAGGACACCCTATTGTTTATAACAGGGAGCAAGATTTAATCTTAGAATGTTATCACAAGAGAAACAAACCTACAAAATGCCAAGAACTGTTAGCATGATTGTACCTTTGGCTGAGCTATTCCAAGGCTTTCAAACAATTCAGGATGTTTAATAGGAAGTTCAATGACCTGAAATTATATCGCATGACAATCCACAACCAAACATGGGATTAGTAATGGAGAACCATACTAGAGAAAGAAGAAACCAAAAAGTGATAAGCCATAAAATGAACAAATTAAGAAAATGCAAGAGGAACCTCTTTTATCTCTTTAATTTGTTGGTCAAGCCCACCAATCATGTCATATGTAGAATCTGGAACTTTTTCAACTTTCATAAGATTAACCAAGGGATCAACTTTGCTGGGTAAGACCAGATGCAGAACATAGCTGTCATTACGAAGAGCAACCCTTGTTGATGGAGTGATTTTTGTGATATCGATATTCTTATCAATATCAACAACGTATTTTCCTTCAGGATGAACCTGGAGAAGAAATAACAATACAACAGATAAGCACAATTGAAACAGGCACTCCATAGATGAACATCATGAATTGCAGAATAAGAAAAAAAATGATTTATCTCAAGGTACAAACTAAATAGGGATAAATGATCACATACCTTGACTAGAACTTTGTTTTTACCCATAACTTTCACAACCTCACCAACATAGGATCCAGGCTCCTGAAGCAGCTGCAGTTCCTCTCTAAGCATTCTCACTGTACAATATGCAAACATAATCAGTACTTACACTAGAAATAGACTAAAATAATGAATGCACCAAAAAGAAAGATAACATTCTCCTAAAATACATCTTCTTCCCTAAAAATTAAATCCCCATATATGCATATGTTTCCAAATTAAATAAACGGAAGGCCAATAACAAAATCTCGTGATTTTTGTATTAGATGCTCTATCCAAGTAAAATTTGAAATTATGTTAAAATAAACACCCCCACCACCCCTTTTCCAATTAAAAGAATACTCGACAGGAAAAATTGGAAATAAAAAGAGAAGATGATTACAAAGCAAAGTGCCAAGTGCCAACAATCACCAGTATGACCGCTGGCCATTCCATTCAAACCACACATCAATTCACCCTATTCACAATATGTATCGATTACTTATAGTTATGTTGTTTACTTGCAAAAGGTTGAAGCCTTCAAAATTAAACAGATATTTTGCATAATCAATTAACTTTCAGGTAAAACTCTTCTAGGTGTGTTGCATTGTAACATGTAATGAAAATTTCAATACCAAACTCAACTCAACTATTTTATCAGCCACCGCAACCCAATACTCATAGTACTCGGCAGATGTAATCACCGCCTTAACCTCTACAAATTACTAAACCAATAATCTTTTCTCTACTACTACTAACCTTTGCTCAAATATTAATATTTTCTTACAGATCATAACACGATGGTAAAAAAGAACTAGTTAATCTAAAAACCCTAGCCCCAAACTCGCAATCTCAACCAGCCCAATAATCGAATCCAATAAATCAATGTAAGAAAAATAAGATTAGGGTAAAAGGACCTCGAGAATTGAGCTCATTGCGCTGGGCTTCGAGACGGTTGAGATTGTGGGTTTTTTGGCGGAGATTGAGCTGGTGCTCGTGGATGTGTTGGATATAGTATTGGCGGAGGCCTTCCCCTTGCTTGGCTCCGTTCTTGGCAGCGCACATCTCTTCGGCGGCAGACGCCGGTTGCTTCCTCTCGATACCCACCGTCGCCATTGAGTTCTGATGTTGGGTTCTTGCTTTTGGCTACTACAATCGTATTCAACTACGTTTATCAACGAGGGTTTTCTTTGACAACAAGTTTTGATTTGAATTTCCAAGAAAATTTGAAGCTTTTGCTGCGGTGTTTACGTGTATAATTAAGATCAACTACTTGCAACTTTGTTACTGTTTATATTTTTGTCACCCAAATTTAGAATTTTTCCAATTTAATCGAGTTGATTTTTTAATTAATTCATAAACAGCGTTGAGAATGGAGCAAATTAAGTTGAGAGGATCGCGCCTCCATAATAAGTATCTGAAGTATCTGATAAGATTAATATCAAAACATCTACCATGCTGGAACATACACCTTACAAACAAAGGAGCAAATTTTTCTTTGAAATCACGTGTATATCCTCTTTAACATTAGAGTACTTCATTTGAAATCATTAATTAATATAATACACAAATTGATATACTTTTTTTAATATGAAGGGTGACACAAATGTAACATTTCCCATAATTGAGTGATCCAAATGTAGCCTTTAATAATTGGGTGACCCAAATGTAACATTACCCATAATTAAGTGACCTAAATATAACTTTTAATAATTGAGTGACCCAAATGTAACATTACCCATAGTTGAGTGACCTTCGTTGTAGTTTACCCTTTATTTTTTTATTTAATTGCAAAATCATTATTGAGACGTGGGAAAATTCTGTCGCGGTCCCTCTTACCGGTATTACCGAATCAAAGACGCTGATTTTCCCCACAAGTATTCATTTCGACCTCTGTTTCTCAAAGATCTCTCCTTTTCATCTTCAATGCCGGTGACCACTCTGTTTCCATTCTATCTCTTTTAATTTCGTAATTATGCTTTTAAATTTGCTTTTTCTTTGCTTCTTACGATAGATTATATAAGAATCTCAAGCACCCACATCCCAATTTCTTCCCTTTATGATCCCCATTAACGCATCTGCCATTGTCAATCTTGTTTATGATCTTCAGGGTTTAAAAAAAAAAGCAACTTTGGGTGTTTGTTAAAAATCAAAATCAGAAAAAACAAAAATGGCAGCCATTAGATTTGATTCCTCTAAACAATACTACGCTACAAGCAGCTTGGTAGTCGGCTATGCACTTTGTTCAAGCTTGCTCGCTGTTATAAACAAAATTGCAATAACCAGATTCAATTACCCAGCCTTATTAACTGCATTACAATACTTTACTTCTGTTTTAGGGGTCTGGGTTTTGGCCAAGTTTGGTTTTTTACATCTCGATCCTTTCGAATTCGATATAGCCAACAAGTTCTTGCCTGCTGCTCTTGTTTTTTACCTTGCAATATTCACAAACACCAACCTTTTGCGCCATGCCAATGTGGATACTTTCATAGTGTTTAGATCCTTGACTCCCCTTTTAGTTGCCTTAGCTGATACAATCTTTAGGAGGCAACCCTGCCCTTCCAAGAGTACATTTGTGTCTCTTTTGGTCATTTTGGGTGGGGCTGTAGGATATGTAGCTACTGATTCAGCTTTTACTTTAACTGCATATTCATGGGCGTTTGCATATTTGGCCACCATTACCACAGAAATGGTTTATATCAAGCATATGGTGATGAATCTTGGGTTGAACACTTGGGGCTTTGTGTTGTACAATAACTTGTTGTCCTTGATGATGGCACCTGTATTTTGGGTTTTGACAGGAGAATACAGTGATGTGTTTGCAGCTTTGAGAGCCAACGGTGGGGATTGGTTCGAACCTGCGGCGTTTACCGCCGTATCGTTGTCGTGTTTGTTCGGTTTGCTCATTAGTTTCTTCGGATTCGCAGCTAGGAAGGCGGTCTCCGCCACTGCATTTACCGTGACGGGTGTGGTTAATAAGTTCCTTACAGTCATGATCAATGTATCAATCTGGGATAAACATGCTACCCCTTTCGGTTTGGTTTGCCTCCTCTTCACACTGTTGGGAGGGGTTCTTTATCAGCAGTCAGTTACCGGACATCCACCTCGCAATTCAACAGCATCGAGGCAGACCGGTGACGCGAACGATAACGCTGATCACGAAGACAATCAAGGTAAGGGTATGGCTGGTAAACCTGCTTCTGTTTGAGACACATAGAAGAAGAATGTTGGAACTTTAGGATCTATAATAGTCCTAAATTTGAAAGTGGCTTTAGAATTTTGGTGATTTGCCAATCATTAACAATATTGTGGCATTTTTGTTGCTTTATCTTGTACTAGTAGTTTGCAAAGTTTCTGCATATATGAGCTTTGGTTCATCAAAGCTGAGGATTATGCATTATCTTGGTTTCTTTCTATATTGGTTCAATCAATTCCATTGTTTCGTTTGGCATAATTTACATCAAATGTGATTATAAAAATGGGTAAATTACAACAGAGTTCACTTAATTATGAGTAAGATTACATTTGGGTCATTCAATTATTAAAAGTTATATTTGGGTCACTTGATTATGGGTAAGGTTACTTTTGGGTCACCCAATTATTAAAGGTTACATTTAGGTCACAGGTAAAGTTACGTTTGGGTCACCCTTCATATTTAAAAAAGTACATTAATTTAGTCATTTTTCTTCCAAATAACTTGTATATCATCGTTAACATTAGAGAACTTCATATGAAATCATTAATTAATCTAATACTCAAATTGATATATATATATATATATTTAAATATGAAGGGTGACCCAAATATAATCTTACCCATAATTGAGTGACCCAAATGTAACCTTTAATAATTGGGTGACCCAAATGTAACATTATTCATAATTAAGTGACCTAAATGTAACTTTTAACAATAGGATGACCCAAATGTAATCTTACCCATAATAAAATGACCTCCGTTATAGTTTACCCTATAAAAATATAGTTTTTCGATGTATTTAATCGAATATATACTCACTTTCGTACTCGTATCATCGATCGACTCGGATTTTAGGATAAATTATCAAATATAAATATGCATTATATCTTCCATTCTCATGTTGGTTAAATTAAAGATCATAAAGGTAATCGTAAATAGGGTAAAATTTAGGCGACCTGTGTGAATAAATTATCCTGTTGTTGTATATGAAGAATCCAATGCACTAGGAGCCTTTTCGGCTATTTGTAGAAGTATTAGTATCATTTCGTTTTGAAGAAAAAAAAAGAAGTTTTAAATTTGAAATAAAAACATATATAAATATTAGAATTTAAAATTAAATTCGTAAATTACATTTTTCATACATATTCGTAAAATACATATGTATAATACTTTAATACATAAACATGCCTATTTAAATTCTATACTATAAAATCTAAATTTTTAATCTAAAATCCTAAACTATTATCATTAAACACTAAATCTTACTAACATTTAACCTTAAATTTAAAACTTTGACACTCTTAAACTTTCATTAATCCTTAAATTAAATTAAACTCAATCTAAAAAAATGTTTTTTCTGTTGCTAGTACGTGAATATTTTCTCCATTTAATTATTTGATACACTGGCGGTGGAAATTAAAAGTTTCTGTAAGCCCCTTAATTTTAGGGTTTAGAGACTTTGTTTAGTGTGTATGGTTTATGGGTTTAGTTGTATCAGTTTTGAATTTAGGGGTAGTGGTTGAAATTTATAATTTGGGGTGAGATTAAAATTTAAATCCTCACTATATTACCATAAAAATTAAACCTTTAACCTTTAATCCCTAATTCTAACCAGTACTCCTAAACTCCTAAACCTACCCTCAAACACAAACTAAGGCGCTCGTGGGAGGAATCAGAGGGTATATGATAATAATCCTTAATTTATAGATTAAAACTTAAATCTCACTATATTACAATAAAAACTAAACTTTAAACCCTAATTTTTCATTTGGCGCCATTTGTAAAACTAAGAAAAGGTGCATGCTAACGAAACCAAGCACTGAACTTGTCAACAGACAACTAAAAGACAGCAGCAGCAAGTTGATGACTTTACAACGGGCAACCATTGGGTTAAATCCCATTTCTTTTTTAATGCTGATGTGGTTCCTCGGTTTACAGAAAAGTATTAAAAAAAAACCCCTTCAATTTCAACTGATAAAATCAAGCAACCCCTTTAAAAACCCACTCTTGCATTGTTTATAGGCTATAGCTTCTTATTTGGTCTTTGATGATGGCGGCTTTGTCTAGATTTGTAGCCGGACATAACTATTTGCACACATTTGATTTTGTAACATGTAGAAGACCATTGTGTTTGTTACCTGGCAGAAGGGTACAGTCAGTTCAGCTGGGTAAATTTGATGATTCCTTCATGGTTTGACTTTAGTTTGATTGTTTATCTATTGGTTTTGTTTCTGATCTTTGTTGTTTTTCTTTGAATATGAATTTTCAGATGTTAGAGCTGGAATTTCTTTGTATGGAAATGGTTGGGAAATGCAAAGCAAGTTGAATACTCCCTTTCCTGCTCTTTTATCCCCTTCCTCCATTATTGCAGCTTCAAGGTAGTTTCTTGAGCACAAGGTGTTTGATTAAATGCAATTTCTTTCTTTTAGAATCTCGAGAGTGCTTTTTTCACTGTCAAAATCATTGCTTGACCATGCCAAAGAAGCAAAGCTAGCTGATTTGATAATCATAGAGTTGTCTGTTTAAAGAAAAATGTCTAGACCTTCCATAAATCCACTGTCAAATTCATTGCTTGACCATACCAATGATGTTAATCGGACTCGGGGGTGAGTGTCACATATAAGAATGTGCTCAACATGAGTTTACTGAATTTTTTTAGAAGATTCTAAGCAAATTAGGACTTTGGTACTTGTTGAACCCATTTTAGCTCCAATATATGGATTTGGTTGCTAATGTGAGGCATTCTTATGTTTGTTTGATTGTATACAATCGCTTTTGTTCATCTTTTTAAATACTTAAGAATGATGTTATCTCTCTATCTAGGAACTCCAAAGTTAAGTGCAAGGCTGCTGCTACTGTACCCGGAGATAGTCCGACACCGGCTGGGATGAACCAGTACGAGAAAATAGTTGAAACTTTGACTACTCTTTTCCCAGTGTGGGTGGGTGTTATATTTTCTTAATGTATTTGATAAAACACTGAATTTTGTCTTGAATTTTACATTATAACTATAATTTAATGAACAGGTTATCTTGGGAACTATTGTTGGCATCTACAAGCCAGATGCGGTAAAGTTTAGTCCTCTGCAGTGCTTTTAGTGAATGATGATTCAAATGTTGCTTTGCTACTTAACCATTTATTCCCTCCTAAAGGTAACATGGTTAGGGCCAGATCTTTTCACCCTTGGCCTAGGTTTCCTCATGCTTTCAATGGGATTGACATTAACCTTTGAGGATTTCAGACGCTGTCTACGGAATCCATGGACTGTAAGCCAAAATATTCACATATGAGTTAGTAGATTGCTGATATGACCTGTTTTAGTGTTTGTTAAGGGTATTGATTTTCAATTTTGCAGGTAGGTATAGGTTTTCTTGCTCAATACCTAATCAAGCCTATTCTAGGATTTACTATTGCAAAGGTAATTCAAAATTTGTTTTTGCCTCGATACTTATAACTGGTTGAGTTATACTCTATGTTGCTCCAACTCCTTATTTTTCTTGAAGTACCTATGTCCGACACAATTTTGAACATGGTTTTGGAGAGTATATCCCTCCAAGGACCCTCCAACACATGAAAAAGCTTAGAAAATTTGAAGATACACGTATCAAACACACACTTGTATCCGGCACTCAAACTAGGAGTCCAACTAACATAGATTATACTTACTGTGGAGATAACTTCTTCTCCATAGCAAGAAGACATGCCATTTTACTCCAAACAACGCTGTCTGTTGTGTTATTTGATTTAAGATATAGAATACGTGGTTAAAACTTTTGTGCTATTAAGGGAATGGGAAATTTCCTATTAAAGAGGTTGGTTGAAGACTGCAGATAAGATATAATGCTGTCCAAATTTAGCTTTTGTAATTAAAGTCACTCTAATTTAGATTGCATTATATATACATATATAAATAATGTCATTTATCAGCATTACGGTGCTTCCTAGTAAGCTGGTATGGATAAGTGAATGCTGAACAACATCTAATGTGATTTTCAGGCACTTAAACTTTCTGCTCCACTTGCAACTGGTATTATTTTGGTGTCCTGCTGCCCTGGTGGTCAAGCATCAAATGTTGCAACCTATATATCTAAAGGGAATGTGGCACTTTCTGTTCTCATGACAACGTAAGCTCAAACTGCGTCCATGCATTATGCTTTTATCTGACATGTAGTCTTTGATATTGTACTTACCTAAGGCATGGAATAATAAACCGGACCGGTTGTACCAGGAAACGGTGGCTTGTCTAGTTGGTGACTGTATAAGATTTGGGTAGTAGTCAAACCTGTTCAACCAGTAAAAAATAGGTTATATATATACTTTGTTTTCAAAAATACATTTGTAGTTAATGAGATTTGAACATTTCATTGCAATGCATTTTTTGGTTAATTATCAACTATATTTAATCTTTTTCTTTACATTAAATTGATTTTTGGATATATCTGAAACTTGAAATTAAACAACAAGCTTCAAGTTCCCCAATTTCCCATGGGATATTTGCAGGTGTTCAACTATTGGAGCTATAGTTATGACACCACTCCTTACAAAGCTACTTGCTGGTCAGCTTGTTCCCGTGAATGCCGCGGTACGTTTAATAGACAATTAGCCAATACATGAAGCATGAGACAACTGACATTGTGGAAGTCAAAATAGATCAATATCTCTTTTTTTTCCTGACATCAGATTCATACCTCATCTGTTCTTGGCTTAGGTTGTGTTTCTAAATTTACAAGGTTAACCATAAGCTGGAGGAGGCCAGTCTATATGAAAACCTTTCAATAACTATCCTTTCAGTGTAATTCGATCCCTTATCAAATATCATGGAAAGACCACGAGCGTAGTGCGGTTACTAACATAAATGATAATGGGACCGGCCTCTTTGCTTCTTTTTTCTCCTAATTTTTGTACTTGTTCATCTGCCAAAATATTAGAAATTTACTTTATAGTGATGATAAAGATCTCAAAGTGTCATTTATAACCTTTTCATTTATGGTAATTCCACTAATGGAAGGACATTCCTTCCCAAAAATCTTTTTGCAGGGTCTTGCAATGAGCACTTTTCAGGTTGTCTTAGTACCAACAGTTATTGGAGGTATCAAAGGAATACAGTTAGCACTTACAATTATCACGAAATCTTACGAATCTTGACACACAATCATATGATTCTAATGTCTTTCTTTGTGGCAGTCTTGTCCAATGAATTCTTTCCGAAATTCACTTCGAAAATCATCTCAGTGACTCCATTAATCGGAGTTATTCTCACTACCCTGCTTTGTGCAAGCCCTGTAAGTTCTTAAGATACACTTTAATGAAGTACACTTACAGTATGTTAGTAACTTCAACATTCACTTTCTGTGCTTGTATGGAAACTTCTTTCCATATATAAAGGACTAACATTTATGTCCCTTTTTAATACTAAGATTGGCCTAGTGTCAGAAGTGTTGAAAGCCCAAGGAGCTCAGCTAATATTGCCTGTTGCTCTCCTACATGCTGCTGCTTTTGCACTTGGTTATTGGGTTTCTAAGTTATCGTTCGGCGAATCAACTTCTCGTACCATCTCCATTGAATGCGGAATGCAGGTACCACATTTCTTCATTACATATATTAAGGCATCATCACATTTCTTGAAACCTTTTGAGCAATCACCTAAAACATGTCCGGACTGATGTTTGTCTTTTCATGAATAATGCATCATATTCGTTCTCGGAGTAGCATATTTTGTTTTACCCTGTGTTATCCAGACTCGGAACGAGTATCAGAATATGCATCAAAGACATGTATGATATTTTTTTATATACTTAGAGGATCATATCAAAATACGCATCGAACATAAACGTTGAATATCGCTGGTACTTTGCGGGAATTAAAGAATCCGGATAAAGCAGAAGTTTTATCTGGAGTTTATTATTGATGGCTGTATTCTGGTTTATTCATGCACAGAGCTCTGCACTTGGTTTCTTGCTTGCCAAGAGACATTTTACCAATCCCCTTGTAATGGTTCCTTCTGCAGTTAGTGTTGTTTTCATGGCGGTAAGTATATGACAATTTTTGCACTCTGATATCTATGAGTTTGGTTTTTTTTTTCCTTTTTCTTTTCATTACAACAATCCTTACATTATACCATTTTCTTGCACTTTCCATTGAGGTTGTCTTAATTTGATGCAGCTTGGTGGGAGTGGTCTAGCTGTTTTCTGGAGGAACCAACCAATTCCTTTGGATGACAAGGATGATTTCAAGGAATGACAAGATTTCCTCTATTTTTCTTTTGGGAAAACTACACCGGTGGTCCCCAAACTATTACCGTTTTTCTATTTTGGTCCTTAAACTATGTTTTTCGACAAAATTGTCCCTTTTGTTACATAATTCTCCTGTTTTGGTCCCCGACATTAAATAGCTAACAATTTTGCTGACATGTCATTTTTTAAATATTTTTTAATCATTTATCTCTCCTCTTAAAAAATGTCACGTCAGCAAAACCGTTAGCTATTTAACGTCGAGGGACCAAAACAGAAAAACTATGTAACAGAAAAGACGATTTTGCCGAAAAACATAGTTTGGGGACCAAAATAAGAAAATGATAATAGTTTGAGAACCACCGATGTAGTTTTCCCTTTCCTTTTTTTCCCGCTCAAAAGTGAGATCATAGACTTTAGGATTCAAGTCATGAACTAGTTGGATTCATATATCTTTGATTTTATCAAATTACATCATTAAAATTTTTTAATAAATTAAGGGTCAAACTCTATCATTATTCCCTATATATATATGTTTTATTTTTCTTTCTAATGTAAGATTAAGCATACTTCAAATGTCATAGAGTAATAATATGGACAGAAAAAACAGCCCATAATCGATACATACGATGTCGATGCATGTACTTCTTGCAACTTATGTTGCTTCGAGTATACGCATTCGACTTACGTCTGACAAGTACACAGATATATCTCTCCAAATACCACATATTTGGAAGAACAAAGAATTAAACATACCCGTATTGGATACGTACATACTCGTACCCAAATCCGAGTAACAGAGCTTCCAAACCTTTCAACTCTGTGCCTATAAAACCCTTTTTCTTCACAAACCTGGCCAAATTCAAGAAGAAACATCCATGGATGCAATCAAAGCAGCTATAAATGTTACATGCATATTTCTTTTTCTTTTCAGGACAGTTACTCCAGTGATTAGCAGGCAACAGGGCATGCGGTTGGTTTTACAGGAGGATCGATGTTAGCAGCTGCAGATTTGACACCAGCAGCGGTTTCGAGACGTTCCCATGTTAGTTTCCTTTTCTCGGTTGCCTCGTTTAACTGGGAGTTCTCTTCCTCCAACTTACGCTCACAGGCAAGCAGGAGCTCCTCGTCCATCTCAAACATCATCTTTCTTGTGTTTTTTGTCAGGTTAAGCACCGTTTGATTCCAATGATTCTGGGAATTCCGCTCAAGGGCCGGAAAGATGAGAGGAAAAATCACCTGACGGTTATGCCTGATAAGATTAAGGACGCGTTCATTGTTCCATAGCATGTGGGCTCGTTCCGCCACCTGAAATACATATTCAGACATGAGAATAGGAATATGACAGCCAAAGAACCTTTCAAGCACATGAAGAAAACTTCAAAATTTAAAAATACTTGTATCGAACACTCACACACCCAAGTCCGAATAACATGGTAAAACACCATTTAATTAGTTTGTCTAGTTAATGAACATTCTTCATTGAGTGTGTAGGAGAATAATCCATACACTAATAGAAATGCTAACACCAACTAAATGAAGCCGGGTTTTGCGATTAAAATTGTACTAACATACATTTCGCTATATGGGACCATGTACGTAAAATCGAACCCCACTTGTTCTCAATCTCTTTCCAATAGCGTGCGGCCAATAAAAGATACATATATGAAGTGAACTCCGAGGAAATTCTCGTTAGCAGGATGATCACCATATAAATCAGATTGAAAAAAACAATCTACATTGTCAAAAGATGCATTTTAGCACAAACTATA
Organism: Hibiscus tridactylites; assembly: GCA_958450335.1. Classification (NCBI taxonomy): domain Eukaryota; kingdom Viridiplantae; phylum Streptophyta; class Magnoliopsida; order Malvales; family Malvaceae; genus Hibiscus; species Hibiscus tridactylites. Next base: position 74,620,240 of record OY288286.1, on the reverse strand, counting down.
CGAAATTCACCTAATTCGTCAATTTGAAGATCTTTCGTTAGGAAAAATCATACATGACAGGAGGTTATCAATCAACAAAAAACAAAACCGAGAAAAATTCTCTATGATGTAAACATTTATCATCGTAATTTGAAGAGGAAAATTACCTGGTAATGGAAGCTGTTTAAGCAGCAGGCAATGCGTCGGAACAGTGGAACCATGATCTTTTGGAAGTCAACCATGCTAGTCATCTCCAAAATCTCTTCTAATTCACTTATAAACATCAATTCCTTTTGGCTATTCGTAATTGGCCAGTACTTTAACAGTCCCGTAATCACGCTATTAGCTAACTTCGGATCCTTGTCCACGAACTGTACAACACAGTATGTTAATTGCTGATGATAAGCACCCACTGATTTCGGTTTGTGTAGAGGAATAAGGGCTCGGCATAGAAACATCTTGTGCTCTTCCTTCAACGGTAAAGCAAATCCGCTAATAATACTTCCGAAAATCTCCAAGAGCTCAGCAATACCATTATGCCTTTCGGTTTCATAAACAAAACTATAGACGATATTGCTAACCGTTTTTCGTACAAAGGGCCTATGCACCGTGAATTTCCCATAAATCCCATGCAGAATTGTTTTCAAACAGTCTCTTTCTCGGGGGTCCTCCGACTCAAATAGGTCAAGTAATCTCAAAATAAAAGAATGATCCAAGTACTTTTTTGCCACCTTCACATCAAGAGAATTATAACCGATAAACCGAAGAAGTAGATCGTATACAAGTTGCAGACTGGACCAGCCAGGATCAAACATCGGCTCTTCATCATCCACTTCACCAGTAGCGGTATTAGAGCGATATTTAGGTGGAAAAACTCTAAACAGGTTAATGGCACACATTTTACACATTGCAGCAATTGCTGGTTCATTGAACTTTGCGGACCCTGAAGAAACAAAATCGACAAGCTCTACCAATGTTTGGCGTTTAAGATCTTGCTCAGCAGTAGTTTTATCCGGATCGCTGGAACTGCTAACCTCACAGCAGAGGTTCAATTTACTGATAAACAGGTTCGGTCTCTGTGGATTTGAAACATCGTTGAAAGCCAGATTTGGCTCAACTGCCTCCGATCCAGCCATAATGCTAGCAGGAAAAACAGCAGAGGACACCCGTTTAACAACACGTAGTCTGCTTGAAATTTTATTCCCGAAATTTGTACACTGAACTCCATCATCCGAGTTAGAAGCACGGTCACCAGAATCAGTCCCAGCTGAATCAAATGAGTCAGATCTTTGCGACTTTCGTGGTAGTTTTCTTAGAAATTGTTTGAGCATGATTCCAATATGTTAACTTCCACCAACACAAACTTCCTGAATTAGATTACAACAGTTATGAACTTACAGTGATTCGATCAATAATACAACATTACAAATTCGTAAACGAAAAAAAGGACAGGCATCGATATACTAGGGAAAGAAAAAAAGATCAAGAACACTGAGAATGCATACAGTAATGCTAATTTAGCAAATAATGGATTCACTTGCAATATTTTCAACCATGCTAAAATCTTAACAGGACTTATTTTGCTTGACAAATACATTCATGGGATCAAATTGAAAAACCAACATTCAATGCAGCAAGCAAATAACAAATTGGGGAAATCTAAAAATTGCCATGATTATTAAAAGTTAACAACTACCAGGTACTAGAAAATTAAGCTTTCAACCCTAAAACTGATGAAAAAATGGCAAAACAAATCAAGCTAAAGCACTCACTCTGATACTATCAAACCTGAAAAGCAAGCTCTCCACAAACAAAGGCATCAGCTTTAGAAAGAAACAAGGGGCTAATAGCAGCAAAAGATTGAATTTTGTTTCATAGGAAATCTCATATAAACTCCAGATCTGATAAAATACAGTGAAAAGGAGAGCAAATCAACAAAGATCTAGCACCAAATCACAAATTTAAACAAACCCAGATCTCATTTAGCAAAAAAACACAAGGAAAGCTACTTTTCAACTAACAAAACTCTGAGCTACCACAAGGAAGAAAGAACCAGCACAGAAGTGAAAAATGTCATTTTCAAGCTTATAAATTTAGGCAAATATCTCCAACCAAAAGGACCAGCAGATAAACCAATCATGCAATTAAGCCAAGAATAAAGCCATAAGAGATGGGGTGGAAAGAAACCTGTGTTTGTTGAGCTGTAAAAAGGGTTTTTAAACAGAGAAGAAAATGGTCTCAAAAAAGGTTTAGACTTTAAACAAAAGGAACAACATTTAGATTTCTCATGAGGTTTTCAGGGTTAGGGAAGAAATGGGGTTGGAGTTTTGAGTTTGAAAGTGATGAAATGGTGTTGGATCTCCATGAAAGATCGACAGTCTGAGTTCCTTGATTGAAGAGAATGACCAGTGTGGCATTTTCCCAGAAGGACATATGTTAAATTTCCATCCTTTTTTTTTAATTTTTTTCTTCAATAATTACCATTATAGTAATAGTAATAATAATTAATAATGATTAATGATTAAGTTGGGGACCTGTTGTTTAGTAATTAGTAGCACAATTATAGTCACCCCTTTGAGTATTTGTGAACGAAATCATGGTTAAGAGAATCTTTAGGTTATACTAAGAAGTTTTGTTCATATAAATGAATTCTATCTTCTAGGAAAAAAATATATCTTCATTAATTTTAACATTAAATTTATTCTTTTAATCAGACGTAGAACTTTATGTTAAGAGGCGTCAAACTTATAAAATTTTAAGAATGGCAAAAATAAATAAAAAATTTCTAAAAAAATCTAAATTATATAAAAATTTCAAATATTTAGGAGGGCGATCGCTCCCTCCATCGCTCTTTCTAATAATATAATTCATAGGCTCTCTTCCTTCCCTCCCCTCTAGGATTAGGATTAGATTTAGTTTTTGTAAAAAAAAATCAGAATTTTTTTTTGAATATACTAATATAATTACAAAGTAGTATCTATTTAATTTTCTTAGCCTTTAAATAAAGCACATACGTCATGCACACATAGTGTCCGAATCATCTGGATGAAATACGTCGTCCTTTAGTATTAGGATCACTCGACATGTTCAATTCATAAACTTTCTTAAGTAACACCTGCAATTAATAGACTAAACACTAAGATTCATTGTTTTTATTTTAAAGGACTCATCTTAAATGTTAAACTGTCAAAGCAAACATAACCTAAAATTTAATGTTAATTCTGTGTGATTATTTGAGTTCATTAAATAAATTTAGAATAAAAAAGAGAAAAATTTTTACCTATAAATTAATCCAAGTGATAAGTAATTTGATATTACTTATATAAATTTCGAGTTTAAAACATAGAGTATGCAGAAAATCTAGTTAAGAGACTCGTCTAACTTTATAAACTTTACATTCACAAACTACTATATATTTCACTTAATTTTATTAAGTTTTAAAATTGTATGGTTAAACAATTATTTTTATAAAATCATCATCTTCATCTTTTTATTTGTAATTAAGTAATTCATTGTTTTAAAAAAAATCATAATTTTTACCATTATAATTGTGGTCCTTAATTAACTATTTTTTCTATTAAAAAATTATTTTTTTCCATTGAACAAATTTTCAAAAATATATTGTTTGACATAAATTGATTTATTTCACTCTTTATGCGTGTAAAAACATAATGACAATTATTTAGTTTAACTATCAATATTTTAATTCATTGATCAACTAGTTTAAATCTACTATTGTAGAGTTTCATTACCAAGGTAATCGTCTAAGTCCAATTTGTTCAATTTATTAGGCTAAGATTCAAACTCTAAATATTTCCTAATTATTATGATGTATGAAGTCCTAATTTACAAAAAAAAAAAACACATTTTAGGCTTCGTTTGGTTGTAGAAAATATTTTTTATTTTTATTTTCTGTTTTCATTTTTAAAAAATAGTTTTCATTTTTAATTTTCTAAAAATTAGAAAACATGTTTGGTTAATAAGGATGAAAAGTTATTTTCAAAAATAAAAATAGTGTGAATATGTTTGACATATAACTTTTCAAAATAGAAATGAAAAAAATAGATAATTGAAATAAAATATAGTTATAAAATATAATAATAATAATAATAGATAAATAAAATATGAAAATAAACCTAAGTTTTTAAAAAATGGTATTAGAAAGATTCAAACCCGGGGTTAAAATTTAAAAACCCGTATTTTCATATTTTCCATTTTTCTTAAAACATTTTTAATGAAAACAATGAAAACATCTTTTTTATGTTTTCAAATTTTTACTTATTTTTGTTTTCATTTTCTAAAAATCATTTTCTATTTTCACAATCAAATGTGTTTTCTTCAACGTTTTTTATTTTCTAAAAAAATGAAAATGAAAACAGATTCCATTCTCCATAACCAAACGCGCCCATATTTGAAGTATTGATAATGCATTTATTTTTGGAAGTTTGACAGTGTATTTCTTTAGTATTAATGAGTTCAGGAATTAAGGGGTATCGTTTTTCTCAAAACTTTTACATAATAGTATTTAATTTCGTAAATTTAAATATTAATTAAATAAGACTCTCGTTTCTACCTATATTTAAATTTAAATGCTTAATGATTTTTTTTCTTTATAATATTCAATATTAGCTTTTTGTCTCTGAATGAACAGAGGTATTCATTTTCTACATACTCAAATATAAATAAACATTCAAAAAAATAAACATTACATTAATATATCAAAATGTATAATGTTCAAATTTTAATTAAAAAGAAAAAGGAAAGAAATACAAACACGATTATATGCATATCATTCGTTTGATCCACAATACACAAATATACATAAAGTGGAATTCAATAAGTGTCTTAGTAAAAAAAACGGATGATGTTAATTCGAAGAGAAACAGTTTCAAATTATTTTATCTACAAGTTATAACGTAAAAGAAAAGGATAAGTTTTGAAGAAGAAAAAAAGGAAAAGGGTAAGAAGGTCAAACGAAAGATAAAAGTGGGACCATGATGTCATAAACTTTAAAGTCAACGCAAGAAATGAATCTCCGACACGCAGGTGCCAAATGCTGGAATGTCGGCGACGTGTCTCTTTTGTATTCGCCGAATGACTATCTTTTCTCCTTTCCTTTTCTTTTTTAAACGAAATCCTTTCGGTTGCCGGCGGCGGTGGAGGTTTCACCATGTAAAGTTTTGGGCCGAGGCCCAACTGATTTTTTTCTTACAAGTAATAGTATTTTAAACAAATAAATAAACTGTGGTAAATACATGGTTAAATTAGGGGGGGGGGGGGGGTCGTTTTATTTTAAAATTTTAAAAAATGGTCATTCAAAAAATTATGGGTAAACTACAATGGATGTCATTTAATTATGGGTAAGGTTATATTTGGGTCACCCAATTATTAGAAATTACATTTGTATCATTCAATTATGGGTAAGGTTATATTTGGGTCACCCTTTATATTTAAAATAGGCAAAATGACAAAAGATGCCCCCCAACATTTGCATGTTTTGTCATTTGCCCCCTATTTTTTTGTCCAAATATGTCCCAACGTTTCAATTTGGTCCAAATATACTCTCGTTGGATGAAAACTGTCAGTCAACTGATGGACAACGGTTGATGATGACTGGACTTGCCACGTGTTAAGATCTACTGATGGCACGCCATATTTTTAAAAAAAAAAATTGTTATACCCTTCTTTATGATGACACGTGGGCGACTATCATGCTAACACGTGGCTGAATTTGATGACGATACATTGCAAATATAATGCTGACGCGTAAACAGATCTTAACACGTGGCAAATTCAGTCAATATCAACTATTGACCATCAGTTTACATCCAACAATGGCATATTTAGACCCAAAAAAAGAGAATGGGGGCCAAAAGATAAAACATGCAAACGTGGAGCATCTTTTGTCATTTTGTCTTTAATATATATATATATATATATCAATATTAAATTAATTGATGATTCCAAATTAAGTAACCTAGTGTTAATGAGAGCATACAAGTAATTTAAAAGAAATAATGTCTATTAATTTACTTTTTAAACTATAAAAGACAACTAAATATAACTTTATTTACAATTGAGTGATTTTCGTTGTTTACCCAAAAAAATTATTTAGGAAAATAGTCTAAATCTACCATACAAAGGAGAATTGTCACCGGTTGTTCCGATTTCCATAGGTGGGGTGAGAGCCGTTGGTAGAAAATTTGAATCATTAATAATTTCATATACATTTTTATTTCTGCTATTAATTAAAAAAATCACAATATTTGTTGGAAAAAAATCACAATATGAGGAGGAAAATTACCAACATAAAATTCAAATCACATGTATTTTTTTTGAATAATGCGTGTCAGCTAGCCCTTTATTAAATGAAGGAAAGTAAATACAAAAGAGATAAAAAAAAACAATAAACCCCCATTTTGGTGTAAAACCGACAGATATGCCGGCAAACCCAAAAGCCACACAAGCTAAAAATGGGGGAAAACCAGAACAAAAATCAGGCAGCTAGTCCAGCAAAGCCCTTGCATGGCCTGAATTCGATGATAGTAGAAGAGATGATGACTGAGCAAGGGAGAAAAGGGTCGGTTCAAAAGTGAAGGAAGACCAGGCCCTTGAAACAACTGGGGTTCAAACCCTAAATCACGGTGGGTCAAAATACCGTCTATCCATGGCCGCTATAGCCTCAATGCTTGCCTGAGCTTCTTCCACCCATACTAATTCCGTCGTAGAGGTAAGGGGGGTCCGGGCTAATTCATGGGCTGCTTTATTACCGTCTCTCGCAACAAAAGAAAAACTAACATTCTGGAAATTCTTTGCGAGGTGTAAGGCGTTCCAAACTAAAGCACTCACCTCAGATCTGTCCTCCACCGCCGATTGAAACTTCCTCATGACGGAAAGAGCGTCTCCTTCAACCACTGCGTTTCTGAAACCCAGATCTAGGGCCAGACGAACACCATGCACCATCGCCTGTGCCTCCGCCGCGAAACTAGAAGAGGTATGGTCTAACTTTGCTGCTTTCGCTCCTAAGATAAAGCCCTCCGAATCTCTAATTAAAACCCCCACCTGTGCAGAGTTTGTGGTAGGAGAGAAACAAGCATCCACGTTGATTTTTACCATCGGTGGAGACGGGGGAGACCAGCGGACCAACGTCGAAGCATTGACCGAAGCTAAACTTGAGTTAAGAGTGCGAATATCCAAACAGTACCCTCGGACATAGGTAAGGATTTCTTCGGCCTTCATTACGATTCACTCGAAAACAAATTTGTTTCTTGCAAACCATAGGGTGTATAAAATTATAATTATTTCCTGTATTTTGTGATGCCCATTAATTTCAAACACTGCTGCAAGCCAATCTTGTAAACTGAGATCTATAGCATTTGATGGTTCTTTGATTGATAATCTATCTCATACCTGTTTAGCTAGGACACACTCACAGAGCACATGAATGATATCTTCTTGAGCTTGTAAACATCTGAAACACATTGGGTCACTAGCCACCTTTCTAACACAAAGGTTGGTTTTCGTGGGTACAAAGTTCCGAATGAACTTCCAGCATTGGATGTTTATCTTAGAGGGACAATTAGACTGCCAGATCTTGCGAAATAGGGGAGCATTCTGGGGGGGGGGGGGGGGGGGGTTGAAGACCAATGCAACAACATTCTATAACCACTACGAACCGAGTAATTACCTGAATGTTCGCCGCACCATACTTTAGAATCAGGTTGAGAGCCCATTGGCAGCGGAATGCTTAGGATCTCTAGAGCTTTTGTTGGAGAGAAAATAGACCTAACAAGATCAGTCTTCCACTTCCCTGAACTTGTGTCTATCAAGTCCGCAACCCAGTTGACTTCAGGGGAATGCCTCGAAGAGACTTTCTTTGGAATAGGTCCAGGTAGCCAATAGTCATCCCACACAGCTACCAACCGCCCACAGCCCACCTTCCATCGAATCCCTTTTTTCAGTAAGGCTCGAGCACTCCAAATGCTACGCCAAATATTAGAAGGACTAGATCCCAGTCTGGCCCTCATAAAATCCGATGATGGAAAGTATTTAGCCCGAAAAAGCCTGCTAACAAGTGAAAAGGGATTGATCACCATCCTCCACCCCTGTTTAGCCAGTAGGGCTATATTGAATTTTGCTAGATCGCGAAAGCCCAGCCCACCGAAATCTTTTAGGTTATATAAGTCAGCCCATGTACTCCAGTGAATACCCCGTTTCTCCTTAGAATTTCTCCACCAAAAACTAGCTAGGATATTCTCTAGCTCTTTGCAAAAAGTTTTTGGTAGCAAAAAGCAGCTCATGGCGTACACCGGTATTGCTTGTAGAATTGCCTTTATTAAGACCTCTTTGCCACCTTGCGATAGGAATCGAGTCGCCCAATTCGAAATTCATGCTAGTATTTTGTCCCTCAGGTCCATAAAAGCCTGTTTTTTATTTCGGCCCACTAGGATAGGAAGCCCAAGATATTTTTCCGGGCTGAAACCTTGATTGATTCCTAGTATCCGTCGCACCTCATTTTTATCATTATCAAGCGTATTTCCACTGAAAAAGACTCTAGATTTGTCGAAGTTGACTACCTGACCGGAACAACTTGCATAAATCCCAAGGATTTCTCGAATAGTGGATGCACCACTTGAGGTAGCCTCCCCAATTATTAAACTGTCATCTGCAAAGAAAAGATGACTAATGGTTGGAGCACCACGAGCAATACGAACCACAACACCACTGTCAGCCTGTCGGAGAAGGGAACTGAGGCCTTCGCTACAGACTAGAAACAAGAAAGGGCTTAATGGGTCTCCTTGTCGAAGCCCACGAGAGGGGAAAAATCTGTCTCCAACTGAACCATTCAAAACCACAGAATAAGAAACCGAAGAAATACAGTTTATAATAATAGAAACCCAGTCCGAATCAAAACCCATTTTTAACAAGAGAGTCTCTACAAAACTCCATTCGACTCTATCATAGGCCTTGCTCATATCCAGCTTTAACGCGAAAAAACTCTTTTTACCTTGACGCTTATTACGTAGGGAATGAATGATCTCAAAAGCAGCCAAAATATTATCGGAATATATATATATATATATATAATAAATCAATAAAGAATAAATAATGAGACTACTGGGTCTTTCCTATTACATACATACACATATATAAAACGAATAAATAAAACGAACAACACGGGATATATATATATATATATAATAAATCAATAAAGAATAAATAAATATGCTTCTCAGACATGTTGGTCTTTCCTATTACATACATACACATATATAAAACGAACAACACGGGATATATATTCTACACAGCAGTGTGAGTCAAAGTAATGAGACTACTGCACATCCAGCAATGGTTCACAAAACTTGGGTTCCTAGGCACTTTCGGGTGGATTTCGAACCGCATTACCGGAACTTTCGGATTTCTTAGGCCTCCACTGGGTCCTTCCTCTTACGACCTCAGCCCCGTCTTCAAGACGGAGCAAGTGCTGGCACTCGAATTCACCAAGACTCACCAAGTTCCCATCACCATGATCGGAGACAGCGGTTAGTGACTGCAGCACGGTGTCCCTCCCGCACTCCCTCCTGTACTCCAGTGTCACGGAAGATAGCTCGTGAGACTCCAAGATTGGCAATGGGGCACTCTGCAACCAGTATTTGTTCAAGCTTAAAATGCATGTAAATTTGGTGAAAATCAAGAGAAATACTAATTCCGAAATCAGATTCCGAGGGTATTGGTTCCGATGAAACACCGGCCAAACAAAGATGCAGGCGAACAATTTGTTTTCATTGATGAATGCAACTTAAAGAAATAACATTTTGCTTTTAGGTTGGAACATAAATGTTAAGGGATTGAGTGTACCTCAAGGATCCAGCCAATGTACTTTACATTATTGACATGCTGGTTCACATCCATGTCATTCCATCTGGGCTGCAAATTAGAAATAAATTTTCATAACAATGCAGCATTCGAATAGAAAATCGATTATTATTTATAACCAGCAATAGAATAGAGCAGCGGGGACTTACAGTTAAACCTTTACGAACATATTCCGCACTGCTGTCATCGAGTTTCGCTAATTTCCTGTTATCCTCGGCGACAACAGGATCGGAATTCATAAAATAAGGTTCTATTTCCCCTCGGACCTCTTCTGGTATTTTAGATAACCTTCTAGTCAGTTTGTTCATCATCACCCAGATACTGCAGATCACCAAAAACAAAACAGAGATGAAAATACCATTCAACAATGTACAAGCACATAGATGAAAAGAAGAATCACTCGATGTTGCCCGGGAAACCAAAATCTCAATCGCCTATTCCGACGAACAATATCATGGCATGAAGCATCAGATTATATCACGGTGATATACAATGAACATGAGACCAACGCATCATTTGTTTAAAGGTAGAACAAAAGCCTTACCTCGAAGCTCTTGTTAAAATTTCACCGGTTTTACTATCTCGGATAATCCAATCCCTTCGCATGCAATTCTTTCCCGATGCACTGACCCAAGTATCTACTTGAACAACATCACCCCTGCAAGAAAAAACACAAATAAGTCCAATGTAAGAGTTAAACTTGACCATAGCAGTTCTCGTATCATCCAAACAAGCGAAACACGTCTTATTGATATCGCATTGCGTATCCACATAACATCATGATGATACACACACATATAGTCCACAACCACACAGGTAAAGCACAAGGGGCTTATCATGAATTGCTGCAATAAGAGAAACCAGTTAGCAAGAAAGTACATCTTACCAAGTAGGATAGCGATCGACCACAACTTGCATCCGAGTGACTACCCATATTAGATTCTTCTTGCACATCTCGGGGGTTGAACCAAAACCATCTACTAGCATTCCAGCACTTCTAACATGATTAAGTGCTGTTTCCTGCCAAAACAAAAATAGATATATCAATTGAAAATTAGTCTCAGCCAAATAAATTTAGTTTCTTAACATAAACTGTTCAAACATCCTAGCCAAATAACAATAACCCGAACCTGTAAATGATTCATTACTGTCTCTATGGATGCCGTACGATCAGCACCTATCTCATAAGACCTAATCGAGAAGTTCTGTCTGAAAACAAGACCATCCTGAACAATCCTTCCTATACCAAATGGATCAATGAGCATGTCGGGTCGCTTCGGCTTCCAATCAAGCATCATCCACTGCTTCTCAGCAGCCAAGAAAACAGTTGTGATAGCAGCAAGAAGCATGCTCCAATCAGGTAACTGATTGATAAATGTCCTCGGAGGAGGGGAACTGACCTCATCCTCATTCTTGAAAACTTCTACCGGAGGTGTAACGACCTTGGTTCCATTTATTTTCGGAGGGGCTTGAGCATTTGCCTTGACTTGCAAGGTTCCAGAAGAAGATGATTTCGACGTGATACCTCCAAGGTTTATGGATCCAATTCCAAGCTTCTTCTTTTTCGAGTCGGAGGAGTCCGGGGATGAAGTGACCGGAAAGAATGCGGATGTAGCAGCAGTGGCAACCATGTTATTATAAATCAAAAAGAATTCCCTCTTTTGCAAAATACAAGCCTTCTACAAAAGCAGCTGTTGCATTCTCCAATTGTATCACATAGTAAAATATAATAAAGAATCAGAACATTTCCAAGTTAATAAATTCAGATAATCACGACAACCTCAAATTATGGCTAAAATGAAGCTTTCAAGTTTCAGATTCCATAATTAAACCAATATCCCAATTTAGTAGCAAACATAAATTTGTAAAATCAAATAACCTATTCATTTCAACAAATTTTCTACAGAGAAACTCTTATGTTAAATCTTCTAAAACGACACGGCAAGTTAACACAGCATCACTGTAAATGTGCCACAAAGAAAGCAGAATCGCTAAAAATCAGAGAAACAGCAGATCCGAACTGTAGAAAACTTCGAATAACAAAAAGGCCGAAATAGTTCAAAAAAATAAAAAGGATAGAGAAAATAATAGCAAACAAACAACGAACACATATTAGCTTCCTTCTCCGTTTCATAAGCTTACAATAAACGGCAACGGGAAAATAGACACTCTAAAAAACTTAACCATTTTGAACTTTCTTTGGTTGCTGAGAAAAGAAAAACAGTAACTCAAAGCAACATCCAGAATTTTCCACCCGTTTCTTGCCAACCAAACAGAACAACAACAACATTTCAACCAGCAAACGCAGATCAAAGCAAAACACAAGAACAATAATAACAAAAAGATAACTAAAATCTGCAATTTCATACCTCAACCAAAAAATGAATCAATCGATGAGAAATTTCATACCTGGTTTTTCTATTATTTTTGAAATTCCGTCTCAGATTTTCCAAAAACTGAATATATGTCTTTTTTTAATGAGGTTTTTAAATATAGAGAGAATAGTTTAAAGGCAGCGCCCAGCTGTTTAGTACGTGGTGGGGAAATGGCGTCCAACGACTCTATTTATAGCGTACACCCTGTCGTCTGTCTCTCCCGCCTATCACTTTTAATATTGTTTAGATTTTTCCTATTTTGTAACTCTATTTTCTCTTATTTACCCTGCTGCCCTTACCCCTGAATTTATGTGTTTTAAATTTTAACATTATTAAATTAAATTAAACCCAACTTTTGTTGTAAAAATTTAGAGGGTAAGAGCTCATCCTCTTGGCTCCTGATGGTAAATGTAGATGTTTATCATCTCTTGAAATTCGGGTTCGAGCACTAGTAATATATATTGTGTGTGTCGTCTTTGAACAGACTAAGAAAATTAAACAGGTATTTATTCTTACATCACACCAGCATATTAAAAAAATAGAAGATAAGAAAATAGAATATATAACTCGGAATGAAAGGTTTTATAGAAACAAGTAATTAAGCTAAAGTCAAATGTAATATCGTGTACCTTTTTCGGTGCTCATATTTATGTTCTCACACTAAAAATTAGGTTTAGTATTTTAAAATTTAAAGTTTAAAATTAGAATTTATGGTTAGGATTTAAGAAATTTTGGGTATGGTGTATTTTTTTAAGTGTATAGTTTAGAATTTAAATTTAAGGTTAGGGCTTGAAATTTAATATTTTTTAGTACTTTTAGTGTTGGTGAATAGAAAGGGGCACCGAAAATGGGGCAAAAGATTTTTATCCAATATAATATAACTTGTGATTGTGGCACAAAAAGCATCTACCTCTTTTTTGTGTCCTATTCTATGTCCCGTCAAATTAAATTTTAAATTTTAAACCCATAAAATATACATATTACCCCAAATTTCTTAAACTCTAACCATAAATTTTAACCTTTCATTAATTTTTAAGCTTCAAAATTTTGGTGTTTATATACACACCTCTTCGAATTATGATCAAAATTTTAAATTTGTCTTTTAAGCTTCGGATTATGATCAAGACTTTAAATTGGGTACATAACGTTAGTTTGGATATTTCATTAAACATATATTTAAAGATATAAACAAACGACGTTGGTTCAAGTGGTAAGTAATTTGATATCACTTAAGCATGTATTGAGTTCGAGATATTGTATATACAGATTTTATTTAGGAGACTCATGTTTAATTTTTGAGTCACATATATTAAATATACTCAAACGCAGGGACAGCCAAGATTTACGAGTAGGTGGACAAATTCATATTTTATTTTTTTGGAAAAACGTATAAAAATCAAAATATTTAAATTTCAATGATCAAATTAATATTCGAATCATAGTTTAGAGTCATATTGGTAGAATTAACCCCCTTTTCCATGACATGGATGAAATTTTGACACATAGGCCATTAGGAGGAGGTTAGGTAAGCAAAATTTTAACCAAAAATGGACTTTTGTTTCTCTTTCTTATTATTTTATTAATTAAATGGATTTGGCTATTGTATGTCAAATTTGACTAAAAATATGTTTTTTAATTAAGAAAAACAATACCTTGGCGAAGGGGTTTGACAAATCGAGGTCAAATTCTTAGGTCCACGTTCTTGGTTTTTTTTTTTAATATGCTGGTGCGATGCAAGGATAACATCTGTTCAACTTTTTTAGTCTTTTCAAAGACGTCACACACAGCATGGCATAACTAGTGCTCGAACCCGGGTCCCAAGGAATAATAAACATCTACCTTTGCCACCAGAACATAAGGGGATGAGCCACAGTCTTGGTTTTTTTATTACACTCTAATTACTTCGCCGAAACAACCATTTTTGGAAATTCATTTCGAATCCCTTCATTTTGTTTTTAATATTTTATTATTACATTTAATATAATGATAATTTTTTTTAAAACTGGATTATATTCAATGATGAAAGAATTACAAATGAATCACACCGTAAACAATAAAAGTTCAGTGCAAAATAAAAAATGCAGAAAAATCTAACGGTGTGAAAGACATTAAAAAAATAAATCTAACACTTCTGAAATAAAATCCAAAAAGCTATTACTTTGCCTTGGGTGCTCTTTGAAGACGGCATAATTCTATTGCTACTCGTTCTTGGCATATCGGCACATCCACAAAAAAGAAATTATAACATGAAGTGACCGGCCTTCCTTCGGTAACAAAAAAGTTCGATGATACTCGTCACCTGAACTCTAAACTACCAAAAGATAGACTGAAACTGCCATAAAAGTAGACAAAGAAATTGCCATAATGGCAGATGAAAGAACTGCCAAAGAAGCAGATATGGTAGAAACCTGACAAAGTAAAACAAAAAACAAAAAAAAAACATAAAACTAGAAAATTCATCGACAACGATGAATATTATTTATATACATAACCTGACAAAAATGAACTTTAAAACTTAAAAAATTTGTAACCGCCTCAGGAAAAAAAGAAAGAAATGGAGAAGAGGGAAACTTTTTTATATAAAGATAAATTAAATTAAACTAAATAATGTAAAGATGTATTATAAAGAAAACATTTTATATTATATTTTTCTTTTAAATAGTTAAAGTTTTGAAAGAAATGTGATCTGGACCTCACATGGGCTTTTCACTTGACCACGTCATTGGGTCATTCATTTGCTATAACTAGCTGCCAACATTGGACGATATTAAATTTTGGTCCATGAGACAGCTACACGTATTCATAACTCTATCAAGAGTTATCCGCATCACAAATGATTAATTTTAACACCACCGCATTCAATAAGAAGGGTCAAATGTTGGTGGACAAGTTAAAACCTTCACCTAGGATCAGATTTTCATGAAACATTTGGTCCAAGGTTCTCTAATCTCAAGTTCAAGTCCCCTGTTTTTTCCAGACCCAACATTAATGGTGGCTAATACCTCCTATCTCGCTCTTCATTTTCCGTTGCAGACATCATTCCCATCCCAATCGACAAGACTCTCATCAGACAACAACGACTCTACCTTCAGATGAAGCCCCCTTTAAGGGCCTGTTTTTGGTGGAAAAGCTAGTTTAAAAATAAAATTACTTTTTTACCCCTTATTATTTAATTATAATTTATTGTTAAAATAATGATAATGCATACATAATTGTAAAATAATATATATTTTATAATATTTATATTGAAAATAAAATTGTTTTATTTATACTTTATTTTATATTTATCATTAATGTGTAATTAGTATGCCCGTATATAATCTAGAATGTAGTTTATATTTTCAAATTAAATTTTATAAAAAATAATTTTTTGACATCAATGACAAACACTAACCAACTTTTCAAAACTACATTTCAACAGCTAGTTTGAAAATCACTTTTTTCACCGCACTTTTTAAAAGCAACCACAAACTAAGCCTAAGATTATGGAATTGTGTTCATAATCTGTTGCAAGAAAAAACGAGAAGAATTCTTTCCTTTACGTCTTCTTTTCTTGTGTTTAAGATGATCCTGAGTGTAGGATTCATCAATGAGCTTGTTATTGTAACCCTTAAGCCTTTAGGTTGTGTGGTTTCTGCCGACATCATCTTTGTTTACGGCTGTTGGTTCAGTCGCACAGGAATTCAGTATCCCATACCTGCGGTTGCATGATTATGCATATTGTCTTGCTTGATTATGTTTTGTTATGGTCGCCAAATTACCTTTACCCTCTATAATGAATTTGTCTTTGATAAAAAATAATATTGTATTCAATTTTTTTAAAAGTCAAAATGAGTTATCTATGTTCTTATTTAAATTTAATGATAAGTATTTAATATTATAAATTTAATTGCTGAGATAAATAAATCAAACCATAACGAACAAGACACTATACATACCATTTTGTTTAGAAATTGTTTAGGGTTTAGGGAATGAAAAACGAAAAATCAAGTAAACAAGCTATACAAACCAGTTTGTTCACAATGAATTTCCAGAAATATTATTCTTGAATTTTTTTCCTAACAATGTGAACTCAGGCAAAATATTTTCAACAATATTATATTGTTGTTCAAATTAGAAGTCGGATTAAAAACACCCCAACTTCAAATATTAATTTGAACAAAAGTACTAGAAAATACAAGCTACTGTCAAAGGCGAGATAATCTTTTGGTTTCGGATTCGAACAGTAAATAACAATAAATTGAAAAATAAACTAAGATGAACCACAGCATTAGGAAAAATTCAGGAACCATATTACTGAATATTCACCATTTGTTCACACATAAAAATTTCAAATTAATCAACTTAGTTATACAAATGATTCATCTTGAGCATACACCCATACTATTTAATTTCAAATTAATTAAAGTTTTATAACCATATAAAATATACATATATATTTCATCACAAACAAAATACAAACATACTATATTTTGGAAAAAAATCAAATAAAATTAGATTTATAAAATTATACTACAAATATCAATTTTTTAACTCAATTGTTAAAAGAACAATTATTTTTAAAAGTCATATATTCGAGCACCAAAAGTTATTGCAAGATAATTAAGTCCAATAAAATAAGCTTTAATTTGAATCAAATTAAAAAGATTTTAAAACAAAGGTTCATAGTAATATAAAAGGGGTCATCAGATAGGAGCGAAAGACTAAAACAGTGTAATAATCATGGAGATTATCAGCTGAACTATGCATTTTGAAATCATCATTTGACCACTCTTTTCAAAACAACTTATTTTTCTAAAGAAAAATTAAAAAAAAAAACTAAAACTAAAACACCAAACAGCCTCAGAAGGAAGGCAGTAGAGGTATACGTAATCACTGAATGTCATAAATTACAATAATACCAATTGCTTCATCCCCGGCAACCATACAAAACTCAGTAAATCTGAAGAAAAAAAAATTCATCGGCCTCATAGAGAAGATTAGAAAATTTCAACACGAAATATTTCAGACATATGCTTGTCATTCAAAAATACTTAATCATCGGCCGATTTTGAAATAAGAAGAAGAGGACTCGGAATATGGGTGGTGATATATCAGGATGGTCGGCAAAGGCTATCGGAAACAGCCGTTTACGACGAACGAGACCTTTCTGATAGAATCGTCACAGTCCCCGTAATTATTTGCTTGGAGAATGGGAATTAACGACTGAAGAAGAGAAACCCTAGGAAAAAGAGCGCCGCTCATAGCAATTGAAGAAGAGAGGCGGGTGAGAATTGAGATGCCGTTTAGGAGAAAGAAAATGGTGCATTATATAGCGGCATGAATCATGCGAGCTAGGGTTTTGCTGGCCGCGGATTGAGAAACAAAATGCTACTTTAGTCTGTGTAGAATGTAGATAGGGTTGCAGGCCGAAAGCATTCCGAGTATTCAAATGGGCCTGGCCCAGAAAGAAAACACCAATAATTACATGTTTGTCGGATTCACTGAGGTTGAAAAATAAAATATTTTAAATTAGTTTAGTTTTAAGGTTTAAAGATACGATTTAAAAGGTAGGACTTAGAAGTTTATGTTTAGGGGTTGGAATTTAGGTATAATGTTTAAAATATAAGGTTTATATGTTTAAAATTAATTCTTTCACAATATTACATTAAAACATAAACTCTAACGTCGTAAATTATAATCCTAAATCATGAATTCTAACTATAACCCTAAACTACTAAATACTACACCCTAAATTATATCTATAAATCCTAAAAATTAAAATGCTTGTGAAAATTTTTAGGGTCCGTTTGGTTTTAGAGAATAAAGTCTATTTCCATTTTCTTGGAAAATAAGAAACAATGAATAAAACATGTTTGGTTGAAAAATTAAAAAATATTTTTTTAAAAAATTGAAAACAAAAATGAGTTAAAATTTGAAAACATAAAAAAATTAGGAAAGTGAAAAATATGAAAATAAAGGGTTTTTTAATTTTTAATATTTAACATGGGTTTAAAACCTTCTAATGCTAATTTTTTAAACTTTAGTTTATTTACGCATATTTTATTTATTATTATACTAATGTTTTTTAACAATATTTTATTTTAATTATTTTTATGCTATTTTAAAAAATTAAATATCAAACACATTTTCACTATTTTATTTTTTGAAAATAAGGGTTCATCCATCTTATCCAAGCATGTTTTAGAAAACAAAAAAATAAAAATATTTTCTGAAAATAAAAATAAAAAACAATAAAAAAACATGTTTGTTTGAAAAATTAGAAAATGAATTTTAGAAAATGAAAATGAAAGATGAGTGAAAATTTGAAAACATAAAAAACAGTTTTCATAAAAAATGTTTTAGGAAAATGAAAAATATAAAAACAACGGATTTGAATCATTCTAATACTATTTTTACATTGCAATAATTATTCTAAAATTCATTTATTTGGTAGAATTATTTTAAAATTCCAAACTCTTGCCACGTGTCCTCTATTAACCAATAAAATTAAATTGAGTGAAAATATACTCAAACTAACTCAATTACAACCCTGTTTGGTAAAGAGAGATTCGGGCAAAAATTAAAGATTTGAGGCATAATTAGAGATTCGATCAGTCAAATCCGCTAATATTGTTGTTTGGTAAATAGCGGATTGAAAGAGCTGATTTGGGTGAAATCGCTAATTTTGAAAAAACTCATAATAGGAGCTTTTTGAGATTAGAAGTTTGATATTAGAGTTGTAAATACTCTTTTACCCTTACCAGTTACCAAAAATCTCAAAATAACCTAAATTAAATATTTTCTCACCCTATTTATAAGCTAATCATATTTACTTTTTTCTTTTTATTATCACATATTTATATGTATATTTAAATTTATTTATTTATTAATTATATTATATTAAAATAATTATAGAAATTATTTGAATATGTTTAGAAAAGTTATATTAAAAATAATTTTATAGATCTAATTAATAATAATTAGATGCAAAATTTTGATAACTAATAAACTATTCAAACAATATATTATATTAAAATAATTATATAAATTATTTGAATATGTTTAGAAAAGTTATATTAAAAATAATTTTATAGATCTAATTAATAATAATTAGATACAAAAATTTGATAACTAATAAACTATTCAAACAAGTATTGAATATAAACATGTCCTTATATGTCATTTTACTTGTTAAAATAATCTAACAGCTATCAGTTAATTTTACCAAACACTTTTATACAATCAACTAATACAATCTGCTAGTCAAATCAGCTAATGCAATCAGTTATCAACTATTAGCTAATGCAATCCGCTATCCGCTAATTGTCAAACAGTGCCTATATATTTGGTTACAAATAAGTTATTTTTTCTTCTTTTAAAAATTATAATTTAATCATTTAATTAAAATTTTGTTACAAACATATCACTGATTATTAATTTTGAAACATTGTCTAGTAAAATATAGTTTTAAGGCTAAAACTTAAACATTGTATTGATTTGATCTTAATTTGAAACGATTCAATATATTTAATCATTCATATTTTAAAATTTTAACACAACTCTCTTGGCAAACCTTCCGATCACATATCACATACTTTGTTGCTGTTCATTAGCTCGATAATTGAAAGACGTGATAACTCGACAAATACAATCACTTCAATACTTGACAATTAATAGACTAGTTGAACAAACTCAGTATGACTGTAAGACTATACGCATAGCCATTTCACTAATAAAATTTTTAAATATAAATAATTAAAATCATTAAATTATTAAATAAAATCAAATTGTTAAAATGTATACTCTTTTGAACTAAAATTATTATTATACTAAAATCAAATTTGTTACACATCGTTTAATTCAATTTTAATGACATAATGCTCATTCTCTTGTGTCCTGGTGGCAAAGTTAGATGTTTATCATCCCTTGGGACCCAGGTTCGAGCACCAGTAATTTCATGTTGTGTGTGCCGTCTTTGAAAAGACTAAGAAAGTTGAACAGATACTACCCTTGTATCACACCAGCATATTCAAAAAAAAATTTAATGACATAATGACTTAATTGTATGAAAACTTTAATTTGAATAACTAAATTTAACTTTTAAAAAATGACACATGTGTAACCAAACGCATATTTGAGTGATATGTCTTGTATTTTGCCCAATTTAAATTCGGTACTTTAAATGTCTAAACTACCCCAATATCGTCTTCTTTCATCGACCTGTTTTTAACCTGTCGTTTGAAGGAGAAAAAGAAGAAGGAAAAGAAAAGAAAATTGCACCTCTCCAGGCGCACGATAGCACCTAGCACTTACTCTTTCCTCATATTAAGCGAAATTTCTTTATTTTTTCTTAATACTCGAGATCTTTTTTTTCCTTTTTTTCCACCTTGAAATTTCTTTTCATTACAGTGGAAGTATCACCAAATTTTATGCTCATTTCACACGGCAAATCTAGCAAATCATATTAAGCAAGGTGAATTTAAGTTGAACTTTTTTATCGAAATTTTAGCTTGTTTAGCTTCAATCATCTTTTGATTTCTTTAGAATGATCATTTCGTCTCTCGGTGTCTACTGTGATTTGATCATTTTTACTTTCGAAGTTATCTGGTTTGGTTGATGCATAAACTTGTGCTCTTTTAATTTCGCAGGCTTAGTTTACTTCACTATTCAGATCCTCAGTTTTTCCTTGTTCTTCTGCTTGATTGTTTAGAGAACAGAGGAAAAAGATACGGAATGTAGTGAATGTGATCTGTACGGATAGAGGTTAGCTTAATTTTGAACTTTTTAGTATCAGTTTAATTTTCCGGTGTCAGATGAACGAATATGATGGAGTAAGAAAATTCCGGTGTTTTTATGATAACAACAGAGGATCGATTTTCCCTCTATTTACTCGTTAACTGCTGCTAAACAGTTATCATTTAGATTAATCTTTGTACGACGGTAGATTATACAATTAGCTTGTAGATTTCATTTAACCTTGTTTTTAGATGGAAATTAGCATGGATTACAAGCTGTTGAACTTGAATCTGTTTAACTTTTATAATCAGTTCTAATGCAAGCAAAGAAATTATGTTAAATGTGACAATGTGTGTGTGTGTGTTTTGATGAATGAAGGATAGGGGATTTTGATGTTAAATACTAATTTAGGTGCAACATGTGCAGTCCTTTAAAGGCGAGTAAGGTCGAGTGATTTGAAAGCCGGATCTGGCTGCTGTAATTTGGCATGTGGGATCGCAATGGCCGAGCATTCTCAATGTACAAGAGGATGCCATCTAGAGATCATTCAGCTGTAATGGATGTAGAAGAGAATTCAGGTAAATTTATCTGTTGACTTGCTGAGGGTTTCTGCACAGCCACGGTTGTGGAATTGATAGACTCATAACCAACAAACTTCAGTTCGATTCTAATTGCCTGAAGTGCTCACTGTATTGCTCCACTGCAATAGGTCTTCTCAAATTTTGTGTACAGAATTTTCAAATGATGGCGGTGTTTTGAAATTTTTAACTAATGACTGAATTGTTTGGCTCTCGTTTTAACTGACCCTTTAGAAATTTGCATTTGGTTATCCGCAATATGGAAAACAGATTTAAAAATTACACCTGTTATAGGAAACCTGACTAATTTGTGGGACACTTAGGAAAACTGTTGCTTGAATTAATTTTTTAAATCGTTACAATGATAAAGTATTTAAGAATAATTTTAGCGCCTAACTCTTGTGGTCTTTTAGCTCTCTCACAGAAAAACATGGATGTACAAGCTACAGATCCTTCATGTTGGCTTTCTTTCCCACATGTAGTAGTGGCGACTTTAGCTTCATTCCTTTTTGGCTACCACCTTGGGTTTGTGTGCTATTACTGTCATCTTCATTTTTCTTATTTTCTTGTCACTTATTGTGATAATTATGTTTACGATTTGCATGTTGGCCATTCTTTACAGGGTAGTTAATGAACCGCTTGAAAGCATCTCTGTAGATTTAAGTTTCAGTGGGAATACTCTGGCTGAAGGTGACATTTAATTCCCCGTCTTTTTCCCTTTCTTTCTGACTTTTGCTTCTAGAGTCTAGAATTTTAACATGATTGGCTTTATTAAATAACGTTAAATATAGGTCTGGTGGTGAGCACATCTTTAGGCGGTGCCCTTATTGGATGTTTGTTCAGTGGTTGGATTGCTGATGGTGTCGGGCGTCGTAGGGCATTTCAGTTGTGTGCTTTGCCTATGATTATTGGTGCTTCAATAAGGTGTTATGCAATGGCAATCAAATGCTTTTAAGGATTAATTTTTGTGTTGTGCTCTTAATTTTATTTCTATTTCTTCTCATAATATAACTTGGGACTTGAATTTATGCCCGTCCCCTTTTCAATATATTTGTTCGTCTTTCGTGAATTAAACTGTTACATTTTTATATCCTAGAAAAATATTAGATATATATTTTATAATCTTGAGAAAAACTTATGTTTGATGTCAACTTTACTATCTTGGATGGAATAAGAATTGCTAGGACCTTGATTGATTGATGTTACATGAATATATGTGTTATATGGAGTACTTGCTTTATTGTTTTTAGAAACTTTGGTTTACTGATTTTATAAGGTTTTGGTCTGACAAAAAAATTGATTTTAGTGCAACAACAAAAACATTGGCGGGTATGCTCATTGGAAGGTTCTTAGTTGGGACTGGAATGGGACTTGGTCCATCTGTTGTAGCTCTTTATGTGACCGAGGTATTCATACTGTTAATTTTTATGTTGCATTAATCAACGACTTATATAGCACTCTCTCTTTTGTGTATGAACATAAACTGTTTCCATTATGTACAAAATATGTGTAGGTTTCCCCTGCTTCTGTAAGGGGAACTTATGGAAGCTTCATCCAGATTGCATCATGTCTGGGACTTATGGGGGCTCTTTTTATTGGGATCCCCATCAAAGAAATTATCGGATGGTATGAATCATTCTTTAGGTATCATACTTACTGTAAATCATATGTTGCTTTCAGACTTATTGCATAATTGTCTCAGGTGGCGCATTTGCTTTTGGGTCTCCACAATTCCCGCTGGATTTCTTGCATTTGCCATGATATTTTGTGCTGAGAGTCCACATTGGTTATACAAGGTTCGCTCACTGATTTGTATTCTGTAATTTCAAATTTATTTCCCATGTCAATCTTAGTAGTATTATATGACCTCTCAATCAAAGCCTTGGATACTGATTCTTATAATTTTTTCCCCTTTGCAATAATCTCATAATCTGATTCATGTCATGTATATCATGTCCTCCATGTGTACATGTGCCGCTATTTATGGATGCAATTCATTTTTTAAAATCACTGCAAATTTATATCCCTTTCTCTCATGTTATTTTATTCTTACAAGTTTTGTCACATAAAAACTGCACACTCTTCTGTTACTTTTCCAAGTTGTGCCACCACCGTAGCATATGACTGAATTCGATAAAAGCTTATTTTCCTTTTTATTAAAGCTTATGGCTAAGATGAGTTTATTCCCTTGATGGTATGAAGCAAGGAAGAAGTGCTGAAGCTGAAGCTGAGTTTGAAAGGCTTTTAGGTGGATCACATGTCAAATATGCCATGGCAGAATTAACCAAATTGGACAGGGGGGATGAAGCAGACACTGTAAAACTCTCAGAATTGCTCCAAGGCCGCCATTTTAGAGGTAAGCCATTTCTTACTATGCTTGTAAAAAGGATTTCTGAGTTTTCACTGTCTACAGCTGCTACGGTCGCTTCCTGTTCTGTTGTGATTCTTTCCTGTTGGGCTTTGTTATTCACGTCCTCCTTTTGCAGTTGTTTATATTGGGTCAATCCTGTTTGCTTTACAACAGCTATCTGGGATAAATGCTGTATTTTATTTCTCTTCATCTGTATTTAAAAGTGCGGGAGTACCATCAGACGTCGCAAATGTGTTAATCGGAGTTGCAAATTTATTAGGTATACCTATTATTCTTTCTTGTCAACATTGTATTCTGGCATTTTTCTTCGTTACATGATGCTGATTTTTCCTTCATGCAGGATCTGTCATCGCCATGGTTTTAATGGATAAACTTGGAAGGAAAATGCTCCTTTTGTGGAGCTTCTTTGGCATGGTAAATAGCAGTTTCACTGGCATTTCATGGAATGCCCTTTCATGCGTAACTAGTATTAGCGGATAGCTATTTAACGTGTCTCCAGTGAAGATAAGAAATACTATTTGTCCACACGAATTAGAATTTATATCAGTTAATGCCTTACACGCGTGTTGTCTTTTGTGCCAATTGCCAAGAGCCCTATCAGCTTAAATTATTCAGGATAGGATATGTGTCTGACATGGGCATATTCAGTATTTTGTAATTTTTTCTTATATTTGGATGATCATATCTCCATACTAATGCTTGAATATGTGTCATACATAGTTTTCGGACACGAAAACTTTAGGAAAATGACATGTTAAGCATCCCTCTGCTAAAAGCAAATGCTAATTCTCTTTTTGCGAATGAAACTGATTTTACATTTCATTTACTTAGGCTATATCAATGCTCCTTCAAGTTGCTGCTGCAAATACTTATGTGTCAGGCTCTGCATCTTTATACCTATCAGTTGTCGGCATGCTAATGTAAGTATTACCATAATTGACTTGCTTTTTAATATCTCTGGACACCAAGGTTCTATATGGTGGCTTCAGGCATCGGCAGTAAGTACTAAAAATTTGTGGAAGTTGTATTTGGGAAGCAAATCTTGGTTGTAAGTTCAATATGCTTGGGTCCTCAGACCCGAGCCGCTGGCTGACCTTGACCAATGGAATAAGCAACAACTGAGAAGTGAAACTGATGTTCTGCAAATGGTGAAAAACTATCAAATAACCATGAAGCAGAACTTTTAGCAATTGGTTATGTTCTTCATTGTGGAAAAATGGAAATATTTATTGCCGATAACATAAAATGTCAACCTCGGTTGCTTGAAGGCATTCTTGATATTGACCAATTTTTAACACTGCAGGTTTGTCTTTACATTTGCACTAGGAGCTGGTCCTGTTCCCAGTCTCTTATTACCAGAAATCCTCCCTGGTCGAATCAGGGCAGAAGCTGTGGCATTTTGTATGTCCGTATACTGGGTAATTTTTTTCTCTCTCCCTTCACTTTCATTTTCATCATTGCTTGTTTGCTTTCTCTTCTTCCAAACACGAATTTTTATCCTTGCGAATTGCGATCTTCTAATGGTTTTTCTGCATTGCTCTTCAGGTATTCAACTTCTTCGTCGGCTTGCTCTTCCTGGGTTTGCTTGAGAAACTCGGGCCACAACTCTTGTACTCGATATTCGCTAGTGTTTGCATGATGGCTGTAGTCTTTGTTAAAAAGAATGTTATCGAAACCAAAGGGAAATCACTTCAAGAAATCGAGATTGCTCTTCTACCACAGGAATAAACAGGTATATTAATTTTCTTCAAGAAGTAAAAATGTAGTCGCATGTGCATGCAAACAGAAGCACAAGCATATCATCGTGCCCATAGGGTCGTTCTAGGCGAAAGCTCCAACCCCGTGTCGTGACACATGGATGTGTGTGTGCGCGAGTACACGAGTTTCATGTATGTAGTTTGAAGGGATTGGATTTTGATTTAAACAAGTTTTCGATTCTTGCAGTCGACTTTTGCATGGAGACTGGATGTTCGACATGATGCAGCCTCAAATGATGTATGAGATGTGCCTTTCTATATGCTGATTCAGGCTTTAGTATGGCTGAAACGCAAAATTGCATGCCGTTCATTATTTTTTCCATTTGCATGTGTTTTTTTACGGAGAATTAGTTTTCAACTTTAGAAACCAAAACAAACCCATCACTTTTCTATGTACACTTACGGTAATGCCACAAATTTGAGGATCTCATGATTTTGCTCTAAATGGTTAGGTTTCTGAAATCTGTTCTTTCAAGGCATATTGCCAAATCCGCCTATCGTTTTATTAATAAATTAAATCAATTAAGTTTTTATTAATTTTGACTATTAATTTTTGTAGATCTTTTCTTAAAATATTATTATCATGTGATATTCTAAAGTTTTATCATATGACATTTACAAAAAAAAAATTATATTTTTAATATTTTTATATACGTTATTTGTAGTTTTTAAAACTTTTTAAATGAACGAAATTTTTTGAAAATGTCTAGAGACAATACTGTAATTAGACATGTTATACTAATTGATCTAAAAAATTATTGAATTTAATAGTTAACGTTGGTTGAAGGGATAAAGTGATAAATTTTAGAGTATAAAGACTAAATTGCATATATAAAAAAATTTAATAGTCTAATTAATTTTTGTTTAAAATTCAAAGAAACTTCAAAGCTTATTATACTCTTTAAGCTATAACTAATTCAAACAAAGCTGATATTTTTAAAATATTTTTAAAATAATTTTTTGTTTAATTATCATTATCTAACTTATCGGTTAACTAATTTGGATCAAGTTCTATAAGGGCAGTGGTAGAATTTAATGGTAGAGTTTAGGAGGGCCAACTTTAAACTTTAAAAAATTTAGAGGTTTAATTAAAATTTTCAAAAAAAAAAATTAAGACTTAAATTTAGTTTTTTTTTTCAAATAAGTTAGAGTTTAACTAAAATTTTTGAAAATTTGAGAGGCTTAACAAAAACTTTTAAGAATTATGGAAAGAGTTTAATTAAAAAAACCACAAATTTTAAAGCTTAATATAAATTTTAAAAATTTTATAGGGACCAAAATAATTTTTTTAAAAATAGTAAGGGTAAAAAATATAGTTTTACAAGTTTTAGAGGCGTCGTGGCCCCACCGGCCCTTATTGTGTTACGCCACTGTATAAGGGGATTCTCCTAACAAAATTTTCTCCATTCTTATTGTTAGAATTCAAACCTCTAACATTGTTTAAGACACCTAACACCTTATCTAGCAAAACTAACTGCTTGTTAGTATCTTTAAAATAAAATAAGTATAAATATTTTATACACATGCGGTGGAAACTGAAAGTTTCCATAAGCGCCTTCATTTTAGGGTATGAGGAGTTAGTTTAGGATATAGGGTTTAGGGGTTTAGGTTTAGGGGTTAGAATTTAGAGATATTGTTTCAATTTAAGGTTTAGGGTTATAATTTAGAGTTTATAGGTTAAAACCTAAATCTTCACCACATTACCCTAAAAATTAAACCCTAACCTATAAACCATAAACTATAACCTTAAACCTTAAATTGAAACAACTATCCCTAAATTCTAACCCTTACACCTAAATCATATACCCTAAACTAACTCATTATACCCTAAAACTAAGACGTTTGTGAAAACTTTTAGTTTCCACTGCCGGTATATAAAATATTAATCCATAAAATAATATATATATATATTCTAAAAATCCCACTATAAGATACTACACTTGGAACCGCCGTACCCGTACAATGGGATTTTTTTATATCGAAATAAAAGTTTGACACGGTTTATTTCAGAAATTCAAACTGGAATGTTACAGATCATTTGCCTCCTTTTTAGTAAACATAGGGGAAATGTATAACCTGGCTTGTTTAACGAAGACTTAGGGAACATGTCGATGACTTTCCAAGAATTTCCCTCATTTGACTTCAACGCTTTTCTAAACCCCGCTATTTATGATTTTATATCGTATTATTCTACATTTTTATGTTATAACTTATAATTGTGTTAATTATAAATAAATCGTAAAACTCAACAAGTGTCCTAGTGGAAAAATAGATGATGTTAGGTATGTAAATGAACCGAACGAACACGAGCGACGGTGTGTTCATGTTCGTTCATTTAACTTTAAATGAACAAATGAACGAACACGAACATAAAGGAACACAAAATTTCTTGTTCGTGTTCGTTCATTAAAGAATGTAGCTTGTTTGTGTTCGTTCGTTTAAATGGTAAACGAACATAAATGAACACAAACGAACACAAGCGAACATAAACAAACATATATAATTTGTTAAATATTTAATATTTTTGGTTAGTTCGATTAATTCAGTTAATTAACTGATTTTAAACCGAATTAATCGATAATTGAAATTTGAAAAAACTCTTAATCATTAGCCGAAACCTGATAATAAATTATCTAATAGATTAACTAATTTTATTTTGGTTCGGTCGGTTAGTTCGGTTTAACCGAATAATGAACACCCCTAGACATATGTGAATAAATTTAAATGAACACAAACGAACATAAACGAGCGAACATAAATGAAAATAAACGAACGAACATAAATAAACATAAACGAACAAACATAAACGAACGGATTATCGAACGTTCACGAACATAAATGAACGAACGAGCCTTTGTTCATGTTCGTTCATTTAATTAAACGAACAAAAAATCTTGTTCATGTTCGTTCGTTCAATAAATAAACAAACATAAACGAACTTCCCGTCAAACGGTTCACGAACGGTTCGCTAAACGTTTGGTTCGTTTACAACCCTATATGATGTTTATCTTAGGAGACATGTGTTCAAATCGCTTTATCTACATATTATGAATAAATCGTATTTATATAAATTTTGGTAAATGAATTCTTTTACACTATATATTTTGAAATATTATTCTTTAAATCATTCTTTTAATCAATATAATAGACATAGAATCTAACTAACTAATCAATTTCGAAAACTAAAAGATAAAAGTTCTCATTGTGTATTTAATCAAAATTAAAAAAGAGTTAATTAAAAATCATTTTGATATTATGAAACTCGGATTTTATAATAAGTAGGACTGAGCGTTTGATCGGTTTGCGTAAAAAAATTTCGAGTTAGTCAAGTTTACAAGTCTTATTTTACGATTAAAACTTTATTTGAAATTTTTCTGAATCGAGTTGAGTTTATGAAATTTGAGTCGGGTCGAATTTTTGTACAAATTTAATTATAATTATTTATAATGTTATAATACAAATTGACTCTAATTTAAACGACTTTCTATATCTATATATGATATATATAGATATATATATTTCTTTTATATTTTCACATGTGATATACATAAATAATATATTGGGCTATTTGAACTTAAAAACTGTTCAACTAATTACTAAAAATTTTGGATTATTCGAATTTTCACCTTATAACTCAAACTTTATTTAAAAAAATTCGAGTCGAGTTTATGAGATTATGAGTCGAGTCGAATTGTGTTCACTCTTAATAATTAGGCAAGATGACAAAAGACGTCTCCAACGTTTGCATGTTTTGTCATTGGGCCTCATATTCTTTTTTTATCCAAATATGCCTCCAACGTTTGCTTGTTTTGTCATTTGACCCTCTATTCTTTCTTTTGGTCCAAATATGGCCCCAGCGTTTCATTCATAGTCCAAAAATGTTCCTGTTGGATGTAAACTGTCAATCAACTAACGTTCAACGGCTTATAAAAATGGCATCAGCGGATCTTAATACGTGGCAAGTCCAGTCAACATCAGCTGTTGAACGTCAGTTGACTGACAGTTTCCATTTAACGATGTCATATTTGGACCACGAAAGAAACGTTAGGGGCATATTTGGACCAAAAGAAAGAATAAGGAACCAAATAACAAAACAAGCAAACGTTGGAGGCATATTTAGACCAAAAAAAATAAAGAACCAAATGACAAAACATACAAATGTTGGGGGCATATTTTATCATTTCGCCTAATAATTACTAATCATATAAAACAAGCCGACCGGGTGAGAGGAGAAATTGTGTATTCAAATAAAAATTCAAAAACCTTCTCCACCATGTCACCACTTTCGAAGTTTTTCCCATTTAAAAACCTGCATTTTAATATAATACCATGCCTTAGCAAACCTGCTTCAATTATTTGCAACATGCAAATACAAAATATGGGTTGCGAAAAGCAGCCTCAAACTGCCCGCACATTCGGCTATAAATCAATAATTCATTTTTTCCAGCAAATCAATCAAATTCCGGGAAAATTTTTAGTCTACCAATGAATCAATTAACGTTAATCAGCTCAGTTCTTTTTTCCCTGATTTTCCTCGTCCATACAGCACAATCTATGTCCGACCAACACGATGATGCAAGTTCCGGAGATGCTGTCTCTAGTTTCCGACCAAGTCTCGCCATTGTCATCGGCATTCTCTGCGCCATGTTCGCCTTAACTATTTCCCTGGTTGCCTGTACCAAATTCTGCCGCGGTAGAGCCACCGTCCACGGCGGGGACGACGACCATCTCCCTACAAGAGTTCGTCGAACAAAGTCTGGGTTTTCTGGGATTGACAAGAGAGTCATAGAATCACTTCCTTTCTTTCGATTCTCTTCGCTTAAAGGCTCGAAACAAGGGCTTGAATGTTCGGTTTGCCTCTCGAGATTCGAAGATTACGAGGTTATAAGATTGTTGCCTCAATGCAAACATGCATTCCACGTTGAGTGTATCGACGAATGGCTTGAAGAACACTCGAGCTGCCCTCTTTGCCGCCGGAAGATCAACGCCGCCGACGACTTCACAATCTTAACCTACTCGAACAGCTTCCGGTTCTTAAGGAACGGCTCGAATTCGAACACGGAGCTCAAAGAGGATCGTATTCGTCGTGGGTCGTCAAGGTTCAACATTGGAGCCAGTTTTCGAAAATTACTCGAAACGGCGGCCGGTACGGCCGACGATGAGAAGGTGTTTCACAAATCCAACGTTGTTTTTAGGAATCGGTGGAGCAATCTGAGTTCTTCGGACATCGTATTGTTAAACTCTGAGATGATTAATGACACGTCGAACGACATGTTCGACGAGTTTAAACAAATAAAAGAGAAACACAACAAGAACAATAGCGAAGATTATGAGATCAAAATCGATACAGCTCAATTTGTTCCTTCGACATCAAGGGTTGAGCAAAGATCGATGTCGGACATCACTGTTTTGTCGACGAGGAACAGAACAAGTGAGTCGTCTTCGTTGTCGGAGAATTATGCCGATGAGGAGACCATACGGCGGCAGTGGTTGCCGATTGCTATACGAACAATCCAATTATTTTCCGGCCGAGAAACAAGGCCTCAGAAATCTCAAATTCAGCCGATTTAAAGTCATTTTGGGTTTGTTAGATTCAGTCTAACATTATAAATTATCTTGTTTGATATTTTTATTATAATAATTGGGATTTAAATTTATTACATTATTTAAGATTCGACTTATTAGATCAATTTGTTCTTTGTTTTTTTTTTTATTTTATTTTATATTTAATTTAAAATAATTGGTTTTTGGAATACAATTTTAATTAAATGAAAATACAGTTTTTTTTTAGTTTCAAGTTAATGTTACGTCTGATAAGAGGTGGAGTCATTAATCTCACGTCAAAAAAGAAAATGGAGGTCTTGAGATATATAAATGGTGGCGCTGCACATCTTATCAGACATGTCTTTTGAGAATATGGTAATGGCCCCGTGACAAGTGGTATTGGAGACCCTTTGACTATCCTGATTTCAAGCCGAACTCCCGTGAGCAGGGTAGGTAGGGTGGACAACCGTGACAATTGACCAATCACGAGAGCAGAAGCTCGTGACGCTCTCGTCACGAGGTTGAGTATGGGAAAATGTCAGTCTGAGAAGAGGCGGGGTCATTAATCACACATCCTATCAGACATGTCTTTTGAGAAGATGGTAATAGTCCCGTGACATTAATCATTAAAGTTATAATTATAACAACAATCAGTTGATCAAGCTGATGAGGCACTATATTTATTAAACAGAGTTATAGTTTTGAATATTAGTGGTGTGAATAAATTAAATTGGAATAAAAAAGAATTTTGCTATTTAGGGCTGTCAATAAAAACTCTATAGATTCTTATAATTAATGCTTGTTTTACTTTGTAATTAATGTTTGTTTTGCTTTGTAATGAAATCTAGTAAAATGTAATTAAATACATTCTTAAAAAATCATGTTTAATTAATTTTAGGTTGTTTAATGTAATTAATACTCACTTAAAATGGTTTATTGTTTAGGGTTTAGGAGTTTAGGGTTTAGGGTTTATTGTTTATGGTGTATGTTTTAGGTTTTAGGGTTTGATGTTTAGTGTTATTGGTTGGGTTTAAGGTTTGAGGTTTGGGATTTTTGGTTTATGATTTAATGTTTAAGTTTGAGGTTTGGGTTTTTTTGTTTATAATTTAGGGTTTAGTGTTTAGGGTTTATGGTGTATGGTTTAGGTTTAGGGTTATGGTTTGGGTTTAAGGTTTGAGGTTTAGAATTTAATGTTTATGATTTAAGGTTTAAGTTTGAGGTTTGGGATTTTATTGTTTAATTAAATTAAAATTTTAAATTAATGAAACAAACTTTTTAGGAATGTAATTAATTACATTCTACTATATTCCTTTAAAAAGCAAAAAAAACATTAATTAAAAGAATTTATAGTGTTTTATTGACAGCCCTTAAGGCTATCAATAGCATAACCCAATAAAAAATCACGTTATAATGAGTCTTTACAATATCCAATTCAGATTAGTCAGTCAATAAATTAAAGTCGACAGTTAAATAAAAAAAGTAAACTATATCAGACATCAAACTTTAGACATAAAACTTATTCTATATAAAAAAATAGAAGGTGTTCCACTTCATTTATTGACACCAATTGAATTCGTGAAAGTACTAAAACATCTCGAGAAAATATTAAAAAAACAATATAAATTAAAATTATTATTTTATACACTAGCTCAAAACGTACTTTTATTTAAAATATACATTTTCCCTAAAATCCCTTATTTTCTCATTTACTTTACTTTGTCAAAATTATTTATAATTTTTATTTATCAATTGTTGGTTGGTTTAGCATGATGAAACGCTAAGTTCTTTAAACATAATTAAAAACTTTAAATTTTAATATTATGAATAAAATAAATTAGGTTGAAATAGTCGTTTTCATTATGGCCCAATATTAGTTGAGGATGAAGCCCACAAACCACTATTTACCTATAAAATAATATTGTTATTTCTAAAAGACTTGAGTTCAAACAATTTATCTACAAATATGTGTACATTACTAAATCGTTAAGAAAAATGAACAGGTGTTTCATAAAATCATATAAGATAGTGAGATTACTAATTCGTGAAATGATACATTAAATTTAATGTTTTTATTTTTTATTTTTTTAAAATATTTTGGTATGGTTATATGATAGTACTTGTTCTTTATTTTTAATCATTTGAAAATACATAAACCCTGAAACTAAAATATGATTTTAGTTTAGGGGTTTGTAAATAAGGAGTTGTGGTATAAGGTAATAAGATTAAGAATTTAAGTTTTAATCTATACACTCTAAATTTTAACCCTAAATCTAAATTCATATACTACAAACCCTAAAATTAAGATATTGGTAAAACCTTTTTGTTTTCGCCGTCATGTATGAAATAATTACCTATGTTTCAAATAAATATCGTTATTTCTATAATTATTCTAACTATTTGTTTTTATATAAATTTTGAATTATGTTTATTTAATGTGTGATATTAATTAGATTGAGTTTGGCTTGTATGTTTTTCTATAAATATTATCATATGTACTCTTTTATTCCGACTAAATTTAACAAATTTTTTAATAAAACACGTAATAATATTCCACTTTCATCAACATAAAAAAAAGTGTGATGTTTATTAAAAAAAACTTATATGGCAAAGCTTGAATTAAGGCGTGTCTCGGGATGTTTTTTATTTAATTTAATTTATTTTTAGTGTAAAAGTCATTGCTTTGACCTTCCTATTTTTTGAAATAAAAAAAACCCTATAATAAAGTCAACATCACTAACAAAAAAAGGGTAATCATATTAAAGAGTACTTATTTATAATTTTATGTTTTTATTAAATATATATTTATTGAATTTAAGAAAAAATGTATTAAATGTATTTATATGTGTTCACATAAATAAAAAAAACAGATTAACTAGAAACTACATCTAAATCAGAATGGATAATCATGTATACCAACGGGTAGGATAATTATTAACTTATAGATAATGTTGAAATAATTACCTAACCTTATTAAGTACATAACAGTCCTTTTAAAACAATTGGATAAAAGTTTAATATTTTAAATAAATATTCATTATCTTAAAATAATTAAATATTATTTTAATAGTTTAAAGACAATTTTGTTTATAGATATTAACACTTTGACGATACACACAACTTACAGATAAAATGATTTAAACTATGATCTTCTAAAATAAACAACATTCACTTTTCTATTGAGATCTGTTAAAACAAGGACATAATATTTTCGGAGAATAATTTTTATATAAATAAATTATTTGAAAAATTAAAATAGTAAAATTTTATTTAAACATATAGAAATAAGTAATAATCTAAAATACCATCGATATTGTACATATAAGTAACATGAAAAAGTGAAGAGACTAATACTATTGATATTGTACAAAATAAGTGCTTAAAGTATTTTTTGGGCTAAAATAAGTGCTTAAAGTTTAATTTTTTTTGTTGAAACAGATGCCAAAGTAGGTGTTTCAGTTGACTTTAAAAGTCAAAAATGAAAATTTAGGCACATATTTGATTATTTCAACTAAAAAATATTTTAGACACATATTTCAATCAAAAATAAAATTTTACACACATATTTCACCAAAAAAAATACTTTAAACAACTATTATAAAAAAGATTAATATCCTATATACTGACGGCGGAAACTGAAAGTTTCCACAAGCGCCTTAGTTTTAGGGTATAGGGAGTTAGTTTAGAGTTTAGGATTTAGGGGTTTAGGCATAGGAGGTTAGAATTTAGGGATGTTTCAATTTAAGGTTTAGAGCTATAATTTAGGGTTTATACGTTAGGGTTTAGTTTGTAGGGTAATATGGTGAGGATTTAGGTTTTAACCTAAAAACCCTAAATTATAACTCTAAACCTTAAATTGAAACAACTATCCTTAAATTCTAACTCCCTACACCTAAACCCCTAAACCATACACCCTAAACTAACTTCCTATACCCTAAATGTAAAGCACTTGTAGAAACTTTCAATTTTCACCGCCTGTGTATAAAATATTTATCCTTATAAAGGAGGCGTAGTTTAAATATTTATTTTGTAGTTAAGCAAAATTTGTTAAAAAAATATATAAATCTAAAATGTTTATGAAAAATAAACACAAATGAAGATGATGGTAAGTCCAGAAAAGATTCCAAAAATAAATATGCACGTGCAAATCAGCCGAAACCGAACAGCTGTCGCTCCTCCTTTGAACTAAGGGTCATTATCGTAATTTGGATCCAAAGTCGTGTCCATTTCCCCAACGCCTCACTTTTAAATATCTCCTTTTTTTCTTTCTTACATATGCGTCTGCCTCCGCCTCCAGTCCAGGGTCCGGACAAGATTTATTTCTCGTAAATAAGTAACAAATTTAATTTCATTTATTAATTCCATAAATAAAATATAATTCTCTTTGCTTTTCTCAAGAAAGCTTGCTTCATTCCATTGCTGAAGTTGAAAGCTCAATTTGTTTGATTTGTGATTGCGGATTTTAGTCGTTGCTGCGATGGGGAAAGTAGCGGTGGGAGCGGCGGTGGTGTGCGCGGCGGCCGTGTGTGCGGCGGCGGCGTTGGTGGTGCGTCACCGGATGAAGAGTTCGGGGAAGTGGGCCCAGGCCGTAACTATACTGAGAGAGTTCGAGGAGAAGTGCGGGACCCCAATTTCGAAGCTGAAACAGGTGGCGGATGCCATGACCGTCGAGATGCACGCCGGACTCGCGTCGGAAGGCGGCAGCAAGCTGAAGATGATAATCAGCTACGTCGATAATCTCCCCACCGGGTAAATCAACGAATCGACTCAGTGAACTAACTTTTCCCCAATACTTTTGGAACGGTCTGTTTCTTTAAATGCTTCAATTGATTGCATAAAAATGGTCCCTTGATTGATTACAGAAGCACCCTTTTTTAGGAAAAATGTTTGATTTGTGTTTGAATTTTGAAAGTCAACTAAGTTAGGACAAAGAATCTTCGGAGATTACTGGGTTTGCTGTTTTAATTAAGATGGTTCGATTTGATCTTGCTATATTCAGAATATAAGAAATTCGTCCCA
This sequence comes from Hibiscus tridactylites, assembly GCA_958450335.1. Classification (NCBI taxonomy): domain Eukaryota; kingdom Viridiplantae; phylum Streptophyta; class Magnoliopsida; order Malvales; family Malvaceae; genus Hibiscus; species Hibiscus tridactylites. Next base: position 74,584,026 of record OY288286.1, on the reverse strand, counting down.
TTTTTGTTAATACTAAGTTAGATCTTGAACAGATATCCGTTTCGAAAATTATGTTATGTTAATTTTTATAGAATTAAATCAATATATATTAGAAAATTTTATAAATTTAAAAAGTTGTGATTAAAATCTATAAGAATGTTTTTAACATTACAATACATGTTCTAAATTCTTATAGATTTAGAAATTATAATTAATGAAAATAGTTATGAAGCTTTTTTTTTGTTGGGATTAATATCCTATACATACGGTGCGAAAACTGAAAGTTTCTACAAGTGCCTTAGTTTTAGTACATAGAGAGTTAGTTTAGTGTATAGGGTTTAGTGGTTTAGGCGTAGAGGTTTAGAATTAGGGATAGTTGTTTCAATTTAAGGTTTAGTGTTATAATTTAGGGTTTATAGGTTAGAGTTTAGTTTTTATGGTAATATGGTGAGGATTTAGGTTTTAACCTATAAACCCTAAATTATAACCCTAAACCTTAAATTGAAACAATTATCCCTAAGTTCTAACCCCTACACCTAAACCCCTAAACCCTATACCCTAAACTAACTCCTTATACTCTAAAACTAAGGCGCTTGTGGAAACTCGCCTCTGTATAGAATATTTATCCATATGTTGTTATCTTGACTTTGTCTCTTACCTAATTGTTCAATCTTATGAACTTTATGCTTGATTTGTTCTCCCATTGAAGTGGATGGTTTATCCGTTAAGTTTACCTTATCCACCCTTTGCTTTCAGTTCACAGCTAATTTATGTTTTAACATGTTGTTTACTGTCTCTAGCTTAGCAACTTTTTTTTCTTCAAAGTATATCCCCGTGTTTGTTACTCGGATATTGACCTGAACCGCGGATACAGATATTTGCCTGGGAATATTCAATTTTTAAAAAAATGTGTTTTCATGTATTTGGAGGACCATTCAATTTTCCATATCCACATATGAGAATATGTCTGGCAAATGTATTTCAAGAAAATGAATAGTCGAAGTCGGAACTATATAATTTTTTGGTCATTGTTCATAGGTGCCTTCTTTAATGCTGTTGTAATAAAAATTCCCTTGCCAGTGGTTCCTTCTATGTTGAATCTGTCTTATTATATCTTCAAATGTGAAAGAATTTGTTTGAGGAGGATGATCCAATAAATTCCGCTTTACGGTTAACTTTTACTTTAATACAACTGAAAAGGTGGTAATTTTATGAATGGATAACCTTAAAACATAATTCCCAACTGTCCTAAAATTTTGCAGGGTTGCCAAAGATTCTACTTTTCTAGATTCTTACATTGGTAGGAAGCTCAACTAACATTTTTCGTATTTTGTGTTTAACTTTCCAGTGATGAGAAAGGGCTGTATTATGCTCTTGATCTTGGTGGCACAAATTTCCGTGTGCTACGTGTACACTTGGGTGGTAAAGAACACCATGTCGTTAAGCAAGAATTCGAGGAAGTTTCAATTCCTCCACATTTGATGACGGGATCTTCCGATGTGAGACCCTTCACCATCTGAGTTAACAGTATCTAATCCAGCCTATATTTCTTCTTTTCTCTGAAACTCTCTATGTGATTGCAGGCATTGTTCGATTATATTGCTTCAGCTCTTGCAAAATTTGTTGCTACAGAAAGTGAGGGTTTACATTTTTCACCTGATAGACAAAGGGAGCTGGGGTTTACTTTCTCGTTTCCTGTTCGGCAGACATCGATATCATCCGGGACTCTTATAAAATGGACAAAGGGCTTCTCGATAGATGATACGGTTAGTTCTAGTAAGCTTGACTCCAATTCTGCGGCATTTTTTTAGTAGTTTGATAATTTCCTATCTTCTTTTGTCCACACATTTCATGAATTTTGAACCTCATACGTGCCGTTGTTATTCAATTTTTTATCTTTCCTAAGTCAAAAGGCATGCTGAACGGAGTTCTCCACTTTTTCTCAAAATCATTTTTTTTTGTGCTACTAGGCCATGTTTTATTCTGTAATTTGTACCGGCCAATAAATTTATAGACATTTAGCTTTTGAAAGAACAACTATAACTCATGGAGTGTGTATCGAGTTATCTCAATGTTTCTCCTGGCCTGTACGAGTAGGTTGGTCAAGATGTTGTTGGAGAATTGACCAAAGCCATGGAAAGGATTGGGCTTGACATGCGCGTGACAGCTTTGGTGAGTCTAATTTGTTTCTACTGTTGGGTGTGCTTTTCTTGCTTTTCATAGATGGATGTGACTGGTTCTTCTACTCGGATAATGGTTTTAGTTCGTATTCCAAATTCCCTTGCGGAATATGTAGGTCAATGATACAATTGGCACGTTGGCTGGCGGGAGATACAACAACCCAGATGTTGTTGCTGCTGTGATATTGGGTACGGGCACAAATGCAGCCTATGTAGAGCGTGCCCATGCAATTCCCAAATGGCACGGTCTTCTACCTAAATCGGGGGACATGGTAAGCGGCATTAAGATATATGTTCTCCGCTTTTGTTAAAATCTGATACACATGCGAATCTTAATCAGCAAGTAACTATTACCTTGTGTTGAGTTCCAAAACCTTTTCCTCGTTTCTGCAGGTTATCAACATGGAGTGGGGTAACTTTCGGTCTTCACACCTTCCTTTAACGGAATATGACCAAGCACTAGATGCTGAGAGTCTAAACCCTGGAGAACAGGTAGCTTTCTTTCAGCCAAAGTTTCTATTTCCGATTTATACGCTAGATGTAACTTTATTCACTGCTGTTCCCAGATTTTCGAAAAAATTATTTCTGGTATGTATTTGGGAGAGATTGTACGTAGAGTTCTGTGCAAGATGGCTGAAGAAGCTGCATTTTTTGGCGACACTGTTCCGGAAAAACTAAAAATTCCATTTATACTAAGGTATGTCTTTATTATGTCACCGGTTATAATTTTTCCGTGTGTCATATTTCGCAATGGGACTTAGATTCATGTAGCTTACTATCTCATCCACCCTCAAATGTGAACCTTTGCTGGTAAACACATCATTGGCCGACTGGTAAGCCCTCGTACTTGGAAAATGATGACATGTAGAGCCTAAACCCGACCCAATCTAGTTTGATCTAAATCCGGTTTGGTTTAATGATATGTTTGGTATGGTTACTAATTTTTAGGCAGCTTATATGTATTGGACCATGGTACTTGTTTAAGTATGTTCAATTTTCAGTATTTAGTTTAGCGGTCTTCGACTTTTGGATGTGATGAGAATTCGTAGAGTGGTTAACATTCATCTGTTCATTCCGCAGAACTCCTCACATGTCTGCAATGCACCATGACACATCTCCGGATCTGAAAATTGTCGCCACGAAACTAAAGGATATCTTAGAGGTGGAATATTGTAGAGGTTTACTGTATATGAATATATGACGTTCTATAAATCATTTTGGCCGCTTTGCTTCGAGTTTCTTTAAGGAAAGAAGTTTTACATGAGATTTTATTCATGTGAATTCACTGCTTTAATAGGTTTTTCTGGTGTTTTTGTTTAACTTCAGATATCCAATACCTCCCTGAAAATGAGGAAAGTAATTGTTGAGCTATGCGACATTGTTGCTTCCCGTGGTGCTCGCCTATCCGCTGCAGGAATCGTTGGCATCCTCAAGAAAATCGGGAGAGATGCTGTGAAAGACGGCGAAAAGCAGAAGTCGGTGGTATCTCTAGACGGTGGATTGTATGAACACTACACTAAATTCCGCACCTGCATGGAGGACACCCTGGTGGAGTTGCTTGGAGAAGAAGTCTCTAACAATATTGTCATCGAACACTCCAACGATGGCTCCGGCATTGGGGCAGCACTCCTGGCAGCCTCGCACTCGCAATACACCGAGGCTGATGAACCTTAAAGATGGTCGACCTTATATCAGAGAATCAAACTATTTTGATTTTTTTTATGTTTTCCGCTTTTGCGAACTACTAGCTCTTTGCATCCGACCCAAGGGTTCATGCTGTCTGCCAAATCCTTATGTTACGGTCATCCCGAGTGTATAATCGGGTAATGGATCGAATGTAATGAGTGCCTGCTTGTAGCCGGAAGCTTCATCGCTCCAGTTTGTTGCTCAGCTCGATCCATTCATGGCGTTCGAGGATCAATACCGATGTATAAGTACTCGTCTCCGAGGATCAATACCGATGTATAAGTACTCGTCTCCGAGGGTACGCAAACTTCCCTTTCGAGTTTTTGAATCTTTGCTCATCGAGAATAAGAAGTAATCTTAAAGATCAAGTGGCCACTCCCCTTTCTAGTTTTTATCTTTCTTTAAAGCTTATTAATAAGATTTAATTGGGCTCATAGCTTCATTTTATCGTATTTTAATAAATTATCAAACGAAAAAAAGGGGTAAACTATAACAAAAAGTTACTCAATTATGGGTAAGGTTACATTTGGGTCACTCAATTATTAAAGGTTACATTTGGATCACTCAATTATGGTCAATGTTACATTTGAGTCACCTTCATATTTAAAAAAAAATATCAATTTGTGTATTAGATTAATTATTGATTTCAAATGAAGTATTCTAATGTTAACAAGGGTATACAAGTGATTTGAAAGAAAAAATAGTGATTTGAGTGACTCAAACGTAACTTTACTCATAATTGAGTGACCAAAATGTAACTTTTAATAATTAGATGACTCAAATGTAAATTTATCCATAACTGAGTGACCCAAATGTAATTTTTAATGATTGAGTGACCTCTGTTGTAGTTTACCCAAAAAACACTATAAATTTCAAAAGACTACTATTTTTTCTCAACTTCTCAATTTCTTGGCCAAACCAGTTAAAAAGCAAAGATTAGTGGTTTCCATAACCAAACCTGTTCGAAATAAAATTTGGATCTTTTTGGTAGTGGAAATTAATACCTGAACCATTCTTTTTTCACTGCCTTGGCTGGAGTTTCCTCTTGGATTTTAAATCCACAATGATGACAGAAATATTATCTGAACTGTGTCTTCCTATGGCTATTTCAGTGAGACTGTCCGCCACTGCTTGAGCTGGCGACACTCCATCATCAGCCATCAATGACCTCCTCCGCCGCCGTCTTAATAGGCGGCGAGCCACCTCCCCAGCCTCTTCGTTTGTCATTACATCCCACAACCCGTCACTGGCTAGTATCAAACACTCATCCTCGTCGGTCCTGGTCGTGAAGGTAACTTCCGGCACCGGAATTATCCATGGCCTTAAATAGCGATCACCTGAAACACACAAAACATTAAGAACCATACGGATGTCATATTTTGGTTAGTCACTGTGTTTCCAGTACTATTAGTTCAAGAGACGGACACAAAACTTTAAGTTGGAAGGAGTAAACCTATAAAATTTTAGGAGGGGCGAACTTATATTAATTTTAGAGGGAGCAAAAATGGATTTTCAATAGAAAAACATAGAAAATTTTTATTTTTTTAATCATATAGAAATTTTAAAATTTTAGGGGGGCGACTGCCCCCTCTAGGTCCATCTCTGATTAGTTCAACCTATTACTCCTATTTTTTATTGATATTCAACACCCGAATAAAGAGATATGGTATCTAAGAATGATGTTCCAAAAAACATAGAAAATTTTTAAATTTTTTTAAATTATATAGGAATTTTAAAATTTTAGGGAGGGCGACCGTCCCCTCCAGCCTCCTCTAGGTCTATCCCTGATTAATTCAGCCTATTACTCATATATTTTTTATTGATATTCAACACCCGAATAAGGAGATATGGTATCTAAGAATGATGTTTAATTTCAAAATTTTATGGGGGCAACCGTCCCCTCCAACCCCCTCTAGATCCATCCCTGATTAGTTCAACCTATTACTCTTATTTTTTATTGATATTCAACACTCGAATAAGGAGATATAGTATCTAAGAATGATGTTCCAAAAAACATAGAGAATTTTCTAAATTATATAATAATTTTAAAATTTTAGGAGGGCGACCGTCTCCTCTAGCCTACTTTAGGTCCAATCCCTGATTAACTCAGCCTATTACTTCTATTTTTTTAATTGATATCAACACTCGAATAAGGAGATATGGTATCTAAGAATGATGTTCAAAAAACACATGATTAAGGTTTTGTAAATGATAAACAGGTGTAGAGATAAAGGAGAACCTATAGCTCTGGACATTGCAAGAACTCCAAAGACCCTAGCGCCATTCCAGTTTATGACTTTCCCTCCCTCCCTTTCAATTCTCATGAGCTCGTCCTGTCTATCAGGCTGTAGTAAGCAGTAACACAAATGGAAAATAAGTCTTTAAATCTTTTTTTTTCTGAAACAAAACATAGACTATCAGCGCAACAAATATAAATTCTTTTCCAAAACTAGAGAATAGAGGAATTTCCAATCATACCTTCTGATCAACTGTTAATGGAATTGTTTCAGTTCCACGGCAAAGCACTGCCCTCGAATCACCACAGTTGGATGTAATAATCTGGCAAGCAGATAAAACTACGACAACAGCAGTTGATCCCACCGTATCGGGTGCAATTGCTGCAGTCGAGATTTCACCGTCGGCTCTCTCGAAACTACCCGAAAACGCCACTTCCCATCTTCTTTGCCACCCAGAGCTCTCGGCTACTTCACGGTCCCATTCCTCAGCTATCACTCCATGCAGCCTTTCAGCACAAAATTTGGCCACCTACGAATACTGTTGAAGTTAGTAAGTGGAATCAATCAAGGGATTCAAAGTGAAATAACTCAAGTGTATATATCTAATATCTTCCAAGCTCATATGCATAATTTAGAATGAATTTTGTGTTGACACCAAGTGCGAATAATTAGAGACAATTGATGTACAGTGCAGCAGGTTTTAAATCGCGGTTGCGACGTTATATTGTAATTTCGGACAAAAACGGTTGAATTGCAACGATCGCATATCGTTTTTTACCCCAATTGTAGTTTCAGACGGCGACACAACCACTATATCACGGCCGATATTGCAGTCTCAGTCCGCTTTTTAAATCCCTGCAGTGCAGAGCAGAAGAGGTACATATAGACACAATATGTTTTTTTGACGAATCCAAATTCTAATCCTAATACTATTAAAAGGGAGGGAAAGGGGCGATTCCAAGAGAAAAAAAAGATACTCCTAGTAGGTCTAAAATTCGACCTAAGAAAACATGATAGAACAAAAATGAACAACTTGAACAATCGATTAAATGTACTTGCTCCAACACAATATACATTCTCTTAACACGCGGGCACTTTGATCAAAGAAAATATTTTAAGTTAAAAGAATATATTTATAAAAAATGTACATAACAAATTGATACAAGTCATTTTGATATAAAACAAGACTGTTACAAGTCATGTGTTCATTCTTATTTCTTACTGGTTTTAAATTAATCAAACAGTAATTTTTAATTATTATTAATTTATTTATTATATAAAAGTAGGAGGAGATAAAAACACATACTACGAAAGCTTATCTAAATAAAACACACATTACTTAAAAAATGAATAATTATTACCATTAAATATAAACAAAATTAAAAACCCAAATTCTATTCCTTTTAAAAAACCATCAATAATAAAATAAATAAATAACTAATGTCAACCAAAACCAATAAGTTCTTTATCAATGCGCTACAAACATACTTAACCACTTCAAAATGTTATTAATTATAAAAAAAAACAAAAATAATATCATGCTTTATCAATTTATAGCAAATTTAATTATAAAAAAATATAGCAAACTTAAATTATTTATAGTTATTAAGCCAATAAACCATTAGATTTTGTTCAACGTACCCGAAAGACTTACCAGATATTCAAATTTTTCGATTTTTATTCACAAACTAAGTATTGTTTCTCAAAATTCGAATATAATTATTTTATATTAATATTTATATATTTTATAATTAAAATAATAAAAAACACGGTTCAATAATAATTTAAATAAAAAATATTAAAAATATTAAAAAAATATCTGAAACAATAAAAGCTTTTTGTAATGAAAACTTTTATGTTAAGCTCTTTTTTACAATAAGTGCCTAATTTTTTTTGGGCTAAAATAGATGGCTAAAGTTTATTTTTAGCTGTTCTAAAATTAATTGAGACATCTACTTTGGCACTTATTACGGCCATAAATGAAAATTTAAGCACTTATTTCAGCCAAAAATATTTTAGGCACATATTGCAAAAAAAATAATTTGGACACTTATTTTGTAGTTAAGTCTTTTTATTAAAATACTCTTCGACTCATGGAGTGGTCTTAATGTTAAATGTTTACACTATTTTTTTAAAATAATTCGAATTCAAACATCATAATCTTACATAATATATGTGTTTTTTAACGAAAATATATGTATTATCAGAAAGACTAAAATACTACATAATCACACAAGAACGTTAAAAAAATAAGAATAGTCTTTTACGTATTTACTGCTAACGTATGAGATCTGCATTACGCCATACCGTGACGATAGATATCAGCCGAGCTGTCCTCAGCAAGCTTAATTGCACTAAATACAAAGCGGGGATCAGAATTTAGGCGCGATTTCAATGACACGTATATAGAAGGATGGGAAAGGCGCCATAAATTCTCCTAATGGAATAGACCACTAAGAATTTAGGACGTGTCAATCATGCCAAAAACAATTATTTTTGTCCAATCATTGACATCAAATAAGTATATTTTTATTTATATGAAAATTTCGATTAAAGAAAAAAAATCAAAATACGATTTCCATGAAAACGGGAAAGGGGATTTTTCTCTCTTATGGAGCCAAGAGATCACTGATCGAATCAATGCTTTGATTTCTCCGAGATTTAAACCAGTAAAATTTCTAAAGAGCCAAACAGATTTTTAAAAAATAAGAAAATAAATCGATTCGCTAAGCAAATTGAATTGAAAGCGAGTGAAATTTGTTACCTGAGAACCACCGTGGCCATCATAGACGCCGAAGAAATGGATAGGGGAGATTTCAGCGGCTGTTCTAGATCCAGGAGCCATGCAACCTCCCACATGATCGCACGTGCGGGATATGAACGCCGGTATAACGGCGATAGCGTCTTCCATTTCACTTCGTCTCCCGATCACCGAAGTGAACCCCCACGTCACTCCCTTATTATTCCTCCCGACGCACTTCTGCCTAGCCGTTGCCGTCACCTTCAACTCCTCACAAGCAGATACAGGCTCGAGTAACCTCGGAACTGTAGCCTCCGCCGTTAAAATCTCACCGGAACCCCAGCTCGTTCCGGAGATAGCGCCGGAACTCGTGAAGCTTCTAGAATCATCCGCGCTGAGAATAGAGGATAGGTTTGAGCTGGTTGAAGTCAGGTCCGGTTCGGAGAGTGAGTCGACTCGGTGGATTTGCTGTTCTTCGTCTTCTTCAAGTAGAGGTTCCATGTGAGTGACGGAGACAAGAACGAGGGAAAGAAAAAAAGAAATAGCAGAAGGAGAATTGATGGGATAGAAAAAAGAGTGAATACTGTAATAGAAATGCGACACGTGTGACGAGAGCTTGAGTGAAATACTCAAGCTCCATAATTTAGAAACATTTTTAATTAATAAAATATTGATTATGAGTCGTACTCAATAGCTTTTCACTGTAGCGCCACGTGTCTTTCTTTGTTATCCCGACTCCGTGTCGGTATTAAATAGAATTTTTCTGTCTCTTTTCAGTACTTTATATGTTTTATTAATAATTTTTTATAACGTGTATGATTGATAAAATAAAAATAATTAATAAAATATTAATAATACACAGTATAAAATAATTTGTTAAAAATATATAAAGGGACAATAGAAAAGGTAGACAAATTTTGTTTGGACTGGTCTAGTAAACTATTGAAAAATTATTAGAATCAAGTATTGTATATGTTTATTATGAGTATGATCTTTTTCATTCAATTGTTCTATTTGCGGTATTAAAATTCGAATTTTGAAATCTACTTAATATATTTATTTTCTTTTCTGTTAAACCAACTAATTATTACTGCTTTGTGAATTCTTATTAGATTGTACTAAATTTCACTGAGATAATTTCTTCACTATGCCCGTTACATTTTAAAAGAGTTTTCCATAATTGATCCCTTTCCTTTATTTGTTTTCTTTTTTAAAAAACTATTTTTTATCATTAATAAGAGACTTGTTGATTATTGATTTTTCTTTTCTTCCCTCTATTTCTTTTTATCTCTAGGTTTTATGTCATTTTATCTTGAATAGCGTTATTTTCTTTTAATTTGTAAATCTTTCTCATTTAGTATAAAAATGATAGATATTTTTTCTGTTTTTTGATAATTTTTTGGGTCACATTTTTTCTCAACTTCTTTTCATAAATAGAATTTATGTAATCTCTTTGGATGATGTTTATTACTATGTTTTATTGTTGATTTATGATTTTAAAATTCAATATATTTTCATGAAAAGTGTATTGTTATTATGTGCCTTGTTAAAAAAATCTCTTCAAATTTAATGGAGAAAAAAGAGTACACATGATAACAATTTATATCGCGAGAACACTAGTTCGAAGCATTAAAAATCAACATATCCTCTTCTAAGAGGTTAACAACAGATAACAACGGATCACCAAAGGAAACCAAGTCAAGATTTACAGTACGCGCCATCTTCGCCAAAGCATCGGCGACTCTATTGCCACTTCAAGAAATATAATGACACAAAATACTCAATTTCTTCATACACAAACCCTTGATACACCAAGTAAGAACAAGCCATCAACCATTACGAGAATCCTGTTTAATCAATTTAATAGCATCTAATCAATCTGATTCAACCATAATGTGGCGATAATCTAACTCCCACGCAACTGATAGTTATGAATAAATGCCTCAAAGTTCGGTTTCTAGGACCGAACAACAACCAATAAATTTAACAAAGTCCTGAACGTGTAATCCTGAAATACCCCTCCACAACACGTTCTCCCATTAAGACTATAGATTGTATATTGATAAAAAGTATAAATTCATACAAAATAAACAGATAAAAATCTTAATTAAGACTATGATTTCAAATTCAAAAATACTTTTCAAACATAAAAAGAAAACTAGTACTATATTTTAACATTACTTATAACATGCCAGATTCGAATTCGAATTTGAGTCAACAATAATCAATTACAGTTTGAGTTCGAATCATTAAATTTTCAAGTTAAATTAAATTTTAATTCGAACAGATTTATTGAGAAAATGAAAGAGGGATTTTGACTTTCGGTAGAAACCAAAGAACTTGGTCAAAACGCAGAATTTTAGTAAAGAAGCTTTTATTATTTCAACTTAACCTTCATAATACACTTACATCTATTTATACTAACAAAGAAATTAGTTCTTTATTAATCAATCTTAGCTGGAAAATAACTACTCCTAACAAACAATAACCAACATATAACTAATCCTAATAGCCCCCCTCAAGTTGGAGCATACAAATTTTGAATGCCCAACTTGATTACAGACTCTCGAAACAAGGTTGGCTGAAGAGCCTTTGTGAAGCAATCAGCAAGCTGATTTTGTGTGGACACTGATAACAATCGAATAAGGCCTTGTTGTATCTTCTCGCGCACCAAATGACAATCTATCTCGATATGTTTTGTACGCTCATGGTATACTGGGTTCTCTGCAATTTTCACAGCAGACAAATTGTCACAATACAAATTAGTTGGTTGTAAAGAAATCTGTAAATCAGTCAAGAGATAGGTTATCCATTGAACTTCACAAGTGACAGCAGCTAAGGCCCTGTACTCAGCTTCACTAGAAGACCTGGATACAGTCTGTTGTTTCTTGGACTTCCAAGATATTAATGAAGATCCTAAAAAAACACAGAAACCAGTAGTTGACTTTCTCGAATCAGGGCATGAAGCCCAGTCCGAATCAGAAAAAGCACTAAGTTTAAGATCACTGTTAGCTGGAAAAAATAAACCTTGACCTGGTGTTCCTTTCAAATACCTTAAAACCCTATGAGCAGCTGTTAAATGAACATCAGTAGGCTTGGATAAAAACTGTGATAACTGTTGAACAGCATAAGTAATATCTGGCCTAGTGTTTGTAAGGTAAACTAATTTACCAATCAACCTTCTATAGGAAGTAATGTCAGTCAGAAAAATACCATCATCTTTAGACAATTTAGAATTTAAAGGAGTAGAGACAGGTTTGGATTCCAAAAAACCAGTTTCTTCCAATAATTCCAAAGTATATTTCCTTTGGCATAAATTTATACCTTTAGAAGACCTAGCAACTTCAATTCCAAGAAAAAACTTAAGATCTCCCAAGTCTTTAATTTTAAAAGTCTTATGTAAAAAAGTTTTAATTTCACTCATAGATTGAGAATTAGGGCCAGCAAGCACAATATCATCCACATAAACAGCTAAAGCAAGAAAATTATCATTACTTCCTTTTAAAAATAAAGAGCTGTCAGAAGATGCTTGTTTAAAACCTTGACTAAGCAGAGCAAGGGTAAGTCTCTCATTCCACTGCCTACTTGCTTGTTTTAATCCATAGAGACTTCTTTTAAGTTTACACACTAATCCAGGATGAGGGGTAGAAAATCCAGGTGGTGGTTGCATGTAAACTTCTTCACTAAGAAAGCCATGTAAAAAGGCATTATTAACATCCAATTGTTGCAATTTCCAGTTTTTAGTAGCAGCCACAGCAATTAAGGTTCTAATAGTTGTTATTTTTGCAACTGGGCTAAAAGTGTTAATAAAATCTAACCCTGGCTGTTGATTGTACCCTTTTGCAACTAACCTAGCTTTATACCTCTCTAATGAACCATCAGATTTAAGTTTGGTTTTATAAACCCACTTACAACCTATTGCTTGTTTTCCTGGTGGTAAAGGCATTAATTCTCATGTCTTATTGTTTTCTAAAGCAGCTATTTCCGACATAGCAGTTTTCCAACATTCATGTTTAACAGCACTGTTATATGAACTAGGTTCTTTTAACACTTCAGCAGCATTTATATAAGAATGATAAGGAACAGAAATGTTAGAATAAGATATCACCTGGTTGACTGAATGAGGAGAAGTTCTAGATGGCTTTGACTGAGGCAAACTGACTTGGAAATCTTTGAACTTGCTGGGCAGCTTAGCAGTTCTAGAAGGCCTCTGATGTTGATTAGAAACAGTAACAGTAGGTATAGAACCAGTATGAATAACATCATAAAGATCAGAGGAATTACCAGATTGATCATTAGATTGATTATTAATTTGATCATTAGATTGATCAAGATCTTCAGATGCAATGAACTCATTTTGACTTATAGAATCAGTAGAGGTAAGCTCATTTTGTTTTGAAGATGAACCAGTGAGATTAGAATCAGAAGTAAACCTCTTGTTTAAAAATTCATCATGAAAAATATTTTCATTAGAGTTTGGTAAAATAATTTCATAAGAAGAATTACTGTTTTTGAAAGGAAAATGAGTTTCAAAAAACACAACATCTCTTGAGACCAAAACTTGTTTGGTTTCTAAATCATATAACCTGAAGCCCTTAATATTCTGAGGATATCCAAGAAATAAGCATTTTATGGCTTTAGGATGTAGTTTAGTCTTAGGTTTAGGCAAAACAGCAGCATATGCTAAACAGCCAAAGGTTTTAATGTTTTCTAATTTAGGTTCTTTGTGAAAAAGAACTTCAAAAGGTGTCTGATTAGATAAGATAGGTGTTGGTGTTCTATTTATTAAGAAAACAGAGTGTAAAACACAGTCAAGCCAAAAATTTAAAGGTAAATTAGCCTGAATTTTTAAAGATCTAGCCACAACAAAAATATGTTGATGCTTCCTCTCAACAGTACTATTCTGTTGAGGAGTGTAGGTACATGAATTTTGATGAACAATTCCCTTACTTTTATAAAAATCAATCATGTTAAATTCATGAGCATTATCAGTTCTTATGCACTTAATCTTAACAGCAAACTGAGTTTCAACAAATTGATAAAAAGCAGTAATATGAGTTCTAACTTCAGTTTTATTCTTCATAGGAAACACCCAAACAAACCTACTCTTATCCTCAACCACAGTCAAAAAATATGTATGCCCATACAAACTCTTTACAGGGAAAGGACCCCACACATCCATGTGAACTAAATCAAACAACCTATCTGAAACAGAAGTACTAACTGGAAATGGTAACCTTTTGTGTTTAGCTAACCGACATACATCACAATGAGAAGAACAAGAACTAGGAATTGCATTAAACAGCTTTGAAAAATACTTCATCCTAGCAGGAGAGGGGTGCCCTAGTCTAATATGCCATAAATCTGAATGTACTAAAGAACATACAACAGACTTTGAAACCTGATCAGCAACAGTTGAATACAGAACATATAGACCTTGAACATAATCAGCTGTACCAATCATCTTCATATTGTGTACATCCTGCAAATGACAACCAGCAGAAGAAAAAATCAGAGAAATATCTGCATTCTTCACTAGTTTAGAAACAGAAATAAGATTAAACTTGAAAGCAGAAATGTGCAACACATCATATAAGATCAGATCTTTATTAATTTGCACAGTACCAATATGTTCAACCTTTACTAACATATTATTTGGCAGTCTAACAAACTTATCAACCACAGCATGATATTCAGAAAAAGAATTTAAAGAATATGTTACATGATCAGTGCCCCCTGAGTCAATAATCCAAGAATCAGAGGAATTTAAAGAAGCAAGAACCATACCTGACTCTTCTTGAGCAACAGAAGCAAATGTGGAAGAAAGCATGTTAACAGCAGATTCTTTCATATCAGCACATGTTTTCTTAGACTGAAGCAATGCCAACAAGCCCTCATATTGTTGTTTAGTAAAAGAGACAGTTCTATTTTCATCCTTATCAGCAGATTCTTTCATACCATGCTCAGAATTGGACATCAAATTCTCAGAACTAGAACCAACTTGATTAACTCTACCATTCTGATTCCTAGAACGAAAACCAGGTGGGAATCCATGCTTACGATAGCACTTATCAATAACATGGCCATACAACCCACAATATGTACATAAGGGCCTTTTATTTCCTAAAGAAGAAACTTTCTTATTGGCAGAATATCTAGATTCTCCCCTAGATTGATCCCCAGGTTTAAAAGCCCTATCAGTCAACAGAATAGCAGCATTAACAGACCTCTCATGTTGGATTACTATAGAAAACACTTCATTAATCGAAGGCAGAGGCTTAACCATTAAAATTTGGGACTTTTGAACAGAAAAATTCTCGTTCAGACCTCTCAAGAACCTAAGCAAGAAATCCTGATTTCTATACTTTAGGGATGAACAATCGCAAGAAACTAACGGACGCAGGTTACAAATCTCAGCCCAGACAGTTTTAAGCTGAGTAAAATACGTATTAACGGAGAGTGTACCTTGCTGTAAGGAATAAAATTCCTGGAGTAAATCAGAAATCCGGAGTAGATCTCCTTGATTGAATCGGTCGAATAGGTCAGACCATAACTCAGAAGCGCTGTCGATCCAGATAACGCTCTGAGCGATTTCTTGATTCAAGGCTCTTTGAATCCAAGAAAGAACCAAGTTATTACACTTGATCCATGCGGAATGCTTCGGATCTTCTGGCCGTGGTTGCTTAATCGAACCATCCACGAACCCTAGCTTATTCTTTGAAATAAGCGACATCTTCATTGAACGCGCCCATGCGTGGTAATTTCCACCGTTCAACAGAGAAGAAGTGAGCACCAACGCCGGATTTTCATTCGGGTGAATGTAGTATGCGTCAGTCGGATCATCATTCTTGAAGCCGGTACCATCAGTGGAAGAACTCGTGAAATCAACTTAACCAACAAAGAACTTGGTCAAAACGCAGAGTTTTAGTAAAGAAGCTTTTATTATTTTAACTTAACCTTCATAATACACTTACATCTATTATATACTAACAAAGAAATTAGTTCTTTATTAATCAATCTTAGCTGGAAAATAACTACTCCTAACAAACAATAACCAACATATAACTAATCCTAATAAGATTTCAAGCAGGTTTTCAAGTTATGACTTATTTTAAGTAACTTTATAAGTTATAACTTGAAAAATATTTTTGGAAATGGACTGAGCGGGCCTAAATTTATGTATGACAGTATGACTGTATGAGGAATCTCAGGTAAGTCTTTAGGTGGACCCAAGCAATTATATCACCAACCTTCCAAACTGGCTACGTGGCGAGTAGGACAGAAATTAGGCCACCATTACGTGGATTTACATTCTTTCTGCAGAAGATATTTTATTTTTATTTTTTTTTCTGTTTAAACATATGGGATATATAAATGGAAAATACTTTGATGCACAAGTTGTGTAAATTTTAGTTTACACAAGCTCTTTAATTTTAGGGTTTAGGGTTTTATGTTAGGGTTTAGGGGTTTAGTATGTAGGGTATACAATTTAAGGTTTATGGTTAGAATTTAGAGTTTAGAGTTTAGGGCTTAGGGTTTAGGGTTTAGGTTGCTAGGGTTTGTGATTTAGATTTTAAATTTTATAAAAGGATTGTGTAAAAAAAATTTACACAGCTTGTGCATCAAAATAAAACCCTATATAAATATTCATGGCAAAATATCAAATTCATTTTAAGATTCGAATTTATATAAAATGAGATAATATAAATATTCATAGTTATTTGACTAATAAATAAATTTTATAGAGACTTGATCTTGAGTTTATGATTTTCATTTTGACAGTTGTCCAAAATTAAATTTAAGTTACAAATATGAAATCTTTTACATCGATTTAGCTGGATGCGAAAGAATTAATTTAAAAGTTAGAATTAGATGAATGTATTTGTTTTTAAAGGTCCAAAGACTTAAAACAAACAAGTTTTTCTCCATTTTCAATCCAATAAATAAAATATGAGTAGTTGGTTTAAGAGTCGTTGAAACTTATTATTGGATAGTTGATTCCGTTTTAAGAGCCTTTACTTGTTTTTATTGGATAGGTGATCTTTAAAAATATTTTTTTGGGTAAATTACAACAGAAATGGCTCAATTATAGGTAAAATTATATTTGGGTTACTTAAAAATATTGTTTATTATTTTTATTAATTAAATTAATTAATAATAAATAATTTTTATTATTTTTGTACTTAAATTAATTAATGATTATATATATCTTATGATTAATTCAAATTAATTAAAAACATATTATGACATTTTTAATTGGTTTGAAATAGGGGTACTAAACATAATTGAGTAGCTCGGTCAAAACTACTTCAACCGTTCAACGTTCGACTTGAGTTGACTCACTCGAAATCTTAATGAGCCAAATTAAGCAACGTCCGGATCGACTCAATAAGTTCGTGAGCAACTTATTATGTTTCTTTTAATAATATGATAATTTGATGTGTTTGTGGAATGTTACTTTGGAGTTTAAATTTTGGATTTGTTTCACAAACATTTTTTTATTAAATTTGTTATCATGTTTATATTAAGTTTTATAAACAAGGTAAAAATTCAGACGAGCTTAACGAACGAGTTTTTTTTAACGAGCATAGGTCAATTTTTTTATCAAGATTATCAAGTATTGAGTCGAGTCAAACACAAATCGAACAATTTTCAAGCCAAGTCGAACATTGTTCAACTTGTGAACGACTCGCTCAATAAGCACACCTAATTTAAAATTTCCTTCAACACTTATAAATACTAATATAAAATATTTATAAATTAAAATTCCGGGACAAAGCCAAAAATAATTGAGAGAGATGATGATGCACGACAAAAAGCGGGTTAAACTTCCATGGAAGAGTTGGATTATGCATCATAATTTTTTTATTAAATTAAGTTAACATTCTAATTTATATATTTTTTTTATAAGTAGAAACATTCTAATTTATATTGATCACAGAAATTAAGGCGTATTTACTGAAATATCCCTCTTAAAAAATTATCTGACGCTAGCTCAAATCCATTGTGGTTTACTACAGTAAAAAAAGGGTAAAGTACACCGATGGTAACTGAACTTTGATGAAAAAAATAAAATGGTAATTAACCTTTCAAAAATCACGAAGTAGCAATTAAACTTTAGATTTTGAAACAAAATGGTAACTAAGGTGTTAAACCCCGTTAACCCTTAACGGAAATCTGACGTGTATGCCACATCCCACCCAGTTTTCCACGTCATATATAAAAAATAATAAAACTGGAGCACATATGGGATAAGTATTTAGGTTTTACCCCATTTATCTTAACTATCGGTTATGAATCCCAACGTGGAGCCTCCTCCTCCCCAGCATTAGCGCCGGAACCTCAACCACCGCAGCCCCTCCGCCCTTCTACTTCCTGTCATCGACACCCTGAAGAGCGTTTCACTAGCTTTTGCCCTTTATGCCTCTACGAACGTCTCCATGTTCTTGAGTCTTCTTCTACTTCTTATGCCGCTGCTTCATCTTCTTCTCGAAAGCCTCCAATCGCCATCACTGCTATCGCCGCACTTAAAGCCATTTTCAAGCCTTCCGGTGGAGGGGGTAACCGACCTGGGTTCCTTCCCGAGCTATATGGGCTCTCTCTCTCTCTCTCTTCTTCTACCTATATATCAAAAACAAGGAGGCCAAGACAAAATGTTGGCGAGAAACCAAATGAAGAAACCAGAGAACAAGAAAAAAGAAGGCTGATTTGGGTTTGTTGAGCCATTCTTTGATTCATTCTTCATCTTCTTTCAATTCGCCTTCAATGGCCGTTCAAGCTCAATACCCTTCAAATGTCCTGCTTTTAAACAGGTTTGTCCTTTTTCTTTCTTTGCCTTTCCTTCCCTGGAAATCGTGATTTATGTGTTCTTCTTTTTTGGCATATGTTTTTTTTTCAGAAGTGGGCAAGATGAGTTTCCATTGCAGCAGCAAGGAGGAGTTTATGTTGATCAATCCCACATGTTCTTCAACAACAATACCAGTAATAATAACAACCCGAGGAAAAGAGGAAGAGAAGCGGCGGTGGCGGCGCCGATCAATTCATTTTCTTTGCAAACGCAACCTCAACCGCAACCGACTCAATTGATAGACATTTCTCAACTCCAAAGACCCAATGTAGTTTCCACCGGACTCCGCTTATCTTTTGGCGACCAACAACAGCATTTACAGCAAAACCAAAACCAAAATCAAAATCTTGTTCCCAATTCCTCTGCTTTATGGTCGGTAATATCCGATGATTTGGGTACCCAAATCAAACGCCAGAGAGAAGAATTGGACCAATTTCTTCAAGCCCAGGTACCCCAGATTTTTCTTTCTTTGAATTGGGTTTTGGTCGATTTTTTGTTTGAGGAAAATTGTGGAGTGACAATTTTTTTAATTTTTGTTTTGAAGGGGGAGGCATTGCGGCTTACCTTAGTGGAGAAAAGGCATAGGTACTACCGAGCGCTGTTGGGGGCAACGGAGGAATCGGTGGTGAGGAGGCTGAGGGATAAAGAAGCGGAAGTGGAGAAAGCAACTCGCCGGAACGCAGAGTTGGAGGCACGCTTGGCGCAACTTAACGTGGAGGCGCACGTTTGGCAGGCGAAAGCCAGTTTTATTATTTTTTATATATGACGTGGAAAACTGGGTGGGATGTGGCATACACGTCAAATTTCCGTTAGGGGTTAACGGGATTTAACGCCCTAGTTACCATTTTGTTTCAAAATCTAAAGTTTAATTGCTACTCCGTGATTTTTGAAAGGTTGATTACCATTTTGTTTTTTGCATCAAAGTTCAGTTACCATCGGTGTACTTTACCCTAAAAAAATGGTGTTAGGAGCCAACACTAACTTTGATGTTGCCTCAAAACAAGTACAAACTATTGGGACACATGTATACGGTATACCAGCTTTTTTTGGTTTGCTAAATCGACATACAAGAAAATTGTATCATGGGTTCGAATCCCATTTCCTCCGGCACGGAAGTGGAACGGGCGGGCGAAATTACGTGAGAGAAAGAACCTCTTGGTGGAGTCCCCCGGAGGACAGAATAGCACTACTTAGTGAGACGGAGCGGAGAGCCCGTTGCGCGTTTAGTACTTTTGTTGATCAAGTCTTGTGATTGTGAATCACCCCCCAAAAACTGAGATCATTTTCACACAAAACGGCCTAGAAGATCTACCTGTACACATGAATTGGCATTCGAGATTGTTACTGTTGTTGCAGACACGAACGAAAACGCAAGTGGCATTAATCTGATAATTCATCCGGCACATCTAACGTTTCCATGGCTGCCTGTTTAAAAAAGATCAAAAATCAAACGTTTAGTACTTTTGTTAATCAAGTCTTGTGATTGTGAATCACCCTCCAAAAACTGAGATCATTTTCACACAAAACGGCCTAGAAGATCTACATGTACAAATGAATTGGCATTCGAGATTGTTACCGTTGTTGTAGACACGAACTAAAACGCAAGTGGCATTAATCTGATAATTCATCCGGCACATCTAACATTTCCATGGCTGCCTGTTTAAAAAAGATCAAAAATCAAAAGGCAACATGAGTCTAAAGAGAAGAAATGAAAGATCGAATATAAGTCGATACCTTAATCGTAGCAACATCGGTTGCAGATGGTTTCAAATCCAAAGCAATTCCGAAATGAAGCAGGGCTTTTTCGTGCATGTTATGCCGCTGATAAACTTTACCCATCAAAGCAAACACACTGCTTTCACGAGGGGCATACTCTTTCAGCTCCTCTAGAACTTCTATAGCATCATCAAATTTCTTCAAGCTCATCAGTATAATAGCCTTTTGATACACGGGAAACGGGTTTTTTCCGTCTGCCAAAATCGCCCGATCCATCATCTTGACGGCATCCTCATTTCTCTGTAAAATGATTGCAAGAAGTTCAAAGAACTCCCCAAGACGATGTTGTTCCAAGTTAAGATATGATAAAGCATTACGGTAAATAGCCTGACATTTAAGGCATAGAATGCTGTTTCGAGAAATGACATAATAACGGAAGAACGTGGGTTTATGTGGAAAGCCCTTCTAAAGTGATGCTCAGAAAACTCGTACTTCTCTTGACGAAGAAAGATCATTCCTAAACCATACCAGGCATTATAATGCCTTGAATCGATCCAAAGGGCATTCTGGTAGCTCTTGATTCCATTATCAAAATCCTCTAAAGCAACATACCTTGCAGATGAAAATGTAATGGCAGAACTTTTAATGGACAAAGAAAGATGTAGGTATTTTAACGAGTTCAAAACTGAGGGAAAATATCCATGGAAACATACTCGTGACCACAAAGGGTGTGAGCGTATGCTAATCTGGTATTCAGTTGCACGGCTCGTTGGAAACTTTTCAGAGCAGTTTCATGGTCTTTCTGCAAGCTATAGCAGTTTCCCATGGCACACCTGCAAGTTAATTCAAATATAAAAAACAGAACAACAATAATGATGATTATAAAACTCTCAAAATGACTGTGGTCTAAACCCTCAAACCTGCTATTGAACGAGGCAGGTAGGTAGGAATTAATCCCAGGAAAATAACGGCTTTGAGAAACTTAGGATAGTAAAATTCATAAACTGTTCAAGAAAGAGAAGGAGCTTGCACTACTCAACAAAAAGTTCGATAAATCTACCATGATTGAGGAGCTAAACGGTCAGTTGATATCAGTTCACGAGCTAGGTAACTTAACTTCGTATCTTCCTTTAAATGCTGCAAGACAATAAGGACAACATTCAACAAAGAAATGTAACCATAAAACTAAGATGAGAGAAATTGGTACAAGTTTAAAATAGACAACTTCAGGCAATGTAACTTAACTTTTCAAGGATCAAGGGATCTACCATCACCAGAAGGAGATGGACTAGAAGTTGCAGATGCCACATTTGCACAAAAATCATCAAATGTCTCATTCCTTATCCCTAAACAACAACAGAAACAAAGTTCCTAAAAAGTAGTTAATTGGAAGGAAGATTTCTGTTTCCATTCATCAATAGAACAATTAGCACTTTGGTTCCGTTCAATCAAAAGACTATCAGTCTATCACAATTAGTTCCCAAAACGATCGTCTGAAACAAATTTCTTTACTAAGATAAATACCCATGAATCATAAATCCCCAAATACCAGTTTCAAATTGGAATTTGTTAGGGCTATAAATGAACTGAGTGTTCAACAAACTACTGATGAACCGTTCGTATATTGTTCATTTATTAAGCTAAATAAACAAATATGAACAAAAAATTTATGTTCGTTTATTAAACGAACTAGATGTGTTCGATTTGTTTATGGTTACGAACAAACTCTTTTATTATCTCTTTTATGGTTTTTTAATTGCTCGTGAACATGTCATATTCGTGAATATGTTCGTTTTAACATGTTCATGAACACTAAGCGAACATGTCCGTGAACATTAAACGAACGAACATGAACACAATTATGAAATTCTCAACGAAAACGAACCAAGCATGAACATGCTTAAAAATAAACAAACGAACATGAACAAATGTTTGTTCATTCAAGCTCAGTTCATTTACAACCCTAGAATTTATCAAAGAAATAAGAATTTGAAGTAGCAGAATCCGTAGAATTAGTTATGAATAAGGAGATTTATAACCTTCTTCAATATTTTCGTTCGCCCAAGATTGAGACTTACGAACTGTCACAGTACGAAGAGCAATAGAACTCAACTTGGTTCCAAAGTATTTAGAAGAGTTAGTCCCATTTCCAGCTACTGCCGTGATATTTGCATTTGTGTTGTCCCCAGCATCCCCAGCCAATCTTGTACTTCTACGGAAACCAGAATCAGAAAATAGCCTCCCGGAAATCTAACAAAAATGACTAAAAAAAACTAGTTGAGGTGTAGTACAAGGAAGTTTCATATGACATGCAAGCACAAGGATAATACAAAAGCACTGGTTCTACAAACTGGAAATTGATATGTCAAACTATCGAAAGAGAACTGACAAATGTTTGAATGGTTCCATGTATCGGTTTTTAATAATAAAAAATTCATCCTACTGAAAAACCTCTCTGAAGAAAACCATGTTAAACCCCCAAATGGTTGCATAAACAACAGACAGCATGGATAGTGAATGTGCTACATGACTGAAAACTAAATGGGTCATCTTTCTAGTTAAAAACATTTAAAACATGTCTATCTATTTGATTAACTATTATTTTATTTTTTAGGGTCAAGTCAAGAACTACGAAAACAATGACATGCAAAACTATGATTTCACTATTTAACCAAAGCTCTAAATTCCAAGAAGAAACTAGAAAGAATATTGAATTTACAGACACTTTTACCTTTCGTAATTTTCCTTCATCAACAAACTTTCTTCGAGGGGCTTGAATGGCAGAGTTCACAACTGACTTTGGAGCATCAGTATTAATCATGTTGAGATTGGAACCATTTAGATGCATATTTCTACATGAAGGAGGTGGAACAACTCCTGACAACTACAAAATAAGTAGAAATTCATGTTGGTTGCCCTTAATTAGACATGAAAAAATAGAACAAACTAAATAATCCCCAAGCATCTACCAAAGTTAACTAACTAATCAAAACATTGAACTCTACACACAATGTGAATCATGTGATTCGGTAATTTGCATCTCACATCTTACCTGTGAAGCCACTGGTGAAGGAGTATTATAAAATGATATATTTGAAGGACCACTATTTTGGGGCTGAGACGCAAATATAGCTGCTCCATGACAATTACCGGAGATATCTCTGAGGTTATTGCCTTGTGTGTGTTTCAGTTGTCTAGGACTGACATCTTCAAAACCAAAATTCCGGGAAGAAACTGAACTATAATCCTCACTGGCTGCATATGAATTTGGGGAAGCTAACTCATGATGTAAGTACTGCTTTTGAATGCAAAGAGCAGCTGCTTCCCCAAAAACCACAGTTGCTTCTTCAGCAGCACCTAGTATAATCATACGAAAAGATAAAAGAAATACTGAGTGAATACAAGATCAGGCCAATCAAAAGAAAAAACTGCACAGCCATTTAAGTGATATATCATCTATAAGTCCAATGGCAGTAGCAGACAGAAATTGAAGTAAACCGGTGAAGTATATTAGTTCACTGATATTAACTAAAAAATTAGAGAAATCAAGGATCTGGTCAATCTACCATAATAGCATAGCACTAGAAAGAATATAGAACCATGAGAGTATTTTTAGACAGACCTAATATACACAACTCCTCATATGCAGCCCAAAGTAAAGGATCTATAGACAAAGCCAGCCTAAAATGATGCATGGCGCTTTTCTTTCTATCTGTGTACCTGAAAAAGGAATATTACTCAATTACAGAACTTGAAGATCAAAACAGTTTGACAATTGAAATATAGTCCCACCATCCTAGTAGTTAACCAACCAAAAGTCAAAGCACAAAGGATTGAATTCCTTCAATATTGGGGAAGATTGCCCACCTCTATCCAACACAAAACTATAACCATCCCTTGCATTTTATCAAACTATCTTTGAAGATAAATTTATAGACAATATCAATACAAAATTCAGAAAACAACAATATGTTGTCTCTCCCTAAATTTCCATAATATCTCCCAGAGTTTAAGGTGAAATAACTCGGATCAACCTGCAAATAAGGCCGAGAAGATAATGACCAGCTGCACCATTTGGAATCTTCAAGAAAGAGAAGTAACTATCAAGATATTCCCATCACAAGCTTCATGTGAAAGTCACAGACAACTAATATGTCCAAGAAAACATCACCAATACCTCTCCACCGGGATCATTAGCAGAACATAAAACCGTTTCAGCTTCATTAAGTAGATCCATATGAAAGCATGATATTGCAAACAAGTAGCGGGATTGAGTTGTTTGCATTCCTTCATGTAAAGAAAAACTTTACTGATGAGCAACAAGATAAGAAATTAATCACAATAATTGTTGGGGGAGGCTATGATTTGGTATACTAAAACAACTTCAATCAATTAAAACAAGACAATGCGCATACCCTTTAGAATGTGATACGCAGAGTAAGCTTGATTGTTCTGCAAGTAGCAAGCAGCTAACAACTGCAAATTCACCTACATTTAAAACAAAAGTTCATATTATAGTTCGCAATTCGCAGTAAAGAACCCCACTTGCAAATTACAGGAAAATCGAGTTTAGAACCTTGGTGTTGTTAATTTATCAAGTTCCACTGACAAAATCTACATTCTCCATGAAAAATACAGAAAAACGCCAATTTAAGGGTAACGTAATCTTTTTTTTTAATTACAAATTGCGTTTCAAATTGAAATGTGGAATGTAATCATAATAAGAAACTACTGCCAATAAAATCAACCAATAAATTTCCGGGAAAGAAAGAAAGAAAATCAATTAATCACTAACAAATGATTGAACCAATGACCACAGTGGGTCTTGAAAATCCAACGAACAGTTCGTTCGCCAACCAAAACAGAACAATTTTGAAAACAAGAAAAAAAAGAATTCATGAGTGAGTTACCTCGGAGGGGAACTCAGCGCAAATACGTTCGCAAAGGAAGATGGCATTTTTGAACATGAAATGGCGGAGACTGTTTTGAACACAGTCACTGAGTATCGCTTCCATGGCGCCTTTTTTTTCTTTTCTTTTCTTTTCTTTTCTTTTCTTTTCTTTTCTCTCTTGCCCTTTATTGGTTCGGTTGAGAAGAAAAATAAAAAATAAACAACGGGAAATATTGAAATAGAGATTTTCTGGGTTTTCTTATGTTTCCAAATAAAAGTGGCACTTGCTTTCTATACTTTGCAATATTTTTAAAATGGATAAAATATACAAATGATCGTTAAATGAAGTTTAATATCATTAATTAGAGTTAATTAGACAACATGTCCTTGATCTATGATATTATTCTAAATTGATTCTTAAATTTTTGGATATTTTAATTTCATCTCCAAACTATAACTTTAATTATAAATTAGTTCTCAAACTTTAAACATTCAAATTTTCTCCTCAAGTTATGATCCTCATTCTAGTTTAGTCTAAAATTTTATAAGTTCGCCCCTTAGAATTTTATAAGTTCGCCCCCTAACATAAAATCTTGCATATGTCTCTGTCGGTAAACCCAAATTATTATTATTTTGCCATGAATGAACTCAATTCTCATTGGCAGGAATCGAATTCCTTATCTCATGATTAAGGGATGAGGTGAGCAACCACACATCACGTCTCATAGTTTGTCTGAATAAATTTTAATTTTTATAATTAATTAATTTTTATATATATATATATATAGGAAAACACTTCGATACACAAGCTTGTGTAAGTTTACACAGGCCTTTCAAAATTAGCATTTAGAGATTTAGGTTGTAAAACTTAATGTTCATGGTTAGAATGTAGAGTTTAGGGTTTAAGGTTTAAGTTTTTAAGGTGTTAGAGCTATAGATTTAGGTTTTAGATTTTATAGATTAAATATGAAGGGTTGTGTAATTTTTTTAACAACTTCTGTATCAAAATATAACATATATATAGAATTTATATCCAATACACTAGCGGGTGGAAACTTTTAGTTTCCACAAGCGCCTTAGTTTAGGGTTTAGGGAGTTAGTTTAGGGTGTAGAGTTCAGGGGTTTGGGTGTATAAGTTTAGAATTTAGGGGCAATGTTTAGAATTTAGGGGTTAGGATTAAGATTTAAGGTTTAAAGTTTAAGATTTAGGTTTTAGTGTAATACATTGAGGGTTTAGGTTTTAACGTGTAAACCCTAAATTCTACCCCAAACCTTACATTCTAAACTACTAAACCTAAAACCCTAAACCCAACACCTTAAATTGAGTCCCTAAATCTTAAAATTAAGGCGCATGTGGAAACTTTTAGTTTCCACCGCCAGTGTATCAAATAATTATCCATTTATATATATATAGTTATATTTTGATACACAAGTTGTGTAAAAAATTTATACAATACTTCTATAAAATTTAAAACCTAAATTCCAAACTTTATCACCTTAAAACCTAAACCTTATATCTTAAACCCTAAATTATAAATATAAACATTCAATTATATACTATACACACTAAACTCATAAAATTGAAAGGCTTCTGTAAGCTTGTGTTGTGTATCAAAGTATTATATTATGTTATATATATAATGTTTAACTAAGATCTGATTTTTTTACATAACGGGCTAGGCCCAATTCCAAATTGCTTGAACTTTTGCTAACGACGTCGTTTTGAAAGGAACAGAGTTAAAAAAACTACGTGTCTCTTCTCTAGCAAAATATATTCCCTTGAAAACCATCAGGGCGGAGAATAAAACAAGCGCACCAAAACCGCCGCACGAGTGTCGACGGAAGCTTATCCCATCTTCGATCGCCGCCGCCCTCCCACCCTACTCCCGAAATGCAAAACCAAACCGAACCACCGCCGGAAACTAACCCGGACCAAGTTGATCAAACGATGGAGATTGATTTATCATCAACCACCACTCTCGATCTCACCAGCTTCCAGCTCCACGATCTTGACTCGGTGGAATTGCCGTCAAACCTGACCGAGTTGGACCTTACTGCGAACCGTTTGTCGAAATTGGACCCTCGGATTGCGAACCTCATGAACCTTAGAAAGCTCTCTTTTCGGCAGAACCTCATCGACGATGCAGCTATCGACCCGATCTCCCACTGGGACTCATTATCTGGTCTTGAGGTAACCCTTTTATTTTAGTTGACGCCGTCGAAGCTTAGTTTGTTTTGGCTGTATTACACTATTACTCCTTTAATTCTTTACTATTGTTGAAACTTCGTATGAAAGATGAAATTTATGTTTTCTGATCACTAAAAAGGAAGGAAAAAAAGCACGTAGATGTAAGTTTAAGAATATTTTTGTATAATTGAAATTTAGGATTTTTTCTTAATTATAAGGTGAACAATTTCATTTTGTATGGCACTTATTAGCTAGCTCTTTATATTTATGTATTTAATCACATTCACATGTTTGCAGTTTTTTTTTTTGCTATTTGGTTTAAATTTCTAGCTTCCTTTGAGAAAGTAATTTGCACATGAAAGAAAGCTACAATTTACAATCAGCGAGAATCTTATTATGCTATCGAATATTCAAATTAGTATCTTTATTTTTTTGCTGATTATTAGTGGAGCAGTGAAGAAGCTTGGGGTTATTTGTTTGTTTGTTTTTGTGCAGGAGTTGGTACTTAGGGATAATAAATTAATGAAAGTACCAGATGTCGGCATATTCAAGAAGCTCTTGATTTTCGATGTTTCTTTCAATGAAATCACTTCGCTGCATGGAATGTCTAAGGTCTCTAGCACACTCAAGGAACTCTATGTCTCCAAAAATGAAGTTACTAAGATAGAGGAGATTGACCACTTGCATGAGTTGCAAATTCTTGAACTTGGTTCGAACAGATTACGGGTTAGTGCAGAAATTGATTGAATATATTTCTTGCATAAGCAAGTAACCGGCATCCATGGTATATAATAGGTTGGCATAAGATTTTTGTGAATTCCTTGTATTGTTGAAGTAATCTGTCTACACCTTTTATTGAATGAGTTGTCTTTTAAGTAGTTTTTCGAGCATGGTCTAAATTGTGAAGTTCCTTCTTTAGGTAATGGAAAATCTGCAAAATTTCATAAACTTACAAGAGCTGTGGCTTGGAAGGAATCGAATTAAAGTGATAAATCTTTGTGGGCTCAAGTGCATTAAGAAGATTAGCTTGCAAAGTAATCGTTTAACTTCTATGACAGGATTGGAGGTATTGCACTTTCAAAAAAAACTGTTCTAACAAAATTCTTTTTATTTTCCGGAACATTTTAATGATGTTTTGTTTTTGATTTTTTGTTTTTCAAGGAATGTGTTGCTCTAGAAGAGATATATTTGAGCCACAATGGTATTGCAAAAATGGAAGGTCTATCAACATTGGTTAACCTCCGAGTATTAGATGTTTCATCAAATAAGCTAACATCAGTAAATGACATACAAAATTTGACAAGGTATTTTAATTCTCTGTTTCCCTCATTAGGGATCTTATCCTATCTTTGGTTGATGAATAAATTTACTTGCAGGTTGGAGGACTTATGGCTCAACGACAACCAAATAGAATCACTCGAAAACATAGCTGATGCTGTTTCTGGTTCAAGAGAAAAACTCACTACAATCTACCTTGAAAATAATCCATGTGTACGTCTGCAACTTAGACCATGATTCTTTCTTAATCTTTTTTGCTATGGATCTTATCCTTTCTTTGGTCACTTTTTTCCTGATTTCATAAATGTTACCTTCTCTCCATTATTCTTATTTTTCCTAGTTAATACTGATTCTGAATGAAGACACTAATTACTGATGGAGTCTTGGTCTGTATTTTGATGCACCCTATTTTCTCACATAAACTAAATTCGTTGTTTACCTTACCGGGAAGAGTTCAATGAAGCCTTTTGTTGCAATCAATTTAGATATAGCATATTAGTAGTGTTTATCTTGTTAATGCCCTTTACTTGCACAATTGATGATTAATTGTTGACATTTCCTAATCTCAACTCTGCCAACTTAATATTCATTATTCTCTCCAACCCGTCTGTATTTTATCAAGCTTTATTATTTTATTGCAGGCAAAATCTCCAAACTACCTGGCTACCCTGAGACAAGTGTTCCCTAATATTGAGCAAATCGATTCGAACTTATTTGCTTAGAAGTTTCAACAGTTCTGACCGGAAATATTGTAATTTAAAGCTCTGTGTTTTGCAATCATGTGAGTTATCTGTTAAATGTAAAATATTACAGTCTTTTGCTGGTTGCAGTTTACTGAGTTCACATTTTGTTGCAGGAAGCCTTCCTTAATTCTGGAAGTGTTATGATCGTTAGGCTTGCGAAATCATGGGGCATCGATTAAAATGTAATATTAATCTTCTCTTGGGCATTCTTTATTTCTTGCATGGCAACTTGTTTCCAACTGTTTTTCGTTTTAGAGTGATATTTGAAGCTATCTGTATTGGGAATAACAATGTTCGACTTTTCGGGTTGTTGTTCAGTTATGAAACTCCTGAATGATGCATACATGCTTGTAGCATTGTCATGGACTACATTTTAGGTTCATTTTAGTGAGAATATCGTGTATTTATAATGCTACATATGGATATATCATTTTTGTTTCGATATGGGTGCATATTGATACCGGTTATTTCGAATTTATCTGCATTATCTAGCATTTTGTATGCCTTCGATCATATGCTACATTAGGTTTGGATATGATTTCGTGGATATTTGTTACCCGAATCCATTTTGATTTGGTTTAGTTGTTCAAATCTATTAAAAAAATTAATATCCTATACACTGGCGAAAGTTTCCACAAGCGCATATATGGAGTTAATATAGGGTATAGGGGTTTAGGTGTAGAGGTTTAGAATTTAGGGATAGTTGTTTCAATTTAAGGTTTAGGGTTTATAGGTTAGGGTTTAGTTTTTAGGGTAATATGGTGAGGATTTAGGTTTTAACCTATAAACCTTAAATTATAACCCTAAACTTTAAATTAAAATAATTATCACTAAATTTTAACCCCATACACCTAAACCTCTAAACCCTATACCTTAAACTAATTTACTATACCCTAAAACCCTAAAACTATGGTGCTTGTGGAAATTTTATTTTTCCTTAAAAAATTATTTTACTTATGTAGAATTGCATATACAATACTATTGTAGAATTTGAGATACAATATTTGGATCTTTGAATCTAATAACTAATTTCTTATTTCATTTATTGTTGTTTAATATTATTATGTTATATAATTTTTAAATGATTTAATAAATTTGTTTATTAAGTGGAATCGGATATATGATAAATATTTTTTTTAATTGCATATGAATTCAAACATAGATGATATTTGGGTTTTGGATAAATTAAATGGATTTAGATATTTTAACTTCCGTTGCTATCCCCGGAATGATATCGGTGATATTGGACCATGCCTAAAACTTTATTGGGCACCTTTGGTCCCAAGATTTATTATTGCTAGGTTTAGAAATTGTTAGGCCTAACCTGTTCATTACGTTTGTAGTGGATATATTATTCTATCTTTATATGTTACTTGATATTATATGATATATGTCACGTAAAAATTAAAAAAAAAAACATTTGAACTAATATGTTAAGTCGTATGTATTAAATTTTAATAGGATATATATATAATTAATATAAATATTTAAAATTTACACATAGACAACCTAAAATTTTTTAAATTAATCATTTATATATGTATGCATCGTGTGTGGTGGAGCTCTACGAAGCGATGAGGGCCATTGGTTGATCGGATTTTGGAAGAAGATCGGGATATGTTCGGCATTGAAAGCTGAATTGTGGGGTGTTTATGAAGTGTTGTTGTCGACTTGGTCGATTGTATTTTTAAACAGGGACGAAGCCATGATTTGGGGTTGAAAGGCAAAATATAAATGTTTAAAAGTTGGGGGGCAAATTTATGAATAAACCAATTTTTTTAAAGCCATGACTTGGACCATGCCTAAAATTGTTTTAGTAGTAGAAGGTCGGCCACTTTGGTCCACTTTTGTTATCTACAGACCAATAGGAATTATTTTTAACAGGCTTTAGAATAAAATTACAATTTCCTCTTAGTCTTTGTAGTTGGTTTCTATTATTGTTTTTCAAATTAATAAAAATCATTTGTTGGAGTCAAATGTACTTCTAATACTAAATGTAATTAAATAAGGTTAAAAAATAACTTTTTATAATAAAAATACTATTCGAACCAACTTGTATAAAACTTTTAAAATTGAGTTTTTAGTTTTTTTTTAATATAAAACTATCAAAATATCATTTAAACACCATATATTTTCCAACATAATGTTTAAAATTGATATTTTAAATTTTCGTAACACTGAGCATATTAAGTGGTCACAACGAAAATAAAATATTATT
Organism: Hibiscus tridactylites; assembly: GCA_958450335.1. NCBI lineage: Eukaryota > Viridiplantae > Streptophyta > Magnoliopsida > Malvales > Malvaceae > Hibiscus > Hibiscus tridactylites. The sequence goes on along the minus strand of OY288286.1, from coordinate 74,552,323 downwards.
ATTTGTCCTTAAAGACCCAAACTCGAATAAAATTAAAATTAATGAATGTATAGTATATTATAATCACACCGGGTAAGGATAAATATCCTATACACTGGCGATGGAAACTGAAAGTTTCCACAAACGCCTTAGTTTTAGGGTATGGAGAGTTAGTTTAGGGTATAACGTTTAGGGTTCAAGTGTAGGGGTTAGAATTTAAGGATATTTGTTTCAATTTAAGGTTTAGGGATATAATTTAGGGTTTATATGTTAAAACCTAAATTCTCACCATATTACCCTAAACTAAACCCTAAATTATAACTATAACCCTTAAATTGAAACATCTATCCCTAAATTTTAAACCCCTAAACTAACTCTTATACCCTAAAATTAAGACGCTTGTGAAATTTTTCAGTTTCCACCGCCTGTGTATAAGATATTAATCCACCGAGTAATTGTTTTTTTAAAAAAACTTTTCTCATCGCAACCAACAATAATCTCCCGCCACGTTGAAATATAAGGTCAATATCGTCATTGTAATACCCAGGAGCGTCATTTCACAGGAGAAGGGTAATTTCGTAGTTCCCGCATTTCTCATCCCATTTTACAAAGTCCTCTCTTTGTTCAGTCTACTCGAAATCACACAAACAACGGCCAATCCCCCTTCGTATTAATCTATCTCTCTTTCACTTCGTATTGGACTGTTGATTGGCCGTCAATGGCGGCTCCAGAGACCTCAACTGCCGCCGTCCCGACGTTATACACCAACAACACCTTACGAAACGCTTTCGGCGGCGTTCTCTCTTTCTTCATCCTCCTCCTCATCGGAGTTCTCGCTTTCTCGATCCGTCTTTTCTCTGTAAGATCTTTCATTCCTCGCGCTTTCGGGAATATTCTGATCGATCTGTGATATAATTTCCTAGAATTCAGCTTTCTCTCCTTTTTTGCCGCGAAGTATTAAAATAAAAGAAATGAAGTTACATTGAGCTGAGGATTGACTCGCATATTTGAAAATGTCATTTTGGAATTAATGATAGTACGATCTAAATCTTCTTCGTTTGGCTGATAAGAAAATTTGAGGAATGTGAAGGAAAATGATATTTTGATTCTATTTGTTTCATATGAGCTGCTTAGTGATTTGGAATTCTTGTGTCCTTCAATGTTTTCAGGTTATAAAATACGAGAGTGTTATTCATGAGTTCGATCCTTACTTTAATTACAGAGTCACTCAGGTCAGTTGACTCAGTCTCCCATCTCGTTAACAATTTATAGTTATTTTTAGTCCCTTTTGTTAAAATTTGGATTTTTAGTTACATATCAAAATGATATGGTTATCTTGTTGGTTTCAGTTTCTTACAAAGAAGGGAATATATGACTTTTGGAATTGGTTTGATGATCGAACCTGGTAATTGCAAATTAGTAGTTAACTTAAGTTGTGTATGGCTTTAGGCTCTTACTATGTTTTTGCTCAGCATTTCTGAATAAACTGTTTGTTTTGGGTATAATCAAGGTACCCTCTTGGGCGTGTGATTGGCGGAACTGTTTACCCTGGATTGACCTTGACAGCCGGCACCATATGGTGGTATGTTTCCTGAAAGTTAATAGGCTCAAAAAAACTGTTGTACTATTAGATTTTGCTATTTTTTGTATCAGTTTTTCCATTACATGCGTTTGACTTGTTTTTCTTTCCCTGTTGCATCAGGTTGTTAAATTCTTTAAATATTCCACTGTCCGTGGAAACTGTTTGTGTTTTTACTGCACCCATATTCTCTGCTTTTGCTTCATGGGCAACATACCTCTTGACTAAGGTCTTTATGATGCTCTAAATTTGTGTTTAGTTTGTTGTTATTATTGACCTTGAATTGGTTTCTGGCAATCTGTGGCGTTTTTTTTATAGGAAGTTAAGGGTGCCGGTGCTGGACTGACAGCTGCTGCTCTTTTAGCCATGGTAAATCATGGAAGAGATATATGTAGCATTATTAGAGTTCTTTCAGTTATTATAATTATTTTGAACTTCAATTTGGGACAACAGTTATTCAACTTTATTTCACACCGCACATTGATAAGTACATTTACCTTTGTTTTTACTGGTCTGCATCTGCGTCTCTGTTGACAATATTTGGCAATGCCATATATCTATGTCAACTTACGGTGTTAATGTGTCTTATGGCTGACTTCTTATTTCAATTCATTTTGTTCTTATATGCAGGTTCCATCATATATCTCCCGGTCTGTTGCTGGTAGCTATGACAATGAAGCTGTAGCAATATTTGCTTTGATCTTCACTTTCTCTCTTTATATAAAGGTTAGACTTTGGTTGGTGTAATTCATTTTATTTACTATAGTTTTGCGTTCTAACGCTTGAGATATAGTCCGTATTAATTTTCTGGTGGTGAATACTATCACATCATTAACAGATAACCTGCTATTTATTTTGCTTGGAGTTTCCTTCTATTAATTAATTTCAAGTCTGACTATTCTCTTCATTACTGGTTATTTGCAGACACTAAATACGGGATCACTGTTCTATGCCACCTTAAATTCAATTGCATACTTTTATATGGTAGGCTTCTTGTGCTAACTTTTATTTATGTTCTTGTTTTCACTTATTATTTATGTGTCTCAGTTAATTATTTTGTTTTCCAGGTCTGCTCCTGGGGAGGATACACATTCATTATTAACCTCATTCCAATGCATGTGCTTCTATGCATTGTGACTGGTCGTTATTCTTCTCGATTGTACATCGCATATGCTCCACTTGTAAGTATCTGCATTACTCTAGAAGCTTGAATACTAGCCAATGAGCAACAAGAATAGGCATTCAGTATGCCATTGAAAACATTTTCTGTAGACATTAGATTGATTGGAAATGTGCAGAATATAATAATATTTTGAACTCCTAAATGTTGAACTTTTTTATCTATCATATAGATTCTTGAACTTGTTAGAGCTTGCATTTTGTATTACATTCAGTTTTAACCTTCACTTCTGTCTTTGTGGTTTGAAGCTCATTTTACAAAATAATGCATCTTTATTTTCTCAAACTCCTAAAGGTGTTAGAGTCCTCCTTCTCGCTTAATGATGTAGGCATGTTTAAATTATGTATCTTTATTTTCCCTTGAATGAAGGACAAAAATCTTTCTGGAGATATCTACTTGGACTTGATTACAATTGCAATTACAACTGTTCACTGCAGGTTGTTTTGGGAACATTGCTAGCTGCTTTGGTGCCAGTAGTTGGGTTTAATGCTGTGATGACATCTGAACATTTTGCATCATTTTTGGTAAGCTTTATCCTTTATCATTTCGCTGACTTGTTGGCTGCTTTTGTTACGATCTTGTTTTCCCTGTTGCAATTCATTTGTTTTGCAATCTCAGGTTGTTATACCCATGTCTTTTTTAGGTATAGGAAACTATCAAGAGTCATTTATTCTTTCTAGCATTTCATGTTATTAACTCTCCACTTGAGGAGCTGTTGCTGTATGACCAACTGTTGTGTTTAAAATGTCAATGATATTACTGATTCATAGAAGTGTCTGTGAGCTCTAGAACAAGATATAAATAGAAGAATGGAAGTGTTTGAAATCTTGATAGCATAAGCAGTATTCAGATTGTCGAACTACCTCACATCCTTCTTTTGCAATTCCTGGTTCATATGATGCTATTCCTTGCTCCTTGCTCCTTGCTCCCTGATCTGATTTTGTTTTTCCCACTGCAGGTTTTCATTATTATCCATGTAGTGGCTTTTGTGTACTATATCAAGGGGATTCTTTCCCTCAAAATGTTTAAAGTTGCTGTGACACTTGTTGTATCTGTTGGCCTGTAAGCTTGCTGTCTCTTCTGTTTTCATAACTTTTCCAGGGAAACATGAATGGCAACTAGGAACAAACTATAATGAGTATTCTGTGATTTAAACTTCCATATTAATCAATTCACTATACAATGAACAATGAACTTTATTCCACATGGATTTGCTTGGTACATTTAAAGATAAGCATAAAACTAAGTTGCATAATTAAATGACACATCGTTTCTGTTCTCAGGGCAGTGTGTTGTGCTGTGATAGCTGTTCTTATAGCATTAGTAGCTTCCAGCCCAACAAAGGGATGGAGTGGACGAAGCTTAAGTTTGCTTGACCCGTAAGTACCTAATTCATTTTAGTATGTTACATGCGACTGTTTTCTGCATGAAACTGTAGAAGAAGCCAAGTGGCAGGAATTGTGGTCAATGATAGTGCAGTTTGATGCACCTTGACATCTTAGTTTGGCATGGATATTGTGTTGAGGGGCTTTTTGTGCCAAAATTCTTATAACCCAATACATAGATGAGGTGTCAGAAAATTATTTGATCTGTCTTGTACTAAGTGGGTTGTCGTGCAAACAACATTTTTATACCTTGTATCCTTTGTTCAGAGTCATAGTTGTTTGAGATTAGCTGTTTAACTTCTTTCTGTTTTCTTACTGCCTTTTGACAGAACTTATGCAAGCAAATATATACCGATCATTGCTAGTGTCAGTGAACATCAACCACCTACTTGGCCATCTTATTTCATGGACATTAATGTTTTGGCATTCTTGGTTCCAGCTGGTATCATTGTAAGTCTATAGCATTCACAAATATTTTGCCTTTTTGCCTGTAATTTAGAATATCATGAAGTATAATCAATAACTTTTCTTTTCCTTGTTGGAAGGCCTGCTTTTTGCCTTTAACAGATGCAAGCTCATTTGTTGTCCTCTATATTGCAACCTCTGTATATTTCTCTGGAGTAATGGTAAGAGGAATTAACACAGTCAATTTCAAATCATTACTCTCCAAGTATCAATTCCTTTGTTCTAATAGTGTTGAATCCTGCGTCTAATTATACAGGTACGCTTAATGCTTGTTCTTGCTCCGGCAGCATGCATCACATCTGGAATTGCTCTCTCCGAAGCTTTTGATGTTTTAACCAGATCAATCAAGTTTCAGCTACCTGGAGTATCAAGTGACGCTGAAGTTGATGTAAGCAGGTTCTTTTTATCCATACTAGGCCAACAATTTAATGAAGTCATTTAGCTACATGATTAATTTCTTTTCTGCTGCCTCCAATTTTTAAGGAAGGGGAAACTAATTCAGATACTACGGAAGCACGGAATGATGAAGTAAAGGCAGAGAAACCTGAGGAGAAATCAAAGGATCGACCCTCGAAGAAGAGCAAGAAGAAGGAAAGGGAGCATGTGGAGAAGCCTTCTGCTAAAGCCAAAGTCAAAACCAAAGCTGAGAAAAAGAGGCTTCTTGCTTTACCTTTGGAGGCATCTGTGGTTTCACTTCTCTTACTCATTGTGCTGGGTGCCTTCTATGTGGTACTCTGATTCTCCCCTCTTATATCCTCTAATTGCTTATGTATCACTAAATAGACTGTTATGCCTATGATATGATGTTGATTTGTAACTTTTCAGTGATTGTTCTGGTAGTAGAGAAGGATTTGTTTAGTTAGCTTTTTTTCTTAACTTTTGGTTGGATATATGTTTCTATGAGCTGGTTTTAGATCCTTGTGCTAGATATATATAAGCTTGTCTCAACTAATAAAAACACAATTTATGCGTTTCAGTTATCTCACTATGTTTTAAATGCCACTGCATTCATTTAGTTCAGATTTAGCCGTAGCATAAATAGGTTGCCAAATGCCATTCTTTCTTTTTTATTATATGAAATTTCCTTGCATGCCGGTGTCTTGCCCATTTCTTTCTCGTTTCAATTGTAAAAGGCCTAAATTGCACTTTTCTTTGTAGGTTCATTGTGTCTGGGCTGCAGCAGAAGCTTATTCAGCCCCCTCAATAGTTTTAACGTCTCGTACACGTGATGGTCTACATGTTTTTGATGATTTTAGAGAGGCTTATGCATGGTTGAGCCATAATACAGATGTTGATGATAAAGTAAGTTCTCAATATGGTAGCTTTTCTGGATTTCAAACATATTTTATTTACCAGTCTGTTGCGCCAGAAGTTTTAAGGTTTTGTTTTTGTAGAATAAATATTAACTAATGGAAAAAATAATACTTCAAGCTGTGTGGTCAATGTTTGATATTTTGAGCATGTAATGGGTTGACTGAGATTCCGTATAGGTGATATTTTTGCTGATTTATGTGTTTTCATTTTTTCTTGAACGGACTTGTTTTCCATGTGGCAAATGACTGTTGTTTAAACTTATCCAATTTAACAGTACAAATGAAATTCATGGCAGGTTGCATCATGGTGGGACTACGGTTACCAAACCACCGCTATGGCTAATCGCACTGTTATTGTGGACAATAATACTTGGAACAATACTCATATTGCAACTGTTGGTACTGCAATGTCTTCTCCTGAAAAGGCCGCTTGGGAAATTTTCCATTCCTTGGATGTCAAATATGTTCTCGTCGTCTTTGGAGGTACGGTTTCGTTTTTGTATACACGAAAATACGATGCTTTAATATATTATCTTTCTGACAATTTACTTCACTCATTAGGTCTTATTGGCTACCCCAGTGATGATATTAATAAGTTCCTTTGGATGGTTCGAATTGGAGGTGGTGTCTTTCCTCATATCAAGGAACCAGATTATCTGGTAACTTCTCTATGCGGACATTTCTTAAAACATATATGTTCCATCTATTCGGTCTTTTCTTCCTTTTTCTAAGTATTTATGCTTGTCTTTAATCGAAAGTTAAACAATAAAGATCCTATTTTCGCCAGAAAAATATCCTTATTAAGTATGACGATACCTAAACTTCCTTCCTGACTTGGTTATTTCACTCATTGCCTACAGAGAGATGGTCAATATCGAATTGATTCCCAGGCCACTCCAACCATGCTAAATTGTCTAATGTATAAACTCTCGTATTACAGGTCTGTTGCCGTTAACTTTCGACTTAGAGTATATGTATATATATGTGGTTTTTTGGTCAGTTTTGCTTGGAGCAGAAGAACTTCATCCCTTAATTTACATACCTGCAGGTTTGTTGAAACGGACGGCAAAGCCTATGATAGAGTTAGGCGGACAGAAATCGGAAAGAAATATTTTAAACTCACTCATTTTGAGGAGGTTAGATGTTCCTAATTTATTCTTGCTATTTAAATAGCAATTGCAGATCATGAAACATTTCCAACAATATTTTTCTTAAAAATAATTCCTCCATGATTAATGTGATTTTTCGGGTCGAAATTGAAAAATCTTTACATGGCCTTGAAATGTGAAAACTTCATCTTCGTACCTGCCATGCAAATTCTTTCATATTCGACTACGAATATTCGGACGAAAATGGCATCTTATAATTTTGAGTCCAAGTAGCATACCATGATGAATGAGTATGATTAATTCTGCTCTGTTCTAGTGTTTTTCTTATAAGATTTGTCTTTTATTTTGTTCAATTTAGGTATTCACAACTCATCATTGGATGGTTCGGATTTATAAACTGAAGGCTCCAAAGAACAGGATTCGAGGAAAGACGAAGAAATCGAAATCGGTATATATAGAATCTATAGATTATCTCAATGATCTACGATTCTGCACACACACACACACACACACAAACTATAGATTCTTTTTCGTGCCGAAAAATGTGGTCAGATGTTCACCTATGCCTTGTTTTATGTTTTGGCAGAAAACTAGCTCAACAAGCAGTTCAAAAAGAAGTGGAACAAAAAGGAACCCATGGCTCTAGGAAACACAATATTTATAACAATGGTGGAGAATTATCTGTAACTCGAATATAATCGTTCGAGCGCCGAAGAAGCCTTTGAGGTTTTGCTTGGTAGCAAGAATGAAAAGCAAACCTGAGACTGAGTTTGATTATTCCGGCAATCTTAGGTGATTTTTCTTTGAGAAATACAAACAATACAAGTCCAAAACGATTTTTGCAGGCTTCACTTGATCCTCGTAGTCTGTAGTTTACATTTTAGGGAAAGAAAGCTCGAGTCAAATTTTGCATTTTACTGGTTTAGATTAGAGTTAAGCAAGACTCGACTAAAAATCAAATTGACTTGACTCGAATCATGTTTTATAATTTGGCTCGACCCGAATATATTTCAAATAAAGTTTGAATTAATAGATTGATTTTTAAGTTCGAATTGAGTCTTCAAGCCCCAACTCTGCATGTATGCTTATCATATGTTATGACTTGGAATAATTTGACTCAAATTTCTACCATTATTAATATCATTTAAATCAGAACCAATTAGTATTGTAATATTATAAATATCTACCATTAAAATTGAACAGAATTGGAATCAGGGACGAAGCCATTAAAGCTTCGGGAGGGGCAATCGCCCCCCACCCCCGAATTTTTTTTTCCACATTTATCTCCCTATTTAAAATTTTTAAAAATTAGTTTATTTATAAATTTGCCCTCCAATTTCAAATATTTATAGTTTGCCCCTAATCTCAAATCCTGGCTCTATCCCTGATTGGAATAATTTGACTCAAATTTTATAAATTTGACTTGACTCAAAAAAAATTTAAATAAAGTTTAAATAATAAAATAGGAAAGCTTAAAATGATAATCATGTTGTTATGACTTTTGGTTTTGTTTTCAAGTGTTTTTGTAAGAGACATGGAAATTCCTTCAAACACACGAAAGATTAAGAAACAAGTTAATATATCTATTGGGATACATAGTAATATATCCGATACACACTTAAACTTGAGTAACATAAGTGTTAAAAAATTCATTTAAAAAGGTTGAAAACAATTTTACATTCCCAAAGCAAATTATTTTGGGTAATTTACAGGAGGTTCCAAACTGCCTACTAAAATCCCAAGGTCGAGGTCTTTGTCTTCGAACTTTTTGATGAAGGGGTGAGTCTGCATTAACAAAACAAGTGACAATCAAGGTTTTGAGAAAAAGGGAGGGAAATTCGGACAACTTGGTAAACCATGTCAAACCTGATATTAGACCAACAATTATATAAAAAAACCTCATAATTAACTGGCGGTGAAAACTTTTTAATTTTTACAAGCGCCTTAGGTATAAAGGTTTAAAATTTAGGGGTTAGGGTAATATGTTGACGATTTAGGGTTTAACCTATAGACTTTAAATTCTAACCCTAAACCTTAAATTCTATTCACAATCCTTAAATTCCAAACTACTAAATCTAAACCCCTAAACTGAGTCCCTAAACCTTAAAACTAAGACGCTTGGGAAAACTAAAAGTTTCCACCGCCAGTGTATCAAATAATTATCTATTTTTTATATTGTTTTATATCTATGTGATTTTTGACATTAGTAGCGTGATATAGATTTTGATATGTTTATGAATTCAACCGGTCCCAGTAAAAAAGATGATGATGTTCAACCTACAAGACTTGTGTTCAATGCCAAATCTATTACACGGCATGAAAAAAAACTAAACATGCATGAATGTTTTTTTTTTGAACAATTTCTACCTAAAGAGAGGGGAAGATGAATTTTGCTCCTACAACCTAGAGCTTTAACCAAGAGCTTTAACCACCTGCTCTAGAAATTGTTGACACATGCATGAATGTTTTAAAAGCTATATAATATCAACATTTTAATGTTTATGTGAAACTTACCAAGAGGTCCAAAGATGATGCTCTTTCTCGAGGATTCTTCTTTATGCTAAAAATGGAAAGGAAACAAGCAAAAATTAGAAAACTGCTTGAATCTAACACAAACAAAAGATCATAGAAAATGGCAATGATAAAGAGAGAACCAATACCAAAATGTATAAGGGGAAATATTGCACATGAATTGAAGAAAAAAATTAATGTAAAAGGATGAGTAAACAAAGAAATGAAATTAATGTAGAAGCATTTTTCATCTTCGAGAAGCAGATAAGGTTGCACATGAATGTAAAATGCAGTCCAAACATGTTGTCTTCAAAGAAGACACAAGAAAATGATAAGAACAAAGGCAAGTATGGGCTAGTTTTCCTTGGGATAAGAGTATCCAATCGTTCATTGAATCTCAAATGCAGTGAAAATATGTTGGTCTTCAAAGAAAATTGTAGTATTGTAGTATATTACTGTATACACCACTTTTAGTCGACATAAAACGAGCCTCCGAGGATAAAAATATTGGATTCTAGTGATGTTAATAAGGTAGGGATTACATCTTTCAATGAACTTGTGCATCAATATTGGATAAAAAATTGAAGAGGGTTGCTAACTTGCAGAAGAAGCCAGAACTATGGCAAAAGAATTCTGGGAAACAGGCACTTACTAGATAGATGAATTTGACGAGATGATATAATGCAAACTAAACAGGTGAGTTATTTACCAGGCTGATACAAATGAACAGAACTCTGGAGAGAATTGATCCGATGGAGCAGTTGGTGGAGGCTTTTCCACAATTGCCTGCAAGAGCTCGTAAAAGCAAGGCCAGCTTTGCTGATCTTCAGATTGCATATATGGGAAACGTCCAATAGCACATTCGAGCACTACCATTCCCAAACTCCAAATATCACTGCTATAGTCATAAGTGCACCCACTGATTCTCTCCGGCTACGGTTAGAAACAAAATGATGAAGAATAAAATTACATCAAATGATGAATGGCAAACCAAATTTCTTATAAAGTAATTTCAAAAGAGTGGAAACTCAACATACCGACATGTAGTTGTAAGTCCCAACAAATGTATCTCTCTGGCCCATAGAGCTAGCCAGCATTGCACTGACACCAAAATCAGTGATCTTCACTTCACCTTTATGGTTAACCAGTAGATTGGATGGTTTTATGTCCCTATGTATTACATGCCTTTCATGGTGCAAATACACAAGTCCTTGTAGAACCTGAAATATAAAGATATATGAGTAGAAAGAACTCACTTGTTTAGCTTTTGCTACGACGTTTAGGTCATTCATAAACTTTCAATTCACAAAAAACGAAGAATACCTGCTTACACACAACTGCAAGATATGGTTCAAGAATTGTGTTAACTTGTCTGATCACATCAGCCAGAGATCCACGGTCCATGTATTCTAGCACCAGGGATATGGCTCCATTGTGATAGAAAGAATGGTAGCAAACCACAACATGTGAACATTGTGATGCTTGGTTTATTTTTAGTTCCTGCACAATTTGCTTGCGAATTTCCTCTTGCACGTTCATTTGGATGACCTGCAGTTAATAGCCAATAAATATCTCAGAATCTGTTTTTCTTCATTTATAACCACCATGTTGCAAGCATTTCAAAATAAAATTACTACCACATGATATTTAAGTCAATATTCCAGCAGATATAATTGCAGTAAATAGTGAAGATGTTAATGTTTAGTGAAAACCAAGAAAAAATGTGAATGCAGTTTATGAGGATTTTGTGTTGCAGTTCTAGAAATCAAACAATTATGAAGAAATGGCCACATCTACAGTACTATCACACAAGAAAAGAGAAGCATATGTTAACTATCTTATTGGTGTCAATCTGTAGTATAGTTTGAAGCAAATATGTGAAAATAAGTATGGAACATGTCTTCTATTATACATAGATCTTTAACAAAATAAGACTACACATCTTTTACTGTGAAAATAGCACAAGAATTTAAGTTCAATTCGTAAATGGTAGTAAACCTGCCTTCTCCGGTCACCGTCCTCTCATCCCAAACTATCATGATCCATATTATACATACATACACCAGGAAATTCTAACATCCTACATGAATTGAAATGACAAAGACAAAGATAAAACTAAGCAAGTAATCTTAACAAGTTAACAAGAACTACAAGCTAAAGACAATAAGGAAATCAGCAGGGTCATCTTAATATCAAGTCCAAAAACTAACAAGTAATTGAAAAAGGTTTGTCAGTCTTGAACACTTACCTTCAAGGCAAACAATCTTCCTGCCCATTTGTGGCGAACAAGTTGTACTACACCACCGCTGCCCTTCCCGATAACTTTGATGGTCTCAAGGTCTTCTAACGAGAATTCAAAATCGAGCTCCTTGCTGTCTGAAGGCTTCTCAAAGTAACCCAAAAAAAGAAGGAAAACAAAAAAGAAGAATATCTTGAATCCCAAGAAATTTGATACTAAAAAGCTAAAGGATAAGTAACTCTATGCGAACTTGAACATGAACTGCTGTATCATAACTAGCTATCAACATGTTTCAAACTAAAACCCAGACTTCGGGTAACATGAATTTTTGAAGAGCTAAAAGGAGGAAGGGAGAATAATTTGAAGTGTTGTACTAATCAATTGAAGAAGCAGGAAGACCCTGAGGCCTGAACAAATAATTTGGTCCAAGAATCCAAACTTGATGATTATTTTAGACAATATTGCTTGACAAATACAGCAGCATCCTTTCAAACAGAGGTTCACTTGCAGCACAATTAGGGGTGAGCATTCGATCGAGTCGAGTCAAAAAATTTCGAGTTATTCGAGTTGACGAGTCATATTTTCCAACTCAAACTTTATTTGAAATTTTTTCGATTCGAGTCGAGTTTTCGAGTTCCTATAAAAATTTAACTGTAATTATTTACCATGTTATAGTAGGGTTTGATTGCAATTTAAACTACTTTCTCTAATCATATAAGATATGCACATATATATTTTTTCACATGTGACATTCATATTTTTATATATCATTATGTATATATCATAAAAAAAATAGAGGGACTCGTCTTGAACTTAAAAATAAATATACTAATTACTAAAAATTTCGAGTTATTCGAACTTTCATTTTACAAATTCGAGTTTATGAAATTTCGAGTTATTTTTGCCTTAGTCGAGTTATTCGATTTTTTCGAGTGCACAATACCGATAAAAGAAAAAAGAAACTTACTCGAGATTCTTTTTCCTCGGAAATAAGACGCAGCCCTTTCTGATTTAGAAGCAAATCCCCATCATGAAATGTCCCACTCGCCGTCCTGAAGATATTATAGTTAAGAAATTGTAAATTCAAATTCAAATTCGAAATATTTTCACCGGCGTTTGCAGTAAAACAAGATCAAATGCGACGGAAAGTCGGAAACCGTGAACCAATCAAACCATAAACTTCGATTCAAGAAGCGATTTCTAGTAAAATAGAAAGCGAAACTTTGATCCAAAATCGAAGCCATCCTGAAATATACTTAACAAGAAACGGAGAAACTTACAAGAAAGAAGAGATCGGGGTTTCTTGAACTGGAACAGAGAGCTTCAGTTGCCTCAATGGCTTCTTGCTCTTCATTTTCCTTTTTCTGAAAGATTTTATTTAACTGTTCAATTAGGGTTTTATAGAAATAAAATAAAAAAGATTGTGTTTTCTTCTTCCCTTTTTTTTATAATGTTTTATTCAGAAAGTGAGGATGGATTCGTTAGAAATTCAAACGGGAAAGACCGCGGAAAAATAATTCAATCTTTTTTTATATTTTTTGAATATTAATTCAAATTTAACGTTAGGTTAAATAACCATTTAGTCCCTGATTTTTCTCATTTTCTGTCGGATTGATCCTTACAGAATGAAAAATTCAAATTAAATGCTTAAAACTTAAATTTCGTCAATAAAGTTGTTCAAATGTATCAAATAAATAAATAAAGTTGTCGAGTCTAGACATTCTTTGTTTCGATTTGAATCAATCTGGCCTTGCTTTAATTAATATTCATTCAACAAAAAAAAGTTATTAGAACTCAATTATGAAATGTTTAAATATAAGGTGAAGTTATACAAAATTATTCAAAAATGTTCATTTTGGTCCTTAAATTTTCAAAAGTTATATAATGACATTAAACTTTGTTATAAAATAACCATTGAACCGTCACAGCTGAATGTTAATTTTTTTTATAATAACACATTTAATCTTCTATATTTACACCTTAAACCAATTTAGACTAAGCATTGACAGAGCTAAAGGGTTCTGAATCGGATTTACGCAGGTCTATTGTTGTACGGAGAAGCTTACTACAATGCATTATGCATGGTAAATCGATTCCGATTCGAAACCGCAAATACAAACCACAAAGAACACTTCATTTAACCACCCAAATCAAAAACCAACATGAGTAGAAAATACGTAAATGAAAGTCGTTGCTTTGCTCTCTTTTTTATTTTATTTTTTTGCTTCATTCAATGATTTACATGAAATTCTCCAATTTCTGTTTTCTTCTGACTTCTAATGATTATGAGCTTGGTTTGTACAACATTTCCACTCCCACCAGACAGGGGAAGGAAACACCGCACGTTAACCTACAGATGAATTTTGGTTTAACCACACGAATACACGAATTTTGGTCGATTAATTCGGATCGAGTTTTATAAATATTTAATATAAAGGCGATCCTCATAAGTTAAATACTTAATTTTCTTCCTTAATAACATTAAAATTAAAAGCTCTAATTTTACTTAAAAGATCTAACGCCTTATTATGTCAGACTTAATACGAGAAGGAGGTGAAAAGAGGGGGGGTCCATTCTCAATTACAGTATATTTTCTTGTCTATAAAGCATAAGCTTGCGTGCGCAATACAATATCACAACTTCAATAAAATTTTAAATCTCAAACTTTTGATGGATAAAATTTGTCTCCCTTTTCGGTGCCCTTATATATATATACTACAACATTAAAAAATACTATAAAATTAAATTTTAAATCATAACCTTAAATTTTAAATCTTAAACTCTACACCCTAAAAAATACACTCTACCCTAAACAGCGAAAATGAGGATTTTCATCCCCTTTTGATTCACCAAAAAAAAAAGCTCAGTTCTCAAGTCAACATTCACACATGTAAAGTTACTCGTACAACAACCGACCAATAAATGCCCAAAACTGTATAAGAAAGCTCTCAAGAACAATCAAGCAACCCCCACTCTGTCCTCTCTCATCAATGCCATTGCCAGCAGCCTCATTTGTACAATCTGAAAACCAACCCAACCCATCATTCTAACCATTCCTGGCATCTTCAAGAAAGAAGAAAATGGGGTGGAGTTGCCTCCTGGTTTTCATCCTTTGGCAGCTGATGGCTCCATCAGAAGCGGCGGCAGCCATTTCTATGAGTGGTGGTGTTGGCATTAATATAGGCGGCCGCAGCGGCGGCGGTGATTCTACTCCAGCTGGTCCTGTTTCAAAGCTCACCAGTGCTTACACGGCTCTCCAGGCTTGGAAATCCGCCATCACAGATGACCCATTGGGTGTTTTGAAGACTTGGGATGGCTTAGATTTGTGTTCTTATAAAGGGGTTTTCTGTTCATATGGAAATGGACCGTCTGTGATTGCCATAGATCTTAACCATGCAAATCTTCAAGGTATTCTAGTTAAGCAACTCTCTGTCCTTACAGATATGTCAATCTTCCACCTCAACAGCAATAGGTTTTCAGGCACAATTCCTGATACTTTCAAAGACCTTTCATCACTTCAAGAGTTAGATCTCAGTGGCAACTATTTCTCTGGTCCTTTTCCTATGGTTACTTTATATATGCCAAATCTTGTTTATTTGGACCTCAGGTTCAACACTTTTTCAGGACCCATCCCTGAAGATCTTTTCAACAAGAGACTTGATGCCATATTCCTCAACAACAATCAATTCGAAGGTGAACTCCCTGCAAACCTGGGGAACTCACCAGCTTCTGTAATAAACCTGGCTAACAACAAGTTCAATGGGAACATACCGTCTAGTTTCGGCTTCACGAGCTCTAGATTGAAGGAGATTTTGCTTCTGAATAACCAGTTAACAGGTTGCATTCCACAAGGTGTTGGCGTGTTGTTCTCCGAGATGCAAGTCTTTGATGTGAGCCAAAACTCACTCATGGGTCATTTGCCTGACACCATGTCTTGCCTGAGTGACATTGAGGTTCTCAATTTGGCACACAATCAACTCTCTGGTGTGCTGCCTGATATAGTTTGTTCTCTGAGGAGCCTTGTGAATCTGACTGTTGCCTACAATTTCTTCTCTGGGTTTGGCCAGGAATGTTCCAAGTCTTTCCTTAGGGATGTCGGTTTTGATTTCTCGCTGAATTGCATTCCGGGGCGAGACTTGCAGAGACCCCGACCGGAGTGCAGTGTTGTACCTGGAAGTGGGTTGAGCTGCCTGAGAATTCCTTCTCCACAGCCTCTGATTTGTGGGACATTGAGTGGGAACTTGAAAGCTAACCAAACCTCAACATCATCATTTCCATGATGTCATACATGAATTAACCGGTATTGTATAACATGTTGCTGGTGCCCGTCAATTCTTCATGGATTCAATTACATCTTCGTTACGATATCGATGTAGGATGCTGAATCGAACCGAACCGAACCAGTATCCGCATACGAGAAAAGTCTGTCCATGGTCCAAAATCCACTGCTTAATGGGCCAGCCTTTGCTCAATTCATCTGATTTTTTTAGTTTGAGCAAATCTGATAATATATCTCATGTCCTGTAAGAATTCTATGAAAGGAATTTAGAGTTCAAGCCTCTTTTTTAAATTACTTGACAATGCAGCAGCTATATGAAATCCCAAAATAAATAGTACAGAATAAAACCTGAAAATTGTGCCACGACAGTACAGATTTTCCAACACAAACCAAAACTTTTCCAGTCAAAATGTATGCTGAAGGTAAAGAACAATTCTAGAATTCGCTTATTACTTCTATTTAAAAGACTTGAATTTGCTTTGGGTTAATTGGTAAAACAGATGTGAAGAAATAAAAAAAAAAATTGGGGACATTTTCCCCCAACCACAACCAAAATCATGGAATTCAGCATAAAAATATTCCAGTATCCCGTCATCAGCAGAGCTATTTCACTAGCCGATTGTTCGCCGGGGGTGAAACAATTTTATTGTTAAAAACGGGTGCATCTCGTTGGAAAACAACTCAAAGGTATTCAGATGCATAACAGTGTAATCCAGGTCAGATACTCGTCAAGTTCGACCCTAGAAAGCAATTTCATTTCTCACTTGAACTTACGGCTAACTGAATCGTAGCTGGGAACATTAATGACTGCAAAAAATGAGAAAAGCTAACAGGTTAATATCTACAATGCATTGCAATAAGAGACCAAATTCAGTGATTAAGTTTCGAGAAAACTCCAAATTACCGTTTCCATATGATGCCATTGTGAGAGGAGATGAGAGAAGCTTTTGGGCTACTGAAGAAATATCCTTAAGTGTAATTTCATCGACAGCCTTCAGGAAATACTCCACGGGTTTCCTGATAAATCCAAAACAAATTATCATATCCTCCGACTCGGGCACAAGTGATACATAAAAGTATATGCCCGACACAGGTATATGCATTTGTTTCTAAGTTTCTTCATTTATTTCAAGGGTCTTTGTAAATCATATCCTCATTCCCATATATTGATATGCATCAAACATGGGTTTCAAACACGGATACTATCAGAAAAATAAAGAGTTTAAGTAACATCACTCAAAATAGTGAAAGACAAAAGCTAAGAACGTAACAAAAAGTCATACCTCTCGCCATACGTCAAAACTTGTTTCCCAATATCTTCTGAAGCAACCATCTGCAGAAACAGCTTGTAAGTGAACACTAAACAACAATGCTTGGCGTGGAAATATGAATCCTTGACCAGCATCATTAAATTCATCTACAATCAAGAAATTAAAGAGAATAGTTTACATACTCTAGATTCCAAATTCATCAAAATTGCAGACTTGGTTGACTGTTTAGCACGGTCTAGTTGTATTTGGTCAACTGCAAAGAAAACCATGAAAAGCATTTCAGAAACAGTCTACTGAATGAATATTGCAGGAAAGATAGTAGTTGCCGAATTAAGGAGCCACCAACCTTGTCCAGGGGTTGCAACAGCAATAAGCTCCTTGACAGCTACATCAACGGCAGTTGGTGCAAAATCAGAACCCTGAATTCAAAAACAGCAGTATCATCCTATGACAAAGATATCACCAGCAGAAAGTGTGTACACAATTGCAAATTTGGGATAAATTCAATGAAAGGCCAAGAGAGGGGAAAAAGAAACAGTCAAGGGAAACTGTAAGTAACAAATATACTACGGTGGAAAATATAAAGGGCAGGGAAGAGAGGAGCAAAAATAGAGAACTGTAATAGAAATAATAATGAAAGGCTTAAAGAGCAGACTTACAGTGGTGGCTTGTATTCCAAATATGCCAGTATGATTATAAATGCTGTTGAATGCTGAAAAAGACTGAACTTGTGGATACTCATTCAAGACACGGACATCTGCTCATAACATGACCAAAACATTTTCATGATGACTCAAACAGATTGACCGCAAAAATAAAAGAAACTGAGTGTTTCATAGGAGG
This sequence comes from Hibiscus tridactylites, assembly GCA_958450335.1. Taxonomy (NCBI): domain Eukaryota; kingdom Viridiplantae; phylum Streptophyta; class Magnoliopsida; order Malvales; family Malvaceae; genus Hibiscus; species Hibiscus tridactylites. Next base: position 74,534,170 of record OY288286.1, on the reverse strand, counting down.
AAGGGGAAAAAGAGCAAAAAACAAAACAAAACTAAATTTTATCTTATGTTCTCCATTAATACCAAAAGGTAACAGTGTGCAGCTAAAGATAAACTTACATAGTCTTGAATACATTCCTTTTCCAGGGCCGCCAGCTGAAAATGATCCACCCCCTCCCATCAAAATCTATAGAATAATTAGATTTATCAGTTCCCTATGGTAGCAAATAGGGAGAATAAAAAATATAAAATGAAAGAATAATTGAGCAAGATAGGATAACCCCAGGAAGAAGTTTATGAACTATATTTAAAATTAAAACAAGGAGGAACAAGAACATTGAGCAGATAGAGAAATTCGTGGTTGAATACCTGAAGTACAGTCAAAATTATAGATTCCTTCTCCTTGTGCCACCCACCGGGTAGTTCAAATGCAAGAGCAAAATGAGTTTGATCCTACAGTTGAAAATCATTAGCAACTCAAGACAGGAGAAACATAAAAGAAAAGGTCATTTTAAGTAGTTATAATACATACCCCTAAATCCGCCTGACAGCGATAATCACCTCCTGTGTACACAGATTTTGGCTCTTGAGGACGAGGAATATTGGAAAGGTCTGATAGAAGTGGTTCAGCAACAGATAACAGTTCCTCATGTTCAACACCAGATGCTGCCAGTACCATCCGAGAAGCAGTGAAGTTTTCCTGATATTTTCATCACAAACCAAGCTTATTAGTGAGAAGATCACACAAAGATCAGCTACAATCGCAACTACAATGACACAAATAGCACTGAAAGTTGAAAGCCTACTAAATAACGTTTTCTTCATAACTACAATGATACAGTTAGCACCGAAAGCATACTAAATAGATTCTTAGACTCACCAGAACAAAATCCTCTAAAACTGTACTATTCAATGCATTTACTGCAGACTCGGGGGCTAAAAGGGGATTTGCCAATGCACCAGAATAACCAGCCGAGTGAATGGCCTCCAAAAGCATGCCGTGAGGATTCTTTGCAGCTTCAGCAATTTCTTCTTTCATTTTTTGAAGCTGCAGATGGTTTAATATTGAATTATCATCTCACAAGGGATTCAATCTAAAAAGGTTCATAACTGTTTAGCCTAAAAACAGTCAATCTACCTGTTCATTCACCTCCCAATCCAAGAAAGCTGGGTTTCTCACACAGTCAATAAGCAGCTCTACCATTTCAGGAACATAAGTCTTCAAAGCATCAAAGGTATATCCAATCTGCTCCCGAGAAACTGCAGCTTGCACATTGCCACCAATTGCCTCTACTTCCCGGACAATCCGCAAATGGCTGCGGTTTGTCGTGCTCTTGAAGGCCATACGCTCAAGCAGGTGGGAGGTCCCAAATGAGGTAGGTGACTCATAAATTGAACCACAGTCAACATATAATCCTATTGATGCAGCAGGATTCTGCTTGACAAAAACCACTTACAAAATTAAACTTCCAACAGAAAATACCTCATATGAGAAAATATTCTTCAAAAGAAGCATATCCATACATACCGCAGAGGTTTCTGAAGCAATTTTAAGGCCATTCGGGAGAGTTGTAATCTTAGTTTTACCAGGTTCAACATGGTCAGGCAATGAAGATGGTAGAGCAACGCCTGGTAGAGGAAAATCTAATGGTGGTATGGACTGGGACTGACCCCCAGTGAACCAACTAAAGAGGCCACCTGAAGAGGATGATGTTGTAGCAGCAGCAATTGAACTCGAAAACCTTGCAGGTACTCTGCGGCATGTGCGACCCTATACTCGCATTTTCATTAAAAACATATCACATTTCCAGGAATTCAGACTATAATATTTGAAAATTTTACTTCATAAATCGCAGCTGAAATGTCAATTGTTTTAAAAGGCACATGAAAAAGCTTAACATCAATGCCCAGTTAAAAAACGGATAGCCGAGATAAATACAATTAGCATAGAAACGAAAGTAACAAGCTAGGCACCGGTAGTTGATAAAAATAACAGATCTATTGACTATAAACGAAAATAATCGCAGAGAGGATAATGAAAAACGAATTAGCTTTATTAAGCTCGCGATTGAAGACCGATTGTGATAGTGAGATCGAACCATCAGAATTCATAAATTAGGGTTTGGGGATTAACGGAACTGACCTTGAGAGTCCGGAGGCGAGAAGCCGCGGTTCGGTACATCGTGAATCGGCGATCTCTAAGAAACCCTAGATATTGGAATGTACGGACGCTGTGAAGCTCTCTCTTTGAATTGGATGCCGAAGGGATTTGGTTGAAATGGGAGAATCAAAATCTCGTTGGAGTCGTCGATGGTTTTTACTCTTTTTTTGGTCTCTGCTTCAGTGATGTTGGAGGAAGGGTTGATTAGCAGATGAGGTGTCCCACACGTGAGCGAAGAAATGGCTTGCAATCTGAGCCGTCTGATAAGGCTTGCTTGCTGATGATCAACCCTTCAGCCGTCCGATTGGCCTACTTCTTAACAAGGTAATAAGTTTAGAGTTCGATACCAATACTTTTAAGGGCTAAATCCGCCAAGCGTACTCAAATTGTGGTTTAAATTTTAAATTAGTTACTAAATTTTAAAAAATTTATAATTGAATCCTCAAAATATTAATATGGTATAATAAGATTCTTTCATCAACTTAGTTGTTAACTTGAGCGTTAAATCTCAACTCGGATATAACATGTCGGAGGCAATTGCAAAGGGATATGTCGTTTAATTTCTATATAGTCCACATAAATTTTATGAAATTATAATTTAGTTCAATGGTTAATTTGCACTATGCCCCTCAAAATTTAATGACTCATTCATGTCCTGTAACACGTCTTCTGTCTTTCACCCCAATCAACTTGTAGCATGTTTAAAACACATGGATTAAACTTTAAATATATTTGTAGAATCCAACGAATCGTTTCGGTAGAAAAGAGGATGATGTTCATCCTAGGAGACTAAAGACCCGAGTTCATGCACATGTGTGTAAGATGTGTGTGCGTTCTCAAAAGGTTAATAAAGCATGAACTGATAATACCATGTATTCACATCTATATATATATATATATATATATATATATATATAGATATAGATATATATATAGGTTAGGATCAACTTACATTGTGTAAAACTCAATTACTTTTACACAGTTTTTGGAACGTTGGATGATGGTAATTAATGGCTCAGATTATTTCTTTATCTTTTTTCCCAAGTGATAATCTTCACATTTTTACTGTTAATCACATCCATCCATTTCACTCATCCAATGGTCCTAGATTAGTGTAAAACTAAATGAGTTTTACGCCATGTAACTTGATCACATCCTTCTCTCTATATATTTGTACTTATCACATGGGTAACTTTGATTCGATGTGTTACAAAAATTCATAAATTTTAATGATGTTATCTTTCTTGAACATATTAAATCTGAATTGTACATAATATATATATATATATATATTTAAAATTTGATTCATGTGTTTTTAGTACGTTCTACAAGGGGTAACGCCACAAAAGAAGTTTCTGGGGCCAAGCTTAAATTATAAATTTGTTGGTCAAAATGTAATTTGTATCATTGTATTGACTTATAATTTCATAAATTTTAGAAAAATTAAATTACAATTTTATTATTTTAGGGGGTAAATTTTAAAAATTATTTTAGGATGGCATAATTTTAAAGTAAAGTAAAGTTAAGAATAAAATTCGAACAAAAAATACTTACGGCGGATACCTAGACATCATACATAATAAAATTCGATCGGACTGGTATTCGGTGCGGCGTTCAGAGCGGCGATCGGAGGGGCTTTCAGTGAGACGTTCAGAGCGGTGGGGATTTGATTCTGAACATGTTAACAGCCAGCCGTTCAGGCATACTACTAGCCATGTCTCCCAAGACGGTCGGGTTATCTTCATCGACAACCTCAGCCGGAGGATTCCTAGATCAACGTTGAAAGAACTCTTCGGACATTATGGGAGAGTTGAGAGACTTTTTATTCCAAAAATCAATAGGAGAGAGAGATACAAAGACTCAACGTTTGCTTTCATGACCTTGTCCTCCAGGAAAGACCTTGAAAATGTGGTGGCTCATTTGGATAACACTAAGGTGGACGGTAGAATCATTAGAGTTTCTGCGGCCAAGTATCCGAAGAAGAAAACTACAGGCCATAATAATCCTAACCCTGGATATAGGTTTCAGGGGGAAACTTCCGGTATTAGCAATCAGGTTCCAAACAGAAATTCAACGAACAATGCAACTGACTCAAGAAAAAGAACGAATGGTCTTTCTTATAGAGACGTTCTTCTCAGGAAGATCCCGACGGATCATAAACCCGAGTTTATCGAAGGCCTGGATAGTATGGCGGTAAAGATAAGAGGGAGTAATGGTAGTTCTCTCAGTGTTGAGATTAATCCATCGGAATATGCATGGGCGAATCACTGTCTAGTGGGTCTCCTAAAACCATCCTATGGAGCTGGGATTGTTCAACAGGCTTTTGATTTTGAAGGAATCAAAGCAACTGTAGTAAAATGGGGGGAGGGTGATTCCTCCTTCATCATCCGGTTTAATTCTGTGGAAGACATGAATGCTGCTATGGAAAACAACAAAGAAGCCATTAACTTCTGGTTCGATTATATCTCTCCTGCTCTCGTAGATGGTACTCCTTTCCAGTTTAAAATTATTCAACTACATGGTGTTCCTCTCTTATGTTGGACAGAAGAGTTTTTTATTCGATTGGCTAATCAGTGGGGAATTTTTGTCGACCTGAGCAAGGATACTAGGAATAAGATCAGTTTTGATGTAGCCACCATGATCATAAGGGTCGCCAGTTCCCTGGATATACCAGAGGCAATTTCAGTATCTTGTCAGAATATCCCGTACCGAATTCGAATCAGTCCTGGGTTTTTAGAAGAAGCAAACTCGTCTTCTGGCAACTATGAAGACGATATTTGGTCTGACAGTTCCGGCAATCTTCCAGACATGGATGCCGGTCTTAACCTGGGTGGCTCTCCATCTCCTCCGGGCCAGAATTTGGATGGTCTGGCGGCCAATAATTGCCCTGCTAATGATGGTTCCCAACATTCCCCTCCAAGTCCCGAGGGTTCTGTTCATACCAGTTTTTCATGCCCCGAGGCGAATATTCAATTCCCTATTGGGCACGTGCGAGAATCTCCAGATATAGCTTTTGAGTCGAACCGGGGTGGAGCGGACTCATTGAATGGTTTCGTGGCAGATACGGGCTCTTTTGATGTTCTTGGGGCCCAACCTCCCGGCCCAGCTATCCCACCTCTGGGTCGGACGTTTTCTCTAGACCCTATTGGGCCTTCTCTTTTTCGCAGACCAAATTTTGATTTATCTAATTTTGGTAAAGACAGCTTGAGAATGGGGAGCGAGTTTCTACCAGAATCTTCTAATCTTCAGTCGCTAAAATTTGGGAGCAGCGGTTCTATGGTTCGAGATAGTTTCGACGTAGCGGATGAGAATTTAGAAGGAATTTCCAGCAAGGATACTATGGCTATTAACAATCAAGGTTTTTTTTGTGCTAGCTTTAGGAGGAAGATGAGACGATTGGTTAGGGATACTATCGAATGTGAAGCCCTCCCGGCAACCGGTGTCGCTCGATTGTCCTATTCTGATGAAGGGATTTCTCTGGAGAAAATGGAGGCTCTAGAAGTTTGGGAGGTAAGTCGAATTCTGGAATTTTCTTTCAAAGGAGGGCAAGAAGCAGTGGTTAATAAAGTATGTGAGCTAGAAGGCTCCCCTAGGATCTAACCGATTTTGAAGGCCTATTATTAGGATTTAACCAGTTCTATTATGAAGCTTTCAATTTTATCCTGGAATATCCGTGGAATTAGAAGAAAGGAAAAAATCCGTGCTGTCAAGAAGTCTATCCACCAAATTAAAGCTGAGTTAGTATTCATCCAAGAAACCAAACTGGAGCTCATTCAAGGATCTTTTATCAAGAAAATCTGGAATCAATCGGATGTGGAGTTCGCTTTTTCTCCAGCCAATGGTACTGCAGGGGGTTTATTATGTATATGGAATTCCAAATTCTTCAAATCAGAGGCTAGCTTTGTATTTCCAAGATTCATAGCTTTGATCGGATCTGTGGGTGCTGAGAATATCAGAATTGGTTTCATTAACGTTTATGGCCCATCTATAGATGCGGACAAGGAGGCTTTTCTTTCGGAGCTTCTAGACTTTTTGAAGACTCGGAATATCATGTGGTGTATTGGTGGTGACTGGAACCTTTTTCTCGAACCTGAAGAGAAACAGGGCTTTTCCCTTAATATGTCACTTATGGAGAAATTCAAATCTTTTATTTTCGAGGCGTCTCTTATGGACCTTCCGATGCAAGGTGGTCGATTTACTTGGTGCAACAACCGTGATCCACCTACTTTCGTTAGGCTGGACCGTTTCCTCTTGTCCTCGGATTTTCTACTGAAATTCCCAAATATTTCCCAACGTATGCTCGACAAGTCTTTATCTGACCATAACGCTATCGCGCTCCTTGATGAGCAACAAAACTGGGGTGCCAAACCTTTCAAAATTTTTAATTATTGGTTTAACGAGATTGGCTTTGATGATACTATTCTTGGTGCATTTTCGAAGACTAAACGCAGAAATCCTGAAGCTAGTGTGGGAGTAATTCTTCGAGGCTCCAAATTCGCCTTAAAGTCTTGGGCTAAAAGATTGAATGATTCGAATTTCATGACCTGCAGTAAGTTGGAGCAGGAAATTTCCAAGCTCGAGTCTGCCATCCAGAGTGGGAATGCTAGTCCGGATATCCAGGGCCAACTTGTGAGGTTGCGATCCTTACTTTGGAAGCAATACCAACGTGAGGAAAGTATATGGTATCAAAAATCACGTCTTAAGTGGCATTGCGAAGGAGACAGGAACTCCAAATACTTTCACTTGGTAACCTCTTCTAGAAGGAAAATCAATGCGATTGAATGCTTGAAATTAGACAATAATATTGTTTCGGATCCACAACTCATCAAAGCTGCTGTCCGTGAGCACTTTAGGAAAGCTTATAACTCCTCGGATACGCTGGAATTGGAGGACTTCAATCTGGATTTCCGAACTCTATCTTCGAGTCAAGCTGACTCCCTTACTGCGATATTTTCTAGTGAGGAGGTTTGGCAGTGTATATCATCGGCGGCCAATGACCGTGCTCCGGGACCGGACGGCTTTAATATGGCTTTCTTTAAGAAGTTTTGGCCAGCCTTGAAGACTGATATTATGATCTTTTTTGACAATTTTTACCATGGCAAAGAGTGGGATCTCGGGATAAATCACTCTTTCATCACTCTTATTCCCAAGACTTCTAATCCAGATTCTCTCGACGACTACCGCCCCATTAGTCTTGTGGGAGGATTATATAAAATTCTCTCTAAAGTTCTTACTCGTCGGTTACGGGTGGTTATGGATAATCTTATCGGTGATATGCAGTTTGCCTTTGTCGCGGGGCGCCAAATCCTTGATTGTGCTTTAATCGCGAATGAGGTGGTTGATCATATGCTTAAGAAGAATAAACAAGGTATTGCTTTCAAGATCGATTTCCATAAAGCATATGACAACATTAATTGGGAGTTTCTCATCTTAGTAATGCGTAAATGTGGCTTTAACGATACTCGGTGCAATTGGATCCGACGGTGCATTTCGTCGGTTTCTATTTCGGTACTTGTCAATGGTGTGCCCACGGAAGCTTTTAACATTTCAAGAGGATTGAGGCAAGGGTGCTCATTATCCCCTTTATTATTTAATCTTGTTGGTGAGGCTTTAAGCTTGATGATTAGTAAAGCAGTTGACAAAGGTCTATTTCACGGGTTTGATATTGGCAATGGTTCTAACTGCTCTTCGCTCTCACATTTACAATTTGCCGACGACCTCCTAATATTCTGTGGACCTTCTCTTATGCAAGTTCGAAATGTGAAAAGAGTTCTTCGGGTGTTTGAGCTTGCGTCGGGGTTAAAATTGAACCTATCCAAGAGTCGAATGTTCGGCATTAATGTAAGCAATACCACGGTGGCTGGTTGGGCAGATTTGGTGGGATGCAAATGTGATGTTTTCCCTACCAATTACCTCGGTCTTCCTCTTGGTGCCCCTCGCAACTCTATTAAACTCTGGGATCCGGTCATTTCCAACTTCTCGCGGAAACTTGAAGGATGGCAAACAAATTTTCTATCCATGGGGGGAAGACTCACCCTTATTCGGTCAGTTCTATCTTGTCTTCCCATATATTTTATGTCCATTTTTCGTATGCCATTTGGTGTTTTGCATAAATTAAATAATATGATGGCACGCTTTCTGTGGGGTGGCTCAAATATCTCTTCCAAGATACATTGGGTTAATTGGTCTGATATCTGTAAACCAAAGGGATTAGGAGGCTTAGGAGTTATGGATCTTGGCATTCTCAATCGATCTCTCTTAGGTAAATGGTGTTGGAGATTCGGGAATGAACCGGAAAATTTATGGAGAAGGATCCTTGTGAGCAAACAACCGAATGCTACGACTAGTCTTCTGCCCAGCAAACTAAACCCACGCCATTTCTCATGGATTTGGAAAGGGATAATCCAATCGTTTAGTGCGAATGATGATATTGGTATGTGCCTAAGGAGTAATCTTCGGTTGCGCGTTGGAGATGGTAAATCGATTGAATTCTGGAATGATTCGTGGATTGGAGAGTCCCCTCTTAAAGAACAATTTCCGCGAATTTACTCTCTGTCGCTAGTGAAAGATGGGGTTATTGCTGATTTGGGTAACAAGGTTGATGGCCGATGGTTGTGGAACATTCAACTAAGAAGGAACCTCTACGATTGGGAATTACTGGAATGGGATGAGTTTATTTCCACACTTAATTCTTTTAGAGCTGGTAGTTTAAATAAGGATTGGGTATGTTGGTATGGCTCAGGCGAAGTTTCCTTCTCTGTGAAATCACTCAAATCTTTTCTAATTGGGCCAATTCCAACGAGGAACTTTTGGGACGAGTTTGTATGGATTGGATGTGCTCCGCCCAAAATCGAGCTATTCATTTGGCTTGTAACTAAAGGTAGAGTCCCTGTAAGAACTGAGCTTGCGAGAAGAGGGGTTTTTTGTCCCAGCACCTTATGTGTCCTGTGTAATGCTCTTCCGGAATCTACCTCACACCTCTTTTTCACCTGTAACTGTTCTTGGCTATTATGGAAGTTTTTTCTTGAACTGGTTGACATCAAAGCCACGTTTCTAGAAGCAGCAGTAGCTTTCTTTGAAAGCTGGGGTGGTTTGGCTCCGGGCAGATACAAGATTTTGTGGTCGATCATTCCATTTGCAATTATATGGACAATATGGCTCTGTAGGAATTCGATCATCTTCAATAGCAAATCCCTTGATTTGATTCAATGTCTACATCTGGTGAAATATCGACTCGCTTACTGGTTAAAGGCCAAATATCAGCAGTGTTCGATACCTTTGGAGGCCCTCGCCTGTGATGTTTCGTTAGCCTCGGACAGGGCTTTAACTAATACCCACACTCAAAGTCAAGTATGGTCTCCCCCACCTATTGGATTCGTCAAACTTAATGTGGATGGTGCGGCTTCGGCGCGGTCCTCAATTGGTGGTATTGGGGGATTGCTTAGAGATCACATTGGCAGCGTTCTATTCCAATTTTCAAAGCCTTGCGGGGTATTGTCTCCTCTACTGGCAGAAATCTTTGCAATCAAAGAGGGACTGAAGCTTCTTGAGGATGTTAATGGGGGAGTATACGGTAGAATTATCATTGAATCGGATTGCAAATCCGTGGTGGACTGGATTAATGGAATCGGATCTCCTCCCCAGTTGTACGCTGACTTAATTGCGGAAATTCACTCGAAAGTATCCAACTTAAGTGCAGTGGTTAGATGGGTTCCGCGCTCTTGCAATGTAATGGCCGATGGCCTTGCAAAAGCTGGTATAGGGTAATTGTTTACTTTTTATTTTTCGATTGCTGGTCGCTTCCTTTCGGACTCTTGGTTTTGTACTCTTATTTCGATCAATATATTTTCGGGCACTCTTTTCCCCCAATAGGTCTAGTGGGGGTTTTTAACGAGGCCCTAACCTTTCAAAAAAAAAGTTAACATCTAGACCTTTCTAGAGCCTGTTAATCGAGTTATTACTAAAGAAACTGTTGAGTGGATCGAAAGATCGATAATTACCAATAGGGGGTGAATTGGAAATTTAAAGGATTGTAGTGGAAATTGGCAAATAAAAATTGAAGAACAAGGGATTTAGAGTGGTTCAAGTTCCAAATGAACTCTACATCCACTACCTTAGTCTCACTAAGGATTTGCAACAATTTCACTAAATTGATCTTCCCCTTTTCTAGGACAAGGAGGCAACCCTTTACAATTTCAGTTGATTTTTCTACCTAAAAATCAACCCAACTCTCACACAAGAGAACAAAGAAATTTGTAGGCTAATTAGGTATCTCTCAATACAAATGATAGCCCCAATACAAGCACTCAACCCAATTTTACAAAGTATGAATGAAGAACACAAATTGGGATTTAACACAAAGTGGGATTTTTGCTCAAATGCTTGAATTTGATGTTTGGATGTTTGCTTTAGGATCAATAGTTGTTGATGATGCTTTTGGATGTCTCTTTTATACCTTCTCATTGATTTCTAGCCGTTTGGGTGGTTGGGAACATAAATGGAGCCGTTGGAACCCTCTCTTGCCACCATAAATGCAGTCTGCACCAACCCGTTTCAGAACACAGGGTACCTGTTTCGGAACAGACTAAAATAGAAAGAGCCGTTGGGGTGCATTTAAGAGCCCATTTCGAAACGCCTTAGGGCCGTTTCGAAACGATTTTGTCACTGTCAAGGGTCGTTTCGGAACGGTCTTAGCCCGTTTCGAAACGCCTTAACTACTTTCAAAAAATCAGTTAAAAACTTATAACGGTCATAATTTTGAATTCATCTTAAGCCCTGTTTCGAAACGATATGAATCCGTTTCGAAACGAAAATGCTACTGTCAAGGGTCGTTTCGGAACGGCCTTGATCCGTTTCGAAACACCCCTTTTATATTTAAAATTCAACAAATATTTGAAACCGTTAGCCCTTTTTAAATCCAATATGAAGAACAGTTTCGAAACGAGTTATACCGTTTCGAAACGAGTGAAAGTGTTTCGATACACGTTTCGGAACGATGGTCGACAGTGATGAAAACGTTTCGAAACGCCTGATGGCCGTTTCGGAACGGGTGCTTGAAAATCACTGTTTCTGGTTTGAAACACTTAGAAAAATATTTGAAAGAACATGTTTTTAACTTGGGCATTATATTAAAACTATATGGGGATATTTTGAGGACTTAAAATTCGTTTTGACTTTTTCAAATTAGTCCTTAGGTTTTTAGTTATATCAAAATTAAAATATTTGTTTCACAATCTCCCCCTTTTTGATATAACAAAACCAAAGTTAGAATTTTTGGGAATTTTGAAAGTTTTGAAAATATTCTAACTCCCCCTTAATTTAAGATAGGTTTTTAAAGTTAAAATAATTTTTTTTTATTTGAAATCCAAGTTGTGAACCTTTAAAAACCTTTTAAGATTTTAAAACGAATTTTAGTTTAAAGTGTGGCTCTTAAATTTATTCTCCCCTTTTGTTAGATCAAAAAGAACAATAAAAGCTCATAGAGAAGATAAAGGATTAGTACCAGTAAGCAATAATAAGCAACCATATTATAAATTCATAATCAAAATATCCAAAACATAATTCAAACATTAAGTTCAAACATAAAATCCCAAATAAAAAAGCCAAATAGCATAGGTTCCTAAAACATGAGAAAGCATAAATATGCAACCTTAATCCTAAAATGCATAGATAATATGATATGATATGAGATAAAAATCCTAAGCCTCGTCCTCATCATCCGAAGTATCATCATCGCTCTTGGCTTGAGAACGGTGAAACTTCGTCCATTGCCCATAAAGAGTGGAGAAGGAAAGGTCCAAGTTGGAATGAGAAGACTCAAGAGAAAGAAGGCGATCCTCGACATTCTTCAAACGATTGCCCATTGTTTCAAAGCCCGAAGCAATGCTAGTGTCCAAAGCATTCATCCGAGTGTCCAAAGCATTGAACCGTTCGGTAAGGAAAGCCGTGAGGGCTTCATTGTTTGCAACTGGAACTTGCGGTGGAGGAGCAACGAGAGGAGGATTCGCTTCTCTATCAACTCTTTCCCAAATACCATTCACATATGTGAACCCGGACTTGCGAAGGGATGACTCACCAATCTTGGTCTTGCGAGGTTCTGGAGAGTCATAAGAACAATCGATGCCAAGATTATGAAATAAGGCGCTCAAGACTATTCCATAAGTGAAAGACTTCAACTCATTTGTGTCAATAAGCTTAATATTATTGACTATTTCGGCAAAAATAATCTTAGGCACATTTGGGCGCTCACCCTTACGGAAACACTCTAACCAAAAATGATCGGTTTGACGGATGTGGGAGTATTTACCTCCAGAAGGTCGAATGAACCAAGAAACCATCAAGTGAAGAACACGATCGTGCACATCCAAGAAAAGTGCTTTGCCGGTAAAATTGCCAAAGTGGCGTTCATCCTCAAGACCCTCATCCTTAAGTTTAAGAGCAGACTCCAAAAGAGCAACATTAACAACAAACTTTTTGCCCAATAAGGATGACTCAATTCCTATAATCTCGGTTTTGGTCTCATCATAAAGAAAACGAGCATTAGAGTAAAAGATGAGTACCATGTTTTTGTAGCGAACATCCGGAAGGCTCAAGAGATCCATGAGATTCCACTCATCCAAACGAGCGAGATAACGGAAAAGGAATCGCTCGGAATTGAGGAACTCAAGATCAATGACACGTTCCTTGCGAATTGCAAAATCCTTGACATAAGAGAAACGAGCACGTGCCTCCGGAGTTTTAAGAGATTTCTGAAAAAGCATCGTAATATTTGGACGAATGCTCAAATCACCGGATTGAACGGCTTTGCGCTTCTTGTTAGCTTGATCCGCCATCTAAAAACATTAAGCAAGTGTTTTAAAATTAAGTGTATGCATTGATATTTAAAATCAATCCAATAATAAATCCCACTTAGGTTTTTGAAAACAAAATTAAAATAAAAAACAGTTTAAAAAAAATACGATTGAAAAATTTTATATTCGAATCAAAAATTTTGAGATTTGAAAAAAATTTTACAAGATTTTGAAAACCCACAACAAAAACATATAATTTATACAAAAATAAAATTTTCTAACCTAAGATTCGAACATAAATTGAAAGAAAAAAAGAAAAAAAGAAAAATTACCTTAGTTTGGGATTTTGGATGATTTGAGAAAAATCATTGCACAAGATTGATGAAGCTTGCTTAGACTTGAGTTGTAGAGTAAAACCCCTCACAATTTTGTGAAAAACAAAGAGTTTGAGAGGGTATTTATAGAGAGGGAGGCGGTTTAGGGTTTTAGAGTTTTATAGAAAGTAAACTTTATCATTAAAAGCCCCAATTTAAAGCAGACCGCGATGCCGTTTCGAAACAGTCAAGACCGTTTCAGAACGGGGCGGCTAGGGTTTTGACCGTTTTAAGACCATAAGCTGACCGTTTCGATACGGTGTTGACTGTATCGAAACCCCTTTGACCCGTATCGGAACACGTTCCAATTTACCCCTTGGCAGACTCAAAAACGTTTCGGAACGCTTGTGAGGCGTTTCGAAACGCCCTTCTCTCAGAACAGGATTTAAGGTATCCGTATCGAAACAGGGTCACCCGTTTCGATACACCTGGGCCTGGAAGTGCAGATGAGGCTCTAAAAATGCAGAAAAATGAAATTTTAAGAGGCCTAACATGCATAAATGTCATGAATGAGCAGGCAAAACATATTTGGGCATAAACATACTCCCCCTAACTATAAGCATGGATGAAAATAGGAGTTTAAACACATTAACATGGCATTTCACAAAATCAAGCATATTTAAGCACAAAAGAGGTCCTAAAAGGTCAAGATAGGCTAGCTAGACCTAACTCTCTCCTAAGGGACCAAAAACGCTCTTTGTCTAAGGGTTTTGTAAAAATGTCCGCTAATTGATTTAAGGTGTCTACATACTCTATAACCACATCTTCCTTAAGGACATGATCTCTAATGAAATGATGCCTTATTTCTATGTGTTTGGTTCTAGAGTGTTGGATGGGATTTTTAGTTAAGCATATTGCACTAGTGTTGTCACATTTTAGGGGTATGGTTCCAACTTTAATTCCATAATCTAAGAGTTGTTGCTTCATCCAAAGGACTTGAGCACAACAACTCCCTAAGGATATGTACTCGGCTTCGGTGGTAGATAAGGCTACACTATTTTTTTTCTTAGAGAACCAAGATATGAGCATACTACCTAAGAATTGGCAAGTTCCCGAAGTACTTTTCCTATCAATTTTGCAACCCCCATAATCCGCATCCGAGTAAGCATGTAGGTTGAAGGTAGTCTCTAGGATACCAAAGGCCTAAACAAGGAGTGTCTCTAAGGTATCTAAAGATTCTCTTAACGGCTATAAGGTGAGACTCTCTAGGACTAGCTTGAAACCTAGCACACAAGCAAACACTAAACAAGATATCCGGTCTACTTGCGGTAAAGTAAAGCAAAGATCCAATCATAGAACGATAAAGCTTAGAGTCAACACACTTACCTCCTTCATTATTGTCAAGCTTTGTAGATGAGCTCATAGGAGTGGCTTGAGGCTTTGCATTCTCCAAGCCAAACTTCTTGAGCATATCCTTTATGTATTTTGCTTGGTTGATGAAGGTGCCATCCTTCTTTTGCTTGATTTGGAGTCCCAAAAAGAATGAGAGCTCCCCCATCATGCTCATCTCAAATTCACCTTGCATTAGCTTAGCAAACTCTTGACAATGACATTCATTAGTAGAACCAAAAATGATATCATCAACATAAATTTGAACTACTAAGATGTCATTTTTATACATTTTTATGAAAAGTGTAGTGTCCACCTTACCTTTTTCAAATCCTTTTTCAATCAAAAAATTTAAAAGCCTTTCATACCAAGCTCTAGGAGCTTGTTTCAAACCATAAAGAGCTTTGGTAAGTTTGAAAACGTGATTTGGAAATTTTGAATCTTCAAAACCCGGTGGTTGTTCCACATACACTTCTTCATTTATAAAACCATTTAAAAATGCGCTTTTAACATCCATTTGAAAAAGCTTGAAATTATGATAACATGCATATGCAAGCAACATCCTAATGGCTTCCATTCTAGCTACGGGTGCATAGGTTTCATCAAAATCTATTCCCTCTTCTTGAGTGTAACCTTGTGCTACAAGTCTAGCTTTATTTCTCACAATGTTACCACTCTCATCTAGTTTGTTCCTAAAGACCCATTTAGTTCCTATTGTAGATTGATTACTAGGCTTATCAACTAATGTCCATACATTACTTCTCTCAAATTGATTTAGCTCTTCTTGCATAGCCATAATCCAAAAGTCATCTTTCAATGTTTCTTTTATATTTTTAGGCTCTATGCATGAGATAAATGCAACATGGTTCATTAATTTAAGAGAAGAACGAGTGGTTACCCCCTTGGATGGATCACCCAAGATTTCACCATCTTTGACATAGTTCAACTCCCTTGGGTAGCTCACTTCCTTTTCCTCAATAGCCAAGTCCTTCAAGGCTTCAAGAGGTGATTCTTGTGTGTCTTCTACTTTTGTTTGAATCTCATCCTCCTTTGAAGTTTGACCTCCATCAAAGGCATTTATGATTCCTACATCATCATCATCACAAGAATCCTTCCTAGGAAGGATGTTATCCTCGAATACAACATGAATAGATTCTTCTACTACTAAAGTTCTTTTGTTAAATACTCGATAGGCTTTAGAGGTTAAAGAGTAACCTATAAAAATGGCTTCATCACTTTTTGCATCAAATTTACCTAAGTTATCTTTTCCATTATTTAAAACAAAACACTTACACCCAAAAGGGTGAAAATAGCTAATGTTAGGCTTTTTAGATTTTAAAATCTCATAAGGTGTTTTCTTTAAAATTGGCCTAATCATTACTCGATTTACAATATAACAAGCGGTGTTTGTGGCTTCCGCCCAAAAATATTTAGGTAAATTGTTTTCACAAAGCATAGTTCTAGCCATTTCTTGTAAAGTTCTATTTTTCCTCTCAACTACCCCATTTTGTTGAGGAGTTCGAGGAGCCGAAAAATTATGGCTAATACCATTTTCATTCAAAAATTCTTCAAACCCTAAATTTTGAAACTCGGTTCCATGATCACTTCTAATGTGTGAAATTCTAAGTTCAAGATCATTTTGGGTTAATTTTGAAAATGTGATGAATTTTTCCAAAGCCTCATCTTTAGTACTTAAAAAGTGAACCCAAGTAAATCTAGAAAAATCATCAACTAGCACAAATGCATAAGATTTACCACCCAAGCTCATAGTCCTAATTGGCCCAAACAAATCCATGTGAATTAATTGTAAGCATCTACTAGTAGAAACATCATTAATGGATTTAAAGGAAGACTTATGTTGTTTACCCTTTGAGCATGCATCACAAATTTTATCATTTGAAAATTTTATTTTGGGCAAACCTCTAACTAGATTTAGAGAGACTAGTTTTTCTAAAACACTTATGCTATCATGTCCTAGCTTCCTATGCCACAACCATGCATCATTTTCATTTTGAGCAACTAAACATGCATGAGATGTATGTATTTCATCTAAATGCACCATGTATATGTTTCCTATGCGATGACCTATGAGCATAATATTATTAGATTTAATGTCTACAATTTTGCAACCATTTTTATCAAATAAAACATTAAATCCTTTATCACATAATTGACTTATGCTCAATAAATTATGTTTAAGACCATCGACATATAAGACATTTTCAATAAGAATGGTAGAGTGATTACCTATGGAGCCAATACCTTTAATGTGGCCTTTGGAGTTGTCACCAAATGTTACTACTCCTCCACTTTTTGGCTTTAAATCCATGAATCGACTCTTGTCTCCGGTCATGTGCCTCGAGCATCCACTATCAAGGTACCATGAGTTTTGACTTTGTGCTTTGGCCTTGTAGCAATGCTCCCCCTACAAACAAAGGTATTAAACCTTGGTTTTTGGTACCCAAATCATTTGGGGTCCATGAGTGTTAGCTCCCAAAACCTTGGTTCCCTTAGGAATCCAAGATGACATAGCAATAATATTATTAGATTTTACAAGTTCCTTAGGAACCCATACACTTCTAATTCTTTTAGCTCTACTATGTCTAGGGTAGCTACCTTGTTTGTAGTAATTAGTCTTTTTCTTAGGTTGGTATGTTCTAGAGGATTCTCCTACTTCATGCTTGACACTACCAACATTTTTTAAAGACTTTTTGAGCTCATTTAGCTCACCCAACACCTTTTGGTGTTCACTATTACATTGAGATAAAAGATTATTAAGATCAACATTTTCATCTTAAAAGAATTTAAGTTCATCTTTTAATCCTAAAATCTTTTTCTCAAATTTAGAATTAGCTTGAGTGAGTGAGTCATTTTTCTCATTTAGTTCTAAAATGATTTTCTTGTTTTTAATGACCGACTCTTTAAACTTCTCAACTAATTCATCATATACCTCTTGTAACTCATCATATGCATCATTTAACTCTTCATATGAAAAATCTAAAGTAGATGAGTTAGAGGTTACCAAGGAGGAATCTTCCTCAAATGCCATGAGACAAAGATTAGCCACTTCTTGTTCGTCATCCTTCGATGACTCCTCATCGCTCCAAGTAGCAAGCTTGGCTTTGAGTCTTTTCTTATTCTCAAAGCCCTTCTTCTTGAGTTGAGGACACTCCGAACGGATGTGGCCGGATTGTTTGCACTCATAGCAAATGATGGGATCCTTTCCTTCTTCTTTGTTCTTTCCTTTGAAGTCCATCTTTCTTTGGATTTTTCTTCCCCGATTGGACCTCATGAAACATGAGAATCGTTTGGCTATCATAGCCAATTCTTCAAGTTCATCCTCCTCACAAGATGAGCTCTCATCATGTTGTGAAGCTTTAGCCTTAAAAGCTATTCCCATCTTCTTCTTCTTCTCAGCCTCAAGCTTCTCTACACTTTTTTCTTCTTTCTTCTTCTCATCTTCCCTTCCTTGCTTCATGATCTCATGAGTAAGGAGAGAACCCACAAGCTCATCAAGCTTTAATGTCTTCAAGTTCTTTGCTTCGATGATAGCGGTTCTCTTCCCATCCCAAGATTCGGGAAGTGAATAGAGTAGCTTCCGGACAAGCTTGTCTTCCGGTATGATCTCTCCATAGCCCTTTAGACCATTGACAATCGTGGAGAATCGATCAAACATCTTTGACACCGTCTCATCGGGCTCTATCTTGAAGTTTTCATAACTAAGATTGAGAAGTCCAATCTTAGTTTCTTTGACATCATTGGTGCCTTCATAAGTGGTCTCAAGAGTGTCCCACACTTCTTTGGCACTTTCAATGGATGAGACCTTTGAGTAGATGTCCGGACCGAAAGCACAAAACAACATGTGAAGAGCTTTATCATTGACTTGAATCTTTTTCCTCTCCTCTTCACTCATTTCGGCTTTCTTCTTCAACACCATCTTGCCTTCACCATCTTGCTTCAATGGAATGTATGGCCCATCCTCAATGACATCCCACACAAGATAGTCACTAGACTTGATGAATAGCCTCATTTTATTCTTCCAAAAAGAATAGTTGTCACCATTGAAGAAAGGAGGCTTTGTGGTCGATTGTGACTCGTACATGCCGGAACCGGAGGTTGAAGCCATCTCTTGATATTTTGATGATCACACTCTTCCAATGATCTCCTCTTGTGGTTGTTAATCCTCAAAGAGTTAAGCTCTGATACCAATTGTTGAGTGGATCGAAAGATCGATAATTACCAAGAGGGGGTGAATTGGAAATTTAAAGGATTGTAGTGGAAATTGGCAAATAAAAATTGAAGAACAAGAGATTTAGAGTGGTTCAAGTTCCAAATGAACTCTACATCCACTACCTTAGTCTCACTAAGGATTTGCAACAATTTCACTAAATTGATCTTCCCCTTTTCTAGGACAAGGAGGCAACCCTTTACAATTTCGGTTGATTTTTCTACCCAAAAATCAACACAACCCTCATTGATTTCTAGGTATCTCTCAATACAAATGATAGCCCCAATACAAGCACTCAACCCAATTTTACAAAGTATGAATGAAGAACACAAATTGAGATTTAACACAAAGTGGGATTTTTGCTCAAATGCTTGAATTTGATGTTTGGATGTTTGCTTTAGGATCAATAGTTGTTGCTGATGCTTTTGGATGTCTCTTTTATACCTTCTCATTGATTTCTAGCCGTTTGGGTGGTTGGGAACATAAATGGAGCCGTTGGAACCCTCTCTTGCCACCATAAATGCAGTCTGCACCAACCCGTTTCGGAACACGGGGTACCTGTTTCGGAACGGACTAAAATAGAAAGAGCCGTTGGGGTGCATTTAAGAGCCCGTTTCGAAACGCCTTAGGGCCATTTCGGAACGATTTTGCCACTGTCAAGGGTCGTTTCGGAACGGTCTTAGCCCGTTTCGAAACGCCTTAACTACTTTCAAAAAATCAGTTAAAAACTTATAACGGTCATAATTTTGAATTCATCTTAAGCCCTGTTTCGAAACGATATGAATCCGTTTCGAAACGAAAATGCTACTGTCAAGGGTCGTTTCGGAACGGCCTTGATCCGTTTCGAAACACCCCTTTTATATTTAAAATTCAACAAATATTTGAAACCGTTAGCCCTTTTTAAATCCAATATGAAGAACAGTTTCGAAACGAGTTATACCGTTTCGAAACGAGTGAAAGTGTTTCGATACACGTTTCGGAACGATGGTCGACAGTGATGAAAACGTTTCGAAACGCCTGATGGCCGTTTCGGAACGGGTGCTTGAAAATCACTGTTTCTGGTTTGAAACACTTAGAAAAATATTTGAAAGAACATGTTTTTAACTTGGGCATTAAATTAAAACTATATGAGGATATTTTGAGGACTTAAAATTCGTTTTGACTTTTTCAAATTAGTCCTTAGATTTTTAGTTATATCAAAATTAAAATATTTGTTTCACAGAAACCACTTAAGGGTTAACATAAATCAAGTCAAACGAAGCTTAAGGTGATTATAAAATAATATTTGTTCATATACACACCTTTCAGACAAAATTAATCAAATCAAATAATATAACATTTGAATTTGACTTGATTATTAATTCAAATTAACTCGACTCAGTATTATTGAATAAAGTTAAAAAATCGAATAGAAATTAATAATTTCCTATAGACATAATTTTTTTTTGCCAATATTCCTCCTGCTATATAAAAGCTATCCACACAAAAAAAGGCAAAAGAAAAAAAAGTTCAACAGTTATCCTATAAATATGGATTCCACGTATTTCTCCTTTTGTTCCAGAAACACATGCCGATGTCTCCGTTCTCGCCCCTACTTCCACGTTGTCTTTCTCTTCTCCACTGAAATTTACTATATTTGTGAGAATAAATCGCACCTTGCCTTCGATTTGTTTTCGGATCTTTTTTGAGGAAAAAAAAGTTTACCGGTGCGGTTAGTTTTTAAGACTGCGGTTGCGTTTGAGGAGTTCCGATAGTGCTACAATGGCTTCCTCTGCTTCGCCTGAGGTTTCAAAGCGTAAGATCATCAACGGCCCCGGTGATTATGTTCTTGAAGATGTTCCTCACTTATCAGATTACATTCCTGATCTTCCGGTAAGACATTTCTACTTATAATTTATGCGCATTCGTATTTTCTCTTGATTTGAAGACCTCGATTCACTGTCTCTTCGTTGTCAGCGTCAAATTATAGTATTTAGATCGGTTTTCGTATCTTTTTTCAATTGATTGATCGGAAATTAGTGAAATAGTTTTGAAAATTTTGAATCTGATTTGATGTTCGTCTTTTCGTATGGCAGACTTATCCCAATCCATTGCAAGACAATCCGGCATACTCAGTTGTTAAGTAAGCTCAGTTTTATAGCCATTAATTTTCTCAAATTTTACTTGATCTCTTTTGTCAATAGTTGAAATGTTTGCTAAATTAGTACCGATTTCTCTGTTTCACAAGGCAATATTTTGTTCATGTAGATGATAGCGTCCCTCAAAAGGTTAGCCGTCCTCGTATATTTTCAAGTTTTAGTACTTAGCATTTTTTTTAGTTTATAATTAATGTTCTCATTTCTTTTCCATAGGTTGTTGTTCACAAGGATGGTCCAAGAGGAATCCATTTCCGACGAGCTGGAGCACGTCAAAAGGTATGTGTTTAAACTTACCATAAGCCTCTCACTAGAGATTAATTGGTTGTAAAAGTTGAAGTGTTCGATTTGAATATAAACATATGAAATTCAGGATATAGTACCTTGCAATTCTGTTAGGGATATAAGATTATGTTATTTGTTTAAGAGAGCGCGGTTGTTGAGTATAAGCATGTATTCTACACAAAAATCATTTTGTTTTTAGTTCTTGATATAATATTTTAGAGGTTGTGGGTTCAACACGCTTAGGCGTGTATCAGTCTCAATAATATAAAAAAGATGAAACAAAACTTATCAATTTCATTTTCTAATTCCATTGAAATGATAAAACCTTGTTAACCAGGGACGAACGAGGGGCTGTCGTCTCCTTTAAAAATTTGAGATTCGTATATAATTTAATTTTTTTAAAAAAATATGTATTTTCTGTTGAAAATTTATTTCGCCCCTTATAGTTTTATAAATTCATCCCCTAGAATTATATGAATTTATTCTCCTAACATAAAGTTTTGTGTCTATCCCTGCTATGAATTGTGTTTTTACAACATGTTGGATATTTGATTGTCGCCCAGGTATATTTTCAACCTGACGACGTCCATGCCTGTATTGTCACGTGTGGTGGCCTTTGTCCCGGACTCAACACTGTGGTTAGGGAGATAGTATGCGGCTTGTACCACATGTATGGTGTGAAGAAAGTATTGGGGATCGATGTAAGTGATCATTGATCTCTGTTTTCTCCTTCTTTTTAGAGTTTGGGTTTTACTACAAAAATAAACAAAACCAAAAGTTTCTAGCAAGTTAAATAAATTATTAGGAATAAAATTTGAGATTTGTTTATTTCATTAGGATAAGAATATAAGTCGCCTGTGCATAACTAAAAGATTGTTTTAAAAAACTCATTTATTGTTCTATTATAATATTAGTACTATTATTATTGCTTTATTTTATTTATAACATAATAATTAAAAAAATTTATCTAACTATATCATAGCTTAAAAAATATTTATTTAGTTGTTTGTTAGTTTAAATTAGGTTAGATTTCCAAAGAATATGAGCTTGAACACAACTTTAAAAATTCTAATGAATATGAGTCCAATGCAAAGAAGGTTTATTTTTTAACATAAAAGAAGCTAAAAATTAAATGAACACAAACAAAAATTTTATTTATTAAAACTCGATTCATTTATAATCCTACTTTCATGATAGTATAAAATGGTGTATTAGTAATTTAACAAGTTTAATGCATTTGCAGGGAGGATTCAAGGGATTTTATGCTAAAAATACAGAGTTAGATCCCGAGGTTATTTATATTCACAAATAAATTTATTAATTTAATTAAATGAATAGAAATACGATAGTTTAAAGACACTTTTAAAATCCTTAACGAACGTAAACAGGTTACATAGAAAAACATAAGCATAAGCAAAAGTTTATTCGTTCAAACTCGAAAGTAATTAACAAGTTCATTGCACTTGCAGGGAGGATACAGGGGATTTTATGCTAAAAACACTGTGCATCTAAATCCCAAGGTTGTTAATGTCATTCACAAACGTGGGGGAACAGTCCTTGGGACATCACGAGGTGGGCATGATACATCAAAGATTGTTGACAGCATTCAGGATCGTGGAATTAATCAGGTCTATGAAGAAAAAAAAGAAAATTACTATGAAATTTATTATTTTCAGAAGAGGCCAACCTAGCTGAAATTTGATCATCTGTGGTAACTCAGGTTTACATTATTGGAGGAGATGGAACTCAGAGGGGTGCAGCTCTTATATTTGAGGTGATTTCTTTTATATAGAATATAGAACTTTGATTGAATTGCAGTGAGAATCGATGCTTATTAATAAAAAAAAGTGTTTCCAACTTTACAGGAAATTAGAAGGCGTGGTCTCAAAGTTTCAGTCGCTGGAATCCCTAAAACCATCGACAACGACATCCCGGTAATCCTATTGGCTTGGACCTTGGATAGATTGTTTTAACCACACAATCTTGAATCTTCGTTTCATTTTATGCACAAGACAGGTTATCGACAAGTCATTTGGCTTCGACACTGCTGTTGAGGAGGCTCAACGTGCCATTAATGCTGCTCATGTCGAAGCTGAAAGTTTCGAAAACTGTATCGGTCTTGTGAAGGTGATGGGCCGCTACAGTGGTAAGTTTTTCCTTTTTGTCTAACTCTGATTCTAAATGTTGATCGTATAACTTTATTCAAATCCAAGTATGAGTATGAGTGTAAGATACGAGTATGTGTAAACACAACCTCTGTGCAGGTTTTATTGCAATGTATGCAACTCTAGCAAGCCGAGATGTAGATTGTTGCTTGATCCCAGAGTCACCCTTTTATCTCGAAGGACCTGGAGGGCTATTCGAATACATCGAGAAACGGCTTAACGAAGATGGCCACATGGTTGTTGTGATTGCAGAAGGTGCAGGCCAGGAGCTACTTTCCGAAAGCATTCAATCCATGACTGATGCTTCAGGAAACAAGCTTCTCCAGGATGTTGGGCTATGGCTATCACAGAGGATCAAGGTATTATACGCCACACGGATTCAACTTTGAAATAATGGAAAATTTTAGTGACGCGGAACTGCATTCATTGGCTTTTTCTTGTCATTTTCAGGATTACTTTTCAAAACAAAGGAAGATGCTCATAAACCTCAAATACATAGGTTAGTAGAATAAATATTTGGCAAAATGACAAAAGATGCCCCAACGTTTGCATGTTTTGTCATTTGGCCCCTTTTTTTTGTCCAAATATGCTCTCAACGTTTGATTGTTTTGTCATTTGGCCCCCTATTCTTTTTTTTGGTCCAAATATCCCCTCATCGTTTCGTTTATAGTCCAAATATGCCCCCAACGTTTCAATTTGGTCCAAATATGCCCCCGTTAGATGAAAACTGTCAGTCAACTGGCGTTCAACAGCTGATGCTGACTGAACTTGCCACGTATTAAGATCTGCTGATGCCAAGTCAAAAAATTTTATAAGCCGTTGACCGTCAGTTGATTGACAATTTACATCCAATAGGGACATATTTGGACTAAAAATAAAACGTTGGAGGTATATTTAGACCAAAAGAAAGAATAGGGGGCCAAATGACAAAATAATCAAATTTTGGGAGCATATTTAGACCCAAAAAAAATAGTGGGCCAAATAACAAAACATGCAAACATTAGAGTCATCTTTTGTCATTTTACCTAAATACTTTAAAAGGTTTTTCAGGATTTCGTTTTCCCATAGAAAAAAGTGTTTTTTTTTTCTCACTTAAATTTTCTTATGGCAGATCCAACGTATATGATTCGTACCTAAATACTTTAAAAGGTTTTTCAGGATTTCGTTTTCCCATAGAAAAAAGTGTTTTTTTTTTCTCACTTAAATTTTCTTATGGCAGATCCAACGTATATGATTCGTACCTAAATACTTTAAAAGGTTTTTCAGGATTTCGTTTTCCCATAGAAAAAAGTGTTTTTTTTTTTCTCACTTAAATTTTCTTATGGCAGATCCAACGTATATGATTCGTGCTGTTCCAAGCAATGCATCTGATAATGTTTACTGTACACTTCTCGCTCAAAGTGCTGTGCATGGAGCAATGGCAGGATACACTGGCTTCACAACCGGTCTTGTCAATGGCAGGCACACATATATACCATTTAACGTGAGTTCATCCTAACCTTTGCGGTGAAATTGGTTCAATATTGCATCCAAAAAAACATTTCGAATCTATCGTATTTTTTACGGTATTTTTGAGGTCAGATTGATTTCAATCCGTCTTCATTAAAAATTATTAAAAAACTATAAAAGCAGTATGCTTTCACTCCGTCTTCAGCAAAAAAAAAAACTGCCTGCTATAGATTGAAAGCATTTTTTTATTTTTTGTTATTTTCAAGACTTCAACATTTTTTTGTTGAAGACGGATTGAAAGCAAGATGCTTTTATGTTTTTTTATTAATTTTTCTTAAAAATGGATTGTAAGTAATTCGAACATTTTGAAAATAGTTTAAAAGTTGCTATAGATTTAAAAATATTTTTTCCTGAATGCAATATAGAACCAATTTGGCCCTAACTTTGCTGTCCCAGTTTTTATTTATTTTCTTTTTCTTTAAGTATTCATCTCTTTATAAGATAAATTTTCAAATATGGAGGGGGGATGATTTTAAAAAACTCCTCCAAATATGTGCAAATATTTAATATAAGATGAATTATAAGTGTGTCCAAGAATGGAACTAGGATTTAGGGTTGGGACTCGAAATATAAATTTTGAAAGGTGGGAGGGGGAAAATTTAGAATTATTCCAATTTTTCCAGAAATAAAATTTGATCTCTAGTTATTAAATATGTTTTCAATTAAAAAAACCAGAAAATGAGAAGTATTTTTAAAAACGAAAATAGAAATAAAAACACAATGTTTTTTTAAACCACCGATATTTGACTTATCGATCTACTAATTTAGATCGAATATTACAAAAATAATTTTACATTATGTAAACTCTAATTATTTTTTTTGGATGATTTTATCCACAGCGAATCATCGAGAAACAAAATAAGGTTGTGATTACAGATAGGATGTGGGCAAGGCTTCTTTCTTCAACAAATCAACCAAGCTTTTTGAGTGCTAAAGATGTCGTCGATGACAGCCATCAACCCCATTGTTAAAATAAATTATTGGTATGTCTTCGGTTTGAATATACTCATATATTCATATATTTAAAAATTATTTCATATATATCCGGTGTAATTTCCAGACTTTAATACTCGGGGAAAAAATGAAAAGTCTGGATCAAATTAATGCTTAGCCCTCTGTTAAAATAGGCTACGTGGTGTTCTTCCAGAAACCCTGGACGACTATTGTGTAAAGATCCTGGCAGTTTATTATTATGAAATAGATTATACCTTTTTTGTTTTATGTATTAATGATGGTTATTATTTATTTTTAATCGATTTTTACGTTTTAGAATAAAATTAACTATAAATCCACATGTAAAAATAAAATAAAAAAAACATTATAGATATTAATAAAATTGAGATGCTGCGGGGCATAAATAAATTAAAAATATGATCTCTCTATTTCTCAATATGCTATTAGTGGTGTATGTTTCTTGAAATTTCAACTATAGTAATAATTATGACGAGTTATTTTTAAAAAAAAGTTATATTAGCATGACTTTTTCTTATATATTGTACAAATAACAATAACAATTGGTTTATATTAAAATGAGTGGTTATAAATATTTAAATAGATAATTATGATGTTATAATTAATATATTAAAAATCAATTATATTAAAATATTAATTGAATAATTAATAATTCACTAAATAGCTAACTAGTACTTAAACATGATTTTATCAGATCTGGAACCTCAATAATCTATACCTTTGTCAATACTTAATTTCCATTAATATTACAGGGGAATCAATTCATTCATCCATGAAAATGATCATGCAAGAAAAATAGTTAATTATATCTAACTAAACATTTTGGGAAAAAGAAAGATATAACATGATATTCATTATTGGCAGTCAAGTACTATATAACAATGTCGACATGAGCACGAACTAATTTATCTCAGTCGTTAAAAAAACAATTGTTGTTCCTAGAGGTCACAGGTTCGAGCACCAACAACTGCAGCAACAGGATTGAAATATGCATTGTTAAATAATTGAGAGTATATTTAGACAACAAACTCATGGGAGGGACATCAAAAGTAGCAATAGCATCAAGTGGGGCAGCAACATATTTAGACATAAAATCAGCGGCCATGTTAGCTTCACGTCGTACAAGCTTAAACTCGATCAACCAGACAAATTTCAGTAGAAAAAGTTCCGGGGCATAAGGACTCGTGGAAGAGGAAGTAAAGACCATATTGAAGAGACATCAATGCCATTCGCTTGCACAATTATCAAGAGAGCGAGCAAGCTTTAGGCCTTCAATGACTCCCCAAAGCGAGATAATAATATTGACAATTTAGATAATAATATATAAAACTTTAATGACGTATATTTGAATAAAGTTCTTTTATGTTAATTGAAAAAATATATTGACAATTTTTTTTTGTGACAAATTGGTATTAGTTCGATGTATTTCAAAAGGAAAAGTACACTGAACCTCATTCGTTTTTTTATTATTAGTTCAGTCGTTTGTATTTAAAAGGTTATGAACTAGTTATTCTAGTAGTTATTGAGAGTTAAATATATATGTTAGAAAAGTTAAAAATCGATATCGATAGTCAATTTTTAGACAAAAGTTTACTTGTAGCGTAAAGTTGTTGTCAAAATAATAAATTTAGTTATAAATATTTATATATTATTTTAATTTAATCGTAATTTATCTAAAGTAATCCACAATGATTAACTGTTGTGTCATTTTATTCCTGAGATTAAAATTTTTAAAAATTATAAAATATATAAACATTGAAGCTTAAATTTGTTATTATGCTAATTTTACTAGCTGCCCTGCCATTCTACTACTTTCCGTCTAAAAATCAATGTTGGTGATCAATTTGTCATTTTCAATATGTTAAATGGTTATTTTTAATTTTCTAAACTCAAGTACCCCAAATAAAAATTTACTAATAATTTCTTTTAGATAATTGTTTCAATTTTATTATCCAAAAAACAGTGAAAAAACTGCTACATCAAAACCCTATACCAACTCCTGGGCAATCATCTCAAAAAAAATTTCAGGCGGCACAAATATTTCTATTTACAGTGTCTAATCTAGTGTTCGTATATTGTACTCTGTTACAAACATTATCTTTAATATAACCTAACAAAGTATCAGTAATTTTAGAAGTGCCACGAAAGTATTGCCGGTTCCGTCCAGTCCACACATAATAGACTAAAGTTTGCCAAGCCAGTTTGAGCACAAATGCAATGAGTGACTTATCTAGGTAGAATTAAAATTTATATTATGATTTGTCAAAAATAATATTCAGATATCTATATGGCCTTATCTCAATATATATATATATATATATATATATATATATATGTGGCCTGGGGATCAATCTATAAATAATTAAAATTGTTAGATCCTTTTTCTATTAAAAAAATTAGACCCTGAAAACCCTGAAAAGTAGAAGTATACGCCCTTATCTCCAATTGTCCCATAAAGCTCAACAACAACAACAATACGTGATCAATTTGGCTGTGAGAAAATAGAGATTCAGATCCAGGAAGAAGCAAGGAAGGAAAGAGATGGGAATCAGATTCATATTAATGGTGAACAAGCAAGGCCAGACTCGTCTCGCTCAGTACTACGAATGGCTCACCCTCGAAGAACGCCGTGCCCTCGAAGGCGAGATCGTTCGCAAGTGCTTGGCCCGCAACGAGCAACAGGTAATAATATTTAATCAAAGAATTGCATGTAAATCTCCTTTTTTTAGAAAAGATCTGAGATTATTTGCCTATAATTTTACTCTTTTTCACTCCGTGATTCATATTTTCTTGTTGGAAATTGTATGTTCGCGAATTATTAGGCGTTTGGAATTTCCGGTTTCTGTTTGGCTTAAAATTGAAGGCTAGAATGCTATTAACTTCAGAATTCATGCTCTATTTATTCATTTCCAGTTATTAATTTGCTTAAATTGTGACAGTGTTCATTTGTTGAGCATCGGAATTACAAGATTGTATACAGGCGATATGCTTCGCTGTTTTTCTTAGTTGGAGTTGATAATGATGAAGTAAGTTCCATTTCTCACCTTATTTTTTTCCTATGATCATGTTGGCAATTGTTGATGTCCTTTGAAGTCGAGGCGAATGCCTTAATTGTTGATGTCATTCTTTTATCCTAAGATAAGCAAAGAGAGGTTAAGAGTGTTTAGAGTGAATACGCTTGGTTAGCTTCGGCGGAGGCTATTAATGCCATCGGGCAACCTACTGGTTGCCGGTTGCCTTTTTGTTGGAAGCTGGTGGTCAGAGGTACGAGTGACCTCGTCGTGAGATTCGATTCCCAGGTGGTCTTTGAGGTGTCAGGTGGCATAAGCTCGGGAGAGCAGAAGACGACCATATGTACTCTTGGTCCTAGTCGATGCTGTTGAGCTTGGATGGATTGTGCTCCAAGTATGGGTTGTGTGCTTGTTGGTCTAATGGACTACACCGTAATAAAAACATGATTAAGCATACTACGTATATGTTATTGATATTCGGTTTTGATTTGAACAAGACTTGAGCTTCTGTATTTTCCAGTGTGGTTATTGCTTGACAACTTCTATTCATCTTTTTCCTCCTCTTTTCTTCAATGTGGCAGAATGAGCTTGCGATTTTGGAATTTATACATCTCTTAGTTGAAACCATGGACCGCCATTTTGGCAACGTGGTAAGTTCTCCCCCGAGAAGATGTATTAGTTTCAAACCCTTTAAAATTGACTGGAATTGTTTATTTCTGTCTTTTACTCATGGTTATCTCTTTGTTTATCAAATTTTATTGCAGTGTGAGCTAGATATCATGTTTCATTTAGAGAAGGCACATTTCATGCTGGAGGAAATGGTTATGAATGGTTCTGTTGTTGAGACAAGCAAGGCTAATATTCTATCTCCGATTCAGCTTATGGAGAAAGCATCATGAGGAAAGAATGGGGTTAGTTAATTTCTCAAATGAATATCGTGATTTTCTTTGAGAATCTAGCGAATTGTTTGTTATTTTCTCCCTGTCTCTTTATGTCTTTTATTCTCCCTTTCCTTTTCTATGTACTTAGACATTCAAAGTTTATCAAGTTGTACAATAAGTCTCCTTACTGATTCATATGCAGTGTTTGCTTGTACATTAGCATTATGGTAGACATGGCTTACTTAGTTTGAATTATACTCTGTCGAAATTGGGAGAAAATACCAATTTACACCCTAGCGGCCTGGCCTTACACTTTCATGTTTGTGCCAACTAACCATACATCAAACTATCGTCACTCGTGCCTTTAGTCTAGCGATATAATATCTGCTTCAGGATGAGCTTCTGTCTGGTGTATTAGTTCAAATCAGGGTCCTTATGGTAGTCTTGTGGAATCTAGATTCCCAGTGATGATTCTGTATTTCTGTCCCCTAAAGGTTAAGGCATAAAATGGTGTGTTGATTTGAAAAACTCGTTACGAGGCAAGTTAATCGAGCATCCTATGATCCTTGTGTCTTTTATATGGGAAGCTTGCTTCTTGATAGGAAATACAGTATTAGTTTAGTCACCCTGTCTATTATTCTCTCTCGGTGACCCCTCTACTAGCTCTCTCGGTGACCCCTCTACTAGCTCTCTGAGGAGGCAGACCTCCTCCGGAGATCTAGCTCTCAGGCTTTCGTCCAAGCTTGCTTTTTGACGGAATTTTCACGGGAAAAGTTCTCTTTAGTAGTGAGTCATCCTCGCAAGGAATTGCTATCCAAAATTGTCAGATGTATTAACCACAAGCGTCATTCGATCCATTGCCTTGTGTGTAATACAGCCTATATTGATCCGATCTCAACCTAAATCACCTCGACTCGGCCTCAAAACTTTCAAAAAGAAGTCATCCCATCTCACCTAAGCCTGTTCTTGAAAAATTAGCCTACAACATCAAACCAAGTTGAAACCAAAAGAATTCAAAAAACAATAAATCCCAATCCTATTATGCATGGGGAAATTCTAGGGAAAGGCCTCTTAAAAAGAGGCTAAAAAAAGACGCGTTTACAAATCCTTACAAAAAATCTTAAGGATTTGTGTACATGTACCAAAATTCTTACAAAAATGGTAAGTATTTGTGTACATATATCGAGTTCACGATTTTTGTAAGGAATTGTATACATGTACCGAAATTCTTACGAAAGTGGTAAGAATTTGTGTACATACACAAATCCTTACGATTTTTGTATGATTTTTGGTACATTGTACACAAATCCTTACAGTTTTTTGTAATAATTTGTGTACAACCGTTTTTAACCTCTTTTT
Organism: Hibiscus tridactylites; assembly: GCA_958450335.1. Classification (NCBI taxonomy): domain Eukaryota; kingdom Viridiplantae; phylum Streptophyta; class Magnoliopsida; order Malvales; family Malvaceae; genus Hibiscus; species Hibiscus tridactylites. The sequence goes on along the minus strand of OY288286.1, from coordinate 74,502,993 downwards.
AAGAGGCCGTCTTTTAGAATTTCCCATTATGCATGTACAAAAGAAACCTTGGACCTTTGCAGTTGGCAATTTGGCATTGTCCCACTTGGTAGTTCTAGACTGAATCAATACTCTGCTTAATATCATGAAAAGCAGGGCAATTGGTTCAACAAAAGGCAATCATTGTCTTCAACTTTGAAAATAAAGAGTTGATATGACCCACTTTGTTGGCTCAATCTCTGGTAAATAAGGCACACTTTAACCGAAACCGTTTAACTTTAATGGTTAGATTAATTAACTTATAAAATGAACGATTATACCAGTTAACGGTTACGGTTTATTTTGCACACCCCTAGTAAACAACGCACACTTTAAAGGCTTAGAGACACTGCAAGAAGCAAGGCATTATAAGTTCACTTCACATGCATTTGTTTAGTACTCGAGTGAATTATGGAGCCACACATTTATTGCTTTTCCAACTTGTGGTTGATTTCATTTTGCCTCTATTCTATTATTTCATCACACTTTATTGGGTAGGTTATGTTATATGGTTTAGATTCTTTTCGTGTCGTTATATTTATGTGGGGTCTCTTCATTTAGGGTTGAGTTAGTTGAGTTGTTGAATCTTAATTTATAACTTAAATTTTATTCGCAACTTTTTTTCGAGTCGAATTTATGAATTCGATTCGAGTTGAGTCGTGTTGTTTGAGATTTTTTTCTTTCAAATTTAATTGTAAATTTTTGGTTGATGTTATGGTACTGATTAATATACATATATGTTTCTTTAAATTTTTCATATGCGATATTACATATATCATGCAGAGTTGAGGAATTTGACTCGTACTTGAAATTGATCCAATTGGATGATGCCATGTGTCATCATTTGATTGGTTGATTAATTTTATCTAATTAAAATAAAATTAGGATCAAATTGATTTAATAAGTAAATAACATATACTAAATGTGTAATTTTACAAATTTTTGTTAACTGCTGTTAAGTGCCATGTCTCCTTATCCGTTAGTTTTTTAACGGCGGTAGTTAAAATAGGTTGATTTAATAAATTTAGTGTTCTGATTGATGAGTTCAATAGTTCGGTGGTGAAAATAAATATGCCCTCAAAGTTCAATGGTCACTGGAGTAGTTTTCCCTTATTTTGGCATCAGTATGGTTCAAGCCATATAAAGTAAACTAATCCACCTTTGATATTATTATTATTTTTAAATATTTTATATGCTATATTCATTTCGTATTTATTTTTGTAATATTGAATGTAAATACCAGAGCATGATTATTTAAAAAAAAAAAACTTAAACTCCCATCTCTTCTATTTTTGGGGAAATTGAATAAATAGAATACCTAGGACACTTCCAAATAATGTTGGTTCCTGTTGACCATGACATCCAACGACGATGGGTTCTTTGGCAATCAAAATCAATCACTATGCTTCTGTCGATTTAAAACCTTTTTTTTTTCTTCTTATCTTTTTCGTTGGACATGTACATTCACATGGTTTGATTTTTTTTAATTAAAAATTAGAAATTTGATTAAACAGTAAAAATTGAATATTATCAAATCAAATTAATCGGCTAAACAGAATCAACCAATTTAATAGTTTTCTTTTAAAAACTTATATACAATCAAAAGTTATCATGGTAAAATGAAACAGTTATATACTAATACAAGTAATTAAATAATTTTATTTTTTTAAAATAGAAATCCACTAATTCTATTAAACGATGATATACCGAAATTACAATCAAAAGAGGATCATACAAGGAAAAGATAAGAACTTAACCCAAAGATTCGAAATAAAAGAATAATACAAATATCACCAAAATCGGCGATGATAGGTAAAATCATCAACAAAACAACATAAAAATGCATATTACAATGAAAGTACTTGACAATAAGGTCATTACCACAACTCAATCACGAATAAAGAATGGTAAATGTAATCGCGTATCTAAATCCAGTTCGAGAGTCCAAAACATGAAAATCAGCAGCATAATGAAAGGAGAGTCATCATGATCAGTCGCGTCGTCGTCAGATCCAACCCTAATAGAAAATCGAAAACAGAAAAAAAAAGCATACCAAAGATAAAAAGAAAACTGAAAATTAAAACAAATGAAACGATAGATCCTGACGATCGACACAAACGAAACGATAGATCTGACGATCGACTATTATTAAAACGGGTGTTTAAAAGAAAAGAAAAATAAGAATGAGCGGCTAGACAATTTGATTAATTATTTATTTCAAGTTTTTTTTAGGAAATAATTATTTAAAGGCAGTGTTTGGACCGTCGGTAGGTTTGATTCAGTTAAGCCGAGAGATAGAGGCGAATGCGATACGTGTAAATAGCAAATAAATGATGCAAATAAATGCTGACCAGAAAAGGACACGTGGATATCATCCGTACAAATAGAATTGGCCCGAGATTTTGGAGGGGGAGGGGGAGTGGGAATTTTCTTGCGCAGCGAGCTTCTTTTGCGTTTTGTCGGTACTCGACAGGATTTATCATTGTCTTGACTTGCCACGTGTACGCTTGGATTTTATTTTATTTTTTTTTGTCTCGTTCTTCTCCTTTTTGGTTCTGTAAATTCTGTCACTGATTCTGGGTTTTTATCATCTAATTCCACGTGACTGTCCATTTTACGATGTTACCCCTCCCACTCCCCACATTGCTACTTGGCTCAAAATTATTCCAACTAAAATTCCAATACATTATTTAAATAAATATATTCCAACTAAATTTCCAATACATTATATATTTATCTAAAATTTGATTACCTTGTTTTTTTTTTCTAACAATGTGGTCTTTCCAAGTTTATTTCGAAAAATATTATTTTTTATTGTAGCAAGTTAGAAGTTGGTGAAATTGCAGTCCGACTTCAAACAATGACTTTTATTTTAGTATTAAAATAATAAACTCGAATATGTTGCAGTCCGACTTCAAACAATGTTTTCCACACATGGCGTGCATGGATCAATGGAGGAAGGCTGCAACATCATTTTTTAATATTTTTTGATAAAATATTATTCAAAAACAGGGTGAAAGCAGTCCAACTTCTGGCTGCTACAATAATTCAACTATATTTTTAGAAATAAACTTAAGATGAGTCGAGGACTATATTGTTAGAAAAAAAATAGACAATAATATTTAGGTAGTTCCACCATTATCTAAATATATACATTCAAACAATGTTTTTCACACATGACATGTATAGATCAATGGAGGACGACTACAACATCATTTTTAAATATTTTTTAATAAAATATTATTCAAAAAACGGAGTGAAAGCAGTCCAACTTCTGACTGCTACAGTAATTCAACCATATTTTTAGAAATAAACTTAAGATGAGTCAAGGACTATATTGTTAGAAAAAAATTGGACTAACAATATTTGAGTAGTTCCACCATTATCTAAATATATACATCTATTTTGAAAAACCAAGGTCCATGAGTTGGGAATACATGCTCACGGCCATGTTCGAAATTCAATTCAAATGTTATTATTTCAAATTTTAGTGTTTTATTTGATTTTAAGTAAATACTAAATTATTTAAATCTCGTCGAAATGATTAATTAATTTTATTGAGATTAGTTTGTTCTATAATAAAATCTAAAACATAATATTTTGTAATTGGACTGAATTAAAAAGTTTCATACTGATTAACGCTGCGATGTAGGGGTATGAACGTAAATTGAACCAAAACATTCTCGTTGTATTGACACTAAATGAGCTCGTTAGCGGAGGGGAGTGAAGTTGTTCTAGAATACGCTAAAAACAGTTGCAGGACTCACACTTACCAGCATGAAAGATATACATATAAAATAATGGAATTTAATAATTATGAGAACTTGTCATTTATTTAAATGTTATTAAAAATAAATTATGATTTTTAACATAATGATAAATTTTTAATTCCACAAATAAAATTAACAACCCTAATGTATCTTATTGATTTATTATTAAAATATATTATATTTTTATTAAAAATTAAAAATATATTATTTTCCAAATATATAAAAAAAACACAGCAAACGACAAAAAAAAAAAAACTATTTTTCATATCTACGGATCTGAAGCTCCAGCGCTTTCGGAACACTAGGGACCAAGTCGGATAAATTATTCCAAAGCCTCGATAACTTCACAGCTCTGTCACCGAACGATTTCAAACCTATCTCAACGTTAAACCACGTAGCATTGACTATTCATTTTCTCCAGTAGATTTCTATTTCAGAAAACACGTGGCGATCAACCAAGAACTTTCACCTCTGCTTGACCAAAATTCCCCGTAACTCCAACATTCCCTCCATCTATATCGACTCCTACACTACAGTTCTTTCTGCAGTCGAAAAAGCAGAAACATACAAAAATATACCTCATTGATTTTTGGCAAAATGACAAAAGATACACCCAACGTTTACATTTTCTATAATTTAGCCCCCTATTCTTTTGTTTGGTTTAAATATGCCCCAACATTTGCTTGTTTTGTCATTTGGCCCTCTATTCTTTCTTTTGGTCCAAATATGCCTTCAACGTTTTATTTATAGTCCAAATATGCCCCTGTTGGATGTAAACTGTCAATCAACTAATGGTCAACGACTTATAAAAAAAATTTGACGTGGCATCAGCATGTCTTAATACGTGGTAAGTCTAGTCAGCATCAGCTATTGAACGTGAGTTGACTAACAGTTTCCATCTAACGGGAGCATATTTGGACCAAATTAAAACGTTTGGGGCATATTTAGACTACGAATGAAACATTGAGGGCATATTTGGACCAAAAGAAAAAATAGGGGGCCAAATGACAAAACAAACAAACATTTGGGGCATATTTAGACCCAAAAAAAGAATAGGGGGTCAAATAACAAAACATGCAAACTTGGGGTATCTTTTGTCATTTTGCCTTATTTTTTAACCAACTATGGTTAATATTTAACCTAACCGCGGTTAAATACTCCATACTTTACACTACCAGCTTCCCCTTTATAAGCCAATCAAACCTTGCCGGTGTTTGTGTATACAAATCTAACAAATCCAAAGACGCCATCAAAGTCAAAACAGAAGATATGATGCTTGGAGAAACCCATCATCCCAATCCAACGGTCCGTATCCCGCCTTGGCCTTATCTCGACGATGATCTAACGGCGGAGAACCACTTCGGGGATAACAGCAACCCGTTCTACCTCCGGGAAGCGTTGGCGGCGCTGCAATGTTACTTGCCGTCGGAGGAACCGGATGTCGAGCCGGATTCTGAGCTTTCGGGTTTAGACAGCCCGGATTCTCCCGTCGATGCTTACTCGTGCGATCATTTCCGGATGTTTGAGTTCAAAGTCCGGCGGTGCGTGTGTGGCCGGTCGCATGACTGGACCGAGTGTCCGTACGCTCATCCCGGCGAAAAAGCTCGCCGGAGGGACCCGAGGAAGTTTCATTACTCGGGTACGGCTTGCTCCGATTTCAAGAAAGGGAACTGTCGGAAAGGGGAGTCTTGCGAGTTCGCTCATGGCGTTTTCGAGAGCTGGCTCCACCCGGCTCGTTACCGTACTCTGCCGTGCAAAGACGGACCAGGCTGTCGGCGTCGGGTTTGTTTCTTTGCTCATACGCCGGACCAGCTTAGGGTCGTCAACTTTGCTGATTCTCATGACAGTTCACCGGCTGAGTCTTCGCCGCCGGTTTCGCCTAGCGGCTCTCTCTGTTCGGCGCCATCTATTAACACTATGATGGCTTCTTTGAGGAACTTGCAGCTCGGAAAACTCAACTCTTCGCCCTCATCAGGTTTCGGGTCTCCCAGACTGATTCGACCCAGTTTACATACCCTGCCCAGTACTCCGACCCGAAACGTGACCCGTCCTGGAATCGGGTACTTGGATTTCTGGGATGAAGGTTGTGAAGAAGAGCCGGTGATGGAACGAGTTGAGTCGGGAAGGCATTTGCGTTCAAAAATGTTCGAGAAACTGAGTAAAGAGAACTCGTTGGAGAGAGTTAACTCGGGTCCGTGCTACGGAGATCCGGCTGTGGATTGGGTTTCGGACCTGGTGAACTGAGCTAGCTGGGTCGAGTTACTTGATTTTCTTCTCTCTGTAAATATTTCCACAAGGAAAAGTGAAGAAAATAGGATTATAATATTAGATTATGAAAAATCTCAAAATTTGAAGTATATTTTGGGATATTTAGATCGCCGAGTTGAAGATTATATGTAAATATGAAATATTGTTCCCTGCAAAATGAATTTTATATTGAAAAGATTCAGTTACTCTCACGAACTCCTAAACCGTCGGATCATTTGTCAAATAACTCATCCAACGTTGATTTTCTTTTTCTGGACGTGTAAAGCTAAGTTCAAATCATGCTTTATTTAGACAATAACATTTCATAATACTTTATTGCTTTTAATGGGTAAAAATGCTATGCACATTTTTATGCTTTATATTAAAAAATAATTAAAAGTTAAATTATAAATTCTTATTTTAATTTTTACATTCTAAATCTTAAATTTTATACCTAAAAATACAACATATTTCTAATTCTTTAAATCCTAATCACAATCACTAATCTTAAATTCTAAACCCACTATTTTAAAGTGGGGCATAAAAGAGACATCATAAAGGGGCATACGATTTTCATCTGTTTTTAATAATTTTAAATTTTGTAACCTAATATTTCAGCGGATAGAAATCGTCTGTCAATTTATCATGCCCCACTTTAAAATAATATGTTTAGAGTTTAGGAGTTTTGGTTAGGGGTTAGAGAATTAAGAATATTTTAGTGTGTATGATTTAGAGTTTAGCATGTAAAAATTAAGGTTAAAGTTTAAAATTTAATTTTTAAGTAATTTTTAGTGCGGAGTGACATGATTGTGAGATAGAGGATTTGTACCCTCTTTGAGCATAGTTACATTATCAAATTCAAATATTCGTACATTATCTATTTAGTTTTAAAATTTTTGATTTTTGAAATATATTAGCAAAACTAAAATTTTATAAAATTTGTGATATTTGATTAATTCTCATCCATGTGTGATATGACTAGCTAGTGTCTGTAATTTGAATGGCTAAGATTGAAAGAAAACACATGGTTTGTCCATTTTATATTAAAAACGTAGTCCCTACCTACTAAACTAAAACTGATCACAAATATTCTACGACCTCATCCCCTAAAGTTATTTAATTCCATAATTCATAAATCTCTTCCAATTTATATTCTTAATTTCCCACCTTAAATGTTTGATGTTTGGCATGGAGTAGATGAGCACCACAACCATGTATAAAATATGGGTCAACCCAAGGTAGGATGACAACGGGGCGGGTTTTGACCGCTTCGAAAATTTAAACTTTCAACCCAGTTCGACTATGCCCGAGTTTAATATTTTTTTATACCCAACCCGGTCAGAAAAAATTAATAAAAATATTAAATATTATATATAAAAATACAGTAATATATATATTTATAAATAAACTGGGTCGAAGAAATTTTACCATGAACCCCAATTCGCCCGACCCAAGCTCCTTAAAAACTCAACCTAGAAACGGTTAATTAAAAAAAACCGATCCTACCGAATCGGATCGTGTCGAAACCTATCGGATTTGAGGTTTTTTTTTTTTGCAATCCCCTAGTATAAGGGTTTTGTTTGTTTTCACTTTTCATTTTATTATAGGCAAGATAGCTATAGGGAGGGAATCGTTGGGTTCCAAACGCGTAAAACTATTAAATGAAAACGAATTTAAAGGGGAGGATTAAATAATGCCATAGGTGAGCGGTCGTTTGATCACAAGACCAGTCGTTGGTCCTCCTGCTGCACCACTTCCTTCCGGCTCCAACAACCTCGATAAAATGGATGGCGGTTATTCCGGCCTCCTCGTGGGCTTCAACGTAATTTCGTTAAACGCGACATCCCGATGACGCCTTCATTCTGCAGAGAGGCATACATCCCGATCGGTCGAGGCAACAGCATGGCCAATCTGATCGGTCGAGGCAACAGCATGGCCAATCTTTCCGATGACCTCCCTTGGACCGGGTTTGCATAATTATTTATGAACTGTTCACATATCATTCGTCAATGTTCCTGTGTTAAATAAACGAGTACAAAGAAAAAATTTATATTCATTTAAGAAATGAACAAGCTTGTTTATCGACAAGCTTATAAGCTCAAGTAAATGGTTTCTCTTTTTTTTTTTAATATTGATAAACATAAAATACTAATTTAAATATAAGATGAATTTGAGAGTTAAAACTGAGAAGCCCGAAGAGCTTAAAGACTACTGATATAATATCACTATTTTTGAATAACATGTAAACGAAAACATTTTTCGGACTTGTAAACTAACATGATTACAAAAGTTAAACAAACATGCTTGCAAAAGCTAAACAATCGGATACAAACAACTTCAAAAATAAACAAACAAACGCGAACAAAACATTGGTCGTTCAAACTCAGTTCCTTTACACAAAATCTGGACCTGCTTTCATGTAGCAATAATTCATTCGAAAAACACAGCACTTCATTGTTCTATTGGGTGCTTAAATGTAATGGAATTTTCTCTTCTTCAAATGCAAATATGCATGTTTCTTTTAGCAAATGAACATTTGAATTCATAATATCCTATTCATTGCGAAAGCAACAACAACAATCAAACAACTAAAAATCACTAAATTCTTCGAACCTACAATCTTTTGCGAAAAAAAAAACGTTTCCGAAGGATCATGTTTTCAAGAACAAGAAATTAATTTCAGCCCAACATCTCACAGATAGAAAGATAGAGTTTCAGCATTTGAAATGGATAAAAATCACATAATCTTCGGCTAAAAACAAGTATCATAAAACATTACAAAAAGAAGAGGGAAAACAGACTTAATCCATTAAAGCTTCAAACAAGACTTTCTTGCCTTCTTCAACTGCATATCTCTTACTTCTCAGATGAGTTAGGCCCCCTCTTTTTGCCAAATCCCACCACTGCAAAACCCAGAAATTAAGACAAATTACTCCCCAAAATTAATACATACACAGACGAATCCAATTTCTAAAAGAACAGGAGAATTCCGACAAAAATTAAGCATACTAATAACAAAAACTGGGTTCATTTTTAGCTACGAAAGGAAATTCTAAAAAAAATGACCTGCGGTGACGAAACGGCGGTTATATTGCATCCTCTTGTGAGCGCGGCCACGGGGCTTCTTCTTCTTGTCTTGCTTCGCCACTTTAGGTGTTTGGCCTCTCACCTTACCGGCGCGAGCTAGAGATCCGTGAACCTTACCTGAAATAATCAACGCGATTCAAAATAATCAGCGCCGGAAACCCAGAAAAATAAAACTAACATAAGTAATAACAAACAGAGAGCTAAGTGAGGAAGCTTAGTAGAATTACCCATGGCGGATTTGTGAAAAGATTGCGCTGTTTGCTGAACTGCTGGGTTTTATTTTTTAATCCTTTAGATGTGGCGGTTCGCAAGGAAATGTGAGGTATTAGGGTTAGGGTTCTGGTGAGTGTATAAAATGTTTACTATTATTTTGGGCCGGGTTAAAAACCCAAAGTTTTAAGGCTTTATTTTATAGTAAATAAAAATAGTTTTATTATGTTTTTATTAATATGACATTTCCTATTCCAATATTTTAGTTTCAGTTTTTTTACATAATGGTATAGATTTTTTTTACCATAAAAGAAACTTGTTTAATTTAAAAATATGTAAACAAGTGATGTCACTTGGATTTAATATTAAGGTTAAAGTTCATAAATGATTATTGAATATTGTTTTAAAAAATAAAACGATAATTAAACTTTTAAATGTTATAAAATGATAATTAAATTAAATAAGTCGGTTGTTAAGTAATTAACGTAGTTGTAATAAATTTTTTGTATAATAACACATTTAATTATTTATATTTACACATTTAATCAAGTTAGTTCTAATTCAAAAAATATCATTGAATTTAATCCTCGTTATTTACATATTCTTTTAATTTGGTCCTTAATTAAACTATTATTTATTTATTAGCATGACCAGATGAGCTGCACTAATGAAGAAATTCTAGGGAAATGTCTCAAAGAAGTTAAAAAAAGACGCATACATAAATTTTTACAAAAAATCGTAAAGATTTGTGTACATATACTGAAATTATTATAAAAGTAGTAAAGATTTGTGTATATGTACAAATTCTTACTGCTTTTGTGTATATACATAAATCTTTACAAAAATGATAAGTTTTTATGTACATGTACCGAAACTTTTACAAGATCGTAAGGATTTATGTATGTATACAAATTATTATGATTTTTTTGTAAGGATTTATGTATGTATACAAATTATTATGATTTTTTTGTAAAAATTTGTGTATAGCCATTTTTAAGCAAATGTGGTTTCTTCTTGGCCATATTTATCGTTGGTGACAACTCCATTTTTTTTCATTTTAGTTACCGTTTTTCCTAACGAAGTTCATTAACCATTTGTGAGCTCTACACTTAATATTAACATATAAAAATTCAAATGGGAGAGAATTGACATATAAAAGTTCATCATGTGTTGTGAGAAGAATTTCCATCGCGAGTTCATTAAGCATTGTGACATATAAAGACATAATTCCATTGTTGAAATATAAAATTGCACTGAGCATGAAAGTCTACACAACAATAAAACCAAATCTCAGACAAAAACAATAAGTCTCACAATTCAAAACCGTAAAACTAACCAAAACCTGGATATAAACTTCTTGTTGATGAACGAAATGCAAATTTTCTTAAACTAGAGACCGGAGATCACTCATCATCATCGATGACCTTGGTGCCCAAACCTTTGAGTCCTTCAGCCGGGATTTCAGAAACTGTTACTAGAGAGTAAAGCTCTTCCTTTGCATCCTCGTCGTCGTTTCTCTTGCGAGCAATGCGAACTCTAATCCTTCTCGGGACACTCCAGATCCCTCTGCTCCAGATATGCTTGTTTAGCTTGACATCAACTCTCACGTCCTTGGTCCCCATGGCCTTCTCTGCAAACTTCCTTATCTCCTTTATTGCCTTGGGAGCTTTCTTCTTGAATGTGCTGTTTCAAAGATTACCAAGAAGATTGTTAAAACATATATCACACGTCCTTCTACGGACTACGGGTGTAAAGAAAACACATATGCTTGCTACCTACACCGATTCGATTCAGAAAAGATTGAATTCTACTTGATCAGTTGATCCTCATCGATTCGAGATCATACTCCAGCATAAATGATTGTGTTTGAAGTCAATCATATGAATAATAGCTCATGTTTACCAGCTGAACAAGGTTAATAAAACCTAACAAATCGAACTTGAGCAATTCGATTTTTAATTTAAGATAAAAACACTATTTCCAAACAATGATACTCAGCCACAAAATTTAAAAGCAGATGCAGTTACAATTAATTCACAAATCTAATGCTTTCAACAGATAAAAGAAATATCAAGAATCTAAACCTTAAAATCCGCATTTCTTATTCCTATGAAGGAACATTACCTAGACAACTAAATTCACAAGTATAAACAATATATCACGCCGGGTGTAAAGGAAACACATATGCTTGCTACCTACACCGATTCGATTCAGAAAAGATTGAATCCTATTTCGATTCGAGATCATACTCAAGCATAAATGATTGTGTTTGAAGTCTAAGCATATGAACAAACGCTCGTGTGTACCGGCTAAACGAGCTTAATAAAACCAAACAAAGTGAAATTGAGCAATTTGGTTTTTAATTTGAGATAAAAAACAATGAGTTAACCTATTTCCAAACAATGATACTCAGCCACAAAATTTAAAAGCAGATGCAGTTAAGATTAATTCACAAATCAATTGCTTTCAACAGATAAAGAAATATCAAGAATCTAAACCTCAAAATCCGCATTTCTTATTCGAACATCACCTAGACAACTAAATTCACAAGTATAAACAATATGAATACGCAAAAAGAATCGAAAGGAATGGAAACAAACTGTCGAATATCGAATAAAAAGGCAATAAATCAATCAAAAATCGAATTTAAATCCAAAACGAGCAAAGATCGAAGGAGTAAAGTGCAAAAAACTAATGAAAAAACGAAAAAAATCAATCAAAAGTAAGAGAATGATAAAAAATTACCAGCCATGGAGGCGCTTGTGAAGGTTGATAGTGTATTCTCTGGTCACTACCTCCTCCTTCCTTCCTCTTGTTTTCTCAACCATTTTTGAAGCTCAAAAGCAAAGCCGAAAGCTACAATAGAGACAGAGGCAACAGAAGGAGGACGGAAGCTTGGCAAGATATATTGATTCCTGAATCTAGGGTTTTTCAGAGTTCGCCTGTTTTGGGTTTAAAACCTAACCCCAAACCATCTCTTTAGGCCCAAGCCCTTGTTTTTAGAGAGATGTAGATCTAGAAGCCTTATTACGGCCCATCTGTACCCAACATATTATATACGTGAGTATTCGACCGAATCGGATAATTTTTTATGAATTAATAGAATTAATGTATCATGTTTTATAACTAGAATGTTATTTTAAAATATTTAGTCGAGTTAAGCAAGATATTAATTTTTTCAAGTAAATTCGAGTTTTACTCACCTTATATATACATGTTTTTGGCGGGTGTAAAATGATTCATTGACTCAAGTGAGATCAGATGATCTGATTTATTATTAAAATATTTTTTGAATTAAATAGAGCTCTAAGCTTAGAAATTATAGTTGAGCATATTTACGTTAATAAGGATCATTAGAATCACGATCCAACAACAACTGAACCATCTCTGGGGCAGAAGTAAATAGTGGAAGCTCATGATGCAAGGAAAAAGACAATTTAGACATGTCACCCGTCACCATATTGCATTCGCTAGGAATTCATTGGAAATTAACATCACATCCACAACCACGAAGCGAATTAATAGCTTGAATTAGAAGCAATGAGCCACAATCCATTGAAACATCATGTAATAAACATAGGGCATAAGCACAGACTGATTGAACTTATAATCTCTCAATCCCTTGCGACCAATAAAAATACTCCAAAGATCGGCATGCAAAAGCGAAACAATTTCAACAAATTTGTGATATCTAACCACCCAATAACCAGCTTGGTCATGAATAAATTCATAAAGAACCCAATAACTGATTTTAGTAGAATAACGAATAATTTCATCATAGGAGACTTTAGACTATTAAAACAATAAATTCATAAATGATGTTAAATTTTTTTTTGATTAATAAATGGGATAAAATACTATGAAGAGCCTCATTAAAAACTTCCCTAACCTAAATGGAGGAAAATAGTACTCACCATAGTATAACAACAATGTGAAACGATCAAAAAACATAACAATTAAACCGAATTAGACAAGTCATCGTGTAACATGCCCAGCACCGCATCAGGCGGAGAACCAAAATAGATCGCCTCATAACCCTGCCAAAGGCCTAACTTCACCAAAACATCCGCAATTCTATTGGCCTCTCGGTGTACATGCTTAAACTCACAAACTCTAAATAATGTTAAAATTTAATATATACATATCTTATAAAAATCTAGAAAAATAAATAAGTCGCATTATTCTTTCAACTTGCATAGTTAATACTCTAAAAATCTGAAAGATTCGAAGGATATGAGGACAATGGATGCGGCGTGCAGGAGCAGCCATCTTTGAATGGTTTTCTTTGAGTATACAATATCCTCGGTTCGAATTCTAAACTCTAAACAATAAAATTTATTTGGTTCTCGAGAATTTATTTTTCAAAAAAAAATACACACAAAAACTGATAGTCCAATACAATATTTTTCATTTTATTCATTCATTTAAGGCTTAAATTCCCCACTAGCCCCTGAAATATACACAAAATATCGAACTGTCTTTTAAATTTTTTTAAACGTTTTGCCTCCTGAAGTATACACTGTGATCTCTATTGGCCCCTGAACTAAAAATCGTGACCTCATATGCTCCTTTCATTAAAACAAATCCTCACGGACCAATCAGAACGTACCACATATCACTAATAAATAAAAAAAAAATCTGCTGACTTATTTTAAAGGGATAATTGCACGCTAAGTCTATAATTTTTTTTAAAATTCATGTATGTAACTATGTATACTAGTCACCCCGTGTTAGACTTGCATTCATGAATGGATGTTTAGATTTCAATACAAGCACAGTATGCAATCCAAAAAATTTCAATAATATCTTGATGCAGAAATTAAAAATATACAAAATAGAATCAAGGGTTTTCTACAGAATTACCAGTAATCACCACAAGAGCATTTGCCATCCTTGAAATGATGAAATCGTTTGTTGTCCCTCACAATCAACTCTCTTCCAACGATCTTCGACATGATTTTGATTGCATTGTGGCAGTCTCCACAAATTCTCAGATTCTTAATGATCCTAAGAGGTGTCCTTGCCGGAGTACTAATAAGACCATAAGCAATCGCCAATCGCTCGCTATGGTATTGCAAGGCCTGCTCTTTTGCCTCTTCATCGATGTCATGGAGCACATACCTTGTATCAGGAATGTACCCGGCTTCCCTCATCTGCCCATTCAAGCCTTTGAACTTCTCGTTTCCTTCTCCCTTGAAAGGGTTCGTACACCTATATTCACTCACTCTATTCTTCTCCTCAATCATGTTAACCATAGAAAGTTTCTTCTTCGGTGGTGCTTGGAGTTCATTCTCACTACTTATAGAAGGATCAAATTCGAGCAACAACTCCTCAATATGATCTTCAAGGTCAATATCTCCATGAATTCGTGCAAAACCCCGAAGTGCCTGCCAAATCTCCGTTGTCGGCTCGATCAGCATATTCTCGATAAACTCCACAGCCTCATTCAGAAACCCAGCTTTTCCGAAAACATCAATAACCCCGATATAATGTTCAATCCCCAGAGCAACCTTATATTCATTCTTCATCAATTCAAAGTACTTTAGTCCCTCCTCAACCTTGCCTACACTGGCACAAGCTGATAAAACAGCAAGAAAAGTTTCGTTGTCCAGCTGAAGTCCACCGTTTCTCATTTCTTCAAACAATAGCAGCCCATCATCTCCACTTCCATTCACCGCATACCCATTTATCATCATCTTCCAAGAGGCCAAATTCCGCTCACGCATTTTATCAAACACCCTGCGAGCATCTCTCATAGCAGCGCATTTCCCATAAACACCTATCAATTTATTGTTCAATTCGATATCCCCCGCAAACTTCGATCTTCTCAAGAAATCATTAACTCTTTTGGATAATTCAAGTGAATTCATATCCGCACAAGCATCCAGTAAAGCCCCGAAATCATTATAATCCGCTAAAACGCCTTGACCCATATAATCCAAAGCTTCCTTAACCTTACCTTCTTTGCATAACTTCATCAAATCCACGGGAATACTCTGAAATGTCGGGTTTCCAGGAGATGGGTCGTTTTCATCTAGATTTTCAGTGTTGAAATTACGATGGTTCGGCCGAGTTTTGGTGGTTTGGCGGTGAGTAGTGGCACCATGGCGACGATAAGTCCTGGTAGAGCTGTTGCCTTTGGTGTTATCGGATGCCGCGTAGGTGCATAGAAGGCTGAGTTTGATGGATTTTTGAGGAAAACAGAGCTTTATTTTGTTGTTGAGAGTAAAAGAGTGCTTGGTGGTGATTGAAGACTTCAAGTGGGAAGAGAAGCTAATGGAGTTTCCCGTGTTTTGAAGGGGCACTAAAGACGCCATTATTGTTTAGCTCGCATGGCCCTGGTGCTTCAGAGTTTTGGATGTTTATAAGTTTTATGTTATTTTATGAAGGCAAAATGACAAAAGATATCTTCAATGTTTGCATGTTTTGTCATTTGACCCCCTATTCTTTTTTTTGGTTCAAATATGTCCCCAACGTTTGCTTGTTTTGTTATTTGGCCCTCTATTTTTTCTTTTGGTCCAAATATGCCCTCAACGTTTCATTCATAGTCCAAATATGCCCTTGTGGATGTAAACTGTCAATCAACTGACGGTCAACGACTTATAAAAAAAATTTGACGTGGCATCAGCAGATCTTAATATGTGACAAGTCCAGTCAACATCAGTTGTTGAACGTCAGTTGACCGACAGTTTTCATCTAACGGGGGCATATTTAGACCAAATTAAAATGTTGGGGGCATATTTGGATTACAAATGAAACGTTGGGGGCATATTTGGACCAAAAGAAAGAATAGGGGACAAATGAGAAAATAAGCAAACGTTGGGGGCATATTTGGACCAAAAAAAGAATAAGGGGTCAAATGACAAAATATGCAAACGTTGGGGGCATCTTTTGTAATTTTGCCTTTTATGAAACACTACATCGCTTAAACGACTGCGTTTATCCAAATTTTATTTATTTATGTAGTCTATCAATCTAGGGATGGGCATTTACCCGGATCCGATGGGTTCCGACCCGACCCAGCCCGATCGGGTGAATTTTTCTTTTTATATAATGAAAATCGAGTTTGGGCCGGAGTGGAGTTTTTGTTAAGGGTAAACACGGGTCAAATTTAGGGTGGGAAATATTCGACCTGACTAATAGTGTAATTTTCTCCTAAATTTTTAGAGATATTTATAATAATACATCTCTTTATATATTTTTTATAATTAAATCCTTAGAATTGAATTTTTTTTATAATTTAATCCTTTAAATTATATTTTTTACAATTAAATCTCTTAAAATTATTTTTTTACAATTAGGTTCCTAAAATTAATTTATTTTATATAGGTCGGGTTGGGTTTGGATCGAATTTAGTATATTTATTTTCGGGTCGAAATTTTTTTAGAAAAATATGTTCTGGTCAGGTGCGGGTTAAGGGTGTTTATTTTCGGGTCGAGTTCGGGTGGGCCAAAAACTCGACCCGTGCCCATCCCTAGTATAGTAGGAGTGAGCAAAACTCGACTCGAGGCGAAAAAACTTAACTCGTCTTGACTCGACTCAAAATTTTATAAACTCGACTCGAAAAAATTTCAAATAAAATTTGAGTTCTAAAATAAAAAATTCGAATAACTCGAAATTTTAGAAATTAGTGAATTGATGTTTGAGTTTGAATCGAGTCCCTCAATTTTTACTAAATACATATATATACCGATATAAAAATTATGAAAAAATATATGTCACATATGAAAGAATATGAAGAAATATATATACATATCTTATATGATTAGAGAAAGTTGTTTAAATTGAAAACAAACTATACTATAATATGATAAATAATTACAATTAAAGTTGTATAGGAACTCAAAAACTTGACTCGACTCGAGTATCGGACAAAAGAAATGGGTGTCAACTCGAAAAGCTAGACTTACTATAAGAGCAAAATCAAAATGTAACTCTATTTTGGATAGAAACAATAATCAAACAGATATAACAATCAGCATCCAGTTAATACAATTTGTACTTCAAAAGCAATCGTCTATTTCTAACAGACTAACACCTTTATTCGATATAAGTTTGCAGCATGAGTACAGAACTACAAGAAGAAGAAAAAACTTAGAACATGCTGAACGTATCCATATCCGACACTTAAATCCCGGGTCTGAGTAACATCGGGCTAAGTATGCAATTTTAACAGCTTCAACACCATAGCAAGCAAAAACGGAACAATTTCGAAGTATACTAATAACAAACAAAACTAAATCAAATTACTCAAATGATATAATCTGACCATTCGGAAATGAACGAAGTGTGATCCATGGATTCTCCAGGGCATTCTTCGAGCCTCGACGGTTTATCCTTCCCTCCAACAAGCCTTGCAGGGTTGCCTACAGCTGTGGTACGCGCTGGCACATCGATCAGCACGACTGACCCTGCTCCAATCTTTGCTCCCTCCCCAATCTTCACATTACCTAATATGGTTGCACCGGCCCCTATCAAAACTCCGTCCCCAATCTTCGGATGCCTATCCCCACAGGCCTTCCCAGTCCCACCGAGGGTAACATGATGCAAAATTGACACATTGTTGCCAACAACTGCGGTTTCTCCAATCACCACACCGGTGGCATGATCAAACAAAATCCCTTTCCCGATCTTCGCCGCGGGGTGTATATCAACAGCGAAAACATCGGAGATGCGAGAATGTAATGCCAAGGCTAGCGGCCTGCGTGACTGAGCCCACAGCTTGTGTGCAACTCGGTGAGCCTATAATAACACAAGTTCTGGATATTATTAAAAAGGAATTCCAATTTTCATCAATTTTCTACTCTTACGAACAAAATTCGATGTTTTATACAAATTCCTTTCACAACAACCAATTAACAATAAGAACAACAGTTTCTGTGCAAGTCAATCGGGAATTTTCGACCTAAAATTAAACAAAAGGAATTCCAATTTTCATCAATTTTCTACTCTTACGAACAAAATTCGATGTTTTATACAAATTCCTTTCACAACAACCAATTAACAATAAGAACAACAGTTTCTGTGCAAGTCATTCGGTAATTTTCGACCTAAAATTAAACTTCTAAAAATTTTAATGACTGACACAGAAAACTTAAAATTGGAAACAAATAACTGGATAAGGTTCAAAATTCCTAAATCTAATAAGAGGAGATTAAGAAAATGAATTTACCTGGCATGCCAAGAATCCTTTATAATTGAGTAGGCAATGAGAGAACGAAACGCAAGCAGGATCCCTAACGCGAGCCGCACGGAGATCGGCGACGGCGGCGGCTCGAAGCGAAGGATCGGAGGAGAAAGTGTTGAGAAAAAGGTCGTACAGAAGCGTAGACAGGAGCGTGGAGGAGCAGAGCTTGTTGCCGAGATGGAAGGAGAGCGAGCGCTCCAGAGAGGAGTGAGAGAGGATCGTCGAGTAGAGGTAGCTAGCAAGAGCCGGCTCCAACTCGGCGTCGCGGCGTGCCTCGGCTTTTATCTGAGCCCACACCCACGCTTCGTCTTCTTCCATGGGTGCTTCCGTCGCTTGAGAAATGGGCGGACAAGAGACCGGGGAAGGGTACCGTAGCTCTCCGGCTGGCATTTTTGGCGGTGAAGAATTGAAAGGCGGAAATTTTACAGTGATAATATACGTTTATAAAATCCCAAAGCATTTGCCAGTCGCTCGCTCTATGTATCGCGTCATTTCACGTCTTCTTTTGGGGTTGCTGGAGCTGACACGTGGAAGATTCACTTCAACCAGCCATCGGATGTGAATTTTTTTGGATTGTGAGTTTTTCGGTAGTTAGGCGGTGATGTTTAAAATTTAAGAGCGTCTTAAACGGACATTTTTTAGCCTGATTTGATCCCAAACGGGCGTTTCAAAAAAGCTAAAATTTTCAGCTTCTCTTCAAACTGGCGTTCTCACCCAAACCAGCGTTGGAAAAGCTGTGCCGAACGAAGCTAAAGTCTCTTTTATTTTCGGTCTATTAATAAATTTATACACATCATGTAAACAAAGCTGTTCAAAACTCGAATCTTTCAAGTAGAACAACATTCTTCTTTTCAACTGAAACCATTCATTGATTTCAAAAGTGATTATATAGTTAAAGTTGGAGAATCAAGGTATATAGGCATCATTCTCACTTATTAAACATAAACAATCTATGGAAGCGTAGAGGGAACATGAAAAAGATTGAAATGAATTACATTACAGAATGGAAGCTATTTTACAAAAAAAAAGGTCATCTGTGGGAGGGGTAACATCATATATATAGTTGTTCGTATGTCGGGGCTGGCCTTTTTTTTCATTCTTACAACAGGTTTTGGTTTGTCAGAATTTGGCATTGTAAATGTGCAAAACATATGAAGAGATTTGCACTAGAAAAGAACCTGTTTTGTTCACTTCCTTTTGCAAATCTAGCTCCTGTCCTCCATAAGTATAAGAACCCCATCAAGAGAATGCTAAAACTTTGCATTTTCTTTGTTTTCTGGTTCACTTTTTTTATATTAATTTCATGAATCATGAGCGCCTTGGACCAGCAAAGTTATACGCTTAGCACTGTCCGAGCGGAAACTGTTGCTTTGCTTACCACTTTCCGAGCGGTGAATGTTACCTTGCTTACCATTGTCCAAACGGAGACTCTCTCCTTTAAAACCGATCTGAGAGGAAATCATGTAAAAACCTCAAAACACTTGTTCAAGCAAGATTTTAGGTAAAACTAAGTTTACAAGAATGACAACCCTCTAATTCAGTTTTATCTTACTGGAACTTAAATATCAAAAGCCGGATTACCTCGCTCTGACTATCAGGGGGGAACCACCGCAAGAGCACGCCAAGATGAACAACAGCTGGAATGAGCTTGAAAAGCAATGGTGTGGTCACCTGCACGTTTATATTATGTTCAGTGCCGTTTTTACAACGAGAGAACTTAGTGAAATTGGGTGGTTACAGCTAAATCAGGTACTTAAAATTGGGTGGTTCCTGCGCGTTTATATTATGTTCAGTGTCATAAAATATTGTTCTTGAACTTGTAAGCAGGAAGAAGCCACAACAGACATTAATTGCATCCGAGACCGAGACTACCAGTTGTATGTAGTACTCGACCATTTAAAAAGAAAAACTATGGAGATTCTCCGATGTAAATACTTTTCTATGAGAATATAATGACAAATGTGAAAGAGGCAAAAACAGTTGACATACCAAACTGAGAGCTGTGGTGCCCAAAAGTAGCAGGTAAAGTTTACCCTGCGGCAATGTCAAAAAAATAGCAATATTATCAAGGAAGCCATGGAACAAGAAAAATAATAAAAAAATCCAACTAATTGTTTTGAGAAAAAAAAAATTGTATGGTCTAATTAATATCTCTTAACACCAATTAAATGATGAATAAAGTATTGGAATACAAACCTCAACTAGATGAAGATTAGAAGCACGACTGAGAAGAACAAAAGCAAATTCCCCAATTTGGGCCAAAGACATCCCGACCTACACATTGAGTTGAAATAACTAAGAAAACTTTACAAAAAGAATATATATACCTAAGTAGAAGGCCCAGCTCGTACAAGAAGCGACGTTTTGTTGCTGTATCTAAATCCTTTGACAACTGCAGCAACTACCATTGTTTTAATAACAATCACCAATATTACAGCTGCTAGTAATATGTCGACGTGATTCCAAAGGAAATGTACATGAATCAACATCCCAATACTAGCAAGGAAAAGAGCAGCAAAGAAATTGCGAATGGGCTCCACCTGCATACAAGATATAGAGAATCAAGGCAGAATCTTGCAAGTCGGGTATTATTAAGGCAACGACATTTTGTTGACGCAGTTTCTTAGTTCACAGTACAATCAACAAAACTGAATGAAAAAGGTTCACAATAATTTGGTACTCATATTAACAATAATGTTCTAAAAAATGCATCATAAACCAAATTAAACCAAGGGAAAATACGTTATGGTAAGGAGAATAGTGCCTTAGACCTGATAGACACAAGTTTGCTAACTGCACAAGTAGTATGCTAGTACCGTGAATTACCTTTCTACAAGAACCATTCATCTTACACACTCAGCAATTGCTTTAGCTGATTCAATCACATTAAGATTGATAACTTATTCTTTAAAGCAAAACACTTTATAAGAAGACTACAAGAAAAGCATAGCAAAGTAACCAGGCATTGGAAGTTCTGGAAATGGTACAAAGAACTAGAAGTCTTACTTGTTCAAGTGTATGCTGGCCCAGATCAGTGGTTGATATCATCACTCCAGCAGCAAACGAGCCCAGCTCAAGACTTAGACCCAGCTTATCACTACACTGGAATGTAACAAGTTATGTTATGTATGGATATACACATATAAGTAGAGTGCTAAGTGAATGAAAGAAACATGGATATTATTGGCTGGAAAATGAAGCTGTAAGAATGAGCAAGTACAAAATGTACAGCAACTAATGCAACAAAATGAGACAGATCATTCTGATGATTATAATCGACAAGTTAATTATAATGCAAGAAGTAAGAAGGAAATGAACGAACCCAAGCAACAAGCAAGCAAAACGCCACAGATGCCAACTGATAGAGCTCATTGGTCTGTGAAAATAAATGTGTCAATACATATGTACAAAGATAAATAATAATAATAATTAATTGAACCAAATAATGCATATTACCTGTGATGATAAGCTTATCATAAGCCTAAGAAACCATGGCAAACAAGTCCGAGATAATACACTCAAAACGGCCAGAAACGTAATTAAAATCACCAACCTGAAAATTGAAAGAGAAAATTCAACCTACAAATATGGATGGCCTTTGCCACAAGACTACATCAAAGGGAGCTCACTCTACAGACTTTTTTTCACTTACGATTTAGTCATGGATAATACACCTTGAAGAATGCCAGAACTGCCACCTAGAACTGGAAGTAACGCAAACAGCAAGCCCACAGCACAGTCCTGCAAAACCATGATAGTTCAAAATATCATGCTTGCTAAGCATCTATTCTCAAGTCAAGTAAACAAAACCATGATAGTTCAAAGTTTCATGCTTGGCAAGCATCTATGCTCAAGTCAAGTAAATATTCTTTTAACTGATGTGGTGACCAAGAAAATAAATACCTGTAGGATAAGAATACCAATGGTCACCTGACCATGAAGGGCACTTAAACTATTCCTTTCCATTAAAAATTTCAAAACCTGGAATCATAAACAAAGCAGCCATCACAAGCATGAAAAGTAACTAGTATATGGAACACAGAAATTTGCAGAAGTACTTCCTTGAACAAGCACCTTTCTCTAACAAAATTGAGTGAGACACTACCCTACCAGCTTAAAATATATGTGAACTGTGAAATAGTTAAAAAAAAATAGCAATCCATGTTCTCAGTCAACAATGCAGTTCATAGGGGTTTACCACTGCAGTAGAAGACATAGACAAGAATGCACCAACAAAAACCCCTTCTGAAGGTTTACCTCCACATAACTGCAAAAAGCATGTAGCTGCATCCATCAAAAACTCATAGCTAATAATCTGAGAAAAGGGAAGGAAAACACTGTAATACTAGTGAAAAATGAAAAAGAAATAGAGATTGCATATCTTCTCCAATAAAAAAGCAGCACTTATGTCCACATGCCTAATTGAACAAAGAAATGAATGGATCCTGTCCCAGCCGCAGGAAAAGAGCACAATTCATGGCACAGCCCAAAACAATTATTGGATGATTCTCACTTATGCCAGTTGCTTTAGAAGTCAAGTACATGAATGACAAATCACAATATAGGAAATATATCAGCCACAGCTTCTAAGTTAAATATTGTTCGAATGACCGATGCCTCAATTTTTGTTCACATACTACTTATACGAGTATACGACAACCATGAAGACAAAAACACCGATAATTCAAAAGCCAAAGCCAACTCCACATGGGCA
The DNA here is from genome assembly GCA_958450335.1 of Hibiscus tridactylites. Taxonomy (NCBI): domain Eukaryota; kingdom Viridiplantae; phylum Streptophyta; class Magnoliopsida; order Malvales; family Malvaceae; genus Hibiscus; species Hibiscus tridactylites. Next base: position 74,479,760 of record OY288286.1, on the reverse strand, counting down.
TACATCTTCTTTTGCATACAGAGCCAGGTGAATGCCAAACCTGTAGTATTCTTAAGACGCACTAAAACAAATAATAGCATGCAAGTTGCAACATATTCCAACATTAATGAGGAACATCAAAAAGCAGTAAATCCAGCCTTCAGATTGAAATCTAAAAATGAGATAGACTGACATAGAACACTACTATGCAGCATGCAATAGTAGAATGAAAAGTGAGTGAAAACTGAGAGAGAAGATAAATGAAAAGATAAAGAACTGAGCCACATCCCGAGCCAAGAAAAACTCCTCTCTATCGCACACGAGGACAAAAACACCTCGATTAGTGAAAACTCAGAAGTTCAGTTGTGCCCTTTTTATTGTCTATTTATGCATAGTAAATATTCAGCAGCTGAATAGCCTCTCGAGAATAGATAAAAGAAACTCGGTTTTACTGGGTAAATATAAACCTCATATAATAAGATAGAATTAAAGAAATGCAAAGGCTGCTAAAGACTTTATATACCATATGTTACATAAAATACTTCTAAAAATGATAGACATACCGTGACTGTTATACCACACAAACACATGAATAGAAAAATTTGGAGAAGACCTCCAAGGACAGCAACTGCTCGAACAACACGAAGCTGCAAGAGGCATTGCAAGGTAAATATCATTGAATAAAGGGAACGAACATAATATGGAAGGACCAGGCAATGAGAAAACCTTTGTTGTTGAAAACTCCAAGCCTAAAGCAAAAAGAAGAAAGATTACACCAAATTGAGCCACTGTTTCAACCTGAATCATGTGCAATTAAGAACATTTGTCTTGATATAAAGCCCACCAATGAATAAAACTATAATATTAGAACAATGACTTTACTAAAGCTAAAGATAAACTGTCAGATAACATTGAAGCAAAAGAAACATACTTGCACCATTTCACCAACAAAGCTAAAACCACCGGGCCCAATAATAGATCCTGCAAGTAGATATCCAGTAATAACCTGAAAATTCAAAATGAAAGGATGAGACTCTCCTTCAGGGAAAACCAAACATTATGAAAAAGAGAGCCGTAAATGAATCTAACAAGCCGCACCAAATTGTAATGGGTGAAAACATAAGAATAAAGAACATAAAAGGTATGACAACTATACCGGTTGTCCAGCACATGCAAAAGCAATGCCGCCACATGTAGCAGAGACAATGACAACTACCAGATCCGATATTAATCTGCACAAGGCATTCTTCGAACCATAAAAAACTTGCTTCCATAACATTTGTAACAGCATTGAAACTAAATACAAAATATATATAACAGAAGTGTAACCTTAAGTCTAGTTGTAGAACAGGATATTTTGACTTTGGGTTGGATATTATAAATACGTTATCCTGAGGAGAGAAATCTCAACATGATCAATAAGCAATATACTTCAAACATGACTACAGAAAAAGTATAATTGCATGAAGCAGCATCACTGTAATTCAATATAAACATGTAGGCTCATTATCAACTGATAAAGTTCCCTGAGCTTTTTTGAACATACATTTTGATCTATCAATGTTGGTGCATCATCTGCTCGATTTTCATTATCCAAATAGAAAACATCATGGAGCTGAAATGACCTGACATAAAGCTCAGGAAAAAAAACGCAAGTTGTCCATTAATTAGGGTTATGAAGTGGAATGCCTATAATTAGTCCTATACTGATAAGTGATAACTATTTTGATATTTTTACTGAAGAAAATAATAATAATAACTTACTTCTCTTCTTTGGTCTCATTTTTCTTGGACTTAACCCTAGCAACAGTTTCCAAGACAGCCTAAGAAAACAAATCAGTTACGTTACCACCACCCAAGAGCCAAAGAGCTTATTCATTCAATACTCGATAGAAAATGTCAAAAAAAAAACAGAGAGTGGCCGCAAACGCTATTGTTGAAGCATTAGTATGAATTTCAAATAATACGGAACAGTGTTACTAGCCTACTACGAACCTGCTTCCCGGCAACACTATTGTTGAAACTACCAGGATCAGTGGCTGCAAAAGAGAAGCATAAGTAAGAATTTCCAATAATATGGAACTAAAGAAAATGGAGGAACTCGATGAAGCTTCGAAAGCTTTTATAATGACTTAAAACCAAAAAATAGGAATCCTATTTCGGTATTTCCTATGTCTCATTTTCACCGCAAATTCAAAAGTTATTTATGAAATACTCACAAATTCCAAATAAAATACTGTGAACTACTTATCCAAACATATATTAATATTCCAGAAAACAAAATAAATATTAAAATTAAATAATGCACTTGAAAGTACAAAATTAAGCTAAATTGAAGCTGATCTACAGGCTTTACCCTGTTCAAACACCGTTGATATAAACACAAATGCAGATGCAAAGAAGATAGGTTGAGTAAGAGCTCAGATCTAGAACGAACCTTCATTTTGGTCGGTGTCATTAAACTCCTTCTCAAGTGCGCGATCGATCATGTCGGCAAAACTATCCTCCTTGGATCTCGAATCCGACACATTGGACTGTGCAGCAGTGACATTGATCTCCGCCGCCGTCAGGGACTCAGCGTCGAAGGCGGCGGCGAAACCGAATACAAGGAAGAGATCGCAAATGAAGAAGAGAGCCGCGAGTCTCCTCCTCATTGCGGAGGTCTTATTGAGAGCGAACAAAAAGGAAATCCTGGAGATAGAAAGGGAAAAAAAAAGGAGACGGTGAACAGAAAAGTGCGTATAATAGCAGAAGCGTAAGTCAGCAGCTGCAGAGCTAAGAAGAGTGACGGTGTTGGATTTGTGCCTTTTCGCCTTTTCTTCTTTCTCTGGTTCAGAACGAGAGGGAAAAAAATAAGTTTATTTTAGTTGGCTTGGGAATGGAGGTTGAGTGGAAATTACAAAAAGGTCCTTCAACTTCAGATATTATACTACATGAATCAGGTGCTGATCCTACTACTACGCGCCAGACGATGTCGCGTGTGAAGAACGCCGTATTTTGAAGATTTGCCGTTAGCAATGTCCATGAAAAATGGAATCCCAGAAAGGTAATTGAACTACGAAAAGTGGTTGTGCAGTGCTTTTCACGCACCCCGAAGAAAGCTGGGATTTATCGGGAATCTGGAAAATGTTTTTGTACCGGCCACAGGGCCGTTGTTAAGATAAGCCCAAATTCGGGCCGTTAACCCATGCCTATCTCAAATATTGATAAATATAAGTATATTTAAAATATAATTTTTTATAGGAAAAACTACATATTTAGTACCTTAACTATACTCGTGTTATTATTTTGGTACTTAGATGTTATTATTGGCAAAATGGTACTTAACGTTATATTTTGTTCTGTTTTGGTACTTCTGCCATTTAAAATTAATGGAAATGGTGACGCGGCTTGGGTAAATAACAGTTTTAGTCCAAAAACTTATAAATTCTATCAATTTAAATATTATTTTAATTTTTGGATTAAAATTGTAAATTTCTCGTTTTTCTTCTTCTTCGAGACGAACACTTTTTGGGTTTTGGAGTTTAAAAAACACGCTAGGGACAATCAAAATTTTAAGATTTATGGATTAATGGGAGGCTAATGCGGGGTTCATTGGAGGACCTAAACTCCACGATCGGGATACCTACAAGAATACGAGGGGTGGGAAAGGGATGAGATAAAATTTAATCAAAATTAAAATGATGTTTTACCCCAAAATTAAGATGATTTTTAAATTAATGGATTTTAGACTAAGATGATAATATACAAGTGTTTTGGACTAAAATTGTGATTATACTAAGGCACGTCATCATCTCCGTTAGTTTTTAACGATCGACATACCAAAACAGAATAAAAAAGTAACGTTAAGTATCATTTTACTAAAAATAATAGTTGAAGTATTAAAACAATAATATGAGCATAGTTGAGGTACTAAATATATAGTTTTCTATTTTTTTATTAAAACACAAATAATTATTTGTTATTTTGATAATAGAGTGATTCTAATTTCACAAATAATCTCAATCAATTGTTACACGTCTTTTCCATTAAAATTTTAACTAATATAACGTGACAACATATTAAAAACAAATATAATTTAATTTTATTTTCGATTCTTAAATAAGCTAAAACAAAAAAGTACTATAACGTTGGTTTCTCTCTGCTTCATAGCACGGTTTCTCTCTGTTTTATAGCACGGTTTCTTTTTCATTTTCTTCTTTTTTCTACTCGTTGGTTATCTCTTGGGTTGGGAGTTCCTGGTTCAGATCTGATGGATAAGGTGGAGGAGGAGTTGGCGGGTCTGGAAATCGTGGAGGAGGAGGATGAAGTGTTGCCGCTGTGCAACATAGAATCGACAAGCCTTATTACCTTCGAGAATTGCTTTGTAGGCACTTTTTTAACCAGTAGCATTGTAAATTTTCAGTCAATGAGGGCTACTTTAGCAAATGTATGGCATCCAATTGGAGGAATTTCAATCTCGGATTTGAGAGAAAACAGATTTTTATTCAGATTATATCACAAAGTGGATGTGGATCGTATTGAAAAAGGTTCCCGTGAAATTTTAACAGCCATTTGCTAGTCATGCATCGATTAATTATGGGAGAGGACCCAATGTTGGTGTCTCTCTATCATGTAAGTTACTGGGTTCTTGTTCATGATTTGCCACCTGGTTTCATGTCTCTAGATGTGGCAAAAAAGATAGGAAACTTTCTTGGTGAATTTATTGAGTACGATTCAAGTGCTATCCAATTAGGCTATCAACGGACCATGCGAATCCGTGCAAAAATAGACGTCAGAACACCATTGAAAAGGCGTAAAAAGCTTGCACTTCCAAACGGTACGACTTCGTATGCTCGATTCGAGTATGAAAAACTTACACTTTTTGCTTTATATGTGGTAAGTTGAGACATTGAGAGAGTTTCTGCCCATTAAGAGTGCAATATCCGACTAGGGAATTTCCTTTTGGTTGGGATTTATCGATAAGAGCTTCTCCACGGAGAGCGGCGGCGGCAAAAAGCAAATGGCTAATTGAGGAGGCTGCCGGTGCAGTTGGAAAACAAGCAACTGCTGCAGACATACCGGGGGGTAAACAGTTAGTGGGGGAAAATGTTGCAAGTAAAACGGGTGAGGTAACTGAAAACGTGGATATGGGAAATAAAAAATTTGCTACAAATAATGGACCCAGCCCACAATCTCCACAACATGTAGTTATGGGCCCAATCTTAATTACAGAGGCTTTGACAATGACTGATGCTATAATGGTAGAAAATGATGATAACCTAATTGCTCAAACTGAGGGGAGCAAAGGCAGAGAATGCAATGTGAGGTGGGAATTGCTGGTGAATCGTCTACCAAATTCTGTGAGGATGGTGTTAAGGAGGGAGAAACAACAACTGAGATATCGACAGGTTTGTTTAATCAGACCAGCCGGACGCCATGAAACTACTATGCTGGAATGTCCGAGGTTTGGGTATGCCTCAGACGGTCCGTCGTCTCCAACATGTGTTGCGAGACTTAAACCCATCCGTAGTTTTTCTTATTGAGACAAAGCTTCGGGGTGCATAAATGGTGCAAGTTAGAAGGAGGTGTGGTTTTTTTAATGGTATAGATGTTGACGCGGTTGGTCGAAGCGGAGGACTTACAATCGGGTGGAAGAACAATTGTGATGTCTCACTCCGGTCCTATTCTCAAAGACATATAGATGTGCTTATAAATGACGACTCAGATGGTAAAACTTGGAGGTTGACGGGATTTTACGGAGCACCAGAAAGCAAAACAGGGCTGCTGCATGGAATCTCCTTCGACAGATTAATGATTCACCGGATATCCCATGGTTAATTGTGGGTGATTTTAATGAAATTGCTTTTCTCAATGAGAAGAAGGGCGGCCTGGTTCGTTGTGATCGGCAGATGCGTGAATTTAGAAGAGTTCTATCAGATTGTGCAGTTGAGGATATCGGATATAGAGGAAGATGGTATACTTGGGAGAAGGGGAAGTTTAGTAGCAACAACATCCGTGAGAGACTGGACAGAGGAGTCGCAAATTCATCCTGGTTTAATCTGTTCCCAGGTTATGTTCTTGATCATTTATCGCATACGATTTCGTATCACTGTCCGTTATTGCTGAATACGGCAGAAACTCATCAGGAGAATAATGTTTGGCACTTCCAGTTTGAAGCATCGTGGCTGTTGGAAGACTATTGTGAACCGGAGCTCAGAAATCTATGGAATGCGTATGTTGGTTCAACGTCTGAAAAACTGAAACAGGTTGGAACAGGTCTTGAGAACTGGTTTTGAAAATTAAAAATGACATGGAAAATTATAGTCAAAGACTTGCGGAAAAGGTTGGACCAGCTTTGTGATCAACCCCCAACTGATGATAATCTGGTGGAAATTTCTGAGACTAGGCTGAGCTTGAACTTTGAAATGGACAATGAGAAATTGTATTGGGAGCAACGTGCTCGGGAAAACTGGTTACGAAATGGGGACAAGAACACCTCGTTCTTCCATAGATATGCTTCATATCGGAAAAAGAAAAATAGGGTGGAGCACCTATTGGACGATACGGGGAATTCGATTGATTCGACAGAAGGACTGTTAAATTTAGCTACAAATTATTTCTCTGAGTTGTTTCATTCAAATGGTGTGGATGATCCTGTAGACATTCTTGATGGAGTGCAAACATGTATTACTGACCAGATGAATGGTGCTCTTGACAGGATATTTACAAGTGAGGAAGTGCTGATAGCTGTGAAAGAAATGGGTCTATTGAAGGCATCCGGAGAGGATGGCCTAGGGGCTGTTTTTACCAAAGATTTTGGCACATTGTGGGTCCGGAGGTATCACAGTACTGCATAGACATGTTAAACGGTGAGCATGATTTCGAACTTATCAACCACACACACATCGTCTTAATTCCTAAGGTTGGTAAACTAGAGCGTATGACGCATTTTCGGCCCATAAGTTTATGTAATGTGTTATTTAAGATCATTTCGAGAGTGCTTGTAAATAGATTTCAGCAAGTTTTGCACTTATGCATTGATGAGGCCCAATCGGCGTTTGTACCGAGCAAGCTTATAACAGATGATATTCTGCTTGCGTATGAAGTGTTACACTGTTTCAAAAATAAGCGAAATGAGAGAAATGGATCTTTTGCACTAAAGCTGGATATGAGTAAAGCATATGACAGGGTCGAATGGCCGTTTCTGGAGGCGATGTTGGGAAAATGGGTTTTTCTCGTCTGTGGATATTGCGAATCATGTTATGCGTGAGGACAGTGACTTACTCGGTTTGTTTGAATGGGTCGGTTGGACCATCTTTTGTCCTTTTGAGAGGGTTATGTCAAGGCGACCCGTTAAGCCCATATATTTTCCTGATATGCAGTGAGGGATTATCTTCATTGATGAGAATAGCAGCAGCAAATAATACAATTCAGGGGGCGAAGATAAACAGATATGCACCAACTATCACACATCTTCTCTTTACGGATGATAGTTTAGTATTTGGGGAAGCATCACAGAATGGGGCAGAGAGGATAAAAGACATTTTACGAGTGTATGCTGGATGTTCAGGACATGAGATAAACTTTGCAAAGTCGGGGATATTCTTTAGTTCAAATGTCAGTGATCAACTGAGGCAAGAAGTGTGTCACATTTTACAGGTGCATGAATCCATGAATCCAGAAAAATATCTGGGGTTGCCAGCGATTGTGGGAAGAAACAAAAATCTTGCTTTCCGAGGAATAAAGGAGAAATTCAAACAAAGAACTGAAGGTTGGAGTATTAGGCCTTTATCAGTGGGGGAAGAGAGGTTTTTATTAAATTAGTCTTGCAAGCAACACCACTGTTTGCAATGAATTGTTTTCTTCTGCCATCCTCGCTTTGTAAGAAGTTAGAAAGGGATTTCTGCTCGATATTTGTGGCAAAAATCAGGGGCAAAAAGGGGGATTCACTGGTGTGATTGGTCTTCGCTTTGTATGCTAAAAAAAGACGGTGACATGGGATTCCGGGACTTGTCAAAGTTTAATATTGCTATGTTAGCAAAAACAAGCTTGGAGAATCCTACAAAATACAAAATCGTTGCTTGCAAGAGTTTTTCGGGCAAAGTATTTTCCTAATACAAATTTCTTGAGGTCCATGTTAGGGGTAAACCATTCTTACACGTGGCGTAGCATTTGGAGTGCAAAAGGATTATTAGAGAAAGGTCTGAAATGGAACATAGGGGACGGTACTCATGTCTCAATTTGGGAGGATTTTTGGCTGCCAGGGAGAGAGAGCAGACTGGTCGATTCCCCAAGAGTGGGAGGATTATTCACTATTAAAGATCTAATGACCCAGAACTCAAGATAGTGGAATGTGCAACTGACACGACAACATTTCAACCAGCAGGACTCTACAGCTATCCTAAGTATCCCTCTCCCAGCTTCCCTTTTACATGACAAGCTTGCGTGGAGAGGCGAGCGCACAGGCTTATATACGGTCCGAAGTAGATATCGGATGCTCCTAAATAACAACCAGGCCACAATTGAAGACAAGCAAACATACAAACTACTATGGAGTGCAGAGTGTCCTTCTAAGGTCCGAATTTTTACTTGGAAGTCTATATGGAACTACATTCCTACGTTTCAGAACCTATATCGAAAACGTATATCAACAAATGCTAGATGTGCTCGATGCAATAGTCAAACTGAAAGTTTAGAACATGTGTTTCGTGAGTGCCATTTTCACAACAACTATGGCACTGTTTAGGTGTAACTTGGCCAGCAGTGGTGGGTTCTTTAACATATTTTGAGTGACTATCATGGTTATTCAAACATACAAGGGGTCATTCTATTGAATTAGTGGTCTACACTGTGTGGGCAATTTGGCATGCAAGAAACAAATACATACACGAAGGAAAAATCTCTACTGTAATTGGCACAACAGATTTTATCAGAGGTTATGTAACTGAATACAGAGATACCTTGGGAGTTTGTTCTGGCCCTCGAGTAACAGAAGCTGTTCACTGGAGTCCTCCACCAGCTGGGTTCTTTAAGATAAATGTAGATTCCAGTTGTGTACCTGCAGACCATAAGGCATTTTCAGGGTTTCTAATCAGGGATGAAAATAGGCAAGTCATGGGCTCTGGAAATTTACCTCAGCCAACATATGTCTCGATATTCCAAGCTGAAGCATGGGCGACAAAGCAGGGAGTCGAATAAGCTATCGAGTTAGGGTTTCAATGTCTAATCCTGGAGAGTGACTCCAAAACTCTAATCACGAAATTACAGGCAACCATAGACGATTCATCAGAGATTAGAACGATAATTGCTGATATAAAAAGCTTGGTACAACAAATACCTTGTTGTCGTTTCGTCTTCTCCCCAAGGTCAGGGAACAAAGCTGCACACTCTCTCGCGGCGCTCGGCAAGGAGGGCGTCGAAGGTCTCTGGATCGAAGAAGTGTCACACCAAGTCTTGCATGTGGTTGGAGCTGATCTTACTTAGCTGCATTTCAGATGGCACAACTGGTCGGATGTTGCGGCGTTAAGATCTATCTGGTGAGGAGGTTGAGAATGAACAAGGCACTGCATGGCAATCGGAAACTTTGGGTCGGCCTCTTACACATAAATTAAAGCAGAAAATTGGTGGATGGGGTGTATTTGGATCTGGTTTATTGAAGAAGCCCCCCAGATTTCCTATTGTTCCTCAAAGGAGATGTTGTCGTTTTGTATAGCTTTTTCATTTTTCTTTGGTTTTTTCAGACACTGGGTATGTCCTTTCTTAGGGATAAGGCCTACTTTACTTTGTGTTGTTGTGTAGGGCCTTTAATTTCTTTTGTTTCAGTTGTTTAGTGGTAATAAAATACAAAACGACATTTCTTTCAAAAAAAATGTACTATAACGTTATTAATTAACATTTTAAAAATATTTAATTTTCAAATTATCATTTGGTTGATGTATGATACTAATTCGAATAAATATTTTATTAATGAAAGATATATCAAATAAGTATAATATTGCACCTTAAAATTAATTTTAGAGAAATGGGGTTTTGAGTTTTATTTTAAAAAATTATGACAAAATGAATATTGAGGGTGAAAACGCCACTTGCAAGTGGCGTCATGAATATTTTTTATAATTTTTTAACGTAAAGTGTTTACGTGCATGACAATTTTAAATGAAATTTTATTAATAAAAAGAGAACGTCGCTTGCATGTGGCATCTTTAGAGAAAATTATTAAAATAATAGTGCACTGTAAAATTTATCATAAATCACTAAATATATTCTAATATCCTTTATTTTCTTAAATTTAATCTTTAAACATCCTATTCACCCAACAAAACCCTTTAATTCTGTCTCATTCTCACTATGGGTGGCAATTTGGTGGAGAATAATTAAAAATTGTGAAGATTTGAACTGACGGGTATGGAGAATAGCCCAGATCTTCACTCATGAGGACGAGGATTGATATATCCGAACTGTGGGAATAACCAAAACCGTACCCGTATATATCACCGTATGGATCCCAAAAATATCTGCAGGGAACCCCTAATATCTTACAAAATTGAATGGCCATAAGGGTAATTTTGAAAAATCTTCGTGTAACACCCGAGTTCGTGGGTCGGGTGAAAATAATACTTAAATAATGGTTCGGGTTTCGATTTTCTAATTATAATAATAAAATAATATTTTGGGCACCGGATTTCAAAACAAATACTTCATGTTGGACTTGTTTTGATTTTAAAGCTCAATTTCATGGAAATTGAAAATTGAGATTTGCCATCTCATTAATGGCAAGATTGTAAATAAGAAGACTTTCAATTTAAAATCCCTTTTTTCATTAAAAATATGCCTTTGTCATCTTCCTCCTCACTCCCCCATTTTCATTTCAACGACAAGTAAGAGCTCTCTCTTCAAATCACTATTCCATCATCTCCTTTGGTCTTTGTTGGTGATTTTTGAAAGGTAAATATATTTTTGGTTTGTCCTCCTTTCCCTCTACAAGATAGTACCTTTAGTTTTTAATATTGTCCATGTTTTTAAAATTTGAAGTTTTGGGGATTTTGGTTAAAAATGCTACATTTGTGGTATTTAGCTAAAGATTTTGATTTGTTATTGATGTGTGAGTTGTTTACTATCCATGAGGTCCAATATATGTTAATTTTAAAGAATTTTATATATATTCCCGGATTTGGGTTTTGAGTTGAGTTTTGGGGTGTTTTATGTGGAAATGTGATGGCTGATGGTTAGACTATTTGTAAGGGTTGTTTTGGAGGCTTTTGGGAGTAATTAAAGTTTGAAAATGTGATACGCGTGGGCGTATCGATACGCCAAAGCCTCACTGGAAATCTGAGATGTTAACGAGATTTTGGCGTATCGGTACGGGTCTAGAACGTATCGGTACGGTTTTGTATCGTGGACCGCGAGAAGTTGACCAGTCAGGGCGTATTGGTACGGTCAACCTGTGTACCGATACGGTCTCCTGGTTTGACCTTGGGCTGTTGACTTAGTCAAAGCGTATCGATACTCTTTCTTAGTGTATCGATACGACCTGCTTAATAAATAGAAATGGACTCTTTTCCATTAGCTTGCTCGGCTGTTCTCATCCCTTGTTGCCTTTCCGCTGTCGTGTCACATATAGGATGTATGAATGCCTCTAGACAAGATAAAATAAAAAGTTTTTCCTAGGGTTGCTAACCGAAGTGGGGCCCTAGCGGGTTTTCACTTCGGTTTTCCCTGTGTAACCTACTCGGACCGGTCAGTCGTCCAGACCGGGACGAGGGGGTTACACTCCGTAAATTCCATAAAAATAATTAAAAATTGGTTTTTACATTATTGTAAACGTGATTCAATATAATTTTGTTTAATATACACGATGATTGATTTTGATATGTATTTTTAAAAAATATATATGAATATTTGAATGTTGAAAGGTCATAAAAATTTGGCAACAAAATTCTTAAAAAATAATTTTAGCAATGGCTTTGAAAAATCACAAAAAAAATCTACAAGATAAATTAGGAAGTGAGCATTATATTTCTATAATCATACGAAAATCTAGAATCATTTAAAACAAACAGTTCTTGATTTCAAGTTATATAGTAGGAGTTATTACTTTTTGAGTGAGCAAAGGTTGAAAGAAAAGACTATTTCCAAAAACAACAATGATAATGACTTCAGAAATTTGTCATAAATCGTACGAGTAAAATTATAAGAGATAATTTATATGGTTGGAAAGAAACAGATCATGATTTGAAACTGTAGATAATTAGTTATATATTTTCTTTTAAAGCAAGTGGAGAGTGTCATGTTTCAATAGTTAATATTTTAGTCATGTTTTATAGTTTTGAAATGATTTATTTGTTGTTGGTAAAACTAAATTTATCATTTATGTTTATAATTTTTGAGATTAAATGTTGTGTATTTATTTTAATGTGTTAAGTATTGTTTAACTTTTGGGTACATGAATAAACCAAAAAACGTAAAGATCCGTAAGAGATAAATACGAGGACGAGAAAATCCCTAAAATTTAATGAGAATTTTTTAAAACCCTACCTACAAACGTTGAGCACATAATGGGGAATACAAAACTCTCCTGGGTCTGCCCATTAGGGGTGTTCAAAATTACCTGGCCTAAACTATTCAGTCCGCCGACCCGCATACTTGAAACAAAATTATCGAGTACCCGAAATGAAAATACCCGACTTTTTAGGCCGGGTACCCGACCCACTATTTTTTAGGGTATCTGGGTTGGGCTCGGGTCACAAAATGTCCATTAATTGGGTACCCGACTAGCGATACCCGAGTTGTATATAATTTTCTTTATTATTTGACTCTTAGGGGACGTTTGGTTCACGGAAAAAATTATTACCTGGGATAATAATCTTTTCCGAAATCTTATTCCCATGTTTGGTTTGTCATCATTCCCACCAACCCGGAAAAGATTGTTACCAACAGTAGCACTTTTTTGTCAACATTCTAGGAATGTGATTCCCACCCTTCCCTTAGGTATTTGTCAATTCCCGCAACTTTAGACAAAATTACCCTTAAAGTAATAGTTTTTTTTAATTTAGATCATTTGTAGCATACGTAAATGATGTAAATTTATTAAATAATTTTGTTTTATATTAGTTTGATATTTAAATGGTTTTACACATATTTAAAAGTAGTTTAATATTTAAATAAAAAAATCATGGCTATGAAAATTTTCGATAAAATGTCTAAATACTCTGTAAATTTTTTTATAAAATTTTATTAATAAAATAAAATAGACACATAGCATATTACAAAGAGAAACTTTGTGTTTATTGGTTTTATGTTCTAATTTCGTAGAAATCCTCGTAACTTAGTATAAGTGTATGAATCTTCAAGCAAATGTTTTTAAACTAATATTGAAAGTTTAACTTGTTAAAAAAAATATATCACAAGGACAATATAGTAAAATTTACTTCCATGTAATCTTATATTCCCTCAACCAAACAATGTAATCTTACATTCCTACCAAATAAACCAAACAAAGTATTTTAATAATCCAGTAATATCTCAAGTAATGTTACATTCCAGGAATCCTATTCCCAAAGGTAATCCTATATTCTGTGAACCAAACGCACCCTTAAGTTTATATTTTAGTACTTTTTATGTTTCACTTTGATATCCAAATTATTATGGTACGTGTCATATGATGTATTTTTTATTGTATGTCAAAGATTAGTGGCACTGGCCCACCGCCAAGATCATGTCAATTTGAGTAAAGTTCAATATAATTTGCTTTTCTATTTTGTAAATGGTAGCATTATTACCCAATCTACATCGTTAAAGTAATTGTTTATATTTTTTTTTGTTTCAACCATGCAATTATATTTATGTGAAAAATTCATTCAACAAATATTTAACTAATAATAATATTATAAACTCAATTAATTTCAACCATGCAAATTTCATAACTTATAAATTAAAAAATAGTAGTGGGACTAAACAATTCTAAAAAAAACTAAATAGTAAGATCCCAACAAATCATTTAATTTTATATAAAATGTAATTTGAAAATAAAAAAACAAACAAACAAAATTCCGGTACGCTATTACCCGGATTACCAGGTACCCGAGTTTTACCGGTATTTGACTTACATGGGCCGAATAACGGACCAAGGGATTAATAACCAAAAATTTCAAGTACCCAAATTTTTAAGTACCCGAATATAAACACCCCTAATCACCACCCCTAATTCTCACCTCTAGATCCTGTCAACCGGTAACTCAAACACAATAAATCTTTAAATAAAAAATAGAAAATATTAGTTTAATCTGACATAATAATTACATGGATCTAAATGGCAGTTATTCTCATAGAGTAGGTTTAAGACATAATAATTGGTATGGATTAAAAAATTAAATAAATAAGATTAAAGCTATAAAAAGCCCTTTAATTTTTTAAAAACATTAATTAAACTTTTATTTTTTTACACTCAATTAAATTATTGAACAAAAATTTTAATCAATTAAGCTCTTCCAATAATTTTGACCATTAAATTTTGATATTTTTTAAAATTTATTAGTGCAGTGCGTGTATTGTTTTCATTTGATTTTTTAAATTTTTTTATTTTATTCAAATAATTTTTTAAAATGTATTCTTAAAATGTATTTTTAAAATATTAAAAATATAAAATAAATATTATCCTATAATCATATCAAAATATTCAAAATATTTTATTCGAAACAAACATTTCGAGCATATTTTTAGATTGCTTATTTGTGCTAGTTTTAAACCAATAATAGCCCATTGAATAGAATTCATTTCATTCAATCACTCTTGCTTCCACTCAACAAACCCATGTCTCTTTCAAATGGATGATTATATTATAATATTTTAACACATTATGCCATTTTTATAAATATAATACGAATGTATGTCTATTATCTATATTTTAAATAATTTTAATTAACACCCCTTCACATTCATGAAACAATAATTCGGCTTAGAAAAATACAAGTGAAGTTGAATTTTTAAGGATAAATTACATAAATAGTCCCCCAACTATGACCCCCTTTTTTGTTGAATTCTCTGATTAAAAGACGTTGCAAATGGGTCCCCAACTAGTAACGACTAACAAATCAGTCCAATTATGTTAAAAATAAACGGCTGGTGATAGGGAAGTTAATAAAATCTGTAAAATAACATATTTAACCCTAAACCTTTACATTTTACTTTAATTTGGTCCTAAATTTAAAATTTTAGGTATCAGCATTTTAGTCCATTAAATCTTAAACTTCATCTTCTTCCCTTCTAAAAAAATAAACTTTTGTTGGTGTTAACACTAGCCATCTACAACCTCATTTGTACGAGCAGTAAAAATAGTTGGAGAATCAAAACCTTTATTATTGTTAACGTTAGCTAACCTCTTTAAAAGACTCAAACAATAACTAATATCTTACCATTTTCAGCTAAAGATTTTCATTTTTCTTTTATGTCACTTCCTTTTGCAAATTTTAGTAAATTCATGATGATTTTGCATAGTTGAATAAAAAAAAGATTATTCTACAAATTAGTAAATTCATGACGGTAGCTAAGTTAGGATAAAATTAAAATAAAATGTAAAAATTGAGGGTTAAATATGCTATTCTACAGATTTTATTAACTATCACATCATCAGCCGTTTATTTTTAACAAAATTAGACCGATTTGTTAGTCGCGATTAATCGGTAAGACCTATTTGTAACTTCTCACAGCCAAATGACTCAACAAAGAATTTGTTCATAGTCAAGGACCATTTATATAGTTTACCCAATTTTTAATATAATTTTTTAACTAATATAATTTCCATAATCAGTATACTTACGTTTTGGTATATATAATTGACAAAAAAAAAAGTGTTTGGCATTTCTCTCTCTCTCTAAATTTATCAATTATTGTTTTAGTACGGTATTTAAATGTTTTGTTCTGTCCTAATCTTATCTAAAGTAATTCTCAATTATATTAGTTTTAACGTGTTACTCCTAACAATTAAATTCGTGACATATTAGCAAATGAAGTAATATTAATCTTTGAAAATATTGAATTTGAATTTCACCCATTAAAAAAACATATTACTCATAATTTACATTGCATAAAATTTCATACACACGTATTTTATTTTGTATAATGTTATGCAACTTATTCTTTGTCGTGATTTTATTTTTATAATATTTGTTATTTAAAATATTTTTTAGATAAATGATGCATTTTATTATGCTCAAAGCAGAATTCTGTTATTTAATACATTGATGCACGTAATATTGTGATTTTTGTTGATTGATTTTTTAGATGGTGTATCATAATCTTATTCATAAAAAATGTTTAAAAATAATATATTATTAATATTTTTTTAAATTGAATTACATTTAATGGTGAAAGAATTACAAATAAATCACACCGTAAACAAATGAAAGTTTAGTGCAAACCGAATGTAATTCTTCCGCTACTTGTTCTTGACATATCGAACCTATCACCTTCAGAAGAAACTTTTGAAATAAAATTCAGAAAGCTATTACTTTGCTTTGAGTGCTCTTTGAAAACAACATAATTTTTCCGCTACTCGTTCTTGACATATCGACACAACCACAAAAAGGGAATCATATCATGAAGTGTTCGGCCTTCCTTCGATGATAAAAAAAATCCGATGATACTCGTCACTCAAACTCTAAACTATCAAAAGATGATAAAAAATCCGATGATACACGACAAAGAAACTGTCATACAAGCAGACAAAAGAACTGCTATAGAAGCACACGAAAGAACTGTCAAAGAAGCAAATATGGTAGAAACCTAGCAAAGTAAAAAAAAAAAAACATGAAACTAAAAAATTCATCGGCAATGATGAAACTTATTTATATATATAACCAATAAAACGGCCAACGACCACCGCCGGTGAAAAAAAAAAGAGTAAAGATAAACTTTGAAACTTAAAAAATTTATAACCGCCTCAGATAAACTTTCTTTTAACCTTTATGATTAAGCATGATATTCAGATTTTATGTCACATGATAATATATGTTCAATTTTAATTTTTAATAACACATAAAACTATTCGAATCTAAATATTTTAAACATATGTTCAATTTTTAAATGTTATATTATCTTCTACTAAAAGTTTATTCCGTCTGATATTATCATTATGTCTGCCCTAATCTAATGGACCACTTAAATAATATGGACCTACCAAAATTTACCACCCTCAGTTTGTGAAGGCAGTAAAAATTAGCATAAAAAAGTTACTGAAACCAGTTCCCAATATAAATAAGCCTAGCTCACTGCGTTCATCTTCCTCGCCCCCTTCCTCGTTTTAAGGAACTCTCATTCTCCATATCCAAAACTCTTCCCACTCTCTCCGACCGGGTCAACCCATCAACCCATCTCCAGACATGGACCGACCCAGATTCGTTATCGACTCCGCCGAAGCCGAGCAAATGGCCAAACAATCAGGGCAAACGGTGCTCCAACTCCTGCCGTCATTGGTCAAATCCGCCCAGGCCTTAGCCCGTCCGCCGATCTCGAAATACCACGTCGGCGCCGTTGGATTCGGGTCATCGGGTCGGATCTTCTTTGGAGTCAATCTGGAATTCCCGGGTGTTCCGCTCAACAATTCCGTCCACGCCGAGCAATTCCTCATCACCAACCTTTCCATCAATGCGGAACCGCTTCTTAAATTTCTCGCCGTCTCCGCCGCCCCTTGCGGCCATTGCCGGCAGTTCCTCCAAGAGCTCCGCGCCGCCGCCGATGTCAACATCCTCATAACCGCCTCCAAAAACGAAAGCAAAACGAATGACAATTGCAACGATAAGGACTTACAATTTACTCCTTTGTCTCATTTTTTACCTCACAGGTTCGGCCCCGATGATTTACTAGAAAAAGACGTCCCTCTTCTCCTCGAGCCTCACCGGAACGGCTTGTCGTTATGCTCCGATGCCTGCAACGGCAAACTGATCAACGGCTATACCGACGACGAGGAGTTAAAGTACGCGGCTCTTGAAGCGGCGAATACGTCTCACGCGCCATACAGCGGGTGTCCATCTGGGGTGGCGTTGGTGGACGTGGAAGGGAAGATATACAAGGGGTCTTACATGGAATCGGCGGCTTATAATCCCAGTTTGCCACCGGCTCAGGCGGCGCTGGTGGCGTACGTAGCGAGCGGTGGCGGCGGAGGCGGAGGGTATGAGAGGATCGTTGCGGCGGTGCTGGTGGAGAAAGCGGACGCCGTTACCAAACAGGAACCTACGGCAAAGCTGCTCTTGCAGTGTATTTCACCCAAGTGTGAGTTTAAGGTGTTCCATTGTAAGAAAAACTCGTTAAAATGCGAGTACCAAGAATAATTCATGCTTATATAAATAATTAAAAGCATTTTGTGTGAAAAAAATTAAGAAAAATTATGAATTATGAATTTGTAAATCAGCAAGTTAATAAGAATATTAATCTTTTTGAAGCCTTTGTAATATCTTTTGCAACATAAATTACTCTCTGCATTTTTATTTTCCCTCTCTGTTTGGGTGTTTAATGGACCGGACTGAACACGCAGGATGAATCGAAGGGTGCTAGTGCTGTCTTTCCTTTATGTATTTTGTATCGATAATCCAGGTTTATACATTTTAAAAGTTTATAATTCCGCATCTCTTAAATTTTAATAGAGTAAATTGCACAAATCATCACTCAACAATCTTCTCTCTCCTATTTTAGTCACTCAACTTTTAATTTTTCTAATTTACCGGTCCCATATTTCACCGGTGAGTTTGTCTCACTCTCAAGAGTTCGAATTCGGCCTTCATTTTGCCGGAAAGCGTTCCAAAATCCACGAAAAAGAGATTAAAAGTGAAGAAATCGAAATGTTTATATCGAGATTTCACAAGTTTCAGTGTATTTTCCGGTGAAACAATTGTCAGATTCAGACTCAACGTATCAAAACGACTCGACGGTGTAATTTGGGGTCAAACGACCACCGATTTTTAAGGCCGGTGGTGGTCGACGGTGGCCGCCGGCGATGACAATTGGCGGCAATTATTTTAAATATTTTTAAAATTTAATAATAAGAAAATATTATTTATTATTTATTTTAAATTATTTTTATATTTAATAATATTATTTTTTTTGAAAATAATAATAAAATATGAGTGACAAAAAACGTTCAATGCCAATGTCCTGACTAAAATGACAAACATGAAATTGATGATGATTCCATCAAGTTTTGTAGGGTTCAAACAAGGTGGGAAATTGATGTAGTTTTTAGCCACCAAAAGATGGTCAAAATGGCTTGAATAAAGCAGCATCTTCATTGGCATCAAATGAATTTCTATAATATATGCACTGTCATTTCGCCCATAATGGAGCATTATTTGATAAAATGCTATGTTGTCCCTATAAAGTGACAAAAAAATAAAGGAGGGTTTAACTGCTTGTCATTTTCCGATTCAATGAACGCAAAACTTTATATTAAGGGTGAATTTATAAAATTATAAAGAAGGCAAATTTATACAATTATAAGGGGGCGAAAAAAATTTCAGTAAAAAATACATAATAAATTTTAAAAAAATTCTAAATCATATAAGAATTTTAAATGTTTGGGTGGGACGACAACCCCTCTAGGTCAATCCCCGATCATAATCAACAAAAAATATCAAAACCCTCAAATAAAGTTGTTGAATTCGCTATGAACCTTGTATTTCATGCAACACGCCGTATATCGTACATATAAAACTTCAATCAATGACGTCTAGCAAGGGGAGCAGCATGAGCGATCGCTCAAAGCTTCCATCTTCTATTTTTTTTTTTGAAAGGTAAATGGGCCTCGTTAAAAACCCTTTTCCTAGCGAAAAGAGAAAAGAGTGACCCACTACAAATTTATTCATGAATCATCAAAACGATAGATGAAGATAGTCAATTCCGGTTACAAAAACACACAACTAATATAAAAGTACCCAGGGATCTAAACCCTTGCTACCCGATGCCCTTTTTGGCAAGGGAATCCGCCAAATGATTGAAGCGTCTGGGAATGTAGCGCAAAATCATCCCATACATCCTCAACTTACTCATCAATCCTTGTAATACACCCACGTGAGATGGAGGTGGTGAGCCCACCCCACATGCCCACTCATTAACCAACATACAATCCGTTTCAACGATGAGCCTATTTACCTTCGACCAATTTGAATCAAGGAACCGCTCGACTCCACGACATACTGCCATCAATTCCACAATTGCCGGGGGTGCTAGTCCAACTGATTCAGAGAATTCGAATAATATGGCCCCGCCCACTTCCATCAGAACACCGCCAATTCCCCCTTTCCCAACTTCATGCGATACCGCCCCATCCACCCTCAAAATGACGAAACCTACCGGAGGATATTTAAAAAGACCATCCACCTGAACCTTCCTTCTTGCTACGCAAACGTCCAACCCCAACAAAGGATTTGCCACCAGCTCGCTTTCCGACACCTCTGTTTCAGAGGAGAAGGTTTTGATCCAACTAGCCAACCTTAGCCGAACCAGCCACGACAATTGCACCCAGTCGACAACCGATCCCCGGAAAATCAATGCGTTCCGCAATCTCCACACAGTCCATAATATCGCGAAAGAAACCAAAGACCACCAAGTTCCTTTTAAATGAGAGCCAAGATCACCCCAATCCAACAAAAATTCTAAGCCCCCTGATCTAAAAGCAGTCACTATGCCAATTAAATTGTAATAAAAACACCAAATTTTCCATACACCCTTACACATGAAGAACAAGTGTTCCACGGATTCCGGCTCAGCCGAACATAGAGGGCAAACCAAATTATCGAGGGAAGACATACCTCTCTTGAAGAGTTCCATTTTTACCGGCAACCGTCCGCGGATGATCCTCCAAACCAGCACTTCGACTTTCGGTGGAACAATACCCCTCCACACTAACTCCTTCCAGGGTATGTCGCCTTGAGTTCGAGGAAGATCGAGTTCACGCATGCTTTTGACTAAATACTTACCATCCGAAGCCCCGGACCAGCAGACCCAATCCACTCCCACTTCGTCCTCCTTGAAAGCATTCAACACCGCCAAAAGGGAATTCCATTGTTCTAATTCCCAGTCAAATAATGGCCGACGCAAAGGAATCTCCCACCTCCACTTGCCATCAACAAGCCTCCCCAAATCGCTAACCTTTGCCCGCTTCAGTGTACATAGCGCAAATATCGGGGAAACGAAATGTCAAGGGAAACATCAAACAACCACCTATCTTGCCAAAAGGAAATACGGTCTCCCGACCCAACCCGTAAAGATAGGTTAGCCCGGACCGACTCACCCCATTCATCATTATTCCAAAAGGTATCCGAGATCCCCTTCCAAACCCAGGAAACCTGTTTCGAGTTAACACAACAAGGCAGCAGCCTATCACCACTTCCCGGGACCTTTGCCGCAATCGATCTCCTCCAAAGAGACTCAACTTCGTTACCGTAGCGCCAACTCCATTTACAAAGTAAAAAGCTTCCATCTTCTATATTTATAACATCACAGATTTTTCAAGTGACAATCTAGTAAGTTAGTGATTGCATCTTATTTTTTAGTGTGTTTGATAAATTTTAATCATGTTTATATAGTTTAGTAATGAAATATTAAATTAATTGTTCAAAGTAATGAAACATATTTTTATTTTATAAGAGCTCATTTTTTAGTTTTTGCTTAGGGCTCCGAAAATACCTGAGACGACATATATAATTCAAAATAAAACATCAATGGAAGCATTCAAGAGAGAATGTTACGACAAAGAGCAAGAAGCGGAAGCCGTGTTCTTTAACGGCACCGGTGCCGATTCTTCCACAAAGCGCACCGATGCCGGCGGTCCCGAATTGCTTCTTCATCCTCTAAAAAGAAATCATCCGTATCTACTTTGACTAATGTTTGCTTCAGTATTCCACCCATTCCTTGGAAAACAAAGGCGTCCCGGATCCGATCCTTCCAAATATTCCAAAAACATATATTCTGGCATTTGAATCACATTCCAAACTCACATAGAATTATATACCTGAATTTATTATCCATTTTTTTACATGCCAAAATGTTAAACAATCTGCTTCAACCAAGAGTACAAAATTCAAACATGTACTAATGAGACCACTGAAGTGATATCAAAATGTTATTAAAGAAGCTAACCTGGTCTGAAAAACAACAAAAACGCATGAAAATCAGACACTAATCTTTCTTAGCAAAACTTCTTGATTGAACAACACGAAAATCAGACATAAACACCGGCTGAAAGTAGCAAAAACAACGACCCGAATCCCTGCGAGGATGTCGAGAATCAAGCATCAGTAATGCACAAAAGACTACATGAATTATGAACTAGAAATCCAGCCAAAGCAGTCACAAAAAGTTATACCAGGAACAATGATGCCACTCCGCCGGTGATTAGCTCCTTGACAATACATCGATTTCGCTTCGTACAAGTCGCTTCATAGCTGCAATGTGTTCGGGAAGAATATATTTTTTACAAGATTTTCGAAAACGTAATCTCGTGCCATCGGCAATATAAGCAAAATTACGGATCTCCCAGAAACACAAATCAAGTGAAAAACAAGTTCGAAAATCGAAAGGTAGCATAGCTTTGCTATAGTTTAATGAATGCAGACCTCAAAGTTCTAACTATGAGATGAGGGATTCAATGCATATGAACAATTTAATAAGGGTGTAAACGAGCCGAGTCGAGCTCGAGAAGTGCTAAGCTCGGCTCGGCTCGTTAAGATTTCGAGTCGAGTTCAAGCTTGAGTAATTTCTAACGAGGCTGAGAAATCTGAGCTCGACTCGGCTCGTTTAGAACTCGAGTCGAGTTCGAGCTTGATTCGAGCCTAATCGAGTCAAGTGTTGATCGATCTTTGACGGCATCTATCACGTCTCATTTAAAGTCCTATGAACAAAAAACTTAGATACACAAGTTGTGTAGACTCAAGCTTCTTAATTTTAGGGTTTATGGTGTTAGTTTAGAGTTTAGAGGTTTAGGTGGTTGGGTTTAGAATTTAAGATTTAGATCTTAAGGTTTAATACTTATGTTTATGGTTTATATTCAGTGTTTTAAGTTTAAGAATTTAGATTTTAAATTATAAAAAAATTAGTATATTATATTTTCGAGTAGCCTGTGAGCTTTTCGAGTCGGGTATCAAGTAGCTCGGCTCGACAAAAACTCAAGCTGAGTTCGAGCTCGAGTCCAGTCCAATCGAGTCGAGTTTTGACCGAGTCGAGCTCGAGTAGCTCATGATCTGTCTCGTCTCATTTACAGCGCTATGAACAAATTCAACATTTTCTAAAGCAAAACCAAGTAGCTCGTGAGCTTTTTGAATCGAGTATCAAGTAGCTCGGCTCGTCAAAAACTCGAGCCGAGTTCGAGCTCGAGTCCAGTCCAATCGAGCTCGAGTAGCTCACGATTGTCTCGTCTCATTTATAGACCTATGAACAAATTCAACATTTTCTAAAGCAAAACCAAATAATCAACAAAACATGAACATTTTAATGCAAAAAAGTTGATCACTCTCTTTTCAATATCTGCTTCATGCCTTGGGCGAAAACACAAGAATCAAGCCAGAAAATAACATACATTCATGGAAGATACATTCTAAATGAAAAATAAAGTTCGAATTATGCTAATTTCCCCCCAATTGTATGACCAATCAACAACTCTAAATTTCACAATTGCCTACAAAAACGAATCGAATAAGAACAATAGAGAAAAATGAAAATTTAGTGGAAGAGATATTTACATGAAGAATGAAGCGGTGACAACAAGCCCAATGGAGAGCATTACGACGGCTAGGGTTGGGTACCATTCATTCGGCACCGGACTGCTTATTGCTTTTGCAGCAGAAGCCTGAAACAAAATCAATTTAACCAAATTGAAATCAAATTCATAGAAACGTAATGTAAAATAGCCCTAGAAATGCCGTGATCTCAATTGAGATGGTAAATTACCATCGATCTTTGCCTCTTCGCTTCGGATTATGAAATTTTGATCGAAGAGTGTGGAAAATAACGAACGACTACTGGTGAGAGAATTTTTTTTAGTTTGATACGAAACCGAGAAAATTCACGAGTCTGCGTTCTAGTGCGTAGTATAACGGAAGGCTTAACAATCAAATAGTTGCCTAAATTTTTATTTTTTTCTTGTTAGGTGGTTAAATTATTATTTTTCTTGGATAAATTGAGACTAAAATTTTATTCTGTAATCCATTTAAGATTCACCAATAATTTTTTCGTTAAATGACACGTGTCACCTCTAAAAAAAATTTAAAATTATATTATAAATAAATAATTTTAATTTTTTTTAATTTTCTAGATTTTACAAAACAACCCTAAATTTTAAAATCCCTAAACCCCAAAATCTAAATCCCGATTTGGGCTGATTCCGCCGCCGCCCACCAAATCGGTTGCCAGACCATCACGACCATTTCCCCCACCACCCCGTCGCCGAAAATCAACCAACGCCGTGCGAACCGACGAAATTGTAGAATGATTCTTTCGAACGATTCGCGACGAACAGCGGCAAGAGGGGCGATGAATGACGTATAGGTTGTTTAGCGAGGGGAGGGCACTTCATTCCGCCGCCGACAACGCGGCTGCCAACTACGGGAGTGATCGGATTTGGGGACTATTTTGAGAATGTTTGAAACTTTCATGATACATTTTTATTTTCTTTGATTAATTTTATTTATTTTTAATATAATTTTAGATTTTTATGGGGTGACATGTGTCCTTTAACAGAAAAAATTAACGGCGAACCTTAAATGGGTCACATAATAAAATTTTAGGTCCCAATTTGACTCGAAAAATAGTTTAGACACCTAACTATAAAAAAAGCATAGTTTAAGCACCTATTTGACAATTAAACTAATAACGGAACGTAGGATTCGCTACACATCGTCATCGTAGTAGTCTGATTAACATATTTAGGGGTCAAAATAATGTTTCATCTAAAATTTAGGTGTTAAAATTCAAGAAACAAAATTTGATATACTTGGGTAAATTTTGTTTTACATAAATCTTTTAATTTTTAAGATTAGGAGTTTATTCTAAGGTTTAAAAGTTTAAAATTTAGGGGTAAGATTTAAAATTTAAGGCTTAATTTTTAGGGTTAATATTTTTCAAACAATTTAAATCCATCATTTACCATCTCAACAATCACATTGCTTATAAATGTTACCGACTCTCGCTGCACATACAAAAACAACTATCCAAAGCTCAATTATATTAGCTCATATGCAAAAGAAAAAATTTCCTAATTAATTAGTCTAAGATGGCAAAACGAAAATCACAATTCTTCTTACCTTAATATTATATAAATATATATATAGCATATATTCGGATTCGTTAACATGTTGAATGTGGCTGTATATACATGGCAATAGAGGAAAATTGTAGAGATATAAATGAAGATCATGTTCTTCAATCCATTGCATCCGTAAAACTTTCGAACCCACTTACAATGCCGTCAATCGATGTCGACCACGGCAAAGAGTTGAATGTTAAACTGTGGATCGAAGAACCTTCAAATCCTTCCTTCAATCAGCTAACGACCGGTAGAATACGAGAAAGCAACCCCAAAAATGACTGAACCTGCAAGGGGAATAAGGGGGGGAGGGGTCTCATTTCGAGTCATATGAGAGTACTTAAGCTTCAATGGCTGTAACGGCTTCTTCTTCAGTAGTATCGGTTAAAATTATTTCCTCTGATGTATCCCCATCCGAACTATCGGTCTGTCTTTCCCTTTTGCTCTCGGCTTCGAGTAGCTTTTCTCTAAGTTTCGTCGCAAGTTCTTCCCGTGCGCTTTCGTTTTCAGCCAAAAACTTTTTGAAGGCTTCCTTGCCATGGAATTTCCGGTCATTGTAAGCGTAGAATGAGCCCGCCTTTGTAACGAATTTGTGTTTCGTCGCCAGATCTATGATCTCCCCTTCCCGGGATATTCCCTTCCCAAACTCGAGCTCAAATTCAGCATTCTTAAATGGAGGGGCAAGCTTGTTCTTCACAATCTTCACAACAACTTGACTTCCAACAATCTGAATATCATAGAAATATCAACAAACACAATGGTACATGGAAAATATATAGCAAAATTCGATCCACCGTAAAGAAGAGAATTTTCGAGATTAGGATCTTTTGTTATTTCCTATATTCGACACGAATCTTTCATGAAAGTATTCATTTGATTAAAGAATTAAGACCTTCCAAAATTATTAGAAGCCAGACATCAGAGAGTTCCTTAAGCTCCTACATACAAATCTCATTATCAAACTTAAAGAGGAAAGAAAGGGTATAACTTGATACCTCTTCTCCTTTCTTGACAAACCCGGTTCTCCGAATATTTAGACGCACTGAAGCATAGAACTTCAAGGCATTACCGCCACAGGTAACTTCAGTCGGCCCACCAAATCCGGCAAAAGTTGAAAGTTTTGACCTTACCTGACAAGTATAAATAGTTAATGTGTTATAATGAACAAAAAATTTCAATGCCTCGTTTTGTATTCTGAACCTATAATCTCGTGAGAACTCCGCACCTGACCACAATCAGGAGCAACAGTTCAGCTAGGAAAATACGGTATCAGCTCAATAGCCATCTAATCAATAGCCTTTAAATGGGGTAAAAAGTCTAAAAGTCGATGAACATTGTGCATATTAACAAATTAAAGCTTTATAAAACTCATCAGGGACATAATCACGATATAGGACTTATACCTGATTTATAAAAATCAATACGGTTTGTGATAACGATAGAGAATGGCTCAATTTACGAAGAGCCTGGCTCATAAGTCTGGCTTGCATTGCCATATGAGCATCACCCATCTCGCCATCAAGCTCGCCTTTAGGCACTAGGGCAGCTACCTGGTGTGAGAATAAAGCCTTTTTCAGGACTCACTTCCAAATAAAGGTAATAAATCACAGTATCACACAAAAAAAAAACAGAATTTCAATACGATGGATATCCAATTTCTTCGGTACACAAACAATTATTTCAAAAATATCCCGTTCAAATTCGCATCACTGAATGAACTTACCTACCTAAGCAGTCTAAAGAAAAATGTATGCAACGAGAATAAAGCAGATTTCACGAACACATCACAAGATGTTCTACCAACTACCAGCAGTATTTATCAGGAAACAATCCATCATGGAAAAGAAATGAATCCAAAAACACCTTACACTGTCAACAACAATGACGTCAACCGATCCACTCCGTATAAGGGTGTCTACAAGACTGAGAGCTTGCTCTCCACAATCTGGTTGTGAAAGAAGTAAATTCTCCGTGTTTACCCCAATTGTCTCAGCTAGAGCTGGATCAAGAGCATGCTCAGCGTCGACAAAAACACAATAACCTGCATTTTATAATATTATAAAAACATGTAAACATCCCGCAGAAAGATAACAGAAAAAACCTCGATAGAGTAGATGATAGTCACAAAAAGAAACCCCCACCCTCCAAATGTGATCACTCTATAATTAGATTTAAGAATACGATATGCTGCATGGCGCATGCAGTACTCCTTTATAACATGAAAGTCTGGCCTACCATAGTTTCCTATTATCCGCTCTAATCACGAAATATAAAAAAAATGGTTTCTAGTAGCACAGCAGGATGAAATTACAAATGCAAAGATACTCTCCTCTCAACAGAACAATGGATGTCATAATGAATAAGAAGTTCATCATAACAACACAAAAATCAGACAGTACAAAGTTAAACTACATTAAGCGACCTCCTTGTTTCTGTGCTTCAGCAATTACATGTAGCGCAAGTGTTGTTTTCCCAGAAGCCTCCGGTCCATATATCTCCACGACACGGCCCTGTAATATTTCAATAAAGAGGAGTCTAAGGAATTACTAAACATCCAAAGCAGCTATTGCTTAGTAGCAGGATGTATAAGAAGCAAGAATCGCAGAGTACCTTCGGAAGGCCACCGGTTCCAAGTGCTACATCCAAAGAAAAAGAACCAGTGGAAACTACTGGAACATTTCTAGGAGACTCGGAACGACCAAGCCACATGATAGACCCTTTTCCAAAAGAACTAGTAATCTGATCCAGGGCTTGTTTTAGGGCTAAATCTTTCTTCGACATATTCTCCTCACCGGAATCACTTCCATCCGACTTGGATTTCCTCCTACCTTCAAGCAGACATACATCAAGGTACAACCATACAGAATAAAGTACGCATCATATTTAGCTTTCAACTCAAATTTAGCACTATGCTTTCTGATATACTTAACTATTTTCCATTAAATAACATCACAGCATCCAAACATTGATTAAATTGATAAAAAATGGCATGAAAAACACACTTCTATAATCACATGCAGATGATTACCACTAGACCTGACAAACTTGACCCGAGACCCGAAAATCAAAACGATTTACCCGAACCGAACCCAGAACCGAACATGATTACCCAAAATTTGACCCGAAACCCGAAACCGAACCGAAAATGAACTGATTTTTAGTTGAACTGAAATAGACCCGAACTGAATGGAACCAAACCGAATAGAACCGAAATAAATAAAAGATATTAATAGAAATAAAAAAGATGATATGAACAATCACACAACTCACCAAAAAGTGACATACAAAGGGTGTAAAAAAAACTAACCAACCTAAAAAACCGACCGATCTTCCATCAACCAGAAATTGACCCGAAACGAACAGAAACGACAATTAAACGAATTTGAACGGAATGATATCAGACCAGAAATAACCGAAACTGAAATGAAACGAACAGAACCCGAACGGATTGACCCGTTTGCAGCCTCTAATTACCACATCCAAATAACATAATTTTGGGTACCAGCATTCTAATAAAAGCTTGAAATGGAAGTTTCAATACCTTTAGAAGAAAAGTTACATATCTGTGAAGATGACCCTAACATCTCTCTTCTATATACCTGCAAAAAAAAAACATAAATTCAAGGTTCCATTTTTTTCTCTTACAGTCACCGTGAAAGATAATCAGATACTTCCAACATGACAAAAACAAAAGGGTCGGCATTAAAACCTGTGGAACTAAGAAAGAACGTTTCAGATGAGAAATATTTCGAAGAAACCTCGCCATATCAAGCAAAGGAATGGCTTTGTTTAAAACTACAAAATCAGCAAAAAGAAAGAGGGAAGGAAAAACAAATCAGTTGAGCATAAATGTTATTCAATGTATTAAAAAGTTTGGGGTTTTTTAGGGTTTATAAATAGAAGAATGAAATAGAGCAGAGAAACAGAGAGACACTCTCTGCTCTGTAAACTATGGAAGTTAGGGTTTTTGGTTGAGTTTGTTTCCCTCTCTTTTTGACTTTTTTTTCCGTGTGGTTAAAATGCCCGACCACCGGGAGACTTGCTGGTTGGTTTGGGCCGGCCGGCCAGGCCTTGATGGGCAAATTTACTGAAAGGGCTTAGTTTTAAGTGTGGTTCGCTTTTGGGCTGCCACCCGACCACGCGGATCAAGGGCTGATGTTTTTGTCTTGTAATCTTGTAATTAATTCAGCTCAAATATAAATTAGATCGGATTTTGCAGTTTTTGCTTTTGTACCTCGATGTGACATGAGCGTAAAAGGTTCAAAAATTTGTTTTTTTATAAGGGTTAAAATCATTTATTTTGGCCTTTTGATCCCATATTGTATGGTGGATCTCGAAAGATATGAAAGATCTCTCTCCAAGCCGTACATACGACTTTCATCGAATACGGTTTTTCACAGAATTTTATATGTATCTATGAGATCAAGTATGAAATTATGTTTACTCACTTTAAATTTAGTATTCGTTTCCCTCCCTTTCCTGTTAGGATTGGAAATTCTGTATTTTACATATCCATACGATTGAGTCCTTAGGTTTCCGAAATAGTGTAAAAAGAAGTGCTTCGAATCATTGCTATTTGACCCGGACCTGTTCTAAAAGAGTCGAGGCATTTCGAATTGTTTGTTGACACGGACAAAGTCAGGGAAAACCTCTAAAATTATTTTAATATTGGACCTTGGACACATAATAGTTCCGAATCAAATCTCTTTAGAAAGAAGATCTTTTGTCTCATAGTAGCCTGCTCCAGTACGAAACTTTTGTTATTGGGTTAGCCATACACTTCACAGAATTGGTCTAAGTGATAAACAGTTTAGCATCGTTTAAGTAATTCTTGAATTTGAAGTGTTGTATATGCAAAAAATTCTCACGAATTACACGAATCATTGCATGCAATATACCTCTTGCTTCTAAGTTATAAGAGGAACTTTAATGGTATATAAATTATTTTTTATTTTTTAAAATTAAAGGATGGAAAATTGTAATTTGATACATTGATGCTAAAATTAAATCCACCATCATTTATATGGAGTTATATTTTGATACACAAGCTGGGTAAAAAAATTACACAAATCTTTATAATTAAGTTACAAAATATAAAACCTAAATTCCTAGCCCTAACACTCTAAAACTTAAACCTTACACTAAATTTTAACCATAAACTTTAAATTTTACACCATATAACCTAAATTCATAAATCCTAAACCACAACTTAAATCTATAAACCCAAAATTAAAAGGCTTGTATAATAAATTTTAACTTAAAATCTCCTCGATCAAATTTTGCTTACATTAAAATATATTATTCGATTTATAACATTAAAATTTTCAAGTAAAAATTTAAGGTTGAAATTTTAATGATATAAATCGAATGATAGAGTCGGAAAAATTACTTCATAATATATACTTGTAATACTTGATTTAAATTAATTGAAATATTGGTGATTATAAAAAAATAACTAATTTTATATTAAAAAAATAATTGTCGATACTAAAAATATAATTATAAAATAAGATAAAAAGGTGCTACAATAATAAACAAAAAATATCTCTAATTTTCATAAGGAAAGGAGAAAAATTATTAAAAAATCAAATATGTAAAGTAAAAGTTTGAGATGAAAAAGAGGACAAAAGAATATAGAAGATGAAAGATACCAATCTTGAAAAATCAACACTATGATAAATTAGGTAAATTTGAAAATAATTCATTTTTATTTTTTTTATTATAGATAGGGGAAATTACATGCATATTTAATCTTATAAATATTTTTAACCACTCAATCAATTAATAAAATTTAAAACAATACTTTTTATTGTTAATATGAATTGAGAATAATATTTGTTTGAATCTGAATTATATTTAACAGCAAAATGAATACAAAAGAATTATACCTTTTACAAGAGAAATACAATGCAGAACAAAACAACAAAAATATAAAAGTGTGAAAGACGTTAAAATACAAAACCTGACACTGTCAGAAGAAATATTCTGAAATAAAAATTCAAAAAAATTATAACTTTACCTTGAGTGCTCTTTGAATATAGCAAAAATTATCCCACTACTTGTTATTGGCATCTCGGCACAACCACAAAAGAGAATCATAACATGTATAGAACGACCCTTTTGTTGAAAAACGCTCGTTGATACTCGTCACTCAAACGCGTAACTGTCAAAAGACAGACTACTGTCATGAAGACAACAAAAACTACTAAAAAGCATACGAAAAAACTGCCACCAAACAAACAAAAAATTGCTATAAAAGCATATTTGAATAAAAATCCGACAAAATAAAAGAAAAACAAGAAACAAACTTGAAAAATAAAATATTCATCAAAAAAATAAATTTTATTTATGTATAAAAAGCGATTAAAAAATATAAAAATTTTGTAACCGCCTCATAAAAAATTGAGAATAATACTTTTTTTGTTCTCTATATTATAGATATTGTTTTTTATTTAAGAAAAATCAAGTTCCCATTTTTGAATCTTTGAGAAGAAATCAAAGTTTGGGACGCTCAATTTTATAAACTACTTTTTTGGCAAAACCAGAAGTCAAGGAAAATGGTAAGAATAAATAAATAAATGCAGTGTGTAGCGACAACAATGGACAACAAGAACACAACAACAGCAACCAAAACCCCACTGTCCGAACCATTTTTTAAACCGATTTCGTGTGTTTCGTTTCCATGGAAGCTCTGTCTGAAAGCTTACTTTCTTTGACCAATCTCCTCCCCTTCTTTGCAATCTCCAGGTTCCAGGAAACAAAGGGGTTGACCCCAAAAAATCTTTGAATTCATCAAACCACGAGGCTTGAAAAATCATTGAATTAGACCCATTTTTGTACTCCCATTTCTTCATTCAAAGCCAACCTTGTGTTAGATACTTGAGAATTCAAGGACTTCCATCGCCTGTTTTTGGTTGGATTTGGTATATATTTGAAGGACTTTCATTGAGAAAAAGGAGAGAAAAAAGAACAAAGATATTATACATTCTGTATATATACATATATATATAGAACTCAGTATTCTCTGCCAAAAGTTGGTTTTGAGTTTGCAAGCTTTGCATATAGGTTGCTTCAAGAAAAGGGTTTAATCATTTACATAGAATCTGTACTGTACTTTACATATATATATATATAATACCACTCAATATTTCTTTGCCAAAAGTTGGTTTGAGTTTGCATAGAGGGTGCTTGATGAAAAGGGTCTAATCCTTTTACATAGAATCTGTATGTTGGATACTAAAAAGTATATATACTAGTAGATATAACAGGGAGTAATATTCTTTGCCGAAAGTTGGTTCGAGTTTACGTATAGGATGCTTGAAGAAAAGGGTTGAGATCATATTGTTCTGGTTATAATTGATGAGTCTGGAATGGTTTGATTCTTCTTATGTGTGAATTTCATGATATGGAACAATCTGCAATGTATCTTATATATAAGTATATATACAGGTAGATATACATATATCAGTCAATTCCCTTTGCCAAAATTTGGTTTGAGTTTGCATATAGGGTGCTTGATGAAAAGGGTTTAATCTTTTACATGGAATCTGTTTGTTGGTATGTCAAATTCATATTGTTCTGATTATAATTTAACGAGTCTGACAGTTATTCGAATGTTATTTTCTTCGTCGAATTTATTCGATTCTTCATGTATATGGAACAATCTTTAGTATATATCTTCATCCATCTGTTTATGGAATCATGTAGGTTTATGGGATTGTCCTTTTCATTGCTTCTATCAGCTTGGCAACAAATTCTAAGTCACAGGTTTTTCGATTCGGCTTACGACATTAGTCTTCGTTCAAGAGGCGGAGAAGTGACATTGAGGGTACATAGTTTGGACAGAACAGATTCAGAATCCATGACCAACTCTGTTGAACCGGATGAAATTCGAAGAAAGAAGCCAACAACATTGAGAGATGGCACGCTTGATCATGTAGTGCTCGAGAAAATGTATTCGTTCAATGATCTAGTTCAAGATAAAGGGATGTTCGGTTCGAATGTATCGAATTCGAATGGACTATTGCATGAGCCAATTCCCTCACTTTCTCTACCAGAACCAACGGTTTTGTTTTCACCGAGACCGGTTAGTGAGCTCGATGCGGCTGCTGTTAAGCTTCAAAAGGTGTACAAGAGCTACCGGACTCAAAGAAACCTTGCCGACTGTGCAGTGGTGATCGAGGAGCTATGGTGGAAAGTGTTAGACCTCGCAGAGCTCAAGCAAAGTTCAGTGTCGTTCTTCGATGTCGAAAAACCAGAATCCGCAGTTTCACGGTGGGCAAGAGCCAAAACAAGAGCAGCAAAGGTATGAATCCTTATGATTAACACATTCAAATAACTTTAACCATATAGATGGTATTTCTTCCTTGTTAATTGCAGGTAGGAAAGGGATTATCTAAGGATGAAAAAGCTCAAAAACTAGCCCTTCAACACTGGCTTGAAGCTGTAAGTTCTTTGAAACACTCGAATTTAAGTGTCGAATATGAATATGTAATCGAAAGATTCTTAGAAGATCATATCTTCAAATCCATACATACATACATGCATACATACATACATAATCTTACTGTATTGCTTTGCCATATCTCCTTGCAGATTGATCCACGGCATAGATATGGCCATAACTTACACCTATATTATGACGTCTGGTTCTCAAGTGAAAGCACTCAGCCATTCTTCTACTGGTACAAAACAGTAGCAAATTAGCCATTTAATCCCTATAAAGCCATTAAACTACAACTCAAAACAATCTAAATCGACAACTTTTCGTGTTTCGATGTTACGAAAAGGTTGGATATCGGAGACGGGAAAGAAGTAAACCTTGAGAAAGGCCCAAGGAAAAAACTCCAGCAGCAATGCATCACATATCTTGGACCAGTATGTTTCCAAAACCAGACAGCTTCAAAAACATGTCATTTTGAGGTCCAACAATGGCTGCCTAATGATTTTCAATGATTATTTGCAGAAAGAAAGGGAAGAATACGAGGTAATAGTTAAGAATAGGAGGCTTGTGTTCAGGAAAAGTGGGTTGCCGGTTGATACAACAGGGGGATTCAAATGGATATTTGTTCTTAGCACAACTAGAGCCTTGTATGTAGGTCGAAAAGAGAAGGGTAAATTCCAACATTCTAGTTTTCTAGCCGGTGGCGCCGCCACCGCTGCCGGAAGATTAGTTGCTCGTGATGGGGTTCTTGAGGTACATTTCACATTCATGCTTTTATAAGACTCGAAATCGAAACTTTATTAGAGAGATATCGAACTGTTTACCAGTAACGATTAGGGGTGATAACGAGCCGAGCTGAGCCCGAGCCTGGCCGGGCTCGGTTCGGCTCGGAAACTGTGTAATTAGGCTCGGTTCGGTCTCGAGGCTCGCCGAGTTCGGCTCAAAAACAATACTATTGGGCTCGGCTCTGGCTCGAAGCTCGTCAGGCTCGGCTCGAAATGAAAAATTTTGCTATAGTTTTTTTAATAAAAAATTCGTTAAAAATTCCTTTCATAACCAACACTAAAACGAAATTCAATGACTGAAAAAGGGAAAAAGTGCCAAAAATTAGATTAATCCAAATAATCAATAAATATTTTTATAATACAAACACATAATTAAAGAAAATACAAAATCAAACAACAACCAACTAATGAAAGAAAATACAAACACATAATTTATTTTAGTGTATATGTAGATTTCAAACATATTCACGAGATTTTCGAGCCGAGCCTGGGTAGGCTCTGCTCGGCTTGTTAAGGTTTCGAGCTTAGCCCGAGCCCGAGTCGAGCTCACTCGAGCCGAACTTTGACCGAGTCTAGCCCGAGTAGCTCACGAGCCAGTCAGACTCATTATCACCCCCGGTAACAATATGTCTTTTAATCATTGTGTCATTGCTTTTCAGGCTATATGGCCATATAGTGGTCACTATCATCCCACAGAACAGCATTTTATGGAATTCATCAACTTCCTCGAGGAAAATCATGTAAATCTCACGGATGTTAAGGTAAAAATATATATTTAACTCGAACCATGTTTGATATGTCTCGTGTCTAATAAATTTGGAGTTCGAATTATGACGTTTAAAACTCTTTTGTTTACAGAGGTGTGCCATTGACGATGACTACTCTTATGGCCGAGCCCTGACTAATGAATCCGAGCTAGAAGTACCACCTGTGGTTAACATTGAACGTGCCAAGTCGGAACCACCGATGTTCAATCCGGGGCTGAGCAAGAGATTGTCATGCAAGTGGACCACAGGGTTCGGACCACGTATCGGTTGTGTCCGCGACTACCCGACCGAGCTCCAGTCGCAAGCACTCGAACAAGTTAACCTGTCACCAAGGGTGGCTCCTGGTTTCGTGAACCATGGTCCAATCCCATCACCACGGCCTAGTCCGACGATCCATCTTTCCCCACGGATTTCAAGTATGGGTCTGCCGAGTCCAAGATCCGTACTCGCATCTAGTTAGACCCGAAGTCGAAAATATTTTCACAGAATTACGAAGACATAGGCGCACAAAAAAAATGCTACCGACGAAAATGTCGATTCATTATTATTTATTCATTTTGTTGAATGTAAATGTAATTAATTATTATTAAGCCAGACAAATTTTAATCACACTTCTGGCCTGAAGTTTCTTTTTATATTTCTCTGGTAGGGTTTATAGTTCAAATGTAATTATTTTTATGAGTTTATGTAGATTATGAATAATCTAAATATTGTATTGAAAAAAATTTAGAGAAAAATAATAACTTACTTACAAATAGGATATATGTAATTTGTTAGATAATTTTGTAGGGATTATAATGGGATGAAAGTTAGATTTTTTAATTATTATATAGTTAGAACTATAAATAATATATTCATATAATTAGAATTAATTAATACAGTATGAACCAATTTATTTAAGTGATTATAGGAATGATTGTTTTTAGAGGTCACAGGTTTGGACACCAGCAAGTTGATTGAGCATGCATTGTCAAATTATTGAGAGTATATACCAACAAGGGTTGGGTGCATTGGTAGTGCACATTGCACTCTCAAGGAGAGGACGTGAGTTCGAATCTTGAAGATCCCATTGTTGGGAGGAGCATATAATTAAAAAAAAATTATTGAGAGTATATTATTTATTTTAAATTTAAATTAAATGCACAATTTTTTATAGTTTTGTTAGAAATGAATTTTCTTTTTTGTATATAATATTAATTAAAAGGGAGATTAATAACCCAATGTGTCCCAGTGGAAAAGTAGATGATGTTCCTCTGGATTTGGATTTAAGGTGAAAAATATCATACCTGACTCGGGATAATAGTTTAATTTTATTCTAAATATTCATGTGTAATTGCTACAATGCCCCCTCTTTATATATATACTTCAATTATCTCTCTATTTTGTCTAGTAAAACTGTAATAATTATTATAATGCTCCCTATTTATTTGTATTTTTACAATTAGCTCCTTATTTTATCGTAAAATAATGAAAATTATTATTTTTTTTATGTCGGGTCAGGTTGGTTAGATTCGAGTTTTTACTCTAAAATTTGAGTTCAGGTAGAACATCATAAAATATTAAGTCAAGTCGAGTTTAGATGAAAGTGTTAAATTTTTAGATCGGATGCATATCAACAAAAAAACCCGACCAATAATTATCCTTAAATCGAATGCTGAAATTTACCTGAAACGTAATATCTCTGTTTAATAAAAAAATTATATATTTAGCAAATTTTAACATCTTTGTGAATTTAAAAAATCTTCCTAAAAAATAGCTTAAAAAGTTAAAAATGCTCATACAGCATCTTTAAACGACCAAAAAAATCAACAATACGTAAAGGGGAAAAAAAAGAAAAGAAAAGAGAAACTCCAAAATTAGCGAGGAGACAGTGATGTGTGAATCAGACATTTCTGCTGTGGCGTTGATCACTAAAATCCAATCCACGGAGCCCATCGAATTTCCCTGTCAAATTTCAATCTACCTTTATGGAGATGTGAAATGATGCCGATTTTCTGTTTCCACACAAAAACAGAATTATGATTTCTTAGCTACTTTCCCTTTCGTTTCGATTAACCTAACCCTAGCTCTTCTGTTCAATTTGATCCGTTTTTGGGTTAAAACTAAGATGGAAAGCTAGATCTTTTGTTTTCCTATTATTAGTTTATTGTTTTTGTTTTAATTCTTTTACGTGATCGAAACTTTCGATGTGTATGAATTGTTGGAGCGGATGATTGCGTGTTTACTGTCCTCCTTTTTCATTTTTAAATTTGGGGGGAGTTTTCTGAATTAAGGTTTCGAGTTATAGTTAGGGCTTGGAAATTTGAATTGATGGAGCCTCGTGTTGGTAATAAGTTTCGACTTGGTCGTAAGATCGGTAGCGGTTCTTTTGGAGAGATCTATTTGGGTTTGTTGCAAATTTTTAATTTTCCTTTTCTTTTTCTATGATTTTGTTTATAGCTTGATATTTCGTTTTTTTTTCTTTGCAGGTACGAATATTCAGACAAATGAAGAGGTTGCCATTAAGCTTGTAAGTAGTTTTTTTTTTGGGTTTAATTTTGTATGATTTTCTTGCTTGTAACTTTAGTTTGTTGCACGTTAACATTCTATGAAATAGCAATGTAGTTGATATTCTGGCTGGGTTTTAATCCGAGCTGATGTTCATTAGATTTCATGCTTTAACGTGATCTTTTATAACTTAGTGATTCAGTTTAGTCAGGATATATTGAAGCAATAAGCTGTTGAAATATGTAATTGAGGAGGTTAAAATGTACAATGTTGGATAAATTTGTAAAATTCTGGGTTATGTTCTTGGTTCTTGACTTCACTTGGTGTTATTTTTGAAGCCCTTGACATATTGGATTATGTTTTTGGTTTGTGACTTCACTTGATTTTATTTTTGCTATAGTTCTTGGTTTACATTAGATTATCGTTGATCATAGTTTGTGGACTCCCTTAATGAAAAAGAGAGAAAACAGAGAAGAAAACTCTTAATTACGGTTTAACTTGGTAGGCTCATAAAATTATCCCAATGAGGATTGAATTTGTTCATAAGTTTAAGTTTCTTATTTTCTAATTGTTGGCTGGCATCATAGTAAACAAGAAGAAGATGCTTTGGGCGGTTATCTCCTGAGATAAATAAGGTTAAAAGGGATGACTTACTTTACAGTGTTGATTACCAATTTGCCATTGTATATATGTTAATCTCATTATTTTCTCGAGATTTGGTTAGAATTCTTTTAATTAATCAGTGACACTTAATATGTTCTTTTGAGGGAGCTCTTTCAATTTGACTGACATGATTTATAAAGTAATTTTCTGCTTGAATTATTGGTTTGATTTTATTAGTTAAAGTTTTGACATTCTGTAATTATTTTAATCCATATTAAATTCTTTATGTTACATAAGGAAGTTGATGACCTTTTCTTTAATGATTAGGAAAATGTGAAGACAAAGCATCCTCAGTTGTTATATGAATCAAAGTTATACAGGATCCTGCAGGGAGGAAGTAATGATATGCTCTCTTTTTTCTTAGAACTTAAAGCTCTTGTTTCAACCTTTGGCTGTTTTTTCAAATTTTATATATACTTATCCTCTTGTTTTGTATGCCTGAAAATTTTGACTTTCCCTAATTCTGAATCTTTTTCTTGGTAGCCGGGATTCCAAATATAAGATGGTTTGGAGTCGAGGGAGACTATAATGTTTTGGTTATGGATTTGCTTGGACCTAGTCTCGAAGATTTATTTAATTTCTGCAGTAGGAAACTCTCATTGAAGTCAGTTCTCATGCTTGCTGATCAAACGGTAGCCTTCTAGAATTTCATACACTGGTAGCTTCAGTTCCTCTTCCTTTGTTGTCTTGTCGTTTGATTCTATTTTGTTTTCTGTCAGATCAATCGTGTTGAATTTGTTCACTCGAAATCATTTCTACATCGGGATATTAAGCCAGACAATTTTATCATGGGCCTGGGAAGGCGTGCCAATCAGGTTTCTGCTTTCTGCTCAAAATATTATTATGTTATGTATGTTCTTTTTCTTTCTCCTTATTTGTTGCTGGAGTATCTAATGTGACATCGCTTTCACTTTCACATAGGTCTATATGATTGACTTTGGTCTGGCTAAGAAATATAGAGACAGTTCACATCAACACATTCCTTACAGGTGAGAGTAATTCGCATGGTGTGATATATTGTATTATATAGTTTAAAATCCTTTGTTTCACTTCTCATTGATTGGTACTAATACCAATAGTGAAATCCTAGCTGTCACGGGGATAGCTGTATTACTTGTGGTGGCAATGATGATTCATTGAACTTCTTGGCCTTGCATTGGCAATTCTATCTTTCAATATTCTTTTTATTGATTTATTGGTTGATAGTTTGCACTTTGCACTGCATGAGTGAAGCCAATTTTTTTTTCTTTGTCATGACCATTTCAGAGAGAATAAGAATCTGACTGGAACTGCAAGATATGCAAGCATGAACACACACTTGGGCATCGGTATGTGTGATCAATTTTAGGTGTCTTTTTGTTAATATATTGTATGGATCCTTTTAGTCTTCTCAATTTTGATTCTCTGTCCTATACCATGTAGAGCAAAGCCGCAGGGATGATTTGGAATCTCTTGGATATGTGCTTATGTACTTCCTAAGAGGAAGGTGATTTTTTGATACCTATGTAACTTTCCTTTTCTGTCTTGTGTATATCTCTACATTAGTTTTCAGTGTTGGTGTTTCTTCTCTTTTAACAGTCTTCCTTGGCAAGGTCTGAAAGCTGGAACAAAAAAACAGAAGTACGAGAAAATTAGTGAGAAGAAGGTTTCTACTTCAATTGAGGTAAGGATGTGTTTGAATGTTGCAATTGCATTAGGTTTCCACAAAGGGAATGAGGTATTAGAAAGAGGTATGTGCGGCTTGGAGCTTCTGATTTTACGTTTCAAAAATTGACTGAATACTGATGTGTTGTTTCAGGCCTTATGTCGAGGTTATCCAACAGAATTTGCATCATACTTCCATTATTGTCGTTCACTAAGATTTGATGATAAGCCAGACTACTCTTATCTCAAGAGAATCTTTCGTGACCTCTTTATTCGTGAAGGTTCAAATTTGCATTTTTAACAATCCATACCGTCTACTTGTATTATTTCCATAGATCACAGTAATGTCACATCTCCTCATTGTTCTTGTTGATCAATTACTAAACAGGCTTCCAGTTTGATTATGTATTTGATTGGACCATTTTGAAGTATCAGCAATCACAGCTGACCACTCCTCCAGCTCGAGCCATTGTAAGTTCTTAATAGGGTGTTTTGCTCCTGTTTTTTTGTAAATAGTATGGCCATATCTTTTGTAATGCTTGTCTTTGGTAGGGTCCCGGTGCTGGAACAAGTTCACCCCTGCCCCCCGGCGTTGCCAATGCTGATAGACAAACGGGTAACTTGTGTTCCTTTCATACATTTGACCTCTTCATTAGCATTACTATTGAAGTTTTGAATTTTTTTTTATCACAAGTGTTTGTTTCCACTTTCCAACACCCCCTCAGACATGCGTGCACACCCGCTATGTAATTCCTTTTCTTAAAAAAATTCTGTGATTTTTAATAAGAAAATGAATGCTTGCAGCTGGGGAGAATGCACGAGCAGCTGGTTTGTCATCCATGAATTCTTCTCGGCGGAAAACATCAGCACCCTTGAATTCTGGAAGTCAAGCGAAGCAGAAAAATCCAGTTGCAAATGATCCTGCAGTTACTAAAGACGCTATGGTATTTTTATTTTACGATTATGCACGTGTATTGAGTACAGTCTAGCATACCAGTTACCGTCTTACTTCCTTTTCATTAAGGATGTATATCGCATTTGATTCTTATCTTTTAGCGCTAATTTGAATTTTACCTGCGCCAAGTTTATGGGGCAGCCTGGTGGATCCTCTTCAAGGCACGCTGCAGCTTCTGGCAGTCGCGAAGCATTTGCTGGTAGTGAGGCCGACCCCCAACGTTCTCGTACAACTGATGCTAGCTATGGAGACGCCAGGCGGTCATCGTCTGGGAGAAATACCTCTCATGCCAAGAACTACGAAGCTGCCCTCAAGGGTATGGAGGGACTGCAATTCGAAAGTGACGAGAAAATTCACAATTAAACGCTCTGCTATATGAACTGTTTTAAACTCGGAAACAGAGTATGTATCGGTGGCGGGGGTTCGAGTTCTCAAGGATTTTTGTGACTTGGATCTCCTGAATTTGGACCTGGTGAGGCATTTAAATATCTCCACTAAAGCCTGTGAAGAAGGGGTAGAATGAGTGGTATGTCTTATTTTCCTAACAGTTTTAACCCACTGTTCTTTTGGGGTTTTCATTTTCGTCCTTTTTCTTATGAGTATGGTTTTTTCAGTACTTTTTCTTGACTTTTGAAACTCTATGGCATTGTAAATTGCTTACTGTATTCCTGTCACCTTGTTCATGCCTTCTTTCTTTTTAATAAATAGTGGGCATACCTTGGTGTCATAACTTGTGTTCCTTAAAGCTCTAATTTCTAAGATTAATTTTAATTCGGTTGATTTTTAAATTTATAATGTGATATGAAAATAAAATATCTTAATATGTTGTCTATATTGAGAGGTTTAACGTAAAAATGTATAAAATTGTTACATATTAGGGTTAAAGAATTTAATTAAAGGAAAATATATAAAAACATTAAAAATTAGAATAAAATAAATGTCTAAATAGATTGGGTTAATATTTGATTTAAGGAACATTTTATATGCTGCAAAAAACAAATTATACATAATCATAAAATTCATCCAAATTTTTTTGACAAAATAACAAAAATATCTCCAATGTTTACATGTTTTGTCATTTGGTCCCATATTTTTTTATATTTAAATATGGCCTCAACGTTTGTTTGTTTTGTCATTTGGTCCCATATTTTTTTGGTTTTAATATGGCCTCAACGTTTGTTTATTTTGTCATTTGGGCCTCTATTCTTTCTTTTAGTCCAAATATACCCCCAACGTTTCATTCGTAGTTTAAATATGTTTCAACGTTTTAATTTGGTCCAAATATGCCCCCGTTAGATGGAAACTGTCAGTCAACTGACGTTCAACAGCTGATACTGGCTGGATTTGCCACGTATTAAGAGCTGCTGATGCCATATCAAAAAAAAATTATAAGCTGTCGACCGTTAGCTGATTGAGAATTTACATCCAACAGGAGTATATTTGAACTATAAATGAAACGTTAGAGGCATATTTAGACCAAAAAAAAGAATAAGGGATAAATAACAAAACAAACAAACGAACGAAAAAAAAATAGAGACCCAAATAACAAAACATACAAATGTTAGGGACACTTTTTGTCATTTTGCCAAAAAAAATTAATTAATTAATTTTACGAATATGACTTTGAAAATAAGCTGAATTGAGCAAATACGTTTGACATTATATTATCTAGTTTAAAGTTCTGCGTTCAGATATTAATACAAAGGATTGATCATAAAAATAATAAATAAACTCAAATTTTAACATAAATATAGATACGTATATCAAATTCTAATTTCACAAAAGTTCCAGATACTCGACTCGTCGTCACGATTTTCTTCCATTTAAAGATATTCACAACACAAGTACACATGTTTTTTACACCGGTTTTTACAACCAACTCTTCATGCACACCTATTCAGACCGGTGCTGGTCGATCCCGGAAGATCCGTTCTCCTCGGAGTGTTGATCGTGTTGGTTTTGTGATGCCGGCGGCACCTGCTTCTCGGTTTTCTTTTTCTCCTTAACAATCACTTGTCTCGGCAGCACTTCTAACAGAAAGCTTCCTCCATTCCAAACCGATGCAGAAACCTTGAGTATTTGGAAAATTGCATGGAGTTCGTATGAAAGGAAGATGGGGACTGTGAGTGCCATCGTTGCCACCGTAAAAATGGCTTGAAGTAAAATGTACATGAACAAACGGTTTTGATCCCCGAGCAAACCGCTTAAACGCCACCATAT
Source organism: Hibiscus tridactylites (assembly GCA_958450335.1). Lineage (NCBI taxonomy): Eukaryota > Viridiplantae > Streptophyta > Magnoliopsida > Malvales > Malvaceae > Hibiscus > Hibiscus tridactylites. The sequence continues at coordinate 74,436,550 of OY288286.1, read as the reverse complement.
GTTGTTTGCTTTCTGAGCTTTCTTAGAAAGTTCCCTATAAGACGAAGAAATCGCCAGAATGAAGATACATGCAAAAGCTAGGCAAAAATATGTACGAGGAACCGATGTTGTGAATCGAGGTAAGTATAGAGAGAAAACCTGTAAGAAGTCATGACTTCCGGATCTCGTAGCAGCCTTTGGCGACGTAACACGTTGACAATGAGGAAATAAAGAACTTGCCAGAGGGTATAAGCAGCTAAGGGAACCACAAACAGCCAGGTCCATAGGTAAGATTTGTCTTCTACATAAGGCCATGAAAATCTGTGAGATGTACCTTCGGGATGCATGGCTTCAAAAGTTGCCGGATTCCACCATCGAATTGTGAAAAAAACGATACCTGAAAGCAAAACATTACTACATAAAGCATTGAGCACATTCGGAATTGTTCGAAAGAAATATAAGCTTGTCCTGCCTTTCTAACAGGGCCCTAACCACCAATTTCTAACGGTGCTTCAAACAAAACCTACCTGTCATGCACCGAATTCACGGAATTTACCTCAGTCACCTAAGGTACAAAGTGTCAACAATTTTCACAGCCCGAGTGGGATTTCCAGATCACCGGCAAGGAATAATGAGACGGTTACTCGGATCTATAGTTTAACAGTCTATATGAAACTAAGCCCGCGGAAATATGTATTTCAACCACCATACATAACTCAGACTAACTCTAATTATTTTTCTTCAGATGTTAGATGTTGCATAAACACGACCGTATATAAAAGCAGCTCCATTCTGTGTGTGATTTCATTTTGCGGTTTATATATGCTAGGGTTCACATTCGAACACGGCAAGAATCTTGGCTCTTATAACATACAAATCAAATTATCACGAGGCAAAAGCAAAATACGAATTAGAAAAAGCTGCTAAATCCTTCACTCCTCGTTAAACAACTTGTTTTTATCTAAAACTGCAGCATAAAGACGACAAGTGAACATAAGGATTGCAAACATACCCGGTAACAGATGTATTAGGACACTAATAATTTTGTCCACGGAACTAAAAACCAAGCTACAACGCCAAACAATGAGTGCCCATGCGAGCGGCCCCTGAAGTAGCAACCGAGAAGAACGAAGAAGTTAAAACCGATTCATTCACCAATTGAGATGTATGTATGAAACCAAGTACCCCAAATTTTACCTCAGCAAATGAGAAGCAAATCATAAAAAACTTCTCATTCTTCGGATACAGAAGAAGGTCGACCAAGAAGATTGTGTTGGCGTAATAGCAGAAGTCCTGGCAATGACATACACCGATATGCATCATTTTCTATCAGTTTTCGATGCTATCGTTCGTAAAAATTCTCAAAAACAAGTCCGGATGGAACCGTGACAGAACTTACCAGAAGATAGTAATGCCATTTCTTAAAGCGGTAGTATATCCATCGAAGAGGGACAAAGGTGACATAGAACACACAATATACATAAGGAATATCTTGTGGCCCTGAGCCAAAATTTCATATTTGAAAATCGAAGAGCAAAATCATCAATGGATTCAAGAGCTAACATTTTAAGTAATCAATTTCATGAATTCAAGGCTGAGTTAACTCACTTGCTCCTAATAGAAAGCAAAACCCTCCAAACCCGAGAACCCCCAGAAGATGTGTCACCTAAAACATAAAAAACACATGAAAGAAAAACAATAAAAAAATCGAAAATTATAACTTCAGCTCCACATTCTTAATGATAAACATAAAACTCGGCTTGTAAACGAACACGAACGAGGGTGTGTTCATGTTCGTTCGTTTAACTTTAACCGAACAAATGAACGAACACGAACATAAAGGAACATATATAATTTGTTAAATATTTAATATTTTTTTGTTAGTTCGATTAATTCAGTTAATTAACCGATTTTAAATCGAATTAATCGATAATTGAAATTTGAAAAAACTCTTAATCATTAGCCGAAACCTAAAATTATCTAATAGATTAACCAATTTTGTTTTGATTCGGGCGGTTAGTTCGATTTAATCGAATAATGAACACCCCTATACATAAGTGAATAAATTTAAATAAATATAAACGAACGAACATAAAAGAACGATCATAAACCAACATAAACAAACGAACATAAATGAACATAAACGAATGGATTACCGAACGTTCACGAACATAAATGAACGAACAAGCTCTTTGTTCGTGTTCGTTCATTTAATTAAACGAACAAAAAATCTTGTTCATGTCCGTTCGTTTAATAAATAAACAAACATAAACGAACTTCTAGCCGAACACTTCACCAACAGTTCACTGAAAGTTCGGTTCGTTTACAGACCTACATAAAACCCAGGAATTAAATACCTACAACAAACAAGAATATAAATTACCTTGTTGATAAAGCGTTCGTGTTCTTCAGCTTGTTTGGCGATCTTAACAGCTTGTTTCGACAACATCTCCTTCGTTTGAACCGCTTGTTTAGACAACATCTCCTTTGTTTTGGCCACTTTCTGCACCAAAAAAATCAACCCCAAATCATAAAATTACAAGAAAAAACAAAAAAGCTTGTACTAAAACACGAATTTTGATTCAAAATGACTAAAAAATATGGGGAAAAATCAATGGGTTGCCAACAATTATACCTGGGCTCGATCTTTGAACCTCCGGTGCACCGTCCCATATGAATCTCCACTTGAATTCAAGTCCTCCATGAATTCATCGCTGCTCGACATGTTTCTTCCCTTTAGGTCACTGTAATTGCAATCAAATCGAAGAACCGAAGAAGAAAGACAGAGACGGAAAAGAGGTGACTTGCCGCGTGAATATAGATATGTATATATACTAAAATCATTTCTACACTCGAACTTTCTATTGAAAACTATTTTAGATTTTACTGGCAAAAACATTTTAAATTTTATTAAAAAAACATTTATTAATAGGGTAAATTGCACAAATCATCACTCAACAATTTTCTCACTCTTATTTTGGTCACTTAACTTTTAAATTTTTTTATTTAATAACTGAATTTTATACATTGAACGTTTTTTATCACTCACAAATATTTCATTATTATTTTAACATGATAGGACAATTTTTTATTATTTAATATAAAAATAATTTAAATTAAAAAAATTAAATATTTCGTCAGCCACCATTCTCCGCCACTGCTGACGGCCGTAGATGGTGGTCGTTCGGTCTCATATTCACCGGTCACTTTCTTTCATTCTCATGAGTTCAAATTTGACCTCCATTTTACTGTAAAGTGCTCCGAAATCTATAGAAAGGAGATCGAAAATGAGGAAACCGAAACGTTTATATCGAGATTCGCAAGTTTCAAGACATTTTTCGGTGAAACAACTATCGAATTCGGACTCACTCAACGTGTCAAAATGAGTCGCCCTGTACAATTTGAGTCAAACGGATACCGATTTTGAAGGCCGCCGGTGGTCGACGATGACCGACGGTGATAACAAGCGGCGACGATTATTTTAAATATTTTTAAATTTTAATAATAAAAAATATTATTTTATTATTTATTTTAAATTATTTTTATATTTAATAATATTAAAAATTAAAAATTATTAATAATTTATTCATAAGTGACAAAAAACGTCCAATATATAAAGTTCAGTTATTGAATAGAAAATTTTAAAAGTTAAGTGACCAAAATAGGAGTGAGAAGATTGTTAAGTGATGACCTGTGCAATTTACCCTTTTCAATATTACGTAAACTACATTAATAATCCCCCAACTATAAGATTTTTTTTGGTTGATTCTCTTACTATAAAAAGTTACAAAATGATCTTCAGTTTAAAATAGATAATAAATTAGTTTGATACTATTAAAAATTTAACACTTGATGACGTGACAATTAATAAAAATTAGCATAATAACACATTTATTCTTTATTTTTTTCATTCAATAAATTTAATATGAATTTTGATTCTCTCTTTTTCCTTTTAGGTTAATTGATTGAGTTAAAAAAATAATAATAATGTGCCTAAGTATCATAAAAGTTATATTAATTGCACAAATATAAGTAATAATTAATAAGATTTAAAGTTAATTTTAAATTGTTTTATTGGTTTTTTCGGTTAACCGTTTAACAAAAAAAATTTAACCGTAACTATCATATTTAACTAGTAATTTTATTGATATTTCAGTTAATTTTTACCGGTACGGTTATTTACCATTTAAGTTTAGTTTTTTTATTTTTCGATACAGTATATCAGTTCAAGTTTCTATGAACAGCCCTGCCTATTGCTTAGTAGACTTAAATCTAAACATCTAAAAGAGAAAAAAACGACTAACCAATCAGATGCAAATGAATTACAACAATCTTTACTTATCCGAGAACGAGATCTCCTAAACCGGAAATGTTAGGCATCGAATCTGGAATCAAACAGAGAGTACAAGTTCAGCACCAGAAAACTACTAATACTAATATATCCATTACAACCTGATCGAATCGGCATCGCCTCGTCCGTCGGCGTCAAGGTCTTGCTCTCTTGTTGCTGCAAGAGGGGCACTTGTACTGCTTGATATGCTCGGCCCTGGCAGGAGTTATCTTTACACATTTACCATGGAACCAAACTTCACATATGTCACAACAAATCCAGAACTCATCTGAAGCATAGTTCTCTCCGCATGCGCCGCACAAAGTATCCCCGTGCTCCTCTTCGTCTTCCTCGTCCAACCCCTCGTCCTCATCGTTTGGTTGCACACTCTTTGAGTATTTAGCGGGTTCGGAACCTCTCTGTAAAAGCGGAAATAAATGTGTACAACATCACATAATGAAACACAAAATCGACACAAAATCGATAGCAGTACACCTGGCTTAAATATCAGAGCAATGAAGTTCAAGAGATCCTGATAACATAGGTTGAGACTTCATTAGAAGCACACATTGCTATTGTACATTGTCACTAATATTAATCAATATCCATACTTAAGCCATCGAAAACTTTAATCATCAATGTTCGACTTACAGCTTTAGCACTCGACTTGGATTTATTGCTGCTATGATTTGAAACCGATGACTTCTCCCTTGTCTGCTTCTTGGCACTTCCAGAGACGATTTCGAATATTGTAGGGAGATCGTTTATAAAACCGAAGAGACGTTTCCTGCATCGAAGATTGCATATGTTTGCAAATACACCCTTCAACCACCGTGAAATACACCAGAGTATCCAGCAAATTAATACACATGACAAAAATGACAACATTCTTCCTAAAGGAAGAATTCATTCGATCTCGTTTTAAGTTTCTTTATACCATAAATACTATATGCAGTAAATTTCACAAGGTAAAAAATGATGTAAACAACATGCTTAGATGAAGTTATAAAGTTGATTAAGCATGCAATCCACCAAGCATTATTAAGGTTTCTCCCTGTATATCAATGGGGGAAATTGCAACATTATGGAGCAGATAAGGGAACAAAATTATACCTATCAGCTTTATCGAAACCGAACCTAGCACCAAAATAGTGAGCGACCGCCAGTAACCACGCATCGCTGTGAACAGCAACGAGTGCTAACCAATCCTTTTCTTGCATCCCGTCTCTAGCGAAGTTAATACCCAATGCAGGCTCCGGAAGCTCTGGAGGCACTTCCTCAGCAGGTAAAGTAACTTCCCAATGTTCATTAGGAAGTCCATACAAGCAAAGATTCTCCTTCTCTGAAAAACAAAATGTCAGTTGAAAAAATTTCCAAGTAGATTGAATAGAGAAACAAGGTAAAATCACACATAATTATAGTTTGGAAAATTACAAAAACTAAAAAAAACATAATACCAAACACGAAACAAACCCTCAACAACAGACAAAATTAACTATCAAGGCTCCAGATAGCCAAACAAATTGAATATTCATATTGATTACTGAACATGCTTTGGACATTGAGAGGCTTATGGTTCAAATCCAAGTTCCAATAAGAAAAAAAACACAAAAAAAGTTGAGGAAATTTTCAATCAAATCCGAGTTTCGATTGCATCATTTAAACTTAAACGTTCACATATAAAATTATTCAAAGATAAACTTAACTGCAGGAAGAAAACTATTCGCAAAAAGCCTATTTCAATTTTCGACGAATGATCTATTTTGCTTCATTCACTAACCAAAATAATTTATATCTAAACGTAGTAAAAATTCAGGAAGGAAACGAAATAAACTAAATCGAGCTGCAACTCATTAATCAATCATTACGTCCAAAAATCGTAACGTAAACAACATGAATTTCGAATTTCCAAAAGTCACTAACCAGGATCGCACTGTTCAAAAAATTCTGCAACATCTGCGACAAAAACAAACAAAAAATGCTATAAAAATTAAACACGGAAAAAAGCACACACTAAAATCTCAAAGGAGGAGAAGAAGAAAAAGAAAAAACCGGTGGTTAAGGCTTTGATGATGCCGGCACGACGGCCTTTGAAATCTCTAAAGACTTCCTCAACCGTTCTGGCGTTTTGCAGCGTTCCTCCGTCCATTATTCAAACACTTGGAATGCAGTGAGCTTAACGGAGAGAACAAAAGGGGAGAAATTCGAAAATCTAAATTCAAAAGCAACAAAAATACATCGGAGAAGAAGTGGAAGAATGAACAGAGTCAAATAATATATATATTAGTATAGTTTTAGCAGTTGGATGAAAAACAAACACTTCAGTTTAATTTAGTTTATTCTATAATTAATAGTTGTTTATATATATAATGAAGTCAGATTTTGTGGGTTTTAAATTTGTTTTCCTTCTTTTTCATGAAAAAAAAAATTGTTTTCTTTTTTTGAGAGATAAGGGAAAAGCCTGGGTCTGACATGGACGAAAATAACTTTAGCACACGTGGCGTGAAATGTTTGGCTGATAACTTGCCACGTTTTGGGATTTAGTGGTACATTTATAAACTAATATATTTTGGATTAATACACTGACGGTATAAACTTTCAGTTTACACAAGCGCCTTAATTTTAGGGTATAGGGAGTTAGTTTAGGGTATAAGTTTTAGAGGTTTGGGTGTAGGAGTTTAGAATTTAGGGATAGTTGTTTCAATTTAAAGTTTAGGATTATAATTTAGGGTTTATAGGTTAGGGTTTAGTTTTTAGGGTAATATGATAAGGATTTGAGTTTTAACCTATAAACCCTAAACCTTAAATTGAAACAATTATCCCTAAATTCTAACCCCTTACCCCTAAACCATATACCCTAAACTAACTCACTGTACCTTAAAATTAAGGCGCCTGTGTATAGAATATTTATCCATATATTTTTTCTAATTTGAAAGTACAGGTGAGCAAAACAGACTCGACCTGATCTGAAAAACTTGACTCAAATTGTAATTTCATAATCTTGATTAGACTTAAAAAATTTAGATAAAATTTAAATTATAAAATAAAACTAAAGTAAATCAAAATATTTAGTAATTAATAGATTGAGTGTCATGTATATCACATAGTAAAATATATAAAAATATAAATACCATATATGATTATAAGAAGTCCTTTAAATTGTAATTAAATTACATTTACAATGAAATTTACACAAAAATTCGACCAACTCACTTTATTCGAATTTTGTAAACTCGACTCAAATTTTTTTAAATAACATTTGAATTATGAATAAGACTCTTCAACTTAAATAACTCAAAATTTATTGACCCGACTTACTTCAATGGAATACTCAACCCCCCTACTGAATTTAACCTTCATGTCAATTTCATGTTATTAGTTTTGTACATCTTGTAAAAAGGGTACGAGATTTCGAGTTGCCACAACAGTTTCCATATAAATTAACAGTTCAAAACTACTACAAAAAAACAATAGAAAAAGAGAAGAAGAAAAACCTAAATTGTCAAAAAAAAAAATGATGAAACACCTAAGACCGTCCCATACAAAAACAGAGAAGCAAATAGTTCAAACATATCAGCACCAACCAAACATCTGCAGTTTTTTTAAACAGTTCTCTTATGTCATACAAATGGAACCAGCAGAATTAGTATGGTATTTCACATGCTCGTCAAAGTCCGTCGTACCGTATTCTAAGAGGGAATTCGCGTTCTTTCTCTTTATCGCTTTTAATCAGCTTATGTTTTGTATGCCAGTGAAATAAAAAAAATATCGCGGAGACAATGATCGACGACAACAGTGGGGTGTATGTTTATAGAGCGCTTCTACCAGCTGCAACTTCAAAAGAAAAGGGACAGAGTTTGAGTTCCAGGGTGTGAGCCAGATAATAAAATCTCAAAAGATTACATGCCTGCCGGTCACCTCGGAGAATCTGAAAGCAACATTAGGCACACATTAATAAGAGAAAAAGATAGCGATGGAAGGGAACGGGGGCACAAAAAGGGAAGTAACGATAGAATTTACATACTATTGGCAGTTTTCCGGCTACTTCGAAATAATAAAAAAGAGAAACCAGAGAGACAACAGTGAATATGAAGCACACAGTTTTATCGGTGCATCATTATTCATAATAATGGCTATACTTGTTACCTTTCTGAATCAATGTTCATGATTGTCCACCCAGATGGACTCCGAACAAATTTAAGCCAGCATAGGTTTGTTTCTAATTTCAAAATCGCTACATACACAAAGTTCCGGGGGAAAGCATTTAAAGATTTGGAGCGAAAACATTCTGGTTGAATTTCAACAATATATCCTTCCATGACTGTCAACATGATGTAGTAGAAACTAGGTTGGCCAAACTTCAAAATATGAGCTTAAGCAGGCAAATTTATAATTGCAAGAGATGGGGGGGAATCATAATCCAGAGGCCAAAATCTAATCTTGTCAAATATCATCTAGCTGTAGTTATATTGGGAAAAAAGGTGAATTACCATGTCCGTTTTTCGGCACATGTTTTTCGAAAAACTGCTGAATTGTTCTCCAGTAGTGGTCACCACCAGTTAACCAAGTGTCCATGTGCATGCCAGTAGGGAATTCTACAAAGAGGCATTGCCTGTTATGAGCTGCTGCTTTAGCATATAGCATTTGCATATGGGATGGCGGAACCATCTCGTCTTGCAATCCAGAAAGAAAAAGGATAGGCTGCTTGACCTGCAGGTGTTATGTTCAAAATTGAAAAAGATGTATCAACTAATGAGGTGACTGAGAGACATATACACTCGAGGCAGAACAAGCATCATTTTCCTGTCTTCCTAGTTACAGATGCATTAGATAAACTCAAATAGGTCAAAAATGCCAACCTAAATACTAATTATCTTGTACTTAAACTAAGTCTACTCATTTCCTTCACGATTCACTCAGATAGGCTACTAATAGATATTAGGAGATTTTTCATCATATATATCCCACTAATATAGTCTAAAGATTCAGAAAGTCTAGTTAAATTTCCAACCAACATGAAATTTACCTGGCCAACGACGTCAATGGTACTCCATGGAGAGCGGACAAGAAAATTAAGAATTTTGGGACCTTTGGTACCAGGGCCTCCAATAAACCACTTAAGGAAAGGCAACAAAACTCCAGCCATGTCCAGAATCGATGTGAAAGTATTTTCTAGTATCAATGCAGCAACCTGAAATTTAAAGGAAAACCAAGGAATGTCATACATAAATTGTTTGTAGAAATCCCTTCTACCATCAAAGATGGGCTAAACTAGAGTGACATGATCATGAGTGAAAAAAAAACCCATGCATAAAACAAATAAACAATAGTAATCAACTTGGGAATATAACAGTCCAAATAGAGGGAAATTCAAGGTAACTTAGTTGAATAACAGTAACACCTTAAAGCAAAGCAAGATCTCTGTAACACATCTATATTGCGCAGAAAAGGTATGCTCATTCAATGTGTTATTTCTCAAGTGCATGTTGTCAGTTTTCCCATCATCCTTTGAAACTAACCTAAAACTATATCAAATTTGTCCAGCTCGTGAACATTGATCCTACATCTCCAGTCAGACCACAAGTTTTACAAGTTTATGTGTCGTATGTAATTAAAACCTTGTCGGAGATTGATGCAATCATGCCATGTCATGTTAAAGCAGACAAAATCGAAGTCAAATCAGGATACTGTCCAACATGCATAACATGTTAAACCATTATGTTGATCATCTATCCAGTATGAGTTTGAACCACTGTATTACAATACATTCTGATTCTAAATCTCTCTAGCCTCAGGAAGAAAGAGAAGTAATGAAATAATCACAAGATGTATACCTTATCAGGATTGTTTTTGGTGAGCACAGATCCAACAGCACCCCCAAGTGATCTTCCAAAGACTACTATTCTATCTGTGTCAATATCAGTCCGCTGGGAGAGATGATCCAGTGCAGCCTAAATTAGACAAAGAAGAAGAAAGAAATAGTTAGAGTTGCTAGTTTGTTAAGGTAGTAGCCTTATGAATCTAGAAAAGAAACGGAGTCACGACCTGAGCATCGTTAATAATTCCATGCTGAGAAGGATAACCATCACTTGCTCCATAACTGTTTGATCAATCAGATGTTAAACTTCATTCAGTAGATAAGTTGTACTCTAGGAGTACTCAAGGCCATGATGCCAACAACAAAAGAAAGCTAAAAACAGAGAAGCATCATAATAGATATTTAGGACACACACCCTCGATATGAAAGCATGAAGACATTGCACTGTAACCTCTGTAGCATTATGCGAACCATTTCCAGACGGTGAGCAATATCTACAGATCACGGTCAAGGTTGGCCAAGGACCTTGGATTTCATAATGAGAAAAATAGTTTGCTGATTCAAATCCAATAAAACGGGAAATAAAAAAAACTATAAAGCAAAATAAACAAATAAAGCTGATGAAAAGGATACTCCCAGCGTTCTCTTGAAAAAACAGGATGGTCGGACCTGCAAAATCAACAGAACTACTTTCTAAGCAATGAAATGGTGTTGCAATCTTAAAATCAGAGCACCAAACAAGCTACGATGCATTGCAGGACAACATCCTAGCACATGCTTAAGCTATTCCCGACGTAAATGCTCCGTATAGTCATTTTCTCCCAAGAGCTTACAAGTTTTTTCCCCTAAAATTTCAAACACGTATAGTAGCCAAATCGAGAGCATAGACCAAAACAAAGAGAAACAGATAGGGTGGGGATTTTAAAGAGAAACACATAATTATGCATAATTCATAGTCAAAATCACCTTTCACCTAACTTTAAATGACATTTCATATGCTTAATATCAACAATTGCTTCAGTTCTCATCTAGTTGAAATGAACTCTTAGCATTTAGCATTTGTTTCAATCATCCTATCTTCAAAGTTCAAAAAGAGCAACAACAAGGACAAACGCAAACCATAAAACCTTTCGAACAAAAAAACAATTAAAATTCTTCCCCCAAAATGAAAAATCTCAACCTAAACCAGCAAAAAGAACCACTAGCTCCAAAAATTCAAACGAAAACTAATCCATAATCTCTAATCCCCTAAAAAAGAACTAAAATCAGCAGAATTACTATAATTCAATTAAAACTAACAAAATAACATAAAATAAAACGCTAAAAAAAAGGCAGATCAGGAGTGAGACTGTGAAATTGACCTCGGCAGTCAGGAAAGAGCTTGATGAACCACGAATGGAGTTTGATTCCATCGGAGGATCGGAGCCAAACGTCCTCGTAGGTGAGTCGGAGTCGGGCCGGCGTTATCGGGTAAGACTTGGTTAAACCGGGCAAAACCGGAACGTAAACGAGCTTCTCTTGAAACGCCACCAGCAACGCCATCCCGGCCACCACTATTCCTCCCACTCCGTACAATAATACGTTTACGTACGACACCATTTTCTCCTCTTTCTCTCTTCGTCGCCTCGTAGGCCGTAGCAGCTGTGTTTTTCTTTCTAATTTCTGCTTCTCAGATGACTGTTTTTTTATGTGGGTTTTTCCCTTTTCTGGTTGGTCGTTTAATTTTTTTTCTTCCATTTTATTCATTTAATTATCTAGTTGGAAAATACTTTGATGCACGAGCTGTGTAAACTAAAGTTTACACAAGCCCTTTAATTTTAGAGTTTAGGGTTTTAGTTTAGGGTTTAGGAGTTTAGTATGTAGGGTATATAATTTAAGGTTTATGGGTAGAATTTAGAATTTAGAGTTTAGGATTTAGGGCTTAGGTTTTAGGTTGCTAGGGTTTGTGATTTAGATTTTAAATTTTATAAAAGGAATGTGTAAAAAAAATTTACACAGCTTGTGCATCAAAATAAAACCCTTATCTAGTTTTAAGTTGTTTATTTATTTTTAAGGCAAAATAACAAAAGATGCACCCAGTGTTTGCATGTTTTGTCATTTGGCCCCCCTATTCTTTTTTTGTCTAAATATGCCCCAATGTTTATTTGTTTTGTCATTTGATCCCCTATTCTTTCTTTTGGTCCAAATATGCCCCCAACGTTTCATTCATAGTCCAAATATGCCCATGTTGGATGTAAACTGTCAATCAACTGACGGTCAACGGCTTATAAAAAAATTTTGACGTGGCATCAGTAGATCTTAATATGTAGAAAGTCCAGTCAGCATCAACTGTTGAACGTCAGTTGATTGACAGTTTCCATCTAATGAGGGCATATTTGGACTAAATTGAAACGTTTGGGGTATATTTGGACTACGAATGAAACGTTGGGGGCATATTTGGACCAAAAGAAATAATAGGGGGCCAAATAACAAAACAAGCAAACGTTAGAGCTATATTTGCATCCAAAAAAGAATATGGGACCAAATGACAAAACATGCAAACGTTAGGGCATCTTTTGTAATTTTTGACTATTTTTAATTTCGATTGAATTTACAGATAATTTTGTTCTGTTTTCAAATCTTGGTGGGTCCCATTACCCTTCAGAAGGACATTCGCCCTTTGGGTTTAGGTCGGTTATCCTAAGAGACTTTAATAGTAACGGTAGACACCTCATATTCTCGAAATTGATTAAATATCTTTAAAAAAATAAATATTGATAAAGTAAATATTAAACTTAGGTTATGAGTGAGTAAAATTAATTCGACTTTTAAAAAAATATTTTTTGGGTAAACTACAACGGAGGTCACTCAATTATATGTAAAGTTACATTTAAGTCACTTAATTATTAAAAGTAACATTTGGGTCACTCAATTATGGGTAAAGTTACATTTGGGTCACCCAATTATTAAAGGTTACATTTGGGTCACTCAATTATGGGTACCTTCATCCAAACGTAAGGTTACGTTTAAATCCCTACGTTTAAATCCCTAAATTATTAAACGGCCCGTGTCCCGGCCCATTATATTCGGGTACCCGGGTACCGGGTTCATATTTTTTATTTATTTTAAAATTAAAAAAAATCATATGTTAAACACAAAAATATTTAAAAAAAAATTAAACTTAAAACTTAAAAGAATATAATACAAACATAGAAAAAATGTAGGGATTTAAACTTAATTTTAGAGTGAAAATATTAAGAAACACAAAATAAAAATATAATTTTAAATATAAAAATATATATTAAATTTTATCGGGTCGGGTCGGGTACCCGGTAAGGAAAAACTCTCGGCCCGTGTCCCGGGAAATTTGCCGGGTCGGGTATCCAGCCCGGTCGGGTAATTTTTTTTCGGGAATTACCCGGTATTTTTGTTTCGGGTCATCGGGTTTTCGGGTCGGGTCAATCGGGTCGGGTATTTTCTCCCACCCCTAACCTTCATATTTAAAAAAGTACATCAATTTAGTCATTTTTTCTTCCAAATCACTTGTATACCCTCGTTAACATTAGAATACTTCATTTGAAATCATTAATCAATCTAATACACATATTGATATATATTTTTTTAAATATGAAGGGTGACCCAAATGTAATTTTACCCATAATTGAGTGATCCAAATGTAACCTTTAATACTTGGGTGACCCAAATGTAACCTTACCCATAATTGAGTGGCCCAAATGTTACTTTTAATAACTGAGTGACCCAAATGTAATCTTACCCATAATTGAGTGACCTCCGTTGTAGTTTGAATAACTCGATGTATAAAAATTTCAAATAAAGTTTGAGTTATAAAATGAAAGTTCGAATAACTCAAAATTTTTAATAATTAATGGCTCGATTTTTCAAGTTAGAGTCAAGTCTCCACTTATGTCTAATATATGTAAACCACATGTGAAAAATATGAAGAAAAAATATATGTATATCGTATATGCATATAGAACGTTATTAAAATTAGAATCAATATGTATCATATGATTATAAATAATTACAGTTAAATTTGTACAAAAACTTAAAAACCCGACTTTCATAAACGTGACTCGAATAAATAAAATTTAAATTGTGAAATATGACTTATAAACTTGAGTAACTTAAAAACTTTTTTATTAAACTCGATCGAACGCTTACCCTTAATTACACTACGAGTTTATTTGATTAGATCAGACAATTCTAGTATCCCTTTGTATCTATTTATTTTATAGCTTATTTTAAATAGCATGTATTTAAATAATTTATTTTCTTTTAAAAATTTATATGATCTCACATAATAGTTAGTCCTATATAACTCATGCACACCTTAAAATCGAATCAAATTACTTTTAAAATTTAATAATTTAGACCATAAATCATTTGAATTCTATTAGTGGAATATTAAATCTAAACTCTAAATAAAAAATGGCACGACTTGAAAACACTCTGTATCTTTTCAATAGTATTTAATGTTTTCTATAATTTAGTTGGAAGATATAATGAATAATGATAGATACACCAATATATAATTGTGGGTTGCTTTGGAGATGAGTTTTGCTCTGTTTGATTTATGATTAATAAATGTGTTATGGTTTTATTTAAATTTTGTTTTAAAAATAAAGTGAATTATTTTATGAGTAATTATTTTATATATCGGCGGTGGAAAATAAAAATTTCCACAAATGCATTAATTTTAGGATTTAGAGTATAGGTGTAGAGTTTAGGTTTTAGGGGTTTAGGGGTTTAGAGATAGTGATTAGAATTCATGGTTTAGGATTAGATTTTAGGCTTTATATGTTAAAATATAAATCCTCACCATATTGCCCTAAAACACAAAATCCTAACATATAAACCCTAAATTATAACCATATACCATGAATTCTAGCCGCTATCCTTAAATTCTAAACCCTACGCCCTAAACTAAATATCTAACCCCTAAAACTAATACATTTGTAGAAACTTTTAGTTTCCCCGCCAATGTATTGAATATAAATATTTTTTGAATAGATAAAGTATTATTTTATTAATCATATAAAAAGAAAATATTGATAATAACTATTATTTTTGGTATAACCACCTCTATTAAATTCACTTACACTTAGGCATGTAAACGAACCGAACGAACACGAATGAAGGTATGTTCATGTTCGTTCGTTTAATTTTAACCGAACAAATGAATAAACATAAACAACTAAACAAACTTAATTTTTTGTTCATGTTCGTTTGTTAAGGAATGTAGCTTGTTTGGAGATTCAGTTTAAAGTGTATGAGTTTAGAATGTAAGGATAATGATTAAAATTTATGGTTTAAGATTAGAATTTAAGGTTTATAGGTTAAAACTTAAATCCTCATCATATTACCCTAAAACAAAACTCTAACTTATAAACCCTAAATTTTAACCATAAACCATAAATTCTAACCAATATCTTTAAATTCTAAACTCCTACACTTAAACCATATACCCTAAACTAAATCTTTAGCACTTAAAACTAAGACGATCGTAGAAATATTGAATAGAAATCCTTATTTTATTAATTATATAAAAAGAAAATGTTGATAATAACTATTATTTTTGGTATAACCACCTTTGTTTAATTCACTTACACTAGTTCAGATGGAGTATTAGACTTATTATAGAAAAGATTACATTTTTGTTACACAACATGCATGAAAGATAAAGCCAAGGATGAGTTGCCGGTCTCCACCGCGCCTTCTCACGGGCGTACCGCCTGCACGAGGAGACATGTCGGAGAACCTATGTTCCGGCAGATCAAAAGTGTCATCCTTGTCGGAAACACTCGAGTTCTGATTTACTGTTCTTTCAATTTGTGCAGTTGACATCAGGCTGTGGGAGCTTCTTTTGCTGATAAATCGTCCGCCCGACCCCCTAACTCTATTCAGTGCATGCCGATGCCGAGATTCATGAAGGTAACGCTGCAATTAGTTCGAATTAAAGCGGATCAGCGGCTATAAGATGTCGCCCTCGGCCTCATCGATCAACCATTAGAAACACCATAATGCTGGTTTCGGACATTGCATAAGTAGCCCATTGTTACATACTCCATACCACCAAATGTAGCACTGCAGTCTGGAAGTTCAAACAAATGACAAACAGAAATAGATATACCTTTCGAGGTTTAATGAGCTTGTTTCGTCCGGCTTCACTTGATCGTCGATGTCGTTCCCACAACTTTCATCGGGACCTTATGCACGAGAACAGAATTGCAGTATCAGATGAACATCGGTAACCTGTTAAGCTTGAAAACAAGCTTATATTCTGGGGCAAAGACTCTGCAATTTGCTGTTCGTTCGAACTCCACCACGGTGGGGAAACGGATAAATCATAAATAGGACAGGGAACGGAACAGAACTTTCATCAAAAGTTTACCTTTGCAAATTTTTTGGACCCGAATCCGATATCGAATGTTTCGAACTTTCGATTAAGCTAACTTCAACCTTACGATGCATACCTGAACCAGAATCACAAGCTAGATTTTCAACATTTTACTGATGGAAAGCTTCTAATATCTCAAAATATGTTGTCATTCTATTCGAATACATGATAGTATTTGTGTCCAATTTTAAACTTTTCAAATCTGGATCGTCTAAATGGAATATCTCACCCTTTATTACGGAGACCGAATTCATAAAAATAAACCTCTTCTATAATACGATCTTGTTCGAATTGAAGGAAGGTTTGAGGGCACTGAAATTGGGTCTTTTAAGGTATGTGTCCAAAATAGGGATGGGCATTTTACCCGGACCCGACGGGTTTCGACCCAATCCGGCCCGACCGGGTAGGATTTTTTAAATGAAAAAATTAGGTTCGAGTCGGGTTTTTGTTAAGGGTAGACTCGGGTCGGGTTCGGGTTTAGAGTGGAAAATATCCGACCCGACTCGGGACTAATAGTGTAATTTTCTCTTAAATTGTTTAAGGATATTTATAATAATACTCCTCTTTATATATATATATTTTATAATTAAGTCCTTAAAATTTAATTTTTATTTATAAATTTAGTCCTTTAAATTATATTTTTTTACAATTTAATCCCTTAAAATTATTTTTACAATTAAATCCTTAAAATTAATTTATTTTATATAGGTCGGGTCAGGGTCATATTTAGTATATTTATTTTCGAGTCGGGTCGGGTCGAAATTTTTTAAAGAATATTGTCGGGTCAGGTGCGGGTTTAGGGTGTTTATTTTCGGATTGGGTCCGGTTGGGCCAAAATCCCGACCGTGCCCATCCCTAGTCCAAAAACGAAATCAGTGTGAGCAAACCATTGGGCCAACCATAAAAACTCTCACCCAAACTTTCAACCTTAATGGGGATTGGACCAATAAGATAACCTTATCCACACAAAAATCTGCCACGTAGGACATAGATAGAGTTGATAATGCCACGTGGCACCTGAAAATATCTATTTTCCACCTCTCATTCTTCACCCCCATCCCTCCCCCTACTCTAAAAAACACACATTTGCAATCAATCCATCTTTGTTTCAACTCAGAGAAAGAAAGAAGGAAAAAGTTTTGGCCTTTCAATGGCTTCCACTTCAGCTGTTTCAGTGGCTCCGCCCTTAACTCGAGCTAGCCAGAAAAGGGTGGCGCCAAGCTCTGACGCTTTCTTTAAGCCACTTCCGGTGAAGCCATCGAGGGCAATGGGCGCCGTTACAAGACCTAACGGAAGGCTCCAAGTCAAGGCATCTTCTTCGTTCAAGGAAAAGGCAGTGACTGGGTTGACGGCGGCTGCGCTGACGACGTCGATGATGATCCCTGAGGTGGCTCAAGCGGCTGACGGAGTCAGCCCATCTCTCAAGAACTTCCTGCTCAGCATAGCCGCCGGTGGTGTGGTGGTTGTCGCCATTATTGGAGTCGTAATCGGCGTATCAAACTTCGACCCTGTCAAGCGTACCTGAGCTGATATAATTATCTCAAGATGCTGTACATCTTTTTATATGTTGTCTGTTTAATGTTTTCCAGTTTATAAACTTCTGAAATTTGGCTGAGAACCTCTGGATTCTGGAATTTCTATACTTCAGCTCGAATCCGATTCAATAATCCTCGAGTTGGGCTCGAATTATCGAGCTACCGAATTCGAGTATCTTTAATCTGCATTGCTCGACCACAGAAACCTTGTAGATCCATCATAACTTTATACGGTTGATCTTGGTATAAGCTATCAGCCTCCATTTTTGCATAGCAAATTCATGCAATTTAACTGCCCATACTGCATTCACCTTAGCAACTATTAAGTAGTACATAAAAACTTACCTGCATGGTTTCGAAGATACCTGCGGTCTCGAATACCGATATATATATATACACACGCGCAAAGGTCACCTTAGGTTTAAAGCTCAATGTATCAAACGAGGAATTCCGAAGCAGTTAAACATGCACTAAAAAGCCATGCCCAATATCAAGAAAAAACAGAATTATAGCCTCTATAGAAATCATGAAAGGTCTCTACGAGTATTCGATCTAAATAACACTCAGAATCTGAATCATTAAAAGCAATTATGTAAACCGATAATACCGGAGAAACGTTAACCGACTACATTGAACCAAAGCTAAAGCTCCTAAATCATTACCTTGCACTCAGAATTGTTTTTTAATTGGGATTTTCTTTGTCGCCATATCGAGAAGGTACCTGCTTTCTGCAGTGTAGTTCACATTGTCAACCTTCACTACGGTGATTTTTACCCTCTGTTCATCACCATAGAGTTCCTCTTTGATTTTAAGCCTGAACAGATATTGATGAAAGAGTCTGCTGCGAATAATTTCACCAAATCGGGTATCATCCTGCAGTTCGTATTTCAACAAATACATTTCCTTTGGCGGGCATCCCAAGATGTCTTCGCCAGCTTCCTGGAAAGCTGTTACCCAAGTCAGTCCTGTATGGTCTTGAATCTGGACCTGGAGGAGATATCTGTAATCACATTCCTCGAATTCTTGGTTGCAACGGTCACAAAGCCATCTTTTATTACTGGATTGTGTCACTTTCTTATTGCACTGTCTATCTCCAATCATCAAAGGGCAGGCTGTATAACAGAAATTATCTGTTTTAATGAAAACTACACTTGCCTTGGCTGTGACCCAATCTGGCTTATCAGATCTTCCGAGACCTTCGTCCTTGATCTGAGCCAAGGTTTTACGAATCTCATTTTTGGATCCTCCAGGCATGATTTCTCTAGAAATAGAGATAGAAGCGGTATTTCGACCACCACTTTCAAACCAGTTTCTCAGGCCCTGAGCCTCCGGACCATCTGGATCTATAAAGAGCTGCGTGGAAGAAATAGTGCCAATGGACTTTCCATTGAAGTCGTTGACCTTTCCGGCTTTAACTGCCAAAACTGGGAAAACCCCAGAATCAACCATCTCCTGCAGCTTTTGACCTTCCTTGTTGCAGAAATCACCCCAAAGAGTTACCTCAACACTCTTTCCAGATGCATCCTTCAAATTCAGAATTCGTCTCTGAGTTTCCATGCCATTCTTCCTCAAAATAGGAACTGAAGGATTAACAGATATCACAATACCAATAACATCCAGTATAGAATCGTTTTCAGCACTCTCAATTTCACTGATTGGTCTGAAGGAGAACTGTTGTCTTGGAATAGAGCCATCTTCATCAGAGCAAAGCTCCACAGTTGAATTTGACTCCAAGAATATCTCCCACTCGTTCTTCAAATGGTTGAAATTCTTTTTTGCAGGTTTCAAGCTACCCTTGGAAATCAAGTAAACTTTACCAACTTCAATAACAGTGTAGAAGCGATCAACAACAGCGTTGAAGCAGGTCACACGTATTTCCCCTCCATCAGAGTCAAGGAGGTCAAAGGAAAATACCTTCCCGTCTCCCCTAGCATTGTTGTAGCGACGAAGATCCCCTTTTGCAGTCACACGAGCCTTGATAGCCCAACGTCCCTGATAAGGATTTAAAGCGGCAATAGGTATTATCCGTGCTGGTGCCTCATTTTTCATTATTGGGCCCTGAATTTTGTAATTTGGAGGTGGTTGGTATGCAGGTTGAATAGTCGGCCGGAAACTCTGGGGGTTATTGGCAGGAGCTTGAGCGCTGTATCTATTATTGGTGGACCTCACAGAAGGCTCCAAATTGTTATTAGGCATGGACTTGTTAGTTTCCGGTTCAGAACTCGTAATAACTTTTGGATTCCCGATAATTTCATACTCTGGAATTATAGTCTCCATATTCAGCACAACAATAATCCTACACAAAGAACAAAAAATGATATATCCAAGACTTCTTAAATGAACATTTTGCCAACTCCAAATCAAAAGAGCTGAGACTGGAGAGCAACAAACTTCTGCTAAGGTGTAGTCACTAATATAAGGCGTGAGAGGTAATAAACTAATCATTGTGCAAAACATATAAATCTAACCTAATTTTCTGTGGCTATGTAGCCGATTTGGTTTCAGATTATACACCTTGGATAAAGAAAAATAAGAATTGACTTCCTCCTTACTTTAATCAATGCTATGAATTTGAATAATCTTATCCATAATAATCATTTTAATTTGTTCTTAGAAGGGGGAAATTAATAATAATATATCTACTTAAAAAAATCCTCCAACTCTGTACGCAAAGATCCAATCAAACTAATCATAATAAATAAGAATTTGTATTTCTCTAATCTTCAAGCAAAAATATCCAAGGCGTAACTTCGAATTTGTTTCTAAAATTTCTCTTGGTGAATTTTCAGAGTAATCGTATATCAAGATTCAAAGCATTTGGATAACTAAGCAATTTGATACTAATAAACGATTAGAGATATAAGAAATCCGCACCTGCGATTTTGAACGGTGCTGCAAATGTAATCTATCAACTGGATGATAGATCCTTTCTTGACTCGTCCGCTCCTGACTTGTTCATTGAGTTGAGTGGCGAGCATTGCGTGTTGAGTGGACTCGGAATCGGATAACAGAAACCGATACCTCTCCTGAGAGTTGCCGATCAACTTAATGTCCACAACCTGAACCAACGGCCTGGAGTTAACATCGCCACTGTTGATCATGGAAATCGCGTTGCGCGTGAGATTGACAGGCATTTTTTGTCACTAAAACACTAGATCTCCGCAGGTTTGAACGAAAAGAACCCTAACCAAACAGAAACGAAGCAAAAAGAGAAGAAAAAAAAAAGAGACTATAAAATATCAAGGAGTTTTGAATTCTTTAATGGAGAGTAAGGATGATTTGAGGAGAGAGTGAGGTTTCGAAATGATAAAAAGGGATTTTTCTTTCGCTTATTTTCTCCTCTTTGCGAGAGAGGAAATTTTGGATTTGATTTTTGGAAACGAGAAATGGCACCAAATTTTCTGTTTTGGGCAAATTTACAGTTATAACCTCAATATTGCTGGCGCCTTCCGGACGATTCATTTGAACTCGATGGTTTAAAGCTTTAAGCCTTATTGTGGTTTTCACTCTAAACGCAGCGTCGTGGGCTTTTCTTCTTTTATAGAAGTAGAACCTAACATTTTAAAAAGGCAAAATCACAAAAGATGCTCTCAATGTTTGCATGTTTTGTCATTTGACTTTCTATTTTTTCTTTTGGTCTAAATATGCTTTCAACGTTTTATTTGTAGTCTAAATATACCCCAGCGTTTCAATTTGGTCCAAATATACCCCTGTTAGATGGAAACGGTCAGTCAACTGACGTTCAACAGCTGATGTTGACTGGATTTGCCACGTATTAAGATCTACTGATGCCACGTCAAAAAAAAATTATAAACTGTTGACCGTCAGTTGATTGACAGTTTACATCCAATAGGGGCATATTTGGACTATGAATGAAACGTTGGGTGCACATTTTGATCAAAAGAAAGAATAGGGGGCAAATGACAAAACAAGTAAATGTTGGGGACATATTTGGACAAAAAAAGAATAAGAGCTAAATGAAAAAACATGCAAACGCTAGGTTTTTTTATTTTGTCTTTTAAAAAATGGTCAAACCAATGAAAAAAAACATGTATATTTATATAAATATAAGTAAAATGTTTTCACAATGAAAATTTTGTTTTTTATAAACAAGTGTAATTTAAAATTTATAAATTTAAATAGTATAAATTAATATATAGTTAAAATTTAAGGTTCATATTTTATAATTTACAATTATTGATTTAAAATTTAATTTTTAAAGTTAAATTAGGCGTGCTTGTAAAAAAAATTATTGCGCATCAAAATATTAACTCATAAATATATAGCAGTTTAAATATAATGTTAATAGGAACAGTAAATCATTTAAAATAAATATTATAATGTTAATATACATTTTTATTATTTAAATAAATAGAAACACTTGTCAGATATACAATCTAAATTTTTGTATTAAAAAGTAGTATAAAAAGTAATAAAATTCGGAACTCAACTTTGTATTATATTATATTTTGAACAGACGACCCAAAGATATTCATACTTGTGAAGTAGCCATTTTCAGTTTTGGAAAATTATGTTACCCTCGACGATCAACGATGAGAACTACTAACGAGTAACGACGAGCACCGATGAGCATCATTAATTTAATTTATAAAAATTTTAAATTTAAAAGACTCGTCGTATAATTATAAATTATTTAAAAATTAAAAAGTAAACTAATTAAAATATATTATTTTATTTTAAATTTTCTGTTAAACATATATCAAAATATTTATCTACCCCTAAATTACAAATCTCAAATTTTTGTTCATTTAAAATTCAAACCGCCCCGCTGCGATCAGTCACAAGAATAGGGTTTCTTAAGATTTTCATCCGCACTATCAGTTGCTCTGACTATTGCGTTTCTTGTCATCACCCTGGGAATTGCAATTTTCAAGTTGGTTAGTGGAACTATAGCAATTTTCAAGTCACCGCATATATCTGCCACTATAATGGTATGCAAGTCAATTTCACAATCGAACTCTGGGTAGCGGCCGCAAAGGCGGTAGTAACGTTGGCGGCGACTTAAATTTCAAATAAACAAAAATTAAGATTTAATAATTTAGGGGTAGATTGATATTTTGATCTATGTTTAAAAAAATTAAAAATAATATAATATATTTTAATTAAATTATCTTTTAATTTTTAAATAATTTATAATTATGAGATGAGTCTTTTATATTTTTAATTTTATAAATTAAATTAATGATGTTCATTGGTGCTCATCGAGCGTGACAGACTCATCCTTCAATTTTGTATTAGTATTAGCCTTTTTTTAATTTTTTTAACATAAAGTTGCCCTTTACTTATTATATGGATTGGTAATTAGAATTAGATGTAATTATTTGTGTATATAGCATGTTTAAATAATTATTGTAATTAATAAATAAGAATTTAATTATTTGTTTCAATTATTTAAAGAGGATCATGAATAATTTATTACAAAGATTTTCAAAATTAATATTGTCTTAAAATTTAAGATCGACACAAAATTAATTTCACATCCGGCCGACTAACAACACAATGTAGTACAACAAAAAATCAAAGCTTGAAATGAAAGGGGATATACTAATATCAAAATCAAACATCAATAAAGATTCATGTACATTTTATTGACCGAATCCGAATTCGAATCCGAATCATAGTCGGAGATGAAATAACAAAAGAACATAATATCAAAACTTCCGTCGATATTAATTTCGAGTTAATTTTTCACAGATCAGACATCATACTATTCAAAACGGAATCCACATCAGGGGTTACAACAGCATGCTTTTCAATCTCCCCAACCACACAGCACTGCTTCTCTGCAGGGTTAACAGCTACGACATCCTGCGCAAACACGCAGTTCATACCCGGATTAACCTGCAACGATTCGAAAACGGAAGTTCAGACCGATAACCGGAACATGTTCATCATGTTACATCAATTATGTTACTCACATTATAGATTGTATCCCCTAACTTTAACTTGACTGCGCCACTTTTATAGACTAGCATTTTCCCCATGAGACCTGCAGGCAACTCGGCTAACCCGGACGTCTTTTTTACGGTCCTGGATGACTTGGAGCTGCTGCCAACCTCTTGTCCAACGACAATGTCCGTTTGCTTTATCGTCGGGAGAGTTGGTGGTAGCTTAAGAAATAACATGGTTGGTTCCAAGTTCTCTTCCTGCATCCAAATCATCAGTGAGTATCATCATGAAGAAACTAGGCACGGTGACACATTCGATTCACTTGTTTCGCTACTAACCATTAAACCGAGCTCAACTGCAGGCTCCATCGAATATTCGTTGCAAGTTGCATTTTCCGAAGCGAACTCCTCCTCGTCGAGAAACTCTACAATTTGCAAATACAACTAGATGTTAGTACCGTACTCCGGTGCAATGTCTGATAACGAAAATGTGGCCGATTTTACCTGGATTTCCCGAGTACGGTCTCCTCATAGGAAGCGATAGAGGATAATAACTGTAATAGTCCTACAGGGAGTATTCATACAATGAAACAAACCGATAAACCGAAAATAGCTTACATTACAAGGCAAGTCACCTCGGATTGCATTAATAAACCAGAGTTCACATACCCATGGTTCTTTGTATTCTTTCCCCTCTCTCAAGCCTGGTGTTCGAACGCCGCCTACAGACACATCAACACTAGTTAACGGACCGAAAGGCAACTCGATCACTAGCGAGACATCTCATATAAAGGCCGTAGCAATAGCATACCGTCCGAATTTTCCCCGTTACCACGACTTGCACCTTTGGAAGCACCGAATGTTCTTATTGAACCCGATCCTGCTCCGTGACCGAATGCAACTTGTGACAACGAAACTGTAAGCCAAGAAAAGTGAACTAAGAACTCATACGTATGTAATGTGTCCCGGTTTTGATTCTTTCGACACACACCTTGCAATCACAAGTACCGTTACGATCTACCATTGATCTAATGCTAGTGAGTTTTTTTTTCCCATTACTCTAATGGTTAACAAAGGAATCGGTTGCATCAGATTTCAACCATGTCTGAATTAAATCCTTGTACTAAATATTCAATATTTCTCATATCATGGTGAAGAATTTACCTTTCTTTTCAACCTTAGGCTTTGTCCTTACAGAAGTTTGCTGTCGGAAAAAGAAAACAAATCAATGTCATATACAGGGATTTAAAAAGCGGACAGCGATTAAGGTAAAAAACGGTCTGGGATCGCCGCAATTCAGCCACTTTTGCCCGATACCGCGATATAACACCGCAAAGGCGATCACGATTTAAAACCCTGGTCATATAAACATGTAAAGAAAACAGCAATGGGAAAATGAGCGAAACAAAGTACATTGAAACGCTGAAGCAAATCCCTGGCTTGAGAAACATCAATGTCTTCTTCAACTTCACTGAAACCACACAATCAACAAAAAAACAAACTAAAAGTTTTGTTCTTTTTTAAAAAAACAGCAGCTTTCAAAGTCGAAAACGAATAAAAAAACGATCTTTACGCTTTAACTTCGAGCTTTGGTGCTCGGCGGGGAGGAGCTTTGGGTGCAAATCTCATCTGCAACAAAACCCCAGAAAAAATGAATCAAAAAAACTAAAAAAAAAACATTGAACAATGATCAACAGTTCCAACAATGGAAAAACAGACCTTTCTGGGGGCCTTGTTTTTTTCGGGTTTTGGTTCCATTGGATTCGGATGAACAGAGAGTTTTCAGACAATAATCCGAATGGGTCGGGAAACGAAGGCGAATCGAATCGAAAGGAAAAACAGAGCAAAGCGGTAGTAAAGAAAGTATAGCGGCTAAACCAAAATAGAAAAACTTTGAGGATTATGAACGTAGACTATTTATACGTACTACTGAAACCTAGAGCGAACCAAAATATAAAGTGGCGGTTTAAATATTTAATAAATAATTAGTATATGCTTGTTTAAGTTTAATCCAAATACAATGTCTAAAAATTTTATATTGTCTAAGAATTATGTTTAGAGTTCTAACATAATATTTTATCTAATTCTCCTTAAATATTAGACAATTCTCGTGTTCGGACAAATAAGATAAATATCTATTAAAATAAGATTAAGTTATTGTTTGACAATTAGCGTATAACTGATAGCGGATTACATTAGCTGATAGCTGATTGCATTAGCTGATTTGACTAACGGATTGTATTAGCTGATTGTATAAAAGTGTTTGGTAAAATTAACTGATAGTTGTTAGATTATTTAAACAAGCAAAATGACATACAAGGACATGATTATATTCAATACTTGTTTGAATAGTGTATTAGTTATCAATATTTTGTATCTAATTACTATTAATTATATCTATAAAATTATTTTTAATATAACTTTTCTAAACATATTTGAATGATTTATATATTAATTTATTATTTATATAATTCTTTTAATATAATTTATTTAATTAATAAATTTGAATTTACATATAAATATGTTATAATAAAAAGAAAAAAATAAATAGGATTAGCTTATAAATAGGGTAAGAAAATATTTTATTTAGATTATTTTGAGATTTTTGATAACTGATAAGGGTAAAAGAGTTTTTACAACTCTAATATCAAACATCTAATCTCAAAAAGCTCCTATTATAAGCTTCTTCAAAATTAGCGGTTTCACCCCAATCCGTTATTCACCAAACAACAATATTAGTGGATTTGACTGGTCAAACCTCTAATTATACCTCAAACCTCTAATTATTACTCAAACTTCTCTTTACTAAGCAAAGCCAATAAAAAAGAGATGAAAAGGAATAAAAAATGAATTTAGATCATAGTATACGATTTAATTTTTGTTCATTTCATTAAATTT
Source organism: Hibiscus tridactylites (assembly GCA_958450335.1). Lineage (NCBI taxonomy): Eukaryota > Viridiplantae > Streptophyta > Magnoliopsida > Malvales > Malvaceae > Hibiscus > Hibiscus tridactylites. The sequence goes on along the minus strand of OY288286.1, from coordinate 74,409,684 downwards.
GTAATGGTTCGAAATTGAATTTTGTTTTTATGAAGCAAATATTTATATTTACAATCAACGGGAAAAACTTAAAAAATACTGTATAAAAACTTTATTTTATTTTATTAAAAAAATGAAAACCAATGAAACGAACCAATCTGGACCGATAAAATTTGGTTTAGTTCGATTCGGTTCGGGTTCATATCACATATTTTTTCTAGAACTGATTCAAACTAAATCATTTCACCCTCTACATAAAAACCTCTTCTTCCATTTAGTTTAATCTGTTCCTTTCTACATTTCCTATAAAACACTGAAGAGCAACAAATTAGGTTCAGAAGAAAACAGGCCAACTCCATGTTTTATTTTTCGAATCCAGCCATACACTTTGATCATCTTAAATTCTCTCTGCATCACTCTGGTCCCGGGTGGACAATCGATATTCTAATTTCTTCCGGCTTGTACTGCCTGCACCGTCGCGATTAGTTGACCCATGACATGAGCATACTGGACGGCCGTGTGTTGTGATGTATAGTGGTCTGCAAGTCCGTAATCTGAGAAGTTCGGTTCTATATGCATGAAATGTCCCGGCAATGATCGCTTTGAGACGGCATCTTGCCAAATATCAACAAACTCGTCCATGATTAGTTTGGATTTCTCCAGTGACGAAATCGGAAGATACTCCACCTGCAAAGGAATCAACAACTTCATTTGGAGCGAACACTAAACAAGAGGGTACCCAGTTTTCCACTGATTTATATTAAAACGAGTAAAAGACAGGAAAACCAGTATCAAATGTTGAAGCAAATATACAATCTCTGGTGACAGATTGCTACGAAACACAAAATCGTAAGTACTTGATATTACGAAAAGTATGAACACACAAACGTGCACTGATTTGTTCGTTCGGATTCACAAATACCAAGGCCCGTCTATCGACTAGACATTAGGATCTATTTAGTGGAAAATGATACACAAAACTCACATTAATGAAAAACTACATTAGCATTCCGAATTCCGATACTGTTTTAGAGCATACAAAAAGTAATAACACAATACCTCCATTACTATTCCTCTAGTGACAGATTGCTACGAGATGCAAAATCATAAACAGTTTTGACATTCAACAATTTGCACACTTGCTCGGATTAACAAATACCGAAACCCTATCAATCCACTAGAAATCGGTACATGTTATCCCGGAAAAGATCAAGCATCAGCTTGTTCCCCAATCTCTATGGCATTGATCTAAGAGAAAAAAGAACATTTCTATCCATCATTTAATCAAAATCAATCCACATTCGCATGCCGGTCGATGTTCTAAAGTAGAAAACAAGTAATAATAAAGTACCTCCATTACTATTCCTCTCAAATTTTCAGAATGCGTTGGTACAACTTTGCCTACTCTCAATTGAAAGTCACCTAATTGGTATTGAAAACCCTACGAGAGAACAATGATGTCAGAAAACAATCCCATTGATGCAAAGAATGGAACTGAAAAGAGAATTGAAATCATATACCTCGAAATTAAGGGCAACCCTAGATTTATAAGACTGCAATTTCTCCATTATCAACTGAATAGAAGAATCCGCTTCAAGGACGATCTTATTAACTCGAAGTATGAAATAGTACTTGTTTGGTTGTTCTGGAAGCGAAATCCCGATGAATTCACGCGGAAACTCGGCCGCTAACGCTTGATCTGAAGAACAATGCAGCTCAAAATCAATAACTCGAATTAGTAAAAGCATAAATATTCTATACACAGGTGGTGTAAACTGAAAGTTTCACAAACACGACTTAGTTTAGGGTATAGGGTTTATGAGTTAGGTATAGTGTTTTAGAATTTAGGTATAATTGTTTCAATTTAAGGCGCTTGAAACAACTATCCCTAAATTCTAACACCCTACACCTAAAGCCCTAAAACATATAGGCTAAACTAACTCCATATACCCTAACCAAAGGATTTGTGAAAACTTTCAGACCGCCGGTGTATAAAATATTAATCCTTAAAAGGGGGAAATGAAAGGAAAAAGAAAGCTAGCTGACCTCGTAACATTGGTTTATAAAAAGTGAGAGTAGCTTTCCAACGACCTTCTTTGACGCCATTCATGCTCTCCACGCATTGTGAAACTTCGTTTAGGATTTGGCTGTTCACGGTTGATCCTGCATTGGGCTGCCAATTGAAAACCCTAGGGCAAAAAAACGGAAAGCGAAAAACGAATTGAAAACTAAAAATTATGAAAATCAATGGGGAGAGATTCAAGTTCTGGAAAAGAATCGTCGGTTTATTTACCATTTTAGAGGCATCGTCGTCTTTGTCTTCTTGAGGTCGCGATTGTAACGCCGATTAGTCGCCGGAAAATGTGACAGTAGACGGCGGACACCAGAGACTCTAGGGATTTTAAATCTGCTAAATGCTAATAGATTAAAACGCTGTCGTATTTAAACGGAAAGAATATCTTTCAATTTATCATTTTATTTAGATTCCATTTTTCTGTCGATAAAATAAATATTAATTCTCGGGCTTTAAAATGTTTATCTTCTACATTTAAAGCTAATTAAAAATTATATAGATATTATTATAAAAATAATTTCTAATTTTTGATGCTATTTAAATCACAAATCAAAATATTATGTTAAACCCAGATAAATAGAGATAAAAAAAAAATTGGACAATGACTCGATCCAATCTAGTCATGAACACTATGATAATCGATCTTGTAAATTATAAGATAATGAGTTTCTAAATATTTAATTTCACGTATTTTTTTTAAAATTATAAGATAATTAGTGTTTAAAAATATTTAAGTACACGTTTATTTTTATTGAATCGTAAGGATGAATATTCAACCGTGTAAATAAGGGAGGATCCTCTAAGGCACCCGCGAGGTCAAGCCCCTCCAAAAAAAATTAAAAAAAAAAATTACCTTTAAAATTTTTAATTTGACTTTTTAAAAATTTTAAAATTCATATTAAACTTTAAAATTTTAAATATTTTAATTAAATTTCATCTCGAATTTTTAGATTTTTTTGTTAAATCTTTTAAAATTATTAAAAAAATTTGGTTAAACCCTCAAATTTTTTTGGAAATTTTTATTTAAACCTCCAAATTTTTTAAAAATTTAAGTTGGCCCCCTCAAACTTTTACTCCAAGTTCCGCCATTACGAATAGAGTCAAATTAAAAAAAAAATTCGAGTTGATGGGTTCTATTTATAGATCAAACTTTATTTAAAATTTTCTCGAGTCAAGTCAAGGTTTTGTTCAATTTTAATTGTAAAACATTTATAACGTTATGATACTAATTGATTTTAGTTTTAAACTATTTTCTCTAACCCTACAAAATACACACACATATATAATATATATCATACATAAATGAAAGACTTGACTCGAACTTCAAAATCGATACACCGATTATTAAATATTCCAAGTTATTCAAACTTTATTTTGTAACTCAAATTTTATTCTAATTTTTTTTTCGAGTCAGTCGAGTTTATGAAACTACAACTTGAGACAAGACAAGTAAAGTTTTCTTTGCGTCTACTCGAGTCGAAATATTCGATTTTCTGAATCGAGTTCTGCTCACCCTTATTAAATGTATCGGAGAATGTTAATAGAACTAAACTCGATCTGTTACTATTAATTAAATTAAATAAAAATATTTAAAAAATCGGATACTAAACAGCAGGCTGAGTAAGTGGAATAAGAATCCTCTGCCCCTTTTCACTGACCCTATTTGTGTCACACATTAAAAATTAGGTTTAGGGTTTATAATTTTTGTGGTTAGAGTTTAGAAAATCAAGGGTAGTGTGTATTTTTTAGGGTATAAGGTGTAGGTTTTAGGATTTAGAATTTAAGGTTAGTGTTTAGAATTTAATTTTGTAGTGTTTTTTAGTATTAGAGGCATAGAAAGGGCACTGAAAAGGAGATACAAATCTTCCGCCTCTTTTCGGTGCCCCTACTTGTTTCTCAACACTAAAAAACACTACAAAAATAAATTCTAAGTCATAACCTTAATTTCTAAATCCTAAACACTACGCTCTATACCTTAAAAAATATACCATAATCTAAATTCTCTAAACCCTAAAACTAATTTTGAGGGCAGAAACACAAAAAAAAAAAAGTACTTTTAGCCGCTTTAAGTGCTAGAAATTAAAACCCAGAACAACATATCAGCACATTTGGAGGAGCCATTCAATCATATATTTATGAACTATAAATTTGTTGCAGTAAACAACAGTGAGCAGAAAGATAGATGTCATTGTTTCATCAAAACCACACCAACAAGAGCCAATAGAAAAACAGTAAACGAAAGGACTAAAGCAGTCAGAATTGGCCTCTTATTGCAGAAAAAAGGCCATAAACTGGGATTTTCAACCACCTGCAGGAACAAAATTCATGTTAATTCTCATAAACCAGCCAAAACCAAAACAGCCCTGCCTAAGTTTCAACTCATGTTTTCAATATATACCATTATGAACTGTAATTCGATGATTTATCTCGATGTTTTGGTGGCCATTCATCAAAGAAACGATGCATTTTCCTATGGTTTGAAGAAGAAGAAGAAGAAGAACTCATTGTTAATGGCGTAAATTGCCATGAATCATCCTTTGATGAACCAAGTTCAACTTCATGGCGGTCCTTTAATTTGTCGGAGAAAGACAAGCTTAAGGACAAGCTTTGGTTTGGTGTTGAAGCTGTGTAAAACGCCATTGTTGTAGCACAAGTTTCCACAGGCTTTCTTGAACGGTTTTTGCCTCTGTGCATGTGTTTTTCGCAGTATTTTGAATCAATGTAAGCTTGTTTTGAGCATCTCCATTTTTTCCCATCAGTTCTTTTACATCTCCCAAGCTCTGTGTCCAGTTTTCTCCCCTTGAAACAGTTCCATACAGCTACCAAACACAACAATGGGACGCCATTGTTAAAACCAGAACAAAACAACAACAAAAAAAGACAAAAAAAGGTGGGGTTTTTAGTTTTTTACCATGTTGAGGCTGGTAAGAGAAGCTTCTTTTGATGGTGAAGATTAGATCAGGTGGTATAGGGATGCCTGAGACCAAATACTTGAAGATTAAAGCTTGAATTTGAAGCTCTTCCCATTGAGTTGCAGAAAAAGGGTATCTGTTTCTTCCACTCATCATTCAAACAAGCTAATAAGAAACCTAAAAATGTTGAATGAAAGAGAAAGTAGAAGATGAAGAAGAAGAAGAGTTGATGTTTTGATCAGTATAGTTCAGTACTTTATAGCACTACTTGAGAGTTCTGCAATTAGAACCATAAAACTTGACCCGAGACTCGAACCGAATTATTCAAATCGAGACCTGAACTGAAATCGAAAATTAACTTGAAATTGACCGAAAATCTGATTCGAAATTTGATCCAAAACTCGAAATAAACCGAACCGAAACTGAATGGAATTTAGTTGAACCGAATGGACCCGAACCAAATGGACCCGATTAATAGAAATAAAGAAAGATAAAATATGAATAACCGCACAAGTCACTAAAATGTCAAATATATTGACTTTATAAAGTCATATAAAGGATGTAAAAATCTGACAAACTTAAAAATTTGATTAAAATCGACTAATCTCTCATTGAACCGAAAAAACCGAACAAAAAATAACCAAACCGAAAATCAACCGACCCGAAATGACCCGAAACACAATAGACTCGAACTAAAATCGAACCAAAACTGAAACCAAATCTAAACCGATAATATCTGACCTAAAATAACCGAAACCAAAATAACCCGAACCGATTAACCCGTTTGCCACCCCTATATGCAATTCTAGATATATTTATGTTGAGGGACCATTTTAACTGCAAAAAAATCCTCATAACATGGATGGAAACTAATGGTTCTGATCATGATGCTGCAATGCCATGATCTCTGTTGCTTTTCTGAGATTGCAGATAAGTTAGCTTCAATGGCAGCTATTGTCTCTGACAATACTGAAACCCATAAAAGTGAATGGTTAGTGGATTGAAAAGACTGTAAAAAAGGAAACCAAAAGTGAAAACTATTAGTATTATTACTGTAAGAGTAGGTGTGTGACAGTCTGAGCTTAAATGAAATGCCTGCTCTCATAGGAAGGAAGCTTGTACAGTTTTAAGCTTTTACTGCTACTAACTCTCTACTTTTTTACCACAGTTCAGCATTCTCACTGACCTTTCAATCTTTTTCATTTTTGGAAATTGGGGAAATCAAAGCTTAGTTCTAGGGTTCCTATGCTATTCAAATGTAAGTTTTTTTATATGAATATATATATATATAAGATAAATATTCTATACACCGGCGGTGAAAACTGAAAGTTTCCACAAACGCCTTAATTTTAGGGTATAGGGAGTTAGTTTAGGGTATAGGGTTTAAAGGTTTAGAAGTAAGGAGTTAGAATTTATGGATAGTTGTTTCAATTTAAGATTTAGGGTTATAATTTAGGGTTTATAAGTTAAAACCTAAATCCTCACCATATTACCCTAAAAACTAAACCCTAAATTATAACCCTAAACCTTAAATTGAAATAACTATCCCTAAATTCTAACCCCCTACACCTAAACCCCTAAACTCTATACCCTAAAACTTAGACGCTTGTAGAAACTTTCAGTTTCCACCGCTAGTGTATAGGATATATATATATATATATATATATATATATATATATATATAATTTGTTTGCATTTAATTCATTGGTATTTGGTACTGTTCTTTGTATTACAAGTTTGGCAAAGGTGTCCCCATATGCTGTTCTTATCCCCTGTCAGCTTCAAACACATGCAATGCCAAAGCATAGTTTGGTAGATCCCACTTACATTGCTTAATTCGTATTATTATCATGTTTTTAAGATGTTGAGCCTAGAAGACCTGAATTCGAGCACTGTATGTACAAAGTATATGTGTCTTGTCAAAGAGTTAAGAAGACTGCATGGATGCTTTCGGCTTTTCATGCCAAACGGAAGCGTCGTCTTCCGTCAAATATGGCATGTTTGGTGTTCATTGGCATGCCCTTTTGCTGTTCAGGGTGTTGAGAATTTATTCCCAATTTTTATTGGTACTCTGATGAATGGAACAGTGCATCAATATTAAAGATGGCACAGATTAGTGGGTGGAAACTGCTGCAAATACATAATGCAAGTTGTGAAGCAGTATCTGCAGTCATTGTTGCAGTCGGAATTTCGCCGGCAATCGGCTCTAATCCGCTCAGCCGAGGCTTGGCAGTGATCGAGATACTTAACAAGCTCCACCACTGAAACTCTTTATGATCCATCTTTTTTTTGTTCAGAAAGATAACTACATTTCATATCAAAGAGAATTACACAGACCAAAGAAAAGACGGGGAGGAATCAGGGTCCCACAGAGTTTGGCCCCGACAATTTTTAGCAAATTTGGCTAACCGATCGGCAGCCTGATTACAAGTGTTAAGCAAAGGGATTTAATAAGTTTAAATTCGAATCCTAACATATGCAACTCTTTCCCTATACTATCTGTAGGAAGAAAGAATGAATCTTGGGACCTCCAAATAGAATCAATTTCAAGTTATGCAGCAATTAAATAAATATACACATTTGCATTCTGCAAATCCACCAATCAATTCTGTATTATTAATATATCTAAATGTAATACAATTCAATGAGGTATAATCCTGCATATCTTATTTCTATCACTTATTCAAAACTTTTAAAACTTTTTTGCAGGGAACAGCCTAAACCAATTCTTTTTAATCAAAACAATAAGGAAAATTGAGAAAACAAAAGGAAACATTTTCTTATGGACACTTGGGGATATGAAATCCCTCTTGCATCAAATGAATGTTTATCTATCATCTGTACCGCTTGAGAAGAGTATTTGCCTGACCTTATTTGCTTTGGGCCTGCTGAATCCTCCGTTGATGATGACTTAATGTGTTAGTTCAAATGCTGCTGCCCCGGGAATTGCCCCCTCGAGCAGGCTTTTTCTAACCATTGAATTGTGCCGTGGTACTGAATGGTATTATATACGATTTTATCCTTGCGGAACGGCATGTCTGAAAGATTGCCAGCACCGTGCACACCTTTTTTCAGTTGAGCTTTTTACTTTGTAACATTTAAAGACAAAATTGTGGAAGCTGAGGTTTTGCTTTCTACATTTCTTCTGTTCTTTCACAGATGCATCCCGGGAGTGGATTTGCATAAAAACTCTCCTCCAGTTTTGGAAATTCTCCAGGCTCCCTAAGGTATGGAGCCCCAGCTCGATTTTTATGAAGCTTTCTCACTTTGGAACTGAATTTCTTCCAAGAAATATTTCCCTCGTCATATTCATCAACAAGTTTTACGAAATTCATCCTGCACCAACAGATCAGATTGTTTATGCACATCGTTGTCTGGAAATTCCAATGATTCGATGCTATAGCACTATTCATTCATGAAAGAACCGAAACAACTATGTCGAAAAGGTTAAGACTAGTTCCAATCTAATAGGTAGAAAATTACCTGTCCGGGCTGATAGTCTTCTTGAAGTTCTCAAATCGCCTATGTCCTTGAACTGCCTTTGCCATATTTCCATCATAAGTATAAACGAATACATCACTCTGAAGGGCAACAACATAGTCTAAACCGGCTAACATGTTCTGATGGTTCTTGAAAGGATTCAACTCCTCATCTGTTGCGAGGGAAGAATGAGAGAAGATGTTAGGAAAATCCTCCTTAAGAGGCTCCATACTTCCATTTCCATAAGCTTCACCAGCTACCAAGTAAATCCGAGTACTTGACGGGAAACCCAATGCTCTGAGCAAGAGGGAAGTCTCCCTAGGGGTCATTGGACAGCCACCGAGCAATCTTCTCTCCGTCCCATTAATCTCTTTCTCCTTCCAATGGCTGACTTCATAACGCATCCTACGTAGCTCATCATCTTCTTCTGCTGTCAAGCTATGACTGCAGCCCGTAAATGCAAGCATATCCATCTCATATCTATAAAATAAACAAATAAAAGTAACAAGATACATCAGCCTTGATTTCTTTGCAGTATCTCAAGTTAATCAGTGTTGCTATTTATCATGAATGTAAAAATGATACTACAAACCCATTTTCATGAAAACAAATGCTTAATAATGCCAAATGCAAACAATAAGAGTACGGAGCAAGGGAAATAATCTATTGTTTTACTTTCCTTCTTTTTTATATTTTTGGATAAGTGGGAATGTAGCATTGATATGCAAAAGAAATAAACTTATTCCACTTGCCTCAAATGCAGAGCAAGATAAGGGCTTCCATTCTGGTGCATTCTAGAAATCAATGTGCTTCCAAGTTCTTCAATTGCGGCTGAATATTTTAGTGCCTTGTAGTTTACCTGGCACCTAAGTTTTTGTATGGAACTTGGGATATCGTTATTGGCAAGCCGAGAATCTGTGTGTGTAAAATAGATTACTTTATGCTGCTTCAGCAATGGACGGACCTCTGCCTTGTAATAGCTAACCTAAATCAAAGAACGCAATAATTAGTTGCTACTAATCTCAGAAGGAACCAGTAATACGAGATACATGTATCATATGATTGACTAAAGCAAAGCCATTTATACGGTTGTATGAATAGGCTACTAAAATGATTGCCATTTCAAGCCGAAAAACAAAAACAAAAATTCTCGTGCATTGTTTACTTTCTGTAAGGACATTTGTCAATGACAAAGATAAGGTTGTAATGACCTTAGACCAGGATATTGGCGTTTTGTTAAATGGTTCGATTCCAGCATACTCGGGCGGCATTGTCTCAACTATGTGGACATCATCCTTCAGGGTCTCGATGAAGTGTTGCCAGTCAAAGAGATCTTTAAAGCCACTGCAAATATATCAAAACAACCAATTAGATGAAGGATACAACAATAGAGCGTGCCATGGAACTCTGTCGTGACTTAAGTAGATGTCAAGCATGCTAAACTAGAGCATAAACGTAATTAATAGCAATGCATGTCGGTTTTTAAGGGGAAAAAAGAAAGTTTTGCCTAGTTGGTGAGGAAATGTATCATTTCAGAAGTCAGAACTGATTGGAAAGGCTATTAGCTTTAGTATTCATGTCTAGAAACATTTAAATGAAGGTTATTAGCTTTAGTATTAATGTCCAGAAACCTGTAACCGCAGGTTATCAGCTTTAGTATTCAACATTTAATCAGATAAGATTAGGGACTGGTGTATTGATAGGTGCAAAACAGACAATCCGAAACATTAACACAGTACACAAAGAAGCTAACCTATCATCTGCCCAATATGAGGAGTGATCAAGTGAAGGAAGGACAAGTGTTGCCTTCATAATCTTAGCAACAGCAACCATATCACAGATCTGCATTCTAAAATTATTGATACATCAGACTGCAGTAATAATAAACGGTCAGGTTATAAAACTAACAATGAGAAACACACAACAAACGGACCCCAAATCTCATCTGATTCAGACCACCATTAGCATTTACGAGAATGTAGCCATTCGTCTTTGCATCTAGCTCTGTCAAGAATGAAACATTTAGAAGCTTTGAACAAACAAAGCATAGAAATCGATTGCAACTTTGCATCACGCAAAAAAATCAAAATGTCAGTAAATACACGCACAGAAAGTAGGGAGAGATTATTAACGAAGAAGTGAGAATTCCATACTCTTATGATTCTTTGAATGGTCAATGCATTGGGTGAAATTCTCACTATTTGGTTTTGACCAAATACCTGAATGCTGGACAAGAAATGAGACATATCTCAAGATTCATTTTGATAATCAGAATAATAAATTACAAATGTTTTCCATTAATCATGTACTTCTAGCAAACCAAGCATAAGTGAGACAAGAAGTTTAAGATGCAGACTTTAAACTTACTTCAGTTACATCTGATGCCACTGTCATTAAGGTTCGATCTGACTCAGTTCCCCCCTTTCTGTACCCATAATCATGAGAGCCTTCATCCGTTAGCTTTAGTTGATTGGCGGAGGGATCGGGTAAATCCTAATAACAATGACGGAGATGGGAAATTAGCAACTATCATTAAACATAACTTACGAAGTAACAAAACAGTGAAATACATATGGAGTAACATAAAATTAATGTTCTGCATAAAAATTAAGAACAAAATTCTGTCCCGGTGATAAATTAAGCGCATGATCAAGTCCTCAACTAAAAGAAGTTGAAATTTACTCTCTGGACACATCCCAAACTTGATCAAGAAGAAACTTAGAATGCAACTATTCCTACATTACTCCAACTCTTTTTTTAAAGTACATGTGTCCAACACCCATGTATACAGATATTGTGCATGAGGATAGGACCCTCCAACGATACTTACAATACATAAAAACATTAGGAAATTCTGAAAATACCAGCTTCATATACATAGCCGTATCCAACACATCCGAATTCGAATAACATAAAACTATTCCACTCACAGGCCTAATAATACATGGTCTTGAAAAGCAAAAATGATACATAAGCTACTTTCTATACTTCCTAATTTCTTCTTTGTACCCATAAATACTTTCATAGGAAAGTATAGTTCAGAATTCTGTCCCAGTGATAAATTAAGTGCATGATCAAGTCCTCAACTAAAAGAAGTTGAAATTTACTCTCTGGACACATCCCAAACTTGATCAAGAAGAAACATAGAATGCAACTATTCCTACATTATTCCAACTCTTCTTTTTTTCTTAAAGTATATGTGTCAAACACCCATGTCCGATGCTTATACGGGCACGAGTATGAGGATGTGACCTCTTATTCTTTTCTTCAAGTACATGAGTCCAACACCCATGTCCGATGCATATACAGATATTGTGCATGAGGATAGGACCCTCCACCGATACTTCGAATACATAAAAACCTTCGGAAATTCTGAAAATACCTGCGTCATATACAGACGCATCCGCCACATCCGAATTCGAATAACAGAAAACCATTCCACTCACAGACCTAATAATACATGGTCTTGCCAATTGCCATGTAAAAAATGATAGTTAAGCTACTTTCTATACTTCCTAATTTCTTCTTTGTACCCATAAATACTTTCTATACTTTCTCAACAAAATAGATCACATTTTTCACACTGGTCCATCTGAATTAAATTCCAGGGCAAGTCAATTCATAAACAGCAATAACAAAGACCCTACAAATAAAATTCAAAACTCATGAAAAATACCTGATTTGATGCCATGGTTTCTATAGCAGATCCAAACCAACCAGTAGCACAAATCTTAAAAACACCCCAAAACAAACAAACCCCACAAAAAACCAAGAACATCCAATGCCCAATCTTCCTCTTCTCTTTCGACCCAAAATCAAAAACCATAGATCCAACACTCGGCTTCCTCAGGAACCCTTTCCTTTGGTTCAACCCCTCGATTGAAACCAAACCCACAGCTCCTCCAACTTCCGATCTGGGCGAGTTCAATGGCAGATCGATCTCATGATGAACGCTCAAGTTATTCCCGTTGCTCCCGCTATTACCGGCGTTACTTGAATCAACGGCGTTGGTGTTGGCGCCGGCGCCGGCACCGGTCTGGGAGTTGCCATTGTTGTTGCGCTTGAACGAGTGGCCTCGACGAGTCATCGGACCGGAGAAACGGGGGCTGTGAACTCGCGGTGAAACGCCATCGGAGTGATGCTGCGTATGGTGAGCCATACAGAAATTTATTACTCTTTCAGCATTCAGCGAAACTTAAATTTATTTATATTTGATAAAAAAAAACAAATTTATTTAAAGCAATAAAAAAATGAAAGAAAACAAGCAGACTAAGGATTTTGAGTAAACCTCCATTATCGAAAACAAATACTACTTTTGTAGCATTTGGGAATTTTGCGCTCTGAAAATAGTAATCAGAAATTTCCAAAAAAGCGCGTGTAAGGACAGAAGACATTATTGTCGGTCGACTTGAGTTTATATAGATAAGATAATTGACGTAATAAATAAATAAATAAATTTAAAATCCCACTAATAGATTTTAATTTTTAACCATGTTATGATTATCACATAATATATATAAGATAGTTGACGTAATAAATAAATAAAATATTTCTAAAAATCCAACTAATTAATTTTAACCACGTTTATTTATAATAATAAAAAACAGAGATGGGCACCTAACTTTATATTAGGTGATGAATAATTTATAAAAATTTAGGTGACGAAAATAACCTTTTAATAAAAAATATATAATTTTTTTTGCATCATATAAAAATTTTAAATTTAAGATTTGATATTAATGGGGGAATGGTAATAAGGCTAGAGGTGTCCCTCTAAATTTTGTAAACTTGACAATTGAGCTCTTGAAATTCTCATTAAATTTTAAATTTCAAATATTTTAATTAAGTTTTCTTCTAACAATTTAAAAATTACCATACATTTATTAAAAATAGTTTAACTTATTTTGAAAGAAAAGAAAAAGAAATTAAGAGTTAATTTCGGCACGTATCTTCAAACTACGACATTTGTTTTAAATTGATCCTTAAACTTTTGAATGTTATCGTTTCATTCTTAAACTATGACCATCGTTCTTAATCGTTTTAAATTAAATGTTACATGCTAAAATTTCATTCTCAAATTATCGTTTATATCACATCATATTATTACATAATAAACATCAGTATTTACATGTCATTTAATAATTTTTATAACATTTTTACTTACACGAGACATAACTAGCATACACTAATAATTTGAGGATAAAATTAAAATGTTCAAAAGTTTGAGAACTAGTTTAGAATGAGAGTTGTAATTTGGGGATGAAACTAGAACGTTTAAAAGTTCGAATATCAATTTTTAATTAGCATCATAATTTGAGAATTAAATTAAAATATTTAAAAGTTTAAAGACCAATTTAGATTGACGGTCATAATTTAAAGATTTGTGGTATAATTAACTCAAAAAATTAAATTAAACATTTTAAAAATTTGGATTTAGACCTTTTAAATATTGAAGTAATTTTGTACTCCCATTCAAGTCAAATTCAGTGGGCGTAACTGTTAAACTCTAATCGGCAAAGGCAATTTGTCTACATCTTTATATTTTCCGTTCGGAAATGGCAAAGGCAACGTCCATTTCTTACAAGGTACTACTCAAAATGCTACTTCCCTCCCTTTAAATTTATTTTATTTCGGTATTCGACTCATTGATCGACTAATTTTAATCAGATTTTGCAAAGATTTATTATATTGGCGACCTTCTCAACCAAATTTTCTCCACTAAAAACGTCAAGATTCGAACTATTAACCTTGCTTAAGGGACCTCATTGCGTTGGACCAGCTAGTAGTCGACAACTTTAAAACATTTTAATTAGAGATAAAAACGATTGTTTTAACTTGTACTTTAATTATTTTCGCATCTGATAAATTAACTAACGAATTAATCAATTAAATCGAACTTATTTATACGAAAATTTTCAGTTTATTGTGTTCGTTTATTCAATTTTTATAGTTTATTCAGCTCAATTATTAGTCTACTGGGATGAAACGATATGTTCTTTAAGTAAGGTCAGAAGTTCGAATCGTGATGTTGTAAATGAAAAAAAACTGAATTGAGAAGGTCGCTGTCATATTAATATTTGTAAAACGCGGTTCGAATTTGTCGGTCAATAAATCGGTGAATGGTTAAGAAAAAAGAAATAAGGGGGAAAATATAAACGATGGGAACACGTGATGGCATGCTAAATTTCCGCTCTGAGTGGGTCCACACATGATGATGCGGGAGTTTCCAGTTTCCACTAATCAGCTGTCGTTTAGACGATGACAGCTTTTCAGTTGATGATAAGGGAGAAATTATTCAAATAGTCACCCGACTATATCATCCTTTTTATTTGCATCACCTAAAGTTAGGGGTGTAAATGAACAAAGCGTTTGACGAACCGTTCGTATAACGTTCGTTTATGTTTGTTTATTAAGCTAAATAAATGAGTATAAACAAAAATTTTGTGTTCGTTTAATAAACGAATGAACACAAACAGATGTGTGTTCGGTTCGTTTATGTTCATGAACAAGCTCGTTTATAGGCTCGTTTATAAGCCCGTTTATAGACTCGTTTATAAGCTCATTTATAGGATGAAAATGCTTGTGGATAAAAATGCTCATTTATAAGATTGTTTACATGTAAGTTTTATTTTGTTGCTTTTTATTTTATTTTATTTATTTATTGTTAATTTAATTAACATTTCAGAACATATAAACGAACATGTTCGCGAACGATTAAATCAACTCGTTCGTGAACACTTAATTGAACACGTTCACGATCACTTAAACGAACACGTTTGTGGACACTTAAATGAACACGTTCGTGAAAACTTAAATGAACATGTTTTCGAACACTTAAATGAACACGTTCGTGAACACTAAACAAACGAACACCTTAAAAATAAATAAATGAACACGAACACAATATTAAAAATTTAAACGAACACGAACCGAACATGAACACCTTCAAAAATAAACAAACGAACACGAACATAGTCTTGTTCGTTCAAGCTCGGTTCATTTACATCTCTACCTAAAGTAACGATAAGTATCAAATTTAGTTTTTTTTTCATAAAAAAAATTAACAAGGATGACATGATAGTAAATAACATTGACATAATACCGTATTTAATTCTTATTTTTTACCCATTATTATAATTTACTTATATTTTTACAAATTTAATCTTCAATATTTAAATATTACATTAATTTATTCTCTCTTCTAACTTATTTTTTTTATTCCTTCTTCAAAACTTATAATGAAGACCCCCAACCATTTTACCGAAAAAATTTATAGCGATTTATTTTATTTTTATTTTTTTTGTTCTAGTAACAATTTATTCAAACATATATAGTGATTCATATCTGAAAAGAGTTCGTACGATAAAGAATCAAACATAACAAAAATATATCGTTCTCTAATTGGAAAATATTTTGAAAAAATAAAAAAATTAATTTTTATGAATTTACTTCTTACTTCTAAATATTTATGTTTTGGTACCTTTAACTTTAAATTATGGCTCTATTCTCTATCTACGATCTCCTTTTTAATCTATTGTAGTTTGTTTTTGTTTTGCTTTTACAATTTTCCCTTGTTGGATTAGATTGTCACCACCATATTTTTTAGTTGACGATTTTTTATTATTTGATTAATTTATCGATATATTAAATTCTCAAACTGGTGTTTTTATTTGATAAGTATAATCACGTAAATATGTTATGTTTCAGTTGTGATAAAGTCGTCTGTCAACATATTATCATATTCTATTATTATATTAGTGTTGATGTTGCTTAACATTTGGCGTCACAATATTATTTTTTGTATCTTTTATTTATAAGAGTTATTTGATTGATCATTTTTATGTATAATTCTATTTTTATTGCTCAACTGTTATTTTTTCATCTTCAATGGTTTTAGCAAAATGATTGATTAGTATCATTAGTCTGCTTTGGATTTTATAGACTCCTCATCACAAGATTTGTAAAATTTGATTGTATTTCCTTTTTATTTATTCAATTAAATTTATTGTTATTGTAATTTAAAATTGCGGTTTTTATTTGATTTTTTTAAATGGTCTAAAGGTGATTACAAGTTAGTATATATTTATATATATTTTAAATTATTTGGCAATGCGCATATACCTTGTAGACAAAGCGATTTGAACTCGTGTCTCTTAAGATGAACATCATCCAATTTCCATTTGATTTTTACTTGTGCTTACCATTAAGTTTTAAATTGTCAAACAAGTATTAATCATAATGTTTATAAGACGTGTATACATCGTCAAAAAATTATTAAAAAAGCACGCAAAAGATAATAAAAAGTACCTAAAAATTTATATATAAATTATATATTTACCAAAAGTTATATAACAAATGGTATATAGCCATTGGAGAGAGGGTCCACTCTTTATGTAACCTCTACCAATTAATTTTTCATGTAATTTTTCCCTATAAAAGATTCTTTTGCTGTGGTTGGCCTTTAAATATTGAAATCTAGACTTAATTAATATTAAATGATTCCTAGAAAAATATTTAATGATTTTGGATTCACTTGGATTATATTTTTATTATTAAAATCAGGACTAAGATAATAAAAAATTGTTATAAAAAATTTTCGAATTCAAATCAAAATGATTTTAGATGAAATTCATTTGTTCGACCCAAAATTTTTCTCGAAAATGCCTTATTTACAAAAAAATTTCATTAAAAAAGTTGTCAATGAAAGAAGTTATGAAAGATTGGGAGAAAAAAAGAAGAGAAAAACTGCAGTTAAAACTACAATTTATTATACTATCTTGGAAGTAAGTTCATAGAAGGAACATATCTTATATTTTGTGATGATTCCAAATATATATGATATGTGCACAAACTAATTTATCTTAGTGGTTAAGAGAACGGTTATTGTTTTTAGAATTCACGAGTTCGAGCACCAGCAGCTGCAGCAGGGTGATTGAACATGCAGTCTCAAATGGTTGAGAGTATACTCAAAACAAATACTACTCTCATATTTCAAAACAGAAAAATATTGAAATTCTATTCATTTCCCTTTTCTTAAAAATCATTATCATTGCGTATTTTCAGTTAAATACATGTATCATATTTCGCTATGTATTTTCTTTTTAACTAAATTCAAGGCATATTTCGTTACGAATACATGAAGATAAATAAAAAAAATTCTTAAAAAATGAGAAAAGATATTAAAATTGCGTTTCAGATTTCAAAAGATCATTATTTCCGCAATTCCACGCCTTTCATGAATAAAGTACACATAGTATTTTATAAAAAAAAATACTCAAAGATATCACTTCAAAAATAAAAAAAAATATTGAAATTATATTCTAAATTCCTCTCCAAATTCTATTAGAAGGCTTGAAATTAAACCAAACAAGTTACAAAGTAGTGTAAAAAAACATCAAAGATGTTACTTTAAACATGGAAACTAAATCCCTGAAATTACATTTCAAAATCTATTCTTTTCTCTTCTCCAAAGGTTTGAGTTTTATATCAAACACATGGAATTACAAAGCTGTTTTTTTATCAAGAGAATTACAATGGTTGGTGACGATGTTTGGGCACAAATTTTCGAGCCCAAACATGTTTTCCATTGATGTTAAACTTAACTTTGCCACAACCATTAAGGATCATATCAATGGCGGCCGACGATCGGCAAACTATTCGAGCAAACAATGACTGTTCATTAGGCATTACTTCTTGCATGTGCAATGACTCAATGCAATCCCCATAAATCTTGGTGAAAAAGTCCCTAACTTCCCATTCATAAACCAGATACCCTTTCGAGAAGGTGACAAACATGGTCCGGTCATCTGGTGGGACTATTTCATTAGTTCGGGTCGATGATAGTCCCACATCGACCGGACCATGTCCATATCCCACCACCTGTTGAGCCACAGGTTGTTGAACTTGCACCCGGGCATGATCGGCTAAGCTCTGCGCGACGTTTCGTTCGATTGCGACTTGCATGATGTCTCTCAACACCCTCATACACACCTCGTTGAGGATCCTCGCCAAGCCTCGGGTCGCGACCAACCGGTGCTCGGCGAAGAACCGGAGACAAAGGTCCCCATGGATTAAGTTCTGCATCGAATGGACATCGTTGGCTAAAGCCGGTACCGATACTTGGTCATTGTGAATAATGTTCAGACACACGAAAGCCTCATCCGCAAGTTCATTTATCAACACACGAGGCAAAGACAGTATCTTTTTCACGACCCGTCTGAATCCGACCCGTTCCAACCAGAGCCACAGCGCTACGAACTGAAGAGCCTCGACCGGGTCTCGCCATAGATCCATGACGAGCAGACCGTATAACGTGCGATCAATGTTGTGAAACATGCCGAATTCCTGGTCCGAAACGGCAAAGCTAGAAGATTGAGGAGTCATCGTCTTCAAAACTGCAACAACAATGAAATAAAAACGATAAAAAACAAACAATCAAACAGTGAAATCATATTATGTTTTATCATTTTGCAGAAACCTGGATTCTCAGACAGGACCGGATTTGGCTGGAGAAACAAAAACCCAGTTTTTAACACGAACTAGCTGAAATCGAGAGCCCCCAACACAGAAAAAGACAGTGTTTTGACTTCATAGTTGAAAATGAATTGACCTATGGAATGAAATGGTTTGTTTTCTTGAGAAAATTAGAGCCTGAAAACCAACAAAAAGTTGGCTGGCTTTATATGTCAATTGAAGAAAGAAAATTCGTTTATGGTAAGGTATAATTAATGAGAGTGCAGGCTTAGTATGGTAATTAGAGTTGGGATCATCTATAAAATGGATAAATATTCTATACTAGTGCTGTAAATGAGACGAGATAGATCGCGAGCTACTCGAGTTCGATTCGATCAAAGCTTGGTCAAAGCTCGACTCGATTGGACTTGACTCGAGCTCGAGTTCTTGTCGAGCCGAGCCGAGCCACTTGATACCCGACTCGAAAATATAATATACTAGAATTTTTATTTTTTATAATTTAAAATCTAAATTCTTAAACTTAAAACCCTAAATGTAAACCCAAAACATAAGTACTAAACCATAAAATCTAAATCCTAAATTCTAAACCCAACAACCTAAACCTCTAAACCCTAAACTAAGACCTCAAACCCTAAAATTAACAAGCTTGAGTTTTACACAGCTTGTGTATCAAAGTTTTTTCTTCATAGGACTTTAAATGAGACGTGACATATGAAGAGTTACTCGAGTCCAATGCAGTCAAAGATCGATCAATACTTGACTCGATTGGGCTCGAATCAAGCTCGAACTCGACTCGAATTCTAAACAAGCCGAGTCGAGCTCAAATTTCTCAGGCTCGTTAAAAATTACTCAAGCTCGAACTCGACTCGAAATCTTAACGAGCCGAGCCGAGCTTAGCACTACTCGAACTCGACTCGGCTTGTTTACATCCATATTCTATACACAGACGGTGTAAACTGAAATTTTTCACCAGCGCCTTATAAAATATCCGTTACAAATTATTTGCCATTCATAACCATCTTGCAAATACCTTAACATAAAATAGAACTCGATAAAATTATTTTTCCGGACAACTTTGAAGTCTTGAGCTTTAGATTTTTATGTTTGATTCAGATTTATTTTCATGATTATTCAGATAGAGTTTATCAGTATATGTGTAGAAACCAGCTATGTTTTATAAGTTGAGCTATGGGGTTTATATGAAGGTTTGTAACTTGTATAAATTTATAGTTTCGAGTATTTATAAGTTTAAATCAATAATATTCGAGTCGAGTGTAGTTGGTGAAAGATTTAGAGGTCGGTAATAGTTCTATTTTTTTAAAAACCATCGTAGAACATAAACTAGCCACTAAATAATAAAATAAAACCGATATAGTTAAAAAAAATTCAACCAAACAACTCGAAAAAAAAGATACAAACAAAATCGATGTTAATAGTGAATGATAAACACCATCAATACTAACATAAAATTAATATAACAATGTTGACACATAGACAAACTTTTTTCACAACTCCGTGCTGACCTGTCTGAGGTGGATTATTAGCACCTATCAGTATTTTGAGAACCAGTCTATGGTCCAAAGTAGAGATATATCAAGAAGATAATCGAATAAACGTCAACAAATTCAATTTTAATAAAAAAATATGCTACGAAAGTAGACAAAAGGAGCTGCTGCAGCCAATATTGCATAACTACGGATGGGCATTTTATCCGACCCGGTCGGATCGGGTTTTTTAATGAAAAAATCGGGTTTGAGTTTGGGTCGGGTCGAATTTTTATTAAGGTTGGGTTCAGGTTCGAGTTTAGGGTAAAAAATATTATACCCGACTCGGGACTAATTGTGTAATTTCTCCTAATTTTTTAGGGATAGTTATAATAATAGTCCCTCTTGATATATATTTTTTTATAATTAAGTCCTTAGAATTAAATTTTTATTTACAATTCAGTCCTTAAATTTATAATTTTTTTACAATTCGATCTCTAAAAAAAATTCCTGTAGGTCGGGTGCAAGTATAGAGTATTTATTTTCGGGTTGGGTCGAGTTTTTTTAAGGAATATGTTCGGGTCGGTGCGGATATAGGATATGTATTTTCGGGTCGGGGCCGGGTGGGCCAAAAACCCGACCCGACTTGTGCCCATCTCTATGCATAACCTGGCTAAAAAATGAAAAACAATCAGAGTTTGCCTAATCACAGATTGAGAGTTACATTATTTGATAGAAAATAGCAATGAACTTCAACTTGCCAGTAAAAAACACCCCCAAGGATACTCCTTGGTTTCCGGTGACCAAATAATGGAGCCTCGTCAAGTATATCAGACTTGTATAAAACCATTGTACCAACAGTATTCAAATACTTGATGAAATTTTTATTACACAACAGGCATGTCAAAGATAAGATTTAAAAAATATTTTAGAACATTAACGAGCTGCTCGCGAACTTATCGAGTCGAGTTAGACTTTGCTCGACTCAACTCGTTAAGGTCTCGAGTCGAGTTCAAGTCGAACCAACCCAAGCCGAGCATTTATCGAGTTTTGACCGAATCGAGTTCGAGCTGCTCAACTAGTTAAGCACCCCTAGTACCAACAGTATTCAAATACTTGATGAAATTTTTATTACACAACAGGCATGCCAAGATAAGATTTACGTTGTTAATGTCTTTCTAGTGTACAACAGATTATCACCTTCAGCTAAAGACCATAATTCAAACACAAAGCAACGGCATGAATCCAACCAGTTCCTTAATCAGATCAAGCAACAACAGGGTACGATGCACATGTTGCCACACCTGCAACGACCGAATTCGAGATATCAGCATAAACAGGATTCAAACACATTGATTTCGGAAAGTCCGAAATCTAATGAATGTCTGAGACTTACCACACATGTTTTTCCCCATCTCCATCTTGAAGTAGCCATGGTCACCCCATTTGGATCCCCATGAGTTTTTGATGAGCCAATACGGAACACCGTTTTCGACTCCGTATCCGACTGCAAGAACAGCATGGTTCACATCCTGCAACATAAAAAAGGCCCGGAGTTTTGGATTAGGCACAAAATGTACTTAAATCTGAGTAAGAGAAGAAAAGCCTTACTTGTGAAGTGCTACCACAAGCTTCATTGGAGAAAACGCCCCTCCGGTAAAGCCGGAAACTAGGGATAACTTGAAAGGCCACACTAACTGGCCGAACAAAGGCGACTGCGTGCTTTAATTCATCTTCGGAGCCCTATAATTGATGATTCGAAAGATGAAACATTTAAATCGACAAGGCATTTATTTTCAGGTTTGCACCAGGAAAGCAACAACATGAACTTACCATGGTAATGTTGATAGAGTCGAGCACATTGACACCCACATTTTCGGCTGAGAATTTGCATACACCATCTTCTGCGGTGTAGGGGTAAGCTTCCTCGGTTTCAAGGCCGCCGTTATATTTGATGTATTCGAAAGCTTGAGACGGCAACCCGCCGTTGCAGCCAAAGTTATTGAAGGCTCCAGCACAGTCCACAAGCTGCTGCTCGGATAGAGAGATTTCTTTCCCAAATGCCTGATGATAAGCTGCCTCTAGAGCGCCTGTAGCACTGCAATATCCAAATGCATAAAGTTACAACTTAAAACATCGATATTTCGACATGAACATGAGTATAAATCCTTCGAACACATGAAAAAAACGAGGCCGAATAAAACCGATACTGTAATCATAAACTGAAAGCTAACCTGAATGTCCAGCAAGATCCACAGGGGCCTTGATATTTGACAGGGCTAACAATGCCTGCTTCCCTCCAATCTTTCTGCAGGCAGATATTATTCGATCAATACACATATATGGAACGTTTCGACATTCGAATCGAATATAAACTAATACTAATGTCGTAAAAGATTCTTAATGTTCGTATTCGTACCGATTCGGGAAGGACGGCATCGGTGAGTTGGTGATTGCCCTTTAGTGTAGCGGAGCAGTTTTGAGCAGCTCCAAGCATGTGTTTTTGAAACTCTTCCCAGCTCAAATCAGCAAACTCTGGATCGTTGACTCAACAAATAATCAGTTCATGATTAAACACAAAACAAAACCTCAGTTCACAGTAGGGGTGTAAATGAACAGAGAGTTTAACGAACAGTTCGTATAACGTTCGTTTATTAAGCTAAATAAACGAGTATAAAAATTTTTTTTATGTTCCTTTAATAAACGAACGAACACGAACAAAGGTGTGTTCGGCTCGTTTATGTTCACGAACAAACTCATTTATAGGCTCATTTATAAGCTCGTTTATAAGCTTGTTTATAGGCTCGTTTACATGCTTGTTTATAAGCTCGTTTATAGAATGAAAATGTTTGTGGATGTATCTAAATACTACTTTTTGTTGGTTCTAAGGATATTATATTAAGTTCATGTTTAAATATAAGTTTTAATTTATTACTTTTTATTTATTTATTTATTGTTAATTTAGTTAACGTTTCTTCAAATATAAACAAACATGTTCGCAAACGAATAAATGGGCACGTTCGTGAACACTTAAACGAACACGTTCGCGAACACTTAAACGAACTCGTTTGCAAACACTTAAACGAACATGTTCGCCAACACTTAAACGAACATGTTCGCGAACACTTAAACGAACATGTTCGCGAACACTTAAACGAACATGTTCGCGAACACTTAAACGAACATGTTCGCGAACACTTAAACGATCATGTTCGCGAACACTTAACAAACGAACACGAACACCTTCAAAAATAAATAAACGAACACGGACACAATATTAAAAATTTAAACGAACACAAACTGAATATGAACACCTTTAAAATTAAATAAAGGAACATAGGCTTGTTCGTTCAAGCTCGGTTAATTTACAACAGTTTCATCGACCAAAACTAAGTTCTGTCTACCATTGACCTGTAACCAAACATACTGGAACTGAACTAAACTAAGCTAAATCAGCTAGATGTCGGAATCAGACCATGGATATTCACTGAAATTATCTTTTAACTTAAAAAAAATAGAACTTACGATTAACACCAAGAGTGTAAGATAAGCCCTTCTTGTTAGTGGACCGGATTAAATCCAAATTCTCTTTGAAAACCTGAAACCGAAGCTTCATCTCCTCCACGCTCTCGTACTTCTTCCCATGCCTAAACCAACAAAAAAAAACAAATTTTTATCTGAAATTTTTTAAAAAAAATCTGGGGTTTTTAAAATTTGAGTGTAAAGCAAAAGAATTAAGATAAAGGGTGTGGATTTCCGATGAGAAAATGAAAGCTTACTTGTAAGCAAAACGGGCGAAGGAGATAGCATGACGTGTATCGCCAAGGACACTGAGAACGGAGGACTCGAAGCCACGGAGGCCGCCGGAGACCATCTGAATAGGGTTGGAGTCGTCGAAGGTTGATGCGGCGGCGACGCCGCATAGCAAAAGGATGATGGAGGAGAACAGGGTTGATCGAGCCATGATTATTCTCTATGTTTTGAGTTTTCTTCCTGTTTTTTTGGGTGAACTTAAAGCAGGGGAGAAGCAAGGGGTTAGGTATGATGACTAGGATAGGTGGGATTAGCCAATGGGAAATAGATAAAATAATATAGAAATAAACGAATATCTCGAAATATGAAATTAAGATTTTTTTTAAAATAAAAAATTATGGGATTTCAGTTCTAAGTTATTAGAACGTAGAAAATGCGATGATTTTTTTATTAAAGTTTAGGCTTAAATGAAAATTCAACCTCTAAATTATATGTTTTGTTTGCTTTTAACTTTTAAACTATTGTTTGGTTAAAATAAATTTTAAATTATTATTTTTGGTCACTTTAAGTATGGTAGTTATTTAAGTAAAAAAATTATTTTCGACCAATAAAATGTTGACACATTACAGAGATTATTTGACGAATAGATAGTTTAGTAACTAAAAGAAAAAATGATATAATTCAAGTACTTATTTTGGCCAAAAGATAGTTTAAGTACTTAAAGTGACAAAAAAATAATAGTGTAAGAACTTATTTTGTTAAAAAATAATTTAAAGGCCAAAAACAAACAAAAACATAATTTAATTATTTTTCATTTAAGCCTTAAGTTTATTATACAAAAAAAAAAAATTAAGGTGAAATTCTACACACAATTCTACACTATCATTTTTTGTAGATATAGTTTATTTTTTGTGGACAGAATTCTACACACAATTAGTGGAGGAGTTTGCCCATATAATTCTTTTGATCCATCTTTTAAATATTTATATTTCGTCCTTTAATATCTAATTCTATATGCTTTCCCTAAAAATTATTGTATACATCTCTAAATGTTCTAATTCAATTAAATAAAGATTTTCTTGTAAGCTTCATTATAATTCAATTGAGGTTTTATATGACCCTACCATGTAATTTACAAATTTGCAATATGTCAATTCACACATTTTTAGAGTGATCACAAGAGATGGTCATGAGTCGAGTTAAATTAATATTTAAAAAAAAAATTACGCCGAACTTGATTGAACGTAAAATCAACGGATCTGTATATAATCTTATTCTCTATGTCTACATTTTTTTTTTGGTTCAATCAATTCTTATAAATATATGTTTTTTGTCAAAATCATAATACATTAAATGTTCATTATAAAACGACTCTTTCAATCAAAACATTAGAATTCGAAAATTTTAAAATCCAATCTTAGAAGACTAAAAAGTAGCTGGTAATTTAATATTAGGTTACTTTGTTTCCAAGCAAACACTAATAAAATATTATACCACGCAACCCCCCACATGAGACGCATTTGTGTGTCTTTATTTGCAAATGAGCTTTTGTTGTTTATTTTAACATCTAGAATTTGTTGTTGTTAACAACTATTGAATAGAGCACGTGATAATTTGGAATAATAGGTGTATTTTATTTGCAAATATCATGTTGTTTTGCATTATGTTTTAGCTTTAATGCGAAAACATGTTAAGTTGGGGTGAATAGTAATGACTAATGAGACTAGAGATCAAACAATCGATATGTTAAAAAATACAGAACTTAAAATATTATCAGACAACTGAATTTTATATTTTTGATAACATTTTAGTTTACAATCTGAAATCTTTATAATTGTTTCCTCTCTTTCAATATTTTTTCTCCAAACATCTAGTTATATATTCAGATTCTTATTCATCTAAAATTGTGTAGATAGATGTAACAACTTTTTCTCTGAGAAAATTTTAGGTGTGTCACTTTTTGAAAAAGGTTTGTAAAAAGTGGGGTTTTTTCTTTAAAATTTATGTTTTGGAAAATGGTAAAAATTTGGAGTCGTCACCGACCACTAAGGTAGGCTGGACACCACAAAATCAGAGGTTCAATTTAAAAAAGAGTTCGGGAGTTGGTTACGTGTGGGGAAGGGTTAGCACCCCATCACACCCAGAAATCGGTACCAAATTATTTGTTGCCTTTAATCGATAGAAATTATTTAAAATCTAAAGTGAATTTAATTAAATGTTCTTAAGTGAAATTTTAACTTAAATAGTACGAGCTTTATCAAATAGTGGCTTTGAAATTAATTGAGCATCTAATTAAAAAAGATGACGGTATACCAGACTATAGACTAAACCGACATCATATAAGTTTGACTGTTGTATTAGTTTAGGGTTCGGATAACGTACGTTACCTTTATGCATGATGCAAGCAGATAAGGGATGATGACATGATATTTCTATTTTTAATTATTACTTACCTAGAGACGGTGAGAATTAACCCAAATATTTAGTCGACATCCATTAAGCTTGACTGTTTTGACACAAATATCATGGTTAATAGATATCTCTCCCTTGTATGTTTTAAAATAATTAATTGACATGTCAAATTATTAACGGTTTCATGAATGAGAACTATAAGATGCATGTCACAGAAAAACTTGAAAGTAAACACACAAAAGCCCACCCAAGGCCCTATCTAAAAGGCTCAAATTATGAGAGACCGGTTAGTGATTTAATTAGGTTAGGTGATTCTAATTTTACCTTAAATTATATAAATCCTAAAAACTAGAAGACCCTAATAAATTATGAATTATCTTGGTTTTACCCATCTAAATTTAATGTTAATTTAATCTAAAAAAATTAAGAATGGCTTAACCGGTTTAATGAGCTTAATATCCATCATAATAAGGCAATGATAAATTTAAGCTAATTAAATCGGTTAAAGCCCTAAACTTAATTTAAGCTCTAAACCTAAACCGACCTAATTGTAAGATTGTGCCCCTGTGAGGCGGGCACATGATTCGAAACAAATAAATCGATTAAACTAAGCACTAAAAGGACTAAATTAACTAGTTCAAGCCCACCTAAGCTAAGCAAGACCAAGAACTTAACTCTAGCCACCCAAAGCCCAAACTAAAAGGATACTAAAGCAAACCACATTAGCAAACCACATTAACAAAGTTAAATTAATATGCCATCTATTTACCAACGTGTTTTAAGAAAGCCCATGACACATGCATATACATTTTAAAAATATATATATTATTGTTTTGTTGCATTTCTCATAAAAACAGGTCCTTGTACGAAATCATACATTATGTTAAAAACGTTCCATTAAAACATTAAATTACATTAAAGATTCTAACAGTTATATTATGCCATATTTTATTTAAAACCTTAATTAATACATTTTAAATCATACAAACTTTATATTAAAAAAATTGTAAAGCTCAAACCACATACAAAACCACAACATACAATTTATTATTAAACAAAGCCATAATCACACATAACATACATTCCTCATACATGCCAACATTCAACTTACAATATCAAGCAAAAACACACAATCACAAATAATCATACATTCCACATGCATAACAAAAAAAAGTAGGGCTGAAATTGAAGAAATTAAATAAAACAGTGGCAAAATTAAAAGATGCATAAAAATAAAAATAAAATGTGAAAAGGACAAAATTAAAACCCGATCTGCAATTTAGGGGCTAAAAGGGATATTAAACCGCTCCAAATTTGATTAAATTTAAAACATGGGCAAAATTATAACACGGCTCAAAACTGCAAGGACCAAAGAGGGTATTTGAAAAGGCGGAAGGGTCGCGACGCGATTAAAATTAAACCAATTTTAATTTGTTAAAACACTATAAAACGTGTTTTAAAACATTTGAAATCCTTTTGGTAACCCTAAAAACCTTATGATTTTTCTTTTCTCATTTTCTCGATCGCTGCAGCGCTAGTCGTCGTTAATCAGCGGCCGACAAACCCCTAAATAAACCAAAAAATCTCTTTTTTCGCTTCGACATTTACCGCCACTCAAAATTTAAGTAAAATAACCTTTCTTTTGTTTTGAGGAAACAGAAGCCCGAAACCTTTCAAAAAAGCCTTTTTTTGTTTCCTCCTTTTTATTGATTCCTAAATAAATCGAAAAGTCAAAACTTTGTGTTTTTTGAAAACCCTAAACTCTTTTTGTTCATCACCCCATCGTTTCTCCATGCAAGGCTTATCAACGATGAATGGATGCGAACCGGCGCACGAAGAAGGCCAAATGCCGAAGGTAAAAAAGGAAGAAAAAAAACTTAACTCTCCTCCTTTTTTATGCTTCAAAATGCAAAATGAAGATGAAATATACCTCTGAATGCTCTGTTCTCTTTGTATGGATATGAATCTGACTTTTCGCCCAATATTGTTTAGGGGTTACTTTGTTTGGCTCGGGCTTTATATAGCCGAAAATTACATGATTTTTGGGGAAAAATGTCAAACTGAAAATTCTAGTATTGGTTGCCTCTGCTTGTTTTTGGCCGGATTCATGTTATTATCTGTCAATTTCGTTGTATTGTTGAATTTGTCGATTTGTCCCTGAGAATCTGTTTTCTTTTGTTGTTTGTACGCATGTGATGCGAGAGAGGAGGGGATCAGAGGACGACGTGGTTACGGACGTGGAAGTACGACGATGATGTGACATCAAGCCACTGGCCTCTTCTGTCAGCAAGGTGGTGAAGCTCGAAAGGGCAACAGACGTGGCGTGAGGCACACGCGCGAGTGAGGGGAGCCGAAGCGTCAGGCGATGAGCTCCTCGCGCGAGTGGGGATTTGAAGAGTCTCTCTCCATTGAATTTGGATCGTCAGATCTAATCTAGATCTGAGGTTAAGATTGGACGGATGCTAAGATGAAAGCATAATTAGGGTTTAGGGTTTAATATCTAGGCCTGAAACGGGCCGAAATATATGTATTTAATTTGTGAGCTTTTTATTTGTAAATAGACTAATTTTATTTATTTAAACTAGGCTCAAATTGATTAATTTTTTTGAGTTTTCATATTTGTTTTAAGAAGAAGAAGAAGAAGGATAATAGTAATAATGATAACAATAACAATAACAATAACAATAATAAGATATCAAATGAAAAAGATGGGAAAATAACCTAACATAATATATTAGTAATGTTCAGATAATAACAGTATAATAGTGTTTTTTTTTTGCTTTTGGATTTTAATGACAACCACTTACATTTATATAGTAACAAAAAATTAAACAACATCCCATGTAAACTCATTATTATAAAATGAAATAAAATAATACCCATGACAAAATTAATGATTACAATATAGAATTGTTTGTGCTCGAACAAAATATTTAGAAATAAATAATAGGGAATGATAACAAATTTTTGTTAGACAAATGGCATTAATAATCTAAGAGTAATATAAAATAATAAAAATAAATACTGATAATTAGATCAAATAGAATAAAATTAACTATAAATAAATCTAAAATTAAAAATAGAAAATTGAATATATAATCCGTAATTCGATTGCGTAGAAACGAGTTGTGCGATCATAGTTTCTTTAAGATAGATTTTCGGCCACTTCTATGGTGCTTGAGATACGTTAGTCGTTTGCTTCCCAAGATACAACAACTATATAATCAACTGTAGTAGCACGTCTGCATAGATCACGAATTGTAACCTTGCCTTCCTCTATCATTAGAAATAAAAGTTATGAATTATCTGAATTTTATTTAAAATAAAATTCATTTATCAATATTTATCTTTTTAATTCTAGAATATTTACAAATATTCACAAGCCCAAAGAGGGTCCAATCGGTCCGAACATTTATATTACCTGTATTATATAAGCGTAAGTTATTCAGTAACTACCGGGTAGAGTATTGTATATAAATATAGCACAACTTGATAACCCATCAATATGAAATATCAACATTTCTCTTTTCTTTAGCTTAATTCACAAGACTATTTTGAGTATAATTTCGCATTCATCATTTTGTTCTAACAATTTTTGTATGGTTTAGACCGACAAGAAGTTACCCTGACTATTCTAACATATTTGTTCCTAAGTAAAAACAAAGTCTAACGTAACGAAAGAGATTAAGTTCATGGCTTAGTTTAGTGGTTAAGCGTCTCCACCTATATGCTATAGGTCTCGGGGTTTAATTCCTCTTACACCCAATGCATGATTTTTTTAGGGAAAATTACAGTAGTGGTCCCCAAACTATTGACGTTTTCCTATTTTGATCCCTAAATTATGTTTTTCGGCAAAACCGTCCCTTCTGTTACATAGTTCTCCTGTTTTGGTCCCCCGACGTTAAATAGCTAACTATTTTGCTGACGTGGCATTTTTTAAATATTTTTTAATTATTTCTCTCTCCTCTTAAAAATGCCACGTCAGCAAAACCATTAGCTATTTAACGTCGGGGACTAAAACAAGAGAACTATGTAACAGAAGGGACAATTTTGCCGAAAAACATAGTTTGGGGACTAAAATAGGAAAATAGTAATAGTTTGGGGACTACCGGTGTAGTTTTCCCTTTTTTTATTTAAATGACGAGTTTGGTGTTTTTTTTATAAATATTAATATCTAATTTATTAGTTGATTAATTTAAATCGAGTATTGCATAGATTGACTCTTAATAAAAGACGGAGCTAAAGTTAGACTGTTAAAAATTGATAGCAAAATATAAATGTATGAAATTAGAAAATAAATTCATAATTAATCTATTTAAAAAATTGAGTGGGGGAGATACTTCCGATTATTTGATTAAAATTAAAGTGGTTAAAATTAAAGTGAAAATAGTTTTAAATAAATAAAATTCGAGTACTTGGACCTTTACAATTGTCTTGCAATTCCTCTCCTCGACGTAGGTGTACAAAATTTTACTCGATACGAAAGCACTTGACTCGTAATTTCATAAATAGGAGTTAAAAAATTAAATAAAGTTTGAATTATAAAATAAAATTTTGAATAATTCATTTTTTTTAGTAATTAGCGGGTTCATTTTTAAGTTTAAGTTGAGTCTCTCAATTCTGCCTGATATATTTATCACATATGAAAAATTTTATATGAAGAAATATATATGTATTGTATATGGTCATACAAAATTATTTAAATTTGAACTAATTAGTATCATACCATTATAAACGTTTACAAATAAATTTGAACAGAAACTCGAACAAATCAACTCAAAAACTTCAAATAAAGCCTGAACTATAAAATTTCATCGCTCAACTTGACTAACTCTAAATTTTTTTACTCGACCCGATCAAATGTTCACCCCTAATTCGACATGATCTGAACCGGTCTT
Organism: Hibiscus tridactylites; assembly: GCA_958450335.1. Lineage (NCBI taxonomy): Eukaryota > Viridiplantae > Streptophyta > Magnoliopsida > Malvales > Malvaceae > Hibiscus > Hibiscus tridactylites. Next base: position 74,378,219 of record OY288286.1, on the reverse strand, counting down.
CCTAATCCAGAAGGTCGTCGAAGATCTGACGGGAACCAAGTCGAAAAACTAAAACAAGATGGGTCGGGAACTCGGTGCAGGGACACGAGTTCTTGATTCGGCAAAGTTCAGCGCAGGGCGACCGCGTTTAAGGAAGAAAAAAAAGACAAAACTCTCCGGGCCGAATGGTTCATTGAATCTGTAGTAATCAGTCAGAAAAAACCGGCGCCATTACAAGGATTTGACTTTGATTAACTTTCATAATTTGCAGCTAATCATATATCTTAATGTTGTCTTTGCTCAGTTCTGTTGACTTCAACCATGCAAAAGTCATGCAAAAATTAATGTTTTTAACTGAGAATCGGTTGGTCTAATGAGATTAGACACTATATCCTTTAAGCGAGGTCAGGACTTTGAGTCACGATGTTGTGAACAGGGACGAGGCTACATGTTGAATGGGAGGGGATGTGGCCCCCGGTAGGGAGAAAATTATTTTTTAACCTTTTGATTCCTTATATTTTTCCTGAAAAAATTGGGATAATTATGAATTCCCCCTTTCAAAATTTATGATTTGCCCCTCCAACTTCAAATTCTGGCTCCGTCCCTGGTTGTGAATGGAAAAAATAAGGTTGAAAAGGTTCCAACAATGGGCCTTTGTAGTAACTGATCCGAATTAGTCACCCAACAAGTTGAATATCGATGGTTAAACAAAAAGTAATACTCTTAAAATATAAATCTTAAATTCTAATCTCACCTATAAAAAATATACAAATATGTATATTTACTATTTTTAAGAAAATTAATAATATTAAAATATAAATCTTAAATTCTAATCTCACCTATAAATAGAAAGATATTGAACTCTTAAGAATATTCAATATCACGTCCGCATCTATGTTGTACCAATGATAATTTCTATCGAACTAAACTCAATCAACATACATGCATCTGATATAAAAATTAAAAAAATAAATGCATAAAAATAATATTTGATGCACTAATGTAATACAAAACAATATATTACATTATTGACCATTGACTTTGTTATGGTGAGCTGACGACATGAATAATTCTCTCGAACCAATCACCAGCTCCCACTTGGCAAATTTGCATCATTTCCATGCTTTTGAAAACGAAATATTTCTCAGAACCCCTTTATCTTTGATTCTTTGTTAACCATAGTCCCTCACTCCCTCTCATCTAAGTCTTATTCCCATGCATGGTTTTTCCTTTTAATTACAAAATTATGAATTGAATTTTTTTATAATTATCGGTATCTAATTTATTGGTTAACTAATTTGGATCAAAATTTATAGAGGCCCATTATGGGGGACTATCCTTCCAACCAATTTTTCTTAGTTCACAACGCCAAAATTTAAAATTTTGACATTGTTTAAGGGACTTAACACTTCAACCCGCTAAACCAATTGAGTTTTTTAGATGACATTTTCTTCCTTAAGAGACAAGACTTTTTTTAATGGCTTTGTTTGGCAATTAGCTAATAGCGGGTAACAGATTACATTAGATGATTTGACTAGCTGATTGTATAAAAGTGTTTGGTAAAATTAACTGATAGTTGACAGTTGTTTGATTATTTGAACAAGTAAAATAACATATAAGGACATGATTATATTCGATAATTGTTTGAATAATTTTTTAGTTATTAACATTTTTATCTATTAATATTAATTAGATTATGAAAATTAATTTTTTGATGTCATTATTGAGCATATGTTCTGAAATTATCTTTTTAATATAATTTTAATAATTATTAAATTTGATGTATATATTAATTTCTTATTTATGAAATTATATTTTGAATATAAATTTATTAATTATTAAATTTATATGTATTTATTAATTTATATATTAATTTATTAATTATAAAACTGTTTTTTAATTTTATTAGTTATTGGAATTTATGTTATTTAGATATTTTTTTTATAATTATCAATGACAAAATAATTTTTACAAGTTTTTTATCTAAACTTCTAACTCAAAAAACTCTTTTTTAAAAATGAAAAGTTTCACATCAATCTGCTATTACAATCATCTATTTACCAAGTATTTAAATTAACGAATTTAACTGGTCAAATCTTTAAAAACACTTTAAACCTCTGATTTGAGCTCAAAAAATTATTTACCAAACAGGGCCAATATTTTTTTAGGTTTTCCGTATATTTTTTAATGAATGATGATAAATTCATAAATAATGCATGTCGAGATTATTTATTACATAAAACTGTTGAAAATACAATATTTATGAGATATTTTAGAAAAAAAATCTGAAACTGTTAATGAACAATAATGTGGAGAAAGGTGATAATAGCGGCCCCCACCAGCTTTGCGGCCCCTACTATGTGGTGTGTGTGGAAAGGTCAACCTCAAAGGAAAAGTCCACACACTTCACGCGGTTGTGATGCTTTGCCAACTCATTATTATCCATTTCGAAACAAACATTATTTTTCTTTTGTGTTGCCCTTTCAGTTTTCAAGAATTTACCCGGACTAATTAGATTGACTTACGTCGCACATTTAATTTTAGTTGCCGAGTCTTTCGGCGAAAATTTCTACAAGGGCGGATGCATATGGCTCTCATAGGTTTTCAAAAATATAACTTTATTAATCTAGATTGATCTGCATCGTACATTTAATTTTAGTGGGTAAGTCTCTCAGCGAGAATTTTCGACATGCACAAACATTATTATTTTTTTAACAGAAACAAACATTAGTTTTTATTAAACTATTGATTGCAATAACTCAACCCCCTGTGTCCTAATGACAAAAGATAATGTTCATCATCTTTGTGACCCGAATTCAAACACTAATATTGTCATATTGTGTGTGCCTTCTAAATAAAAAGACTTAAAATTTTTGAACATATACTACCTTTCTATTACAAAGTCAAAACTAACCCAAACTTCATATTTGATTAAAATTCATTAGTTTTGTTATACCTAATATGATGACCGTCATAATCCTTTCGTAATGCGTCCATTTGTTAATTAAGCTATCTAGAAATGGGATAGTAATCTTTTGCATTTTTCGGTATCCTTACTTATATAAAATTAGAGCTTAGTATTTTTTCGTATTTGAATATATATAGGGCACCGAAAAAGGACATAAAACTTTTATCCTTAGAAATAACGTTTTGTAATTATTTATTTTATTATACTCGACGAATACTAATTAAGAGAGTCTTCGAAGTAGAACATACAAAAAAGAACTTTTAGAATGCCTTCTCTTAAACTATACTGATTTGACAAGATAGATGCAAAGATTATTGAATCAACAGTTAAATTTTCTGTTTTTTCGGTGTCCTTACTTAACATTATTGTCAAACTTCTCCAATAAATAAATAAAAAATTATAAGCTTCTCCCAAGTTGAGCACGGTATAAAAGTAGCCTAAATCTTATTTCTATCCATCTCTTTTGCCTCTATCAAAATCATAATCATCATTGATACTGATTTTTCATCCAAATTAGAATGGTAAATCAACCGAATATCAGCAACTATTAATCTCACGTTGGCCATTAACAAGCTTAATACTAGATTTAGCTTCCATTGTTGTTCTTCTCCATCGATTATACCCTCAAATTCAAAATGTAAAATCCAATCGTTTCATGCCAATTAACTTTAAAAACGCATAATATTTGTTTCGGTAGAAAATAACGAGCTTTGACGGGTTTTTTTATATAAAAAAGAGTTGGATATATCTATAAGCCTCGTTAAAAAATCTCATGAACCCAAATGAAAAAAAGAGTAACTATCGAAATATCAATACAAAGAACAACGCGAGCAAAACTAGTTTACATAAGTCTAATCACAAAACTACCATAGCCATAGCTCTAAACACTATGGAACAAGCAACACAAGCAACCCCTTAACTATCAAGATCAACATGCCACCGATCTTCAATACTATTGTCTAAGTGTTGCTCGGCTTTCACCTCCAAACCCCTCGCAAGTACAAGCCATGATCTGCGGCAACCAACGCCATCACAAATGGTGGAAGCTCCAAATAAGTCAACGCATCAAGCTTTGACGGATTTTATTAACACATTACAAAGGCCAAAGTTTCAGAGTAAAAATCTTCTACTATTAACCATAGCTCCTTATATGCCCCTACTAAAAAATACCTAAAAATTAAATTTTAAGCTCTAACCCTAATTTTCATATCCTAAACTCTAAACTCTAAACCCTAAAAAATACAACCTAACTCTAATTCCCTATACCTATCCTTAAGTCCCAACCTTAAACCTTAAACCCGCTATTTTAAAATAGAGATATAATTAAGTTCAACCTTTCTTATAGAAAAATCAAACCTTAAAGCCGCGTCAAGTTTTGTTTTTTTCACCGGGCACCAGCACCACCCTTTGTGGACTCGATTTCCCATAAATCAAATCAATATAATAATCTCCTTAATCTTCTTTCTCTCTCCCATTATATATACTAATACAGCTTATAAAACATGTGTGGAACTCGGAAGAATTCCAAATATTTATGAGAATGATCTGAAAGACAGAATCAAAGCGTGTCTGAAGCTATATAAAGAAAAGGGTGTTGAATTTTCAGACCAGTTTTTGTTTTTGTTGCTGATTTGGTCTCTCAGAACCTCATTATAAGTGAAACCCAGTTCTTGTAAAATCATACACTTTGAATTCCGACCAGAAACAGAAGCAAAAAATGACAGTGATGAAGCTTAGCTGGAGATCGATTATTCCCAGATGTTCAAAGGGTATGGAGAATGAGAAACCGGAAGAACCCGAGCCAAAGAAAGAAGATTCAAAACCCGGTTCTTTTGGCAGGCTTGCAATGTTAGAGCTAAGCTATCCCGGCTCGATGCTGTCCGAGGATCTTTCGATCTCGCTCGCCGGTTCGAATCTCAATGTTTTTACACTCGAGGAACTGAAGGTGATAACGCAGTGCTTTTCATCGGCTAATTTTCTCGGCGAAGGTGGGTTCGGACCGGTTCATAAAGGGTTCATTGATGATAAGCTTAGGCCTGGTTTAGAAGCTCAGCCGGTTGCTGTTAAGCTCCTGGATTTAGAAGGCTGCCAAGGACACAGAGAGTGGCTGGTTAGTAAATATTTTGTCTTCTTTAAATGAAATTTTCATTTTTTTGGGTAAACTACAACGGAGGTCACTCAATTATAGGTAAGGTTTTATTTGGGTCACTTAATTATTAAAAGTTACATTTGAGTAACTCAATTATAGGTAAGGTTACATTTGGGTCACCCAATTATTAAAGGTTACATTTAGATCACTCAATTATGAGTAAAGTTATGTTTGGGTCACCCTTCATATTTAAAAAAGTGCATCAATTTAGTCATTTTTTCTAATACATAAATTAATCTAATACATAAATTGATGTACTTTTTTAAATATGAAGGGTGACTCAAACGTAACTTTACCCATAATTAAGTGATCTAAATGTAACCTTTAATAATTGAGTGACCCAAATGTAACCTTACCCATAATTGAGTGACCTCCGTTATAGTTTACCCTTGTTTTTCCAATGCTTCAAAGATTGAGAATTTGTTTTGTTTGATTTATTACAGACCGAAGTGGTGTTTCTTGCACAATTGAGCCATCCACATCTGGTGAAACTGATTGGTTATTGTTGTGAAGAAGAACACAGGCTCCTTGTGTATGAATATATGCCTAGGGGAAGCCTTGAAAACCAACTCTTTAGAAGTATGTTCTGTCTCTAAATTGTACCTTTTTTGTTCTGTTTTTGTGTTTTTATATGTTAAATTAATGTCCGAATTGTGTTGCAGAGTATTCGGTGCCTCTTCCATGGTCGACGAGGATGAAAATAGCTTTCGGAGCTGCCAAGGGACTTGCATATCTCCATGATGCTGAAAAACCAGTCATATACAGAGATTTTAAAGCTTCAAACATCTTGTTGGACTCGGTAAGTTCTTGTCGTCTCGTTTTATAACCGAATTCGGAACATCTTCGGACTTTTACATTCCGCATTTGCTAACATGTTCTTGTGTTTTTTTATTCAGGATTACACTGCTAAGCTTTCGGATTTCGGGCTGGCGAAAGATGGACCTGAAGGGGATAAGTCCCATGTTTCAACCAGGGTAATGGGGACCCAAGGATATGCTGCTCCTGAATATATCATGACAGGTTAGAGAATTTCGATTCATATTCACGTTTCGATTGTGTCTTTGATGTTTAGTTTGTCGGAAAACTGATTGTTATATGTTGTTGTTTAGGTCACTTGACGGCAATGAGTGATGTTTATAGCTTCGGAGTTGTGCTTCTGGAGCTGCTAACGGGGAGGAGGTCTTTAGACAAGAGCCGGTCACCGAGGGAGCAGAACTTAGTAGAGTGGGCACGGCCGATGTTGAATGAACCTAGGAGACTTGGTCGGATAATGGACCCTAAACTCGAAGGGCAATACTCGGAAACGGGTGCTCGAAAGGCGGCTGCATTGGCTTACCTATGCATTAGCCAACGACCGAAACAAAGACCCAAAATGAGTGAAGTGGTTAAGATTTTGGAGCCACTTCTGAACTATGAAGACGCCTCGGTTGGTACCTTTGTTTATACGGTTCCAACCCAAAGTGGTTTGCCACCAAAGGAACGTGAGCCGAATCCCGAGTTAAACAAAGAGAATGGCCACCACCATCACCATCACCTTCGTCAAAGAAACCACAAAACCCGCCACGGCCATAGCCATCAGAGTAAATCGTCTAGTATGTCTTCGGTTCACTCGGAAAACGACGCCCTTAAACAAAATACCGAAAATGGATCGAATTCTCCTATGCACCATAAGTCTAGGGAAGAACACAATGTAGAGTAGAGGAACCGTATTTCACATCTGTAAATATTGGTTTTGGATTTTTCCCAGCTTCGTGTGTTTCTTTCGAGAGCAAACATGTTTCAGTTACATGAATTTTTGTTTTGTTTTTTCAGGAATTTGTATTTATTTCTGGAACAATATAATAAGAATTAAGCAAAGTGTACTGCATATGAAAAAGGCTTCTTTTTTTCTCCAGTTTGAGTCAAACTAACTAAGCGTGTTGAATAATAAATAGGAAAAAAGAACGTCGCCTGAGAGATTCGAACTCTCGCGGGGAAACCCCATGTACTTAGCAGGCACACGCCTTAACCACTCGGCCAAAGCGACTTATTGATTAACATTGAATATTTAATGTAATTGATACCATTACGTAAAAAATTCACGCCAACAAATATGAAAATTTAGATCTCAAATTTACGATCCTTTCTTTCTATTTATTTGGTTGTAATTTATTAAATTTAATTTTTTACATTTAAAATTTTGACATTATGCCATCATGACATGTTTTTTGATTACTTGTCACACTTCATGGTGTTTGTTCATCAGTTCGATGATCCACAGGTGTGATAGCTCGGCAGACACAATCACTTCACTATTAGATAGTTAACAGACTAATAGAATAGACATATTATGACCTTATGTCGCCTGCTAGTAGACACAATCACTTCACTAACAAAAAAATTAAATATAAATGATTAAATTTATTAAAACATTTTGAAGTATCACCAAATTTATAGAATGTATAAGTTTCAGAGACTAAAATTGTTGTTATAGCAATTTTTTATTTCAATTTTAATGACGGAATGACTTGTTTGTCACAAAATTTAAATTGAGTGACATGTTTTTTCTTAAACTTATAATTGAGTGACTAAAGTGTTATTTTTAAAAGAAGATTGACATATGTATTCCTAAACTTATAATTGAGTGATTCAATTGTAATTTTTATAAACTTATAATTGAGTGATTCAATTGTAATTTTTAGAAAAATAACATGTTAATTACTAAACTTATAATCAAGTGACTTCTAGTGTAGTTTACCCTGTTATTTATAAACGATGATCTGTAATATTATGTAAGCAAGTATTTTGCTTCTTATGTCCACTAAATTGGTTTGTGCTCATGGGCCATGTCCGGGACTAAATAGTAATGTAGGAAATATTTTTTTTATAATTACTGATATTTAATTTATTGATTAATTAATTTAAATTAAATATTGTAAAAAATTATTATGAGAGTAATTCTTTTGTTATAGCATAAGCCCTCCTTCGTCCTCAAATCATGTTCACTTCTTTTGTAATTCTCATTAAGCTTTTGTTTCTTTAATTATTGGTCCCAAATGATTATGTAAACCCCCATAAAAAAACTAATCAAATCCCTATTTCCAGGCTACAATGGACATGCAAAGCAAAGAATTGAGGGCATGGAGCCAACCTTGCCACCAAACTTCAATAATAAAAATAATGGAAAAACCCTACTTTTGAAGATACTTTGACATTGATCTTTTGTGTTGTAAGCTTGTAATCATGGAAGGACATGGTGGGTGGGAGCGGTTGTACCTGAAAATTTAAAATTCTTATATAATTTTTTAAAAAAAATTATGTATTATATTGAAAATATGTTCCTTGGTTTTTTTTTATAAACTTGTCCCTTAAAATTTTATACGTTCGCCTCCCTAACAGAAAATCATATGTTAATCTCTGTCTGCAATAGTATTGGAACAAGTTTTGATGATTACAAGTCGTAAAATATTGTGTTCAAGGTAAAAGCATTGAGCATTATCATTATTATGTACTTCTCAGGCAGGATTACTATTATTGAATGAACAAAAAACTTATTATCATGATATTTTGCTATATTATGTTTTCTTTTCCGGTTTATATTTTATACATAAATTATCGTACAAACGTAAAAAAAAAGTGTAATCTACTTTCTTTAACATTTTTTTATCTAGGGGAGGTGATGGGAATCTTGCTCTCAACGAGTCATGAACCTATAATCTAAGAGAATGAGACGGTGTCAACCGAGAGTTTTAACCATATATGAATTTAAGAATCAAACATATATTTAAACCTAAAACCTAAGTTAAAAAGGTTCCGTCGATGAATATACCCAAATAAAAAACTACATTTAAAAATGAATGTGACTGCAACTTTTCTTCAATTCTAATCCACCTAGACCCTTTTCCCCTTGATCTTACATATGTTGTGGACAAGTGTTACATCATTTTGTTATGGAAACTCTCAACAATTTCATAATATTTCATCATTCATGGAAATCATCACCCTACAACGTGATATCTTCTTCCACCCCAAACCTTTTTATTTTTCAAAATTTCTGGTATCTAATTGATAGATCAATTAGTTCAAATCAAATTTTATAAAGATTTAATATGAGGTGATCCTATCAACTCAGTTTTCTCCATTCACAACGTCATGATTCGAACCTCTAATATTGTTAGAGACGGAGCCAAGATTAAACCACGAGGGGCAAGTAAACTAACTTTGAAATAAATAAGGTTCTATATACAAATTTGGACTGAAATTAGATATTTATGAAATTTTAATTGAATTTATATAAGAAAGCTCTTTAATTAATAAATAACAATTGATTGACTGAAATTAGTAAGTACATTTCTTTAACCAGACTGTATTTAGACTTACCATTCCTCCACCGATCAAACTGTAGTTTCTTTGTTCTTTAACATTTCCTATAGTGGTAATTGATTAAGAAAACGAGGTGTTTGTCCACTGCAAAATATTCATATTTGACACCCGTATCTAATCCATATTCGATTATATGATGTCCATACTACTCCGGCACCGAGCATATTCGAATACATGACACCGAAGTGTCATATATGTGTGTATATATACACGAATGCTTGGACTTTCTAAGCTTGAATTGTATGAGATGAGGGCTATTAAAAATGTATTGCTTTTGCAGACCGATGTTGCTATAATGTGGAAACTACAACCACCCACGTTTGAAGGTGGGGCTTAAAAGTTAAAGTCAGCTATTTTGATGGCGAAAGTTAAGATTCTGGGGAATTGTCTGAGCTCTAAACCCAATGTTTGGCTCTCTACCATCTACTCGTAGTCGTGCAGTTTTCGTGTAAGTGATCTTCTCTTAAGCTCAATGAGGCTTAGGTGTGCGGACATTGGAGTCAAAAGGATCGCACAATGTCTCTCTAAGATGATGCCTTAGAGAAGGTTTGGGGCCAGAAAGCCCCCTATCGTGCTCTGCCCGAAAGTCAGGGGTTGGCAACTATCATTCGCTAGGCCCTGCGGGATACAATATTAGATAAGCGTGTTGCCTGATGAATCATGAGACGACGCTTCCGAGTAAAGTTCTCAAAAATGAAGGAGTAAGATTGATTTGTCTAAGATGAGTTCCTTTCAAATGTTGTGGGGTTGGCAACTAGCATTCGTTAGGCCATGCGGAATACGATATTTGATAGACGTGTTGCGAGACGACGCTTTCAAGTAAAGTACTTAGAAATGAACGCGAATAAGACTGACTTATCTAAGATGAGTTCCTCTTCAAGTGCTGTACGACATGCCGATCTGAGCCTTGACGGTATGATGTGGTGTTCATATGAGAATGCATCGGGATTCAGCAACATTTTGGTAGCAAACATTGGATCATAAACTTTTCTGGAGCTATGTGTCATTTGTGTGAAGTTCAAGTTTCAACCATTTAGCTTAAGGATCCGGCAATTTGTAATACCAATTTTTCGTCCGGGTTCACTACCCGAGAAATAAAATCAATTAAAAAACCAATGCAGTAAATGCATTTGGATCTTCACGGCATTAATAAAAGAGAGAAGAATTGTATTTTTTTTCATTGTAATCGAAAAAGAAGACTATGGCTATATAAATCCAATTGAAGCAATGTAAAATTGAGCTCTTTTTACACAATTTTGAGAAATTCAAAAAAGCAGAAGCGATTCTAGGTATTCTCTTCTTCTTTTAGATAGAAATTAGGGTTTTTCTTTTTTCTTTTTAAAGATTTCAAAATAAAAAATCTAGTGTTCATCATCTTCTTCGTTTTTATCTTTTAACATCGAAAGGATTCAAAGTTTTAAAATCAGAAATCAAAGGATTGTTTTTTTGAAATCAAAAAGGGGAAAGGGATTCGAAGCTTACCCGTCGATTGGTGGACGCCGGGAACGCCGTGAGGTTGACCGCCGATGAACGGTCCTTTTATTCCCCGCTTCTGGCCACCGCGATTGGTTGGCGAGGACTGGTCGCCGATGAACGACTAGAGGCTTTTAAATTTCTGAAATGCCGAGAGAATGGAGAAGGTTCATAAGTTCTAAATTCTCATTTAAAACCATGCTCCTCTTTTACTTATTATTGTTATTATTATTATCCTACATTTATATTTATATTATATTTATGTTTTATATATTATATATGTATTATACATATATATAACATATATAGTTTTGCATCTTTTTATATATTACCCAGGGACGGACTCAGAACTTTAGGTTAGGGGGGCGAACCTATAAATTTTTAGGGGGCGAACTTATAGAAGTTTAGGGGGGCGAAAATACATTTTTAATAGAAAATACATAGAAAAATTCTAAAATTTTTCTAAATCATATATGATTTTCAAAATTTTAGGGGGTGCGGTTGCCCCCCTCAGTCCATCCCTGATATTACCCATGTATTCTTTTATATATTTGAGCATATTTACGTCATTTTTTTTTTGCCTTGTTTATTTGTTACTACATTGTAAATTGTTGTATTCGGACTTATTAACTGTTAATGCGGTGTTCTATTATTTAGGGTAAATTTAGTTAGCATCAAAGACGCTGGCGGTGATTTTTTGTTTACTTTTTAATTAATGTGGCCTTTAAAATTAACTAGTATTTATAAATAGATCTTAAATTAAATTCAAACTCATAATTTTTAATATTAAGGTAACTCGTAATCGAATAAGTACTGATTTCGAGCGAGATAGGGGTAAGAACCCTTCACCACATGTAACCGACTTTCAAATTTAAATCTCTAATTTTACGGTGTCTGGTCAACCTAAATCAAGTGGCCAGTAGTGACTCTACTATTTTTCACTTTTTTATCATTTTTCAAACATTCTTTTTAAACTTCAAAACTCGATTCTTCAAAGTCACACCATATAAAATTTTCAAATTTTAGTTGCTACACAACTGTTTACAAAAGTTGATGCAGGATTCAATTTATTAATTCAACAAGATGAATCACTCGGTTGTCTAAGTTAATGATCCAATACAAGTTTCAGCTGCAACGAGTGATTCAGCTTTCATTAAATACTATATAACAAACTGATAGGGATAAAAATATTTTGGCTCTTTTCAATGCCCTACTTATATTTTAACACTAAAAAAATATTACAAAATTAAATTTTAAGTCATAATTCTAAATTTTAAACCCTAAATATTACACTTTATACCTAAAGAATACATTTTACCCTAAATTTAACTTAACCATAAACTTTAAACCTAATTTTCAGCGTAGGGCATAAATAAGGTCACGAAAAAGGACAGAGAATTTCTATCGAACTGAAAGGCTTGCTGAACTTAGTTCTTGAACTTTTATATGCAGCCGACGATGTCTTCCCACACCTTTTCTATATATCCAATGGAAGAATCATCATTCAAGAAGAGAAGGTGAAGGAAACTGAGAAGATACTTAAGCCATGATGGGAACCTCAAGCTGCCATTTATTTTCCTTGTTTATTCCAGCTTTGTTACTTCTTTTGCTGGTTATTCTTTCTTCCTCTCCCTTTAGCAGCCACCGGTTTCCTCAAGTTTTGACATCTTTCTCGCCTTTCCGTCGAGACGACACCGCTCCTACGCCGTCGCCGCATGTTTCCCTCGACGTGGTTTCGTCGACTTCCATGTATAAAAGCAGTAAACATAAGGCTGCAGTCATCAAAGTAAGCATAATAATGATATATCGAAGTTTGCAGGTTTTGTTTTCAAAATATTGAGTGTTGATTGATGCTTTGTCTATTGGCAGATGATTGAAGAAGATTTGGCTAAAGCACGAGCCGCCATTAAGGCGGTTCGATTGCCGAATTTGACATCGGAGAAAGAAGAGATTTTTGTTCCAAGAGGATCCATTTACAGAAATGCATATGCATTTTACCAGTTAAGTATTGAATCATTCGATTTTATTCGAATTCTTGGTATGTCGATGTTATTCGAATCAATTAACTGTTCAATTTTCGTGTTCAGAAGCCATGCAGAGATGGTGAAAAGGTTCAAGGTGTGGACTTATAGAGAAGGGGAGCCACCTTTATTCCACAATGGACCATTGAATAATATATATGCCATTGAAGGGCAGTTTATTGATGAAATGGATAGCAACCGAGGCCTTTGCCGGGCTCGCCATCCCGACGAAGCTCACGTATTCTTCTTGCCCTTGAGCGTCACCGGAGTGATTCACTATGTTTATAAGCCTATAGCCACAGTTAAAGACTACTCTCGTGATCGACTGCGACGATTAGTGACCGACTATATCGATATAGTGGCAACTAAATATCCTTATTGGAACAGAAGCAATGGTGCTGATCATTTTATGGTCTCGTGCCACGATTGGGTATCGTTCGAACTTCGATTTTTCCTTTGATTTCTCTGTTTCTGCAATGTCAAGTACACATGTGAATGTTGCATATTGCAGGCACCAGAAGTTTCGGGTGCGAATCCTGAACTGTTCAAGCACTTCATTAGAGTCCTATGTAATGCCAATACTTCGGAGGGATTCCGGCCTAAAATCGACGTCTCATTGCCTGAAATTTACCTACCCTTTGGAAAGCTCGGTCCACCGGACCTAAGCAAGAGTCCGGACCATCGACCCGTATTAGCATTCTTTGCCGGTTCACCTCATGGCTACATCAGGAAAGTCTTAATGGACTATTGGAAAGACAAAGATAGTGAAGTCCAAGTCTATGCTCGCCTTCCCAAAACTCTAAATTACACCAAAATGATGGGGCAGAGCAAGTTTTGCTTGTGTCCGAGCGGGTTCGAAGTGGCTAGCCCGAGGGAAGTCGAAGCCATTTATGCCGGTTGCGTCCCGGTGGTAATCTCGGACAATTATACATTACCCTTTAGTGATGTGTTGAATTGGAGCCAATTCTCGGTCCAAATACCAGTGGGGAAGATACCTGAAATTAAGACCATTTTGCAAGGGATACCAGAGAGCAAGTACTTGAAGATGTACAAGAGGGTGAAGAGAGTACGTCGACATTTCGAGTTGAACCGACCGTCGAAGCCCTTCGACGTGATTCACATGGTGCTTCATTCGGTGTGGCTAAGGAGGCTGAATTTCAGGTTGTCACCTTGATTTCTTACATAGGGAAGACTTTGTGAAGAACATGTTTTGACTGATGCATTGTTGGTTTTTATTTCTTTTCGTGTGTTAAAGTGTAGTTGTGTCGGATAATGGTAAGAGAAAAATCGATTAGTATAAAAGACATGTTAACTTTAATTTAACCCCGCTCTCCTTTGTGTCTTAGTGGTAATGATAGATATTCATTATTCCTTGAAACTCGAGTTCGAGCATCAGTAATGTTATGTTGTGTGTTCCGTCTTTGAAAAGACTAAGAAAGTTAAACAGATGTTACATATTACTTTTTTTTCTTGGTAATGAGGGTATGATTTTATTATTCTTTTTTCTTCTTGGTAATGAGGGTGAAGTAGTGCCGCAGGCGAATTTGTAAGGAACACAAGTTCAAACCCACTGTAATCAGGCAATTTAGCACATTCATTCACTATTCTATTACCATCACGACAGTTGAATATGAACAACCCATTGTCTTTGTCATACATCCATAAAATGACCACTCATATAATGAACACCCGCAAAGTCTTTCTGAATAATTTGGATAATTTTTGTACTGTCAAGCTCTAATATAACATATCAAAAATTGACATCCCATACAAAATAATGACCAATATATACACCCCATAATTCCGCAAACAATCAAATCTGAATTATTCTTTTTGATTGATAATATCTACTGATTGTAGATATCTCCGTACAATATTATTCTAATTATTATTTCACTTGAACAAGCACTTGTTATAACACCCTCAATTCGAATTTTACATTTTGACTTCAAGCCTAACCGGCTACTAAAAAATTTCAACTTAATTTTGCTTAATTCACAAACCATTGCTCACAAAATTTGTTAAGTTCAAAACATTTCAAACATAGTTAAATGTTTAAACGTTTACAAGGAAATTCCATTTAAATTACAGAGATAGAAGTATGTAACTCAATGATTTGAATCCAAAATACGAGTTATAATACAACTATATGGTTCAACGAATATATAACCCCAAATATATCTAAGTGGCGGTTCCTTCAAAGTGGCGTGGAGAGTGTGAATCGGCTCTTGATTTTAATCCCAAGCTTTGCAACAAAAAACTCATCGGAGCTTGAAGCTTTTCAAAAGGCTACCATATGGCCACCGGTGGCGGTGGGATTAGCAAAAAGGGTAGAGTGAGTGAGTCTAGGGGTGTAAACAAGTCGAGTCGAGCTCGAGTAGGGCTGAGCTCAATTCGGCTTGTTAAGATTTCGAGTCGAGTTTGAGCTTGAGTAATTTTTAATAAGCCTGAGAAATCTGAGCTCGACTCGGCTCGTTAGGAAATTAAGTCGAGTTCGAGCTTGAGTAATTTTTAATAAGCCTGAGAAATCTGAGCTCGACTCGGCTCGTTAGGAAATTAAGTCGAGTTCGAGCTTGATTCAAGCGTAATCAAGTCAAGTGCTGACCAATCTTTGATCGTGTTGGACTTAAAGCCTTATCGAGAAAAAACTATGATACACAAGTTGTGTAAACTCAAGCTTGCTAATTTTAGGGTTTAAGGTGTTAGTTTAGGGTTTGAGAATTTTTTTAGGGTTTTAAGTTTAGGAATTTATATTTAAATTATAAAAAATAAAAAATAAATATATTATATTTTCGAGTAGCTCGCGAGCTTTTCAAGTTGGGTATCAAGTAGTTCTGCTCGGCTCATTAAGAACTCGAGCTGAGTTCGAGCTTGAGTTGAGTCCAATCGAGTTGAGCTTGACCGAACTTTGATCGAGTCGAGCTCGAATAGCTCGCGATTTGTCTCATCTCATTTACAGCTCTAGGGTAGACAGATTGAGTTCACACGTGACAGAGACGGCCAACACCGCAGTTGGATCTCACATTGGCAACGCTAACTTTCTCGGTTACGCCAACGGAACGGCTTGTAGGATGGCGACCCACGCTCGGATCACCGCCTACAAGGTTTGCTGGGAAACGGTTTGCTTCAGATCTAACATTCTGTACGGGATAGATCGCGTCATCGAAGATGGCATCGACGTTCTCTCATTGTCTCTCGGTGGCAGATCCGGGCCGTATTATTATCGTGACGCCATCGCCATCAAAGCTTTCACATCAATAAAAAAAAAGCATTTTCGTCTCTTTCTTAGTCGGTAACAACGGGCTCACTAAGGCCCGTTTTGCCAACGTGGCGCCATAAATTATGACGGTTGGCGCCAAACATATATTTAAACCTAAAACCTAGTTAAAAGGTTCCATTGATGAATATAGCCAAATCAAAACTCCATTTACCAATAAATATGAATGCAACTTTTCTTCTATTCTAATTCACCTAGATCCTTTTTCCTTGATCTTGCATGTGTTGTGGACAAGTGTTATATAATTTTGTTATGGAAGCTCACAATTTCATAATATCTCATCATGCATGGAAATTATCACCCTAAAACGTGATATCTTTTTCCATACCAATCTTTTATTTTTTTAAATTTATAATATTTAATTGATTAATCGATTGATTTATATCAAATTTACAGATATTTAATATAAGGCGATAGATTTAATGTCTTATTTCCTTAGACCAATTAATTGTTGGTCAAATCATTTATTTATTTATTTATTAAAGTTTTTGGCCCTATTAAAAGGTGTTCTAATACTTGCCATCATGTGATTTTCCAAAGCCCTACTTTACGGTCGAAACCAAGTGTCAAAATTACGTTATGGGCACCTAACCAAAGGATCCGTTTCAAGTTTTGGTCAAAGTTTATGAATCAATTATATTTATATAGTAAATAATTTAATTTAAATAAGTTTTGGTCAAATTACGCTATAAGGCACCAATCCTACTTAGAGGGAAGAGAAAGAAAAATACTATAAAAGAAGGAAATAGGAGCTCCTGATGAGTCTATAACTAATGACTTAAAAAAAATAAAGGAATAAAGATGAGCAGCTTGACCAATAGGCCAAACGTACTTGCTCTGTGTATGTGTTCAAATTCTACTATTTATATTAAAAATAATTTAATTGATGTTATCCTTTTTCTATGTGTTCAAATTCTGCTATTTATCTTGAAAATATACTCCTTCTGTCCCACTAAAACTGTCACATGTTGATTTTTTTATGTGTTCAAATTCTGCTATTTATCTTGAAAATATATTGCTCATGTCCCACTAAAACTGTCACATGTTGATTTTTTTTGTATGTGTTCAAATTCTGCTATTTATCTTGAAAATATACCCCATGTGTCTCACTAAAACTGTCACATGTTGATAATTTAAAATCTATTATTGATTAAAATATGAAAAATATATTTTAAAAACCTTCAATCAAATAATTTTTAAATATATTTTTATAAAATTTAATTAATTAAAATATTTAAATAAACTATAGTTAAATTTAAAAAAAATCAACAAAAAATATTAACATATGACAGTTTTAGTGAGACAAAGAGAATAATACTTTTTTAACTAATAAAAATATCTGTAAATATATTAAAATATCTTTGAACATGAACAAATAATCCGTAGGGGGTGCTATGGTTTCTTAATTCACATGTTCACAGTTCACTGGTTGTCTCAACTCTCAATCTACAAATCTAAAATTAAAAAAGAAAAAAAAATCCAATCCTATAAATTTATGTGCAA
Source organism: Hibiscus tridactylites (assembly GCA_958450335.1). Taxonomy (NCBI): domain Eukaryota; kingdom Viridiplantae; phylum Streptophyta; class Magnoliopsida; order Malvales; family Malvaceae; genus Hibiscus; species Hibiscus tridactylites. The sequence goes on along the minus strand of OY288286.1, from coordinate 74,360,487 downwards.
ACCTGAATAAACAGGAGAAAGCGCGTGCTGGGGTTGACGATAATTGAAGAACAAAAGGGTAGGCATAGAGTGCGATATGTCTAGCGTACGGTTAAAAAATAATAAGTTTTAAAATATTAAACTTAAAATAGTGTTTTAAGTTAATTTTTATGTTTTTTTACAAGTATCGATATTTAGTTTTTTATAATATTTTAAGTTTTTTGATAAGTATCAATGCTTATAAAATAAGTATCCATACTCGACGAAAAAAACACACAAAAAAAAGAAATTAACCCAATTTGTTATTAAAAACCTAACTATCACTCGTGCTATCCAGGATGTAGTTCAGAGATTGGCGGATCTCGATTCGTGCTATCCCTAGGAAGTGCAACCAAGTTGCAGATGCTTTGGCAAAACGTGCAAATCTCTCGAATCACGACTTAATTTTTCTGTCCCGACTTTTGTTGTTGATCTATTACACGAGGATTTAATTCCTCCTAGGATGTAATCCTCATATGTTTTGTATATCTTATCACGTGCACTCTTTTTATTCCATTAGATTTATGGATGTATTTTAACGAGACACATAATAACAACTTCTTTCTTATAAAAAAATGAAAGAAATTATATTATGAGTCATTCTCGTCACGTCATTTATAAAAATAATTAATAAAAATAAATAATTTTTATTGATTGATCATATAAATAATGTGACGAGAATAACCCATGATATAGTTTTCGACAAAAAGTGAGTGGGGCGTGCGGTATTATAGCAGACAGCAGTGCAGAGGGGTACCTTTTATTTTCAGATTTAGTGGGAGGTTTTGATGCCTCGATTGACGCCTTTATCTGCGTCTATGTTACACTGGGCCCACCTACACTTCACATGTCCCTCCAATTTAAGTTTTAATTTTAATTTATCGATGGATTAAATTTTTTAATAGTTTTAAAGTAATTTATAATATAATATTTGTTGATATATACATGTTTAAGTATTTAATAATGCATATACAACTTGAGACAAAACGATTTAAATTTAAATCTAATTAAATAAATATTATCTTTTTTTTCACTTAAATCCCTTGTTAGGTTGTTAGGTTGATCTATCGATTAATTTAAATTTAAAGGTTATAAATGTTTAATATAAAGTATTCTCTCAATATTATTTATTTTAGAGTAAATTGTACTACCACTGAATTTTAGGCATTATATTGTTTATACGACAAAACTTTTAATTTTTTAACTATAGTACTAAACTTTTATTTCGGCTTTAATTACACCACTGAACTTTTAATTTGTTTGATTATAGCAGTGGATTTTCATTTTGGCTTCTGGTATATCTTTTTATTCTTAGCCAGCCATAACTCCTCAATATGGTATAAATGAAAGTTATGTGGTGTAATTGAAGCCAAAATGAAAGTTCATTGCTATAATTAAACAAATTAAGTTCAAATGCTTAAAGTTAAGTGACGCCTAAAATAAAAATGATATAATTTACGCATTTAATTTATAATAAAATCTAATTTAAACTTCAAATATTATTTAAAATATCTAACGACTCACTCTATTGCATCAATTGATAAATCAATCATATCTTTTTAAATCTCTTAGGACATAATGTCAAAATAAGTGCTCAAATCATCATGTTTTTTTCCTCTTAGGTGCCTAAACTATTTTTTTGTTTTTTTAGGTGCCCTAACTATCTTGATTTCCTCTTTTAGGTGTTTTAATTTCCCTCTTTTAGGTGCACAGACTATCATTTTTTGGTCAAAATAAATGCTTCAGTTTGACCTTAAAATGAACAAAAAACGATAGTTTAGACACTTAAAAGGAGTAAAAAAAAGTTTAAACACCTAAAAGGAGAAAACAGAATAATTCAGACACCTAAAAAGAGTAAATAATAATTTAAACACCTAAAAAAAAGTGATAATTTAGACAATTATTTTAGTATTAAGCCGTCTAATAATTATAATTACTAGTATATTTTTAAACATACTTAAAGTGATTAGAATGAATTATATTAAAAAAATGGAATTACTTTATGTAGCTTGTTCTGATCCTAGAAGACAGGTAGGGGAGTTGTTAGAAGAACAAACTCTGACGGGCATGTTGCAAATCACACACAACAATGCAATAAAAGCTCACCCAAAATTAGCCGTTGGCAGTGAATGGTCTTCACATTGTATTTCCAGCGCACGGGTTTGAAAAAACAAATCATCACCCATTCAACCAACCCTTTGACTAGCTAACACAGTTTCTCTAATTCGAATCTTCTATGATAAATATTAGGCAAAATGATAAAAAATGCCTTGCGTGTTTTATCATTTGGCCTCCTATTCATTTTTTAGGTTTAAATATGCCACCAACGTTTTATTAATAGTTCAAATATGCCTCTATTGGATGTAAACTGTCAATTAACTAACGGTCAACGGCTTATAAAAAAAAAATTTGACGTGGCATCAGCAGATCCTAGTATGTGACAAGTCATGTCAGCATTAGTTGTTGAACGCCAGTTGACTGACAGTTACTATCTAACGGGTGCATATTTGGACCAAATTAAAACGTTAGGAGGCATATTTGGACCAAAAAAGAATAGGAGACCAAATGACAAAACATGCAAACGTTTGGGGCATCTTTAGTCATTTTGCCTAAGTATTACTATTATGATTTCCATTGAAGTCGCTCGTTAGGTTCAATTATACCATTTGTTTAAATTATCAAGAATTTTGTTCCTAACTACGGGCTTTTCATCTGATGGGTTATTAAAAGTGAACACACTCTAGTTTTTATCTATAGACTTCGATTATTCTCAAGTGATCCGGGTTCAAGTAACTTAACTATGTTGTTTGAACTCATATCGCTTAAGAGAAACATCTTTTTTTACCGCTGAGACCACTCAATGTGTTTATTTTTTAATAGTCTTAAGTTGATTACGATGTAGCATGTGTTCATACTTTTTCTTAACCCTTTGATAATGCACACACCTTACAGATAAAACTGCTTAAACTCGAGTCTTCTAAGATAGGCATCCTTATTTTTATCGAGACCACTAGTTGGATTCCTCAATGTGTTTATGTTAAACCATTAAACAAATTGACATATACAATATATCCATAAAAAATAATAACGAAACTTTAAATAATTTAATTTTGATAAAAGAAGATATATTACTTTGTGTCTCGTTAAAAACTCCTAAATAATCTAATTTTAATACATACCATTTAATACAAATTTTTTGTTAGCTTGAAATCACCCCAAAAGCAACTAATTGGATGGGAAACATAAAATGATCAATTTTCCTACCAAATTATAGTTGCAATTTAAAACCTTGCCCTTCTTTTGTTAATTTAATTTTTAAACTCACCTAATTTTCCTGCTACCCAATGCACAATAAATTAATTCGGCTTTAAAATGTACATGTATTAGATATTATCATAAAGGCCTTTAAATCAGTCTATATCTTTCGAGATATTTATGAATTGATTTATAAATTGAGTACATTTATATTATGTTGTATTTTATATATTGTATCTGAAATTCTGGTTAAAGTTATGTTTATCTATAAATTGTGTAAAACAATTTAAATTCGTAACCATAACACCCTAATTTTAAGTTTTAAATTCTAATCATGAACCCTAAATTTTAAACCCAACCAAAACTCTAAAACTAAAAGGCTCATGTATCAAAATATTTTTTGAACATAAATACAATAAAAAGTATATGATTAGAACTATTAAACATTATATAATTATAAAATATAAATACAATTTTTTTTGAAACTGAATTATATTTAATGGTGAAAGAATTACAAATGAATTACACCGCAAACAATGAAAGTTCAGTGCAAAATAAACAATACAAAAAAAAAACAACGGTGTAAAAGGCGTTAAAAATCAAACCTCACACCTTTAGAAGAAACTTCTGAAATGAAATCCATAAAGCTATTACTTTGCCTCGGGTGTTCTTTGAAGAGATCATAATTTTTTGCTACTCGTTATTGGTATATCGACACAATCACAAAACGAGAATCATAACGTGAAGTGTTCGGCCTTCCTTCGTTGGCAAAAAAATTCGATAATACTCGTCACCCGAACTCTAAACTATCAAAAGATAGACTGAAACTGCCATAAAAGCAGACAAAGCAACTACCATACAAGCAGACGAAAAAACTGTCATAGAGACAGACAAAAGAACTGCCAAAGAAGCAGCTATGATAGAAACTTAGCAAAGTAAAAAAAAAACACAAAAAACATGAAACTAAAAAATTCATCGGCAACGATAAAACTTATTTATATATATAATTAATAAAACGTCCAACGACGAAACAAAATAAAAATAAACTTTGAAATTTAAAATATTTGTAACCGCCTCATAAATAATAGAATAGGTAAAAAAAAGGCATTGTTACCACTTAAATATAAATACAAATTTAAATTTATTTGTTCAAAAAAATTACAAAATTATTATTTGGGCAAAGAAGACAAGAAAGAGGCATGGGTAAAATTAGGTTGCATTTCTTAGGACGCGTCTACAGCTGTATGTCTATATCGTAGTTCACACCTTACAATTTGCATCTGATACGGACAAAAATCTGTCACGCTTAACACTATGGACATGGATAGACCGTTGTAGAAGTGGAGCACTACCCTACTAAAATTAAAGAAATATATCGTATATAATAAAATTAAAATTAAAATATAATTTCCTAAAATAAAATTTTAATAGTTAAAATGTAGTATATTATAATTTTTTTTGAACATTTTTTACTTAAAACAGGAAAAAAAATTTGTTCATAATAGGTTTTGAGCATACAACCTAAAAAAAAAGATGATGTTAATTGAGAATTTTAACCATTTGTTTTAGAATTTATTGACATATAAATATAATTTCAATTTAATTTAATATCTTTCATTTTATATGATAGAACTCGTAATATGGTTCATTTTGTTAATCTGACAATTTATTTTATACAAAATAAATCTATTGATTTATTATTTTGGATCAGATATTATAAAGTTTTGTTATAGGACTACTCTTTCAATCTAATTCACTACGTTCACAACATTGGAATTCGAACTCATGACATTGTTTAAAATTTTTATTGTCTCGCCCCACTAGAACAACCAGTTAATAAAAGCATATATGATAAAATTTACATTAAATAAAATTAAAATATAAATATATAACACAAATATAATAAGGATAAATATCCTATACATATGCGGTGGAAACTGAAAGTTTCCACAAGCGCCTTAGTTTAATGTATATGGAGTTAATTTATGGTATATGCTTTAGACACATGGGTTAGAATTTAGGGATAGTTGTTTCAGTTTAAGTTTTAGGGTTATAATTTATGACTTACAGGTTAAACCCTAAATACTCACCATATTCCCCTAAAAACTAAACCCTAACATATAAGCCCTAAATTATAACCCTAAACCTTAAATTAAAACAATTATCCCTAAATTCTAACCTCTACAACTAAACCATATACCCTAAAGTAACTCTTTATACCCTAAAACTAAGGCGCTTGTGAGTTTCTACCGCATGTGCATAGAATATTAATCCATATAATAATTATATATGATAAAATTTAAATATTCGAGACCTTAAATTACGATTTAAATATTAATTATTGATACTTTAAATAAAATAAAATATAAGTCTAAAATACGACTCATATTATAGCTTAAGAGGACAGAGGGAGGGCATAGAGGTAAATAAAGCAAAAGGAGAAGCCCAATTAGAAACACAAGTGTGTTATAAATCCGACATCAGTCTCATGCTTTACCTGCTATCATGTTCTCAATCTCTTCCATTTTTACAGTTTTAGTACTAAACTAAGTTCGTTTATACTTTATAGTACTAATAAAACCCTTCGTTTACAACCACAGCCATGGCTTCCATGGCTTCATCTTCATTCTTCCTCGTCTTCCTCGTACTTTGTCTCACAGTCGCCGCCAAAAAAACCTACATTGTTCACATGAAACACCAAGCCAAGCCGCCGTCGTTTGAAACGCACCGCGATTGGTACAGTTCAAGCTTGCAATCACTGTCGGCAACCCCATCGGAAACGCTTCTATATTCCTATAATACTGCGTTTAATGGATTCGCGGCTTCACTTGATGAAGAACAAGCTGAAGCGCTTAGCAAATCGGATTCTGTTTTGGGTGTTTATGAAGATTCTGTTTATGATCTTCATACTACTCGTACACCGCAGTTTTTAGGGCTTGATTCTGAGTTCGGGCTCTGGGCTGGTCATAATACTCAGCAACTTGAACAGGCTTCTCGGGATGTGGTTATCGGAGTTCTTGATACCGGAGTTTGGCCGGAATCGAAGAGTTTTGATGATTCCGGGTTGCCGGCGGTTCCTTCTAAGTGGCGTGGAGAGTGTGAATCGGCTCCGGATTTTAACCCCAAGCTTTGCAACAAGAAACTCATCGGAGCTCGGAGCTTTTCGAAAGGCTACCATATGGCCACCGGCGGCGGTGGCGGTGGGATTAGCAAAAAGGGTAGACAGATCGAGTCCCCACGTGACAGAGATGGTCATGGAACCCACACTGCCAGCACCGCAGCTGGATCTCACGTGAGCAACGCTAGCTTTCTCGGTTACGCCAGCGGAACGGCGCGTGGAATGGCGACCCACGCCCGGATCGCCGCCTACAAGGTTTGCTGGGAAACGGGTTGCTTCGGGTCCGACATTCTGGCCGGGATGGATCGAGCCATCGAAGACGGTGTCGACGTTCTCTCAATGTCGCTCGGCGGTGGATCCGGGCCGTATTATCGTGACACCATCGCCATCGGAGCTTTCACGGCGATGGAGAAGGGTATTTTCGTCTCTTGCTCAGCCGGCAACAGCGGGCCCACTAAGGCCAGTCTTGCCAACGTGGCGCCATGGATTATGACGGTTGGCGCCGGGACTTTAGATCGAGACTTCCCCGCTTACGCCGTTCTAGGAAATAAGATCCGTTATAACGGCGTTTCGCTTTACAGCGGTCGAGGAATGGGGAGGAAACCGGTTGGTTTGGTTTACAGCAAAGATAACAGTTCGAGTAATTTATGCTTGACGGGTTCACTCGATCCGGCATTGGTACGTGGGAAGGTAGTTCTCTGTGATAGGGGAACAAACGCGCGAGTTGAAAAGGGCGCAGTCGTGCGCGACGCCGGCGGCGTCGCGATGATATTAGCGAACACGCCAGTCAGCGGCGAGGAACTGGTGGCTGACAGTCACTTATTACCGGCTGTGGCGGTGGGGAGGAAAGTCGGCGACTTGATTCGACAATATGCACGGTCCGATCCGAATCCGACTGCCACGCTTGTGTTCGGTGGCACGGTGTTGAATGTAAAACCGTCGCCGGTTGTTGCGGCGTTTAGTTCCCGGGGACCCAATATGGTGACGCCGCAGATCTTGAAACCGGACGTGATTGGACCGGGAGTCAACATATTGGCCGGTTGGTCCGAGGCCATTGGACCCACCGGGTTGGCTAAAGACACGAGAAAAACCATGTTCAATATCATGTCAGGTACTTTATAACGGCTATATCCCTTGTTTTTTTGCCCATAACCTGTTCGACTTTATGTCTACAAGAGTTATTTTCATGATCAAAACATTTCATAGTGGCATTAGTAGGTATAATCATACAAATATTCGACTACATATATTCGAATTTGATAATGTGTTCGGTTATTTACGATAGTCGTTTTGATTGTTGTTTTAGGTACGTCCATGTCGTGCCCGCACATCAGCGGGCTAGCAGCGTTGATCAAGGCAGCTCATCCGGAATGGAGCCCAAGCGCGATAAAATCGGCTCTAATGACCACAGCCTACACCCAAGACAACACCAACTCGTCTCTCCGTGATGCTGCCGATGGCTCATTGTCGAACCCATGGGCTCACGGCTCTGGCCATGTTGATCCCCAGAAAGCACTTTCACCAGGCCTAGTATATGACATATCGACCGAAGAATACATTACATTTCTGTGCTCACTCGGCTACACCGTCGACCATGTCAAGACCATAGTGAAACGCCCCAACATTACATGTTCGAGGAAATTCAACGACCCCGGTGAGCTCAACTACCCATCATTCTCGGTCTTGTTCGGGGACAGAAGGGTTGTTCGATACACTCGGGAATTAACAAACGTCGGCCCTGCAAGGTCCACATACAAAGTCACGGTTAACGGACCGTCGACGGTCGGTATCTCGGTCAGGCCCAGAGCGCTCACCTTTCGATCCGTGGGGGAAAAGAAGAGATATACTGTCACCTTTGTAGCTAAAAGAGGGACAAGCCCAATGGCTAAACCGGAATTCGGTTCAATAGTGTGGGGCAATGCTCGAACCCAAGTTAAAAGCCCGGTTTCCTTCTCATGGACAAGTTTATAATTTCTGGGTTTCCATTCAAGAAATCTGGTGCAAAATGACCATACAAGGACCCCTCAAGTCCAAGAAATTTCAGTTTTAAGATAGAGCTATGATTGTAAACAAGGACCTTAATGTAAAATCTGGGTGTTTTGTAATATTTGTTTACTTGATTAAGTTGCTGGTATTAAATATAGATTCTGTAGAGGTGAGCATTCGATCGAGCTGATTTAAAAAAATTTAAGTTAGTTGAGTTGACAGTCATATTTTATAGGGCAAATTTTATTTAAACTTTTTCAAGTCGAATTATGTTTATGAAATTTGAGTCCAGTTATTCGAATTTTATGTTCAAATTTAACTGTGAGCATTTACACTAGTATAATACTCATTTGTTTCAATCTAAACAACTTTCTATAATCACATGTTTTATAATTTTTTTCGAATAATATATATCTAATAATTGAGTTATAACTCATGTTTTTATTTAAAAAAAAATTGAATTAAATCAAAATAAATCGAATAATATAATTTTTTTCAAGTCTATTAAAGGGGGACAAAGATGGACCCGTAGCAAAGATCTTTTCTTTTTCACCAACTGAAATTGTTTCAATGTTTTTGTTTTTCCCCTCAAGCAGAAGAAAATTCTCCGCCCCTTTCTAATGTTTTCACTTATATTTTCACGCTTAAAATTAAATTTAAGATTTAAAGTTTAGATAAATATTCTATGCACAGACAGTAGAAACGAAGTTAGTTTCCACGAACGTCTTAGTTTTAGGGTATAATGAGTTAATTTAAGGTATAAAATTTAAGGTTAGTGAGTTAGAATTTATAGATAATTGTTTCAATTTAAGGTTCAAAGTTATAATTTAGGGTTTGTAGGTTAAAACCTAAATCCTCACCGTATTACCCTAAAAACTAAACCCTAAACCTTAAATTGAAACAACTATCCCTAAATTCTAACCCCCTGTGTATAAGATATTAATCCTTAAAGTTTTATGTTAGGATTTATGGTTATGATTTAGAAAATGTAGGGTAGAGTGTATTTTTTAGGATATAGGGCGTAGAGTTTAAAATTAAGACTTAAAATTTAATTTTGTAGTATTATTTTAATGTACAGGCGGAACACCAAAATGGGACAGACGATTTTTATCAGCTAAAGCATTTGTCATATCATAGAATATCATAGAAAATGAATGAATGAACATGGATTGCATTATGGGGTTGTTGAATTCTTTAACAACTGATCGAAAGGACATCTCGACCACATGATCTGGTGGAGATTTTGAAGAGAAAAAACATGGCAGAAAAAACCATGAAAAAACTTTGGGATTCTTTGGCATTATACAGATTCAATTATTTTTGCTGAATCCATGATGAAATGTCAGCGTGTAGGTCCACTGGTTTGAATTTTGGGACCTGAAAATGACGTCCATCATACTCTCTCACTGTCAGCAGCTAACATCCTGATCCCAAATCACAGATATGGTGCCTGTGTTTTTTACAACAGTCGTCTGTTCCTGCAATTCTAGCTTAAATCTGGGTTGTTTTTGATGTTCCCACAAATTGTGGGACTGTTTTTGATGTTCCAACAAATTGTGGGACTGTTTTGTAACCATTTGATTCAACAATTCACCACTTGGAAATGCAGAAATGTATTAGAATAATAGGCAGCAAGGATTACAACAGGCTTTTGTACAATTGCAGCAAAGGTTTACCTTTGGACATTTAGGAGTTGAACATTTGGATTTGCAGCAAAAGCAATCTGTGCATGAAGGGAATCGAAATACGCAACAGTTTCGGCTGCTGCATGAGATCTTTCGGAAGCAACGGGATTTAGGACACGAGAAACAGTGCCATTTTGGGATTGTGCAGCAGCTTGAACATGAACAGCAGCAATTGCATCGACATTTCGGGACTGTGCAGCAGCTTGAACATGAACAACAGTCGCATGGGATGCATTTGCATCGACATTTTGGGACTGTGCAGCAGCTTGAACATGAGCTGCATTTACATGAACTGCAATCCAACGAGCTGCACTTACATGAACTGCAGTCACACGAGCTGCTGCACTTACAGGAACCGCAGTTGCAGGTACTGCATTTACACAAACTGGAGTCGCACGAGCTGCATTTACATGAACTGCAGTCACATGAGCGGCACTTGCATGAACTCGGGTCAGATGAGCTGCATTTGCACGAACTGCGGTCTAACGAGCAGCATTTACAGGGCCTGCATTTACACAAGTCGCAAATGCATGAGCTGCAGTTGCATAAACCACCGTCACAACACTGCAGGCATTTCAGTTGGCAAGAGCACCCGGAAGAGCAGCAACAGCAGATCCATGACAAGTTAAAACAGGGAATTGCACTGCAAATTATCGGAATTCATGTCATAAGTGGGATAGTAGAGAAACAAGATCCAAGATCGACACTCAGAATACATGAATACCAACTAATAGAGAAATAACATAAAACAGAAGCACAAGAAATCGGTACCAAAGCCACTTCCAAAACCGACATGACTTCCGATTCTTCCGGCTCCTGCTTCAAGGGACAAATACATAAAGCATAAGTGCTTAAACCCTGCTCTAGATAGTACATGAAAATTGGTGTAATCTAACAACATTTTAAGCTCTTACGTCGGTATTAGCGGATCAGATTTTGCCATCACAAATTCCATAACCCTGAAATCAAGAAGAAAAACACATTTATGTAAGAAATTCTCTAGTTATTGCTCAACTTCACCTATAGAAGAAAAAAAGCTCACATACTCTTTGCAATATCTCGAAGCCGGTTGGAGACCTTCGACGGATTTTAACTCTTCCTGCTCGGAACGAAATCGACAACAGCAGATCACAATGAAAATAAATGTCACAAATTTGATATTAACATAATCTCTTGCTAGAACAAAACAGAATGCTGTCTACATAACGATAAATCGATGTCGGTTCTTCATTCGAATCATACATTATATCCATAACCATAATCGTTTAGCTGATTTGAAAGATTTACAAATTCAAAGGCTAAAGGCTAAACACAATGCATGAGCAACAATTATGTTCAATTTGGTTCGAATGAATCAATAATACTAATTTTCTTCATGCTGCAGTTGGATTTCGGACATTAACTTTCAATTTACACTAACAGGAACATATAAAGTATGCATTTTTATCCTAATAAAGTAAAAAAACAAACATTTTAAGCAAGTTATGCATGAGAAATTGAGAATCAACTTAATAATCAAATTAAAACTGAAAAGAAAAGACAAACCTCAAGAACACTAATCTCTCTCTCAAGCATCTGAATCTTAGCCGTTTCCCTTCGTTTACCATACAAATCCGGATGCTCCGGTGGGGATTTCGGACACGGTGGAGGCAGAGACCGGACAGACGAAGAAGAACCACCCGACCTGACAGCCATTACTGTCCTCTGAACCTCCGGTCACCGCCGGTCACCGCCGGAAACAACAAAAAGCCGATGACTTTAGTGCAATAACCCAGAAATAGTAACTAAACGAAGAGAAAAAAAAACAGACAGAAGGAAGCGGCAGCCGGCAAGTAAATGGTAGGTGTTGAAAGAAAGAAGCCCTTTTTGGGGGAGTGTATGACAGTGGCAGAGGCAGTAAATAAGCGTGTCTGACAAGGATAATTACGACCCAGAGCTTAAAAGATTAACCAGAAGCTGAAAACAGCAAAAAAAAGGGCAAATTGCAAAAGCCACCATTGTTGCTGCAAATTTGTGTTTAAAGTTAAAGGAAAAGAAGATGAGAAAATGAAGGGAAAAAGGGAGTCATTATTAATAGAAGAAATCAAAGAGATTGAGTGGTGGAGAGAGGAAGAAGAAGAAGAAAAGAACAATGGTCTGAATCTGATTATTTTCTGGATTGACAAACACAATAACCTTTGTGCATGGTAATAATAATGAGAATAGGAATAATGGTAAAGACGGCTGTGAAAAAAGGCTGCAACTTCTTTGTACGAACCCATTTTAAGCTAAAGTTTCAGTCTTTTTAAGTAAAATTTCTCCCTTTTTTCCAGTTTTTTGTTGCAGAAAAGACAAGTAAATGCGATTAAAACTAAAGCTTGGTTTTTTATGAGGATTTAGCACTTAAAAGAGTAGGTTTTTACAGTTTTTAACAGTTTTGAACACATTGAAACAGTGTTTTGGAAGATTAAAATTGTGAATAATTTGGGGTGTCTGTGAATCTATGTGGTGGGTGGGGAACTGGGGATGCAGAGTTGCAGAAGGCAGAGAAGCGAAAAGCACGATGTTGTACCTCAGATCGCACGTGACATCTGCCGATCTGCGTAGGAAAGAGAGAGAGATATTAAACATTATACTTTATTATTAAAAAAAATAACCCAAAAAGATTAAAAAAGAAAAGGAAAAAGCTGTGATTTTTTTTGGGTTATTTGATGCATTGTTCATCGATGAAAGAGCCCTCACTTTGAGAAAAGAAATAAAGAGAAAATCTAATTTTTTAACTTAGTCGAGTTGATGAGTTATATTTTATAATTTAAATTTTATTTTTTTTATTAATTTCAGTTTATAAAATTATATTTGTATTTCTGTTCAAATTTAAGTGTAAGCGTTTTATAATGTTATAGAATTCGAGTTAATTTGAGTTGTCTGAATTTCTGCCTTTTGGCACGTTTTTTATTTTTTCTTGGTCATTTGACCATTCTTTTCATTTTATGCCTTTTTCATTATTGAATTTGACGATGTAACGACTGATCAATATGATACTTGTTTTTTATCTTGCTGATCTTCCCTGTTTAGGATTCTCAGATGAGATTTGGATACACGATTTGCGTGAATAGTTTTCTCACGACGTTCGACTATGATTTGTGGTTGTCGTTGATCTTTCAGTAGTTTGATTCCTTTTTACGGTTCATTTGTTGATGCAGTCATGTCTATTGGTATCTATCTTTTGTGCGAGTTTTTTGATTGGGTTTTTAACCTTCTCATTGTATAATATCAAATGACTAGTTTTCTTGTGTCATTAGTTATATGAAAATGTTCACATTATGTGTTTAATTTACGTTTATAATTGCAAACTCTCGTAATTTTGGATATTTACTCGTTTTAATAATACTAGTAACTTCTACTGAAAAAAACATATATCATGGAGAGTCGAGGCAACTTGAAAACCAATGCACATACTATTAAAATGAAAATTTTACAACGGGCGACGAACATCGATGAACACTACTAACGATGAACACTGATAAATACCATTATTTTTTTTTAATTTTAAAAATCTAAAGGACTAAAATTATAGACTAATTTCTATTTTTAAGAAATTGATTTTGTTAGGGTTTAAGGAGATTGAGTATATTTGATTCTAACCTATTAAAAAATATTCTAAAGTAACTATTAAATTTGATTTTTATTTTTTAAAAGATAATTTTAATTATAATTTTAGTCCTTTAGGTTTTTAAAATTTAAAAAATAAAATTAATGGTGTTCATCGTTAGTGGTGTTCATCAATATTCGTCCACGTGGTAGACACATCCCTATTAAAATTATTGTGTTATTTGAATATCCATTTTCTAATTTAAATTTTATTTAAAAAAATTCAACTACAGTTCCGTTTAATAGTAACCAATTCATATTATTCGATTTAGATAATTTTACACCGTACTCCACTGTAATATATGGTAGGTAAAAAATGTTCCATGAATTGTAAAAAAAATGGTGTTTGGTCATTCATGGGAAGTTACCTTTGTTTTAGAGAGAGATGACGTTGAAATGTGGGAGAAAGGAGTAACAACGTTTGAATGAGGTTAAAAAAAGGGGTAATTCTCTCTGACTATTCAAACTTGAAAGAAAGTAGACAGGGATGGATCTAAGGTAAATTCCAAATTTTGATTTTGGTACAATTATATCTGCATACCATTCTAAACTAGTCACCAATTTGGTCATTCATTTCACAATCCTTGCCTGAATTGAATTGGATTTGTGACCAATTTTATAATTAGAAAAATCAAATAATTAATTTAACTAGATGATATTCATTTTAGAAAATTTGAATTTAATTGTTTTGTCGCTAATATGTGTATATTTTGTCATAAAGTTAATAATATGTATAAACAGATATTACCTTGTAATGAATAAAAATCCTCTGTCTTTTTCGGTGCCCCTATTTATGCCCCACCCTAAAAATTAGGTTAAGGGTTTAAGATTAATGTGTATTTTTAAGGTATATGGTGTAGCGTTTAGGATTTAAAATTTAGGGTTAAGACTTAAAATTTAATTTTTTTAGTGTTTTTAATGTTGGGGCATAAAAAGGGCACCGAAAAGGGGCAAAAGATTTTTATCCCCTTGTAATCACCTTTTAGACTATTCAAAAAAATCGATTGATTTTTTTTGGTACATTACATAGATCACCAATCAATTATCTTCTCAGACATATTTTGATCACTCAACTTTTAAACTTTTCAATTTAATAACTGAACTTTATACATTGAAAGTTTTTTGTCACTCTCGAATATTTTATTATTAATTTTGAATTTTTTAATATTATTAAATATAAAAATGATTTAAAATAAATAATTATTATTAAATTTGAAAAATATTTAAAACAATCGTCGCCGCTTGTTGTCACCGTCAGGCGTCAACTTTCGAAATCAACGATCGTTTAATCTCAAATTGCACATCTTACAGATTTTGTGATTGAGCCTGAGTCTTTTCGAATGAACATTTTTTTTTATTTGGACCATGTGTTGGGTTGATTAATCGGCAGATGTTAAATCAATTAAAACTTACGTTGTTGATTAATCAATTAAGTTTAAATTTTGTAATTTAAGTCCGTCGACATTAATTACTATTTGATAATAAAAACACAATATATATGGGTATTTTGTAATTGGATACTTGCTATCAAATCTACAGAGTATTGATAAGGTCAAATTATTGGAGTTTTTTGTTTAAATAATACTAATAATGTTGAATGATATTTTTTACAAATAAATGGAATTTTTTAATATCATTATTTCCCCCATCTTTTTCAATTATTTATATTTGAAAATACACAACTCTTGCTAATAGTTATAGTTATATAAGATTTAAAAATATTGCTACCATTATGCATGTAAACTAACCGAACGAACACGAATGAGAGTATGTTCATGTTCGTTCATTTAGTTTTAACCGAACAAATGAGCGAACACGAACAACTAAACGAACATAATTTCTTGTTCGTGTTCGTTCATTTAAATGATAAACGAACACAAACGAACGAACATAAAAGTTATACATATGTGAATAAATTTAATTTTTGAAAAAAACAATTATAATACTTTTGTTATGAAAAATAATAAATATAAATGTATATATGTGAATAAATTTAAACGAACATAAATGAACAAATTACCGAAGGTTCACGAACATAAATGAACGAACGAATTTTTTGTTCGTGTTCGTTCATTTAATTAAACGAACAGAAAATCATGTTCATGTTCATTTGTTTAATAAATGAACGAACTTTCCGTCGAACTATTCACGAATAGTTCGATGAACGTTTGGTTCATTTACTACCCTAGCGACCAAGTATATAAAAGAACATTAAAATATCATGCCCGGATGCTCATTTGCAATCTCCTATTAAAATATATGGACAAATTATGCATTTAATCGCTCAATTTTCCATTGTTTCTCTTTTGGTCATCAACTTTAAATTTTTGATTTTATCACCCATTTTTTGTATTTTATTTTTTCACTCAGTTGTTAGTTATGTAACGAAAATAACAAATATGTCGCCATTTGACCACTGTCAGCTAGGGGTGTTCAAAAAAATCCGATCCGATTATCCGTTGATCCGATTCGAAATTTCGGATAACCGATCCGTTTTTTATTTTTCGGATAATTTGGATCGGATATCCGAAAATTTCGGATCGGATACGGATAGTGGTTTTACATTCGGATCGGATATCCGATATCCGAAAATTCAATTTTTTTTATAGGTATAAATCTTATTATATTCGATATTTTTACTTGTTATATATGAAAAATTGAATTTTTTTTATACAAATATTGTTATATTCAATAATTTATTAATTTTATATTCGAAAACCTAAATTTTTCATGGATAGAACCATTAAATTAAAAAAATAATCAAATAAATTCATAAATTTCGGATATTCGGATATCCGAGTATCCGATCCGAAAATTCGGATATCCGGTTTTTTCGTATCGAATACGAATCGCTATTTAGGTGATCCGAATTTTTCGGATATCCGAAATGAACACCCCTACTGTCAGCCATCCTTTTGCGACATAATATGTATTAAAATTTTCTCCATTTTTATCTTTATTCCTCTCAATCCGACTTTCTTAAAAATCGACAAAACTCAAATCAAATCATCACCTTTATCTTGTTATTGTCAGCAATCTCCATCGCTTGATTGTCATGAGATTAAGACATTGTTTTTTTCTTCTCGTTCTCTACCTCCTTACCGTTTAGATTTGAACGAAAATTAATTGGCGTCAGTAAAGCAAAAAAAAGTTTGAAAATAGGGTTTAAGGCGAAAAATTTCAGGTGTTTCTTCATAAACACCCCAAAATTTTAAAACGCCGTTAGACAATTAATAGTCGAGAGACAAAAATTAAAATTCAAAAATTGAGTGATAAAATCGAAAAATTTTAAAGCCGAGTGAGTAAAATAGAAATCAAGGCAAAGTTTAAAAAAATCTGGTGAAATGATAGGCCCCATTCCAGTACATGAACATTCACACCCTTTCTTCTTCTTCATCATCTTCTCCAGCTTTCCACTGTTCATTCTTCTTTTCCCTCAGACTCTGCCCTCTGCCACTCCCATGCCTGCACTGCTAACCGATCCCCATGCCCTCCTCCATTTTTATCCAATCCCACCTTCTAAAAAGTCAACTGCAACACTGCCTTTCTTAACTTCTTTATATATATATATATCTCTGGTTTTAATAATTTAGGTAGAACCGAAATTCTTATTAATTGGGTATTAATTTTTATAAGACAAAATGATAAAAGATGCCCCAACGTTTGTATGCTATGTCATTTTTCCTTCTATTCTTTTTTTGGTCCAAATATACTTTTAACGTTTGTTTTGTCATTTGCCTCTATTCTTTCTTTTAGTCAAAATATGCCTCAACGTTTCAATTTGGTCCAAATATGCTTATATTAGATGAAAACTATCAGTCAACTGATGTTCAACAACTGATGTTGACTGGATTTGCCACGCATTAAGATATGCTGATGCCAAGGGCGGAGCCCCCTTTGAATTGGGATGTCTGACGACACCACAAATTTTTTGAGACTTATTTTTCCTATATAATTTGTATATAAGAAATTTAAAATATGGACAAATGACACCCTTTTATAAATAATTAATCATCTTTAAATATCATTAAAAATGACACCCCTTAAATATATTTCTAGCTCCGCCCCTGGCTGGTGCCACATCAAATTTTTTTATAAGTCGTTTACTGTCAGTTGATTTTCAATTTACATCCAACATAGGCATATTTGGACTATGAATGAAACGTTGGGAGCATATTTGGACCAAAAGAAAGAATATGAAGCCAAATAACAAAACAAGCAAACATTTGGGGCATATTTGAACCCAAAAAAAAATAGAGAGCCAAATGACAAAACATGTAAACGTCAGGGATACTCATTTTGCATTTCTGTAACAACATAAATTCTTATCAAATTCTTATTCAGTTAATAAAAATTTATGTAGTTACACAAATTTTTATATTATAACTTAAATTTTTACTAAAATAATAAAAATTTGCGTATGATGATCAACTTCATAGATTCACCCTAAGAGTATCTCACGGCAAAACTTCGTATGTCATTTTCAGTTGGATTTGTTCCTCAAACTTCTTTTATATAAAGGAAATGATTACTTTTGTCGCAAGATCTTGGGTTGCTTCTCCATGCCCAGGGGTCTGTGTTGGGAGAGAAGCAAAGGGTTGATGGAGCCAATCCTATTGTCTCCCTATGTTTCTACACCTATTATTACTTTTTATTTTATTTTATAAAAATAAGTAATTAAAAATGAATTATTATTTCATGTTTTAGCTAGTGAATTTTTTACCACAAGCATAGTTTATTTCACTTTAAAAGCTAAAATTTTTAATTATAATCTTAAATTTTTAAATCGTAACATCTAATTACTGACCTCTAAAATATAAATTTTAACTATAAATTCTAAACTTTACACTACGCTAATAAATATTAAATCGCTAATTCTTAAATTAGGCACACTTGTAGAAAATAAATTTTCTACCACCACGGATATATAAAATAATTTTGCTTAAATTAGAACCTAATTGTACTTTTTGATATTTAAATTTGATTTCAATATTTAGTTTGGCACTTTAATATACTTTTTAGAATTAGATTTTAAGATGAGACACAGTTACATATTGAAGAGGTTCTTTATAATGGCTTTGTACTTGTTTAAACCACGTGAATTGATATGATTCTTATAAAGTGATATCGTAAATGAGACAACACAGATCGTCAACACTCAATTTAATTGGACTCGGCTTGAATTTTTAACGAGCAGAGTCGAGTTACTCGCTACCTAACTCGAAAAGCTCGTGAGCTACTCGAAAATATAATATACTAATTTTTTTTTAATTTAAAATCTAAATTCTTAAACCTAAAATCCTAAAATAAAAACCCTAACATAAGCCTTAAATCCTAAATTATAAACTCAACAACCTAAGCATTTAAACCCTAAACTAACACCATAAGCCCTAAAATTAACAAGCTTGTATAAACTTACTATAAACTAAGTTTACACAACTTGTGTATCAATTTTTTTCCTAATAGAGCTTTAAATGGACGAGACAGGTCGCGAGCTACTCGAATCCAATTCGGTCAAAGCTTGGGCAACACTCGACTTGAGTTCTTAACGAGTCGAGCCAGGCTCAAATTATTCAGGCTCGTTAAAAACTAGTCAAACTCCAACTCTACTCAAAATCTTAACAAGCCGAATCAAACTTAGCACTACTTAAACTCGACTCTACTTATTTATACCCCTATTCACACTAACTTAGTAAATGAATGGATGATATCATGAACGATTATAATTATGTTTACAATATGTAAATAATGGGTAAATATAAATTTTGGTTCTTAAATTTAATTTTAATATTTAATTTGGTACCTATTTTTTTATACTTAAGCACCTACAATTTAGGTTTTATTATAATTGATATCAACAATTTTGTATCAATATAAACAAAAAAATAGAAGTAAATTAAAATTTTAAATATCAAATTAAGTATTAAAGGTGAAGTGAAAAGATCGAGGGAGTGGGAAATTGCACGCGCAGTGTGGGGGAGTGGGGGTGGGGGAGGCGACGCCCCCACACGTGGGGTCGAGAAAGCCCGTTTGAAAAGACAAGACAGTGTGACCTCACTTCCAATGCAAACTTACCACGCTCTTTCCCAACGTACATCATCCCACACATGTCACCTTAAGGTAAATTATTAATTACATTTAAATTTTATTTTAAAAAATTAAATAATAAAAGTATAGGCTATATTATACAAATATTCATCTTTAAATATTTAATAAGAAAAATAACCCCAAACTTAATTATTTTTAAAAAAATTATTTTCGGTTTACGTAAGGCAAACCGCTTTTAACGAAACGCGAGTTTTATGTCGAGCAGGTTGATAAAAAAAATTGTTGCGTTTTTTTTACGTATAACTCGCTTTTAGTTAAGCACGAATTTGAATCTCACTTTTGACGGGATGCAGTTTAGGCTATGTGGACCAAAAGAGATGATTTTTTTTTCTTTCTAAATAATCAAGTTTGGGAGTTATTTTTCTAATTAATTATTAAAAAGAGGATATTTATATAAATTTGACAAAAGTATACCTAATATTATACTTGTAATTTTTTTTTAATATTATGATGTGATGTAAGGATAATATATGTTCAACTTTCTTACTCTTTTCAAAGACAACACACACAACATACATTATTAGTGTTCAAATCCGAGTCCAAAGAGATGATGAACATCTACCATCTACCTTTGCCACTAGGACACAAGAGGATGAGCATTATACTCGTAATTTTAAGTTATATATGGAATGCAATGTTATAACTTATAAGATTATATCTTGTATTATATTATAACATATCTATAATAAAAATGTTCGTGAATCAAACATTATATTTTTATACTAAATTCTGAAATTAGACCTTATAATATTAGGTAATACAGACAAAATATCTCTCAAAAATTTAAATTAACAGAACCTAATAAGTATTTTTGTGTAAAATGGATAATGTTCATTCTAAAAAACTCGAGTTCAATCGTAATATTTATAAAGTGTGTGAATATATATCAAATTGTTAAAAATATTATCTTTTAATCACTTTTAAAGTATAAAGAAAAATTAAATTAGCTTTATGATTTGCCAGCGTGCGATGAATTGCTTGTGTTCTATAAATGAACAGACAATGACTTTCCAACTCCAATGAACAATCATTGTCCTCCCATCACTCTCCTTCTTCACACACAATAATAATTATTTTATGGATTAATATCCTATACACTGGCGGTGGAAACTGAAAGTTTCCACAAGCGCCTTAGTTTTAGGGTATAGGGTGTTAGTTTAGGGTATATGGTTTAGGGGTTTAGGTGTAGGGGTTTAGAATTTAAGGATAGTTGTTTCAATTTAAAGTTTAGGGTTATAATTTAGGGTTTATAGGTTAAAACCTAAATCCTCACTCTATTACACTAAAAACTAAACCCTAACCTATAAACCCTAAATTATAACCTTAAACTTTAAATTGAAACAATTATCCCTAAATTCTAAACCCCTACACTTAAACCCCTAAACTTTATACCCTAAACTAACACCCTATACCCTAAAACTAAGGCGCTTGTGGAAACTTTCAGTTTCCACCGCCTGTGTATAGGATATTTATCCTTATTTTATTATTGTTTTTATAATATAAAACATTATTAAGTTTAATTAAACAATTGGATTATAATTTTATAAAATAATCTTTTCGAACTTTTTGAGTGATTTCAATTAGGGGTGTTCATGATCGGTTAACTGTACCATTTAGTCTAAACAGTCGATTAACCGTTATAACAATTATTAAATTTTACTAAACATAACTTAACCGTTAAAAAATTGTTAACCGCCAACGATTAACCATTAAAACACGATTAGCTGACGATTCAATTATAGGTTAAACAGTAACCTATTAAATTTTTTTCACATGTTCTTCTTTTGATAATAATAAAACTATCTCTCCGAAAATATTATATAAAAATGTTCATAAAAAACTTAAATAGTGAGATTCAAAACGCTAACTTCATACAGTTAATTTAAAAAAGTACTTACATACTACAAATTTCTAACACAACACAAAATACTAAAACTTTGTACTTAGTTTAAAGTTCCAAGTTTCAACAATGTTCATCACATAGTAATACACCATCAAAGTTCTAAAGATAAATATTTAACTAACACAAAAAAATATAAGGTAAATGAAACTTCGAGTCAGCACCACAAGCTACAAAAGTTAACTCTATAATCAAAACACTCAAAGTCTTCACCGATTTATATATGTATAAATAATTTAAAAACGGTTAACCTATAGGTTAACCATTTGTTAAAATTCGTAACCGTAACCATTAACCATCATTTTTAACGGTTTAGTTAACCGAAATTATTTAACCTTAACAATTCAGTTAATTAACTTATAAAATACAACGATATACTGATTAATAATTATGTTAATTATGTACACCCTCAATTTCAATTGTAAAAAATCATATTCTTTTAGATAATTCAATTTCGAGTAGTCTAGTATGTAAATATACATGAGTTTATCTCAATTTGAAACGCCTAAAATAATATTTGTAATTGAATCACAATACTAAAATAACGTTTTCGATTTTGGGTTATTTGCTTATATATTCGCTAAGCCCAACGATTCCGCCCGCATGCATCTTGCTTGGGCTATGACCTTATAAGCTGGTTTTGATCTGATTTCAATGTGATTTAAAAGAAAAATGATTTAAAATATTTGAATATTTTGAGTTGTTCGAGTTTACGCGTTGTATTTTACAACTTAAATTTTATTTGAAATTTTTTCGATTTTAGTCTAGTCGAGTTTTCAAGTTTTTATAAAAATTTAATTGTAATTATTTATCAAGTTACCATACTTTGGAATTTTGCTTTAAGGACCAAATTGAAAGAATGTGTAAATAACAAGGGCTAAATTTAGTGAATTGTTTCGAATTATGACTAAATTGATTGAATGTATAAATATGAAGGACTAAATGTGTTATCATACCAAATTTTATAACAAACACTTAACGGGATTTAACGTCTAGTTACCATTTTGTTATAAAATATAAAGTTTAATTGTTATTTTGTGATTTTTAAAAATTTAGTTACCGTTTTGTTTTTTTTATCAAAGTTCAATGACCGCCTGTGTACTTTACCCTAGAACTTAATAGTATAAATGAAAGCCTACACTCTACAAAATAATTTCTGATCAGAACATGGTCTCGTTAAAATTTCTCTCGTGCTTAAATTATATCGAACTATAATTAAAATAGCGAAAAGAAAAGAAAATAGTGTCCAACTTTATTATAAAAAGAGTATTACATCATCCGACCACAAAGCATTTTCTCATAAGCCCACCACAAAGGAACCCCTACGACGGTACATAACCACAACCTAAAAACATGTTTATAGTACAAACGGCCTAACTTTCCAGATACTCGATTACCAAACAAAAACGAACGTAAATGAACGGATTACTAAAAGTAATTATAAATAATTAAATATATATGTTTACACATTATTAATTTGTGTTTAATTTTTAGAAAGTTTTTTAAAAGATATTTAGATGAATTTTATAATTTTTTAATTAAAGTGATTACAAGTAATATATGTTCTTAAATATTATTAATTCTTTGATAATGCGTATAAACTTTGTAAACAAAGTGATTTGAATCCGTGTCTCCTAGGATGAACATTATCCTTTTTTCCACTGGGACATTTGTTAGTTAGTTCAATGGGATGGGAAATTAGATCAGTTAAATAATATTAATGTTGAAAGTTTGAATTCTGACGTTGTAAATGAATCAAATTAGATTGAGAAAATCGCCCTCATATGCTATAATAGGTCACAATACTCAATATGAACTAATCAACTAATGAGTTGAATATCAGTACAGTAATTACACATAATATATATGATCGATTAATCATTGATCTAATTCTTATAACATTATTTATCATTACAATTCATTTTATTTGATTTTTTTTCATTAAAATGTTATTTATTAATGGATTTGGCACAATTTAAGAGAGATTGGTCGAAAGTATTGTTCATTTATTTCCTATAGCAACTAATACGGTCAGGACGGTGTAAAATTGTTAAGTTTTAAATTTTTTAGGTGGCGGGATAATGAAAATTAATGACTCGAGTAAACATAAAGAAATGAAGATATTTTTTACGAAAAATAAGTGTAACTTATATAAATGACCACTATATTATTAAAAAAATTATTATTTGAGCACTTTATTTTTTTAAGTAATTAAATTATTATATTATTAAATTGGATGTAATTTGATCACCAACCGTTCGAGGTTAACGACAAGGTGACATGATAGTTAAAAAATAGGGGTATAAATACACACTTGGTCCTCGTTACTTATACGCTCTATCTATTTAGTCCTAATTTTAATTTAATAAACAAATTAATTATTTTAATTAGGTGGTGACATGTGTTATCACCTTATCGAGAGACGTTAATTATTTTTATTTAATTAATTAATTTCTCCCCTCCAGTCAGGTTGTGACACGTGTCACCACCTAATTAAAATAATTAATTTATTTTATTAAATTAAAATTAGGACTAAATTGATAGAATGTATAAGTAACGAGTACCAAATGTGTAATTGTATCCCTATTTTTTAACTGCAGCGTCACCCTGCCCTTAACTTCTAACAGCTAATGGTTAAATTACATCCAATTTAATAGTATGGTAGTTTAACGACATATGGTCAAATCGCAACCTTTCTCAAGAAAAGTTTTAATCTCAATATCATGGCGTAAAAAATCCCAATAAGTTGAAATTGCCAAAATCTCATTATCAAAGAGACTCAATAAATTTGAGTATCGACTTATCCAACCAGACAAATAATTTGCAGTTTACGTGCATTATCTCTACGCCGAGCTTTCTCTCAAGTTTTCACCACACAAAAGCATTTCTGTCTGAACTGAAGCTGCAGTAATTTCCAGTTCTCATGGCTCTCATGAAACATGCTTGCCTCCTTCTCTTAGTTCTTGTAATAGCCTTTGCACTTCAAATCATATTCTTCTCGCCGATATCTCCGGAGATACTCGAACTGCCATCGGCGTCATCTTCGGTTTCGGTTCCTCCATCAAACAACCAGTTACAGGTAATAATATAATTACATTTTGAACCAGAGACGGACGCATAATTTTATATTAAGAGTGCAAACTTTTATTAAAATTGTACGGGAATTTGAAATTTCTAGGGCTGCAACTGCCCCTAGCATCCCCTCGGTCTATTCTTATCTAGAAAGACGTTTGTTTGTTCATTGTAGGAAGTGATTAAACTCGGAGAAGGGTTCTTGCCGGGTCCGGAGGATGTTGCAGTGGATGAAAAGGGTACGTTGTATACGGCAACCAGAGACGGTTGGGTTCGAAGATTGCATCGAAACGGTTCCTGGGAGGATTGGATGAAACTGGAAAGCAACACTTTGCTCGGAATTGCAACAGCTAAACGAGGTGGTCTGATTGTTTGTGATTGCGAAAAGGTGAGTTTAAAAGAATATGTTTTAAAAAAACAGGGTTTGAAAACATGAACTCCGTCGTGTTCTTGATTTTTCAGGGTTTGCTCAAGTTTACAGATGATGGTGTAACAGTTCTTGCCTCGCATGTCAATGGATCCGAAATCAAGTTTGCGGATGACGTGATCGAAGCATCGGATGGCGGTGTATATTTCAGTGTGGCGAGCACCAAATTTCAACTCCATAACTGGAATCTCGACGTGCTGGAGGCCAAGCCTTACGGCCAGCTTCTTAAATACGACCCGTCGACGGAAGAGACGTCAATTCTGTTAGACGGCCTCTACTTTGCCAACGGTGTTGCACTCTCCAAAGATGAAGATTTTCTTCTTGTTTGTGAATCATGGAGGTAAGACATTTAAGGTCATCGTTGCAAGTGCCGCGATTTCTATATCCGATCTTCATTTTCATCATATCTACAGATTCAGGTGCCTGAAACATTGGTTGAAAGGTGAGAGAAAAGGAAAGACGGAGATTTTCATCGAAAACCTTCCGGGTTGTCCTGATAACATCAATCTAGCTCCGGACGGTTCCTTCTGGATCGCCCTACTCCAGGTACCGAAAACTTTTATATCTAATAGTTCAACAATGAAGAACAGAGTCACACCACCATTGATGAAACTGAAAAGCTTATGATTCCGAGTTCCGACGTTCGGTTGCAGGTGGTTTCCGAGGGAACAGAGTTTGTGCACACCTCCAGGGCATTAAAACTGGTTATATCTAATTTCCCTAAAGCAATGGAACTTGTTTTCAGTGGACTAAAGAAGAAGGCAACAGTCATCAATGTGGCGGCCGACGGCAGCATACTCAAGAGGTTCGATGATCCCACCGGAACAGTCATATCGTTCGTGACATCCGCTGTGGAGTTCGAGGGCCATCTTTACTTGGGCAGTCTCAACACCAACTTTGTAGGAAAATTGCCACTCAAATGAATTTCACAGAGAAACATATATGGAACAATCCTTGTGATCAAATTAGCATGAAACTCGAATTCCAGAAATAACATAGACTTCAATTCAAGCAGTAATAGGAGACAACATAAAATTTGAAACTATGAACCCTTTTCTATTCTCTCTCAAACATAATGATCAGCTCGAGCATGTTGTTGGTCCGTGCTCGCTAGTCACGCTCACTAATTGCTGTCAAATGTTCGTCGATTTCCTCGGTTGACAACACTTGGAAAACTGGATTATCAGCTTTCACCACTCCCACCTGTCGTAAATCAAAAAGAGGGTAAACAAGAATAATTTCAGTTTCTTCCGTAACGACTGAGATTATAGAGAATGAACCCCAGATATCTAATCCATTCAAACATTTAGATAGTTATAGACTGACATTGCAATAAAATCGCTAACTTGTCATACCTCTATCTCAGTAGCCTTGAAATCCTCTTGAAGAACAGATTGCAGAGCGGAAATTGCGGTCTATATTATAGTAGAAATCGGAAAAATTAGACAAATACGATAGTTTTAGTTAAAACATGTGGTCTTTAAAAACTTCCTTTACCATACATAAAGGATAAAAATAGCATACCTGCACTGTTTCCTTATAAGTAAAAGCAGGGTCATTCTTCATCTTCTTTTCCAAGAAATTAATCGCCTCTTGTTCTTTCGATCCAGCACTGGTTGCCTGCAGCATTTCGATAAAAAAATTTCATTCTAGATGCAAAATACATACTCTGAACAAAAACAGAAGTTTTCGTAAATGACAGTCAAAGAGAACTAGTAGAGAAAACAGTTATGAATCATAAACATGGTAAATATATGGCTACCGGAACCAGGCGATTAGAACCAAAACAAAGACCCAAACTTGGCGAACAATAATAAAATTAACTGGCAAACTACCTTGTGACCATAAAAATGGCCTGCTGGATCACATTTGTAGAGTTGGGGTCCCTTTTCTTCATCAATACCCAAAACCATAGCAACTTCACATAAAAGGAAACAAAATACATTAAGGGGATGGCAGAGTAAGTTACTTGGAACATACATAAGCATATATCTGCTCGCATGTATTAACAACTCAAAAATCGTAAATCTACCATGGAAAATACAGGTATAAAAAATTAAAAACAAAATTATAGTTGTAGGATGTTGAAATCGTAGATTTACCAACTCCAAGAGGTCTCATATAAGCATGTTGAGTATAAACCTGCGATTTGTCTGCAATCCTAAATAAACAAAGCATGTGTTAGGCTAAATCAGTCGTATGCCCATCAAATTTCGAAATGCACAAGAACCATAAATATCCTTTGTATGTATTAATTTCTAGAACCAAGATTAAATCTGTGAACCAGCAAATAAGGACGACAATGCTTCCAAGTTCCAATCTTGATGTTAAAAAGGGCAGTCTTAATATTTTTCAAATATCTACCAGCAAACATACAAGCGCATAAATTTATATCCAGTGTATATCCAAATGACTAACATCTTGATGTCACTAAGCTTGTTCAAATATTATCGAGATGAGATGTACAGACAGAATACAACAGCCAAAAACTGGGAAACAACTAAACATGGTTCAGTTCCACAGTAAGATAATAGAAACCATACCATTTGGACAATACATCCACAGGCATCTCATATCCATATCTGAACCGAAACTCGGCTGCTTCGTTCCTTGCTTGTTGGACCAAGGTCCTTGCATCAGCTGAAGAGTGAAAATGTCAATTATCATGATCATGAAAAATGGTATATTATTATGGATAAATATTCTATACACATGCGGTAGAAACTAAAAGTTTCCACAAGCGCCTTAGTTTTAGGGTATAGGGAGTTAGTTTAGGGTATAGAGGTTTAGGTGTAGGGGTTAGAATTTAAGGATAGTTGTTTCAATTTAAGGTTTAGGGTTATAATTTAAGGTTTATAGGTTAAAACCTTAATAATTGCCATATTAACCTAAAAACTAAACACTAATCTATAAACCCTAAAATATAACACTAAACCTTAAATTGAAACAACTATCCCTAAATTATAAACTCCTACACCTAAACCCCTAAATCCTATACCCTAAACTAATTCCATGTGCCCCTAAAACTAAAGCACCCGCCGGTGTATAAGATATTAATCCATATTATTATAGCCCAGAATCCCAACATCCACAAAACAAAATCTTCCCAATTCAAACAAATAATATCTAAGAAAATATTTAACAAATAAATGGTATTTAGCAATAAATAAACCTGTCATTCCAGTAGCTAACAAACCAAGGAACTTGGTAATAGGGAAAAGATGAGTAACACTAGTCTGATCCAACAGCTTGTCCTGCATACCATTATTCAAAATTAAATACCCAAATCGAAGAAAACCCTAAAAAATCACTTAATCCCAAAAATAAACAAGGGGAATATAGAGGAGAGTACGGACGGGAACTTTCTTCTGAGTAACAACGCAGACGGAGTCTTTTCCTCGAACACCAATGGATGTGATTCCAGCTGCTTTCACTGCCTTGAACGCATACTCTGCTCAATTTATTCCAAAATCAAAATTTTTAAACAAATAAAAATGGAGTTTTTTTTTAGAAAAGCAGCGGCGGGTGGGTGAATGTACATACCGACTTGGAAAAGACGACCTTCCGGTGAGAATATTGTGATATGGCGATCGTAGCCGCCTCCACTTCCTCGGCTCATTTTTTCCTCTTCTTTTTTTGTGTTTTCGAATGCAGAGATTTGAAAAGGAGAAAGCTTTTTCTCCAAGAGATTTATGACTCTTTCGAGTTAACTCGCGGAAGAAGAAAACTTGCCTACTTCCCGAAATGCCCTTCTCTTTATTTTTCTTTCCTTTCATTTTATTTTCTGTAAATTATGACTAAATTGATTTAATCTGTAAATATGAAGAATTCAATGTGTTATTATTTAAATTTTCGTAACTACCTCGTCATTTAATGAACGACAGTTAACGGCTCAGTGACTATTTTATAATAAAAATTAATGTTTAATGTTTATTATGTAATTTTTGAAAGTTGTATGACCATTTTGTACTTTTTAAGATAATTTAATGACCATTTATGTACTTTACTTTTTTTTTAACGTGTACGGGCAAATGTTTATTATTTTATGGTATAATAACAGAGAAAATAACATAAAATACAAGGTTAAAATATTAAGCAGAAGAAATTAAATCATAGAACATAATTTTAAATTTTTTTTTTCTCTTGCCTTTCCTCGTTTTATGAATCATCATTTTTGAATTTAGAACGTGGAATGAATATTTAACCATTGTTTAAGGTAAACGAGACCCTTTTTTATTATCTTATTTGAGTCTTGTAGATAGAATTTGACCTTATAATTTAATGTTTAATCGAATATATTATTTTTATTAAAAAATTATATCGATGGCCATTAAATTTATACAAATCTACATGATACATGTACCGACGGAGACGACCGTCAGTAAAAGTTTGAATCATTTGAGACAAAAATTTATCGCCAGAATAGATACACTAATTACTCAGGGTAGGTCATACTTATACCGACGGACAAATCTGTCACTTGTCAGCATAGGGTCCCAACATCTATACTAATGGATGTTTCCGTTGTTATAAAGATATATTGACTAGTGTTTTATCGACGACTAT
The DNA here is from genome assembly GCA_958450335.1 of Hibiscus tridactylites. Lineage (NCBI taxonomy): Eukaryota > Viridiplantae > Streptophyta > Magnoliopsida > Malvales > Malvaceae > Hibiscus > Hibiscus tridactylites. Next base: position 74,330,722 of record OY288286.1, on the reverse strand, counting down.
TATCCTTTGAAATATCATTTTTGTCCGTCGATAAAAAGTTTTGGAGCATATACCGACGAATTTTAAGTGTTTTATCGGTAATTTTTTGTCCGTCGGTATATGTCATTTTTTGTAGTGAATATTTGCCTTGGATCACATTGAACATAAGTAGCATTAGCTTGTGTTGGACCGTATTGGTTCGTGTTACACATAGCACAAATCACAAAGCAATGGCAAGTGTTTAAGCATATCAAGCAATCTTCCATTCTTTTCCATCACCTCCCTCATTACCACATACTATCTCCGATATATTACATATATAGGATCATCAACCAGAGTCGTAGCCCGTGGATCATAGTTCGAATATACCATTGTACCATGCTAGAGTGTCCAAGAACTTCCATTGTTTAAACAATTTATAGTATTTTAAGCTTTATTATTAGAAGAGGAGTCTTATGACAAGAGTGAGCTTTAAGCTCTAAAGTAGAGAAATTTTTGGTATCTTATGACCTTAAAAGTTAAGGTTCATTTCTTAGTATCTTATGGCATAGAAAATCATAATGTTGTTTCAAAGCTTTAGAACAAAGTTTACTTTATTATCTACATTCTACTATAATACATCATAGCATAGCACTACACGCTTTCTCTTGTTTCAAAGCTTTATTACTTGAATATTTCATGAGGTGAGAATATTCATCAATGTGAATGCAAACTTAAAGAAAGAAGACCAAGGTAATATAATTCCTTAGTTAGGATGGATTGAGTAGGTGGCTATCGATCTGTGAGTCATTGTAAAATAATCTCGTCCGTTTATTATAAGGAGATTCAAGTATAAATAGAAGCCTCCCCATCTTATTGTGCATTTACCTTACACGGTTTTTTTTTGTTCGCTTTCGCTTAAAACAATCTCTCAAGAGATCTGCTCGCCCTTAGTAAGAATCAACCCTGAGTAAAGGTGGTGTAAAGAGTATGAGTCCACCATTAAGCCAAATATAATTTTGTGATATAAAACATAAACTTTAATATATATGTTAATTCTTTGTTAACGCCAGCAAAAAATAAAATAAATATAAATAAAGGGGACTATTTTACCTTACCTTTGTTTTCCGGTGCATGCTTGTTTTTGTTTCAGGTAAATATATTCGACATCCGTAATAATAAAAGTCTAAAACCAAACCTGAACTTTGCCATTTCCGGTTCTGCTGGGGATAAACATATCTGAGTAAATTGCATGCGAAGGACAACTGTTATAATCGGAGTTGATCATACGGTTGATCTTGATTGTCCGAGTCAAAAGAGTGGTGGAGGGAGTTGATTGATCAGGTTGACAGTGTGAGGTCGGATCGTCCATAGATGAAGTAATTGATGATCGGAAACCCTAAAACTCAGAGGTTGAAGATGAAGCAGAGATTGCTGAATTGGTTGGTTACTTCTTGAAACATACTTCTTGAAACATACAATAATTTTGGAGAAGCTCATAATTAGAAGAAGACCTAACGTATGCAAAGAAGAACTATGACATTTTTTTAGTTAGTTTGTTGTGGTCGAATATATACAAATAGCGATCTTCTTCGATGATGCTAATTGTTGACTCAAACTATGACATTTCTTTTAGCTAGTTTGTTGTGGCCGAGTATCGATAAATAGTGAATTTGTTCGTTGAAATTTAGTTGGTGACAGTGAAATGAATTAGAAGAAGCTTCATTGTTTCAATTGGTGTTGTGATTTTGTATATAACATTCTTCAATTAATTTTGTGATTTCGTATATCAATATTATTGCCATCTACGGACAGTTACATTAATGTTGGCGTTGCTTGTTCCCTTGACACAATTAAAACATAGTCGATAAATTATGGGCCAAATACACATCATTAATGATAATTAATCACAACTGCTACTCCAACATTATCACAATCATAATCTAATAGAAATTGTGCATATGCTTGCTACATATCTCATTAGTTTCAACGAAATAACCTCAAATAAAGCTCCTTCAAGTGTGGTAAGGTAGAAATTGCTGGATTCTCGGGTAATGAACCTGCATTACCATTTTTTTATTTTATTTTTCCTTTTCCTACAACCTGGACCTAAAATCCCATTACCACAACCGGGACCTAGAACCCTATTACCACAACCGGGAACTTGAACCCTATTACCACATCCGGGACCTAGAACAAAACTATACAAAAATTAAAATTTAATGTTTAGTGACCATTTTGTAATAAAAACTAAATTTTAATGCTCATTATGTAACTTTTGAAAGTTTAGTAATCATTTTGTACCTATTGAGATAGTTTAGTGATCATTTGTGTATTTTACCCTTTTTTTAGGACAAATGTTTATCGGCTAAAATATTAAGTAGAAGAAATTAAATCACAATTTAACGTTTTTTTCCCTCTTACCTTTCCTCGTCTCATGAATCATCATTTTTGAATTCAGAACGAGAAAGTTCACCTTTAACCATTGTTTAAAGTAAAAGAAACTCTTTCTTATTATCTCATCTAAGTCTCGTAGTTAGAATTTGATCCTACAATTTAATGTCTAATAGAAAATATAATTTTTTTTATTAAGATAAACTATATTGGTGGTCACTAAACTTTTAAGACAATATCAATATGATCACTTAAATTTAAAAAAATTCATTTCGATCATTATATTGATAAATGAGTAACAATTATTGACGTTAATTAGGTGGAAAATTAAAGGAAATATGAAAATGGCACATGAGGGATTAAATTTAAACCCCACAATCTCATGTAAGATGCAGATACAACACAACATAAAATACGATACCGAAACTAACACCAACACGATAAGATTACATGAATGTCTCGGAACTTATATAGTATGAATTATTAAAATTTTATTAATGTATTAAAAATTGCGGCTAGAGATGCAAACTTCACACCGTAGATTCGCCCGTCGCCTTCTCTATGAAATCCTTGATGTCAAAAGCATCCTGCATGTCATCCTTTGTAATGACACCCTGCTTAATTAACAATTAATCATCAGAATGTAATTAAGAAAGGCAAAATAACAATAGGGGCAATAACAAAAGATGCCCCTAACGTTTGCATGTTTTGTCAATTGGCCCCTTGTTCTTTTCTTGGTCCAAATATGCACCCAATGTTTGCTTGTTTTGTCATTTGACCCCCTATTCTTTCTTTTAGTCCAAATATGCCCCCAACGTTTCATTCGTAGTCCAAATATGCTCCCAACGTTTCATTCGTAGTCCAAACATGCCCCTGTTAGATGAAAACTGTCAGTCAACTGACGTCCAACAGCTGATGCTGACTGGACTTGCCACGTATTAAGATTTGTTGATGCCACGTCAAAAAAAATTTATAAGCCGTTGACCGTCAGTTGATTGACAGTTTACATCCGACAGAGGCATATTTGGACTATGAATAAAACGTTGGGGGCATCTCCAAATGACAAAACAAACAAATGTTGGGACATATTTAGACTAAAAAAAGAATAGGGGGCCAATTGACAAAACATGCAAACGTTGGGGGCATCTTTTGTCATTAAGAAATGATTATAAGAATATGATCCTTAAAAGATCTTTCAAATACATGAAAACGGTATTGTACGTGTTGATATTTGAAGTTCATCTGAATTCGACTAGCATACGCACAAGGTTGATGTTTATGTCTACATGCACATGAAAAACAGTGAGAGGGAGAGAAGGTGAGACCTTTTCTGTTATGATACCGGCTATTAGATTGGCCGGGGTGACATCGAAAGCCGGGTTCCAGACGGCGATCCCGGAAGCAGCCACTTGCTCGCCCAGCCCTCCCCGTGAGTGCAATAACTCCTTCGCCGATCTTTCCTCGATAACAATTTCCTTCCCAGAAGAAAGCGATAAATCAATGGAAGTAATGGGAGCAGCAACGTAAAATGGAATGCGATGATACATTGCGCATAAGGCAAGGATATAAGTTCCAATCTTGTTAGCAGTGTCACCTGCAATTCAATTCAATATGTTCAGTTATATTTACTTCGTCATAGAATCAAACGGAAATGCATCATTGACAGCCATGGAGTACCATTTGCAGCCACACGATCAGCTCCGACGATAACAGCGCTAACACGACCTTCTTTCATTAAAGCAGCTGCAGCAGAATCTGCTATTAGAGTAGCAGGTATTTTTTCGTGCACCAGCTCGAAAGCCGTGAGTCTGGAACCCTGCAGTCCGAGTCGAATATACAAGAGAAGAACATAGATTGTGAATAACAGCTTGAAGTAAAAGGACTGAAAAGTATTATTGGGAAGCTCAATGGCCAATTCAGGTAACTGAACACTCAAACCATTTTTCACACTAGTTCGAACAACTGCAGCACCACACGTCCTTATGCCGGTTAGTACGGCCATATTTGAGGAAGTTTAATTACATTCCCAATAAGACGGCTCAATAACGAGTCGCTGCATTTAAAGCACACCCCATTCATTCCGCTCACTATATGCAAACAACTTTATCAAAGGTTACCTGGTTGAAGGGCCGGGTTTCGGTACAATAAGCCCTTTCTAACACTCCTTCAGCATGAAGGGCGCGGATAACACCAAGAGCAGTACCATATCCAGCTGTGGCAAGACTGCAAGATACAGTAAATCACTATTAGAAAACCATCATAAGGCAATTCGGTGTACACGTAAGAACTCCTATGGCTTCTTGCCAACATTAACATTAGACATCGGAACAATAAAAGGAACAGCAGGGAGAACACTAACCTTCCAGTGTTGCAGTGGGTCAAAACCGAAAATCTCTTCGAATTATTCTGTTGCTGCTGGAGAAAACTAGCGCCGTGAGACCCGATTGCTTTGTTTGTAGCAACATCATCATCAAGCATGATTTCAGCAGCTTCTATATAAGCCTATAAGGATTGAGAAAAAATATATATATACAACAAGAACAAAATAAGACATGCTTAAACATCCCGAAACAAATCCGAACTGATACAATTCAACAGCAAATAGCTTGATTAATCAAAGCATAACCATGAAAACTCACCTGAAAAACACTGTCAGCCACCATAGCGGTAGAAGCAGCCTTTGATATAATTTCTTTAAGCTTTATAGCAGCATCTGAAAGATTCACCGCCGTCGGTCGGCTGAAAAAAGGACATAAAACGGGAAAAAAGTATCAGCCATACTTTGAATATGAAAGGAAGCAATTAATTTCAGTCTAAAAAAACCTGCAAAATACATTGCTCCTCCACATTTTTTCGAACATAGGTCCGAAGATATGATGCTCCAAGTATCAAATACATGAAATAACTTTTATGCACATCTCAAATGAACTCATATCCAACATATACTCGAAAAGTGAACACATACGTATCGAACATGTGCCGATATTCAACATACAGTGGTCTGCACTTGTGCTTATAGGAAATAACTTGAAATCTAACCATGACCAGAGATATTAAAGGTAAACATAAAAACCTTGAGACAAGATATTCTAATTTCGATTCGAGGAAAGAAGCAGCATCCCTAGATGTCCCATTAAAGTCCTTTAAGTCGGCGACTTCAACCGCCAGCGAAAGGGCCGCCGCTATGGCAATAGCAGGCGCCCCTCGAACCACCATATCTCGGATTGCATTCCTAAAAACCATCAAAATAGTTTATTCAAGTTGAGTTCTTTAATTCCAATGAAATTCAAAAGGAACTGAACTACTCCATTACCATCCATCTATTGAACCTTGAATATCTAAGTACACGGTTTCGAGCGGAAGTTTTCTCTGTTCAAGTTCAACAACCAATAACAATTAATTCAAAAGAAAACCCAGATTAAATTCGAAAGAATCAAGCTTCAAAGATCTTTTATCTTGTTTGTATACGAAAAATTGAATGGAAAACTAGACCTGGTCAAGCAACTGAAGGGAGCCACGTTTGTAGCAGATAGCCCGGAGAGTGTTGTCAACTGCGACTCCGCCCGTCGACTTAGAATCAGGCGCCATTGATTGAGAATCTCGAGAAATCAACGAATTCAGGGGTTTATTAAATGAACGGAATGGGGCTGCTTTTTGAGCTTTTTACTGCTGCTGTGATTCTCTATACTGGCTGCTTTTTGAGCTTTTGGAATAAATTCTTGTTTTACTAAATCTTTCTTTGCTTTTATTTAAATGTCGATATTAATGTTAGTATTTAAACTTTTAATTTTATTTTTAATAAATCTTTTGTTTTTGATTTCACATACTTGTTGGCCAGCCCATCAATTCTTTTATAAAAAATATTATTCCTCAAGTAAGCAAATTTGGTCAAATATTCTTCTTTAGAGAATTATCTAAAAAAATACTCTCTAAAAAATATTTGAAAAAATATTTTCATTCAGGTCACGTAGGACGAAAGCGCGTTTTGCGGAACGCAACTTTTAAAGTCGCGTTTTGTAGGCTACGACTTCTATGTTGAGTGGATAGATAAGAAAAAAATTTAAATTTTTATTACAAAGAAGTTGCGTCTTGCAAAACATGACTTTGCCTTACGTGACCTGAATAAGAGTATTTTTCTAAATGTTCTTCTAAAAGAGATATTTTTCTAAATAATTCTCTAAAATAAAATATCTGAACAAATTAGCCTCAATACTCACCCTTCATCAAAAAAGGATTTTATAGAAAAGGGAAATGTATATATTTGATAATTTTTTTAGGTTGTGACAAAATTCATTCTTAAAAGGATTTTTCTTTTTTGATTTTTGGAAAAGAAGCTTCTTATACAATTTATTACTGTTACTAATCCAATAAATGATTTTGGTGAAAAACATATGATGTTTATTTTGAAAATTTAGAGTTTAAATCACCTTGTCAACAAAGTGTATTATATTATTAAAATGTTAAAAATATCTCTAAACATATATTATTTTATAATTATTTTTAGATTATTTTAAAAAAATTATTACCGACATTTGCTGAAACAGGGGCCTATTTATGAAGACAAAGTCGGCCTGTTTTAAACTATGTTGGCCATATATTCATATTTTCTTAGGGATAACAAAAAACCTTGTGATTAGCCCAATTCAATTTTATAGAATTGGAACATTTTAATTGTTTCATCTTAATATTATTGTTTTTTATTAGGTAAAGATATAACTATTGTGATTTAAATCCATACAAGATAAAATAATATGAGTATTTTTTTATTATTCGGTCAATTAATTTACTTCTGTTTAGTTGGATTATTAGTTTGGCTTCATTGTGTGTTTATGGACTAAATTTAGGGGATATTGATATATATTTAAGAATTTGTGACAAATTTTACAAAGCAGGTCCAAAATACCACCATCAAATATTTTTTAAATTATTTTCTGTCAAAGTTGCCATGTACAAAACACTTTACGTTATAAAAGCATTAAACAAACCCAAAAAACTGTCTGCATATGACGTCTTTCACCTCCATTGTTCACTTTTAGCGTGATTTCTCTAAGTTTAATTTTAAGGGACAATATTTCCCTAATTTGTCCTATTAGTTTGTTTATATATTAAATACTCCTACTATTTTATTTGGAACAACTATGTACAATAATACTTTTTATTTAGGATAAATATTCTATACACACGCGTTGAAAATTGAAAGTTTCTACAAGCGTCTTAGTTTTAGGATATAGAGAGTTAGTTTATGGTATAGGATTTAGGGGTTTAGGTGTGGAGTTAGAATTTAAGGATAGTTGTTTCAATTTAAGGTTTATGGTTATAATTTAGAGTTTATAGGTTAAAACTTAAATCCTCACCATATTACCTAAAAACTAAATCATAACCTATAAACCATAGTTTGTAACCCTAAACCTTACATTGAAACAACTATCCCTAAATTCTAAACACCTAAACCTAAACTCCTAAACCTTATACCCTAAACTAACTCTCTATACTATAAAACTAAGGCGCAAACTTTGTATAGGATATTAATTCTTTATTTGACTACTATAAATAATAATAATAAAAATTAGTTCTGGATATGTCTTTTAATTTGACTATATATATCCATTCGACTGAAATCTACCGACTTTTGATTTATTTACTTTATATGCCACATCGAATGACTCAGCAGATTTTTACTGGCCCACCCACATCCCTTTTTTTCTATTTTAAAATGGTTTTTTTTTTCTAATTAATTAATTAATTAATTATTTTCTAAAAAAATACTCGAAAACAATAAACGGGAAACAAATTCGGTGCTCACGACACAGCAAGAGTCCGACTATCTAAGTAATCCCATTAAAGAAGAAAGAAAAAAGAAAGGATTTTTGTTTCATTAAAAAACTTTTCCATGGCGGAGCAGGATTTTGCAAAGGCGGTGGAGGACGGTCTAAAGCTACTGAAGCGGGTATACTTGGGGAAAGAAAGGAGAGAGGTGGCTCCACCCAAGCCACCTCCGTTGATGGACAGGTCACCGAGTTCGTACTTACCGTCGGCGCCGATGGTTTACGCGGTTATATCCGACCCGAGGATGGTCGACAACCCGGATATTCCGAGTTACCAGCCTTACGTGCATGGAATGTATGACCCACCGGCTCTGATTCCTCTCCAGATGATGGGGGTCAATCTCGAAGTCGACTGTTATATTGATACCGCTGTTATTCTAGTTTCTGGGACGTGGCGGGTTCATTGCGTTATGGGCAGCCGTTCCTGTGATTGCCGTATTGCTGTCCCTATGGGAGACCAGGTTAGTTCCCCACATGTTTACTTGTAGGTGAAAAGTGGGAACCTTTTTTTATAATCTTTTAGTGTTTGTTTTAGCTTAAAGTTCTGGTTTTTAGCTAAGGGGTTTCTATTTGCTATTTGATTTTGAAAAAAAAATTGTTTCTTTTCAGCTCCAGTAGTTTCTATTTGCTATTTGATTCTGAAAATGTGTTTCTTTTCAGCTCCAGTAGTTTCTATTTGCTATCTGATTCTGAAAAAATTGTTTCTTTTCAGCTCCAGTAGTTTCTATTTGCTATTTGATTCAGTCAATTATGCTTAAGGTTACATTTGGGTCACTTAATTCTGGTTTTCAGCTCAAGGGGTTTCTATTTGCTATTTGATTCTGAAAAAAAATGTTTCTTTTCAGCTCCAGTAGTTTCTATTTGCTATCTGATTCTGAAAATTTGTTTCTTTTCAGCTCCAATAGTTTCTATTTGCTATTTGATTCTGAAAATTTGTTTCTTTTCAGCTCCAGTAGTTTCTATTTGCTATCTGATTCTGAAAAAAATTGTTTATTTTCAGCTCCAGTAGTTTCTATTTGCTATTTGATTCTGAAAATTTGTTTCTTTTCAGCTCCAGTAGTTTCTGTTTGCTATTAATGGATAAATATTCTATACACTGGCGGTCCACAAACGTCTTAGTTTTAGGGTATAGAGAGTTAGTTTATGGTTTATGGTTTATGGTTTATGGTTTATGGTTTATGGTTTATGGTTTATGGTCTATGGTCTATGGTCTATGGTTTATGGTTTATGGTTTATGGTTTATGGTTTATGGTTTAGGGTTAGAATGTAGGGATAGTTGTTTCAATTTAAGGTTTAGGGTTATAATTTAGGCATAGTTGTTTCAATTTAAGGTTTAGCGAGAGTTAGTTCCACCGTCCGTGCATAGGATATTAATCCTTTGTTTCTGAAAGTTTTGTTTGTTTGTTTGTTTGTTTTATCATTTGATAAATGCAAATTTCATGGGATTTGATTTTCTTTTGTCTTTGACCTGTATGAAGCTGTAAGGCTTGACTATGAATTATGTGTTCTATGTGTTCTTTCTACAAGAGAAAATTATCATTAAGTTCACTCTTTGGTTGACTTGAATTGTTTTTATAATGTAATCTCAAGCAATAATATAATATTTGGCTAACAGGGTTCAATTCTAGGTGTCGAGGTTGATACCCCTACGAAATCGTATTCGACTATACTGATTGGAGACAAAGAAAGTAAGGGTCTTGGAAAGATAGCGAGACCTGAAGGTGGAGGGTTTTTGAAACCTCACATATTTACTTTAACAATACCACAGGTGATATGAGGCTGCTAAGTTATAACCAATTAGATCGATGTACTTTGTTATGAAGTCTTTTGTTTCTAATGAATGTTTTTGTTTAACTTCACAGATTGATGGCGGTACCAATATTTCAATTAAGCTTCGTTGGTCGCAGAAGTTGTCATATAATGAGGGCCTGTTTTCGTTGACGGTACCCTTTCGTTTTCCGGAATATGTTACCCCTGCTATAAAGAAAATTTCGAAAAAAGAAAGGATACAATTGAATGTGAACTCTACTCTTGCAATGGGAATCTTGTGCAAGGCAACTAGTCATCCTTTGAAGGTGCAAATTTTGTTTAAGGATCGTTGTGCTCTTTTTTATGTTTTGGATTCTAATGAATGATACTATTTGATGCCATTTGTTGTTCTTTTTACCCCGAATTTTGCAGGAAATAGGACGGCGTGTAGGGAAGTTCAATTTCTTATATGAAGCAGAAATTCTTAAATGGTCGAATACCGACTTCAGCTTCTCATATAGTGTAAGAATCATATTTACTTAAACTAGTGATTTGTTGATATTTTCATCAGAATTTATATGATCAGGATACTGATAATTGTATCTTGTCTAAATCTTCTTTTTAGGTTTCCTCAGATAACATATTGGGAGGCATACTTCTGCAGTCTCCATCTTTATATGATTATGACCAAAGGGATTTGTTCTGTTTTTATCTTTTCCCCGGAAGTCAGCTGAGTAGGAAGGTTGGTGTAGCATTTGTTCGACTTGATAGGTTCTTCTTTTCGGTATATATTATCCTCATCTTTTTCGGATTTGATAGGTTTTCAGAAAGGAAGTTGTATTTGTTGTTGATATAAGTGACAGCATGCACGGAAGCCCACTCGAGAGTACCAAGAATGCAATATCTGCAGCCCTTTGTAAGCTCAGTCCAGAAGACTCATTTAATATTATAGCTTTCGGTAGCGAGACTTTTCGGTTTTCAACATCCATGGAGTTGGCTTCCAAGGAAGCAATTGATAGGGCCACTGAATGGATAAACACGAAATCGACTGTGGGGGGTGGTACAAATTTGTTTATTCCACTAGAAAAGGTAAGCTATAAGTCCTTGTTTTTGGTTGTACCTGCTTTCACTCTCGTTGTAGTTCCAAATGAGACGTTTTAAGTCAGTACTCCTTTCTCATGATCTGCTGCTCGTTGCTGACCGTTGTTTACTTTTTTCAGGCAGCTGAGATGCTATCTAACACTCGTGGTTCGATTCCTATGATTTTTCTTGTTACTGACGGGTCTGTTGAAGACGAGAGAAACATTTGTCATTGGATGAAAAAGCGTTTGACAAATCAAGGTTCATTATGTCCAGCTATACATACTTTTGGCATAGGTAACTTTCATGTTAGGAACTTAAAATCCCATAAAAACCGAAAGGCTGAAATCAGATGCATTCTTTGCACCATAATTGTTTGTTAACTTGCCGTCTCGGAATGTTTCAGGTTCGTTCTGCAATCATTATTTCCTGCGCATGCTTGCCATGATTGGCCGGGGGGAATATGTTGCTGCTTGTGATCTAGGTCCATATGTCCTTTGAATTTACATTTGAACTTTTTATGCATAGGTTGCTAGAATTCTTTTAAGTTTTCTTTCTTTTCTTTGAAGGAAAGTTTTTGCGGGTCCTTCCCATGATCTTTTAATCGATCTTATTATGCACTCCCGGTACTTTAACCTGTGTTATATTTAATCTTACCGTTTTCCCATTTCTTGCCAGATTCAGTTGAAGTTCAGATGCAAAAATTATTTAGAAAAGGTTTATCTACCGTGCTTGCAAACATTACCATTGATGCATTTGATGATCATGAAGAAATAGAGGTGTGTTCGTCTATATATTCTCGTGATGTTTTAGGGCATCACGACTTATGATGCATGTTCTAGATTAATTATGATATCACCCTATTTAGTATTGTATAGCATCATTCTGGTTTTGCCTGAATCACGAGTGTCATCGTTCCGGCCTCTATTGCTCCACTTTTCGTTTTTCTTGAACCGTAGGACACATCTGAACATGAGTATGGGGATACAAGTTATGACTCTCCAAATACATGGAAAAACTTTTAAAAAAATTATACATGCTCATGTCGGACACATATACGTATCAACACTCACATTCAAGTCCAAGTAACATAGGCTCCATCATTCTGCTCTAACCATTGCAATTCGGGTTCCCTTTTGCCTAACTTGATTTGGGTTTCTTCTACAATGTCCTCGATAGGTATACTATTCACGGATTCCTGACCTTTCACTTGAAAGCCCGTTGACAATATGCGGGAGGTACCAAGGCAGTTTTCCCGACAGCGTAAAAGTTAAAGGCATCTTAGGCGATTTGAGTAGCTTTATAATGGACTTGAAGATACAAAGGGCTGAGGATGTACCTCTTGACAGAGTAAGACACATACTAGTCTGCCGATTTGTATCCAGCATTTGGCTGATGTAATTATATATTTTTTTACCTGTATACCTCAACGATTTGTAATTTCCCGATTTCTCTAACAGGTGTTCGCAAGACAACAGATTGATCTACTCACGGCTCGGACTTGGTTTTCAGAAAATAAACAGCTTGAGGAGAAGGTTTGTTTTAAAAAAATTCCCACATTTTTTTCCTCCAAAATCAGTGGGACAACATGGTAGGATCATAATAAATACTTTGATTCAAACACTAGTAATAGTTATGCTATAGCCCGGTCATAACAGAAAGGGCTTTGTTGATGCACTGGTTCTCCTAGGACATGAAAAGAGAATTGTCTATGCCATATCATTTACCTGCCATGTGAAAAACTTTCGATGGCCTCTTAAGCTGAACTGCTCGACTATGAACGGATTCGATTTGTTTCACTTGTTCGGATCTCACCACATTTATTAGTAGGAAAAATTGTTGCCTATGCTAATGATTTGTTATTGGCAGGTTGCAAAGTTGAGCATGCTGACATGCAACATCTCTGAGTATACACGAATGGTCCTACTTGAGAAAAATAAAATCGTCCGAGCCGCAAAACATTCTGGAACTTCAAAGGTATCATTTTGCCCGTATATCACTTTGTCTACTGTAATAACCAGGTCCATCGAAGCCGTGCTGCGATTTCTTCTTTTTGTTTCAATTTATTTTATTTCATATACACTAGCTGGGAGTGCACTTAAATCTTTTGACTCGAAAAACTTCTGAAGCTGCCTTCTCATTTCCGATTTTGGCATAACAGAAGAAAGGCGATCCGCACAAAATAGTGGTTTCTGAACCGCCTGAAATGATATTGCTTCAAAGCCTTTCAGTTGGCTTCAGTGACCCAATTGCAACTGCCGAAAACATCCGTCCTGGATCTCAAGAACCGAAATTGCCCGAAGTTGCCGAGATTTTTATCAAGTCAACTTCAAGTTGCTGTGGTCAGATATGGAAACGGTGCTGTTGCATGTGCTGCATCCATTGTTGTTCGAAGACGAACACTCAATGTGCCACTACGTTAACACAGCTATGCACTGCCCTGGCATGCATCGGCTGCCTTGATTGCTGCTCGAAACTATGTTGTCCTAGTCAAGACGATCGATAAACAAGTTTCGAGAGGTTTAATTAGTTTGTTGTATATTGTCTGAACTAGTCCGACTCATCTCGACCGTTTTCTGAATCGGTTTGCCTGTATCTATAGCTCATACAACATCGTCCGGGAGCTGTTTGTACAATGCAGCTTCCACTTTCCAGGGATGTTAGAAGCAGTGAAATGTTAGTATAACATGAACTCCTAGTGTTGAGATAGACTTACGCCGTTATGCGATGACCAACTCTGCGATGGTTTTTCGGTTTTACGTTACTCGGATTCTTCGTTATTCTTAAAGTATTTTGTTCATCACTCGGGACATATTTGATTTTTTTCCCTCAAAATTTTGGTCTAAATCTGGCCAAATTCTGGTCGTTGTAGGTTGAAAAACATGACAAAATCCCAGTGTGGAAGCAACGAGCAGCTTTAGAAACAGTAGTGGATAAGACTTTATCATTGGTCCAATTTTCCAAAGTTGGGGACATTTGATGTTAAGACTCAAAATAATATATATATAATTTAGAGCCCTTCAACTCCGCCGGTAGATGATCATTTGCGCTTCGAAAAATCTGATTTTTTCAGAACGGACGTTTGGGATCAGATTCAAGCACAAAAATATAATGAAGAAGGGCAAACGTAAAATGTTCAACGATACTTTTCCGTTTGACAGTCAATTTTTCTTCAAACGCATTGCTGAACGGGCCTTAGACACCATTATTACTGCGCGGATTTTTTTTTTTGTTAGTTCAATTATTTGTAATGATTTATTGATGCTGATTGAAAATGAGTGGAAAAAGTAATGAGAAAACGAAATGTGTAATAAATTCTTTGGTTGACCGTATCAAAGACGATTTCGACTTACCACCAAATCTTTATATATTTGTTTGTTTTCTACTCTCAAAAAGTATTTGTTTTAAATTTTATTTTAACACAAAGTTTTTGTCATAGTACAATATTTTCTAAAAGAAGAACGAATTAGTTATCATATCCAATATCAACTCATGGGAAATATAAAATGCGGTAATCAGGGGCGGAACTAGAAATAAATGTTAGGAAGGGCTGGAATATTGAATTTAAAATATAATGACGTATTAGAAATTTAAACTCAAAATTCAGAAGGTAATATCTAATTTTTCAAATATTTAAATTTATAAGGACTAGAACTGACTATTAGGGAGAGCACCACTCATGGCCCCTAAAAACTAATTTTTCTTATTTTTTAAATTTTATTTTTTATTTTAATAAATTAATCTAACGTTAAAATTTAATTCTCTTTTTTTCAAATCTCAAAATTTATTTTTTTCAAATTTAGTTCTCAAAGATAAAAAGTAAATTATACAATATTTTTTATATTTTTTGTATTTATTGTTTAAAATCAAACTCCATATCATACCCACAATTCAATTCCTTCAAATTTTCTTAACAAAACAAAGACAATAATGTGTTTGACAAAGTTTAATTATGTTTCTATGGTTTATTTTACGAAATATTAAATTAATTGTTCAAAGTGATGAGATATGTTTTCGCTCAATAGGAGTTCATTTTTTAGTTTTTGCTCGGGCCTCGAAAATGTCTAAGACGATCTTGATAAACACGTAAATTGTTATTTGATTAAAATATTTGAGAATACGAACTCATCATTTTTTGGTTCAACCCTACTTGATTAAATATTTAATAAATCATTGTATTTTTAACTTAAATATTATTTTTGCAGGGGGTCAAAACACTATCAAACCAAAATTTATCTAACATATAAATTTTTTAGCAAGGGTTGAGGCCCCTTTGAGCCCCAGCGTTTAAAATTAAAAGATGACAAATTTTGAAATTTGTCTAAAACTTATCAATAATTACGAAAAAATTAACTTTAAATGTTATAAAATAGTCTAATATTTTTAAATTTTTTAAAAAATTCTAAATTAATTATTTTTTAACTGCACTCTAAACCTGTCTTACGCCCGTACCTGAAACGAACCCATCAGCTCAGACTAAAACAATATTCCTTCGAGTACATCTCAGACTTATCTAATCATTACACAATAATTTAGTTGTCTTTTGAAGGAGAATTAAAAATAAAACATGATCATAAAGAATCTTATTACACATCTACTCCATTTTATTTGATTTACAAAGATGAACAAGTCCTTTATTTGGTTCTACATTTCTTGTCCTTATTGAATTTATAAACTTGCTTAGATATACATACTACAATATACGAATTATACAAATTATACTACAATATACGATGCTCAGAACTAGGGTTACATGTTTTAGAAATTCCAAAGCAAAGACTCCGAAACTAAAATTCCATCAACATCGTCCTCTTCACCACTGATATCGAGCACCGATGATCCGATAACATCACCAATAAGATCATCAAATCCAGGGAATATCTCGTAATCCGAATTGTAATTGTCCGAATCCATTGTCAAACCATCTTTTAACGATTCGAACATAGACAACTCACATTCCAACTGTACTGTCCCGTTAAACACTGACGGCGATGACGAATCTGTTCCGGAGACGGGCTTAGATTGTTCGGAATGGATCGTCGGAGGCTCCGAATTCGCAAACCGAGCAGCGGCAACTTGGATTTCGGACGGGGTTAAAGACTTACCGCAGGCGATCTCCGGCGGATTATCGGGGAAGTTGAACTTAGCAAAGTGACCGCGCAGGCAAAAGGAAGCGGCGTCGAAAGCACGGGCGGCTTTCTCCGCCGTGTCGTAGGATCCCAACCAAATCCTTTCACGGCTGTTGGGAAGTCTGATTTCGGACACCCATTTCCCCCATTTCCGTTTCCGGACACCCTTAAACCGCGTGTCGATTCTCTCGGCCGTTGGTTTTCCGTTTACGAGTTTCACCATTGTTTTTGTTAAGGATGCTGTAAAGCTTTGCGAATCCGTTATTATACTCGCAATTTTGTTGTTGGAGAGTAGAGTGTGCGTCGGAGTGAGAACGACAGTCGACGAAATAAAAGCACGTGTGATTTGGAGCAGCCGCAAAGAGGAAAAACACGACAAACGCTTGTCGGCTTTTTATATGACCTTTTGTTATGTTGCTACGTGAGAAGGGTTCTACACATGGGCTTTTATTATATCTCAATGGATGTAAATTTTCTGTTTTTTTTTCGATGTTATTATTTATACCTTATCATGAATTTGGTTTAGGGTTTAAGTTTTAGAGTTTTAAGTTAGAGTTTAAAAAATTTAGGGTATAATATATTTTTTAGGTATTAGGTGTAGAGTTTAGGATTTAAAATTTAGAGTTAAGGGTTGAAATTTAATTTTTATAGTATTTTTTAGTGTGGGGCATAGGGCATCGAAAAAGGACAAAGAATTTTTATCATATCTCAATGACATCCACAATTTTCCCAAATATCATGTTCATGTGGGTAATTGGTACTTGGTTGTTGTGATTTTTTTTGTTGAAATTTTAGTGTAATTATAAGATGTTATATGTTAATTAATTTTAACCATTTAATAAAATATACATATTGTACAAATAAATTATTTGAACTCGAATCACGTAGAAATAATAATATTTTTTATATATTAAAAACACTTGATGAGTTAAATATTGTAAAAGTTTATATAGACGAAAAAATAGAATCAAGTTACACAATATAAAAATCTTTAATTTTTATAAATTTTTAAATAATTAAATGCATGAAATAAATGTATGAAATTAATAGTGGATTGTGTAAATATTATCACACAAAAAACGCGAAGAAACACACGCAATGATTTATCGATAGGGATTGAAAAAGGAAGGCGAAAACGAAATGTGTAATAAAGTCTTTGGTTGACCGTATCAAAGACGGTTTCAATTTACGACCAAATCTCTAGATTTGTCGGTATACCAAAGTAGGATAAAAAAAATTGCCTTTTTGGTGCCCGTCCAACACTAAAAACTAGAACAAAATTAAATTTTAAGCTCTAGTTCTAAATTTTAAATTTTAAATCTTACATCTTATAGACTTATATCGTGCAAAATAAACTCTACCCTAAATTCCTTAAACCATAATAATAACCCCTAACCTAAAACCCTAAACCCTAAACTTAATTTTGAGTGTGAAGACATAAGTAAGGGTACTAAAAAGGGTAAAGGATATCCATCCATCAAAGCATTTGTTTATTTATTGATAAATAATTTCAAAACTTGAATTATTGGAATACAAATGTTTAAGTTCAAATCTCATATAATGTTAGATTCTCGATCAAAATTATGTTAGCTTAATTCCTAATTAATTATAATAAAAAAAATATCTCATACATTGACGGTGAATTTTTTTGTTTCCACAATCGCCATAATTTTAGTGGTTAAGGATCCAAATTAGGATCTATAGTTTAAAGTATATATTTTATGGTTTGGAATTTAGGGTATGTGCATTAGAACTTGGGGTTTATGGTTATGATTTATAGTTTAGAGATTAGGGTTTAGATTTTATGGTAATATGCTAGGGATTTAGGTTTTTACCGACAACTCTTAAATTGTAACCCTAGATTCTAAATTCAAACCACAATCTCTAAATTCTAAACACATAAACTTAAACCCCTAAACTAAAATCAAATCATTTGTAGAAACAAAATATTTTCACCGTCGGTGTATGGTATAATTAACCGTATATGAATATACCAAAAATAAAACTCATATATACTAGTGAGCGTGTCATATTCACGGAGATTAGAAGAAAAAAAATGTTTGGCCAAAATTTGGTCGTTGTTGATTGAAAAACATGACAAAATGGGCGTGTGGAAGCAGCCTTATATACAGTAATGGATAAAGACTTTTTTTTATTATTTCTCTAATTTTTCAAAGTAGGCAAACTTGATGTTACACTCTAAACTTGTATTTGAACTCACAAAGTCTGTCAAATCTATGGTTTGGATGTTGCAGATCTTTTGGACGATTTAGTCTCGCAATTTTTCCAAATATTTCAATTCCATCCACTTCAATTGATGTTAATTTTCATTATTTGTAATGATTTATTGATAGTGATTGAAAACGAGTCGAAAAAAAGAAAAACGAAAACGAAATATGTAATATGTAATTTTTTTTAAATATACTGGTGTAATACAAGGATAACATATGTTCAGTTTTTTTAGTCTTTTTAAACGAAGCACACATACCGTGCAAAACTGATGCTCGAATCCAGATCAATTGAAGAACGGATACATTAATTATAATTGTAACTTTAAAATACATATATCTTGGACTTTTCGATTATCAATATATATATATATATATATCAATGTATTTCGATGTATATTTTAATTTATTGTTTTTTAAAATGTTTTTTTTTTTTTGTTGGCTTGATGGCGAGTATGTTGGAGACTTTACCTCTCCGTTATTACACTTGCAGTTGTGTTGGGGAGTAGAGACTG
Source organism: Hibiscus tridactylites (assembly GCA_958450335.1). Classification (NCBI taxonomy): domain Eukaryota; kingdom Viridiplantae; phylum Streptophyta; class Magnoliopsida; order Malvales; family Malvaceae; genus Hibiscus; species Hibiscus tridactylites. The sequence goes on along the minus strand of OY288286.1, from coordinate 74,311,844 downwards.
CGTCGGAGGGCGACAGTCGGCGTCATAAAGCACGTGTGATTTGGAGGAAAAAATGCGGCGAACACGTGTTGTTTTTCTCTTTATCACCTATTCACCTTTGCTATGTTGTCAAATGGGAAGGGTTCCTCTGCGTGGGTTTTTTTAATTTCTAAATCAAATATATTATAAATTTTCCTCACAAGTCACAATATCAATTACGGTCCCCAAAGATATAAAAAAACTATTAATTTCGTTTTTTTCTCATGTCAATTATTTTAATTAAGTGAATCTTCACCCAATTTTTTTATATTGTATTTTAAAAAATAGCTTTTAAAAAGTTGTGATTTGAATGGACTATTTACATGAAAAAACAATTAAATAAATGATTTATATTGACTGAGATCTATGACTCGTGATACAAAAAGTTTGCTCCATATGTGTAATGCTTCTAACGTACATGTCTCGATCATTGTCATATTGGTTCATGCATACTGATTCGATTAAACCTTTTAGTAGTAGGGCATTGGTGAAGTTCAAGAAGGTGAGGTGATTGTCATTCAAGGACGGAATTAAGATTGAAAGTTAAAAGACAAACATAAAAGTTTTAAAAGTGAGGGCATAAATGTATAATTAATCAAATTGTAAAACTTAAAAAGTTTTACACTGTGTAAGTTGATCATAACTCATATATATATATTTATCTTTTGGGAAGAGGGTAATGATCCCGTGACAAGTGGTATCGGAGCAACCCTTTGACTGCCTGATTTCACGCCGAGCGCCCGTGAGCAGAGTAAGCAGGGTGGACAACCGTGACAATTGGCCAATCACGAGAGCGGAAGCTCGTAACGAGGGCGTCACGAGGTTGAGTGGGGAGAATGTCACGCCTGAGAAGAGGCGGAGTCATTAATACCACATCGGAAAGGAAAAAAGAGGGCTTGGGATATATAAACGGTGGCGTTGCACATCTTATAAGACATATTTTTTAGGAAGAGGGTAATGGCCCCGTGACAAGTGGTCCACCCTGCCTACCCTATGTTGGGGTTGGGGGCATAAGCCCCTCTCGCCCTCTTAGTTCGTCAATCTATGTAATTATTACTACATATTGATAAAATCAAATTAAAAAGTTCGGCCCATGTCAATTTTAAGCACCCGATACTTTATAGTTGTCATTGAAATGACTTTAAAAAATTCGATTGTCATTATCGTTGGCACGAAAATTTTCATCAAGCTTATGATGATGATGGTTTGCCATATTTAGGGATTCACTCGCCAGCCGCTCGGGCTTGCCCAGAGTTTCACTAATTGGTTGGGCTTAACTTTGACAAGGCTTTAAAATTACAAGCTTAAACTATCCTCATACAGGGGATCATTTCTGCCTTTGCCTTCGGTTAGGCAACAACCATTATTTTTCGATTTTTACGCTATAAAATACTGGAACTTAAAATATCTTCCGATTTACGAATGGAGTAAAGTTTAAATTAATTAGATAAGTAACCCGATCAAAATTATTTATGGAAATACCAATTGTTGAATACATAAAAGACGTCAAACGCGACTTTAAAAAATCTCGTTATACAAGAAACGATTTTTAAAGTCACATCCTCTCAAAAACAACTTTTAAAAATTACATAAGTTTCGAAGCGAATTTTAAAAGTCGCATTTGACGAGATTTTATTCAACGTGTTTAAAAAGTGAGTATTTTTATAAATAATTTTGATAAATTTATTAATTTAATTAATTTTTAAAGATAATATTTAGATGATTTTATCTAAATTTTCATTTTCAGCATTAATTTTCTCGGCTGCCAAGTGTAATCGAGAAAATCAACGAAAGAAAGAAAATAATTTTTTGGTCGTAAGTGAAACTGATATGTCAGAGTCATAATTAATTGTGTTCATTAAAAACGGCATCACTGTATGTGTATCTCACCGTCATTTAAAGTGATTCGTTTTTCTTGGACTTTTACAATTATTTTAGTTTGAAGTATCATAATTTAATTTTTTTATAAATAATTTTTTAATTAGATAAAAACATATAATAAATGTCAATTTTTTTAGGATACTATAAATAATCACCGAACTTTTATGACAAATTTATTTTGGCTATCGTACTTTTAAAATATTTAATAAGATCATTTAACTTTTAGTTCGATTTTAATATATTCATCGAACTTTTAGTTTACTTTCAATAGGGTCCCTCTCATTATCTTCCGTTAGAAGCCTACCTTAGTTTTCATTTTTCCTTAATAAGAAATGGGTAAACACACCAACCATCACTCAACTTTCTTCTCACTCTTATTTTGGTAAGTGAAGTTTAAAAAATTTTAATTTAATAACTTAACTTTCGAATTGTTCATATTTTGGCCACTCTCAAATGACATGTTTATACAAATATAAAAATTCAATTAATCCTTAAAAAATATTTTGGTTAATTGATAAATTCAGATTATTCAATTCTCGATCATATATTGAACTAATTAAGTTAGATAATCGATTAACCAATTAACCGAAATATTTGATTCTGAAAATGATTTTTTTTTACTTTAATGAATTCGAACGAAAAGTTGAGTGACCTTATCGAATATTTTAAAAATATGGTGACCAAAAATGAATATGCCCTAAAAGTTAGGTGACTATTTAATGTAGTTTACCCTTTATTTTAAGAGATGTCAGTTTTTTTTAAGTGGTGTCAATATTTATTTAAAATTATATTAATTTAATTTTTAATATTATTTTATATTAAATTTATATTTAAAAAAATCTCTAATATTTTTAAGGTGTCATGTAACAGCAATGTTCAATGAGAGGCTCCTTCAATGATTTTAAATGTTACAATATTTTAAGGCATACGAAATAATATATCATAAATATGGGTGGTCAAAAGTATTAATTATTTTCGTATTGAATTTTGATATATGAATTAATCTCAGCCATTTCATTTTTCATATTTAATATGTAAATCAATTTTTAAGCATTGGAAATATCGCCGAGGGTTAGGTGAGAGCTTACGACTTCAATTCGACTGAACTGGAAAGCACTTTCTCCACGTTTTTAGTTCGGTCATCTTAACTTTAAATATCTTAAATTGATTACCCTTAATTATAAAAAATTTATAAATTAATCACTAATCGTTGCTTTTTTAAACGAAAAGTTTAATGTAACAATTGATAGAATTAGAATATTTGCAAATTTAGTCCTTTAAAATCGAGAAATTAAGTTGAATCGTAAAAAATTGTTTTTTAGGGGATAGTAATCGAAAATGGGTTAACAAAGTGATTGAATTGGTATAATATTTAAATGATTAGGGTTGATTTTTTAATTTTATGATCAAAACAAAAATAATAAACGGACGTTGAGACTTAATTTTGTAAAAAAAAAAAATTAAGTGTCATGTTAGCTTACCCTCTAAAAAGTAACGAACGTTAATCGCTTTATAACTTTCGATAAGGCATAAAATTAAAAAATTCTGAATTTTTGAGTGAATGGTCATTTTAATTCATATTCTTTATTTTAACCAATTTAACTCGTAATGTTTTATTTTGGATCAAAATGACTCATCTACTGATAAAAATGGTTAGTCAACCGACGAAAAACAACTTGAAATGTTTTAACAAAATGACGTGCCATAGAAAATATTTTATATTTTATAAAATTTATAAAAATATTTTTTGATTGATGTGTTATTATGTAGAGTCAACATATTTGTCTATATGACATTGCTATTGTGACGTGCACTGCCATGTATGTTTGTCACGTCATTTCAAGTTGTTTTTATCGTCAGTTGACTAACATTTTTTTATCCATAAATAGGCTATTTTGATCTAAAATAAAACGTTGGGTGTTTAAATTAGTTCGAAAATAATAGAAGTCAAAATGAGTATTCAACAAACGTTAGAGGGCTTTTTTAGCATTATGCCTTTCGATAACTAGAGTGACTAATTAAAATTCTACTAAAAACTTATTTAGAGTCGGGTGACTATATAGACAACTTAATTAAATGATATATAGCACGCTCACCTGCTCTACCCCCTTCACCTAAATTTTCCTCGCCCTTTAAGTAGAAGTAGAATAGGATTGTAATAAAAAAAAATTATAGCACAAATTTACTCAAAAGCATGCATGGGAATTATAGTTTTTTGATAAATAATTTAATTAAATGATAATTAATTATAGCATAAATTTACGACATTTATAAAAATTAATTATTTAAAATACATTATGGGTAATTATTCTATGCATAATCGATTGTCGAATTTTTTTACACAAGCGTTTTAGTTTTTGGGGTTAAAGATTCCGTTTAAGGTTTTGAGTGTAGTTGTTTCAAATTTAGGAACTATTGATAGAATTTAAGGTTTTGAGCGTTTTAGTCTTTTGATCAAAAAAAGTCGACGATTTAATATGAATAAATTATCTATAATGATAGTGTTGAGTTGTGAGAGGCTCGATTCTACTAAAAACTTATTTAGAGTCGGGTGACTATATAGACAACTTAATTAAATGATAATTAATTATAGCACGCTCACCTGCTCTACTCCCTTCCCCTAAATTTTCCTCTCCCCTCTAGGTTGAAGTAGAATAGGATTGTAATCAAAAAAAATTATAGCACAAATTTACTCAAAAGCATGCAGGGGAATTATAATTTTTTGATAAATAATTTAATTAAATGATAATTAATTATAGCATAAATTTATGACATTTATAAAAATTAATTATTTAAAATACATTATGGGTAATTATTCTATGCATAATCGATTGTCGAATTTTTTTACACAAGTGTTTTAGTTTTTGGGGTTAAAGATTCCGTTTAAGGTTTTGAGTGTAGTTGTTTCAAATTTAGAGACTATTGATAGAATTTAAGGTTTTGAGCGTTTTAGTCTTTTGATAAAAAAAAATCGACGATTTAATATGAATAAATTATCTATAATGATAGTGTTGAGTTGTGTGAGGCTCGGTTCTAGTAAAAACTTATTTAGAGTCGGGTGACTATATAGACAACTTAATTAAATGATAATTAATTATAGCATGCTCACATGCTTTACTCCCTTCACCTAAATTTTCCTCTCCCCTCTATGTAGAAGTAGAATAGGATTGTAATAAAAAAAATTATAGCACAAATTTACTCAAAAGCATGCAGGGGAATTATAGTTTTTTGATAAATAATTTAATTAAATGATAATTAATTATAGCATACATTTATGACATTTATAAAAATTAATTATTTAAAATACATTATGGGTAATTATTCTATGCATAATCGATTGTCGAATTTTTTTACACAAACGTTTTAATTTTTGGGGTTAAAGATTCCGTTTAAGGTTTTGAGTGTAGTTGTTTCAAATTTAGGGACTATTGGTAGAATTTTGGTTTTAGTGTTAAAATTTAGGGTTTACAGGTTAAAACCTAAATCACTACTCATATTACACTTAATTCTAACCATAAATCTTAAATTTTAACCATGAACCCTAAATTTTAATATGAATAAATTATCTATAATGATAGTATTTGTGGCTATAATGGTGAGTCTTTTGATCAAAAAAAGTTGACGATTTAATATGAATAAATTATCTATAATGACACTGTTGAGTTGTGTGAGGCTCGATTCGTTCAACCGATATGGCTCACCAAGTGGTGGAGAGGTGGATTTTTGGGTGGAAGAGTTGTGGAAGCTAAAATGAAATGTGACACAAAGATTTATAGTGGTTCAACCTTCTAAGCAATGTCTACATCCACTACCTTAGCTCCCCACTAAGGATTTCCAATCAATCCACTATTGATTCGTCCCCTTTTCTAGGCTTAAGAGGTAACATTTATACACAATCAAGCTTTCTAGCCAAAGCCTTGATTGAAACCCTCTCTTACAAAGAGAAACAAGAAGCAAACTTAAAACCCTCTAATAGGTGTTTGTTTGCACAATTAAGCAATCACCCAAAACTTAAAACACTTGAGCAAATTTGACAATTTTGGCTCACTAGTGTTTGTCTATACAATAAATGACAATTTAAGCTCTAAGACAATTCTTGATCATTTGATGTTTGACAATATGAGCATTAGCCTTTACTTGATATTTAGAGGTCCATTTTATACTCCTTGATGAGTTTATAGTCGTTGCTAGCCGTTGGGATTGAATTGGAGCCGTTAAAGACTTTAATTCCCACCATAAATGCAATTCTGCAGCTCCCCGTTTTGAAACGCTCGAACCCATTTCGAAACACCCTTTAAGTAGAAAGAGTCGTTGCAGTCTGACAAGGCACTCGTTTCGGAACGCCCCCTGGCCGTTCCGAAACATGTATCGAAACGCCTAGACCCGTATCGAAACGCCCTGCATTTAAATGTTAGTTGTGAAATAGTGGTTGGGGTTTATGACTGTTGTGGTTAATGCCACGTAGGCGTATCGAAACGGCATAGCCCATTTCGAAATGCTGGGCAAAATCCTCATCCAGGGAAACTCGTTTCGATACTCGTATCGAAACATTTTTGCTACTGAAATCCCCTGTTTCGAAACACCTTAGGGCGTTTCGAAACGCTTGGACGGTTTTGTAAAGTTTGGCTTTGAAAAACATGTAAAACCCTTTTAAAAGCTTCCCTAAACATAATTTCAAGTTGTTTGGACTTTGGAAATGTTTTAAATATTTTTTAAATCAATCCAAAACATTTTTTTAATTATTATATCAAAATATTAATTCTACAAATAGTTTGTCGATGTAACATAATTATTAGCGGAGAAATTTACAATATTAATTTTTTCGACCTCTATTCATACATCAATATAACGTCCAGTCGAAAGAAACAATAAAAATTTTATGATTGTTGGGCGATCAATGAAATGTTCTATTTTTTCACGCTCTTTGGGTTACGTGTTTTTAATTTTCTGTGTGTTTTCTTGATATATCTTGTTTCTAATTTTTTTAATTAAGTATATATATATATATTTAGGATAAAATGTCGGGATTCAAACTCATACAATATAAAACACATAAACATCTTTAAGGAAATTTTAAATCAATATATATTTTATTATTTAATTTGAAGTGTAACCCCTTCGTCCTGACCTAGCCAACAAACCGATCTGAACGAGTTACACGGGAAAAACCAAAGCGAAACCATTAAGGCCTCACTCCGATTAGCAACCCTATTTTTTCATTTTATTTATCTTGTCTAAATATCACTTTTAATCCTATGTGTGAAGACAACAACGAAAAAGTGAAAGCGGAATACGAACCAATCAGAGGGCATGCAATAACTTTTACCAAGTAGCTTATTTGTCAAATTTCATGCTCACGAGGCAAAACCATCACAAAGGGGCACATATAACTCATTTAGGAAGCATTATCACAATGTTTCCTTTATGCTTAGTGAGCGGAGCTCTAAAACACAACAATGCAGTTTACAACATATATCTTAGTTTTGAAAACAAAACCATTTAGGTAAGAGATGTAATAAACGCAAGCATAGAGGAAACATTGTTTGCACATGCACAACCATTCTCGGTGGGACTACACATCACCGTACACAACAACTAGTATTTTTTATGGGACTACACATCACCGTACTCATCTACTAGTCACTACCGGTGGGACTACACATCACTGTATACAACGACTAACCATCACTTGAGGCTCGACATCAACTACGATAACACAAAAACATTAAAACGGGATAAAAATAATCCACAATCAACACCACAACACACATAATCGTGAACACCAACAATAAACTAAACAATGCGAGAATAAATAAACTTACACTTGGGTCTAGGTTAGCCTCTAAGACTCCACCCAAACCCCCAAGAAACCTTCATTGAACATATTTAAAGCCTCAAAATAGTTTCCACTCACCGATAGAGCCCAAACGAAAGTCGAAACATCGATCTCATGTAACCCCCTCGTTCTGGTCTGGATGACTGACCGGTCAGAGTTGGCTACACGGGGAAAACCGAAGTGAAACCCGCTAAGGCTCCTCTTCGGTTAACAACCCTAGAAAATTTCTTTAATTATTATCTTGTCTAAATGAATTATTTAGTCCTATATGAGAAGACAACAACGGAAGCAATAAACGAGACGATCGACCCAAAGAGCATATAATAAACAGACCATTTTAGCTTAAACTACAGGTCGTTTCGAAACACACAAGGTGTGTATCGAAACGCCTTGACTTGGTCAACGGGCCCAAGTCAATACGAGGAGACCGTATCGAAACAGTGGTCAACCGTTTCGAAACACCCCCAACGGTCAACTTCTCGTGGTCAACGATATGTAGACCGTTCCAAAACGTCATGGCCCGTTTCGATACCTTAATTTATCGGCAAAATCTCAAATTTCTAGTGGTAAAAATGTATCGAAACAACCCCTGGCGTACTAAAACGCCTGGCCTGAAACAAGAGGTCGTATCGAAACGTAACCAACCGTTTCGATACATATGCTGCGAAAAGTCAGATTTTAGCTGGTTTTTGGTTCAATGCAGCCCCAAATTCAAACCAAAACCTCCCACATCCAACATACATCAATTCTAGATGCAAGGCACCCTATACAAACATGCTTAACACACATCAACCCTATCAAAGCCACTCAAGTCAAGCATTACATCAAAGGATTCATACATAGCATTTAACATATCATGTCTTAGGAAAACACACTTAGCATTCGTAGCAAGGGTATAGGACTTCAACCACAAGGCACATACACATTAAGTAAAACAAGGTCTACAATCCACAATATAAAGACATACATATGACCAACATAAATCAACGATTAACATGCTCATCTAAACACAAAATCAACTAAAGAGTTTGACACCAACTCTTACAAGTCTACACCCCCATCGTCTAGGCATTATTACAAATACGTAAATCATACTTGAGCTAATTTGAGAACTCCAAAAGCTCATCCCTTGCCCACTTACCTCCCAAACTCTAACGATCTACATGTTGGAAACAAAGGAGAGCGTAAGCTAACTAGCTTAGTGAGAGTGTAGAGTTGTGTGGGGCTCGATTCGATCAACCAATATTGCTCACCAAGTGGTGGAGAGGTGGATTTTTGGGTGGAAGGGTTTACGAAGCTAAAAAGATAATGACACAATGATTTATAGTGGTTCAACCTTCTAACCAAGGTCTACATCCACTACCTTAGCTCCCCACTAAGGATTTCACAATCAATCCACTATTGATTCGTCCCCTTTTCTAGGATTAGGAGGAAACCCTTACAACCGATCAAGCTTCTACCCAAAGCCTTGATCAAAACCCTCTTTACAAAGAGATAAACAAAGCAAACTTAAAACCCTCTAATAGGTGTTTGTTTGCACAATGAAGCACTCACCAAAAACCTAAAACACTTGAGCAAATTTGACAATTTAGGCTCACTAGTGTTTGTCTATACAAGAAATGACAAATTAAGCACTAAGACAATTTCTTGATCATTTGATGTTTGACAATATGAGCATTAGTCTTCTCTTGATGCTTGGAGGTCCCTTTTATACTCCCAATTGAGTTTGTAGCCGTTACTAGCCGTTGGGGATGAATTGGAGCCGTTGAGGACTTTATTTCCCTTCATGAATGATGTTCTGCAGCTATCAGTATCGATACACATGGAACGGTATCGATACGGCCTTCATAGGAACTAGCCGTTGGGCTCTTGCCAGCATAGGCGTATCGATACGCTTAAAGGCGTATCAGTACGGGTCCATATTTAAATAGCCGTTGGGGTAGTTGAAATGGGATCGGTACGCTTACCTGGCATATCGAAACGACCCCGATCCGTATCGATACACTAAACCCTCGTATCGATACGGGTTTTGAAAGTGGCCAAACTGGGGCAAAAAGGTATCGGTACGGGTACAACCGTATCGATACTGGTAACGTGAAAACACAAGTTTGATTATTAAAAACATGAAAAATCTTTGCCAAAAACCTTTCAAAATACCTCAAACATAAATTCAAGTTGTTTGGACTTAAAAACAAATTTTAAATTCTTTTCAAATTAGTCCAAAACATTTTTCAATTATTATATTAAAACATTAGTTCTACAGAGAGAAGCTCTATAATTCAACAAGCATGCAATTTTCAAAACACTTTTCATAATTGACAATAAATCAATGGATGCACATATGATTATCACAACAAGACTACACATGGTTTGCACAACCAACATACACACGGTGGGACCACTCATCACCGCTCGACTAGTAGTTTTCCGATGGGACCACTTATTACCTTACTCTACTACTAGTCACTACCGGTGGGATCACTCATCACCGTAGTTAAAACAACCATCATGTGAGGCACGACTTCAACACGACTACACAACAACAATGATGTAAACAACTCAAGATGCACATGATACCACATCATATAATCACTCATCAATGCATAGCACAAAGAGTAGGAGGAAATAACTTACACTTGGGTTTAGGTGAAACCTCTAGGTCCCACCCAAACCCCCAAGAGTTCCAATTCGAAAACAAATCAAAGTTTGACATTTTTACTCACCGTTGCTACTCAAGTGAGAGCCGAAAACCAAGCTCAAGTCACCAAATTTTCCAGATTCGTCCCCGAGGCTTCACCAACAAGATTCCTTACTTCTAATTATCCCAACACAATCAAAACAATCATAATTCAGACCACGATTCAATGTAGTAAATCCGGAACACAATTCAAACACAAAACACAAGATTCAAGCTAAGAACAACTCTCAAAACCTTCATTCCCGAGCAGCCCTAAAGGATAGCCTAAAATCAATGTTTCCAACATTTATATTACTCTCAAAAGCCTCCAAAACAACCCTTACATATAGCCTAACCATTAGCCATCTAATTTCAACATTTAACACCCTCAAAACTCAACCTAAACCCCTTCAAAAACCTCCCTAAAACCTAATTTCGTGAAACACCATAAAATCATGTAAAAATCAACTATGTTGGACCTTATAGGTAGTAAACAACTCATATAACATTAACAAATCAAAATCTTAATTAAAGATAGTAAAGATGACATTTTTAATCAAAAATCTCAAAACCTCAAAATACAAAAATCATAAGCTTTATGAAAACTAATGGTATTAGCTTGTAGAGAATGTTGAGGACAAGTCAAAAACGAGTTTACCTTTAAAAAATCTTCAACAATGAGCAAAATATGTGATGGAATAGTAAACTAAGGGGAAAAAGGTTTTTGTCGTTGGAAACAAAATGGATGAAAAGAGGAGAAGACGAAGAGTAGAGTGTTTGAAATAAGAGTGTTTATTTTAAAAGTTCCAAATATTTACCACTTTGCCATTAATGAATGTCTATCACCAAGAATCCTAAAATCCATGAAATTTTGGGTTCTAATTTAATTTCAAATTTCATCCAACATATAAAATGAATTTTTAAGACAAAAAAGGGAAGCCCGAAACATTATTTAAATATTATTCTCACTCGACCCCCAAACCCGAGTGTTACATCTCAAGCCTCCGTAACACTTGGTATCGCGCCTGTAGTACCTGAATCAATCTTCTCCGCTTCAAAACAACCCAAAACTAAAAATTAGGATGCTAATATACTTGTAAACCAGCAACAACCCGAAAATCCACTCCTTGCAACCAAAACACATTGATTCAAACCCAAATTTCACCCAAAAACTTCACCAATTCCGTTATAGACAAACCCCAAACTGAATCCATCGATTTCAACCATAAAAACACATCCAATATCATCTAGAAACATCCCCCAACATCAACGGAACCACCAGCCACGATTTCAACCCAAAACAAAAAATCTCATTTTTAGACCCATTTCGGGTTTACTACTATTACCCACTATTTTTGTATTTTAAGACACCAAAACAATATTTAAAGCACCCTTAAACATGACATCAAAAGACTCAAACGAAAATCCCATGAAAAAACCCATTTCTCCAACTCAAAACTAAAAATACATTTTAATGGGTTTAAAAGAAAGTTTTCAATGAGTACAAGTTAAATATGTAAGAATCTAGCAATGAAGAAATTACCTTGAAAATTCTTGCTTGAATGAAGAGTTAAGAGCTATGGAATAGTGAAATAGGGTTTAGGATATGTTTTATGTTTAAAAGAGGATTTTTGGAGAAGATGATGACTTTTTAAAATTTTCTTTTCTTTATTTCATTTACTCAAAGTTCTCATTTTGCCCCTTTAAATAAAAGACTCTTTTTTGTCTATTAAAAATATTTTCTTTCAATTAAACTAACCCAAACCAGTTTGACCAAATCCGATTATCTCTTGGGCCCCAAATCCGGGCGTTACAAGAAGAATGACCCATCTAGGATTATTTGAAAAAATGACCTCCAAATCGTCAACGTTAGGCGAACTTGCTTTTTACAGGACGCGAGTTCGAAATTCGCTTTTTATAAAACGCGAGTATCATGTTGAGTAAGTTGATAAAAATGAAAAAAATTTAATTTATCACGTTTTTTAATATAGAACTTGCTTTTTATAGGGCGCGAGTTTTAAACTCACTTTTTGTAGAACGTGAGTTTAACTTACGTGGACTGCTATGGTTTTTTTCTTCTTCTAAATAATCTTAGATGAGAGCTATTTTTTAATTAATTAAATAAAAAATATATTTATTTAAATTTTTTATATTTAACCACTCAACTAATTATTGAATCTCTTGTTTTTTAATAATATATTTTATTAATCGTTACTATTATTATATTATTACTGCCGATGAAAATCAAATCAAAAAATGATTTGGACTTCTAGTGGAGCAGCAAATCAGCATTATAATATTGTTAAAATATTATAATAAGGATTTGAAAAAATATATAAATTAATTAATTTTAAAATAAGTGGACGTGACGTGACCTAGCTACGTTCCATCCACCATAAGTCCACAATACCCCTAAAACAAATAGATAAAATGTTTTAACTTTTTCGGCCATGAAAATTTAGTTAACACGTGAATCTGACATGTCAAAACTGGGGGGGGGGGGGGGGTGTTAATTTGGGGTACCCCAAATTTTAGGGGTGTAACTTTTTCGGCCATGAAGACCAGGGGTGTTTAATTTGGCCCATAAAATTTGGGTACTCGTAAAATTGGGTACCCGATTCATTTTTTTATATATTTTTTAATTTTTTTTTTGAAAATAATACATTGTAAACACATAAAAATTCATGATATATATTTCAAACACAAAATTATTGATTTGAGATTAGTTTTAATAGAGAAATATTTGGATATTATATATATATATATATATATATATATATTAAAGTTTATCGACGAAAGAAGGTATTAAAAATATTAATCTCGAACATAATTTTTCTTTCGAATCTCATATTGACAAATTAATATAATTATTTTTGAAAATTTTAAAATTTAAAAGTATAATACAAGTATGAAAAGAAATTAGAGATTTAAAATTAATTTTAGGGGAAATAGTAAGAAATATAAAATAAAAATATAATTTAAAATATAAGTTTTAAAATTACCGGGTCGGGTATCCGGTTATAAAAAAATTTGGCCCTGACCCGGCCCGAAAAATTCAAGCGTTTTCAAAGAAATACCTGATAATTTTCAATCGGATAAGCGAGTCTACGGGTCAGGTAGTTCGGGCCGAATATTTTTAAACACTCCTAATAAAAACTCATTTAAAATTGGGTAAATTATCTTTACAATTTTAATACATTTTTATTTTAATCATCTAATTGTTTAAAAACTAATTTAAGCATTGTTTTTCAAATTTTGTTATTTTAAGTCATTCGGACGTTAATATTATAATACCTTGCCGTTGCCCGTTGCAACACCAAACATTGTGTTTTGCATTTTTTTATGTGTAAATAATATAATGTTTTATATTAAATATAATATTTTAATTTTATTGTTTCCTTGAGAGACATTTTTTTCCGCAGTCATTTGATCATCGCCTTCGACTCTATTTTAAATCTCTAAACTCCATCATATAATTAACATGAAATCAATATATTATTTTTATTTTCTTACTAGATTTTTTTTCACTATTCGATTTTGTAAGAAATTACTTTGACACCAATAAATAAAAGCTACCAAACAAATGTTAGATGCAACATTGAACATTAAAATCAAATACTAGAGATTTATTAATTGACCTTTAAAATCGTGACATTGATCTTTAGAATTTAAAAAATTCTCTATTTAATAAAAAATATTTATAAAAAATTTAAAAAAAACTGTAGAAACTTATTAACTTGGATAAATTAAGCACTACTACACATGGAATTTATCTTTTTTTAATTTTACAAACCGATACAAGGATGTACCGATGGGTGCTAGAGGCGCAATCACACTTTTTAAAATTTTATATTTTAAAAATTTTACTTTTTTATATTGATGATTTAATTTAGCACTCTTAAAATTTTTAAATTTTTATATAGTTTGACCAAGTATAAAAGTTCGCATCTGCTAACATAAAATCATGCATCAGTTATATTAAAATTAAAATTTTAATAATTAGATTAGTTAATTTAGAGACATATAATTTAAAAAATATACAAATCATTAAAAAAATAAATTATAATTTAATTTTTAATCTATTAACTTTAAAAGAAAAAAGCTCTCATCTTTTTCCGGGCGGTGGAAATTAAAAGTTTTCACATGCGCCTTAGTTTTAGGGTATAGGGAGTTAGTTTATGGTGTATGGTTTAGGGGTTTAGGTGTAGGGGGTTAGAATTCAGGGATAATTGTTTCAATTCAAGGTTTAGGGTTATAATTTACTGTTTATATGTTAAAACCTAAATCTCACCATATTACCCTAAACCCTAACCTATAAACCCTAAATTATAACCATAAACCTTAAATTAAAATATCTATCTCTAAATTCTAAATCCCTACACCTAAACCCTAAACCATATAACCTAAACTAACTTTCTATACACTAAAACTAAGACATTTATAAAAACTTTCGATTTTTACCGCCTGTGTATAATATATTAATCCTAATTAATTTAGTATTTATAGTCACAAAACTTTTATTTGTCATTAAAAATAAATAAATTACACCCGAGAAATTAAAAAAATTTATGGTCATAGATTCTCCTTCTTTTCCCCATTTTTATATTGTTTTGGTTTCTGTTTTTCTCGTTCGACAGGGAACTCAAATCTCCGACACCAATATATGAGAAAAATAAAATAATAAATATTTTAAAAATTAGAACTTGGCCCTGCAGCCATTTAGTCTTAAAGGAAACGACTGCTATATTTTGTTGAAATTTTCCCCAGATTCAAAGCTTTTTCCCCAAATATCGAATGCAGCAGCTCACATCTTCTTCTTGAAATTTTCTCTAATTTTTGTTGATTTTTCCATTGTTGGGCTGCTATATTTTTACTAGCCTCACATAAATAATCCATCTTTATCCAAACCCAAATCTTTATAATCCTTTTTCTTTCCTTCTTTTCATACAATTTTCCAGTTTTATTTGCATCTGGGGGCGATGGCATCTTCTTCACTAGCAAGCCCGCTGTGTACTTGGTTGGTGGCGGCTTGTGTGTCGGTAACGTACGGGAAAGACCAGTCCCGGTCTCCGTTTTTCAACTCACCAGGCTCGGCTTCTACGAATAGTAGACTCGGCCGTTGGGCTCGTAACAGGAGGAAGGCTCTTCTTTCTAAATGTTGCGGCGGCGGCGGCGGCGGTTTAGCGACTAATAAAGACGCGGGCTTGATTTCTTCGTTTCGTGGATCCAGCATTCAAGGCTTGATGACTTCTTGCTTGGCTTTTGAGCCTTGTAATGAGTACTATTCCTCTAAAAATGGTGGCTTTTTTGGTCAAAATGGAAGCTTTTCTTCTTTCTTTGGCGCCAGAAATGTTCCCTTTAATCGCAAGCAAAGAAGGCTCAATCGTGGAGCTGCTCGTTCTGGTAATCTTTTTGCCGCCTTTTCGAATCTGGGTTCTTTTCAAATCTGTGTTTTTGCCCTGTTTTCTTTGATTTCTTGGTATTAAGAACTGTTTGTTTTGGAACAAAATTAAGAGCTAGAAATGTAGTTGATTTTAAGTTGCTATTAAGTCTATGATCATGGAAAATCCATTATTTTTTTTCAGACAATATGAATTTAATACAGAACAGATAGTACATGTGCAGATTTTGATTATAAATATCATTGTTTTTTTCTCTCTCTATTCCCCTGCCTTAAGTTTTCATCTCTTAATAAGTTGGTGTAGGTTGGTAGTATTTATTGTCTTGTTTTGATGAACATCCTATAATAATGTTTTCATAGGTTTGGTGTCTCATTCGACATAAAATAGGAAAATGTTTGTTTTGCATACTGAAGTTTTGGGGTTAATTTGTTTTAAAACTTAGGAAAAGCCATGGCTATAGCTGTGCAGCCCACAAGAGAAATTACAACAAAGAAGAAGCCTCCTCTGAAGCAAAGACGAGTCGTTGTGACCGGGATGGGAGTGGTAACTCCACTTGGACATGAGCCTGATGTCTTTTATAACAATTTGATAGAGGGTGTCAGTGGTATAAGTGAAATTGAGACCTTTGACTGTGCCGAGTTTCCGACTGTAAGTGGTGTTTGAGATCTCTCATCTTGCTTTTGTTTGTACTATTGCTCGTTCTTAGCTCTCTCGTTTTCTCTGCAGAGAATTGCTGGAGAGATAAAATCTTTCTCAACCGATGGATGGGTCGCACCAAAGCTTTCCAAGAGGATGGATAAATTCATGCTTTACTCGCTTACCGCGGGAAAGAAAGCCTTGAAAGATGGTGGGGTAACTGAAGATGTAATGGAAGAGTTAGATAAAACGAAATGTGGAGTTTTGATTGGTTCAGCGATGGGTGGCATGAAGGTAAGTTCTTCTGCTTTTAGTTTTGAAAGAAGAAAAAGCCGAAGTAATGTAAAATATTTGGCTAGAAAACAAAAAGTGGCACGGTATATGATCCGAAGCATGAGGGCTTCGTGATCTTTTTTCTAGCTATTGGTTCATTTAAGTTCTTTGCTGTGGAATGAATAGGTTTTCAATGATGCAATTGAAGCTTTGAGGATCTCATACCGGAAGATGAACCCTTTTTGCGTACCATTTGCTACAACTAATATGGGTTCTGCAATGCTTGCAATGGATTTGGTTAGCTTAAATTTTGATTCGACAACGTTAAGATAGAGCTTGATGGATGTTGAAATTTGGACTCTGAGCTTTAAATTTATACTCATATTATTTCTTCAGGGATGGATGGGTCCTAATTATTCGATCTCCACTGCATGTGCTACGAGCAACTATTGTATACTAAACGCAGCAAATCACATAATTAGAGGCGAAGCTGTAAGTTGAGCACAGAAAAAATCCAATCTCATGGTATTATTGATTGCACTTTGTCTGATGCATTTGAAACAAAATTGCAGGATATGATGCTTTGTGGTGGCTCGGATGCAGCAATTATACCCATCGGTATCTTGTTCTTGCTTTCTTCTTTGACATTGTTTTATAATTTTTCTACTCGGTATAGCAGCAGGTAATGCTATATTTTGTCATCTTGTTATTTAGGTTTGGGAGGATTTGTGGCTTGTAGAGCGCTCTCTCAGAGGAACAGTGATCCTACCAAAGCTTCACGCCCTTGGGATGCCGTAATGTTTCAATTACTCTCGAGCTTCATGGTCATCGTTTTCCATTTGGCTGTTGCTTTTGTCTCCAAGTTTTAGAACAAAAGCAGTGAAACGAGTAACGGGTTTATGAATTAAACTTGGTGGAAACTAATGTTAACTAATCGAGTAATTTGCAATGAGTAAGCAACATGTCTTAACAACACTTTAGGGAAAAAACTCTGGTATCACTAAGATATGCATGTGCACATGGTGTTTCGACAAAGTTACTCTATATATTTATCGAGCATTTTCTATTCAGAAGGCATATAAATTTCCTTGGTTTGTTTTATATTCGCTATTTAACTTGATAGTGGTACTGATTTCCAGAGTCGTGATGGATTTGTCATGGGGGAAGGTGCCGGGGTTCTGCTTTTAGAAGAATTGGAGCATGCTAAGGTACAGTGTCTATGACGCTATGAATCCGTGTTGTAAGCTGTAGGTTTGCACTTATTTTGCTTCCTAGAAGAGAAATTACCGAGTTCGGATTTCTGATTTGTGCAGAGGAGAGGTGCGACTATCTATGCCGAATTCCTTGGTGGAAGCTTCACTTGTGATGCTTATCACATGACTGAGCCTCACCCTGACGGTAATGAGCCATGCCTTTATTACCACAATTCTTTGTTCTTAAATCGCAATTTTTTTGCTCGTGGCATTATTAAGTACATGTCTTGTTGTCCGGTAGCAGTGCACGTTACTGATATTTTCCATGCTTTTTCGGTAGCGGTGCATGTTACTGTACGGAACATTAAATTAACATCGTTCTCGTGCAATCTAAAAATAGGTGTCGGTGTCATCCTCTGCATCGAAAAGGCTTTGGCTCATGCTGGAGTATCTAGAGGAGATATAAACTATATTAATGCTCATGCTACATCAACACCAGCTGGAGACATCAAAGAATACCAAGCTCTTCTCCATTGTTTTGGCAACAATCCCGAGGTAATGTCGTATATTTTTTGCTGATACTTGGATCGTTATGCATGATCTGTTTCTCAATCTTCTGCGTTGTGTTTGTTGATAAGATCTCTGTCATTTGCAGTTAAGGGTGAACTCTACAAAGTCGATGGTTGGTCATCTACTGGGAGCTTCTGGTGCTGTGGAAGCTGTTGCAACAGTACAGGTTTGCAATTTCGAGTTTTGATTATGTTGTTACGTTGTATTTAGGAAACATACTTCATGGGACGGAATTTGTGCGGTGCTGAATGTTTGCTGTATTTCTGTTTTGTGGTTATATTATCCGAGTACAGATGGACAAATCATGCATCTTATCTTCTTTCTCCCTTTCTGTTTCCTGTTTTTCTAACCTGAATATTGGTACGGTAATGTGTACTTATTGTAGGCGATACGAACCGGTTGGGTTCATCCAAATATCAACCTGGAAAACCCGGATGAAGGAGTGGTATGTTGCTTCTTCTCTCTTTTTCCTTTTCATTTCCTCGGTTTTCGGATGACACGGTTAAATTTTGCTTCTATTCAGGACACAAGTATACTTGTGGGGCCTAAGAAAGAAAGACTGAATGTGAAGGCAGCATTGTCAAATTCTTTCGGGTTTGGCGGGCATAACTCATCGATCATTTTCGCCCCATACGAGTAAAATACTTCAATCACTGCTGCTCCAGTGTTTTCGTAGATTCGGCCGGAGGTACACTTCTAAAACATTTTAAATCCAAACCCACATTATGTTGCCGATCCGTATAATTTCCGTTAAGCCATTTGATAGGTAACCAGAGCATAACTTCGGAAGGCGGTAGTATTACGAAGTACGGTGGCCGGTAGCCGGAGCTATAGGAAAAATAATGGCCGAGTGTTGTAGCTACAGTGGAGGGTTTGAAGAACTAGTGAATGTAGTTATGATATCGTAATATTTGTGTTCATGTAACATGAAAATAGTTGTTTCTGATCCATCCAAGTAAGGAATTAAATATAAATAGTAATAAAAGGTTAAGGCCTAATCATTAGGTTATCATCATTTTGAATGAATTTCCTGTGAGGATAAATATATTTTTAATAAAGTGTTCAACTTTGTAATTATCATAAAATTTAATATTGTTGGTAAATAAGGATTGGTTGAAACAAAATGGGGGGCAAATGTTAAAAGATTCACAATTAAACGTTTATTTGTAAACTATTCAAGTTTTATGTTGAAATCTTTTCATATTAGATTTTTTTTAAAGTTCCGCCTTCACAACCGAACACTTTCGAATAAATTTTTATCTATTTTTTTTAGGATTAATATCCTATACATTGGCGTTGGAAATTTTTTATTTCCACAAGCGCCTCAATTATAAGGTTTAGGGTTAGGGCTTAGGGTTTAGAGTTTAGGGGTTTTAGTGTAAATGTTTAGAATTTAGGGTTCATGTTTAGAATTTAGAATTTAAGGGTTAAGGTTAGGGTTTAATTTTAGGGTAATATGGGTAAGGATTTAGGTTTTAACCTATAAACCCTAAATTTTAACCCTAAACCCAAAATTCTATCAACGATCCCTAAATTCAAAATTACTACACTTATACCCCTAAATTTTAAACCCAAACGGAGTCCCTAACCCCTAAAATTAAGACGCTTGTGTAAAAAGTTTCCACAAGCGCTTGTGTATAGAACAATTACCCATAGTAGTTTTGAATTTAGGGATTGTTGATAGAATTTTGGGTTTAGGGTTAAAATTTAGGGTTTATAGGTTAAAACCTAAATCCCTACCCATATTACCCTAAAACTAAACCTTAACCCTAAACTCAAAATTCTAACCATACATTTTAAATTCTAAACATAAACCTTAAACTTTAAACATTTACACTAAAACCCATAAACCCTAAGCCCTAACTCTAAACCTTATAATTGAGGCGCTTGTGGAAACAAAAAATTTTCACCGTCAGTGTATAGGATATTAATCCTTATATTATAAAATATATAATATAAAACTAAAAACCTTATATTGTCAACCAACAAAAAGCAACGATATAAATAAATGAATAAGCATCTCTAACAACCAATCATTGGCCATTTGAAATATAAATTCTTTAACATATAAACGGAGAATATTATAATTCAACTCCATGACTAATCAGCCTTTTCTTGTAGCTTTCTTTCTAAACGGTATTCGAGAAATTATATCATAGGTCTGGCTCGTCACGTTATTTATGGTCCTAACTAATAAAAATTATGTATTTCATTAATTTTTTTTATATCGTCTTTTTATCAAGTGAATGTTTTTAATTTAATTTACAGTAAATTTGAGTGAAGATTCATTTGGTAAAAAGATAACTTAAAGAAAATTAATAAAATTAATGATTTTCATTAGTTGAGACTACGGATAACGTGGCGAGTCTGACCTATAATATAATTTCTCTCGGTCTCCGTAAGATGAAATTATTTGAATCTGATTTTCTGAAAAAATAATATTGTTTAATTTGCAATCATTTTTTTGAAATTTTTGACACAAAATCTTCTGATGATCGATCTTCAAATAAATTATTCTACTTATAAGACACAAAATCAAAACATTATTCGTGAACTATTAACCTACTGATTTAGTGAGATGATGCGTTAGTTTTTTTAAACAAGGTTAAAAGGTTCGAATATTGACGTTATGAATAAAGAAAATTGGGTGGGAGAATCACCCTCATAATACCTTTGTAAAATTTAATCTAGGTTAGTCGAACAATAGGTCGAAAACTAGTAGTTAAACAAAAAAAACATTATTCGAGAAGCATTAAATTCACTATCATTCAATTCAACATAACAATGGTTTTTTTTGTTTGTTTAATCACCGGTGACTTATTAGCCGACTAGTCCGGATTAAGTTTTACATATGCCTAATATGGGCCAACCATCCCAACACAATTTTTTCTTATTCATAACGTCAATATTTAAACCTCTAACCTTGCTTAAAGAAACTAACGCCTCATCTCGCTCGACCAACTAATTGTTCGTTACAAACATTGATTTTGAGACATAAAATTCTATAAAAAAAACAAATATAATAATCTCAAAAACAATCCAAATTCCATAAATCCTTATATTTAAAATGACATCCCGATCCGTCAACAACTTTTAAAACAAATGCTTAAAGCTCTTAGTTAACATATTTTTATCTCTTTTAAATTGTGGGTTCAATATTGATTAAGAACAAAATTTTTGTTCTCCTCCCATTCTAATCCGACATATCTTAATTTGAAATCATCTAAAATTTGAAAATACAAAAATCCATTTTTTCAAATTAAAAAGATTACTTCTATAATGTACTTTTACAAAATCCGATCTGAATTTATCAATCAATGATTCAAGACATCTGTAGATAACTTAAACAAAATAAATACAATTAATTTTTTTTTGAATATGTTGGTGTGATGCAAGGGTAGCATCTGTTCAACTTTCTTAGTCTTTTTAAAGACGACACACACAACATGACATTACTGGTGCTCAAATTCGGATCCCAAGAGATAATAAACATCTACCTTTATCACCAGAATACAAGGGTACAAGCAATACAATTAAAAGTTAAAACAATGTACCAAGAGAGAAAAAAATAACATTAATATATATTAGAAGGAAAACGACAATGAGCAACAATGATACACAAATCTAAACCCACCACCAGGCCGACTGTTGAGGCGGCGGCCGGCCGGCGGGAACTCGGTTAAATCCTGACCCTTAAAAGTTGAAACTAACTCACCAACTCTGTTCCTTTCTATCAACAAGCGTAAAACTCGACAAGCTCTTCCAAGGATTCCGGTTGAGGGTCAGCATTTTCGAGCATCCAAAGCAAGTGTTCGAACAAGACGACCTCGCACGACACGTTGATCTCCGCGGTGTCGTTTTCGCCCGACGCCGACCGTTCGGCGAGTTCGCGGAACAGAGGGTTGTCGATAATGTCGGAGCTAATGAGGTACCGTCTCCGGGATTTCCCAACGTAGACGGGGTGGAGATCGGCGGATGAGTCTTGGTTGTTGACGTAGACGGTGTCGGAAGCTGCCACCGCGGCGGTCGACGTCGGGGAGCGGCTTTGCTTGTTGTTGAATGAGTTAAGCTTCTTTAAAACTGACAAGAGCTTCGTTAGCTTGTTGCTGCCTTTGGCCATTGCTTCTGTTCGGCGGGAGATTTCAAGAGAAAGAAAGGAGCTTGTGAGCTGCGAAAAGAGGGAGAAGATTCGTTTATAAAGTAGTCGGGCAGGGGCGGAACTAAAAATTTATAAATGACCAAAATGAAATTTAAAAAAATTAAAAATTTATGAAAGGGACCAAAATAAAATTAAAAATTTTGAGGGAGCCAAACTAAAATTTTACAAAATTTTAAAGGATTATAGAGGTAATTTACCTTTTTTTCTAAAAAATTCTATCTTATTCTTATTGAAAAAAATTGGGGGAGGGCTTGAGCTGGTAAGCCGGTCCTATTACCTAAATTTAACTATGCCAATCTATTTAAGGTTGAGTTATTGGTTCATATCTAAGGCTCCGTTAGGTGCCGTTTTTAGGATCGTGTTTAGCCGTCGAACGAAAAAAATTTACCAAACGCCTCAACTTTCGCTGCTTCACTTCTGTTTTTTCATCAAATTTGGCTTCAAACGCAGCTGTTGAAGAAGTTAAAATTTTCATCTTCTCCCAGAACGCTGTTTTTCTACCCAACTCAGCTTTTCAACAGTTCCACCGAACGAAGCCTAAAGATTACTATTCGTTTACAATTTTATAATTCAAATTTTATTTTAAAAAAGTTTAGAATCAATTCGAATTTACACATTAAAATAAATAAATATTTTTTTGAATTGACCCAAGTTTTCAACATAAATTTAATCATAGTTGTAATTGGGATAGTACCATAGGTCCATAAGAGGAATAAATGTTCAGGAGAAAGAATGTATGAATTAGAGATAAAAAATTGTCTGCACCTTTTTTGTATCTCTACTTATGTTTTAATACTAAAAATTACTATAAAATTAAATTTTAAGCATTAACTCTTAATTTTAAATTTTAAACCCTACACCTTATATCTTAAAAAATACATTATATTCTCCTAAATCCTAAATCCTAAACTGAATTTTGAACATAAAAATATAAATAGGTGCACTGAAAACAGGAGTATTTTCATCTATAAAATAGTGACAACCTTTTTGTCATTATTTGGCACTTCAAAATTTACTTACCAGCCAGAAGGTTGTTGTGTGCATCTTTTAAGACAAATGATTCAACTACCAAATGATGAAATGAATATTAGAAAGAAACCACAAGTAAAATGCAAAGAATATTTAAAATATAGTTCACCAATAACTAATTGGTTTAATTTTATAAAATATAATTTTTTAAGTAAAGTCAGAAATACAAATCCTAACGTTATTAATAAAAAAATTAATTTACGAGAACGGTCCCTATATTGACTTCGTGATCACCGTTCATAATCTTCTCGTTCGGACACCAACATCAAAGTTGAGTTTTTTTTCTTCTCTTAATTTCAGTATGATTTTTATCTAAGTTTTGTAATAATATATTTATACTCGAATTTTAATGTATTAATAATTTGTGTTCTGGTGGCAAAGTTAAATGTTTATCATCCCTTAGGTCTTAGGTTCAAGCACTAGTAATACATGTTGTGTATACCGTTTTTGAAAAGACTAAGAAAGTTGAACATATGCTACTCTTACATTACACCAGCATATTAAAAAAAGGATTAACATCCTATACATTGGCGGTGGAAACTTAAAGTTTTCACAAGCGCCTTACTTTTAGTGTTCAGGGAGTTAGTTTAGGGTATAGGGTTTAGGGGTTTAGGTGTGGAGGGTTAGAATTTAGGGATAGTTGTTTCAATTTAAGGTTTAGGGTTATAATTTAGGGTTTATAGGTTAGGGTTTACTTTTTAGGGTAATATGGTGAGGATTTAGGTTTTAACTTGTAAATCCTAAATTATAACCCTAAACCTTAAATTGAAACAACTATCCCTAAATTCTAACCCTCCACACCTAAACCCCTAAACCCTATACCCTAAATTAACTCCCTGAACACTAAAATTAAGGCGCTTATGGAAACTTTCAATTTCCCCGCATGTGTATAGAAATTTTATCCTTCAAAAAATTATATATTTTACATCAAATATTTTTATGTTTAGTTTTTTATTGAAGAAAATAGTGAGATGATGAGGAGGGACATGTGCAGGAGTGAGGGAAAAAGGGTTTGAAATATGTTAAATCCTTTTGTTTAATTTTTTATTCTTTCAGAAGAATCTTAATCCCCTGTTTTATATATCGACTTTACTTGTTAACTTTTCAATTTTCTGGTAAGAAATTGGCCTTTACCCTCAACTGCCATGGATAAATAATTAAAAATAAACCCTTTATAATAATTATTTTTGTTATATGTGAAACTAGGTTGAATAGTCACTCGATTCTTCGGGTTTAATTAAGAATTACAACATGTTGAATATTTTTTTACGGGTAATTATTTTATACACAAGTGCTTATAAATTTTTTTCACAAATACTTTAGTTTTAGGGTTTAGAGATCTTTTTAGGGTTTAGTGTTTAGAGGTTTTAGTGGATGAACTTTGAATTTAAAGGGTGTGATTAGAATTTATGATTTAGGGTTAAAATTTAAGGTTTATAGATTAAAACCTAAATTCCTAACCATATTACCCTAACAACTTAGCCCTAACCTCTAAACCCTAAATTCTAACCCTAGACCCTAAATTTAAAATCCCTACACTAAAACCTCTAAACCATAAACTAAGTCCAGAAACCCTAAAATTATGATACTTGTGGAAATTTTTCTTTTCCACCACCAGTACTGCATGAAATATTTTCCCTATATATTCAGATTTAAATCCGTAAATTTTATCTAAAATTTTGAAACCGTTTTCTATTCATAAATTATCCGAGTATTATTATTTGAATCAGAATTTGAACTAAGTAATATTATTCTCAGCTATCCAAACACGTAAATTTCCTAATTCGAAATTGTAAATCATATGTTGAATGTTCGAATCTATTAAAATTTAGATGGCCAAGTCGAAATCGCTTAGAAGCACACATATTTTTTATTTTATAATTCGAAATCAAATTCACTTATGTGTAAATGCGGATTTGGATAATAGACATCCATAAGTATTTATCTGCATATGCTTTGAATAGCACGGTAGTGTGTTTGTCATTTTTTTTGGTTGAATAATTAAAATAGGACGAACCCATAGTTAGATGGTTAGTTTACCCTAAAAATTATTAGGAATCTAATACAAAATAAGCTAATTATCAAATCTATGAAAGCCATAGTTAAATTACTTAATAATTTGATTGATTATATATATAGGATAAATATTTTATACACATGTGGTGGAAACTGAAAGTTTTTACAAGGGTCTTAGTTTTAGGGTATAGGGATTTAGTTTAGGGGTTTGGGTGTAATGCTTTAGAATTTAGTGATAGTTGTTTAAATTTAAGGTTTAAGGTTATAATTTAGGGATAGTTGTTTAAATTTAAGGTTTTAGGGTTTATAAGTTAAAATCTAAATCCTCACCATATTACCCTAAAAACTAAACCCTAACCTATAAAGCCTAAAATGTAACCCTAAACCTTAAATTTAAACAACTATTCCTAAATTCTAAACCCCTACACCTAAACCCATAAACCCTATACCCTAAACTAAATCCCAATACCCTAAAACTAAAGCGCTTGCAGAAACTAAAAGTTTCCACCGCCAGTGTATAGGATATTTATCCATATATATATATAGGATTAATATTTAATATCTTATACACTGGTGGTGGAAACTGAAAGTTTCCATAAGCGCCTTAGTTTTAGGGTATAGAGAGTTAGTTTAGGGTGTAGGGTTTAGGTGTATGAGGTTTAGAATTTAGGGATAATTATTTTAATTTAAAATTTAGGGTTTAGTTTTTAGGGTAATATGGTGAGGATTTAGGTTCTAACCTATAAACCCTAAATTATAACCCTAAACCTTAAATTTAAACAACTATCCCTAAATTATAACCCTAAACCTTAAATTTAAACATTTATCCCTAAATTTTAACCCCGTACACCTAAACTCTTAAACCCTATACCCTAAAATAACTCACTATACACTAAAACTAAGGCGCTTGTAAAAATTTTCAGTTTACATTGCCTGTGT
Source organism: Hibiscus tridactylites (assembly GCA_958450335.1). Classification (NCBI taxonomy): domain Eukaryota; kingdom Viridiplantae; phylum Streptophyta; class Magnoliopsida; order Malvales; family Malvaceae; genus Hibiscus; species Hibiscus tridactylites. The sequence continues at coordinate 74,285,215 of OY288286.1, read as the reverse complement.
ATAAAATATTTATCTGTGTGTTTTCTTTCAAAATAATTATATATATTTCTTTATTTTTCAATTTAGTCGAATATGGGATTGAACCGAGAATGGTGAAAGGATCCAATGGATTATTGAGACTCGAGGCCTCAAATTAAATTAACAAATTGGGCCTCACCATTTTTATCAATCGGTCAATCTGAAGTGGACCCCACTAGCTGTCCCAAACGGTTATGAAAAACGGACCCCACCACAATTTCAAATTTTTACTGTTCCCTTCAGGTGCGCGTACAGAACGGGAAAAATAAGTATTATTAGACTGAAAACAAAATAAATAAAGCACCGTTACTTCGTCGTTCTTCTTTCTTTCCACAAATATTCAAAAAAAAAAAAACAATTTCTTTCTTTCAGCAAAAAAAGAAATCAGAAAGTCCTTGTAAGTGTTTCCGTTTTTTCAAATTTCTTGAAAATCTTTCAGTTTCTTTTGTTTGGATCGATTTGAGAATGTTAGGTTTAAGTTGAAAATATCAAAAATGGAAAGCAAATGAAATTCTTACCTTATATAGATGTTTGATTTCACTATTCTTAATGTTTGATCTATTTTTGTTGTTGTTGATGAATTTTGGATAGAATCTTGAAGTTCTTTAAGTTGATTCCGATCAATTGTTGCAAAAGCATTCTTTTATGTTCTCTTAGCAGTGAGATTAGTTTCCATGATGGTCGGAACACCGGCAACGCCATTGTGCAAGATACAACGGACTCCGGCGACGACTCCCGGAGGAGGAGCTAAGGTTCGGGAGGAGAAGATTCTGGTGACGGTTCGGATGCGACCGTTGAATCAGAGAGAACAAGCAATGTATGATCTTATTGCTTGGGATTGTGTGGATGACCATACCATCGTTTTCAAGAATCCCAACCACGAACGCCCCGCTAATCAATACAGCTTTGGTATCTTATTTCTCACATTATTGTAAAAAAAAAATTCTGCATTTTTAATGATATTTTGGAGAACTTTTTTTAACTTCGCTGATCTCAATTGATATATCATATATGTTGCTGGACTGTTCATTTTTCTTAAAGAACCTGTTCTATGCATATTTGGACAAGATTACAGGAAATGAACCTCGAAATACATGGAAAAACTTTGATATTTTGGAACCTTGTTCTTTCATTCTAATTTTGGATAAAATAACTTTGATGTGGCAGATAGAGTTTTTGATCCGTTGTGCTCTACTCGAAATGTTTACAAAGATGGGGCTAAGGATGTTGCCTTATCTGCTCTTACAGGAATTAATGGTTAGATTTAGTTTTGTAGTATTATTTTTCTCTGTCATTAGAAGCAAGCAGCCTTGAAAATGGAGTTTAACAAAATTTCTTTATTGCACAGCAACAATTTTTGCGTATGGGCAGACAAGCAGCGGGAAGACATTTACGATGCGAGGACTAACTGAAAATGTGGTGAAGGATATCTATGAACATATAAAAAATGTAAGTTATAATGAGATAAGTAGATTGCTGTATTTGGATTTAATCTCAATTCTCAACATGCTTTTGATAATTTCAATCTTACAGACTCAGGAGAGAGACTTTGTCTTGAAACTTTCTGCAATGGAGATTTACAACGAGACGGTAGTAGACCTCTTGAATCGTGATTCTGGTTGCTTAAGACTTCTGGATGATCCTGAGGTACATTTAAATGAATCTTTTTTTTTATATATATCTCAAAGCTTTTCCTTATTTGATACTTTATTTTTGCAAAATATAGAGAGGTACTATTGTGGAAAAACTTGTTGAAGAAGTGGTCAAAGACAGCCAACATTTGAGACACTTAATTGGCATTTGTGAAGGTAATTTCACAATTATGAGATGTAATTTATTATTTATCTTGTTGGTTAAAATGACATACGCTTCTCTAATCATGAACATTTTATACTTAATTCTGCAGCACAAAGGCAGGTGGGAGAAACAGCTTTGAACGATAAAAGCTCAAGGTCACATCAGATTATAAGGCTGGTAAGATAGAACTGTTTATTTTTTCTTGTTCATTTCAAACTTATTTTAAAAAATCGATTTGGTTTGAATAATTCTAGTTTTTTAATTTAGGAACTAAAAACCAAACCGAAAATCAATCTCAGTTTTCTTGATTTATTTTGTTCAGCCGTACTAGAAGTTGGTTATATAGATACAAAGTTTGTCCCTTAAAATTGTCGTTTAATCAACAAAAATGCTTCTCTCTCACACCTATAGACTTGCACATTTTCATGTGGTTTTATTTGAAAGTCCCTACCATCGTCCACTTTTTGTTCATGTTTTGTGCATGAGTATTATATTCCATGAGTAAAGTGAAATCTTACACTTCTTGGATCACCACTCTTTGCAGACAATCGAAAGTAGTCTTCGGGAAAATGCAGAATGTGTGAAGTCTTTCTTAGCAAGTTTGGTATGTTTAATAATCTTTCGTTGTGTTGTTTTACATTCTTCATCATAAATTATTAGTTTGACCAAAGGACAAATATTGCAGAATCTTGTAGACCTCGCAGGAAGTGAACGAGTCTCTCAGACAAATGCTGCTGGTGTAAGATTAAAGGAAGGTAGCCACATTAATAGAAGCTTGTTGACGCTCACAACAGTGATCAGAAAGCTGAGGTAAGCTAAATCCATCTTGGGCTTTACTGTGTTGCTCTTACTTTTCATTTTTTTAGTATCAGTGTCCTACACATTTTTAGACAGGATAGGCAGGTTATGAGGAAATGTTCTTTATAAAACTTTTTAAAAAATGAACATACTTGGTTTGTTTTGTCTGCAGTGGTGGAAAAAGAAGTCACATTCCATATAGGGATTCAAAACTTACACGAATACTGCAAAACTCACTCGGGGGGAATGCTCGAACAGCTATCATATGTACCATAAGCCCAGCTTTAAGTCATGTGGAGCAAACTAGGAACACTCTCTCTTTTGCAACTAGTGCGAAGGAAGTTATCAACAATGCCCATGTAAACTTGGTAAGATATGTGTTCGTAGTATTTTTCAAATTCTTTAACGTTGTAGTATTGAACTGTTTTTGAAGTTAATAATTTGTTGGCACTTCTTCCATGCGTGAAGATCTCTACTACTAGACAAGAAAACATAAGTAGAGATATACTCCAATGATGAAAAAATGGGACCAAATTAACCGATTGGACCAATTTAACGTAATCAAATGTCTGTTCGGTCCGAGAACTGGTAATAGGAGGTCATACCAGTTTGGCCCTCGGTACTCGGTACTGTTTTTTAACATTGACACACTCCATGTTGTAGAATAACAGCTAGCACTTTGCAGTAGATTTCCCGACTTTTGAAACTAATCCAATGTTACATGTTTAGAGCATGCTTATAATCCAATGTTACATGTTTAGAGCATGCTTATAATCCAATGTTACATGTTTAGAACATGCTTATAAACAAAAATGGTAGAGATGTCTGCTTGTTGTATCAAATAAATAAGAATAATGCATCCTGCAAAGCAAGTTATGCTCTTCATTGCTAATGCATATTGTATTCTGACTAACTTCGTTATTATTCTTTGCGGCTTCCTTTGCAGATTGTTTCAGACAAAAGGTTGGTAAAGCATTTGCAGAAAGAAGTGGCAAGGCTTGAAGCTAAGCTACAAACTCCAGAGTCTACTTCTGCTTCACAACTACAATCTTTATTGATGGAAAAGGAATTGAAAATCCAAGAGGTATAAATTACGTTCCTCGCACTCATCATTTTCTTTAAAGCATCCATGTTCAATATCGTATCTGACACATTTAGACAGGGGTCAGAAAATATTATTCTTCAAATGTAAGGAAAAACTTTATAAGATTGAGTACTCATATCAGACAAATATCCCTATCCAAACTTGAGTAAGATAGGGTATAGATAAATGTTTTATAAAGAAAACATGAAAAATAATGAAATAAAAAAGCACTTCTTTGTAAGAGTTGTTTGTACAGGGATTATTCTCGTCCTCCTAATTTAGTGTTAAAAAAAACTCTCAACTTGCAGATGGAGAGGGAAATGGAGGAGTTGAAACGACAAAGAGACATTGCTCATTCCCAGCTAGAACAAGAAAGGAAAGCACGCAAAGTACAAAAGGTAAATATTAGCCAACTATTGTATCATAAGTAATTTAGACTATTCATTTTTTTAAGTGTCCAGTGCCATCATCTCGTAACTCTCAAGCTTGTTATGTTTCCAGGGATCGAACCAATGTGGACCTTCTGGCAAAGGAGTCAGATGTCTCTCTTTTGATAACGAGCCAGTTCCAGGCTCCGTGAATGCTCAGCCTAGGAAAACAACTGGAAGATATTTGGCACTAGGACAGCCAGCTACAATGACTGATCCGTCCATGCTTGTGCATGAAATCCGGAAACTGGAGCAACGGCAGAGACAGCTCGGTGAGGAAGCAAACCGGGCGCTTGAAGTACTGCATAAAGAGGTTTCTTCCCACAGAATGGGGAATAAAGAAGCTGCCGAAGCGATAGCAAAGATGCTGTCCGAAATTAAGGATATGCAGGCGATTAGTTCTATTCCTGAAGATGTTAAGATAGAGCAAGGGTCTGACTTGAAAGAAGAGATCACTCGGTTGAATTCTCAAGGCTGCAGTATTGAGTCATTAGAGAAGAAGCTCGAGAGTGTTCAGAAATCAATCGACATGCTGGTTTCGTCAATTTCAACTGGAGAAGAGACGCCAGAATTTAAGTCCCAGGTGAAGAAGAAGAAAATTCTTCCTTTCCCGTTGAAGAACAGGGCGAACATGCAAAATTTAATACGGGCTCCATGCTCACCATTGTCCTCTTCTCGGAGGATAATGGAACAAGATATCGAGAACAAGCCACCTGAGGATAATGAAATAGCCCCCTCTAGCAGCCATAGATCACCTGGTTTGTTTAAAACTCCTCGGAAGGCTGATGATGGACAAGCCTCATCAAGAGAGGGAACTCCATCCACAAGACAAACTAACTCAGTTAATGTGAAGAAAATGGAGAAGATGTTCAAGGATGCTACAGAGGAGAACGTACGCAGCATCATAGCTTATGTCACTGAGCTGAAAGAACGAGTTGCTAAGCTACAATATCAGAAGCAGCTTCTGGTTTGCCAGGTGAGAACTCCAACACTTTTTTACGTCTTGATATTGATATTTTGGTCAAAAAACTAGTCCGAAACTCTGCCATTGCTTTAGGTGCTGGAGCTGGAAGAAGAAAAGGAGGCCGGAAACGATGAGGCAGATAGTTGTCTTCAATCACCAATGCCATGGGACATAGTGTTTGAGGATCAAAGGAAGCAAATTATCATGTTATGGCACCTCTGCCATGTTTCGATCATACATCGTACACAGTTTTATTTGTTGTTCAGGGGAGACCCAGCTGATCAGATATATATGGAAGTAGAGCTTAGAAGGCTGACATGGTTGGAGCAGCAGTTTGCCGACCTTGGCAATGCAAGCCCGGCTCTTTTAGGCGATGAACCTGCAAGTTTAGTCGCATCCAGGTCAGTTAACTGATCCTTGTAACACATTTTCATCTAAGGATCTTATTAAACATACCCATCGGACACATTCTAATCCTTGTAATACATTTTCAAAAATACCTAGCAATTCATACCCTCTTCTAACACACATCCTGATTGTTGCTTGTATGAAAACCTATTCATCCATGTTCGACATTCATGTTTAGACGCATACTCGTATCCGACCCTTGCACCCCAATTTGGAGATAACAATATTGTTGTGTACACCCTGATCGTTGCTTGTATGAAAACCTATTCATCCATGTTCGACACTCACGTTTTGACACGTACTCATATCCGACCCTTGCACCCGAATTTTGCAGTATCAGAGCACTGAAGCAAGAACGAGAGTATCTAGCGAAGAGGGTGAGCTCGAAACTTGCAGCGGAAGAAAGGGAGTTGTTGTATTTGAAATGGGACGTTCCGGCAGTGGGGAAGCAGAGGAGAGTGCAGTTGGTGAACAAATTATGGACCGACCCATTGAACATGCAGCATGTGCAGGAGAGTGCCGAACTGGTTGCCAAGCTTGTTGGATTTTGCGAGTCTGGTGAACATCTCAGCAAAGAGATGTTTGAACTCAACTTTGTTAACCCTTCTGATAAGAAGTCATGGATGGGGTGGAACTTGATTTCAAATCTCTTGCATTTATAGAGAAACAAATTAACATAACTGTTGATTCTTTGTTATATTCATTAAAATATGATATTTTGTCTTCAACCCTCTCTATTTTACCTTCAAAATGTTTTGCTAAAAATGATAAAAGTGAAAAACTTCGATACACAAACGGTTTACACGTGTTTGTCGAATTTAGAGATTTATTGTAGGATTTAGAATTTGAGATTTAGGGTTTAGAGTTACGATTTTGAGATTTAAATTTTAAAGAAGGTAAAAGGTCAAAAATAACCCCCAACGTTTTACCGTTTGGTCATTTTAGCCCTATCTTTTTTTTGTGCAAACAACCACCTAACGTATTATTTTTCGTTCAAATTTCACCATTGTTAGATGAAAACTGTTAGTCCAACGGTCGAGATCTGAGACTGACGTGGCATGCCTGCAGGGTATGGGGAGATGGTGCGGCACTGTCACGTGGCATTTTTGTTGACTTGACATTTTTAAAAGATTAAAAATCAATTAATTATTTTATAAAAAAATATTTTTTAAAATATTTTTAACCAATAACCACATCAACAAAGTGTCATGTGGCAGTGCCACGTCATCTCCCCTTGCCCTGTAGATATGTCACGTCAATCTCAAGCGTTGACCGTTAGTTGACTAACGATTTTCATACAACAAGGGTGAAATTTAAACGAAAAATGAAACGTTAGGTGGTTGTTTGCACCAAAAAAGAATATGGTCAAAATTAGTAAAATGGTGAAGTATACGAACTGTGTATCAAACTATGACACATAATGAAAATACAAGAATTTCTGAAATTTTATATATATGAATAATTAACGTATCCAAATTTATATAAATATAAACAATCTTGAACACGATTACGATAACGATAAAATACAAGAGGTCTAACTATAACTTTAACTGCAATGTTAGTTTCAATGAGGTATAGTTGAAAAAGGAGATAAAAGAATCAATTTGATCTGAAATCCTAGAACTGAATCTCCTTGGATAGAAGAGAGAAAATAAATATTTACAAGACTGAAGAACCCTAATATGCCGATTTACCGACGACGGAATTAGAATTAACCGATGATCTGAAAGCATTTCTTTTTAACTGATGACTCTATTTACTCTGTTTTTGGTGCGAATTAATGCCGTAGGCATACGAGGGACCAAAACGAGTGCTTGAGGAGGATATCTTACATAACGAGTACCCGAACAGCTGGTTTCACTTCTCCCCGAAAACGAATAGAACTTTAATGGCAAAGTGTTTGTCCGTTATTTACCCATTGCACGAAACTATCAGAGAATTGCTCGCGAATATTGGAGTCCGGAAAATTAGCAAAGGATAGCTCGGAACCCGTCTGCTGTGTTCCCTACATGATTACATGACAAGGGTTAGCTGTTACCGGAAAACCCCGAGACTTAACATGTTTAGTAAGATGTTTAGTACAAACCTTCATAATCAATCCACATTCACAAGCGGATGGGGTTGTTTCGCCCGATATTCCATTGGCAGCATTTTCAGATGAACGCCCAACAGCTGGAGAGCCTCCAAGGACTTGTGACCTGCAAATATCTATGTCAATGAAAACCACATTTCCCTCTCATTATAGTTTTATCGTCTATATTGCTCCGACTCTTATCCTTTTTCTTTCGACTACCTTGGCCGATGCCTATTCAGACATGGGTTTGAGACGAATGACCCTCCAAATAACTGTAAAACTAATTAAAAAAATTGAACATATTCGTGCTAGACTGGTATGGCAAAAGACTTACTAAGTACTATCTTGATTCTTGAATGGAAAATATGCAGTGATTAAGGAACAAGCTGACTGCAAATAATAACAGATATCACTTTGCTTTTATGTTAGTAGCTCCTTTATAACCTACGGTATACGTAAAATGCACAAGACCGACAAAAGTGTACGACAGAAAATTTAACGGATCATAGAAAACGAAAGTACCTCTCAAATTGTTCGTCCTCGCACGAATTTCCAGAGGATGAAAGCCAGTCTAGGTCAACAAAGTTAGAACAGCTGAATCGATCCCTTTGTTCAGAGAAGAAAATGTGATCAGATCCAAGACAGCGGTCCATTTGCACATGTCCAGACAGCTGCCGTCGGGGCATTGAGGGTGTATACCTAAACCAAATAAAAAAAATTTAATGGAATGACCATAAATATAACATGCTACATGAGATTCGTTAATTACATGAAAAAGATGGCTCCAACCTGAATCATGCAGCAACTTTTAAACGAAACTCAAATTAATGATTGCATTGATATAAAACAGTAGCTCAGCCAAACATGCAGATTAAAGATTGAAAGATCCATACAAATAAAACTGCACAATCCATCTTATCTCCCAATAGTTTATGGCCATCAATTAGAAACTGTTCGGGGAGGTTTCCAACTCCTTTGGGAGAAGTCTAAGAATTGTCGTCCGTCAGACAGTCAGTGAGCCCCAACAGGTCTGTTATTGTGTTCTCGGGATGTCTATGTGCGGTTTGGGCCCCACGATTTTGTCTACCTTACCCTAAAAAGGGAGGGTTAAGGGGGAACTGGTACTACACTTGCCCATAAATGACCTTTAAGCTTTAGGTCATGGGTTCAAGTCCCGCCAACATCAAAATATTTAATTTCCCTCCTTACACTCTCTTCAAGGTACGGGAGGCTACGAGGCATTCCTTACACCCACTTCAGGGTATGGGGGACAAAATCACGGGGCTAAAACCACACATAGACACCCTTCCCCCTGGAATGCAATACCAGACCTGTTGGAGGTCCCCCCAAGCAACTGCTTGGTGGACACAGGACAACACTTAACAAACTTCTCCCGAAGGAGTCGGAAACCCCCCTCAACACTAAAAAAAAACCCTTTGTAGCAAATCATTTATTAAAAAAATCGAAAAGCTTAATACAAAAGCAGAAAAAGAAATAATAATAACTTGGTCCAGGAAACAAATAACACTTCCAAGTAGAGAAGGACATGCAACAATAAGAACAGAAAGAAAGGAACCTTGAGTATGATATATCTCTTTCACAAGTTGAAATCTCAGGTGATGACTCTGAGAGGCCGTTGCTTGCTCCTTGTGATCGTTTAGGCATAGTTGAGTCGTTTAGTTTCCCGTGCTTGTCATTTCTGGCTGACATAGGCGACTCGCTTTGACGAAGAATGCTTCCATCAGAAAGGGATCTTGGAAAAATTGACCTGACATTAAGGATTAGTTAGTGAACAAAAAAGCATGGCAAGAACCTCTTACCAAGCGAAATGAGCCAGGCAAAATAATCATATGACAAATACAAAGTCAAAAACCAAAATAAAGAAAAAATCAAATGCAAATAACATTTTGATAAATCATCACCATACATCACCTATTATTTCATTATGTTATATCAAGCATGTTCAACCGTGAACAAGAATCATAGATCTTCTTTTGCCAAAACTTAACACCGAATAGTAACAATGAATTCTGTGAGAAGAACACCATGGCATCAACCCCATCATGGCATGACCAAGAATCCATTCATTTTGAAAAATTAAAAAGTTCAATGAGAAATAAAATAGGCAGGTAAAACCAATCAAACATAACAGCAAGTCTATCCGATCACTTTCACCAAGATTGTACACAGACTTTGATGAAGAAAATATTTAACTTCAAAGTGGTAAAAACCAGTGAAAAGAAACAAAGCCAAGGAATTCAATCCATCTCCATTCCCCAAGACAACAAGGTTTATGACGAAATCTATACCAGAAGGTAGCAAAATGACATAACTGTTTGGATTTGCATTCTCACAAGTCCTGATGGGCTTTACTCATACCAGCTTATTGTCAAAACACAAATCAAGTCCCCTTAGAGCATTCAAAATTAGAAACAGTGAGATGCATATTGACAGAGAAATAGTTCCCCAGGAACAAAAAAAAGGGAAGGGCGTTTGTCGGCACACTTTATGCCTCAGTGAATAAATTTTAAGTTTTTTTTATAAAGCAGCATTCCATCTTCATCCACAATTGTTTCCCTATTTCTTACCTATATTGCTGATTTGAAGCCAATTCCCAAAGTGCAGGCATTCCAGGCAAGGGCTGAAAATTCCCGAGGAATCTGCATAAGAAAATTACAATTGAAATGTCAATTGAAAATTCCCTTTTATTTCATTGCAGTAGGATGTGTTAATTCACTTGCAATTTTTAGAACATGGTACTCAAATACCATTTGGTGCTGAGGCAGCCATCAATTTTACCTAAGAAGTAATAGAACAGAAGACTGTAACTTACAGATTAATCGCATCTTGTTTCTCTGCATCCATATATGCATTGCTATAATATCGTTGAAGAGTTCTAAAGAACTCCTGGGACTGGGTTGCTGCTCTCCACTGACCCCGTCTCTCAGAGAATATCTGCATAGATATAAAAGAATATAAAGTTAACTGACTGAGGGATTGTATTGGAACTAAACTCTGATGCCAGAATGAGTGTCTTAACTAACAACGCACTTACTATACTCCTCCCATCATCCAGTGGCCATCACTGCTTATGTACAGACATAACAACCACATAAAATTCTCAGAGGTTATTTGATTTTTTTTTACTTTTTGTAATTTCAAATTAAGTGATGTTTGATTATGCTTATTTGCACTGTCATGTCAAAAAGATAAAAAGCATGGAGCAAAAAATGCATTTAAGATTGGATTAACAGGTTGAAAGTTGGGAGCTTAGAACACTAGCAAAAGGGGAAATCTTATTTCTATTTTTTTCCAACAAAACTACTTCAATTAGTAAATTCCAAATTCACCATTAATTAATATCAATTTTTAAACATTATATTTGACATTTCCAGCTTCAACAAACAAACAAAAATAAAGAGAAAGAAAAATGTAAAAAGAAGATACAGAAACTAAAGAAGCCCATCCCATTCTGGAAAACGTATATGGTCACAAGTAGCATCACAAGTTGGAATTACCTTATTGTGAGCTGCAGAACCACCATATTGGTGTGCAAGTGTGTCACCCATTCTCTCATAAAAGCCCATTAATTCATCTGCCAAAGGGTCATCAAGGTCCATCTTCGGGGTATCTTTAATCCCTAAAGTATGAAGCTGGTATCCAAGAGCAGCCAATCCATACGCATACTGTGCAACATTAGTGCGATCCAGACAGTCTATACAATTGGTTCTAAGCACACCTCTTTGGAATGTGGGAGGCTTGACGGAATGATTTCCATTAGCCACATTACCATCACCGGAATAATTCCCCTCCAATCTGTAAGAAACCTCATTAAAATTGTTGCAATATTTTGGGGGTGACACGTCACCATCATTAATATCCCTGCTCATATCATGACAACAGAAATGCCATTATCAACACAGCAAAATAACAAAACAAAAATCATCAGAAAAAATCCCACCATAATTGCATTACTTGAAGATTTTTTATTATTAAAAAGCCAAAGTAATTCAAAAGCAATGTCTACCTAATATAAGAATCTAAGACCTGACAAATTTGAAATACTAACTGATGAGGGGGTTTAAAAAAATGTAAACCACTGAACTGAGAGAGAGAGAGAGAGAGAGAGAGAGATTGTAAAGCTTACTCAGAGGAAGGCCAAGCCATAGACTCGTCAGGTCTCAATGTTGATGTCACCCGACAATAAAAGAAACCTGTTAGTGTTAATGCATATGCAGCCACTTTGCCCAAAAGTAGCAAAACATTTGCCGATTGGCTGCAAGGAACAAAAATATAAGTTTTTCTGCTGGTTGGGGTCCAAGTATAAATGAGAAAAAGAAAAAATCATGTGAGTTCACAGAAAAGGCTTAGGACATATACCTCCGAAAATGTTTGTGTAAATCCCAATGAAGGAACCTCAAACAAGTCTCTTCAGACAAATCTTTATTGATAAAATCAATCACATGTGCGAACTCCTGACGAAGAATTGACTCTCGAGGCTTCTTTTCTTGTGTCTGTTCATCACAAAAAAGCATATACAGAATCTTATTATTAAATCATTCATTACTCATATCATAGCTACATCAACAAACTCCCACACCCAAGTGTCCTTTGTCATTGTAGAAATGGTACTATTTGAAGATTTTCTGCCACGGGCAATATCTTTATGAAATTTAGCAGTTTATGAAATAATAATAAAAAAGGTGATGGAAAAGTCTCTAAGGCATGCTGCAGAAAGACTCTAAAATGATTCAAGGTTATATCATGAAAACTTACCTTGATCAAATTCAAAATAATTATAGGATTGCCATATCTCTCGACAAGATTTTCAAAATGAAGTCTGGTTGCTTCAAAATTTTGGTCCTTCTTTGACACTGGAAAAAGAGAGAAGGATCAGTATTTATTCCTGAACAAAAGAAACATGCCTGCGGTAACACATTAAGTATGCTCTTAGATTACAAGTGCATACAGATAATATCTGGTTTGATATTCAAGCGTGATGTTTCTTGTGACCAAAAGAGTGGGATTGAGCCTCTGTTCTGGACGATGGAAGTTATTGGTGTGGGAAGCGCATCAGAGACATCCTCAAAGACAATCTGCTCTGTCTCAACATCATTAGCTACTCTGCCATTTTCATTTACTCCTCGTTTCAAATACCTAAATGCAACATCAGTTGCACGTGAAGAAAATAGATTTAAACCCTTTAACCTTCCATAGCTATATTACAGAATACAACACTAGCATGGATAACTTTCTTACCTGGTACCTGCATAGTGTCGAGATCGCCTTGCAATGAGTATAAGTTTCAAATCCCGTCCAGATACAGAAAGTGTGGCCTACATTCACATAGCTCAATGTCAATCTATGAAACTAAACATCCATTTAGGGATGCAAAACAGAAACTGAATAAGCCAATTATAACTTCAAATGAGCACCATCCTTAACCTGCTTAAAGAAACCATACGCCAATGCAACCGTCCATAGAGTATTCTGGAGGTGATTGCGGATCCCTCGAGTCAGGAACTCATTCCAAACAAACATGGTCTCATAAAGAACTTGATCTGGTTTATTGTTACACAAGTTCTTTTGAAGACTACGAATAACATGGTATGAATAGCTGAAGAAGAAGTCCTTTGTAAGATCCACCGAGCACAAGAGCTTCTTGTATCTAAAAAAACATTAATTACAAACTAAATATAATATATATATAAGCATGAAATGCGTACAAGAAAACACTCTTAGCTTAAAACGATGAATATAAAGGAAAGATGAGAAACATTTCAAAGGACTCAACAGCCAGCATATATAAACAACATGCCAATAGGTTTCCACATATCACAATAGGGAACAGAACATCATTCAACATAATATTCATGACTTCCAAGCAGCAGGCAAAGTATATAGGTCATATATAGAAGAAGACCTTATCTCATCCTTGTCATTAATGCTCGAGTTAACAGTTGAATTGGGAAGAGGAATCATCTCACTCTTTGAAACTGCATATACATTGTGACCACAAATTGCACCAATCTGTCTTCGTTTCGTAATGAGCAGCATATAGTAAGGTCCCAGAAATTTAATAAATCCTAAAATAGGAAAAAATACATGATTAGATAGGCATTTGCACAACATTAACAGTCCTCTGAAAAATAATAACAAAAAATTTACAACATCCATACCAACGATTCCATAACAAGTGGTAATGAATTTCAGTCCACCGGTGGATAAATTTCCTTCATGTATTCGCCTCAACAACTCAGAACATTCACTCTCAGTGTAAGTTGTAGAATCTTCACGAATGTTTAGCTCGGACGGATCAAGTCGGTCAATTTTTAATACTCTCCAATAAGTTCTACTCTTATTCCTCCCAATCATATAAAAGTTCTGAACACAGAAATCACAATGCAATTTCAAAAACAAAATTCAGCCACTTAATTTGACAATTCAACATTAAACAACGCTATTTTAAGTAAAATTGCATCTAATTCAGTTACCGAGAGGAATAATTAATGAGATCAAAGCAAATAAATGAATAACAATAAAATTAAAAACATAAATAAATGAAAAATTACCGATAGAGTTTCGTAGAGTCTGAATTTCTGCATATAGGCAGACGTGTGAAATTGGAAAGAGCTCTCATTATTAATATCGTTACTATTTCCTGCTGCGGCTGCTTCCATGATAAGCTTCTCAGTTCTCCGTTTTGTCAATTTCTGGCTTCAGATCTCCCCGAGCACCGGGCTCAGGGAATTTATCAAAATAGCATGCACTAACGAGGAAATTTTTTATTCTTTGTTTCCTTTGAAAGAAATTTCCATAATTACCTTATTCTTGCCCTACAAAAATCGTTGCTGCAAATTATTGAACTTGGCTGCTTCAAATACAGCATCTTCTTCCACCGAAATGGAAATTTCACCTTTCCTTATTCCAGCCCGATTATCTTTCCATTCACAACCAAACAAAACAAATGCTAAACACGTATTCCCCCCCTGAATTTTGTGATCTTCTCTAATCACGGTTGAAATCACGGAAATCGAATAAATCAAAACAAATATATTAATCTTTTTTTTATAAAGGCTAATCAACGAATATAAGATCGAGTTTTGGAAACAACAATGATTAAACGAAAATAAATTAAAATAGATATTCTCAGATACGAATATATATATATATATATATATGAAAAATACTTTGATGCACAAGCTTGTGTAAACTAAAGTTTACACAAGCCCTTTAATTTTAGGGTTTAGGGTTTTAGGTTAGGGTTTAGGGGTTTAGTATGTAGGGTATATAATTTAAGGTTTATGGGTAGAATTTAGAATTTAGAGTTTAGGATTTAGGGCTTAAGTTTTAGGTTGCTAGGGTTTGTGATTTAAATTTTAAATTTTATAAAAGGAATGTGTAAAAAAAATTTACACAGCTTGTGCATCAAAATAAAACCCTATATATATATATATAAATATAGATGAACAGGTAAGCTGCTGAGCTAATCTTATCAAATTTTGTAGGAGTATTCCAAAAAATTATTATTAAAAATAATAAAATATAAATTCTCCTTTTCTTCTTCAGATCTAAAGAAAGGACAAACCAAAACCACAGCTTGCCTGACCGCTACATCCGAATATAATACTAATTATTTACTTTATGTTATACATTAATACAAATTACAATGTTAGTGATTAATAATTTTTTTAATTTCATAAATATAAGTTATTGTATATGTATTTAAATTTAAAATATATAATGAACTCAAGTGTCCGAGTAGAAAAACAGATGATATTTATTTTTGAAAACACTTATTCAAATCACTTTGTCTACAAGCTATATATATTATATATAGGGACGGGCATGGGTCGGGTTTTTGGCCCACCCGTACCCGACCCGAAAATAAACACTCTAAACTCGCACCCGACCCGACCCAAACATATTCTTTAAAAACCCCGATTCGACCCGAAAATAAATATGCTAAATCCGACCCCAACCCGACCTATATAAAATAAATTAATTTTAGGGACCTAATTGTAAAAAAATTAATTTTAAGGGACTTAATTGTAAAAAAGTATAATTTAAAGGACTAAATTATAAATAAAAATTCAATTTTAAGGACTTAATTGTAAAAAATATATAGGGGTATTATTATAAATATCCCTAAAAATTTAAGGGAAAATTACACTATTAGTTCCGGGTCGGGTCGGTCGGATATTTTCCACCATAAACCTGAACCCGACCCGAGTTTATCATCAACAAAAACCTGACCCGAACCCGATTTTTTCATTAAAAAATCCGACTCGATCGGACCGGGTCGGGTCGGAACCCGTCGGGTCCGGGTAAAATGTTCATCCCTATATATAGACATTATCAAAGAGATAAAAATAGTATAAATGAATATTACCTTATAATTACCTTTAGACTATTTAATTTTTTTAAATATATACCATGTATATTATATTAATCTTATATATATATATATATATATATCATTTTTTTTGATTCGTAAACATGTATTAGCTTTCAATTATTAATAAATTTTATTACTTACCAAAGTTACCAAATTTAATGATAAATTATAATTTAATTCACTTAATTTAAAATCAAAATTTTAGGCCATAAATATTTTACCTTATCAATCATATCGCTAAAATTCAATTATTAGTAAACTATCACTAATGCTTCTTCAATTGTATAACTATCCTAGACTATTCAAAAAATTATATCACTATCCTTCAAAAAAATAACTAAATTTCAGTTATTAATATCTCATAAATGTTTTTTTATATATTTTATATGCTATAAACAATTTGATTCGAAACAAGTTTATATGGAAAAAAATAGAAATTACAAATTACAAATAGAAATTACAATTAATGATAAACTACATAAATGACCACCATACTTTGGGTTTGGTCTCGATTTGACCACTACACTTTTTTACGAAGCAATTAGACCGCTATAGTATTAAAATGGACTCAATGTGACCACTTGTCGCTAGAACTTAACAGAGGGAGTGACGTAGCAATTAGTACAAATTCGTATAATTACACATTTGATCCTCGTTACTTATACATTCTATCAATTTAGTCCTAATTTTAATTTAATAAAATAAATTACACATCCAAATAGGTGGTGACACGTGTCATCACCTTATTGGAAGAATTTACTATTTATATTTAATTAAATAAATTTATTTTCATTCTCCAATCAAGTGGTGACACGTATCACCTGATTGGAAGATGAAAATAAATAAAAGCAAATTAGCTTTACGGGAATTGAACCTAAGCATGTTTAGTGTTATTAGCATGAGTTTGCCACTGAGCCAAAGCCAATTTAAGATATAAAAATATAAATATTTATTATATGTCATAGTTGGTTGTTTATGCCAGGGAAAAGTAAATAAATGCAGATTAACGAGATTCGAACATGACACACTTATAATGCATAAAAACATATAAACCGGTGAAATAAATTTAATAATTAAATTAAAGTTAACAACATTTTTATAAAATAAAATATTTTTATAAAGTTGTTTATCGTCAGTTGACTAACAGTTTTTATCCACAAAAGGATTATTTTAACCTAAAATAAAAAATTAGGGTTAAATTAATTAAAAATATATAAATTACAATAATTATTCAATCAAACGTTACAGGTAGTTTTGGGCTTTATGCCACACGAAAATAAATTAGAGAAATAGAATATGATCCTAATCAACTTGTTGATGTGTTTAAAATATCGGTTGTCGATAGGTTTAAAAAGTACACCAAATAATTTTTTTTCAATAATATTATATATTGAATTAAAAATTCATATATATATATATATATATATATATATATATTTATTTAATAGGAACGTAAGCATCACCAAACATGAGAATATCATTGAATTTGAAGCATGCATTTGTGTTTTAGGGAGGTGGTGTAGGGACGGAGTTGGGAAGCTCTCGAGTGCAAGTATTTGATCGAATCAAGTAAAAATTTTCGAGTTTATTGAGTTTATGTTTAAATTTAATTTTAAATATTTGTAATGTTACGAGTACTAATTTCTTCTAATTCAAACGACTTTTTAAAACTATATACGATATACATGTATATTTCTTCATATTTTTTCATATGTGATTTACATATATGAAGCAATTTTGAAAGACTCGATTCAAACTTAAAAACCGATCAACTGATTACTAAAAAAATTACAATTATTCGAATTTCATTTTATAACTCAAATTTTATTTAATTTTTTTAGACAAATCAAATTTATGAAAAATACAATTCAACCTTTTCCATATCAATTAAAATTAAAATCTATTTTTTTTTCGATTCAAATAGAATTTTGCTCATCCCTCCTTGTAAATACTTTTCAATGGCGGCTTTGAAAACCCATGTTATATGCAACCATCACCATGTGCTCAATTACTGAACTCATTAATCATTCTACTTCATTATTCTATTCATTTTGTACCAAATAGTTTTTTCTTTCATTTAGCACGTGCAGAATTATTGTGTGCTAATCGATACAATTTTTCATAACTTGAGTTGTTCAATTGTCGAAAGAGAAAAATTATAGAATTGAATTTCAATAGTAACTTGAATTTTTGTGTGGGTTTAATTTGAATATTTGGATTTTTAAATCAAAAAGTTTGTACTAGACATAAATAATCATAACTAATAAGTTGTATTTTGATATTTTTATATTTCATAGTTTTCTTGTACTTCAGTTATCCGCACTAAAGCTTTTTTTTCAATAATCTCATTTTTGATATCGGATATTATAGGAATTTAAAGACATATTTAGCATACTTTAAAATTTGAAATTTTATTTAACACATCTCGAACTTTAAAATTTAGCTTTAAAAAGTCAACTGCCATATTGATAAGGCCAACGTTCAATCTACTTGTTTCAAAGTTAACTTTATTATCAAACACATAAATTTGTCGAATGAGCTAACAAACACGTTAGTAGAGATCAATCTAATAGATTCAGACATGTCACTTGCTATTTAAAATTATTAATTTTTTTATTAAGTGCATAAGACGAGACCAACAAAAGAACAGAAAAATCACACCTCAAGTACTCTCTCCCTCCCTCCCTCCCTCCCTCTCATATACTCTAATAATCTTTTCTTTAATTTTCTTCTTCAATTCTGACAACTTATTTACAATGAGTTTCCGTCGAAGTTAAAAGGGTGCAACGACTTTTCGTTAAAATTAAAAAGAGTGAGTTATCCGAACTGCTTTAGCGACACTATCCATAATTTTATTTAGTGTCAATCGAATTTTGACAACAAAAAAATATATAATTCGTATTTAAGTTTTCTATATTTAACTCAATTAACTTACATTTAACTATTGTAGATTGAATTTAACTCAATTTACATATTATTAATATAACAAAAAACATAAAATCAAAAATATTAAAACATTCAACATTACTAACAAGATTGATCTAAGTGGTAAATTTTTTTAATGTTACTCATTAAAATTAAATGTGCAATATGAGTTGATCTAAATTAATCAAATCAAAACTCTAAAAAACCAAGAACGTAATGCGTTTTCTCCTTTTAACTCCACCACTGGTTAAGAAAAAGATATTGTTTTAGCCCAATTAAGATATAAGGAACAATTTGGGCTTTCCAAAGTGCCAACAGCCAAGCCTAGTTTTCGCGCCATGGAAATTAAGATCCAAAGGTCACCTACAATTGCTGGCAGTTATACTGTGAGGCGATTAATATATAATTAATATACGGCGTGATCGGTTAAATAGTTGATCGGTTAAACATATCAAAATATATAAAATTATCTATTTTGTTGATAATAGTATCAACATATCCAGTAAATTTTATATGAATATGTTGATACTCTTATCAACAAAATAAGTAATTTTACCTATTTTTGTTATGTTTGTGTCAATACCTACCAATAACTTAAGTTTATTGGTTACCAATTTTTTTTAATATTTTTTATATTTTTTACCGAATATATTATTTTATATCAACATATCCGGTAACGCTTTACCTATTTTATTATTTATCTTGTATTATTTTCGATAACTCATTTTTTAGCCGTATATTAGTCCGACTTTCCTTAAAATTTCCCCACAATTGCCAGCTTCTGAAGTTTTTATTTTTGTCATATTTCCCTCTTTATTGTTATCTCTTCTCATTTGATTACATTTCAAATTTCCCTCATCGCGAAACCTTGTTTTCATGTTTATTCCTTCTCGTGGCCTTTCGAAATTAAGGATTTCAATCCGGTAACCCTAATTCATATATGCTTCCGTAGAAGGTATGGTTTTTATCTCGATTTCTATTTTCATTTTCCTCCTTCAGACAATAAATTAGGATGAAAATTCGTCTTCGTGATTCGTGAATTTCCAAATAAAGTCATTGGATTTTTATGTTATTATACAAAATTTTTTATGTTATTATACAAAATTTGTTGGGTTCTCTATTAAACATGCTATTTGTTTCGTGATTCAATTTGCTGGAAATTGTAGTTATTCGTTGTTTAGGGTTTTTTAATGGGCGGCTAATACGGGTGTTTATTTTTGAATTTCAGTGAAATTACTTGTTGGATGGCAAGCTTTGAGGGTAGGGTTTCCTATTTGTCGCTTTCAGAAGTAGAAAAGGAGAATAACAATAATAATAATGTGTATCACTTTGTTGATGATGATTATATTGATCCTGTTTGGACTGTGCCAGAAGATAAAAATATAATCTCATCAGGCTCAAAGTTGATAGAAAAAGACGATCTTTATCAGTTTCCTGCTGATTCCGATGAGTTCATTGACAGAGGATATGATTCGGGTGATGATGTATCCAAGTCAACACCAAATGACTTGGAACCAGAGGTGAACTTGAAGAATGTGTTGAGTGGGTTACTTGCAATCGTAACCGGAAGTAATAAAGGCGCCTCGAATGTTTCTACGGATCTGCAGTGTCAAAGTTCTAATGTTTCATTTCTGGAGTCTGGAAACGATGGGGATACCTGTTTGCAGTCCTCTGTTTATATACCGAGTGCGCCACCGCTTTTGGAGCCAAGTGGGATGAATTATAATGCATATAAAGAGGTTCTGGAAGCTGAACCTCCGGAATGGCTTCCCGATAGTTCTACCACAGTTTGCATGCAGTGCAGTGCTCCGTTTACTGCAATTACGCGTGGAAGGCATCATTGCCGGTTTTGTGGAGGGATTTTCTGTAGAGTATGTTCTAAGGGAAGGTGCTTGCTACCTGTTAAATTCAGGGATAGAAATCCCCAGAGGGTCTGTGATTCTTGCTATGATAGGCTTGATCCGTTGCAGGGTGTTCTTATAAACTCCATTAGCAATGCTGCACAAGTAGCGAAACATGACGTCATGGATTGGACGTGTACTCGAGGTTGGTTGAACTTGCCAGTTGGTTTGTCCATGGAACATGAGATCTACAAAGCATCGAATACCTTGAGAAGTTTTTGCCAGGTTTGATTCTAATTTTCATCATTCTTACAAGACAATAGCTTCATTTTTCCATCTAGATCATATGTCCCTGCTAGATTAACCTTTCATTTTAATTGTCTTGCCCATCCAGAACATGATTGTGTAAAACATTGTGTTACACTAATTTCTTGTATATCGGATCTACGTAAAGAGTATTAGTTGGTACAGTGAGAAGCTTCTAATAACAGTAGTTCAAATGGACAGGTTGCTAGGTTGAATCCCGAGAGATCTATACCTCTGGCAGTTCTGAAAGGAGCCAAAGGGTTGGCTATTTTAACAGTTGTTAAAGCTGGAGTTCTTTTGGCATACAAACTCGGGACTGGTCTTGTTATTGCTCGAAGGTCCGATGGAACGTGGTCTGCCCCATCAGCTATATTCTCTACTGGTTTAGGATGGGGTGCTCAGGTAAACATTTGACCGAGGAATTATACGTTCAAGCTGACTATACCATTCTAGGCAGCTACGGATCGATTGCTTTCCATGTTGCGAAGTATATATATCTATAATCTTTTAGCTAAATGTTATTTTGATGTATTTCTTAGATTGGGGGTGAGCTCATGGATTTCATAATCGTTCTTCATGATATAAAAGCCGTGAAGACATTTTGTAGTCGAATGCATCTTTCTCTTGGTGCTGGCTGCAGTGCTGCAGCAGGACCTGTGGGGAGAGTGGTGGAAGCAGATCTTCGAGCAGGGGATAGAGGCACCGGTATGTGTTACACGTACAGTTGCAGCAAAGGTATTCCGTCTCGCAATGTATTTGTACTCTTCTTTTGACTAGTTTGTGTATTCAACTTTCCATTTTGTTGCAAATTTTGCAGGGGCATTTGTTGGTGTGTCATTGGAAGGGAACATCGTTGCAACAAGAATGGATACCAACCTACGGTTCTACGGCGATCCTTATCTCACCACTGCTGATATACTTCTCGGGACCGTAAGCAGGCCGAAGGCTGCAGAGCCCTTGTACGTTGCTCTCGATGACCTCTACTCTAGCCTAAGATGTTAGTTCCAGCACCATTTGGATACATCACAAGCTACTCAACCGACAACGAGCGGTTCTCGCGTTGGATGGTGGTCGACTGTAAATCATGTAGCCGCCTTTCATAGTTCTGTACATGAGGAGGAAGGAACATGCATTCTCAAAGAGAAATAGTTTCTATAAGCCTAATTTCGCACTGTATCGAATATACATCAAACATTTGAGAAACAAACCAGTTAATTTCCAAGCCAACACAACGCTAATTTCCAAACAAATTGGATGCTTGAGAAATAATTGTTGGCAAATTGCTCACTAAAATTATGACGAAATTAGCTGAAATTTAATTTGAGTAAAATATGAATACGTTCTAGAGTTATTTATCATCTGTTATTGATAATCTTTTAGCAAAATAATCCAAAGATTCTAGCACACGATCTTGTTCAAAGAAAAAAGGCTTAATACCCAAATAGGTGCCCAAACTATGCTTGTGGATCACTTTTAGTACATAAACTATTTTTAGCTCTAAATAGGTGTCTAAAGTTTCAATTTTGGTCATTTTAAGTGCCTAACCGTTAATAAAAAATCGTTAGCCAATTAAATTGTGACAAGTGACATGTTTTTAATTTTTAATTTCTTTTAATTAATTTTTAAATAAAATTCAAAATTTAATTTTCTAAAAAAATTAACAATTTTAAGTCTTTACAAAACAGTCCCAAGTCCCTAACCTAAAACCTCAAATCCCCAAATTACTGTCGATGTCGCCGTTTACTACCTCACCGGAGCCCACCACTACCGCCGCCGGACCACCACGACCGTTTCCCCCAACCACCCACCGTCGATAATCGACGGTAGGTGTGCCGACGACTTCCTTTTGCGATTTTGGCTTCTTTCGACTTTAGGAAGCCGATCGACACACCTATCGCCGGTAAACGGCGATAGGTGGTTGGGGAAACGATCTCGGTAGTCCGGCGGCGGATATGGGGCGACGGCGAAACCATTGGCAGCGGGTTCGGTCGGGGAAGTTAGGGATTTTGAATTTGGGGTCATTTTGTGAGTTTTGGGAAATTTAATTTTTTTTATAAAAAAATTAAGTTAAAAAATTAAATTAAAAAATAAATAAAATAAAAAATTATTTTTAAATAAAAATAACAGTAGTTAACGGTTAGGCACCTAAAATGATCAATATTGAAACTTTAGGCACTTATTTAAAGCTAAAAATAGTTTAGGCATAAAAAGTGATCTACAAGCATAGTTTAGGCACATATTTGGGTATTAAGCCAAGAAAAAATATATTTTCTCGGCCAAATTCTTTTGGGCTCGACTTTGCCCAAACATAGCCAGACAGGGCTCACTGGCCGAAGGCTGTTTCCTTCATCTTCGATCCAAACCCATTACTTGACCCAGAAAATAACTGGCGCAAACCGTAAGCTGCTTTCTCTCTCGCGTCCAACGCCATCGGCGGGTAATTAACATTGCGTCTTGAAAGGTTATCTGCTTGACTGCTTCCCCAGACCGCACCACACCGCCTTTAGAATACGACGTTGATGCAATTTCTACCGTCGTTTAACGAGCAAGTTAGCTAAGGTTTGTCTGGTGATTAGAACCAGACTTCAGAGACAGTGAAAATGGCATCAAATCCAGCAGCGACACCTTCGAAACTTCCTAAATCCGAAGCCATTTCCAGAGGCTACAATTTTGCTTCTACTTGGGAGCAGGTATTTTTCTTTCTTGCTTTTCGAACACACAATTTTTTTTTTCCTTCAACGTCACGATTTGAACTTCTTATAGTTTAGATCCGTTATAATTTGATATCAGCGAACTTAGGAAGTTTCAATTTATAACTAATTAACTATTTAATCGAGGAACACTTTTTTTATTTTATTTTTGATATCTTTCTCTCTATTGATTCTTACATTTAGTAATAAGAAGATCCGATCTCTGCACTCGAACCATAAATCTGAGTTGAAAAACTTTTTAGTTTTAAGATTGGATCTGTGTAGTGGAGCCAGAAGCTCTAATTTGGATTCTTTATGTTTAATTTAATTTATTTTGGGGAAATTTCCGCATAGAATGCACCTTTGACGGAGCAGCAGCAAGGGGCAATACTGATGCTATCTCATGCAGTTGCTGAACGGCCGTTTCCAGCCAATTTGGTGAGGAATTCTGTTTCTGTTGGTGATCCTATATATATATTGCATTCAGAATGTTTTGGTGAAAGATGTTTGAATTATGTTGGTGTTTAGGCTCAAGAGCGAACCTCAGGGCAAGATAAAAGCTTGTCTGTTTCTACAGACAATAACAATTTCAGAGATTCTGAAGCTATTGATGCAATTTTGGTTAATGCAAATCAGGTGAATTAGTTTTATTGTATTTCTCGAGTGAAATGGAGATGAGGAGATCTGAACTTTTGTGGATGGTTACTTTGTTTTGTTCTTTGAGTCTAGTTCTACTATGGTTTTATGACATTGATGAAATTTGGATCTAAAACATTTGGTTCTTTTTTTTGTTCCACTCTTTTCGGTACAGTTTTATAAATGGTTCACAGATCTTGAATCGGCCATGAGGTCTGAGGTTAGTAGCAATTTCTTGTTGGAACTTATAGGCATGAAGTAATTTTGTTGGATATTTGTTTATTGCTTCTTGTCCTTTCTCTTCCTTCAGACAGAGGAGAAGTATCAGCATTATGTTGATACTCTAGTAGATCGGATACGAACTTGTGATGATATACTTCGACAAGTATGTTCTTTTTTACATCTCCATGCATTCTCCTTTCCTTTGCTAGCTATTTTATTAGGTTATATTCATATTTTCGCAAGATTTTAAAGCTTGCAAGTGTTTCTGTGCAGGTGGATGAGACCTTGGACCTATTTAATGAACTACAACTGCAACACCAAGCTGTAGAAATAAAAACTAAAACTCTTCATGATGCATGTGATCGATTGGTATGGTTTTCATTTGGATGACTTGGGATTTAGTTTCATCTTCTTGTTTCCAACCTTTTGATTTCGGCTCTATGTTTAATGACTATAATCCACTTATTTTTGAGGTGGAAATTTGTTTTAAGGTTGATTGATTGCCTTACTAACTTGTTCTAATTGCAGGTAATAGAGAAGCAAAGGCTGATTGAGTTTGCTGAAGCACTTCGCAGTAAGCTCAAGTATTTTGATGAGTTGGAGAATGTAAGGTTTGAATGCTATCTTAACTAGAGATCAGTTTATGTGTTAACTTCCTTGTCTTTTCCTATTATCCTTTGGGGTTTGTGCTCCAGTTTAAGTGTCTTGATGAATTGCTGTTGGTGCAGTACTTTTGAAATTCATGATTTGTCTAATTTTACCTCTTCTCTTCTATACAGGTTACTTCTAACTTTTACTCTCCAAACATGAATGTTGGAAACACAGATTTTCTTCCACTTCTTAAACGGCTTGATGAGTGCATATTGTAAGTTTGCATTTGAACCTAGTCCAACTGTGCCAACTGTTTAACATTTGTGTCATAATTGTCCTTATGAGCCCGTATAATCAAAATTTCTTATCATGTTTGTCCTTATAGGTATGTCGAAAATAATCCACAATATGCAGAATCCAGTGTTTATTTGCTAAAATTCCGCCAACTCCAGGTAAGGAAGGAATGATAACAATCTACAGACTGTTTTGTTAAGTGAATGAAATGCATGCATGTAAAATAGATGTTTTGACTAAAAACTCCTTGAACCTGTTTTTTACAGTCTCGGGCTCTTGGTATGATCCGCTCTTATGTACTCTCTGTTCTTAAAAGTGCATCTTCCCAGGTAACATATCTACCTCTAGATGATTTTTTTTCATTGGCATGTAGTTATGAATCAATTGAATGCCTCCTAAAATGCTTGTTCTTTTCTCATTAGGTCCAGGCAGCAATTCGGAGCAGTGGTGGCAATAAAGCATCTCTTTCTGAGGGTGTCGAGGCATCCATAATTTATGTTCGTTTCAAAGCAGCTGCTGGCGAGGTAATGATTTCCTTTTTTGGTTTGAAAGCTGTCTCGTTTTTACATAAAAAAATATGAATGTTTGCCCAATTTAATGGTAAGTTGAGTAATATCGTTTGTATATGAATGGGGCCATATACTACAATTAGATCCCTGCACACTAGATGTAACTAACATTTTTAAGCATTTGCAGCTCAAACCGATATTAGAGGAAATTGAAAGCAGAGCACCAAGGAAAGAATATGTCCATCTTCTTGCAGAATGCCATAAATTGTACTGTGAACAGAGGCTTTCTTTGGTGAGTGAATGCTGTGTTACACCCACACATGCATGCATTAGTTCAATATCCGAATTTGTTTTTAATGTATCTGTAAATATATGCTTTCTTTTTTAGATAAAAGGTACAGTGCATCAGCGTATATCTGAATTTGCCAAGAAAGAGGGTTTGCCATCGTTGACTAGATCAGGGTGTGCTTACGTAATGCAGGTATGGTGAACTGATTCTTGGAACTTCTGATCAAGTGAAGCTACAGTTACATGTTATTTGAGTTATGCAGTCCTTGCATTGTTGTTCATTCCGGTTATAGTTAGAGAAGATAAAATCTAGCCCAACTGTTCATTGTCTATTTAAACTGGTATTTTTAAACTGAAGAAGCATATATTGTCTTCATTAACTGCGTCCTGCACATTCCCATAACTGCAGGTCTGTCAGCTTGAGCATCAACTCTTTGATCATTTTTTCCCATCTTCTTCCGAGGATGCTTCAAGTTTGGCTCCATTAATAGATCCTTTGTAAGTGTACTTGTAGTCCAATGTTAGAGCTTTCTTTTCTCTAGTTGGCTTAATGATGTTTTATTGAAATTAATCGAAATATATCATGTTTGATTGCATAGATACTTTGCGTGTATTACTAAGTTGAATTTGACGCAGGTCTACATACTTGTATGACACATTGCGTCCAAAACTCATTCATGAAGCAAATGTTGATTTTCTTTGTGAAATGGTTGATATCCTCAAAGTTGAAGTCTTGGGAGAACAGCTGAGTAGAAGGAGCGAGTCATTGGCAGCGTTACGCCCTACATTAGAAAGAATTTTGGCAGACATTCACGAACGCTTGACTTTTCGTGCTCGAACATATATCCGTGATGAGGTTTGTTGTTGCTTGTGTGTGTATGCATCTATATTTCTGTGACTTCCTTCTGTGGTGTTGAAAGCACAAATTATTGTAGTTCTCCATCTTTTGAGATTTAAAAATAAATTTGCTTACAGTTGCATTCCATGTTTACTATGTTGAGAGGAAGTGTATTGTGCTTTTCTATAGGCGTGTGCATGCCTGGGTATGCTACACATCACAACAATGAACATATTGTTGCTCTGTTACTTTTGGTTTTACTTGAATCATTGTCTTCTTTCTTACTCAGATTGCAAATTATATCCCATCTAGCGATGACTTGGATTACCCTGCAAAACTGGAGAATTCTGCAGATGTGAAGTCAGAAACTCCTGTAAGTTTTTGTAACACTTTTTTGCTCCTCCTCTAGATGATTATTTGTCATGGATCTCCTCACATTTGTTAGACGAAATTGGGAAGCTACTTTCTTGCAAGTCAACATTGTTTCTAAATCTAATTCAGATCTCTATGTAAATGCTCTTCATTACCATTATTATAGGACCTAACTTAGTTTCTACAATTTGTGTTCAGTTATCTCCTCCTTTTGTGTTCAAACATAAGTATTGCATTATATGTTTGCTGTTTGTATGCGTTTAGACAATTTCTTGGATTATTCAACAACCTAACAGTTGTACCTGTCCATTGTTTAATTCCTTGAATGAGGCACCATATGGGTTGTCCTAGTTGGTTGCCAACAACCTAATTGATGACATGTTACTGTAATCGCTTAGTAAAAAGTATGCAGTGTCAATTGCTACAGCTTCAACATATCTGAATTGACGTTGGCAAGATTAGTAGCACGCAACTTGTGTCTGCTTGATTTTTCTTTCTGTTCCCTTTTTGGGAATATAATTGTGCCATAATCAACACTGCTATCTGCATTGTTTTTTCCTTTGGCCCGCAGACTGATGCAAACCCAGATGTATTCAAAACCTGGTATCCACCATTGGAGAAAACCATATCTTTTCTCTCAAAATTGTATCGTTCTTTGGAACCAGAAGTGTTCACTGGATTGGCCCAGGTGCTTTGAGTCTTTGGATAATCACTCTTAGTTTTTATCTACTGAATTTCTAAAAGTATTTCCTTGCTTATTTGTGTTAAAAGGAATGGTTTTGTGCTGTTTTTTCTCAGGAAGCTGTGGACGTTTGTTCTGTTTCAATCCAAGTAAGTTAACTGAACAAACATTTACTCAAACTGTTTAAGATCTTAAGTTCTTTGCTTTTACAAGAACATTCTTGCTCTATATTTGTACCATTTCTATACGTGGATAAGCTTGGATTTTTATTTTAACGAAATCATGTTGTCCCATCTATGATGAATTTGATGGGCTATTCCCTCTTTAACATGTTCTCAAACATGCCATGGGCTTGGTTGGATTTTTAATATTTGCATTTCTCCCTCATTTATCTTTCAAATTGTACATAGAAAGCAAGCAAACTAATTGCAAAGAGATCCACACCAATGGATGGGCAACTCTTCCTCATAAAGCATCTTCTGATATTAAGGGAACAGGTTATCTTTCCTACGCCATCTTTTTTTTTTTGTTGATAATTTATAGGATATAATCGTAATGAGTTCTGGCCTTACAGATAGCACCATTTGACATAGAATTCTCAGTTACACACAAAGAACTTGATTTCTCTCATTCACTGGTAAGTTTCTTTTAAGCTAAATTTTCTTTTAATGAGCTTGGTGTTTACAATCTTTGCTAGCTCTTTAGGATTCCTAGGAGGAAGCTCTTTTTGAGTTTCAGCATGATAGTGGGACAAATAAAAAGAAGTAAAAATACTCCTTTTCTTAAGATTCCATTGTTATTTAGGTTGTTCAACATCCAGTGTTTTCCATCTCTGAAAGTTCAAACATATTTTACCTTTCTTTTACATGGAATTAAAGCTACAGTTGTCTTTAAATGTCTTTGACAGGAACACCTGAGAAGAATACTTAGAGGTCAGGCCTCGTTATTTGACTGGTCTATGTCAACATCATTAGCAAGGACCTTATCTCCCCGTGTTTTGGAAAGTCAAGTAGATGCCAGGAAGGTTAGCATTCTACCTTTTGATAAATCTTTTTACAGTCAATGAGTCGAAGTGCTATGTACCATCTTGGGTGCATGGGTTGCTGGAAATCATTTTCAACCCAACACATTAATGCTCAGATCTAGGAGACAGAAATTGTGTAGTTTATGAGAAGTTAATAAAGTAATATATGAAATTTTAATCTTATACCCTGAAGCAAATAATTGTTTATTCGCAAATAATATGTGTGTTTGTGAAGTTTTCTTTCCTGCAATTATTATACTACCTTCACTGCTGCATCCCACCTTATCCTCTTTTTACCTTTTGTTTTTTGTGTGGAAATCCTCCTTGCCTTGGTTATTGTTTAAGTTATAGTTCAGTATGAATAAATTCAGCAACCATTTCTTTGGTCACTCTGATTTTGCTATCCGGTAATCTCATGGCTTGATGCTGGGTTCTGCTTAGTCATCAATAGCATAAGACGTCTTCCGTGCTGGTTTACTTGCAGGAACTGGAGAAGAGCTTAAAGGCAACTTGTGAGGAGTTTATTATGGCAGTCACTAAGCAAGTAGTGGATCCTATGCTTTCATTTGTTACCAAGGTTTATCTTTTATCTCCTTAATTGGTCATTTCACAACTTAAAAGATATTAGAATCTCTGAAGAGTGGATATTTCTTGCTAGCAAAATAAGATCAGGTCCCTGTCTTTCCAGCTTGGATGCGAGTATTTGCTATGTGATATTTAACCAAATACGTTTATCCATCTTCTCTGAATCAAAGCATAACTTCGATGGTAATGGATTTTTTTCAGCTTCGACTATTGACTGATTGTTTAAGGTTTATGTTTGTTCCTACAGGTAACAGCCGTAAAAGTTGCATTGTCTTCTGGTACTCAGAATCAGAAAAGAGACTCTGTAATGGCTAAGCCACTCAAGGAACAAGCCTTTGCTACACCAGAGGCGGTGGCTGAACTTGTTCAGAAGGTGTGTCACCTTTTTAGTTCATATTTTGCCAGCATATATGTATGTCACTATTTGTATATAAAAGAAAGCCACCATAGAAATAAATCCCGATTAAATGAGACGTCGACTGTAGCAAGCATGAAGCTGTGCTCCCAGCCCAGACAAGTCCAAGATAGAAAGAGTATGATTATCATTTCAAGTATAAACCGGAATTAAGTATATATCTGCTGTTAAATGAAATTAATGCCATGCCTGTGTATCCTTCAAAATTCCGTCTTGTGTCCAGACCTATGTTTTTAAGTAGCAATTCGAGCTCACAACCTTCTGCTGTTACTTCTCAACCTTCACGATTGTATGGCTCTTTCATCAGATATTTAATGTGAATGAGTATACCTTGGAAATTTTTAATTGATGCCGATAATTCTTCTTCTTCTTCAAACAACTTATTTGTCATCCTTCTTGTTGACTTGCAAGGCTGATCTTGCCAGATAGATTCATATTGTTGTTGCATGTTTATGGAAATTCTCTATATTTAGTGCATCAAGATGTATAATTTTCTTAATTAAGTCGCAACTATTGGCGATAAAGCTCTCTATATTCATCGGATTGATTATTTACACTCCTTATAACAGGTACATTCAGCTATTCGGCAAGAACTTCCAGTGGTGATAGCAAAGATGAAACTCTATTTACGGAACCCATCGACGAGAACAATTCTTTTCAAACCAATCAAGTAAGATGTCTGTCTCAAATTCAAAACTAACTTCATGGTCGCGTATCTAAGATCTATGTTATTCTAGCTATTTATTTTTCTTGAAGTATCCGTGCGCATTGTCCAACGCTCATGCTTGATGCATATCGGACACGCATGGAGATATAATCCTACTAGGACTTTTCAATTACATGAAAAACTTTTAAAAAAAGTTGAACATACCTGTGTTGTACTATATCTAACATTCACATCCAAGTTCGAGTAACATAATCTAAGACTATGATTGACCTAATCAAGGAGTACCTTGTTCTATAATGTTAGGTTTTCTAAACTGTCGGAAATCTTACAAGAAAGCAAGTTGGTTGTTATATTAATGCAGGACAAATATCGTGGAAGCCCATATCCAAATCCGGTCGCTTTTAAAAGCAGAGTATTCTCCAGAAGAAAAGCGTGCAATCAACATGATCGCAATAGAAGAACTGGAATCACAGCTGGACAACCTCCTGTAGATTCGAGCTAGCAAAAGGTCAATCGAACTCTTTCTTATCTACTCGAATTTCTTCAGTAATTTTTGGCCAATATATACCCTTGTTTAGTATGTTAATGAGGTTATATTGATAGATAAGTAGGAACAAAAAGTCGTATAATATGATTTAGACTTCAGAATATTCATTTCTCGCAACCATTGTTGATCGTATTTTCCATTTATGAGCTCATTTTTGTTACATCGGGCTAACTATATGTCCATCTGTTTTGTCTGTCTATCCGAATTCCATCCATAACACTACTACACTGACCTCAGCTTCTAGAAAAGCCTATCATTGGTGTTCCGTTGTTCGGACTC
The DNA here is from genome assembly GCA_958450335.1 of Hibiscus tridactylites. Classification (NCBI taxonomy): domain Eukaryota; kingdom Viridiplantae; phylum Streptophyta; class Magnoliopsida; order Malvales; family Malvaceae; genus Hibiscus; species Hibiscus tridactylites. Next base: position 74,253,535 of record OY288286.1, on the reverse strand, counting down.
GATTCGAGTGTCGGACCTAGGTATATGAATCGAGTGTCGGACCTAGGTATGTGTGATAATATACATGTTCAATCCTTTTTCAAGATTCTCATGTATTTGGACCTATTTTAATAGGGACGGTAATAGAGCGGGACATGATTTTTTTTGTTGCTTGCCTCGACCTGACTCGTTTGTTACATATTTTTTGAACTTGATTTTTAGATATGTCATTCCGAATGCACGAAAAAATTAGAACAAATTAACATGTTTGTGATCAAAATATACCCACATCCGAAATCTAAGCAACATATGTAGGAAAATTAATTAAATTCAAAATTCATAGAATCAATGGTTATTTACAGTGGAGTCAAACCCATTATCAACGTAGGAAAATTATAACATCGATGAAGCTGATCATTCCGTCGTCGACTCTGTATAAAAGAGCCAAAGGACGAACTCAAATCAGCGAACACCATTAATAATCAAAACCAATATCACACTGCCAGAGGCAGAGAGGTCATGTTTTCCGATGTCGATCATGGTCTCGTAACAACAAGGCGGCTGAGAAGGATCCACGATCGCGACCACAAACAAGTTATTAAAGGAGCATGCATCTTTGGGTCTAGATTGCCACGCGAGGATGTGGGGTTAAGGCTCGCGCAACCGGCGTATTAGCAAGCGTAACTAATGGTTTGATACAAAACATTGGGGGGTCCTAAACGCCTGCCGAAGGCAATGACACTTCCTTCGGGATTGAAGATCCTCCAATGCCGATGAGTGAAAATATGTAAAAGGGTGCGTTGGCCCTTGGCAATACGGTCTAGAAGGGCTTGGTTGAATCTGCGGGTGTTGTCTATGTTCGCGTTAGGGTCACCATCAATCGTCCAGCCGACTTCTCCAATGAAGATCGGCATTTGCCCGAAGCTGTTCTTTTCGATAGCCGAAATGAGGACATCAAAGTAGACATCGTAAACATTGGTGTATTCTTTAGGGAAATTGGGGTCAGCTTGGAGACCAAGGAAAGGGTAGATGTTAATGGTGAGAATGCCACCATTGTCTTGAGGGAACCTGATGATCTTAAGCATTAATTAGGCCATGGTTATTGGGTCGGAAATCGCCTCTGGTCGGTAGGCCGTTTTCGGTCTGGCAGACATCGGCGTTTAGCGGTATTGTTACCTTCACTTTCTTTCCTGGGCCAGCTTTGACAAGGGCTGCTTGAATGTTTTGAAGGGCTGGAAATGTCGTTTGAACGAACATATCTTTGTAGGTGTGAAGAAAAGGTTCATTGCCAATGGCTACAAACCTGAAAATCACAAATCCCAAACTGAATTTAGCTTCTAAATGAAACAAAAAACATATATTTAGATTGTTATCCTATTGTAAATATAATCATATATGATAATAATATGTTGAATGAATTTAGACAAATTATGATTTTGGTCCTCTATTGTAAACATTTTATTTTCATAAGTACCCTAAATAAGATAAGCAGGCTGGTTTAACCCTTTTAATGTTTTTTAGTTCAATGGTTCATCATTTTCATTATTAGGGTTTATATATATATATATGGGATAGGATCAATTACACTGTGTAAAACTCTCTAAGTTTACACGTTTTTTGGATCGTTGGATGAGTGAAACGAATGAATGAGATTAACAGTAAAATATGTTTCAAGATTGCTTGCTCGAGGATTCCTTCAAGGGATCCGTGGTTTTTCATGGTGGATTCCAAGCTTACTCGATCGATAGTCTTCGACTCTGCTGAAGGTAGTTGGAAGAAACTCAATCATCCGCATTCCCTCTTGCATGACCGTAATCGTGACACGATTCCGGTCGCAGCATCCGGTGGCCTTGTATGTTTCCGGGATACGTTCGGAGGTTATGTCGTGTGCAATCCCGTGACCGGATCTTGTCGCGAACTCCCTCCTGTGGTTCCGGACTCTCGGGGCCATTCCACTCATGCTATTGCAATGAATGGATATTCCAATTACCATAGTTCATACAAGCTTGTCTTAGTCTCTGGTGATCTTCCAAAGCTTTCATTCAAAGTTTATAACTCGATTGATAATTGCTGGGAAGAAGAGATTATGTTGAGGAGAAAAGTTGATGATCACACGGAATCCGACTTAAACGATGACGGCGGTGGCAATGACGATGGTGCCGTCTACTTCCTTAGTAAAGCTGGAAATGTAGCGGTGACCAAGCAATATTCATCAGTGTTTACACTTAAAGATGGTGAGGAGATTGTTTATTTCCTCAGCTTTTCAGGCACAATAATTGCTTGCAATCTGACCCGAAAGTGTTTCTCGGAATATCCGAGACTCTTGCCGCTCTTTTCTGAGTACTCCATTGATGTGGTAGAGTGTAAAGGAGAAATGTTGGTCGTCGTGTTATCCGAATTCTTCGAAAGTGCTAGCCTTAGGGTGTGGCGGTACGATCCGAAAACAAAGACATGGAATCAGATTGCTGCGATGCCGCCTGCAATGTCACATGAGTTTTATGACAAGAAGTTGGACATAAACTGTGTTGGTGCTGGTGATCAGATATTTATCTGCTTAAGCTCTGCTGAGCTCTGCAGTTATGTTCTCTACGATTTTGCGACGAACCGATGGGTCGAACTGCCCGAATGTTTGATGGATGGTGAAGCCTTGGAGTTCATGTCCGCGTTCTCGTTCGAGCCGAGGATCGAGGCTTCTGTATAAAGGAAAAAACAATGGTGTGAAGTTAGCAATGGTTTTCAAAGTTAAAAGGATTTGAGTATGCAGTTTCTTTGCATCATTTATTTTGTTATTTCTTGTATTCTTTTTGTATTGATTTGTTCTCTTATTTGAATTGTTTAAGCAAATTATCCCACAGAAGTTGGCACACAATTATTGTAACAACGGGTGAGTCGCCACCAATCTTTTGTTTTACTTTAGGTGCGATTGGAACACCTGAAAAACTCGGTTATTTTAATAAAATTTGTATTTATTAAAACAACGAGTTTTGGTCTGCGAAACCAGAAAAACAGGTTCGGGAGTCGGTTACGTGTGGGGAAGGGTGAGCACCCCCACAACGCCCAAAAATTGGTACCTGTCGATTACGTAATGTCTTATGGTGGAATTATGAATTCGAATTTATATTTAGAAATTATGATCCCTTAATTTAAAATAATATTTAAAAATGTATGTTTATGAAAGGAAAGGTACACTTCAACGCCCGGAGCATAATTTCCGTTAGACTCCCGACTGAAGGAAGTCTATTTTGAAAATTAAGATTTAGAATAAAAATATTACTTTTATAATAGGGACTAAAGGAAAGCGGCACCCCTACGCCCGGGGTACGTTTTTCATGATAACCCCTAATAAAAGTTTTTAATTTAAAATTCAATTAAACAATATAAATGAATATATTTAATTTTAACATTGCATACAAAATAAAATTAAAATATAGAAATATGACATATAAAATAAAAACATACAAACAAATATAAAAACATCTTATATTGCATACAAAGATATTTATTACAAAAAGAGAACATTAAAATAAATACAAAGATAAGGATCAAAATTTACCCTACTATAAGCTCGAAATAAGAACTTCACCCGGCCCCTAGCAGGATCCCCGCATCACCTCGCTATAACCCAAAAATTGATTCGAACAAACCTCAACAGGGCCTCCAATCGAATCAACTATTCGAACCATTAAAAAGGCACTACCCTTAGGTTCGAAAGAGGCACTGCCCCTAAAACTTGCGCCACTTTCTATGGCTTCATTTCTGTTTAATGCTCAAAGGCAGCCTCCCTATTTATAGTGATGGGGAGGGATGATGAGTCATTTGTAAGTTCACGTGGATGCCTTGCATGGCATCCACGGTTTTTACCCCTTTTTTATTTTTTTTCTTTTTTCTTTTTTTATAATAATAAGGTTATTTTAGACCTAAAATGAGTTACTACAGTTGCTCCTCTTTGCTTATTGTTGTATAACGACAATGAAGCAAAGACAAAAAGGAACCCATTTTAATTTGGTCTAGTTTGACTCTTTTCTTCTTGGCACATTCTTTTCTGCTTCACTGATCCGCTCAGCCGCCCTAATAAACAAAATCTTCACGAGGAGGAGATCTGTTGTAGGAGCTCATAACTTTGGCTTGCCACAACTCTAATGGTGAAGCAACACTTGCAAAAAACTTGACCTAGCTGCAACACTAACAGAGTGGCGAGGTCTACAAAACTTGTAACATAGAACACTTAACAAGGTAGCTTGATCTGGAGGGGAAAGATTGATCCACTGCAACTCTATAGATGCGAGAAGATCTGAAGAAGGCTCGATCATCTGCAACTCCATTGATGCGAGAAGATCTGAGGAAGGGTCGATCATATGCAACTCTATCGATGCGAGAAGATCTAAAGAAGAGTCGATCATCTGCAACTCCATTGATGCGATAAGATCTGAAGAAGGGTCGATCATCTGCAACTCCATTGATGCGAGAAGATCTGAAGAGGGGTCGATCATCTGCAACTCCATTGATGCGAGAAGATCTGAAAAGGGGCGATCTACTACAACTCCATAGATGCGAGAAGATCTGAAGAAGGGGCGATCATCTGCAACTCCATTGATGCGAGAAGATCTGAAGAAGGGTCGATCATCTGCAACTCCATTGATGCGAGAAGATCTAAAGAAGGGGTCGATCTACTGCAACTCCATTGATGCGAGAAGATCTGAAATGGGGCGATCTACTACAACTCCATTGATGCGAGAAGATCTAAAGAAGGGTCGATCTACTGCAACTCCATTGATGCGAGAAGATCTGAAAAGGGGTTGATCTACTGCAACTCCATTGATGCGAGAAGATCTGAAAAGGGGTCGATCTACTGCAACTCCATTGATGCGAGAAGATCTGAAAAGGGACGATCTACTGCAACTCAATTGATGCGAGAAGATCTAAAGAAGGGTCGATCTACTGCAACTCCATTGATGCGAGAAGATCTGAAAAGGGGCGATCTACTGCAACTCCATTGATGCGAGAAGATCTGATTAGTACTAGAATTCCGTCAACGAGACGAGGAAGAGTGTCCATGGTTTACACTTCTTTTGCATTTTTCCCAAATGCACAGGGATGAACGGATTTGTTTTGCCTTTATCGATAGTTGTTTGCTTCGGGCTAGTTGTACCATTCCCCTGGGTACAATCAGTTTGGACCAATCATGAGATTGGATTTTTCTCAAGGATTTATTTTCCTTGGACCATTCGTGACAATGGATTTTCGATGGACATCTGAATTGCCCATTGTCTTAAACTTAACCGTGTTTAAGCACGTTATGTCGACATTTTTGTCGGCTTTCAAATTTGCATTTTCCCAAATGCACAGGGATCAACGGTTTTGACTTGCCTTTACCGGTAGCCGTTTGCTCCGGGCTAGTTGTACCATTCCCCTGGGTACAATCAGTTTATACCAATCATGAGATTGGATTTTTCCAAAGGATTTATTTTCCTTCAACCATTTGTGACAATGGATTTTCGATGGACATTTGAATTGCCCCTTGTCTTAAACTTAATCGTGTTTAAGCACGTTATGCCGACATTTTTGTCGGACTTGTCAAAAATTAGCTTCGATTCAGCCGCAATTTTGACGAAGGAACAAGATTTGACGATTTTCTTTTACAACATGGATGAGGAAAAGATTTGGAAATCAATAAATTTTTGTTGACCAAGCTACAACACCTGACGAAGAGGCATGGTCTGAAGTGATTTTGATCCAGCTACAACACCGACGAGGAGGCAGGATCAAGGGTTCAAGTTTGGTCAAGCTACAACTCTGACGAAGAGGCATGACCAGAAGTTGACCGAGCTACAACACCTGACGAAGAGGCACGGTCTGAAGTGATTTTGATCCAGCTACAACACCGACGAGGAGGCAGGATCAAGGGTTCAAGTTTGGTCAAGCTACAACTCTGACGAAGAGGCATGACCAGAAGTTGACCGAGTTACAACACCTGACGAAGAGGCACGGTCTGAAGTGATTTTGATCCAGCTACAACACCGACGAGGAGGCAGGATCAAGGGTTCAAGTTTGGTCAAGCTACAACTCTGACGAAGAGGCATGACCAGAAGTTGACCGAGCTACAACATCTGACGAAGAGGCACGGTGTGAAGTGATTTTGATCCAGCTACAACACCGACGAGGAGGCAGGATCAAGGGTTCAAGTTTGGTCAAGCTACAACTCTGACGAAGAGGCATGACCCGAAGTTGACTGAGCTACAACACCTGACGAAGAGGCACGGTCTGAAGTGATTTTGATCCAGCTACAACACCGACGAGGAGGCAGGATCAAGGGTTCAAGTTTGGTCAAGCTACAACTCTGACGAAGAGGCATGACCAGAAGTTGACCGAGCTACAACACCTGACGAAGAGGCACGGTGTGAAGTGATTTTGACCTAGCTACAACACCGACGAGGAGGCAGGATCAAGGGTTCAAGTTTGGTCAAGCTACAACTCTGATGAAGAGGCATGACCAGAAGTTGACCGAGCTACAACACCTGACGAAGAGGCACGGTCTGAAGTGATTTTAATCCAGCTACAACACCGACGAGGAGGCAGGATCAAGGGTTCAAGTTTGGTCAAGCTACAACTCTGACGAAGAGGCATGACCAGAAGTTGACCGAGCTACAACACCTGATGAAGAGGCACGGTCTGAAGTTCGATCTGCTACGGCTCTATCATCGTAGCATAATCTGGATTTTGGTCTAGTCGCACTTATTACGGCGAAAATAGACTTGAAAAACAATTGGTGTCCCGTACCACCAATGGCAAAGCGAGCCTTGGAACAACACTTGGAACAACACTTGGTGCGTTGCATTATTAACTTCAAAGCAAACTCTAGAGGATGTAGGATATGCTACATCATGGCGGGGAGTGACAACCCTCTTGGGCTTTGATTGTCTTGTCTGCTCTTGGAAAAGTAACAAGCCTGAATTAGGTGACATGTTTCTTTGCATCTTCAAGAAGACATGACCTGTTGGTATGTTTATTGCACTGCAATCTCAGGGAGATGATCTGTTCCACTGCGAATTCAAGGTAACAGATTTGCTATCGCGTTCATGGACTTATGTTTGTGCTTATTTTGTTGTATGTTCAAGGAGACAAGTTTGTCGTAGCCTTGTTCTGCTACCAATTCGGGGAGACAAGATTATTGTTTGGTGTTCTCATTTCGCTACAAATTCAGGGAGATGTGCTTGTTCTGCCGCAAATTCAAGTAGATGAAATTATTGAAGCTTGTTTTCCTGCAAATTCAGGGAGACAGATTTGTTGTTGTGTTCATTTCATCGTAATTCCAAGGAGCTAAATTTGTTGTCTGTGCCCATTCCGCTACAAACTTAGGGAGATGAAAATGTTGTCGGGCTCATTCCACTACATGTTTAGGGAGATGAAATTGTTGTCGTGCTTATTCCGCTCCAAATTCAGGGAGATAAACTTGTTGTTAAGTTTATATGTTCCACCATTTGCTGGAGAAACATAATTTTGCCAATCTTGAAGAAGTAGAATCTGCAACTTCAGGGGTGATCTGTTGCACCTCTGACGGGGAGGCAGAATCTGAAAAAGTTGATCCGCTACACCATGTTACGGGTGAGATAGGACCTACAAAAGTTAAAAGAGTGACTGGTCAAAATGAGCCATGAACTAACTCTTTGTGAGCTATAAGGTTTGAATTGAATGTTTGATTTGATTGATCCACTCTTTCGTGTCAAGGATGTTGGTTCTTGTTAACAATTGGCTGTGCTATCTTTAGTTGAAGGTGACAGACAACATTTTCATATTTGCTCCAGTCCTTCATGTCAAGGATGTTTATTGATAATGATCTGCTCCTTCCTATTTGAGGATATTAGACCTGAAAATTTTCATTCTTTAAGAAATGGTCAAATATTTGTAAGAAGAGGTAGAGTTGAAAAGATCTTTGAGGAAAGATCAAATTTTTTTTTAGAAAAAACATCCTTGTGCAAAGAATTCATGTTTTGAGAAAATGTGTCCTTAAGAAAGGACGAAGTTAAGAAAATGTGTCCTTAAGAAAGGGCAGAGTTAAAAAAAACTCTTGTTTTGAGAAAATGTGTCCTTAAGAAAGGACGAAGTTAAGAAACTCCTGGTTCGAGAAAAGTTATCCTTGAGAAAGACGGAGTTAAGAAACTTTAATTTAAAAAAAGGGTGTCCTTAAGAAAGGACAGAGTTAAGAAACTCCAATTTTGGGAAAATGTGTCTTTAAGAAAGGACGAAATTAAGAAACTCGTGTTATCGAGAAAAGATGCCCTAAGAAAGGACGGAGTTAAGAAACTCTTATTTTTGAGAAAAAATGCCCCTAAAAAAGGACGGAGTTAAGAAACTCTTATTTTGGGAAAACGCGTCCTTAAGAAAGGACAGAGTTAAGAAACTCGTGTTTTCGAGAAAATATGCCCTTAAGAAAGGACGAAGTTAAGAAACTCTTGTTTTTTAGAAAAAGTGCCCTTAAGAAAGGACGAAGTTAAGAAACTCTTATTTTGGGAAAATGTGTCCTTAAGAAAGGACGGAATTAAGAAACTCGTGTTTTCGTGAAAAGATGCCATTAAGAAAGGACGGAGTTAAGAAACTCTTGTTTTTGAGAAAAAGTGCCCTTAAGAAAGGACGGAGTTAAGAAACTCAAATCTAAAAGGTGTCCTTATGAAAGGACGGTGTTTAGGAAAATGTTTAAGTAACAAGTTCCAAGTTAGCTCCGGATAGTATTTATGCAGATGATGTTCATGTGCTTGCTTTTGTGATGATGCAGAGATGCATGAAATTTTTGTAGAAGTCCCTTTCTTCTGACTTAGTTTGATCTCCTGATTTTTGTTTAAAATTTGTCTCAGCATGAGTTTGCCCCCAAGCCTCATTGTCCTTATTCTTTTTTGGACTTGAACTTCTAAGCTGAATGATCTCGACGTTATCTTGTTCTTTCCTTTTTGGAGGCAAGATCGGGAAAATGTTGACTTTGGAACTTCATCGCATGAAGTTATGACCTGAAAATGGAACATTAGTTAGTAATTTGCTCGAAAAAATTTACCGTTTTTACCTGGATGTTCGAGCTTTTTGCATATTCGGCCTCCTTCAGGGCTAAAGGTTGGTCATTATGTTGTCGCCCCCATATTTGAGGTCTTCGGTCTCTTTCCTAGACATGTTTATATGTTCAAGACATAAATGTGCCATGGATGCACTTAACTTTGTGTTTGATGCATGTATTTAGCCTAAATGCATGATAACTTGTATGATGTATGCAATTATTGTAGAATGATGAATGGAAAATTTTGTTTTGCCCCTCAGAGGGATGCCTATGACTCTAAGTTGCCAGATCTTTGCCTCAATGCTCGATGCCTTGTTTGTAAGGATGCCCTCAACCTTCCTTGGGTTTGATCATCTTTTGGGATTACTCCCTCGAGTGAATGCCTCAACATTTTTGTCTAAGACTGCTCTTGAAGCGAACTCGAAGCTTGAAGTATATTTTCATCTCTTCTTGAAGAGCTGTCATTGTTCTTGTGAACACGTTAGGTTGCCCCCCCGGTCGGGTCTATAAATTTATTTTTGGTTCATGGTAACTTATTACTTCCGGCTCTGGCGAAGTGATACAATCGATAATTGATGTAGCCATCTAAGGTGCGGAAGTCTAACTCGGCATCGAAGGCTTGCTTTCTGAACTCATCGGGGAATGCTCTCAAATTAGGGTCTTGTAGAGGCATGATGTCTATATGAACACAGAGGTTATTCGAAAATGCCTTTGGACCAGGCTCTTGCATAGGTTCAACATAATGTTAGATTGGCCGACTTTGCTTCATCCAGTAATTTCTGGCATGGAGCATTCCTGGGACCAGTTTCAAAGTTCTGAAATGAATGCATGCAAATGCAAGGTACATGTTCTAGATGTGAAGGTACTGATTCAAAATAGAATGTATGCATGTAAATGGAAAATGCATGTCCTAGATGAGAAAATACTGATTCAAAAATGGTTCCCGTGGTTCAACTTCTGAATTTACGGGATTTATTCGCAACTTTTGAATGTTGCATTGATATCTAGGGAACTAGATTTTCTCCCGATGATAATTTTTCAGATAGGGAACCAGACGTGAATCAATACTTCATGCTGATGAAGTGCAAAAATTAAAATGTTATAGTGGTGTCATGTAATTAATGTGGAATGAATGACTTAATGCAACGTGATCACCAAAGAGAAGAAACATGTTAATTCATAATAAAAGAGTCAAATGGATAAATTAAATAATGAATAAGACAAAAATTAGCAGCAAAGAAAATTGAACATATATAGTAAATAAAGGCATCAAAACTTAAACAGGGTGACTGCTAACGGGCAGAGTTTTGGTTTGGCTTTAAGGGGTAAGCTCTTAGGGTTTACTATATGCGTTTTGGTTCTAAAGTAACGGTACCCGAACTGTCGCTAGGACATCGATTCGGGAGGATACATTTCCCTAGGTCTGCACGGAGACAGAGGTCTCACGAAGACAAAGGGACCTATATCCCGGAAGCGTTTCACCATCCTACACGGAGGGGGTACCTCACGAAGGCGTGGTTTCTCGCTCCCACTTAAGGGACGAAGCTCGGGTATAGAGCTCATGATATGATAACTCAAAAAATATATTTATAAAAATTTTGTAAAAATTTTAAAAGAAAAGGGATCACAAATTAATTAAATTGAAGTCACAATTTCCACCTATAGACAAAAGGTAATCGACTTTTGGCTTGACTCTCTAAAAAGATCCCCAGCAGAGTCGCCAAGCTGTAACAACGGGTGAGTCGCCACCAATCTTTTGTTTTACTTTAGGTGCGATTGGAACACCTGAAAAACCCGGTTATTTTAATAAAACTTGTATTTATTAAAACAACGAGTTTTGGTCTGCGAAACCAGAAAAACAGGTTCGGGAGTCGGTTACGTGTGGGGAAGGGTGAGCACCCCTACAACGCCCAAAAATTGGTACCTGTCGATTACGTAATGTCTTATGGTGGAATTATGAATTCGAATTTATATTTAGAAATTATGATCCCTTAATTTAAAATAATATTTAAAAATGTATGTTTATGAAAGGAAAGGTACACTCCAACGCCCGGAGCATAATTTTCGTTAGACTCCCGACTGAAGGAAGTCTATTTTGAAAATTAAGATTTAGAATAAAAATATTACTTTTATAATAGGGACTAAAGGAAAGCGGCACCCCTACGCCCGGGGTACGTTTTTCATGATAACCCCTAATAAAAAATTTTAATTTAAAATTTAATTAAACAATATAAATGAATATATTTAATTTTAACATTGCATACAAAATAAAATTAAAATATAGAAATATGACATATAAAATAAAAACATACAAACAAATATAAAAACATCTTATATTGCATACAAAGATATTTATTACAAAAAGAGAACATTAAAATAAATACAAAGATAAGGATCAAAATTTACCCTACTAGAAGCTCGAAATAAGAACTTCACCCGACCCCTAACAGGATCCCCGCATCACCTCGTTATAACCCAAAAATTGAATCGAACGAACCTCAACAGGGGCTCCAATCGAATCAACTATTCGAACCATTAAAAAGGCACTGCCCTTAGGTTCGAAAGAGGCCCTTCCCCTAAAACTTACGCCACTTTCTATGGCTTCATTTCTGTCTAATGCTCAAAGGCAGCCTCCCTATTTATAGTGATGGGGAGGGATGATGAGTCATTTGTAAGTTCACGTGGATGCCTTGCATGGCATCCACGGTTTTTACCCCTTTTTTCTTTTTTATTTTTTTTATAATAATAAGGTTATTTTAGACCTAAAATGAGTTACTACAATTATATTATGATGTAATTTGTTGGATGTATTAATGAGATTATACTGTTAGAGTTTCATGATTTAGTCGGAAATTTTGAAATTTCTTGTGCATCAAGCTATCTTCACCGTCTTGAACTCGAGACCAGCAAGCAACTCTTCCAACGGAACAGAAAGTGTGTCGGGGCGGAACACGCTGTCTTAGCTGCACAGAACTCTTCCTACTCCGAGTTCATCTTCTCTTCGTTGGCTCTACCTCCGGATTCATCAAGTTCCATACGAGGGACTTAAGCAGCAGCATCCAAATGACATGCTCCGGATAAAAGAAAGTGTGTCGGGGCGGAACACGCTGTCTTAGCTGCATTAAGAACCTCTTTATGAACTTTCAGCACATGTGATCGTACAAGTTTCGCACGGATTCGGCGCCATCGAAATACGACATTCGCAACACAAGACAGTGTCCGAGGAACCACAAACATATTTGCAGCCGTACCTACCGGTCATGAAGAAGGAAACAAAAGGGAGATAATGAGTATATAACAGTCCAAAGCAATATAAATCAATGGCTGAAAAGGCCAATAAAAACTTTTAGATATAAGCAAGTTATCCCTTGTGTTGTTCCGGCTAGGGGTTAGAGACATACCGTGAGGGAAGCTGGAGCAGATCGGGAGCAAATCCGATGTGAATGATGGAAAATTAGTTAATCAGATGATTCAGGTTGGTAACCATGTGCTTATTTTACTTTTAATCATTTAATTTAGGGTAAAGTACACAGATGGTCACTAAACTATACCCGAAAAAACAAAATGGTAACCAAACTTTCAAAAATCACAAAATAGCAATTAAACTTTATATTTTACAACAAAACGGTAACTAGACGTTAAATTGCGTTAAGTTTCCGTTAAAACTTTGGTATAATAACACATTTAGTCCTTCAATTTTATACAATCAATCAATTTAGTCTTAATTTGAAACAATTCACTAAATTTAGCCCTCGTTAATTACACATTCTTTCAATTTGGTCATTAAAGCAAAATTTCAAAGTATGATAACATGATAAATAATTACAATTAAATTTTTATAGGAACTCGAAAACTCGACTCGACTTGGCTCGAATCGAAAAAATTTCAAATAAAGTTTGAGTTGTGAAATATGACGTGTCAACTCGAATAACTCAAAATTTTTTACTCGACTCGATCGAACGCTCACCTCTATCTTAAGATATGACATGTCAACTCGAATAACTCGAAATATTCGAATATTTTAAATCAATTTTCCTTTTAAATTGAATATTTTTTAAAATAGAGCATTTACTGTTTCATATTTAAATCACATCGAATACTTTATATCTACTTTAAATATTCGATTTAATTTAAAAATATTCGATTTAAAAGAAAAAAAAAATTGATTTAAAGTTTTCATTGGTATTCGTCTCGAACAACAGTTCGGATTTGGTACATCACCTTCCGGTTCAAATTTATCACGTTCTCCCTTTAAAACTGCGTGATGTTAGATTTTGAGATGTTACAATGATCTGATATACAAATTTAAAACATGGCAGTGCAGATTGGAATTCCCCATGTTGTGTCCGGATTCGGTGGAAGTGTACTCTCCTCTTTATTTATCCGAAACAACATCTCTGTTGGTGCATTCGGTGCTCTTTTCGGATATTCGAATATTTAAAATTATTTTTTTTTCTTTTAAATCGAATATTTTTAAATTAAATCAAATATTTAAAGTAGTTATTAAATATTCGATGTGATTTAAATATGAAACATTAAATGCTCTATTTAAAAAAAAATCGATTTAAAAGAAAAATTGATTTAAAAAATTCAAATATTTCGAGTTATTCGAGTTGACACGTCATATCTTAAGATAGAGGTGAGCGTTCGATCGAGTCGAGTAAAAAATTTTTGAGTTATTCGAGTTGACACATCATATTTTATAACTCAAACTTTATTTGAAATTTTTTCGATTCGAGCCAAGTCGAGTCGAGTTTTCGAGTTCCTATAAAAATTTAATTGTAATTATTTATCATGTTAACATACTTTGAAATTTTGCTTCAATGACCAAATTGAAAGAATGTGTAATTAACGAGGGCAAAATTTAGTGAATTGTTTCAAATTAAGACTAAATTGATTGATTGTATAAAATTGAAGGACTAAATGTGTTATTATACCAAAGTTTTAACGGAAACTTAACGTAATTTAACGTCTAGTTACAGTTTTGTTATAAAACATAAAGTTTAATTGCTATTTTGTGATTTTTGAAAGTTTGGTTACCATTTTGTTTTTTCGGGTATAGTTTAGTGACCATCTGTGTACTTTACCCTTTAATTTATTAATTTTTATCTTTCGTACCAAGTACAACTTTAGTGACTCATGTCGCACACCTAATTGTGATGTATAAGTTTCTCGGCGGAATTTTTTTTCATATACAAAGCCTCGAACTTTAGTGACATAATAACACATTTAGTCCTTTATATTTATACATTCAATCAATTTAGTCCTAATTTGAAACAACTCACTAAATTTAGCCCTCGTTATTTACGCATTCTTTCAATTTGGTCCTTAAAGCAAAATTCCAAAGTATGGTAACATGATAAATAACTGCAATTAAACTTTTATAGGAACTCGAAAACTCGACTCAACTTGACTCGACTCGAATAAAAAAATTCAAATAAAGTTTGAGTTGTAAAATATGACGCATCAACTCGAATAACTCGAAAATTTTTTACTCGACTTGATCGAATGCTCACCACTATCTTAAGATTTTACGCGTCAACTCGAATAACTCGAAACATTTGAATATTTTAAATCATTTTTTCTTTTAAATTGAATATTTTTTAAAATAGAATATTTAATATTTTCATATTTAAATCATATCGAATATTTAATAACTACTTTAAATATTCAATTTAATTTAAAAATATTCAATTTAAAAGAAAAAAATTAATTTAAAATATTCGAATATTTAATAACTACTTTAAATATTTTTATTTTAAATATTTGAATATTTAATAACTACTTTAAATATTCAACTATTTTAAATCATTTTTTCTTTTAAATTGAATATTTTTAAATTAAATCAAATATTTAAAGTAGTTATTAAATATTCGATGTGATTTAAAAGAAAAAATGATTTAAAATATTCGAATATTTGAGTTATTCGAGTTGACGCGTCATATCTTAAGATAGAGGTGAGCGTTCGATCGAGTCGAGTAAAAAATTTTAGTTATTCGAGTTGACACGTCATATTTTACAACTCAAACTTTATTTGAAATTTTTTCGATTCCAGTCGAGTCAAGTCGAGTTTTCAAGTTCCTATAAAAATTTAATTAAATATTATTTTAAATCAATTTTTTCTTTTAAATTAAATTGAATATTTAAAGTAGTTATTAAATATTGGATGTGATTTAGATATGAAAATATTAAATATTCTATTTTAAAAAAAATATTTGATTTAAAAGAAAATGATTTAAAATATTCGAATATTTCGAGTTATTCGAGTTGATGCGTCATATCTTAAGATAGAGGTGAGCGTTCGATCGAGTCGAGTCAAAATATTTCGAGTTATTTGAGTTGACGCATCATATTTTATAACTCAAACTTTATTTGAATTTTTTTCTATTCGAGTCTAGTCAAGTCAAGTCGAGTCGAGTTTTCGAGTTTCTATTAAAATTTAATTGTAATTATTTATCATGTTATCATACTTTGGAATTTTGCTTTAAGGACCAAATTGAAAGAATAAATAAATAACGAGGGCTAAATTTAGTGAGTTGTTTCAAATTATGACTAAATTGATTGAATGTATAAATATAAAGGACTAAATGTGTTATTATGTCAAATTTTATAACAGACACTTAACAGGATTTAACGTATAGTTACCATTTTGTTATAAAACATAAAATTTAATTATCATTTTGTGATTTTTGAAAGTTTGGTTACCATTTTTTTTTTTTTACCAAAGTCCAGTGACTTTTTGTGTACTTTAGTGTAAAAAACATGTTGGAAATAAAAATTCCTCATTAAACCGAAAATAAAATAAATGGTTTTAAAAATAATTTAAAGTAAAATGTATCTAATTAATTGGTTGATTAATCTAAATTGAGTACGACATAGATTTATTTCCTAATTGAATTTGCTTCATCCACAGTGTCATGATTCGAATCAATAACCTTATTTAAAGAATCTAGTGCTTTATCTCACTAAATCAATTAGTGGTATTCTAACCATATAATTATAAAATATATTTAGTATAGAAACATAAAGAAAACTATCTGAAAAAAAAAATCTACGGGAATTTGACGAATAGTAATCTTCTACTTTTTTTGATGCCTCTATTTATGCCCCACATTAAAAATTAGGTTTATAGTTTATGGGTTAGGGTTTAAGGATAGAGTTTATGGTTAGAGTTTAGAAAATTTAAGGTAGGGTGTATTTCTTAGGATATAGGATATAGGGCTTAAGATTTAGAATTTATTTTTTTAATATTTTTGAGTATTAGAACATAGAAAAAGTAAAAAAAAAAAAAGCAGATAATTTTTATCCGATTCGACTACCCACAATATATAAACACGTGGCTTCTTTATCCTCGCATACAACTCGCTTTTCTCCCCTTGTGATTGTCTTTCTATCAAATATGAACATCAAATTCTTTTCTTAAAATTATCGAAAGACTGTTGGAAAACACACCCTTAACATTATCTTGTAGATTTCACGTGCATTTTTTTATATTTTATCGTAATCATAATTGTATTAAATATATATATATATATATATATATAAATTCTAACACGTATCAGTTTGTAATATACTTCCTTTATCTCATTAATTTTGTCTCTTATTAATTTTTTTAAGCTTGACCATGATTATTTTAAATATTTAAAATTTTTTTTTATAAAATATATAGTTTAAAACTATTTGATTGAAGGTCTATAAAACATATTTTTCATATTTTCTTCAATAATAACTTTTAAATAATGGCGAGTCAAAGTTAAAAAATTTAACTCAAAAAAGTTAATAAAAGACAAATTTAATAGGACAGAAAAAATAATACAGTAAATCATCTATAAATTAATACTCTTTAAATTAATAAACTCTATTAAATAATAAAGTTTTCTAGTTCCGACTTGTGTCAATGTAAAAAATCATCAAATTTGATAAGATAATAATATAATAATTTTTTGGAGATCCCCTTTATAAGTATAAAGGTCCCATCAAAACTATAAATTAATAATTCATAAATATTACAATTACTTCTTTGTTAACTTGCTAAAATATGAATCTATTGTAATCTGTTTCTTTTTAAAATTTAAATCTAATTCAATTTCATCTCTAACTTTTCTAATTGCACCTACAAGTTCTGGCGTTGAGGTCTCAATTCAAGATTGTTTTTAAAATATTTGCTGAATTGAGAAATTTTCATTTAATTAATAAATTATTAATTTATCGATATACTAATATCTCTCTAAATTAATAAAATTTCATGGTCCTTATAGATGTTTTACTGTATTTTAAATTATTCGAACATTTATATGGTGTTTAATATTATGGGTTTTTATTCATATTTGTAGTCATTCTTAGCACCCTAAACTTTCTTTCAATCCTAATCTTTAGGATGAGTTAGGGTTTCAAGTATCTAAAAAAGAAAAGAAAAGAAAAACGGCATTATTATGAAGCAAGCAGCAGCCATTAAAACCAAGTTCAAGCTCTCACAGGGTACCTATCAATGCAATCAAGCCATGGATTCTCCGCCGCCGGCTTCCTCACGCGGCGCATCGAACGCCAAACCACGCTGTTGCATTTAAACCCTGAACCGAACGCCATCTGCCAGATCCTGTCGCCTCTTTTAATCCTCTCTTTTGCCTCCAAATACGCCAGTTCATACCATATGCTGCTGCTCGACGTGTTGCCGAACCGGTGCAATGTCATCCTCGAGGCTTCCATGTCGCCGTCGCTGAGCTCCAGGTTCTTCTGCAACTCGTCCAGCACGGCCTTGCTCGACGCGTGCACGCAGAAGTGTTCGAACGCGAGCTTGTAGTCCGGGATGTAGGGCTTTGAGGATGGAGAGAGTGAGGCTTTGGATTTGTTGTCGTCGCCGCCGCCGCCGCCGAAGAAATGGCGCCGGATTAATGTGGCGAAGAAGAAGAGTTGTTCGGAGAAGGGGAGAACGAGTGGACTCAGGGTGGTGATGTTGGTTTTGAGGGCGTCTCCTCCGATTTCCATTAGTTCTTTGCTGACTTTAAGACCCTTGAAACCTTGTTCGTCTTCCTCTTGGTAGATTGACCTAATCCACAAGTTTATCCAAAAAAAAATATAAATTTTAAGAGATAATCATATTATAATAATAATTTCTGGTATGAGAAAGAAATATATATTTTGATA
This sequence comes from Hibiscus tridactylites, assembly GCA_958450335.1. Taxonomy (NCBI): domain Eukaryota; kingdom Viridiplantae; phylum Streptophyta; class Magnoliopsida; order Malvales; family Malvaceae; genus Hibiscus; species Hibiscus tridactylites. The sequence goes on along the minus strand of OY288286.1, from coordinate 74,235,372 downwards.
AATTATATCGGATATCATACAATTTTAAATTTAGTATCGATTATATTACTAAAAATTAGTATTGTTTTAACATTTAACTTGAGTTTAGTTTTAATTATACCATTGGGCCATTAAATATAATAACATGGACGAATATTAACAGTCCATGTACAATGACATAAAGGAATTTTAACGAACCAATATTTGAAGTCTAAAAAAATTTAATATTAAAATAATATAATAATAAAAAATATATATTAAAATAATATCAAATTTTAATATAATGATATAATCGATCCTAAAAGTTAAAATTTAGTAGTATTTAGTGTAATTCACCTTATATAGTATACAAAATCAAATTTGAAAAAGGGACGAAGTTAGGATTTGAAATTAGGGACAAAACATAAATTTTGAAAGATGAGGGACAAATTCACAATTACCCCATTTTTTTCAGAAAAATATATAAAATTAAAGAGTAAAAAAAATTCTCCAACACTAATTCAAAATATTAATTAAAATGAAACTATTATAATTTGTCAGTACAACAAATGCTTGACCGGCAGCATCATACTATATTGTCATGTTTTAATTGTTTCTTCTTATTGGTATTTTATAAACATATATTAAAATTTAGGCAAAATAGAAAAGATGCCCCTAATATTTGCGTATTTTGTCATTTAATCCTCTATTCTTTTTTTGGTTCAAATATACTTTTAACGTTTGTTTGTTTTGTCATTTTGTCTCATATTTTTTTAGTCCAAATATGCCCCAACGTTTCATTCGTAGTTGACTAAAAAGTTGGGGGCATATTTAGACCAAAAAAAAAAGAATAGGGGTCAAATGACAAAATAAGCAAACGTTTGGAGCATATTTGAAAAAAAAAAGGTCAAATGATAAAACATACAAACGTTGGGACATCTTTTGTCACCTAAAATCTATTTAATTAATTACAATGGAGTTGACTAAAAAGTTTAAATACGTATTTATTGGCTGTACCTATTCATCCACCAAAGCTATAATAAAGCATTAATTGTTCCCGCATGAACAGGAAAACAAACCTGAAACTCCGGTCATCGGCCCCCTTATGCGTCCTCACAAGGTGTTCAAGCCTGTACTTAGCACGGCGGTAGTCACGACGGCGGTTAGACAAAAGCACGGCGGAGCATCCCATCCTGAAAAAACAATTCGGAACAAGCATGGACCGATCCTTACCCGGATACCAATTGTACCCTACCATTTCAGTACTCACCACCACAGCATAGTTATTCGGGTTGGCTTGCAACATGTCCCGAGCCAAATCCACCGCAATAATCCCCGCACTACAACCCATTCCGCCAAGATTATAGCTCAAAATATTCCCCCTCATCTTATAATGGTTGATGATCATCGCCGAGAGCGACGGTGTCGGATTGAAGATGCTGCAGTTCACAACAAGAACCCCGACATCCTTCGGTCGAATCCTCGTCTTCTCGAAGAGCTCGTCGAGTGCACCGAACATCACCATCGACGCTTCGAGGCGGCCTTCTTTCATGGTGGCACAGTTTTCTTTCGACATAATTGCTTTCGGGACATATGTCTCGTCACCTATTCCTGATGTCTTGAGTATCCTCTTTTGGAACTCAAGACTCGGTTCATCGAACTTGCCCGACATTCGTGCAAGTTCGATGAACTGATCCTTAGTCACCTATAACACAATATATAAGAAAAAGAAGACAAATATTGTTTTGTATAAGATTCATGCTTATGAAAAGATGATAACCTTGAGATCATCATGGGGGCGATAACATGCAAAATCGACGACATAAATGGACTGAGGGCGTGACATGAAGTAAACGGAGACGACGAACACGAAGACGGAGAAAAAAGAAAGCACGGTGGCGAGATCATAACTAGCATCTTCCCAAACCTTTTTCAAAATCTCTTCCCTGCTAAGGCTGCCCACTTCGGCACTAAAAACCAGCGCCAAAACAGGTATGGTAGCCAAGTATATGCCATGGTTGATCAAGTAATGGTACCCTAACTTCACGTATTTCAAGTTAACAGACTGAAGAAAATCCGGGAGCCGCCTTCGAACCCTAACGGAGAATGTTAAGGAGCCGGCATTAGGCCCCGATGACTCGATACCACGGTTGACGATCTCGGTCGACAGCAGATCTTGCTCTTTTCTAGCCATATTAAAGCCAGAAAAGACTATAGGACGGTGGTGAACGGTGAACCATCACAATATATATAGAGATAGGGGTGTAAATGAACATAGTGTTCGACGAACCGTTCGTATAAGGTTCGTTTATGTTCGTTTATTAAGCTAAATAAACGAGTATGAACAAAATTTTTATGTTCGTTTAATAAACGAACGAACACGAACAAATGTGTGTTTGGCTCGTTTATGTTCACGAACAAGCTCGTTTATAAGCTCGTTTATAGTCTCGTTTATAAGCTCGTTTATAGGCTCGTTTATAGAATGAAAATGTTTGTGGATATATCTAAATATACTTTTTGTTGTTGCTAAGGATATTATATTAAGTTAATGTTTAAATGTAAGTCTTAATTTGTTGCTTTTTATTTATTTATTTATTGTTAATTTAGTTAACATTTCTTAAAATATAAACAAACATGTTCGCGAACGAATAAATGAGCACGTTCGCAAACACTTAAACGAACACGTTTGCGAACACTTAAACGAACATGTTCGCGAACACTTAAACGAACACGTTCGTGAATAGTAAACAAACGAACATGAACATCTTCAAAAATAAATAAACGAACATGGACACAACGTTAAAAATTTAAACGAACGCGAACTGAACATGAACACTTTTAAAATTAAACAAACAAACACGAACATAGGCTTGTTCGTTCAAACTCGGTTCATTTACACCCTTATATATAGAGAGAGGAAAATGTTAGATTAATTTAAGGTGGCGGGTGGATATAGTTAATGCTTACACCAACTTAGAGGTGGTGGTGAGTAGTTGAAAGGGTTTTCAATATTTGAAACCGCCATTAAATGAAATCTGGTCCAGCTCAAAGCCAAGAACACAGGGTTTTCGTTTGGTTGATTTTGCTGTTGACTTTGGAACCTGCAGTTCTTGTTTGATTTCCATTTTTGCATTTAAATTGTGAAAAAAGATGAATAAACCGTTTGGTTATTTAATTTTATTATATTTTTTAATATTAAGACATAAGTAAGAGTATCGAAAAGAGGTAGAGAATTTTTATTCGTGTCAACTGCATAATGCATGTACCTGAAATAAATACTTCGACTTAAGCTCTGCAACTGCAATGCACCGAGTAGAAGAAATTTCTGGATTTATTGCTTCAACTGTTCAACATAACTGGTTCGTTTGTGGGACAGGAAATTCGACCAGATTTCTATGTTCAGCCTCAGATTCATACGTGGGAATCCTCTGCTTTTTTTCGGTATCCTTACTTATGTCACACGCTTAAAATTAGGTTCAGGGTTTATGACTAGGGTTTAAGGTAGGGTTTATTATTAGGTATTGTGGGGTTTAAGATTTAGAAGTTAGGATTAGGACTTATAATTTAATTTTATAACTTTTTAGTGTTTGTTGGCATAAGTAGAGGCATCGAAAAGTGGCAATAGATTTTTATCCTCATACGTGCGTATAGAGAGAGAACATAAATCTTCAGCCATTTTTTGTGTCCTATATATATATATATGGATAAAAATCTTTTGCTCTTTTTCGGTGTCCCGCCCCAACACTAAAAAATATTAAACTACTTTTTTTTGTATCTCTAGTTATATCTCAACACGAAAAAAAAAATTAAATCTTATACTCTAACCATAATTTTTAAATCATAAACCTTGAATTCTAAAAACTAAACATTACACCCTAAACTCTAAAGTCTAACCTTAATGGTAAACCCCAACTCTAAACCATATTTTTAATATTGGAATATAGATGGAGCATTAAAATGGTATATGATTCTATTCATGTTTGATTGGAATTCGTTTGTCTCCTTTTACGTGTTCCTTTATGTATCACACTAATAATTTTTACGTTACGTGTATTATCAATAAAACAGTTAAAAAATTATTAATGCATGTTCAGAAAAAGTATTGATAGAACATGTAAATGGAAGTATAAAAGTGACAACCGAATATTTTAAAAAAAATGTTTAAACAATTTATAGATATTTAAAATTTTACTTTTTTACTATTCAACTTTTTTCTAAGAAAATCTCTTTCTATTTTTAAAATATTTTACAAAATAATGTTTTACCGTATCATATGATTTTTTTCGCACGTCATTTTAAATAACATATAGAGTAACGACGATAACAATTTACAATTTAAAATATATATTTTTTAATTCTTAGATAACATAAATGTATTTAAACTTTTAATAAATAATATTCCAAAAGTTATATCAATATATTTTTTATAATTACAAAGAATCAATCGGCTGGTCTAGTAAAATTAGATACTAGATTTTTTAAATAAGTTCATAGATAAAAATTACTATGTACTTGTGAATAGAACAATTAAGATTGAAAGTGTCGTCCCCATAATTTACCTTTACGATATCTGATTAAAATTAATCAACTAATAAATTAGATATATAGGATTATCGAACACGTTTAAATTAAAAAAAAAAGAAAAAAAGAAATATTACCAAACACGTAAGTTGACGAAGGGATAATCAGTGGCGGGCGCTCAATGGAGCCAGTGAGGGCCTAGGCCCCCTAAAGTTTTCTAATTTCACATTTAGTCCTTTAAAGATTTTACAAATTTTAATTTGGCCCCTTCAAAAATTTTAAAAATTAATATTATATTTTAAATTTTTAATAGTTTTAATTAAATCTTCTCTTAAAAAATTTAAAAGTCTTGATAAACTTTAATTTTTTTTATATAAAATTTAGTTAAACTCCTATATTTTATGAAAATTTCAAATTAAACCCTTTAAAATTGTTGAAAATTTTAATTTCTAATTTTTTTTAAAAAATTAAATAAACTCCTATATTGTCAAGATTCGCCTCTGAAGATAATACGACTCTATCATCATAAATGTATATAGAAAGTGAGTCACTCTAGGCCTACCACTTGAAAACAATTAAAATGTGTAGTTGGGAGACTCCCATGTACATTTAAAGAAGTGGGATGAAAGCCAAACCTGTGGGGGCAGTTTTACGTTACAGCATAGTTGTAATATAATTACGGTGCAACACCAGCTGAAAAAGTATAAATTATAAAATATAAAATTGAAAATGTTATATTTCTATAACATTTTCAGTTGTGTCTCGCACAATATCGATACTTACAAAAACTTAAAATGTTATCAGAAGCGATAAAAGTATTCATATTCAAAGCTAAGTTTCGATAGTTACCACTAACCAAAAATGTTATCAAATTTATAATATTTTCAGCTTAATATTTTATATCTTATAACATTTTCAGTTGGTACTGCACAATACACCGCATCATACCTTACGTTAGACGAGTCCGTGGCCTTTGCTCACCAATGATAATTGATGAACCAGGTCTTAATTTAGAGTAGTAAACTACACGTTATCAATCCCTTTTTCTCATGTTTTTTTCTTTATTCGTAATGGTTGATCTATAAATATTTTTTTTGGTAGGTACAAGTTAAAATATTTTTAAAGATAGACACAAATCATAAAAATTTTAAAATTTTAGGGTGAGTACACGTTATAAAAATTAAAAAATTTAAGAACTAATTTATAACATTTAAAAAAATTGAAGTCAAATCTATGAACTTTAAAAAGTTCAAAGTGGGCACGAGTCCACCTAAGGTTACACTTGCGCCCGCCGCTTGATCATTCGATTAGCAAATAGTGACGTCAGTTTTGGTGTTGATTACGATTGTTGGTATTTCATCTTCTTGTTTTCTTATATTTAGTTATGGACAACACTTTGATATGTCCCGTGTAAACATAAGCCTTTTAGCTTTAGAGGTTAAGAGTCTAGTTTAGAGTTGAAAGTTTAGGTATTTAAATTTTAGTGTTTAGAATTTAGTTTAGAGTCAAAATAAATTTTACGCCGCATGTGTATCAATTTTTTTACACTCTATTTTTTGTCTTCTTTATGTTTTAAATTTTTTATAGTTTTTTGTTTTTTTTGTGGTACGTTTTTTTTCTATCTTATTGCACGTTTTTGCCTATCTTTATGATAAATTTCAGTTCGCGAACAATTTTCTCATAACGGTCGACTCTGATTTGTGATTGTTGGTGATGTTCAGTATTTTGATCTCATTTTGTAGTTCATTTACCAATACAATCAAGTCTATTTTGCGAAGCAACCTACAAGATTGTTGGTTTCGCTCACCACTCCTATTTCGATTCTTAAGCTTGTAGGTGGATAGAGACAATGAGTTTTATTTCCTGCTTTCTTTCTCCAATGTTTCATCTCATCATGTCGTTGCATCTTACTCTACATGTTTTGTTGATATGATGTTTCGTTTTCTAGATTTTTAATTTCTCTTTATCTGCTACATTGTCATTTTGTTTGGAATATTTCTCTATTTTATTATTATTTTTGATACTTATCTATTTTATGGTCCATGATTATGGTATTATTATTTAATAAATTCAGCCGACATATTATATTGTTTAATAAATTCAACCGGCATATTATTATTTATTTTTTTAAAACATTTCTTTATTTTATTGTTCTTTGGTAAATTACATGCTTTCTTTCTCTATTTTATTGTTTAATAAATTAAGCTGGCATATTATTTTAAAAAAAGTACGAACAGCCATAAATTCGAATATAAACCCGTTAAATAAACATTAAAAACAAAAATATATAACTACTTCTTCACTGTTTTTTTAAAAGCCCTATATTATAATGGATTAATATCCTATACACTGGCGGTGGAAACTGAAAGTTTCCACAAGCGCCTTAGTTTTAGGGTATAGGTTTTAGGGGTTTAGGTGTAGGTGTTTAGAATTTAAGGATAGTTGTTTTAATTTAAAGTTTAGGATTATAATTTAGGGTTTATAGGTTAGAGTTTAGTTTTTAGGGTAATATAGTGAAGATTTAGGTTTTAACCTATAAACCCTAAATTATAACCTTAAACCTTAAATTGAAACAACTATAACCCCTACACCTAAACCCTTAAACTCTATACCCTAAAACTAAGGCGTTTGTGGAAACTTTTAGTTTCCACCGCCTGTATATAAAATATTTATCCATATTATAATTGGATAATTTTTCAGTAATTTTTAATAGAAGTAATTTTTCACATAAAAAACCGTATTTATCTGAATTTTTATATTGAAATATCCGAATATTTTATAAATAGAAAATGAAAAAGACTGGAATCATGCGACAAACGACAGCAATTGGATAACCGTAGCTTTCAGATTTAAGTTGTAAGCCAGAAACAGTTAATTTCATCACAATGGAACATGGTCCATTTATTTGCTGATATTATGTTCCTGCAGTTGAGGTATCAATTATATGTAAAATCGTGCCTTTCTTGAAAGGATTGCACTTGTTCCATAAATGAAGAAGACAACACTGCTATTTAATTGGCAGTTGTGGGGTTTTTTTTCACCGTCATCAATGGTTGCCGGTCGAGCGATCGATAGATTTGACTAACGAACGCTTCAGCTTAAATAATGTAATCCGGAAAGTAAGATAGAAGTTCCGTTATTCGGACTCGAATTGAATATCGATACGAGTATATGTTTCGGTTAGTCGTTTGCAGCGAGAAAAAGTAGTCGATAATGCAATCTTCAACAACTATATGCATGAAAGTGTAAGGTGACAAACGAAACAAGAATAGTTTGGGGTTAAGGAAAATAGAAGAATAAAAGGGAGGAATTAGAATTAGAATAGCCAAAGGAAGAACGGCTACAAGTTCATTCCAGATTCTCGATAAAACAGAACCTAAGGGCAAGAGGGAGCTCTTAACCCTTTACATCAAAACGCAGCGTATCAGGAAAACATATAAAATAAGCAAAATAACATCCGAGACCCTTAAGTAATTCCTTATTTATAAACTAGTCCCTGACAATACTCCCTCGCTGCAGAACATCCTTGTCCTCAAGGATCAAAAGTAGGAAATTGTTGTTGGAGTTTGTATAGAATCTCCCAAGTGGCATCCTCCGGGAAAGAATTAGTCCACTCAACAAGAACTTCCGTCACCGCTCGGTTACCTCTTTTAGTCATCCTCCTCTCAAGTATCCTTAATGGTTCTTTGCTGATAGTTCCATCCGATGCTAACACTGGCAGTTCAGACTGATAAGTTGCTGGTCCAATATGTTTCTTTAACTGAGAAACATGGAAAACAGGATGAACACGCGACCCATCAGGCAATTTCAGTTTGTAAGCCACCTTCCCAACTCTGCTTTCAATCTCAAAGGGGCCGAACCATCTAGGAGCTAATTTCTGGCTATTTCTCGCTTGTACGGTCTGCTGTCGGTAGGGCTGTAATTTTAGATACACCCACTCCCCTGCTTGAAACTCGCAGTCAGTTCTGCGTTTATCAGCTTGGTGTTTCATCCGATTCTGAGCTCGTTGAAGGTAAAACTTCAGCATCTTAATTGCTGCTTCCCGTTGTTGAAGGCTTCTGTCCACAGAAGCAACCACGAATTCACCGGCAATGTAAGGCAAGTGCACAGGAGGATCCTGCCCATATAAAGCTAAGTGTGGGGTGGAATTTATAGCAGAATGGTAGGAGGTGTTATACCACCACTCGGCTAAGTAAAGCCAATCTTTCCAATCTTTAGGTTTCTCACCACACATACATCGTAGATATGATTCAAGACATTTGTTTACCCTCTCGGTTTGGCCATCCGTTTCGGGATGGTAGGATGTGGAAGGTGTGACACTGACTCCCAATTTCTGAAATAAGTCCTTCCAAAACAAGCTCATAAACACCTTATCCCTGTCACATACAATATTCCCGGGAAGTCCGTGAAGCTTGAAGATATTCTCCATAAAAAGATGAGCCACTTCCATAGCTGTAAAAGGGTGCGATAAAGCTACAAAGTGCCCGTACTTGGTTAGCCTATCCACTACCACCATAATAGTGTCTTTCCCCCGCGATATAGGCAAGGCCTCCACGAAATCCATACTAATAGAGCTCCAGGCTGTTTCTGGGATTGGCAAGGGTTGTAATAGTCCCCTTGGATGCTGAAGATCATCCTTGTTCTTCTGGCAGATTGTACATTCACGTACAAGTGTTTTGATGGCCCTCCTCAAACCTTTCCAATACACAATCGCCACGGCTCTTTGAATTGTTGCACGAGCCCCCGAGTGTCCACCCAAAGGACTGCCATGAAAGAAATCCAACAACTCTTTCCTCAACTGTAAATCATTCCCCACTACTAGCTTTCCCTTCCTCTTGAGTAGCCTTCCATCCCAAGCATATTTCGAATGAGCTCGAGTTCCTTGCTCAATATCGTCAATAATTTTCTTCAGTCTAGCATCAGTCTGCCATGTCTGCACAATTCGTGCCATTAAATCCGATGTCACACTGCTCACTGTAAGTGTTTGGCATTCAGAAAAAACTGGATTCCTGGATAGTAAATCAGCCACCTTATTGTGAATACCCTTGCGATAGATTATTTCATAATCATAGCCCATCATCTTTAAGACCCATCTCTGTTGTAGGGGTGTCAACGCTTGCTGATCCGATAAAAATTTGAGGCTTTTGTGATCCGTCTTGATTTTGAAGTGTCGGCCTAGCAAATAGGGAGACCATTTCTTGACTGCCATAAGGACTGCCAGCATTTCCTTATCATAAATTGAAAGAGCTTGATGCCTTATCCCTAGCCCCTTACTGAAAAAAGCCAAGGGCCTTCCTTTTTGAACCAAGACTGCCCCCACTCCCATTGCAGAAGCATCGGTCTCAACACAGAAAATTTCTTCAAAATTTGGTAGAGCCAACACCGGAGCTGATTGAACCGCAACCTTCAGCTTTGTAAAGGCATCTTCCGCATCTTGGGACCAATTCCAAGCACCTTTTTTCAACAAGTCAGTCAAAGGTTTTGCCAAAGTACCGTACCCCTTAATAAATCGTCTGTAGTAACCCGAAAGCCCAAGGAATCCCCGCAACTCCTTCACAGAAGTAGGGTTGGGCCAGTCTGTAATGCATTTAACCTTGTCATGTTCCATAGCTATTGTTCCCGCAGAAATTACGTAACCCAAGTAGTCGACCTCTCTCGCTCCAAATCTGCATTTGCTTCGTTTAGCATAGAACTGGTGAGTTCTAAGCAAAGTAAAAACAATCCGCAAATGATTCAAGTGTGTAGGCCAATCAGGGGAGTATATGAGAATGTCATCCAGGAATACCAAAACGAACTTTCGCAACAGGCCTTTAAAGATATGATTCATCACTCCTTGGAATGTCGCCGGGGCATTTGTAAGGCCAAAGGGCATTACCATAAATTCGTAATGGCCCTCGTGAGTACGGAAAGCAGTCTTGTGGATATCCGGGCCCCACATACGTATTTGATGGTAGCCTGACTTGAGATCCAACTTTGAAAAGAAAGTAGCATTGCCCAACTCATCCAACAATTCTTCAACTATAGGCATGGGGAATTTATCCTTAACTGTCAACTGATTTAATTTTCTATAATCAATACACAAACGCCACGAATCATCCTTCTTCTTGACCATCACGACTGGTGAAGCAAATGAACTACTACTGTTCCTAATTACCCCACTAGCCAACATTTCTCGAATTTGTTTCTCAATCTCGTCCTTCTGATAAGCTGGATATCGGTAAGGCTTCAGCTTCACTACAGCTTGCTCGTCTATCAAAGGAATTTTGTGCACCTGACCACGTTCTGGGGGTAGCCCTCTTGGCTCTTCAAAAATATCTGCAAATTCTAAAAGAAGACGTTGCAGTTCCTCTGATAATTGTTCGTTCCCCATCTTCATCTCAAACTGGCCCGTTAACAGTAACAAACAAGCTTTATAAGGACTGTGACATCCCCGCAGAGCCTTGCAGCATGGTTTCGAGTCAATCCAATTCAAAGCCCCTGGACGAATACCCTTCAGTGATACTCGTTGTGCCCCTTGCTGAAATTCCATAGACAGATTGGCAAAGTCCCATCGAATTGGACCCAATGTAGATAACCACTGCACCCCTAGTACAACATCACTCCCCTTAAGAGGCAGCACCAAGAAATCAGATATGAAAAAGTGCCCCTGAGTAAACCAATGAACAGACTTGCATATTCCCATTGTTTCTAAGGAGCCACCATCTGCAATAGTTACTTTCCAGCTAGTCTTTGTTTCGATTCGAAGCCCCAACCTCTTGGCAGCCCCCAAACTGACAAAATTGTGAGTGATGCCCGAGTCGATCAGAGTGACTAGCTCAGCACCTCCAATTTGAATATGGAATTTCATAGTTTCATAGGCAGCCATGCCCCACATGGCTTGTAAAGACAGAACAGGAGTATCGGTTTTTGTTGCATCCAACACTTCTTCACAGTCTAGAAATTCCTCTGGGTCTGCCTCTTCTTCCACCCCATCGACTGAAATTTGGAAGACTTGAGACTTGGCACAGCGATGACCGGGTGTGTACTTTGAAGCACACCAAAAACACAAGCCTTTCTTTCGTCTATCTTCGATTTCAGCCGTAGTCAAAGCTTTCCCAGGCCCTTTTGTGCCACTCGGGGATGCAGATTTCATAATACTGGATCCTGGTCGACTCGGAGAAACGCTCCTGGAGCTATAAGCCGAACCTGGAACACTAGAAGCATTGTAAGTATTTCGGCCAGGGGTAAAAGAAGTCCTCGAAGGCATCGATAACATTGAGGGTACATTTGCTCGCGGGGTAGTACCAATTCCCTTCTTATGAGGAGGAAAAAAAATAACTTCTAAGTGTTTGGCCATGTGATAAGCATCGAGTAAAGTTTTTGGTTGCAGAACTTTCACAAATTGCCCTATTTCCAAACGCAAATGGTCTTTAAAAATACTCAAAACATACTTCTCTGGCAATTGTACCTGATTAACCAGTTGAACAAATTCCTCATAGTATTGCTCAACAGACTCGGTTTGTCGCAGCCCCACCAGTTCCGAAAAAGGATCATCGAATTCCCCAGGTGCAAAACGATCTCTCAGACATGCCAAATACTGTTCCCAGCTCATATCCCCCAACTCAGTGCTGTTCTTTGTTACAAACTGGTGCCATTGCAGGGCCTTGCCCTCGAGGTGCAACATGACCACCCTGATTTTAGCAGAATCGGGCACCGTTTCGGCCTCAAAATATTGCTCTAGCTTTGCAAGCCATCCTTTGAAATCGCTTCCATCGAATTTGGGGCAGAGAAGTCGATAAGCAAAATTATGCGATGAAGGCGAGACTACCTGAGATGGAATTGCTGTTGGAATCACCTCCTCCTCGATAGAACCCACTGGACGAGGCTGAGGATTACTGGTAGTTGGAGAGGATGGAGAAGCACCCAGAATACCCTGAGTCGGAATTTCATCCGACGGAATCGTCTTCCCCAACGCAATGGCGATCAACTTCTGTAACTCCGTCAAAATAGAAGTGCGAACTTCAGTCAAACGATTCTCCATCTTAAGATCCATTTGCGCAATATCTGCTCTGACCGACGAAATTTCCGTCTGAAGTCGATCTGTCTCCAGTTGCCACGGAGGGTTCTGGGTCGTAGTCGGCGGCGTTGGTCGAGGTTCTATGGTTTGTTGAGTCGATTGGCTACGAGTCACCACGCCGTCCACCATTGCACAAGATCGGAGAGGTCTCTGATACCCTTGTAAGGTGACAAACGAAACAAGAATAGTTTGGGGTTAAGGAAAATAGAAGAATAAAAGGGAGGAATTAGAATTAGAATAGCCAAAGGAAGAACGGCTACAAGTTCATTCCATATTCTCGATAAAACAGAACCTAAGGGCAAGAGGGAGCTCTTAACCCTTTACATCAAAACGCAGCGTATCAGGAAAACATATAAAATAAGCAAAATAACATCCGAGACCCTTAAGCAATTCCTTATTTATAAACTAGTCCCTGACAGAAAGTTGATATTTTGTTATCTTATGACAGCTTACCTTTTCCACCATGACTCGAGGTTAAGCACCGGGTTCATAAACACTGCCGAATGGGATGAACAACCGCCGGACGACGCTATACTATTCTCGATATCTCGAATTAGTATCTGTTGACGATAATGAGCTTCCGTTGCAGTTCAAACTTATAAAGCATGAGAAGTGCAGCAGAGACAAAAAGAACTATTTTTGTCAGCTCTTGGCCCTCCGGCGGATCGAATAGACAAAACCCTACAAGAATGCAGTAGCGGATCGAAAAACAAAACGTTACGAGAATGTTGGATGATACATATGAACATCTTAATTTTAAAAAACGCGTTTAGGCGCACCCAAGCGCGCGACGCAGCACTTCTGGCACCAGCGAATATTGTTGGAAGGAAAAGCTACAAACCCTAATCATAAAACGAACACGAAATCGAAAGAAAAAGACTTCAGCTTCAACCCTAGAAACAGTCAAATAAAGGCACAAGAGCCTACTTTAAATGAATTGTACAATCACAATGTAATTGAAGAAGGAATTTAACAAAGTATAAATTTAAGATACAAAAATTAACAACCACTCCTACTTGTTGCTACTCTCATCTAAACATTAATCATACACTTCAGCCGTTCTGTTTTCTTTTCCTTTTTACCAATCCCCTTTTCGATTTTTTTCTCGAGATTTTTCGGACTTTAAATACTTTCTTTTCCATTTCCTCCCATGTATAGATACAAAAATGGCTACATTTGATTTTTTTTTCTTGTTGTGTCAAAAACTCCTGGAACTCGTGCTGTCGAGTTCAAGGCTTCAATATATCACAACTCGAAGTAGCCCTGGCTGTGGTTCAGTATAGTCAAGGCACTCTTCTTCAAGGAGATAATGTTGTACAGCAACTGGAAGTCTAGCTGGAATAGGAGAACCCCTTGTCTGGTGGCCAGTTCCGACACTTATGTAAACCTGCAGGCGCTGATCTGCGGCCCGTGCTGTGCTTCTCAGCACTGATAGTTCATACTTGAGCATGTGAATGGCTTCAGTAACATGCAATCCATGCAGATCGATCATCCGTTGCTGACCTCCAACAATCTCTGGATGATCTTGGTTCCTGTATTATTAAAGTTCATAACAGTCGAACAGAACAAGCTAGTATGACCAAAATAATGATGCGAATTTAGATCATATTTATCGGAACAAGAACAAACAGTTGCCGAGATTCATAACCAATAAACTCGGTTATATTGATTCATCAAAGCTGTGAGTTTGAAAGATGGACGAATAGAGAAAGGAGAAAGGTGTAGGGTGAGAGGAAGTGATGGTTACGAAACAATTACACGTAGCCCCAAAGTCAAAAACCGCTGATAAACAGATCTCGTAAGCAATAACAATAAAAGCAACAAAAGAACATGTTTATGTCCGTTAACCACCATGTCAAGGAACCAAGTGAGATGGGAAAGAAATGACAAACCTCTGGCGATATATGGATTCGTCAGCATTTCCATGAGCTGCCTTCATACGCATATTCTGAAGCGGCCCTTTCAAACTAAGTTCCTTTGCTAGAGCCTTATTGCCAATGAGAAACCCTTGACGTGCCTATTGTAAATATATTTAAAATGTCGTATCACTTGACCACAACATGGATAAGTTAAGCAGACTAAATTCAGTGGGGGAACAGAGAAAAAGAGAGACATTAGTGATGAATATTTAGAACAAAATTTACATTCAAGATTAGACACGGCAGTAAAACTTTAGAGATTTGCCTTCGACCTGTCTAATGGTCGATGACTAGATGCACTATGTGCTTTGTACATAGCATCAACTTTGGAAAGCAAGGGCTATTCATGAAAGGAAAATGCTTATTCAGGATAATTAAATGGACAGTTGTTACTGATACTTTGTTACCATGATCACTAGACTTGGGATTGGGAAATTTCAACAGCGGAAATACTCAAAATGAAATACAATGAAGTTTACCTTAAAAGACTATTGGTGTTTGAATTCTATTAATTATTTCTATTCGGTTGCATATGCTAAGCTAATTGATTCCTGGCATAACTTGGTTGACAACTATAAAGGTCCAGGGTTGCAAATGGGGAACAAATAAATGAAAAAATGTAAATAATAGAAGGATTAAATGTGGTTGAGAAATTAGGCGGAAACATGGTTCAACAGCTTATTTCATTGCTTCCTAACAAAAATGGCTAACCTATTAATATATCTGTTAAAATATGTGCAATAAATTTCCAAGGAGATACCTGGTCAAAGTATGCATTACTAGAACGAGCATGGACTTGAGATTCTTCGCGCGGTTCAGAGTATATATTTGCTGCCACGTCAATAATATTAAAACAAATAGATAGGACAAAGCCATAGATAGCTCCTATTAAAAGCTGTATAAACGCATGATTAGTAGTGCAGAATATTACCCATTGCATCTCCAGTTTCAGGCCAAACAGGAGCTGAATGAGCTGACCCATGCGTTTGCAACCTATTAGCATAAACCCCTCTTCCGGGTGCAGCACTGTAGGTATTAGCCAACCCGTGCAAATTTCTACTTAACCCAACAGTTGAATCAGGAGAACTGTTTCCATCATACTTCCATACTCCAGAATCGTGAGATGTCATTTTCCTGATACCTGAAGTAAAATCCAAGGCACCCCTAGATGGAAGGGAAGAACTGGATTTTAAAGTAAGAATGTTGTTCTTGTCAGATGATCGATAAGGATTGGCACTATGTTGAAGATCATCTCCTGCATATATTGTAGGACCACTCTGATCATCTGACACAGTAACTGCAGGGAAGCCTAGAGTACTCAGATTGGGAGCTGACAAGGTTTTTGAATTCAGGTTAAGGTTGAAACCACCATCAACCTGAAGCTGCAATAAAAATCAAAATGGCCCATGAAATGCTAAAAGATATTAAAATGGAGAAAACACACAGTAAAAAATCTGAAAACTTCCGCATATGCTGGAAGCCTGTGAGCCACAGCATGCAACAACAGCCTAAAAATATAAAGACCTCGAAAAATAAGAGGAGAAAACCCCATAAAGAAAAAGTACCCCTCCAAACCAGGCCACATAATACTAAAACTAGAGGCTACATGCTGTGGTTGAATTGATTCACCTCTACACTTTAATGGGGCCCTACTTTTTCCCTATCAAAACACAGTTAGCACCCAAACCATTACCATTCACAGAAGGTTCCCAACATCCCATCAATATAACATAAGAGGGGGGGGGGGGGATTTCCAGTGTATAAATAAAGGAAAAGCAAAAACGGAAATTAAGGAAAATCTTTCCCATCCTGAGCTCCATCAACCATTCAATAGAGCTGCTGCCACTCTCCAGCAATTGATAACCAGAATTGGAAAAGGGAAAATATAAAACTTGAAGATGTTAACAACAGGTGAATCCCTACATCTTCAAACAGAGGATAAAAGCAAGCACTCGGAAGTCGAAACCAACTAAAAAAAATTAAGCACCACTCACCTCAAGTTGAGTCAGCATCTCAATAGTCAGATTTAAGTCACAACCATTGGCAAAATAAACTTCAGCAAGGCTTTCAGCAGCAAGTTCAGGGAATTGAGAAGCCAAAAATTCTACAGGATTCATTTCAGGACCATCCATAATTGTGTGCTCACCCAACAAATCATTAACGAATCTATGTCTAGAATTTCCATTATACGGTTGCCCTTCCCTCCCATTGCCAAGTAGCTGATCACTATTAACAAGTTGTTTGTCCCAAGGTTTGGCTGGCAAATGCAAAAAACTAGCTGAAGTAGGATTCCTTCCATAGGATGAAGCAGGATGTCTCAATTTTTCAGCAAGTTTACTACCATTAACATTGTGATGCGGTAGTTGTTGATTACCAAATATATATCCACCACCAGCAGAAGCAGGAAACCTTGAGGCTTCACTACCACCATGCAAGGATAAACCTGCTAAAGAAAGGCTCCCAGATCCAGTTCCTTGAGAATCATCCTCATTAATAACCTTAAAGTCTGGAGTAATGTCATCAGGGAGCTGGCGACGCCAGAACTGATGAGCCTCGTCATCAGAATTATTTGAAATAGAAGACTCAGACCGATCAAGCACTGCTTTTCCTATAGTTCTAGAAATAGTAAACCTCGTTGCATCAACTGCACTAGAGCTTCCTGAAGATGGTGACCTAAGAGAGAAGGGAACGAACTCTGCTGCATTAGGATTCAAAGCCGTTACCTTGCTAGGGGTATTCAGTTTTGTGTCACTAATTTGGATCCCTTTCTTAGATAAGCTCATTCTTTACATAAATGGAAGAAAAAAAAAAGATTCTACACAGATAAAAGAAACTAATGCAGAGGATACACCTTCGAGATCCACTAACACTAACCAAATCCTGCAAAACCATCCATCGTATCGCATTATTAATAAGTCAAACTCACAAAAGAATCCTAAATTGAAGACAAGCATACATGCATGATACCAATCCTTACCAGAACAATCAATAACCAATTTTAGAATGTGATGATACCCGAAAAACACCAAATCTCAACACTACTCTTTATAGAAACTTTTACAATAACATTTTCCACGAAAATACCGACGATGATGAAGATGATATATATTAATAAGCATATTTGACTCTCATTCATGCAAAAACATTGCTTTAAATGAAACAAACATTATAGATAATACTAATGACTAATTAACAACTGAATTAACAAATACAGTTAAGCATTTCTTAAACCAACACCAGAATATGCTTAATTCAACATTATGAGTTAAACAACAAGTTTTTCATTAAATCAAACGCATTAGATAGACCAAAACACGCCAAAATACAGTTCAAAACCCTAGATTTCATTTTTCAGCAACACTTCAAGCTGAAAAGGAAAGCAAGCACAAATCCTCAAGCTAATATTAAACAGCAAACTCGTATACAGTAAAAAACCTTTAAAATAATAAAAACAACAAACTTAAATTTCCAAAAAGGAAAAAAATAAACAAAAAATCAAAGTTCTAGCAGCACAAACAATTGAAACAAATTAGAGCACAAATCAAGGCTATATCTAGCAATATCCAACTCATTAATTATCAGAGATCTCAAGACTCAAGTCAATCAATCGCCAACAACAACAAAAAAAAACTGACATAAACAGAAGGAAGAAAGAAAAGCGAAAATCGAGAGAGCTGAGGAGAAATTTATACCTTTTCGAAACAAATAGAAAGGATTCATGTTAAAGAAATGAGGCTGATAGTGTTTCAGATCTTTTTTAAACTAATTCTATCGGGATTTGAGTTTTGTTTTTGTTTCTTTTGCTTGCAGCAGTATTATATTATCTCAGATTTTTATTCTCCTTTATTTTATTTATTTTTATTTCCCATTATTTTTTTCCGAAAAATCCTGTACGCGTATAGCGTTGTTACTTACCAAATATATATATATATAGCTTTATTATAAAATAGTTGTCTTAATTATATTATTTTTTTAATACGTATGATCATATTTAGGGTAGGGATGGTAAATAAGTACAGTTTTATATATCGATACACCTTCTTCTCTATTTCTTTCATTTTTTTTGAGACGGTTACAAATTTTTTAAGTTTTTAAGTTCATTTTTGTTATTTTTTTCTTTCGTCGGCAGCGGCGTTGACCGTTCTGCTAATTATGTATATAAATAAATTTTATCGTTGCCGATGAATTTTTTAATTTCATGTTTTTTTGTTTTCTTTTTTACTTTGCCAGGTTTGTATTATATCTATTTTTTGGCAGTTCTTTCGTATGCCTTTATGGCAAGTCTTTTGTCTGCTTGTATGACAGTTCTTTTGTTTGCTTTTATGGCAGTTTCAGTCTATCTTTTGATAGTTTAGAGTTCGGGTGACGAGAATCATCGAACTTTTTTGTCACCGAAAGAAGGCCGAACAATTCATGTTATGATTCCCTTTTTGTGGTTGTGCCGATATGCCAAGAACGAGTAGCAAAAGAATTATGTTGTCTTCAAAGAGCACCCAAGGCAAAGTAATAGCTTTCTGGATTTCATTTCAGAAGTTTCTTCTGAAGGTGTTAGGTTTGATTTTTTATCGCCTTTCACACCGTTAGATTTTTCTACATTGTTTATTTTACACTGAACTTTCATTGTTTACGGTGTGATTCATTGTAATTCTTTCATCATTGAATATAATCCAGTTTCAAAAAAATAAGCGTAGTTTTATAGATTTCACACCGCACCACCCCTAGTTAGGGTAGGGATAGGTATGAGTTTGGTGGGTAGTGGGACGGTGTAGATGTAAAAAGGTATATATGTTGTGGGTAGTGGGTAGGTGATGAATTTGAGACCTTGCTCACACTGCATCCGTCTGCATCCGTATCCGTTTGTTCACTAACTACTCACCATATGAATTTTGGACCATCTATGTTTGTAGAATTTGATTGTGCTTTTTAAGTTTTTATTTTGGTGCTTTATGTACTAAGATCTTAGTTTTTTTAAATATATGTTAATCTTTAAGTTTGTAGACTTTGAACTCAATTAATTTAGTTTAAAAATATGATGGTTTATGATCGAGCTTAAATTTATGGTTTTATAATCGAACTTGAATTAATCAGGTTGTAAATTTGTAATATGTGTGGTTAAGTATAATTTTTACAAGAGTAAATAACTAAATATGCTTTAGTTAATTTAACTATAGTTAATTAGTTAGATGTAGTTAAGTATAATTTATACCGGAGTAAATATGTTTTAGCTAAGTTAGCTATATTTAGTTAGTTAGTTGTAGTTAAGTAAAATTTATACCGGTGAAAATGTGCTTTAGTTAAGTTAACTATTGTTAGTTAGTTAGTTGTAGTTAAATTTATACCGGTGTAAATGTATTATATATATGCACTTAATCAATCAATAAAGTATGCGAAGTTTTACTTTTCTTTACAAAGTCTGGTTTATTTTTACATAATTCGATAGTAGTGGTTGCTTGTAGGCGGGTATGGGTGGGTATAAGCGAGCACAAGTTGAGTGGTGGGTATGTGGATGGATTTGAAATTATACTTGTGTGGGCGGATGTGGATTTGAAATTTATACCCGCCGTTAGGGGTGTGCAAAAAAATTTGATCCGATTGATCAGTTCCATTTATTCGTTGATTAGATCCGAAATTTCAGATATTCAATATATTTTTTTTATTTTTCGAATAATTCGGATCGGATGTTCGATTATTCGATATCAAAAAAATTCAATTATATATATGTATATATATGAATCTTGTTATATTCGATATTTTTACTTGTTATATATGAAAAATTGAAATTTTCATAGATACAAATCTTGTTATATTCAATAATGTGTTGATTGTTATATTTGAAACCCTAAAATTTTTATTGATAGAACTGCCAAATTTTAAAAATAATTAAATCAAGTTATAAATTCAAAAAATTCGGATATTCGATTTTTTTTCAAATCAGTACGGATAGCTAAATTGCCTATCCAAAAATTTCGGATAGGATCAGGTATCGAAAATGCACACCCCTACCCGACGTGGGTGTTGAATAGATGGTAGATATGAAAATTAACTGGACATTCGTACTCGCCCCACTTGTTTGCCATCCCTATGTTAGACTGCTCCTCTCAATAATGTCGTCTCCTAAATTTGAATTCGCGTACCAACCATTATACTATTAATTATTATTACAGTTTTAATTCTTGTTGTAAATAATTTTATAAATTATATTAATTGAAATACAATACTAATTAATGTTGTAATTAATTTAGTCTTTAAACTTATTTATTTTCAATATGTAACAAATACCTAAGTTTGGTGCAATTGTAGGGTAGAGGAATTGTTTTGAAAGCTTCGAGTTTAAATTATTGGATTGATGTCATGTTATGCATTATATTTTAAAATATTTTAAAATTATTGACTTAATGTCATGTTATGCATTATATTTTAAAATATTTTCGCCATGTATAATATGTAGTTTTCCGGTCAAAAATATTTAAAAAGTTAATTTTAGCTTTTAGCTTTTTTTCTAAAATACTTCCGAATAAAGTTATCCATTATCTTCAATTATATAATCCAATATTTTGTATTTTAAAATTTTCAACATTTCATTCGCTAAAAATTAATTTTTTACAACAAAGAATTCAAATTTTAAACTAAACAGTTTAAAATATTTTTGGTTTTATTATAAGATACATGTCTAAATTATATATTTTTTTGTGTTAGGTGCATAATTTTTTTTGTTAGAATAGATGTTTAAAGTTTTATTTTGTTTATTTTAAGTGCATGCACTTTAAAAAATTAACATCCAATTACTATTCGACACATGGTATATTTCAAGTACTTATTTGACCTAAAAATAACTTTACGCGTATATTTTGACCAAAATAAACTTTAGGCATTTACTTTTACCAAAAAATAATTTTAGACACCTATTCAAATTTGCTTAAAATTATTTTTTACAACAAATAATTCAAATTTTAAACTAAATAGTTTAAAAATATTTTGGCTTTATTATAAATTAAGTGTCTAAATTATATTATTTTTTTAGTTTTAAGTGTCTAGAGTTTATTTTAGTCAGAATAAATGTTTAAAGTTTCATTTGGTTTATTTTTGGTGTCTGCTATTAAAAAATCAACATTCAATTATTATTCGCAAAAAATTTATTTTAGGCACATATTTGACCTAAAAAATAATTTTATGTACATATTTTGACTAAAATAAACTTCAAGCATTTATTTTTTCACCAAAAAATAATTTTAGACATCTATTTTAACTATAAATAAACTTCGTACACCTAAAACAAAATATGTTATAGTTTAGACACTTGCTTTATATTGAAGCCAAATATTTTTTCAAAAACACTTTCGATTTGGAGAAATTATTAAGTAGATCCGGCTCACCACGTCATTCATGGTTCATCCAATAATATTCACTCATTTTAGCGTAACGTACACCTAAGTAACTATCAACTTCTAAGCATTTATTTCTTCGGTTGCTTAAACGGTGTGGTTCGAACCACTGCCAGTTATGCTGGCGGATCTAAAATCAACCCCGAATACAGAAGTTTGGGCGACCATGCTGAGTCTGTAATGGTTCGTTGTTCCTATTCACTCCTCTCTTTCATTTCGTATTATGAGACTTATTTGATTGTATATAGTTATAGGAGACTCGGGTTCGAGCACACGCGTGTAAGGGGTGTATTTTTTTTTTTTACTATGACAACTGAATTTTATTAATAATCATGAAAAATATCTCAAATATAAAGCATCCAAAATGGAGAATAATGAACCGAGCTTGAACGAACAAGACTATGTTCGTGTTTGTTTGTTTATTTTTGAAGGTGTTCATGTTCGGTTCGTGTTCGTTTAAATTTTTAATATTGTGTTCGTGTTCGTTTATTTATTTTTGAAGGTGTTCGTGTTCGTTTGTTTAGTGTTCGCTTAAGTGTTCGCGAACATGTTCGTTTAAGTTTTCACGAACGAGCTGATTTATTCGTTCGCGAACATGTTTGTTTATATGTTCTGAAATGTTAACTAAATTAACAATAAATAAATAAAACAAAAGCAACAAAATAAAACTTACCTGTAAATGATCTTATAAAGGAGCATTTTCATCATATAAATGAGCTTATAAAGGAGCCCATAAAGGAGCCTATAAACGAGCTTGTTCATGAACATAAACGAACCGAACATACCTTTGTTTGTGTTCGTTCGTTTATTAAACGAACATAAAAATTTGGTTCATGCTCATTTATTTAGCTTAATAAACGAACGTTATACGAACGGTTCGTCAAACGCTCTGTTCATTTACACCATTAGGAGTGACTAATCCATCCATTCAGTTTAGCATAGGTTTAATTGTTTGGAATTTGGATGGTAATTGGATTGAACATTATTCTCCTTTGCAGATAGAATATTACTCCTGTTTATAAAACAAAAAGGCTGTATTTTCAATGTTTGTAATGATTCAATCAGTTTTGTGAACATAAAAACAGATTATAAAAGCCTGTATTTTCATGGCATCCAGAAAAACCTCCGTCGAGCACCAGTGCCCCTTCCTCTTTGGCACCGATACCTCAGGTGACTTAGATGTCTTCTCTGTTGGATTAAAATCATCAATTGTGGGCACATATGTAAAAATGTATGTTGCTATTATAAAGTATGACACAAAATAAAGTGACCAATTAAGTTAAGCGTGTCATAGGTATTAAAATGTCATGGAAATAAAAGTGTAGATACCATAAGATATATTTATAATTCAATGAGGGGCAGAGTTATAAATATTTAATAGTTGATTTAATAAATCAACTATATAAAGAGTCCCCAAGAAATAGGTTAACTTGTTTTTCTCTTCTTCCCCGTCAGAGAGTTTTACTTTAAGAGATAACCTATCTTTTTGCAATACCAAAGGTTTGGGATTTCAACATCAAGATTCAAGATTTTTAGTTTATCGATTAATTCAGGTACGCTTCCGCATTCAGTTTATTTAATTTATTGTTCTTGATGATTTGCCATGATAGATCTTGAGTTTTAGATTTCATATCTATTATGATTTGATTCTAACAAGTGGCATCAGAGCCTCGTCATGTTGAATCATTGAGAATGAATTTATTTTATATTACTTTTTTTTTGGATTGACTCCTTAAGATTTTGGGTTTAATATTCGGATTTGGTTTTTATACGTCCTAAGTTTTGATTAATTATGAATTCAATAATTTAGGGTTTTTATCGTATATATATTTGTGCGATCATGAATTATAGCATCATGTTTTTTTTTTTAATTTCAAGTGTTGTATTCGATCTTCACTTCCCGATTAAGAACTTAATTGCGTGCATAAGTTAGAAATAATGGATGCAACGGTGAACGCAAATAAATGTTTAAAGTTAGGTTTATTTTTAATATGTATATATATTATGGTATTAATTTCTTTTCAAGTCAATACCGAAAGATTAAAGGCTCAAATCTATGTTTTTTTTTAAGTCTTCAGTTTCTCAAAGATTAAATGCTTTATACATATAATGGGTATGTCGAAAGATTCTAAGTCAATGTTCTGTTACTAAATGCAGTAATAGATCATAAGTTTGTGTATATATCCACACTTATTAATTAGGGATTAAGTTTTAAGGTTGATTCTTACCTTTAGTATTAATGTTCGATCATATTTGGTCAATTGTTATTTAACAATTGAAATTATCAAAGTTTGACTTATGTTTTGTCAAGGTTGATTGTTCGTGACTTAGAAACTTTATAATCATATTGCTAATATTATCAAAGGAATATACATATTTGTATTTGGTATTGATGTATATCCGTTTCGGTTCGATTAAAATTTTAATTTTGATCATTAGGTTATTATGGATATATTAAAGCTTCATGCGCTCATTATATGAATTATTCATTTATATGATACTTGTGTTTTCTTGGACTTTTAGCTAAAGATTGATTGTTTTGAATCCGACTTTAAATTTGGTAAATGCATGCTTAAGAAATTTTTAAAGAAATGGTCAAAGATTTAGGTTTTTTCGATTTTTGATAGCCCCATTCAGACAACCTTACTTTAGGTTATTTCGAAAAACTCAAGTGTTATCAGAAATTTCAGTTTTGACAGTTACAAAATTTTAAATTTGGATATCGGTATATTTATTGTATATATTTTGAGATAAATTAATTGAAGCATTAAGTCATTCTCACTCGGCTTTCCTTCTGTAATTTATTTTAAGTGTGAAAATCCTACAATATACAAAACACTTTCTCAACACTTTTAAGGTTTGGGTCCCTCGAATCCTTTAGTATTAGATACTCACCGACGGTGCTCTCGCTAAGTGGGGTTCTGGACAGGCGCGATAGGAGTGACCGTACATGGCCCAAATAAAGAGGGCCAAAATAGAGAACTTAAATTAAATTAAATTAAATATTTATAAAAAAAATTATATATATATATACGTGTGTATATAAGTTAATTTTTGTATTAAGGTTTTTTTTTGAAAAAAATAACTTATATTACTTATTAATTATAAATTAAAAACCCCATTTTAATATATTGTACAGAGCCCCAAAATTTTTTGAACCGCCTCTGCTCTCGCTGCTGGCTCTCTCATTGGTGTTCTCAATGACGACACCAGAGGCCAAATTTCAAAATTTATTTTACACATTCATTTTTATCTCTGCTTCTGCATGGGCTGTTATACATTTCCCTTTAAAAAAGGTAAAATGATAAAAGATGTCCTCAACGTTTGCATATTTTGTCATTTGGCCCCCTATTCTTTTTTCTGGTTCAAATATGCCCCTAATGTTTGTTTGTTTTGTCATTTGGCCCTCTATTCTTTTTTCGGTCCAAATATGCCCCTAACGTTTCATTCATAATCCAAATATGCTCATGTTGGATGTAAACTGTCAATCAACTGGCGGTCAACGATTTATAATTTTTTTTGACTTTCTTCTAATGGTTTTGGTGTGTTCTTTGCTTGGAAAGGTTAGGCCTCTCATGTTACATTGTGTACTCTTTTCATTCGTTTATGGTGTTGTATAACTTTCAGAGTACCGATTGACGTCGGATCCCGGCGGGTGTGTTGTAGGGAGAGTGGTGGATCAACATTGTCATGTTAATGGAATTGATGCACCCAGAGTAGTGTAGGATTAAGTTTACTACATCTTCGGGAACTAACCCTCGGGTAACTATGATGATGCTTGGGAGTTCAGTGTCGAAATGATGGCTTTTGAGATGAAAGGCTCCGGCTTGGAATTGTCTCCTGTATTTACACATCTGCCACTCAACTTCGAAAATGTATTATCTTTTCTTTCACGTAAAGACTGTAGGCCAACGGGGTATGTTCATGTTCGTTCGTGTTCGTTTTGTTAAACCGTGGCGGAAGCTTTAATGGATCGGCAGGGGCCACGCCCCCCAAAAAAATTTGAAAAACTCGAATTTTGCCTTTAAATTTTTTAAAAATTTTAATTTGGCCCCTCAATTTTTTTTAAAATTCATATTAAGCTTCAAAACTTTGAATATTTTTAATTAAATTATCTCAAATTTTTTTGTTAAATCTCTTTAAATTATTAAAAATTTTAGTTAAACCCTCAATTTTTTTTTTGAAAATTTTCATTCCATCCTCTAAATTTTGTTAAAAATTCAAGTTGGCCCCCTCAAACTTTTACTTCAAGTTCTGCCACTGTTGTTAAGGAATGTAGTTTGTTCGTGTTCGTTTGTTAAGGAACGCGGTTTATTTGTTTAAACGGTAAATGAACATAAACGAACAAGCATAAAAGGACATGTGTGGACAACTTTAAATAAACATAAACGAACGAAAATATGTGAATAATTTTTTTTAAATATAATACTTTTGCTATGAAAAATACTAAAAATATGTGAGTAAATTTAAACGGACATAAACGGATGAACATAAATGAACGAATTATCAAACGTTCATAAACGTAAATGAACGAGTGAGCACTTTGTTCGTGTTTGTTCATTTAATTAAACTATTATGAAATCTTATTCATGTCCATTCATTTAATAAATAAACGAATATAAATGAATTTCTCGCCGAACGATTCACGAAAAATTTATCAAAATCGGTAGTGATTTCAAATTCCAGAATTCTCCAATAACATATAATTTACTCGAGAAAGTTAGGTGGGAAATGGAGATTAGTTTCTTATTAAGGATGGATGTTGATAAGAATTGTCTAAAAAAAATTAATTGGTCCTTCCCTTGTCTTAATCGGTCAAGACCAAGAGTGCACGTCAAAAAGAGCTAGCGGCTAATCCAAGTCTCTTAATGACCAATTTAAAACTTTTTCAAACCTTAAAGAAGCAAAATGGTAAATATTGCCAAACAATATCTTGTTCTTACCATGTTAAGTACAAAATAAAATAGGGTAAACTATTTCAATGACCACCCAACTATGGGTCGCGACCTGTTTTAATCACCCAACTAAAAAAAATTCAAAATTTGACCACTCAGCTATTTAAATAGATCTATTTTAACCACCGATCGTTAAAATCTAACATAAAGGTGATGTGGTCGTAAAGTAAAATTTGTATAATTACACATTTGATCCTTGTTAATTTTTTATTATATCAATGTAGTCCTAATTTTAATTTAAATGAATAATAAAAAAACTAACAAAGACCAAATGTGTAATTATATAAATTTTACTTAACGGTCACGTCACCTTTTCGTTAGATTTTAACGGCCGATGGTCAAAATAAGTCTATTTAAATAATTGGGTGGTCGAATTTTAAATTTTTTAGTTAGGGGTCAAAACAGGTCGCGAACGATAATTAGGTGGTCACTGTAGTAGTTTACCCATTAAAACATAGTAGTCTTGTTCAAACTTCAAAGTTGTCACCTTGGATTTTTCGCCAAGGTAGATAAATTCTTCCACTTTAAATATTTCTATTTTGTTTTAAATTCCGGGAAAGTGAGAGAAAAAATAGTTGAACGGCGTTCCTTTTCCGATCAAACCCAAAATGATGCATATGACCTTTTACTGGAGCCGGCAGGTGACTCTCTTGTTCACCTCCTGGCGTACCGATTCGTGGCCGAGTTACGCGTTGACTCTTCTGGCATGCGTTTTTGCTTCTGCTTTTTACCAGTACTTGGACCACCAAAGGTATCGTGTCAGGCGTAGCGGGAACACGGCGGAGGGGACGGCGGGAGAGCCTTTCCTGTTGCGGCCGAAGGGAGCTGGGACGTGTAGTAAGTGGTCGGCGGGGAAGATCGTGGAAGGGGTGCTTTTCGGGTCGAGCTCGGCTCTGGGGTATTTGCTTATGCTGGCGGTTATGTCGTTTAACGGCGGCGTGTTCTTGGCCGTCGTTTTGGGGTTGACGGCTGGGTATTTTGTTTTCAGGAGCGAAGACGATGATGAAGTTTCTGGTGTTAATACAACTTGTGCCTGTGCTTAAAAAAGTTGTTGTTTTCACACTACTCGTTTCGATCTGTGCTTTTTTCTGTTTGTTTCGAGGGAAAATATGAATTTCTTTCTGGCGATGGATGGTGTAATCTGAGCAGAAAATGAACACATGTTTAATTTCAAATTCTTTAAGGGATAACTATATTTTTAGTACCCTACCTTTACCCGTTTTTCTATTTTGTTACCCTACTTATTTTTTTTTGGGTAAAATAGTACTTAACGTTACGTTTTGTTTCTATTTTGATACACCGCCGTTAAAAAATTAACGAAAAATTGACTAGGAGAGAGAAATTCAGACGTGGCATACTGCCATGTCATTTTTTCTCTCCTAGTCAGCATGTCACGTGTGCTTTTTTCATGATTTTTGTTAACGTGGCATGCTGACTAGGAGAGAGAAAAAGATGTGGCAGCATGTCACGTGTGATTTTCTCACTCCTAGTCAACCTTCTGTTAATTTTTTTAACGGAAGGTACTAAAATAGAAACAAAACGTAACATTAGGTGCTATTTTGCAAAAAGAAAATAGGTAAGGTACAAAAATAGAAAAACGGGTAAAGGTGGAGTATTAAAAATATAGTTATCCCATTCTTTAATTGTGTTTTTAGTCCTCGCATGGTTTTAAAGCTATGAATTATGAATTAGGATCAATACATGTGGGCTTAATTGAGCCTACATTATTGGGCTTAACTCTTATCTTTAAATGTTTTAATATTTTAATTTATTTTTAAATTATAACTTTCATTTTAAATTGGTCTTCAAACTTTTGAATGTTTCAATTTAATCTCAAAATATGATCATCATTTTAAATTGGGTTCCGACCCGACCTGACCGGGTCAGATATTTTAATGAAAAAAATCAGGTTCGGGTCTGGTCGAGTTTTTATTAAGGTTGGGGTCGAATTCGGGTTTAGGGTGAAAAATATCCTACCCGACCCGTGACTAATTGTGTAATTTCCCCCTAATTTTTAGGGATATTTATAATAATAGTCCCTCTTTATATACTTTTTTATAATTAGGTTCTTAAAATTAAATTTTTATTTACAATTTAGTCTTTAAATTTATAGTTTTTTTAATAGGCTTAAACGTCAGATAGGTGCCTAAATTATACCCTTTTTTTCAGTTAGGTGCCTAACGTTTGTTTCGGGCCACTTAGGTGCCTAACGTTTCATTCCGTAACTCATTTAAGGTTTTAGCCGTGACGGACGTTAAAATTTTCCGTTATCCAATCATAAAGTGACACGTGGCACATTTTCTAATATTTCTGATATTAACTAAAATAAAAAAATAAATTAAATTAATTAAAAATAAAAGTAACCTGGGTTAAGTCCAAACTCATCTTCTTTCTTTTCCCTTTCCCCATCAAATCGTCCCCCTTTCAGTTTAATTGTAGAAACCCAGAAACCCTAACCGAAAATTGATTGGTTCAATCATGAAATCATACACCGGGTCGTGGTCAAAGCTGGTTATGAGTTAAACTCCTCGCCGGCGAGGGGCGTCATTGAAGCTTGCAGAGCACAACGTGCATAAGGCTTTGGACTGACTTTTTTGGCAGTGTTCATGGTAGGATATGGCATTGAAAATGGGAAAAAAGGTGCAACCAAAGTCCATC
This sequence comes from Hibiscus tridactylites, assembly GCA_958450335.1. NCBI lineage: Eukaryota > Viridiplantae > Streptophyta > Magnoliopsida > Malvales > Malvaceae > Hibiscus > Hibiscus tridactylites. Next base: position 74,205,923 of record OY288286.1, on the reverse strand, counting down.
ATGCGCGGCGACCATTACGACCACCATCACCACCGTCGCCAGTTGTTCCCCCGCCACACTGCTCATCATCGTAAGAGACCATCTAAGTTGAAAACCAAATATTTTCTGTCATTTCATCCATAAGAAAGTCCATTCAAAAATGCCACCGTCGCTTGCTCAAGTTTTTCTCCACACTGGAAGGCGCAAAACGCCGAGGGCAAGGCTTCGTTATCCTTCAAAGGGAAGAAACCGACAACGGCGGCTTCAAAACTTATAACAGCCCTAGATTGCAACTCGAATTCGAGGCTGATTCTGATTTGACTGACGCTCTTGTGTCAATAAAAAGCAATAGGAATCAATTGCCTCCATTAGCTTCCGACAAATTGAGGACCGTCGTCCTCGATTTGGACGAGACCCTGGTTCATGCAAGTCCAGACCCACCACCAAAATTGTATGATTTCATGATTGAAACAAGCATTCACAGTGTAGGAATGAACTTCTACGTATTGAAAAACCCCGGGTGGATGAATTCTTGGAATCAATCAGTAAAAAATATGAGGTTATTTTATTTTGTTTGATGGGGTGGGGGACGATTTGATGAAGATGGGTTTATGGGTTTAAGGGGATTTAACCAGGGTTACTTTTATTTTTAATTAATTTATTTTGTTTTTTTTTTATTTTTGTTAATATCAAAAAAATAAGAAATGTGCCACGTGTCACTTTATGATTGGATAACGGAAAATTTTAACGTCCGTCACGGCTAAAACCTTACATGGGTTACGGAATGAAACGTTAGGCACCTAAGTGGCCCGAAACAAACGTTAGGCACCTAACTGGAAAAAAGGGTATAGTTTGGGCACTTATACGACGTTTAAGCCTTTTTAATATCATGTCCCTTAAAAAAAATTACAATTAGTCCCTAAAAATTATTTTTTTCTATAGATCGGGTGCGGGTATAGAGTATTTATTTTCGAGTCGGGTCGGGTCGAGTTTTTTAAAAGATATGTTCGGGTTGGGTGCGAAAATAAAATATGTATTTTCAGATCGAGGTCAGGTGGGCCAAAAATTCAACCCGACCCGTGCACATCTCTAGTCACGTCAGCTTAAGAGTTAAGACCTTCATAGATGCTCCAAAGGTCAGCTTGCAAAACATCAGTTATCACTAGTTAATAATTAATTCTTTTGTAATTTTTTAAAAATATTTAGTTCAACTCATTTTGAAATCGTCATTTTTTTAATTCTACACAATCACTCTTATTACATTTGTCCAGAATCATGTCGGGTTTGTAACACAAAGTTCGATCGAACTAATGGGTGTCTTTATCATAATCATCACCATCACATCACCACCATCATCCTATTGTGCATGGAAGTTGGGCATATATAAATTCAGAGACATAAAGAAAGGAAAATCATGGGTACAACTGTAAAGTTAACTTACAATGGAAACAATCGAATATGCTTTTGTTGTTATGCAGAAAGGGCATCTCTCCAACTTTGTTTTTCTTTTATTTGTCTCGGATTTTCAAACAATAATTATATGTTAATTCAAAGATTCCGTGCCTTTTGGCTTTATATATGTGTGTGTGAAAACATATATCCAAGTTTAATACTCCAAATGAACTTTTGATAATAATAATAAAAACTTTTCTTTTGGAAAATGAGTTAAAATTTTATATCTGAGAGAGGTGAGTACATCAATCGTATATCAAAAATGAAAGAAGCACGAGAGTATAAAAGCGACGTTACTGCACATTTTATTAAAAAAAATTTAAAAAGAAGATAATGACCCGTGACAAGTAATGTCAAAACAATCACTTAATTTCGTATTTTCACATCGAGCGCTTTGGTAAGTGGCGATAAAACAACTATGACGATAACATGTGACAAGAACGTCACAAATTAAGTGAGAAAATGCCATGCTTGAAAGAACAAAAACATACGATTTGTTTATTGATCCGAATAAGACCTCAAGCTCGATCTATAAAGTCGGAAAAAACAAAAACAAAAGAAACAACGATAGCAAGTAAGCAAGCGAGGGAAGATCTGTTAATAGAAAGAAAATCAGAGTAGAAAAAAATCTTGCGAGAAGAATAATAATTGGAGTGGTGTTAATTTAGAAAATTTTGGTCGAAATTCGATTTGTACAATCTGAACGAGGGTTTGGTGCATTGTTAACGCACATTGCACTCCTAAAGAGATGACGTGAGTTTGAAATTTAAAAACGACATTGTTAAGAGAAATAGTTACGCACCTTGAACATAGACCGTAAGACGGACATGCATAATATTAATATATATATATATTGTATATTCGAGGGAAATGCACTGTTGGGATATTATTCTTTTGATAAAGCAAACAATTTGCATGCTATATAAAGCATCCCATGCACGTGTCTCGTAGAGGATCAATGCTTAATATATTCGAGAGAAAATCATCTCGAAACTACATTTATAGATGTGTTGCGTTAAAGTGAAATCAATTATGCGTGTAATCTTCCTTAATTTCTAAATGGTCAAAAATAGTATAACTAAAATTTAATTTATTGGCTAATTAATTCAGATTAAGGATCGTAGAAGCCCATCAAGGGAGCTACTACCTCCAATATAAATGTTTCATTCACACGTTATGTCTTAAAAAACAAAAATTCAGTGTCCCTTTTTATGACTCAACACTAAAAAAAATTAAACCTTAAGTTTTAAATCCTAAACCATGAACCTTAAACCATAAGAAAATACATTCTACCCCAAATTTCTAAACCTATTTTTTAGTGTGAGATATAAATAGGACACTAAAAAGGGATAGAAAATTTCTATTTAAATTTAACCTCATGATCTTACTTAAAAAATTTAGCGCCTCATCTCGCTATATCAATTGATTATTGTTCCAAACATTCACATTTTAATAAGTCATGGGAAACTACCTTAATAGTTACTGAATGAACCAATTGAGTTGAGCTGTAGTACATAAGCTGGGATAGAAAAGGTGTTGTAGATAATGGTTAAAGATTCAAACCTACGAAATAACACCTCTTGGGAGGGCCCGCCACTAAGCGTTTTTGTCCAATAATAATATACGTCCTTGAAAATTAAAATATTAGACACATTACATTATGGTCCTCCATTTTTAGAGTTTAAACACTTAATAGTTTTTTTAGGAAAATAATAATAATTTAACCTTCTTAATGATAGATTCTAGTTGAGTCCCAACTATCTGAGCTAAGTTCTAAGTTTCGTCAGATTAAAGTTTCATTTTTCTTTGCAGTCCCCAAACTTCAGTTGGGGCTACAACGTTCATTTTCAAAAGTTGAAAAAATCAGCTGCCAACAAACGCTTGTTTGGTGGCCAACATTGGTTGTTTAGCAAGGAAAAGCTGGACAAACGCATGTTTGAGTTGCTAAACTCAACAAGAAACGCAGTATAAATCTTTTATCTTTTTTAATTGTAAAACAATTATTATTATAATAGTGACCAAATAAAACTACATTATAATTAATTATAATAATAATGTCGCACAAAAAAATTGTCACAAATGTTTAACATTTGTGACAAAATTACTCTTGGTCACTGCCAATTTGTCACTAAAAGTCTATATTGTTGTAGTATGAATTATTAATGGAAAAGTAGCAGCTTTATTCATTAATCTAATTAGAGAGCACTAAATAGTGCATTATATATATATATATATGGGTTAGGATCAACTTACACATTGCAAAACTCTTTAAGTTTTACACGTTTTTTGGATCGTTGGATGAGGGAAATGGATGACTGAGATTAACTCTTTACTTTTTTCCCCAAGTGAAAATCTTCACATATTCAGGCGTTAATCTCATCCATCCGTTTCACCCATCCAACGATTCAAAAAACGTGTAAAACTTAGAGAGTTTTACACTGTGTAACTGAATCCTATCCATATATATTGTGTACTGACAAAAGTGAGGGGATACGTCCATGCATGACACAATATCCAAAGAACGTATAGGATGCTCTGCATGGGAGTTATACGATGAAACCTTTACTTATTGGTTTAGTGCAGTTTACGAGAAATCATGTCCTTATAATTGAAACTTTAAACCTGCTCTCTAAACTTTTCTTCACTTTTAACCACGGGGACGGAGGGGAATCGGAAAGAAAGTGAAAGAGAAAAAACAAAGGAAGAGAAGAAAAGAAGGTGAAAAAAGATAAAAAAGTAAGATTTGGAGGAAAAAACGATGTAGATTTGATTTACATCAACTTTAAAACAATCTCCGAGGTTAAACATCAAGCAAACCCTAAACGTTTAAAGGAAGAAAAGTGAAAACAAAGGGCAAAAAGCTAAATAGAAGATGATAATTTTTAAAAGGATGGAAATCTTTTGCCCTTTTTCGGTGCTTTTACTTATGCATCAATGTTTAAAAATAGGTTTAGGGTTGTAGGTCAGAGTTTATGATTAGAGTTTAGAGAATTTATGGTAAGGTGTATTATTTAGGGTATATGGTGTAGGGTTTAGGATTTAGAATTTAAAATTTAGAATTTAGGGTTAGGCTTAGAATTTAATTTTGTAGTGTTTTTTTAGTGTTGTGATAAAAGTAGTGGCACCGAAGAGGGGCAAAAAGGTGTCTAGTGTTGGCTAATCTAAAAAATCAAGAATAGGTCCAAAATAAAATTTCATAAAAATGGGCATGCATTTTTTTTTACCTTTAAACATCAACTTGAATTCTTTTAAAGGAATAAATTCACACTAAATTAATATTGCTTATAAAAAAATAGGGATGCAACTACTCCCATAGAGGTTGCATGCATCCGTCACTTGTGTCTATTAATGTGAGGTGTAACAAGTTTGACGACATTTAAGTAAAATTTTAAATTTGAATCGTATGAATCTCAAATTTAAAACAATATATAAAATATAAAAGGTGAAATTATATATCTTTTGAGTAATGTATTAAGAATAATATATAAAATGTAAAAATATTGTCTTTTAAGTGTTGATAAAAACGTGGGCCGTTAATAAAACCCTAAAAAATGATATTGGGAGAGAGTTTTGATGTTTGAAAAGAGAGAATCTGATACCTAACACTACAATTCCAAGCCTAAAGTTTTGTTTAGCATTGCTTTTCAAACCAGCTTTTGGTTTCAAAAGCTGATTTGAGGGCAAAAGCTGTGCTAAACAACTAGCTTTTGGAGGAAAAACTGATTTTAAAAAGTGATTTTTAACTCAAACGCAAAAGCTAAAATTTTTAGCTTTTGGGGTTGTAAAAGTGATTTTGAGATACAAATTACAATTTTAACCTTCATTTGCTATGTTTATTTATAATTTATAAATTTATAATTCTTTACGAAAATATAGTTATATAATTAATAATTATTTTTTTAATTTTAAATGATATATATATTTATTTATGTCAAGTTTTTAAAATAAAATATGTCAATTTTATTATAATTTCATAGAACACATATAATTGTTAAAAATATATTTATTAATAAAAATATTTTTATAATAATTTAAGCTGATATATTTCATATATTATAACATTGGAAAATTTGAATATCATTTTTATATATCTATACATATAAATATATATAACTAACAATATCATGTCTAAAATGGTCATTTATCTTCTTATAAGTACTTTTTGACAGCAATGATAAACACTAAAATCTTACAACAAACTTTTTAAAATCCCTTTTCAAAATCTCTTTCTAACAACACTTTTAAAAATCATTTTTTAACAGTAATGCTAAACTAGCCCTAAGACACATTGGTTGCACATCTTTTTGAGTTCTTTGCTTTTTATCACCTGATATTTTCTCATATTTTTTTTTGGCAAGTTGAAGCCGATAAATATAGAACTCAAACACCATTACCACGTGAATTCAACGGTTCATTTTAATTAGCTTATATGCAGGATGGAATGTCTGAATTGATTTGATTTTGTCCAAAATTCATGTTTGTATCAGCATTACCATGGATGGACAGATCTTGACAAATTTTTTAAGGTGTAAACTTAATTTTTTTTTAAATGTTTGAAGTCTAAATAAAAAGGTTCAAATTTTTTGAAGAATTTAATTTAATTTTTTTAAAATAGGGTCTAAATAATTTTTTTAAATTGAGACGCACTCACTCACGCGCGCGTGCACACACCTAAGTATAACCTTTAATAATTTGGTGTAACATTTAATAATTGGGTGTTTTAAATGTAATATTAGGCATAATTCAGTGACCTCTGTTATAGTTTACCCTTTCTAGAATTCGAATATCATTTTTCTACTTAAAATTATATTATGATATGTCTTATAGATTGTTATATAAATTGGTAAATTTACATAATTTTAAATTAAAAAACAAGTTTTATTGTAATAATTATATTTGTGTAGCATAAACGAGTTGTGTGGACTTAGAGCGAATGACAACATATTCTCCACAGTCATCAGTTGGAGAGAGCTTGTTAGTCAAATCATTTGTTAGTTGAAAGAAAAAAAAAGCCAAGTCTTAATTTCTTTGAAACAAAAAATAAATTAAAGATACTAATCAAAAAATTCTTGCTGGGATACTCACCTACCAAAATTAAGTGTGCGACGCGGGTCGATTCAGACTAATCAGAGCTAAGTCCTAAAGTACAGAGGTCAACCAAAAAATATTAATCAGAGCATATTAAGTCAGGATTCTATGATTTTTCCCCTTGACTATGAACCAAATGCAAATAAAACAACTTGAACCGACCCACAAAAATTAATGGGAAGCATTAAAAGATGATAAAATTTCATGTGCAGAAAAGGGAAAAAATACAAATTGAGAGGACTAATTAAGATTGATATGTGTCCTTTTGAAAATTCTTTGTCCTGGTGCAAGGATAGCCATTGGATCAAAACTAAACTTCCTCTCTACAAATCTAGACCATTGCTTCCCAAAATGTCGTTTCCAATCCTCATTTGACTGGTAGTGATGGAGGTATAGCTTGAACCCCAAACCCTTTTTGATGCAACACTCGACAATCTCGTGGTTTTGTGCTACCAATTTCTCGACCGACGGACCCTTCGGCACGAACCGGAGCAACACCACGATGTAGAATATTTCTCCTTCCGGTAGCACCACCGACATGCGATCATCCCACCTAAGCAACACATTTTAAAATCAACAATGAGTTAAAAGAATCTCGAATTCGACCGAATTTATTGACCGAATAATTCGGACTATGGAGCAAACAGAATCCGACCATGGTTAAATTCGAATTCAATTGGGTAAATTCGTCCAGGAAAAAGATCTTTCCTGGGGCCCGGACAAATTATGGTGTCATTATAGCTTAGTTGGCGAATAAATTTGTTTGTCGTTTTCTCAAATGGTAAAATCACTGACTTACCTCACTTGGAAAATCTCATTTTCCCATAAAAAGAGCCATCCTAAATGACCAAAATACCCAATTGCTGTCTGAATTTGAAACAATTTGGACAGTGAATTTTTCTCTCTCTCTAAGGCCTGGGTCCCACCCCGTATCTTTGTCCACAAAATATTTTTTAAAATTAAAATAACAAAAGATATCCTAACGTTTGTATGTTTTGTCATTTGATGTTTTATTTTTTTGGGTCCAAATATGCTCCTAACGTTTGCTTGTTTTGTCATTTGCCCCTCTATTCTTTCTTTTGGTCCAAATATGCTCCCCAACGTTTCATTCATAGTCCAAATATGCTCATGTTAGATATAAACTGTCAATTACCTGACGGTAAAGGGCTTATAAAAAATTTTGACGTAGCATCAACAAATCTTAATACGTGACAAGTGCAGTCAGCATCAGTTGTTGAACGTCAATTAACTGACAGTTTCCATCTAACGGGGGCATATTTAGACCAAATTGAAATGTTGATGGCATATTTGGACTACGGATGAAAGGATAGAGGCATATTTGGACCAAAATAAAGAATAAAGGGCCAAATAACAAAACATGTAAATATTGAGCATCATTTGTCATTTTACCTTTTTTAAACTCTATGTTTGCTTATACGCTAACATACCACCGCTTCACCAAACACCTAACATGACGTTAACTCTAAACATTAATCCTCGAGGAAGGACGTGATCCAGTACAGTTGAGCTCAGAATAAGATGGTACTACAAGTAGTTGAGATCCTAATCATCACACACGTGACAGACATGCAGTTTGAGGGAGGACTTACTTGCTTCGCAAAAGAGGGTAGATCAACATGGGCCCACCGACTCCATCTTTCAACATTTTCTTAAACACCGTCCGATCGAAATCAACGATGCTAGATTTGGATACGAAGATGTTCAGCCAAGGGTGAGGGCTGTCCCAAATGCCGTTGGCTTTCGCGTGTTCTTCCACTAGTTTCACACGCAATAAAAACTCCATGTAACTAACATTCACCTGGAAGTTCAACCGTCGGACGAATCCTAGCCGTTCAAGAAGTCCGCTCACGGCCTGCACCGTTAAAAAAAACAGGGTCAATAAAGTCATTTAATAAAATTCCAGATTCCAGAAGATGATGGGCTTTTTGGACATTTGTGGAACGAAGGGGGACCAAAACTTTCAGCCGAAATCCCAATGATCATCAGGGATACAAACATTATATTTAGACCAGACAAACTTGACCCGAGACTTAAAATCTGAACCAAATTATCTAAATTTAGACCCGGAATTGAAAATCAACCTGAAATTGACTCGAAATAAATTGAACTGAAACCGAACTGAATTTAATTGAACCGAATAGACTCGAATCGAATGTACCCGATTAATAAAAATAAAGAAAGATAAAATATGAACAGCCGCATAAGTCACTAAAATGTCAAATATATTGACTTTATAAAATCATATATAGGGTGTAAAAATCTGACCAACCTAAAAATTTGATTAAAATCGACTGATCTCTCATTGAACCGAAAACAACTGACTCGAAAGACAATAGGCCCGAACTAAAACCGAACCAAACTAAAATTGAATATGAACCGAAAATATAAGACCCAAAATAACTGAACCCGAACTGATTGACCCGTTTAATACCACTAATTATACTGCTGTAACGTTACTATTTTAACCTCGACAAATTCCCGATTTCACGAAAAGGACAGAACCCCGTAAAATACGAGAGAAAGGACAGTTTTCAACAGCTTTTATTTTTGTGTCAGAAAATCCAATAGAAGATATATCAACTGTATGGTCAGTTTTCAACTTTCAAAAAAATGGAACTATATAATAATAAATAACTATTCAGATGTTATTATTATTACTATTTTCTAAAACCACTAATTTACCGGCGAAACTCTTTTTGGTTCTTGTTACGGCGGAGGAGGACAATAACCCCCGTGCTCCGCCGCTTATGTGGGTCCCAGAGTTTGTATTTCCGGCGAAATTGTTACCTTTTCTATAGTTGAAGGGTGGTCGTTGTGGTTGTAATGGAGAGCCAGTTCGAGGCAGTAGAGGACTGAGCCGGCGGATTGAGGGATATGAACCGGGTTGAACACGTGGTTCGGGTCCAACGGAACAGATGGCCAACCGTTGATTGGGTCGTCACTGTTGGAGAAAACGAACCCCTCCACGTAATCGAACGACTCACCTTCTTCCCGAGTCACCAGAAACTCAGCATCCCGAGTGAATTCTTCGAACTCAGAATACACTAGCCTTATCCATCTTACCTAATCAAAGACCAAAAAACAAAATTCAACCTTAAAATAAAGCCTAAATTACGTAGCGTAATCGTGGCAGACATGCACTTAAAAAATACAATAGAATTTGTGCTTGAGTAGTTGAGTTGACTCACCATGTCCGGAGCGGGTTGAAGCTTGACCCTAGCTCGGGTTATAATTCCGAACTGACCGAGTCCGCCGAGTGCTCCGAAAAAGAGTTCGGAGTTTTGAGTTTCGGAGCAAACCGTTATCTCACCTTTTCCCGTTACGACTTCCAATTCCGTTACGTTTGATATTTGGGGACCATAACGGAACGCTTGTCCACTAACGCCGGCGTTAGATAACGTCCCGCCGACCGTCAAGCTGAGGTAATCAGTCCACGACCTAGGAGCCAGACGGAACATCGAAACGCACCGTTTCAGGACGTCTTCCCACAATGCCCCGCCGGAGACGTCGATGTAAGGAGAACCGTCGATAGTCAACAGATTGAAATGATTTTCCTCCGTCGACCGCATGTCTATGACGAGCCCACCGTCGGCCATCGCCTGACCGTTGATGGAGTGACCGTTACCCCTCGCCGCAACCGTCAGATGGGAAGTCCGCGACGCGGCCTTAACGACCCGAGCTATATCCTCAGTCCCAGACGGTTTAATCAAAGCTAAGGGCTTAACGGAGTAAAGACCGCCGAAATCTTTGCCGGCTACGCCCATAATTCCGCCGCTTTCGATGCTGCCTTGGAGATCGAGAGACTGGGATATGGTGGAAACGTCGGCTTCGGGGATGCAGTCGGCGTCGGTGCTGTGTACGATTCGTCCCAAACAAGCTATCATCTTTGAAGAGTTTCGTTGCAAAATGAAAATGAGAGTATCGCCGGTAACTGTTTTCTGTTTTACAGTATCAAATTTCAGTTTTCAGTTTCTCTCAAACTGTCTTTATTTCTTAAGCTTGTGGTGAATATAAAGGATGCATTATATAACAAATCTGAGCCTTGGTGTGCGTAGTGTAATAGTAAAAAATCAAAAAAAAATCCACGTTGACATGCATAAAATGTTAAAATTTCGAACTCAATAAGTGTCTCATTAAAAAAACGGATGATATTTATTTTAGGAGACACGAGTTTAAATTATTTTGTCTACGAGGTATATGTATATTATCAAAGGGTTAAAAATATGTATGGACAGAAACTACATTGTAATCACTTTTAGACCATTAAAAAAAATTAAAATTTCAAGTTTGCACAACTCATAAAATTTTAAAAAACTTTAGGGATTAATTTATAAAAATTTTAAAAAATAAAGTCAAATATGTAAAATTTAAAAAATGAGGATATGTGTCTACAACGAATAAATTTATTTTTTCGAAAGTTAAAAATATAACATATATTATAAGGATTAATATCTTATACATTGGCGACGCCTTAGTTGTAGGGTATATGTAGTTAGTTTAGGGTATAGAGTTTAGGGGTTTAGGTGTAAGGGTATAGAGTTTAAGGATAGTTGTTTCAATTTAAGGTTTAGGGTTATAATTTACTATTTATATGTTAGGGTTTAGTTTTAGGATAATATGGTGAGGATTTGAGTTTTAACCTATAAACCCTAAATTATAACCCTAAACCTTAATTTGAAACAATTATCCCTAAATTCTAACCCCCTAAACCTATACCCTAAACTAACTCCCTATACCGTAAAACTAAGGCGCTTGTGGAAACTTTCAGTTTCCACCGCCTGTGTATAGAATATTTATCCATATTATAATGAGATTATATTAAGAATGTATAAAAATTATAAATTTAAAATATTTTAATATAATTTAGGGACGTTTGATTCACAAAATGTAAAATTACATATGATAATAATAGTACTGAAATGTAATATTACTTGACAAATTACTTGGATGTTATATTATCTTGTTTGCTTCCTTTGACTGACATATTAGATTATGGTGTCTGATTTGATAGATATAAAATTACTTAAAGTACATTTTATTAAATTGTCCTTATAATAAATTATCCTAAATAAAATTAAACTTTAACTATTAAATAAAATATTTGGTTTATAATATTAGGAAATCATTTCTATATTTTACTAATTTTAAAAATGATTATTATTTCATACACAATCCGCGAAACTTTTTGTTTCTATAAGTACCTCAATTTTAGGGTTTAAGATTTTAATTTAGGAGTTTAGTGGAGGGGTTTAAAATTTAAGGGTTAAATTTTAGAATTTATTGTTTAGGGTTAGAGTTTTAGGGTAATATGGTTAGAGATTTAAGTTTTAACCTATAAACCCTAATTCTATCAACAACCATAAATTCAAAACTAATACACTTAGACCCCTAAATAAAGTCCATAAAATCTAAAACTAAAATTTTATTTGTGTTTACAAAATTTTTATAAGCATTTCTGCATGAAATAATTATCCCTTTAAAAAACCCATTAATTTGTATATTTTCTATAAATTTCACCATAATTAGTGCCGCGGACATTAGCAATTTCAATTCCTGCTTTAAGATAAAGGGTATTTTGTCCTATAAAATATGGGGATTGCATTGTCAACTATTTTTTAAGGGTAAATTACAATGAAGGTCACTCAATTATGGACAAGGTTACATTTAGGTCACTCAATTATTAAAACTTATATTTGGGTCACTCAGTTATGGGTAATGTTACATTTGGGTCACCTAATTATTAAAGGTTACATTTGGATCACTCAATTATGGGCAATGTTACATTTGGGTCACCATTCATATTAAAAAAAAGTATATCAATTTATGTATTAGATTAATTAATGACTTCAAATGAAATATTCTAATGTTAACAAGGGTATACAAGTGATTTGGAAGAAAAAATGACTAAATTAATGTATTTTTTAAATATGAAGGGTAACCCAAATGTAACATTACCCATAATTGAGTGATCCAAATGTAACCTTAATAATTGGGTGACCCAAATGTAACCTTACCCATAATTGAGTGACCCAAATGTAACTTTTAATAATTAAGTGACCCAAATATAACCTTACCCATAATTGAGTGACCCAAATATAACTTTTAATAATTAAGTAACCCAAATGTAATCTTACCCATAATTAAGTGACTTCAATTGTAGCTTACTTTTTTTTAATCAAGTATTGATTTGTTAATTCAAATAGCATAATTTTGTATTTATGTATTTTACAAGTAATAAGAACAAATTCTGCCTCCAATTTTGTTTTGTCCTTAATGGCTTTCATTAAAAACATTTCACATATCTTCTTCGTTTGTAAATAAAGGAGGGGGCATAATGGTCCAAATGACAAGGACCGTGCTGTCATTTTGGCATACCCAAATTAGTTAAATTCATTTTCAATTTTTTGGTGGCAAAGGTTGGACCACATAAACAATCTTCAATTTCTTCGCATTATTATTTCTGGTATAATTAGATAAGTTAAACTCTTTAGTCTATTAATTTTGATTAATTGATAAAAGGTATTTTGATAACCTTAGTTTACACAAGCCTTTCAATTTTAGGATTTATAGATTTAGGCAGTGGTGAAACTTGGAGTAAAAGTTTCAGGAGTCAAATATTTTAAAAAATTAATTAAAAAATATTCAAACTTTTGAGAGATAATTTAATTAAAAGAATTTAAAGTTTTGAAATTTAATATGAATTTTTAAAAATTTTGAGGGGCCAAATTAAAATTTTTAAAAATATGAAGGACACAATTCGAGTTTTCTAAAATGGGGGGGGGGGGGTGGCCCCCGCCGGTCCCTTAAAGCTTCCGCCATTGGATTTAGGTTACGTTTTATGGTTTATGGCTTTAGATTGTAAGGTGTAGAATTTAAGATTTATGGTTTAAGGTTTATGTTTTAGGGTCTTAGTGCTATGGAATTAGATTTTAAATTTTATATCTTAAATATGAAGGGTTGTATATATTTTTTTACACGGTTTGTATATCAAAATATAACCCTAAATTAATACGAATCAAATATTGTAGAAGCTCATTACAAAAGATGACACCTAACCCATTTTACTTCATTTTACAATATCAAAATTTAAATATTGTATTCCCCACTAAATTAATTGATAATTGAATTCTTCACATTAATTTTCATTCACACCAACTATAAAATTCTTTTAATTTGAATTGTCATTTTCAAAGGAGTGGTACACATTTATTTTATGATTACTAAATGATAAGCTTAAAATTATTTATTTGGCATGAAATTTCACAGTGAACTTTAAATTGTCGATGGTTATAGGCAAAGTGAATAGTAAAAAAAATTGGATTTGTTAGGTAAATGTTGGTAAGATTTTGCAAGTATAAAAAGTTTAGAGTTGTATTTACTTTGATTTTTGTAAGTATTAACTTAGTTGATATTAGAAACGAGGCTGGACTCTTTTAATACCTTCCTTCTTTGAGTCCCCAAATTGTAGAACCTTTAGTTAATAAAATGACAAAATCTCTCTTTGGCCCTCATAATTTGGTAAGAGTATCTTTTAGTCCCAAAATTTGAAAGCTTTTATTTGTTAAAAACAATAAAAACTTTTTGACTTCGTCTTTAGTTGACACCGATATCGTTGAGATCTTATAGAAATTGTAGGTTCAAGTAGATTTATGTGTCCTCTATTTTTAAAAGTAAAATTATTCAATACACGTGTCGACTACATAAACTTTTTTGTTTTAGAGGTTTAGTTCGTAATGTTCAAGGTTAGAAATTAGGGTTTACAAGTTACAACGTACTTGTGTAGCTTTTTTACACAACAGATTTTTATTGGTCTTAATTCATTAAACCATAAAAAAATTAGTGCCGAGTGAATTTCTGTGCGAACAACAATCAAACGCTAGGGTATGCTGAAACTTGTCACGAAGACAGATGAACCAAACCAAAAAAACAAAACAAAAACATGTCACAAAGACAGAAGAAGAAGCGTATCACTAGGACAGAGAAAGAGCGTGCAACGGAAGCAAAGATTCTTATTGAAATAAAAACAAGAAAATTGATAAAAATCGGCGATCGACAACTAATACGAAGATTAATTGTCAATCACCGATTAAAAAGATTGAAAAAAAAAGCGACTAGAATTGAAATAAGTTTTTTTAGAGAGAGTAGTCACCCATTAAACATGCTTTTTTGTACACCACATATCCAACAATGTGCACTACTAAGTTAGGTCACCCTCAATTGTTAGCCTTTTGAAACTCTCCTTTTCGCCATTATATTAGGGAAAAGCAAACCCTAGCTTAGCTACTTTTACACTTTATATTTTCCCCTTTCTTTATTTCATTATTAAGACCATCAATCTACATCCTTAAACAGGTTAACAGTTCATGAAAACAACCCCATTAAATTCAAATGTAATCTTTTAGCCCTTGATTTGCTTCCACATCCCACCAATGGTGCCAAACTTGCACTACTTTCTTTCCCTAACGCAATCGAAACTACGATCTAAAGATACGAAAAGACCCGAACAACGACATAATATTGTGCTCGGCTTTTTTCTCAATCGAAACTTGTTCATGTAATCAAACTAAAACAATAAACTATGGGTTTTTTTTTCTTTAATGAAAGTAGCATATGCCACATGAATCAGTTTGAGAATGAGATGATTTCATGCTTATTTAAAACAAGATCATACATTATATATATGTGAGATTGTGTGAAGCAAAATCTATTGATTTTTTTGACCATATCTGGTGATAGATTTCGTGGGATATCGATTTTCTATAGGATTGTTTGTTAAGATATCATATTCTGGAAGTTAGATATAATAGACATATCATAGTTAAGGTGGGGAAATATTGGAGGCCATGAGGATCTTTGTGACATCAAATTTTCATCTTCTTGGTGAAATAATGTGCAACACAAGTTATCTTTTTGCTACTAGCATACTTGAAGGGGTGGGAATAGGGATAGTCATGGGTCGGGTCGAGTTTTTGGTCGATCTGAAAATATAATATTTCCATATGAATTCGACATTTTATGATGCTCCACTCGATCTCAATCCGACCCGAATTGTAGTTCAAAAATTTGAGTCCGACCTGACCCAACCCAACATAAATAAAAAATTATTTTTTTCATTTTTATTTGATGAAAATTGAAATAGGGAGTTAATTGGAAAAAATACAAATAGAGAGATGTCATTATAACTTATAATAATTATTTTATTTTTATTAGACAACATAGAGAGATAATTGATATATATATATATACATATATATATATATATATATACATATATATATATATATATATACATATATATATATAAATACATTATAGTAATTATACCAAAAATATTTAGAATCGAATTAAACTATCATTTTGGGTCGGAACTAGTATTTTCACCTTAAATCAAACCCGATATCATCCTAAAAATGTTCAAATTAAACTATTATTTCAGGTCGAGCCAGAACCGTAAATTAAGTATCAAATGATCATCTCTACGTAGGAAATGATAAAATACACAAGTGGCATCATGCAATGGTGAGTGATGTGTTTTTGTTTTCAACAGACATCACTCGACATATTAGTATATGAATCTATTAAGTTTTTCGAGAAAATTGAGGAGAAAAATCTTTGATCTTATAACAACACTAATATCAAATTTTCGATTCCGTGAATTCGTCGAGAGAGAAATTATTAGATAGACCCGGCTCACTATGTGATTCGTGGTTTCAGTCAATAAGATCCATCTATCTCACAATAACTTTCAAATAACCATCCACTCTTTATTTACACGTAAGAAAGAGGTGAAGATTCACCTTGGAGAAATATGAGATGGATGGACCTTATTGGCTGAAACTACTAAGGACGTGGTGAGCCGTATCCATCTAATAATTTTTCGGGAACCAATAATATGAAGGATGAATGCTAAACATTGTATTTCATGCACTCAAAATGTCCACCATCGGGCATTGAGGATGGTATTTTTTTCATTAGAATGATTTAGGGTTTGAACATTGAACATTCCACACTGCCATTATTGGGTGTTTGGAACAATTGTTATGATGGCTTCAGGCTTTTGTCTTTCTTTTGAATTGATCTGATACAACCCCATTATCGTCTTCTTGTATTCAAGTCATAAATCGAGTGATATTCCCCAACACACACAAACCTACAAAATTTCATCTATTTTCCAACTTAAGTTTTTTGATGGATTAGAACCGTCTGATCTCTCTGATTTCAATGTACGATATTTAATTTCTCTCTACTTTGCAAAAGAATATCCAACGTCGGTGCACTCACAGTCACAGAATTCATAATTGGTTTTAAAAGTGCTTATTCAAGGTAGGTGCTGATGATATACAACTTAAAGCTGGCGAGGAATGGGGCATTTCGACACCCACAACACCCGCTTGCAGGGGTGGACTGAGGGTGGAAATTGAAGGGGGAATATCCAAATATCGTAAGGATTTAAATCGACGAAATGAGTAATAACTGAAAATTTTATCTATAGGGACATGAAAGTTTTATCAATGTAGCTTAAATGAGAATGAGACGGGGATTACTATATCCGACGCTTGGGGATAACGGAACTGTAGCCATATAAATAACTGTGGGGATCTCCGAACAATATCCACAAGAATCTCTGATATTTTACAAAATTTTTAAAATATATAAAATTAACTCTCATTTATGTATATATTTACCTATCTTATTATCAATATATTTGTGTCTTTTGTTTAAACTTTATTAAGTTTGAGCGATCTCTCTGGTAATTGACTATTTTTTGTTAATTATATAATTTATTTATCTCTCTATTTCTGCGGTTCATTTTACATAAAAACTTTATTCACCTTCAACCTTATGTTTAAGTGTATTGTGTATATGACATGTAAATTGAAATCTACCATATATTTTAGTAAGTAAAATAGTAAATTTTGTTTATCTGTTGGGACGAGGATTCCCAAAAATTATGGGGATCCGATAGTTATGAGGATGGAGTCGAAAAATTCACCGCAACATGTGACGAGGATTACCAAAAATCGTACCCTCAAGTTTTGGGACGAAATAGGCAATGCAAAACCGTCCTGAACCGACCGATTCTCACCCCTAGAATGGATTGAGGGGTGCTGGAGGGGGCAGTTGCACCCCTAAAAATTTTAAACTCCCATATAATTTATGTATTTTTTGTATTTTCATGATATAAGTTTGTGTCCCTTAAGCTTCTAATATAACTTTCTAATAATTCACACCATGATATCAAATCCTGCGCCCATCCCTATCCACCTGCAGCTGTGATTTTTGGTCTCTTCAAGCTTCCTAGGAAAGAGATGCACACATTTTCCCTACCATTTCGTTTCGATTTATATAGTTGTTCCCTAAAGAGCCAGCTACATCCGCCTTTAATTTATATTAAAATAACATAAAATGTTATTATACCAAATTTTTTAAGATTGAGATAGACTTGTCGTTGTAATTATAGATATATTTATTTTGGTTTTAATGTAAAATACATGAATGTGAAAATATGATCTCAAGAATCATCTATTTACATGGAATAAACTAAAATCGAAAGAAAAAAGAAACTGATTATACCATATTAAACATTTATTCATATTCGATACTTACATATAAAGCTATTCATACTTTCATAGGGCGAGTTGGGCTGATGTCCATTTTTTTTTTAATGAAAAAATAGGGTCTGAACTTGACCAACTCAAATTATCCATTTTCATCAGTTGAAAATAATAAAATATAATTTTACATCAATATTTTTTATTTTAATAATTAAATTTAAATAAAATATATAATTTAAATTTGGACTAGACCGACTAGCAAACAAAAAAAACTCAAACCCAATCAAATCAAACTATCCAATGAACAAGTCTACTTATATCCTAACAGTAAATATATTTTGCCAATGGGCTTGGCTTTGTATCCTGATCCGTTTAAGTACCAGTTTGGGCCTGCTTTGTTATCGGATCTTAACTTTCATGCTATGAATAAATAGACTTGACAAATTTGACCAGAGATCTGAATCGATTTAACTAACATAAGACCTAATATGAACTCAAGTGTGATGGTTCAAGTTTGATTCGAATCTAAAACAAATCGAACCAAAATTGATTCAATTTTAGCTGAACGGAAGTAACCCGTACCCAATTTAACCCGAACCACAAATCAAACCGAACCGAAAGCAAATCGGCTTAACTCAATTTAAACAAAAATTCGAACATCTCGACTCAATAAGATTTCAAATAAAATTTGAGTTGTAAAATATAACTTGCCAATTTGACTTATTCAAAATTTTTCGACAAAACTCAATCGAATACACACTCTATTCCACAATTGCTTGCATGAAAACCTAACTTTGTACCATTTGCATATGGATAATTATTTAATAATGGAAAGGTTTGCACTCTGCCTTAATATAATTTTTAAAGTTAAAATCATATTCAATACTTATAACTAGGGACGGACGCCAAACTTTATGTTAAAGAAGTAAACTTACAAAATTCTATAAAGGGACTTATAAAAAATTTAAAGGTGCGAAAATAAATTTTTAATAAAAATACATAATTTTTTTTAAAAAAACTTAAATCATATAAAAATTTCAAAATTTTTAGGAAGGCGACTACCCCTCCAGCCCCTGCTTATAGGATAAAAATCCTCTACCCCTTTTCGGTGTCCCTACTTATGCCCCATACTCAAAATTAGGTTTAGAGTTTAGGGTTGTGGTTAGGGTTTAAAGAATTTAAAGTAGGGTGTATTTTTAGGGTATAGGGTGTAGGGTTTAGGTTTTAAAATTTAGAGTTAAAGCTTGAAATTTAATTTTATAATATTTTTTAATATTAAAGTATAAGTAGGGACACCGAAATGTTCAGACGATTTTTATCCATGCTTATAACCTGAGTGCATCATAGTTAAGACGTCATGTCAATACATGGCATTATTATATATCCAAATTATTAATTCCCTTCTTTTCCTTTTTTCCTTTCTCGAGCCAATTAAGCAACAACCTTTATGTTTCGATTTCAAATATTTTATGGAATTCGATTATTTTTAATAAAATAATAAAAAAGATGGATGATTCATTATCTCTTAAAAATAAAGTTTAAAGACTTGAACTTGCTTCCTTTCCTCCAAGCAAAGCATCTAATACCAATTTTCTTATCATTATCTGTCTAATTAAAATTTGCTGTTAATGTTCTTATTCTAAAACCTCTCCATAAGCAACATTTTTTCATAATAAATTAGACATTGAACTATAAGCATAGGATTATTAGTATGTTTTGACGCAAAAGAGATTAATCAGTATTATTAAACAATATTATCTATATTAGTGATACATAGGGCAGAACTAAAAATTTATAAAGAGAGGGACCAAAATGAAATTAAAAAAATTAGAGATTTATAAAAGGGGTCAAAATAAAATCAAAAATTTTGAGGGGGTCATACTAAGATTTTACAAACTTTAAAGGGAATATAGAGATAATTTTACCTTCTATCCTATTTCTAATGAAAAAAAAGTTGGCGGGGATCAAATCTCCTATGTTCTGCCACCGGTGATACATGTTATCAATTTTGAAAAAAAAACATCTCCTCAGTATAGTTTGGTTGACATTGTCCTTGATTCAATATAGAAGTAGATGTGAGATCAAGTATATTTAATGTTCGATATCTTCTCATTTATGGGTGAAGAGAGGTTTGGGTAGTATAAACATTGTGCATTTAATGTTCAAATTTTTTTGAAAAAAAAAATATTAACAACCATTTAGTCTATCGAGATGAGATGTTATGTGCTCTAAATAATATTAGAGATTTGAATCTTGTGAATAAAGCAAACTAGACTAGAAGAGTCGTCCCTATATTAGATTTCGATCAATATTAGATAATTTTTTTGCCTCTTTTCTCTGCTCCTTTTTATGCCCCAACACTAAAAAAATATTAAAAAATTATATTTTAAGTCATAACTCTAAATTCTAAATCTTAAAAATACAGCCTACCCCAAATTTCCTAAACCCTAACTACAAACACTAACCTTAAACCATAAACTCTAAACCTTAAACGTAATTTTTAGTATGGGGCATAAATAGGGGCACCGAAAATGACATAGGATTTCTATTCCTCGATCAATGGATCAAGTATTGAAAAAATTATCATTTTGTGTTTATTCATACAAATTTTGATTTTCATTTATTTATTGTATGCATGAATAATTTTCATTTTACGATTTATGTTAGGGATTCGTAGTAACTCACACCGAAATAAAAACAAGAAATTAGTTTATAAAAAGTATATATTACTTTTATAAGACTAAAGCTATGTATATCGTTTGCCGCTGCATGCAAAGGCTAATATATATAGAAACGCTGTGTTCATTTCGTTTCGTCCGACGTTGGAATCATGAGTCTGTTGAAGAGCTGCTGTTCTTGTTTCGGAAAAAAACAGAGTCCCTCAAGCTCTTCTCATGATCAGTTGTCGGAACCAATGAGTGTGTTCAAAGGGCAGCCTCGTCTTCCCCGACTTGCCGTCCCGAAACGCTACGGTATTCAACTGAAACCCGACCTCGCGGCCTGCAAATTCGGTGGCAATGTCGCTATCGTTGTCGACGTCGTTGCCGATACTCGTTTCATCGTCCTCAATGCTGCTCAGCTCTCTATTGACTCTGCTTCAGTCTCCTTCTCCCATCCAAACTCTAATAAGGTTAAACTCTCAGTACACAATTCTCATTTCCCATTGTATTTTAGAAATCATATACTTTTTTTTAAGGTAAATAAATGACTAAGATTATTTACTTATTTTTTTTATGGGTAAACTATACTAATGATCACCGAACTATAGGGTTGATGTTGATTTAACCACTATATTTTCAATTGTGTTAAATATACTACATAACTATTTAATTGGTTCCAATGTAGCCACATGCTTAAAATAATTGGTATAATTACACATTTAGTCCCCTTTATTTATACAATCATTTAATTTAGTCCTAATTTTAAATTAATAAAATAAATTAATTATAAAAACGTAATTGAATAATTACTTTATTTTATTAGTTTAAAATTAGGACTAAATTAAATGATTGTATAAATAAAGGGGACTAAATGTGTAATTATACCAATTATTTTAACAGTCCTGTTAACTTTTTCGTTTTTTAACGGCAAGTGGCTACATTGGAACCAAATAAATAGTTATGTGGTATATTTAACACAATTGAAAATATAATGGTCAAATCGACACCAACCCTATAGTTCGGTGGTCATTAGTATAGTTTACCCTTTTTATTAATAATCTCCACATTTCTGTTAATCTCAACCATCCATTTACTTTCATCAAACGGTCCAAAAAATGTAAAACTTTCAATTTTACATAATGCAAGATGATGCTACTATACATATTTAACTTCCGGAACTGTTTTTTGTGTTGGAAGGGATGCTTTTAAGAAAAATTCACACCAACATTTTAGCTGAAATAGTTAATAGTGCTAATTATTTGCACTAATTAATGATTTTATAATAGTAGGATCAAACCATACCAAATTAAAGTACAAGGATTAAATCTAAAATTAAGAATAGTAAAGGGACCAAAACCAAATATAATTTAACCATGGGGCAATATAATTTTATATGGAATATATAGTTTGTCATTGGCTGATTATATCTTAATCAGGTATTTGGGACACCGAAAGTAGGCATGGTGGAAGCAGATGAGATTTTGGTGTTGGAGTTTTCTGAGACACTTCCGCCGGGGATGGGAGTTTTAACTATTGGATTTGAGGGTGTCTTAAATGACAAAATGAAGGGCTTCTATAGAAGGTAAATACATATACATATACGTATACATATACATATACATATACATATGGATGGAAATCTTCTACTTCTTTTCGGTACCCTTACATATGCCTCCACACTCAAAATTAACTTTAGGGTTTGGGGTTTAGGGTTTTAGATTAGGGTTTAGGGAATTTAGCCTAGGGTGTATTTTTAGGGTATAGGATTTAGAATTTAGGGTTATGGCTTAGAATTTAATTTTGTAGTGTTGGGCATATGTAGGGCACCGAAAAGGAGCAGACGAATTTTATCCTATACATATACACATGGATAAAAATCATCTGCTTCTTTTCGGTGCTCATGTTTATGCCTGAACAGTAAAAAAACGCTATAAAATTAAATTTCAAGTCCTAACCCTAAATTCTAAATCCTAAACCTTACACCCTATAACCTAAAAATACATCATACCCTATATTTATTAAACCCTAACAACAACCCCTAACCTAAAACCATAAACCTTAAACCCTAAAACTAATTTTGAGCATGGAGGTATAAGTAGGAGCACCGAAAAGGGGTAGAGAATTTCCATCCCATACACGTATATTCATCCGTTCATACAGGAACGGAACTATATTGCCCCTCCCCACCCTGAAGATTTTTTTTCACCTTTGTCATCCTATATAATTTTTTTTAAAAAAATTAGTTTATTTATAAATTTGACCCTACACTTTAATAATATGTTCAAATCCAGTACTTATGAACACAATGGTGAGAAGATGAACATGGCAGTCACACAATTCGAGCCAGCTTATGCAAGGCAATGTTTTCCATGTTGGGATGAACCAGCTTCCAAGGTTTTCTTTCCCCTTTGTTCTTCATGTTGATTGATTTGTGTTCGACATCATTAAAATCTGTTTCATGTGTTTTTACAGGCAAAGTTCAAGATCACATTACTGGATGTTCCATCTGAACTAGTGGCCCTTTCAAACATGCCAATGGTGGAAGAACTGAATAATGGGAATCTGAAAACAGTTTATTATCAAGAATCACCGGTGATGTCGTCGTATTTGGTCGCTGTTGTTATCGGTTTGTTCGATTACATCGAGGATCATACGTCCGATGGGATCGAAGTTCGAGTGTACTCTCGAGTTGGGAAGGCAGACCAAGGGAAATTCGCTCTGAATGTTGCTTTGCAGACACTTGGTTTTTATAAAGAGTATGGTTTATTTTCATGTTGGAGATTGATTGCTTACAATCTGTTCAACTTATTGCACTAATGAATTTTCTATAGTTTTTTTCGTATGCCATATTCTCTTCCTAAACTGGACATGGTTGCAATCCCTGATTTTGCTGCTGGGGCAATGGAGAACTATGGCTTGGTTACATATCGAGAGACGGCGTTGCTCCTCGATGATCGACATTCTGCAGCTGCCAACAAGCAGAGGGTTAGTACATATTGTCACGGGGCTAGGTTTCTTGAGCTGTGACAATATGCTGCAGCTTCCCCTATGTTCTTGTAGTATCAATCAAAGTTCCGGGCATGAGGACCCTTCAAAGTCCGATATACGACCGTATCTGGCACTCACACTTAAGTTTGAGTGAATGTACGTTTACGGTTTACCCTCCCATATTGATTAGTATACTTGTTTGATGTTAAGGTAGCAACGGTGGTGGCCCATGAACTGGCGCACCAGTGGTTTGGAAATCTTGTAACAATGGAATGGTGGACGGACCTGTGGCTGAATGAGGGTTTTGCAACCTGGGTACGGTTCGAGTTTCACCGTTGTTTATTGTCACCCGGCATTGTTTTTATTACTAATGATTGTGCATTTTCAGATGAGTTACTTGGCAAAAGATAAGTTGTTCCCGGAATGGAAAATATGGACACAATTCTTTGATCATGAAACCAGTGAAGGTCTTAGGTTGGATGGGCTTGAAGAGTCCCACCCGATCGAGGTCGATACTCGTTATCATTTTACATACAATTAACAAACAGATTGGTAGAATTGCTTCTTTATGTATATATAATTGATCTTAAGCATATATGCTTTACTTTGCAGGTTGAGGTAAACCATGCATCCGAAATCGATGAAATATTCGACACAATAAGCTATAGAAAAGGTGCATCGATTATCCAGATGCTTAAAGGCTATGTCGGAGGTCCATGCTTTCAGGTTCTGTTTTTTCAAGCTTGTCACTTGATATAGTAGTACCTCTATCCCGGTCTATACGTGACGGGACCGATTAAAGTCGTGTAATGTGTTCATGTTACACCCGAATTCCGATGTACTAAAAGCATTCATTTAATTTTTCCCGGTACCAGAACTCGCTCGCTACATATATAAAGAGACATGAATTGTCAAATGCAAGGACAGATGATCTGTGGGTTGTTCTTAAGGAAGGATGTAATGAACCAGTGGACAAGATAATGAATTCTTGGACAAAACAGAAAGGGTATCCAGTTTTGTCTGTAAGATTGAAAAACCAGACATTGGAAATCAAACAGGTTTAATCATGTTTCATGATATCTCTTCATATGCATAGCTGTTTCGTTGTCGTGACGATTTGATTTTGGCAGTCACAATTCTTATATAGCGATTCCGATGGCCGTGGTCAGTGGATTATCCCAATCACATACTGCTGTGGCGACTATGGTAGCTCAGAAAGCATCTTGATGGAGAAAAAATCCGAAACTCACGACATTAAGGCTTTCGTTTCCGACATTAATGATCCAGCACGGTCTTGGATAAAGCTCAATGTTGAACAGGCCGGCTTCTTCAGGGTGAAATATGACGATGGCTTGGCAGCTAAACTTCGATATGCAATAGAAAACAAGTGCTTATCAGTAACAGATAGACTTGGTAATTGTTCGAATTTTATAAATTTAAATTACAGTTGCGGTTGCAGTTGCAGTGTTAAATGTTCTGTTCAACAGGCATTCTGGATGATTCGTTTGCGGTATGTATGGCGCGCCAGATGACCTTAACTTCCTTGCTTACCTTCATGGCTGCCTATAAGGAGGAACTTGAGCATACTGTGTTATCTAACTTGATTAAGGTAATGTAACATTCCGAGTTCTAGGATGTCGCCCTTGTGTTACCGTGTGGGAGGTACTTTCGTTACGAAAAAAGTCTCATCCCGGTGTGTAGGCACAATGCAGGGGCGACATCTTAAAACCGGATCATTAGACTTAACCTCATTTCTTAATCTTTACTTTGATTCTGATTTCTAGCTAGCCCTGATCCGGGATCCCGAACTCCGCAGATAACCGATAAAGTCACAAGGATTGTTGCAGACTCGAGACCGGAACTCATGAACCACATTAAACAATTTTTTATCAGCCTGTTCCTGCATTCTGCCTCGTAAGTTAATTCACATATTCACATCCTGCAATAACCAAAACATAACCAGTTTTTGTCACATTGGCATTGTAACTTTCCTTACAGGAACCTCGGTTGGGACCCTAAACAAGGCGAGAGTCATCTCGATTCGATGTCGAGAGGAGACGTTTTCACCGCACTAGCCATGCTCGGTCACGAGGAAACGATAAACGAAGCAATCTCGCGATTTAACGCTTTCTTGGAAGATCGAAACACACCTCTCCTCCATCCGGACATAAGAAAGGCTGCATATGTAGCTGTAATGCAGAAAGTCACCTCATCAAACAAAGCAGGCTTTGAATCTCTGTTGAGAATTTACAAAGAAACTGATCTAGGCCAAGAAAAAATCAGGGTTTTAGGTAAAATTTACATATACGTATTCATGTACATGTACATGTACATATACATTATAAAATATTTTTTTGTAGGTTCATTGGCATCTTGTCCTGATGAGGGTATGATACTTGAAGCTTTGAACTTTGCATTGTCGACCGAGGTATTCGAATTCCGAGTTCGGAAGCTAGCCATTTTTCTTTGATTAAAAAAAAGGAACAAATTTCCTTGAGTTGAATGCCATGAAAATCATCTTCCATGTTGTTTAGGTTCGTAAACAAGATGCAGTTTTTGCACTTGCTATTAGTAAAGAAGGACGTGAAGTTGCATGGAAATGGCTCAGGGTAATAAAAAGGGCCAATTATGGTTTTGGTCCCTCTACTATACTAAAATTTGAGGTTTGTCTATGTATTTTATAATTAACTTTTGTTTAATTACTAAAAACAGGATAAGTGGGATGGAATTTGGACAACGTATGGATCAAGGTATCTATTAACTCGGTTTGTCGGTTCAATCGTGTCGCCGGTTCGTTATCCTTGTTGAATCCATTACAATTTCTGTTTTGAATTCTGTCTTTTTTAGCTTGTTCTAAGGAGCATTGTTTTCTTTTTGGGAAAACTACACCGGTGGTCCCCAAACTATTACTATTTTCCTATTTTGATCTCAAAACTATTTTTTTGGCAAAATTGTTCCTTCTGTTACATAGTTTTCATGTTTTGGTCCCCGTCATTAAAAACTAATGAAATTGATTTTTCCATAATTTTTAGGGATATTTGTAATAATACCCCCTTTTATATAATTTTTTATAATTAGGTCCTTAAAATTGATATTTTTATTTACAATTTAGTCCTTAAATTTATTATATTTTACAATTAAGTCTCTTAAAATTATTATTTTTACAATTAAGTCCCTAAAATTGATTTTTTTTATATAGGTCGGGTCGGGGTCAGAGTCGTGTTTAAGGTATTTATTTTCAGGTCGGAGTCGGGTTTAATGTATTTATTTTCTGGTCGGGTCGAGTTCGGGTAGGCCAAAAACCTGGCCCGACCCAGCCCATGCCCATCCCTAGTTCTAAGGAGCATTGTTTTTCTTTTTCTATGACAGTTTGCTTCGTCTGAGAAAGTGAAGGAAATAGGGAAGTTCTTTACAAATAGGGAAAATGCTTCCATTGCAAGAACTTTGAAACAGAGCATTGAACAGGTTCAGATCAATGCCAGGTGGGCTCAGAGCATTGAGAAAGACAAAGATTTGGCCAATGCTGTCAAGAAGTTGGCTCTCAACAAAAGCTAGAAACTATTGCATTTTCTTTTATTTTCCTTCTCCAAAGGAAAAGCTTGTTTGAGTGAGTTTTTAGTGTTTGATTTGTGGGTTGATTGGGATTAATTGATCTTGTGGTGTGCTTGTATTTTGAGGCTTGAAAATGGATTTTTTATTTGAATATTGTAAATTTTATTATAGTATTATTTTTACTTCAAAAATGGGTGTTTACTTTTTAGAATATTTGTAGTTGATAGTGTATAGGCGTATTAAATATTATGCATAATTTTAATGTGTAAGACACCATATTTCTTCAAGTAAAGTCAGAATTTTGAATGATGTTATTACATGGAGCCATACAAAAATAAAAATTATCTGTTATTTTTCGGTGTCTTTTTTCTACAGGGACAGAGCTAAGATTGAACATTGGGAGGGGCAAAGGTCTATTAAGCCTTTAAATCAAAAAATTGGAATGGGCAAAAGATCTTATTTAACTACTATTTAAAGTAAAAAGGACTTCAAATGCTATTATACTAAAAAAATTGGTTCGGGCAAGAGCCCCTCCCAAACTATACACACCTTCGTCCCTGCCTTTCTATGCCCTAACATTAAAAAATTGAATTTTAAGCCTTGACCCTAAATTCTAAATCATAAACCCTACACAATATATCCTAAAAATACACCTTACTCTAAATTCACTAAACCCTAACCACAACCATTAACCCCAAACTCTAAACTCTAAACTTAATTTTTAGCGTGAGAGCATAGAAAAGGTACCAAAAAGAAGCATAATATTTCTATTCTTCGTACAGAACCAGATTCAGATTAATAAACTAATAAATTGAATATTAGTGATTTGTAAGGAAAAGCTGAAATAAAATTTTAATGAATAGTCTTTTATTTTTTTATTTTTTAAGAATATTTTTGATCAATTTTATTTTTTTTAAATTAAGTATACATAATTACATTTTTAAGGTAAATCTCAAGATTTTAAATTATACAAAATAATATGAACATCTTTGACCCCTTAACGAATTAAAAGTTCTCCCTTATCAATTTTATTAATAATTGTGAAATATCATATTCATAAGAAATTAAATAAATTTAAATTTTAATATTTCCAACGTACCAAATCGCACGTGGGAACAAGCCACATAATTATCAAAAGACAGCCTTTGCCCTTTGCAATTGCCCCAACCCCGACAAAACCACTGGCTGACCCATAAATTCCTGTTTTTAGCTGCCCAAATAAAAAAAAAAAAACCACCGCAGAGAGAGAGAGAGAGAGAGAGAGAGATTTTAATCTTCAACAAGTTTTTTTTTGTTCAATTGATTTCAGAGACATAGCGAAGAAGGAGAAGAAATGTGGGAATCGATTTTCTTAACATTGGTAGCAACAGCGGGTAATAACATAGGCAAAGTTCTACAAAAAAAGGGCACTGTTATTCTCCCTCCTCTCTCCTTCAAGCTCAAGGTAATTCCCTCCTTTTTTATTCCCTATTTTCTTTTTAGGGCTTTGCTGTTTCTGGGTATCTCTCTTTTTTGACGTTCATAAACGATTCTTATGTGGTTACGAAACTTTTCAAAGCCACTGGAGAACTGGGTTCGGTAATTTGTGCAACTTTTGGGATTTGGGTCATCGAAATTTCATTTTTTTGGACTGATAATTGTAGCTTAAGATAAGCTTTGAAATGGGGTTCTTTGAAAGTGGGTTTGGTTTAGGTGTTTTTGATTAATTGCACATGTTTTTGCATGTAGGTGATAAGAACATATGCTGTTAATAAATTATGGGTGATGGGATTTCTGATGGATATTGGTGGTGCCTTGTTGATGTTGAGAGCATTATCTTTGGCTCCGGTGAGTTGTTTTCTTTTTAATGAAATATTTGTTTGTGCAATGGACCGAAATAACTTACTTTATTGAACTAGAATATTGCTAGTATAACTAAATGGTGGCCAAATGGCCAATCTTTTACTGAATTAGAATTTGTAAATTTTGTATATACTTTATCGGTGATGACGATAATGTTGTTCAGGTATCCGTCATTCAACCGGTTTCTGGCTGTGGGCTTGCCATTCTTTCGATCTTTTCACATTTCTATCTTCATGAAGTCATGAATATTATTGACTGGATGGGGATTACATTAGCCGGTATTGGCACCATAGGTAATGCTAGTTTCTTTCAAGGTTCTCATATTTTTATTATTCCCGCGGAATCAACCATATAGGTGCTGTTACAAAGTGAGTACATTCAGAAATTTCACATGATAGTTATCATCTCAATTCAATTTAAAAGCATAAGGTAATTTATATAAAACCTTCCTCATTGACATCTTAAGATTGTATTTGTCGATGAATTTAAGGTTTTTAATTAAAATGCAGGCTCTCCTGCTGGTGTTGCTTATAGTTTATGCTACAAGCAACATCTTGTTAGTCGTATGGTAGCCCATTAGAAATATACTATTTATCCTATATATGAGGTAATCAATTCATCTTGTTTTGTTTTGATGCAGGCGTTGGTGCTGGTGGAGAGGAGCAAGAGTCTTCAGAAGTATCGGTTTTACAGCTACCATGGTTGGCATTCGTTGTCATGATCGTGTTTGTAGGTACCTTTTTCCTCTACTCTTATCTAATAGTATTGTTTTTATATCAATATCATATGTTCCTATTTTCAGAAATATGTTGGTAAGATTCTTTGAGACGCTAAGTCTATTTCATGATTAATATTCTTAAGTTTGATGGAGCATTTATTCACTTTAAGAGATACAAAACGTTATGCCAAAAAGTGCCACTTTAATGGGAACTTCAAGAAGTTATCTGAAGGAGATCTCCGATCAGTAAATTCTACATTATTAGTCTAATAAACCGAGTGAATTAAATCAATTTGTTGCCAGTAAATCTCAACCTTTTAATAACAAAATAAGAATTTGTACACACAGCTTCAATTGTGATTAATTTGTTGCCAGTGTCTCCCTCCTTAAAGGTGCAAGACTTGAGCCGCACGATGATGGCTATTATGACCTTTTTGGGTACATTTAGTACTGATGCTATTTTTTTCTATTCATATAGAACTCAAAGTATTTTATCTAATATCAATTCCTGCCGAGTCTTACTTTTACTGAATTAAAATTTATAAAGTTATAGCTTAGTGGAGGTATTCGTTGTAAAAAAACTAAAGACCTCTTGCTGATATTGGTCATTAAACTTGAAAGGTTATCCATACTCTTTATATCTCAGATTCGTGCTTTTTAAACATGCCATATATTATTTCCTTGATTATATTGTGGGAAATCCATGTGTGATAATGCTTTGATACTCGATAATGGTTATATAGGTACTCCTAAATGGGTGGCTTCGCATGTACAAGCGTCAACGGAGAGAACAAGAACTGGTAAACTCTCCCTCTCTCTCTCTCTCTCTCGATTTTAAATATTTATGTTGATTTTGGCTTTTTACTTTATAATAGCATCTTCTTATGTAACATTTTGTTTTTTCCCCTCACCTCACATGCATTTGTAAACAACTTTTCTCCTGCAGATAGAGTACGAAGTTGTTGAAGAAATCATATATGGCTTGGAATCAGGAATTTTATTTGGGTAGTCTAGTCTTTTCACCTGAACCTTTTAATGCAAGTCTTATTCTTGCTCTTCATGGGTCATAATTTATCTTGTAATGGAGATTGGAGATAGTATCCATTTAATGCAAAATTTATGTAGCATTTATATGAGCCTGCATCAAAACTTGTGTTATTGTGGTTTGAGATGCTCAAGTTAAATGGGGTTTCGCTTATTTGCAGAATGGCATCGGTAATATCAAAAATGGGATTTGTATTCGTGGAGCAGGGGTTCTCCAAAATGATGATTCCTCTATGCGTCTCAATTAGCATCTGTTGTAGTGGCACTGGATTTTACTACCAGGTATTTCGGTCACCTAAATGGTTCATGATGACATCTCATCATGTTGATATCATTGCCTTAAGCTATTTGTAACAGGGCTGTACCTTATGTGTGTGATCCGCGGGATTCACTTATGTTCTGGTTTCATTTTTAACACTGTCAGGACATTTATGTTTAAACAGGGTCGTTTAATGTCTTACTTTTTACATGGTTGTCTTACCCTCTTGGATAATTGTAACATAAATCTTTGTACACCTTTTGATCAGACACGTGGCCTAAAGCATGGTCGAGCAATTGTCATCTCCACATGTGCTGCTGTGGCATCAATCGTGACTGGTGTACTTGCTGGTATGCTTGCTTTGGGTGAACAGTTGCCCTCTGCGCCAACTGCTCGCCTTGCAGTTCTGCTTGGATGGTATATAATGCTTCCTTTATATTTTACACTCAGATTGTACAACATTATATTCCAAATTCTGCTATGCCTCGACTTCTGATTATCCTCGGTCAATACTCAATATGATTGATTATAACAACCTTGTCTACTGCATTTTCTTCTAGAATGATAAAGAAAAAGAACGGTTAAGTCCGATTCTGCCATGCTTTTTTCGCTTTAGATTGTTGGATATAAATAGTATTTAGTGCAACCATTTGTGATTCCATACTGTTGCACAGCTCAAAATCAGCATCTTTGTAATGAAATTGTAGTTTATCTGAACTTTCCATTGCAGGTTATTTATCATGATGGGTGTGATATTGCTTGTGAGTTCAACAAAACTGATGCGGCACCTTCCATGGCCGTTGCGTAATTTAATACCTAGTGGAGTGGCGCGGAATTTCAGTCTCAGGCGAACAGGGTCTCATCGAGTCAAGGACCCAAGTCCAAGTGCTGTTATCCCGGCAGCGACATTGCACCATCTGATAACAACAGCAAGTAAGGAGAAGGCTTAAGTGAAGAAAACAGAAGCTCGTTGGTATCAAATACACTGTCTCTTAAAATGTTTCGAATTTGTTACAGGCCGCTAGCAACACGAACTAAACGGCGAGGATTGTAGCTAAACTTGCATGTCTTTTACTCATGTTACACTTTGCACAATTAATACTGATTTGAATAGGGTTTGATTGTTTGTAATTAGACAAAATAGATTCTGGATACCTACTGGCAATGGCATCATGTTAGAACCTATCAAACTCTATTCTCTGTTGTTGTGTACTGTAATATTCAATCCTGCCCAAAGATACATGAAATATCATAAAAAAATACAAGCAAAGATCTCGTCTTCAATTGAATAGTTACAAGATTGTTTCTTTCGAAGGCAATTTCTATACAGAGGTATTCTTTCATTGTTTCGTGGCTGCTGCAACACTTCGTTGCATGCATGCTAGCTCTCGTCTGTGTCCGTGCTCGTGCTAGGGCTTGTCATGCTCTGATGTCGATGGAGGGAAAGGTAGTAAAGAAGATGCTTAGAGTCCCTTGAGGGAACGAATGCAAGGTCCCTACGACCGATATGATCTCTGCAAAGCCTCCATGTATCATGCAAGTCACTCGATCCTCTTCGAGTCCAAGTTCCGACTATCGGTCTGATCCAAGCTCAGCTTCATCTTCGGTATACACTTCAACTACACCTGTTTCTGGAAACACTATCTTGGATACGGATAGAACAGAGGAGAGTGGCAATAGTAGGCCAAACTATATGAACTCGACAGAATCTACAAAAACAAGACAAAGAGCCGGCAATAATCACGTCTTTAACGGAAACCAGGCAGTCCATGGACGAGTTGAAATCATCACCCCAAGCTCCTATAAGTTTCACAAACAAACTATATAAACAACATGAACAACAAGCTGAAATCGATAGGCATACCGGTTTAATAAAACAAGGAATGGTGCCAAAGAGACCAACTCGAAAAGCCTAGAACAACAAGAACCTAGATTCCAGTAATGTGTTTATTCTTGGTCATGGATTTGACCTTAGATAACCCATTTGATCCACAAGTTCCTGCAAATCATCGCCCCAATCCGCGGGGTTTGCTGCCAAATCTTCAACTAGAACATCAACTTCAGCTCGATCGTCCGCCACAAGTTCCTCATTCGGTTCACCACCTATCAAGTCTTCATTTATTAACTCTTCCCATAGTGTATCATCAACACCCAAGCTATTAGTCACACTTGAAATGGGCATTGGACTTGTTATATGATCCTTGATTTCACTGCTTGATTCATTGTCCATGGCAGAAGTGAAAAACGTCTCGATCTCGGACCCGATGGTAGCCAGCTCACTTTGCTCCTCAACTTGATCATTATCAACCACCACAGGGACTACTTCTCGTTGCAGATTCTCGACACTGGGGCTCGCTGTTAGTCGCCGTTTCCGCCCAATTTCGACCCCGGGGACCTGTCTTTGCTGAGCAAATTGCTGAATAAAAGTCGGGTTTCGGAGAGCTTTAGCAAGGAATGACATTATCTGCTGCTGTTTCCTCTCTGTGCTCTGCAACCTTTCCTCCATTGCAACAACTCGGTCCCTCGAATGCTGCTGTTGCTGCCTTAATCGCACGATTTCGGCTAGTAAAACACTCCGATCCCTCTTTAGTCGCTCCAGCTCTTCATCTAATCCAAATTGTCCTATCTCAACACAAGCTCCTCCACCTTGATGTTGTGAACTTTGCACCAAATTTCTTCTCCTTTTGATCGTTTTCAATAGGTGCTTTTGGCCTCCCAGGAACCCTTCATTGGCAAATTCCCATCTATCTGGATCAATTTTTCTAAAACCCTGCAATACAATCAGACAAGACGCAGAACTTTATGTTAGGATCGAATCTATAAAATTTTAGTAAAATTTCAAAAGGCAAACTTATATATGGGCAAAAAAAATTCTAAAATTTTGAGGGCGACTGACCCTCCGGCTTCTCGGTCCATCTCTGATTACTAGGGTTGTTTATTGTCGGATATCGAATCGGATCTGATCTGGTTTTTTTCGAATATCTAGGTTTTTGGATCGGCAATATAGTGATCCGTATCCGATCCGAAAAAAAAACGGATATTTGGTTTTTCGGATACCGAATAATCAGATTGGATATTTGAATATTCGATTATCCGAAAATATAATTTGATTTAACTATTTTTTCGAATTTAAATGCCGTATTTATAAAAATTTCGAAATTTCGAATATAACAAACAATAAATTACTAAATATAAGATTCACATCTATGAAAAATTCTATTTTTTAAATTTTCGGATATAACAAACATCAAATTGTTAAGTATAACAAGATTAATATTTTAAAAAAATTAGATATTCGAATTTTTGAGTTTTCGGATAATCCGAAACTTAAAATATTGCGATCAGTATTCGATTCGGAAAATCTATAATCGAATCGGATATCCGATCCGAAAATAAAAATCAATTCGGATATTCAAATTTTCGGATCGGATCGGTCGGATCGAATATTTTTGAACAACCCTACTGATTACAATCCGCCGTTAAAGTAGATTGATCACCTAATTGGAAGTGAAAATACTTACATATGTATTGAGCTGGCGAACGAAACTGGAGAAATTGCTGTGCTTGAAATACTTGGGAAGCAGCGTGGTAGAGAATTTGTGATAATCCCACACAATGAAGCTATTCCGAGCTTTACTCCATGAAACCACCGAGTCCGTCGAAGGGTCTTCCACCATTTCGAAAGTTTTGGTCAGGAACGGCGGCGGACCAACCTCGTTAAGCCCTTCCCGCGGCTGCGGAGTGGCATTCGAAGACGACGACGACGCCGCAGTTCCAGGAACAGCAACCGTCACTTGAGTTTCCTCTTCCTTTATTACCACCGCTCCTTCCATCAGTCTTTGTAATAAAAAAAATAAACAACAACACTCTGACAGTGAAACTGTTTTACTTCATGTCTGTGTTCTCTCGGAAATAGAGTTTTAAATCGCGACCGTGATTACGGCGTTATATTGCAGTTTCAGGCAAAAACAGTTGAATTGCGACGATCACAGACCGTTTTTTATCCCATCACAGTTTTAAACGGCAGCGCAACCGTTATATCGCGGCTGATATATAAGGCGATGGAGAAGAAAGTTCCAGAGAGATTATTATGTGTAAGTTCTGTAAGAACTTTCTGCCATTTGGCAAAAAGCAGAAAAGTTCTGGAAACTTCTCCATGTTTCCAGACAGGTGATCGGGGGAGTTTCAATTCAGATGCCGAAAGGGCTTTGTTTTCAGGACAAATCAAATCGTGGAGCCCACTTTTATCATTTTCACAAGATTTTTTTATGTCTCCAGATTTGGACACGCAAGCTGCTAGATTTTTCAGGGTTTTCACTTTTCTCGACTTTACTAAAGGAATTGTCCAAAAACTATACACGAGCATGTAAAACCCAAATTACTATGCAGCCTTTTTTTAATGATTTTATTTTATTTTTGCGAGCATGTAAAACCCAAATTACTATGCAGCCTTTTTTTAATGATTTTATTTTATTTTTGATTATATATGTGTTAGTTTTACTGTTCATACTCAGACTATAAGGTTGTCTTTTTTAATAATGTCATCTTTAGAAAAATTAAAAAGACCGAAATAAAAGAAAACTCAATAATATAAAGTTCAAAATGCCAACATCGACAAACACAAGAGAAGAATAGAAAAAGAAGAAGAAGATCACCACAAACCAATCAATCATCATAAGTAGCTCCTAAGAGATGGTGATCTGATTCGAGAGAGCTCCTTAACCGAAGATGACATTACAAACTTGTAAGTTAAAATTAACCAACCACCGAATAATAAAAAAAATAAGGTTAGAAGGTCAAGAACCGTTGACAAGGAGACCCCGATTAGGGGTGAGCAAAATTCGACTTGACTCGAAAAAACCGAATAACTCGACTCGACTCGAGGCAAAAATAGTCTACTCGAAATTTTATAAACTCGAATAACTCGAAAAAATTTCAAATAAAGTTTGAGTTGTAAAATGTAAATTCGAATAACTCGAAATTTTTAATAATTAGTGGATTTATTTTTAAGTTCGAGATGAGTCCCTCTATTTTTTATGATATATACATACTGATATATAAAAATTTGAATAAATATTGTCACATGTGAAACAATATATATGTGCATATCTTATATGATTTGAGAAAGAAGTTTAAATTGGAATCAAACCCTACTATAACATGATAAATAATTACAGTTAAATTTTTATAGGAACTCGAAAACTCGACTCGAATTTCTTAAACTCGACTCGAAAAAATTTCAAATAAAGTTTGAGTTGTAAAATATGACTCGTCAACTCGAATAACTCAAAATTTTTTGACTCAACTCGATTCGACTCGATCGAACGCTCACCCCTAACCCCGACGCATGCAACATTTTTTTTATTTTTTAAGGTTTGAATTTGATATATTGGTAGCTCAAAGAAAAACACACTCTTTAAAGTCTAAATTCTATTCCTAAAATTTTTTGGTTGCCCTCTGATTTTCAAGGTTTAGCCCTAACTAATCCAGACCGACACGCGTCGCACATCTGGTTTTGGTGGTGAGTTTCCCAGCGAAAACTTTATGCATACACAACGCCTCGAACCCGAGATCTGCTTAAGCGATAAATAAATTCTATTCCTAAAATATTAATCATAAATGATATACATAAATTTGTAAATACCTACATCTAATATCGGTATGGTAGTTTTGTGCCATGCTTGTCTAAATATATTCATAAGCCATATGAGTTTAAATTCTATAGTAATCATATCTTTTATAGCTCTTTCATTAGTTGAATAAAAAGTGTTCATCTTTTCATTTCTAAAAGTTCCCTAGGAAGCAAATTAATATGTTTATGACCATTGCAATTGTAACTGTAATTTCTTAGACATGAACAAGGGCCAACTTGTTTACTTATTTCTCAAGAAATCCTCAGATACAGTTTCGGTTTTTGCTGTCCTAGCACAATTCCGTGTTCTCCAAGCCTCCCCTGCAGTTCACCCGGGCTTTATTCATACTCCATGCATGCAAGCTTGAAATTGTTACACTGAGAGTTCCATTGTTGAATGCAAAAAGATGAGTTTTGTTGTTGATAGCCAGCTTTGGATAAACTCTTGCTGTGATACAAGTTCTTCCTTTTCCACCGAAACTCTCGATTATCGAGTGATCGATCTGCAAAATATTATGGTACAAACCAATCAAAACACACACGAAAAAGGCCCTGCACCAGTAAATAGAAAACGGTGAACACGAATCGACGCACCAAGGTTCTTAGTGAAACCATTTCCTGGCGTGGGTCGATGTCTACAAAAGCTCCGTATGTGGTTTTATCTAAGTCGTCTCGCAACGACGACCTGCGAATAACATGTTAAACATTGAATTAAATGAATGTGCATGACTTATTGCACAACTGTGACTAGTTCTGGAAAGTAGCAGTAACCAACCTCTTCTGCTCACTGCACATGAGTACTACATATCTGTTATCACCTCGAAAAATCCTAAAGAAAATCGCAGTTCGTTCTGTTAAGTCCTTTGTTGCCAAAGCTAATAAACCAAATGGTCCGTATTTTCCGGTGACGGATGAATCTTGTCTGTCGCAGATTAGTTGGGGATCAACCAAACTGGTATCCATGAACTCTGCCTCTTCTAGTTCGGGCAGTTCGAATATTATTTCTATATCGGCCTTCGAACAATGTGAGGAAATTTTCATTATGATAATGCAATTTCTTCAAATACATAAGATAGTGAATAAGGCACAGCAATAGAGTTCTAACTCACCTGTGATGCAGTGATGCCTGAAACTTCAAAAACCGATCCACTTTCGAGTTGCTTGCCATAAACATAGACTTGATTGTCACGTAGACTGTTAAGTTCTTCCACTGGCCACTGAACTAATTGCTTTCCGGATCTATCAAGCCAAATCTGCCTCGGAATCGCCTGCAAAGGAATATCAGTAAACCATTAAGGAACAGTGTGATTCTAATACATCATGCAACATCAGTGAATATGTAATGTCAATCACCTGAAGTCCAGACCATCCTTTCTGTATATCATCTTCGAAACTATCGGATTCATTTACCCAAGCCCATAGTATCCTTCGGTTCTTCTTACTATCGAAGAATGTCTTTGAGGCATAGAATTTACCGTAATCGATTCTCAAGTCCGAACCGATTCCTGTAAGTTCAGCATCAGGAAGGAACTTTTCCTGCTCAGTATCATAAGTCCCCACAATGTAGTAATCATGGGGACTAATACTTGTCTTCATAACATGCCTAACACTCGGATTTGCGACAGAGGTGTCGACCCCATTGGTGCTGTTAATAGATACAGGAAAGAAGTCCACGCACTCCCACATCTCGGTTTTCGATGCCGAATAAAGAGGATCTCGATGCATAGTCCAGTTAACAAAATCTTCACTTTGGTAGAGTATGGCCATTCCTTGGTTATTGCTATAGCTCCCAATGGCTACTTTCCAGGTCCCATCGGGACCTTGCCAAGCAGTTGTTGGATCTCTAAAGTTATCTCCATCAACACCATTTGGTGGAGTTATTATAGGGTTTCCAGAGTATTTGAGCCATTCTATTAGCAATGGATCCGATCGATCTTTCGGGGTTGCCAGATTTTGAACCTGGTTATAGTTAACATCAATGCCGGTGTATAAAATGACCGGTTTATTCCCCGGGAGGATCGTTGCCGAACCGGAGATGCAACCCATGGCGTCAAATGGCTCGGATGGAACAAGTGCATGATCAAGACCGAACCAGTTTATAAGATCATATGATGCAGAATGTGCCCACACCATACCATAACCAAACAATGCACTGTGTGGATTGTACTGGTAGAACAAGTGATAAACTCCCTTGTAGTACATTGGCCCTGCACCAGATGGAACAATAACTTACTAATCTTATTTCTCTGGTTCTAAAAATTTAACACGGACGTTTCATTTTTCGTAGTCATGTCCGACACCGAGTGCGACACATGCTAGAACGTGAGAAGTAGCATGATCTTTTTATATCTATGAAAAAACTTTAAAGAAAAGTTAAGGCATATACTCATATTCAACACATCTCTGAATCTGTGTAACATAAGTGTTTCATGATCTTGAATACATATTTGGACACGGGTATAGGTGTTTGATACTCGTGTCGAAGTCCGAGCCTAAACAACGAGGAAAGTAGAAGGGAAAAACTAAGTTCAATCTCGAGTAAAAACGTTCTTCTTACCGTTAGGATCTGTGTAGTGAATGTCAGCCATTTTCGTCCCATCATCGAAGCAGATCAGTTGAATCAATCGACACCAAACAAACATAAAAACAAACACATGGCCATCAAAGAATTGAATGTTCATGTAAGATGCAAGAACAAGATAAGTAAAGCTAGCTATAGCTTGTCTTAGTCTTACCATTCAACCAGTTTTTCGGAGACTGGAAGTGATAAGCTGTTCTATAAGGCTGCTCATCTGGTTCCAAAGCCTTGAACATTTGAAACATTGTATTGTCTGTCTCTGTCAGATAATCACAGTCTTCCACTTTAACCCCATTGATTAGCAGAAAACAAGAAATCCCAACAAGCAAAAGCAGATTTTTTTCCATGTTTTTCCTCCTCCAAAAAGGCTGAGAAGAACCAATGACTTTGTCTGAAAAATCAAAATTTATAAAAGATCAAATGTGAAGAATTTACACCATGATCAAATGTGACAAAATTTTCATGTTTATTTAAAAATAAAAGTAGTTTTCAACTACCTTAAATTTTGTCAATATCTGGTTTTATTAACCAAATGTGTCATGTGGAGAATTTTATAATCTTTACTTTAGTCCACTCCAAAAGCTGAGTCTTTCTTTTATCAATAAAAGCTTAGTCTTTGTTTATAACAATACTTTATATTAAATTTAAATTAATAATTTTGTTTTATCAACTGTGTCGGCTTCTACTCTTGTTTTGTTTTTTAACCCAACATTAAATTACTTATAATCCTCCAAATTACTATTACATATTTAAGTGCACTCAAACTCACAATGTACTAAATTAAGACTTACTAATCAGTTGAATTAAGTTTCAGGTTTACCAAGCTAACACCTTGTTTGATGTCATTTCTTAAAGATGGACTGTATGAATCAACGGTATCGAGTTTCGGGGTTCACTCGATTCGATACCTTGATTAAGCATATTCCCAGGATTATACAGCATATGATGTTATTGACCTGCTGTTCTGGGGCCTAAACATGATTCATGTTGGGCAGCAAGTGTTTCTTAAGAAAAAGTAGACATCTGATAATGTTCCAATATGTGTCTGACAATGATGCAAGGACTCGAGGATTTCAAGAAAAATGAAAAGTGTAGACTCGGGATGGAGTTAGGATCAAACATTAGGAGGGAACAAGAGTTTATTGAGCCTATTTCCTAGACATGAACAAGGGACCAACTTGTTTACTTATTTCTAGAGAAATCCTCAGATATAGTTCCGATTTTCGCGGTCCTAGCACGATTCCGTATTCTCCAAGCCTCCCCTGCAGTTCACCCGGGCTTTATCCATACTCCATGCATGCAAGCTTGAAATTGTTACACTCAAAGTTCCATTATTGAATGCAAAAAGATGAGCTTTGTTGTTGATAGCCAGCTTTGGATAAACTCTTGCTGTGATACAAGTTCTTCCTTTCCCACCAAAACTCTCAATTATCGAGTGATCTATCTGCGAAAAATATGGTTCAAACAAATCAACACACACACGAAAAAGGCCCTGCACCAATAAATAGAAAACGGCGAAAACGAATAGACACACCAAGGTTCTTAGTGAAACAATTTCCTGGAGCGGGTCGATGTCTACAAAAGCTCCGTATGTGGTTTTATCCAAGTTGTTTCGCAACGAAGACCTGAGAATAACATGTTTAAACATTGGATCAAATGAAAGTGGATGACTTATTGTGCAACAGTAGATAGTTCTGGAAAGAAGCAGTAACCAACCTCTTCTGCTCACTGCACATAAGAACTACATATCTGTTATCACCTCGAAAAATCCTAAAGAAAATCGCAGTTCGTTCCGTCAAGTCCTCTGTTGCCAAAGCTAATAAACCAAATGGTCCGTATTTTCCTGTGACAGATGAATCTTGTCTGTCGCAGATTAGTTGGGGATCAACCAAACTGGTATCCATGAACTCTGCCTCTTCTAGTTCGGGCAATTCAAACATTATTTCTATATCGGCCTTCGAACAATGTAAGAAAATTGTCATTATGATAATGCAATTACTTCAAATACATATGATGGTGAATAATGCACAACAATAGAGTTCTAACTCACCTGTGAAGCAGTGATACCCGAAACTTCAAAAACCGATCCACTTTTGAGTTGCTTGCCATAAGCATAGACTTGATTCTCACGTAAATTGTTGAGTTCTTCCACCGGCCACTGTACCAATTGTTTACCGGCTCTATCAAGCCAAATCTGCCTCGGAATCGCCTGCAAAGGAATATCAGTAAACCATTAAGGAACAGTGTGATTCTAATGCATCATGCAACATCAGTGAATATGTAATGTCAATCACCTGAAGTCCAGACCATCCTTTTTGTATATCATCTTCGGAACTATCGGATTCATTTACCCAACCCCATAGTATCCTTCTGTTCTTCTTACTATCGAAGAATGTCTTCGAGGCATAGAATTTACCGTAATCGATTCTCAAGTCTGAACTGGTTCCCGTAAAGTCGGCATCAGGAAGGAACTTTTCCTGCTCAGTATCATAAGTCCCCACAATGTAGTAATCATGGGAATTGAAACTTGCCTTCATAACATGCCTAACACTTGGATTTGCGACAGAGGTGTCGACCCCATTGGTGCTGTTAATAGACACTGGAAAGAAGTCTGGGCACTCCCACATCTCGGTTTTCGATGCCGAATAAAGAGGGTCTTGATGCATAGTCCAGTTAACAAAATCTTCACTTTGGTAGAGTATGGCCATACCCTGTTTATTGCTATAGCTCCCAATGACTACTTTCCAGGTTCCATCGGGACCTTGCCAAGCAGTTGTTGGATCTCTAAAGTTATCTCCATTAACACCTTTTGGTGGAGTCATTAGAGGGTTTCCAGAGTATTTGACCCATTCTATTAGCAACGGATCAGATCGATTTTTCGGGGT
This sequence comes from Hibiscus tridactylites, assembly GCA_958450335.1. Taxonomy (NCBI): domain Eukaryota; kingdom Viridiplantae; phylum Streptophyta; class Magnoliopsida; order Malvales; family Malvaceae; genus Hibiscus; species Hibiscus tridactylites. Next base: position 74,163,670 of record OY288286.1, on the reverse strand, counting down.
TGCCAGGTTTTGAACCTGGTTATAGTTAGCATCAATGCCGGTGTATAAAATGACTGGTTTGTTCCCCGGAAGGATCGTTACCGAACCGGACCAGCAACTTATGGCGTCAAACGGCTCGGATGGAACAAGTGCATGATCAAGACTGAACCAGTTAATAAGATCATATGATGCAGAATGTGCCCACACCATTCCATCACCAAACAATGCACTGTGTGGATTGTGTTGGTAGAACAAGTGATAAACTCCATTGTGATACATTGGCCCTGCACAGATGGAACAATAACTTACTAATCTCATTTCACTGGTTTTGAAGATTTAACACCCGGACTTTTCATTTTTTCCTAAAGTAGTCATGTCCAACACCTCGAACGACACATGCTCGGACATGGTACGAAGTATGATCTTTCGAATATACGAAGAAACTTCAAAGAAAATTTCAATATATACTCGTATTCAATACATATTTGGACACAGATATGGAGTGATAGTTCTTCTAAATCCCACAAATACATGAAGAAAACTTAAAACAAATAGAACATATAGGCGTTTCGTGTTCGATACTCGTGTATAAGTTCGAGCCTAAACAATGAGGAAAGTCCAAGGGAGAAGATAAGTTCAAACTCGGAGTAAAAATATTTTGAAGATAAGTTCGAGCCTAAACTCCATTGTGATACATTGGCCCTGCACAGATGGAACAATAACTTACTAATCTCATTTCACTGGTTTTGAAGATTTAACACCCAGACTTTTCATTTTTTCCTAAAGTAGTCATGTCCAACACCTAGAACGACACATATTCGGACATGGGATCGAATATTAAAGTTGTTCCATATAGGTCCATATATGTCCTATCAACGAGACGATGCATAGGATCGAATATTAAAGTAGTCATGTCCAACACCTAGAACGACACATGCTCGGACATGGGACGAAGTATGATCTTTCGAATATACGAAGAAACTTCAAAGAAAATTTCAATATATACCCGTATTCAACACACATCCTTGTGTCCATATAGGTCCTATCAACGAGACGATGCATAGGATCGAATATTAAAGTTGTTCCATGATCTCGAATACATATTTGGACACGGATATGGAGTGATAGTTCTTCTAAATCCCTCAAATACATGAAGAAAACTTAAAACAAATAGAACAAACAGGTGTTTCGTGTTCGATACTCGTGTCTAAGTTCGAGCCTAAACAATGAGGAAAGTCCAAGGGAGAAGATAAGTTCAAACTCGAGTAAAAATATTTTTCTTACCATTAGGATCTGTGTAGTGAATGTCAGCCATTTCCGTCCCACCATTGAAGCAGATCAGTTGAATCAATTGCCACCAAACAAACATAAAAACAAACACATGACAGACAAAGAATTGAATGTTCTAAATATGTAAGTTGCAAGAACAAGATCAGTAAAGCTAGCTATATTTTGCCACTTTGTCTTACCATTCAACCAGTTTTTAGTAGACTGGAAGTGATAAGCTGTTCTGTAAGGCTGCTCTTCTGGTTCTAAAGCCTTGAACAATTGGAACCTTGTATTGTCTGTCTCTGTCGGATAATCACAGTTTTCTGCTTTAACCCCATTGATTAGCAGAAAACAAGAAACCCCAACAAACAAAAACAGAGATTTGTCCATGTTTTTCCCCCAAAACCAAGCTGGGATGAACCAATGGCTTTGTCTGAAAGATCAAAATTTGTAAAAAAATCAAAAGTGAAGACTTTATGCCATGATTAAAATAAGAAATAAAGAACTGACAAGTGGAGGTCGAAGAGCTATCTGATGATGGCTTTCCTTTTACATCATCGTCTTCATTATTGCTGCAGCCAGGTAGAATTGCGTGTTACAAATTCTCTTGTTTAATTAAAAATAGGGTAATTGCATAAATCATACCTCAACAATCTTCTCACTCCTATTTTGGTCACTCAACTTTCAATTTTTCCTATTTAATAACTGAATTTTATGCGTTAAAATTTTTTGTCACTCACAAATATTTTATTATTATTTTCAATTTTTAATATTATTTAATATAAAATATTTTAAAATAAAAAATAAAATAAAAATTATATTGTACGACGGCCACCATTAGCCGTTGTCGCCGCCGGCTGTAGATGGTGGTCGTTGTGTCCCATATATCACCGGTTATTTCGTCTCGCTCCCCTGAGTTTGAAATTCACCTTTATTTTGTCAGAAAGTGTTCCGAAAAAAAGAGATCGAAAGTGAGGAAACTGAAAAATTTATATCAAGATTCATGAGTTTCAGGACGTTTTCCGGTAAAACTACTACCAGATTCAGACTCGGCATGTCAAAATGAGTCACCCGGTGCAATTTGAGGTCAAACGGCCACCAGTTTTGAAGGTCGCCGGTGGTTAATAGTGGTCGACGGGTGATGACAGCGGCAACGATTATTTAAATAATTTTAATTTTTTATTATTGTTTTAAATTATTTTTATATTAAAATTTTGAAAATAATAATAAAATATTTGTGAGTGACTAAAAACGTTCGATGTATAAAGTTTAGTTATTAAATAGAAAAAATTAAAAATTGAATGACCAAAATAAGAGTAAAAATATTGTTGAGTGATGATCTGTGTAATTTGTCTTTAAAGATAAAGTTAATTTTAAACTACCTTAAATTTTGTCGATATCTGGGTTTTTTTATTCGAGTGTGCGACAAGAGATGGGCAGCTCTGGGTTTTTAACCAAAACGTTTTTATATAATCTTTGCTCAAGTCCAGTACAAAAGCTGAGTCTTTTTATATAAAAGTCAAGTCTTTGTTTAAAACATAAACTTTAAATAATGGATTATTATTATTATCCTATTTACTGAAATTCCACAAACATTTAATTTTTAGGTTAAAAATTTTAGTGTTTTTTTATCGAATGAAATATTAGAATTAAGAAAAGGGAAAATCACATAGAGAAGGCCATTTAACAAGAACATCTTTTAAGAAAATAGTGGTTGTGGTTAGTTTAAGGTTTGAGAACAGGGGCGGACTTACCGTAGTGCAAGGTAGGTCCAGTGACCTACCATTTTTTTTTGAATAAAATACATTTGTGGTCATCAACTTATTTTTATTTTTATGTTTTGGTCATCGAACTATTATTTTTGGTAAAATCTTACTAATTTTTTTCTATTTTAGTCACTAATGTTACATTCTTTTCTTGTTTTGATCACCAAGCTATTATTTCTTTTCTATATTTTGTCACAAATATTATTTTTTTTATAGTTTTTTAACGACGGATGACCAAAACTTAAAAAAAACGTAATGTTAGTGACGATTTTGTCAAAAAAAGTTCAATGACTAAAATATAAAAAGAAATAATTCTTATTTCTCAAACATATTTACACAATATAGAATTTATGCTTAATTTAAAATATAAAATTTAAAATTTATGCTTGCTTGCACAACGGTTGTAACTATCAATACTTAATTTTACTAGAGCAAAATTTTCTACTCTCTAAAATACAATTACACCGATGCAAGATAATTCTTATTTCTCAAACATATTTACACAATATAAATTTATTTTTCAATGTTAATATGTCTTTGACTATAAAGCATATTTGTTTACGCAAGAACCATTTCTTATTAATACATTATTACATCGATATAAAATGATTTTAGATTACTACACTTGTTGGTGAACTACCAAGATTAAAATTCTAGATCCGCCCCTGTTTGAGAATATATGTTTATGGTTTAAATGTTGGTGTTTAAGATTTGCAGTTTAACAATTAGGGTTTAGGGCTCCTTAAAAAATACGTGATACTTTTAAAAGTCTACTTGTAAAAAAAATTATATGGACGATACATCAAATAATTATCTTTAAATAATATAATTTATATTTTTATAACTATATTTTAATCAATCATTTTTATGAACTTATAATAATTTGGGTTGGTCTGAATTAGTTTGAATTGAAAGAAGGGTTCCTATGGTCTCTTATTGGACCAATTTACTTTGGACATCGTAAAAGAATTAGGGCTAAATGAAGAATAAGTATTTAAAGTATATTTTTTTGAACTCTAAGTGCCTAAAGTTTTTTTGTAAAAATATGTGTCTTAGGTTTCAACCGTTATAATTTTAGATGCATGGTAGTTAACTATCGTTAAAAAAATTGTTGAAATTTTTTAAAAATCTTGAAATTCTAAAAATTTCTAAAATAGTCCACAAATCCTTACCGTTGTCGTCGTTGACCCCGCCCTTTCGGTCACCATTGAAATTGGATATGAAATAGTCATTCGATTTGCACACCATTCGTCGATTTTCGATGACAGCGCGTTGGAGGAATGGTCAGCTGGGTCCGGCGATCGAAACGGTGGGGTTGGCGATGGCGGCAGGCAGCGGCATCAGTGAGAATTTAGGGATTTGTTATTTTTAAGAATTTAGAGACTGGTTTGAAATTTTTGAAAATTTCAGGATTTAAAAAATTAAATTTTAAAGTTTTTTTTTACAAAAAATTTAAAAAATCAATATTCCTGCCATATGTCGCGTTTTAAATGTGTAACGATTTTTTTAAACAGTCAAACACCTAAAATTATAACAGTTATTAGACATTTATTTTTACAAAAAAATAGTTTAAGCATCTAGGGTTCAAAAAAAATACTTTAAGCACTTATTTTTCATTTAAGCCAAAGAATTATCCAACAAATATATACAAAATCATGCAAGTAAAACCCAAATTACTATCATACTATGTAGCCTTCCCTTTTTAATATATATATATAATCGTTGTGAAAATTTTACACAACCCTTTCATAATTAAATTATAAAATTTAAATCTTTAAGTTTAATATCTTAAATCCTAAACCATATACTTTAAATTATAATCATAAACCCTAAACTATATACTTTAAACTATAAATATAAACCCTAAACCTAACATAATTCTCTAAACTCTAAAATTGAACGCATCTACCTATATATAATAAAAAATATTTGTAGCTCATAGATTAATTCACTGTAACACCCGAGTTTAGGGTCGGGTGAAAATAATAATAAAATAATACTTTTAGTTTCGAGTTCATAATTAAAATAATCTTTTGGGCCTCAGGTTTCAAAATAAATATTTATGTTAGACATGTTTTGATATTAAAGCCCAACTCCATGAAATTTACAAATAGATGAGATTGGCCATCTCATTAATGGCATTTCCGTAAATACTTTGACTTGCAAAATAAAACCACTTTTCCTTTTATTTCAAACACCCAAAATTTCTATCATCTTCTACCTCCATGTTTTTCAATGTGAGAAACCCTTCCCACCATTGGGTTACTATTCCATCTTATTTCTCCCTCATTTCGGCTCAATTTTGAAAGGTAAATACATCCTCATTTTGCTCTCATATTCCTCTCCTTGAAAGTACAATTAGTTTTTATTTTGACCTATGTTTTTAGAATTTGAGCTTTTGAGCTTTTAAGTTAAAAATTAAAACTTTGTTGTTCTATGTTGAAGTTTTTGATTCCTTATTAGTATTTATGTTATTAGCAACCCAAATGGTCCAACATATGTGATTTTTACTTGGTTTTATAAACATTCTCGGATTTGGGTTTAATGAGGGTTTTTGAAGGGTTTTGGAATGGATTTTGGGGTTGTTTTATGTTGGAAATTGAAGGCTAATGTTAGTATGTTAGTTAAGGATTGTTTTGGAAGCATTTGAATGTGTTAAATGTGTTGAAATCATGAGTTTTGGTTGGGATTTGGTGGCTGCTCTAATTTGTTGTTTTTGAGGTTGTCCATGGCTTGAATTATTGTGTTTGATGCTTGAATAGTATTCCGGGTTTGCTACATTGTTGTATGAGCTGATTTAAGATTATTTTGATTGTGTTGGGATGATTAGAGGCAATAGTTTGTGTTGGTGAAGCATCAGGAGTGAATCCGGAAGCTTGAAGGTGTTGGTTGCTTGATAGTTGAACTTGGAAGTGAAGGTGAGTGGTTTGATATTTTTAAAATGGTTTTGAGTATTTAGTTCAAGCATGCGGACTAGATTGTGCTTGGTAGACTCACTTAGAGTTGGGATTATAGTGGTAGCCTAATCCTAAGCTTTAATTAAAGACATTGGTTGAACTCTTAAATTGTTGTTTATGCCTCATGATGATATGTGTTTATGATGGTTATGTATAAATGTGTTATACATGTATGTTAAGGCATGATTGTGATGCATTGTTATATGCATGAGGTATGGGCATGGTTTTAATCATGGTGAGTACGTGCTAAACACGGAAGTTGATATTAAATGATGTTGTGGATTGAGTTAAATGTTGGCATTAGTATGCTTGGGTACAAATGATCGATCATTAGGATGTTAGTGTGCACACGAGAGTCAAATGCGCGCGTGGTCTTGATGATGATAGTCATCAAGATGGAGTACGGGTTCGCCCGGAAAACCTTCTTATATATTAGTCGGTGATGAGTGTAATCCCATCGACGGGGCGTGAGGATGAGTAGAATCCTTTCCGCGTGAACGGTGATGAGTGTAATCCCACCGTAAGGTAATGGTTGTGTTGGATGTGAGTTCCAACGTGTTTATCCGCGTATTCGAGTCATAGTTAGGTGCCAATATGAGTTGATATGTGTATCAATATGATATGGAATGTGATTCCTATGTAGATTATTATATGTGTTTACATATGATGGGGATTTGAGCTTGTTGAGCATAGCATAATATTGGATAATTGTGCATGCATCATGTGCATTTTGGCTCATGTGGATTGAAGGTAAGATCATGCATTCTACCTTGGTTGTACTCGTGCTTAGACCCTGCATTGTCGAGGTTTATTTTTAAGGAGTTTACCCTCACTAAGCTTTATGCTTACGCTCTCTTTTGTTCAACAATGCAAATCCTTAGTTTGTGGGTTGCTTGTGCAAGAAGGGGCCTCCAAGTGTGCCTTGTGGTGCTATCTTAGCTATCAAGTATGAGTATTTTAATTAAATGATGTAATGGTCAAGCAATGAGACATGTATATGTTGTTTGACCCTTTTGAAGTATGCTGATGTTGGTTGTTTAGGAGCATGTTAGACTCCTTTAAATGTTTGTGTTATTTTGACTTTTGGATGCCATGCTTGGTCTGTAAACCATGTTTAAACTACCTACCTTACATGCTTGGTGTTGACCTTGTTGAAACATGCTACCTTTAATGTCATGTATGGTCTTTGAATGTATGTCTATCTTATATCTTGTGTATCTTGAGCATGGTTGTTATAGGGTGTATACCTCTAGAGTGTGATGGTATGTTATGTTTGTTTCTTGGAGTCGTTTAGGACGTTTGAGATCATTTGGAGGTGTTTAAAGCTGATTTTGAGAATTCACAAAGTGTAGGTGTTTCGAAACGGGTAACCCTATTTCGAAACGAGTGTGGTTCCAGGGCCCCGTATCGAAACGTGTATCGATACGTTTTGGCTACTGTGAGCCCCTATTTCGAAACCAGTTTCGAAACACTTTGGCTACTGGAATTACTTGTTTCGAAACGGGTATCGAAACGACAAGGCAAAATGAGACCCTATTCCGAAACGGGGTGGATGCATTTCGAAACGGGTGTCTGGCTTTTTAAACTGTGGCTCGTGTTTCGAAACGGGCTTTAACTGTTTCGAAACACATGCCTGTAATTGTGCTTTTTGACATCTCCAAATGGTTTCAAGGGTTGGGCTTAGGCCCTGTTTGTTGTTGGGCTTCCGCTTATGTTTAATTAATGCATTTTAGATAAAATAATAAATGAAAAAGTTTTCTTAGGGTCGGTAACCGAAGTGGAACCTTAACGGGTTTCATCTCAGTTATCCCCGTATAGTTCACTCGGATCGGTCAAGCGTCCGGACCAGGACAAGGGGTTACATTCACAAAACTTACTAAAATATTGATGGTTAAAATATACTCAAGTCCTTACATTATTTGTCAGGCGAAATTCAGTTCGTTTACTTTTATTTTTAGAAATTTAGTCTTTATGTTTGTTGGATTAGAAAATTAAGTCCAATTGTTGACACTATTAAAACTTTATTGTTAGATTCCTGTCAATTTCAACTCATTTTTCTATTACATGTCATTCAAGTTAATCTTTTTTATATTACAAAATATCACATTGACAAGTTTAACCAAAGAAATTTAACGTCGTGCTCAAAATTAAATTCTTAAATAAATAAATAAAAAGTAAGACGACTACATTTATAAAAATAAAAATAAGAGGGCTAAGCTCCATATGTATAAATAATACATGAACTTAAAGTATATTTTAACCAATGGGTACACTATATTTTGACCCTATATATTGATTCTTATATTTATTATATAAATTGGTACGTAAAGTTGACAACTTTAATTTTTTGGCACATGATTATAAGATAATATAATCGGTGATACGTGATATTAAATGATATTAATATTTTGATCACGACATCAATACAATTGATTGTTGGCTCAAAAGAAAAATAGGTGCTTAAAGTGTACATTTTTTTGAATTTAAGTCCCTAAAGTATTTTTTTGTAAAAATAGATGCTCAGAACTTCAACCATTATAATTTTAGGTGCCTGAAATTTCAAAAGTTGCATTGTTAGGTGCTTGACTGTTAGTAGGTGTTAAAAATTTGTTAACTAATCAATGCTTGAGTTGTGACATGTTTATTTTATTTTTTTCAAAATTAAAAATTTAAAAGAATTTTTTTTTCATTTTTTATTTTTTTTAAATTTTGCAATTTCTACAAAAATAGTCATCAAATCCCTAAAATCTCTCAAACCCAAACCCCTAAATTACTGCTGCTTTTGCCGCCATCCACCGCCCTTAAGCCTACCCCTTTAGTTGCTGGACCTAGTCGGTCGTTTCCCCTTTCGTTTTATTATCGTTTTGGTCATCGACCGTTAAATATCAATTTAAAAAAGTTGTTAACTTTAGATACCAATTTGTAAATAAGCCTAAATCTTAAGAAAATGTTAAAGGGCCAAAACAGCAAAAAATAGAAAGGGTAAATCGGACAATTCGTAAAGAAGATCTTCTCCTCTTGACCGACTGTTATTGCAATTTGCAAGACGCACATAAAAATGATCAAACCAAAAAAAATCAAAAACAAAAGCTTAAACGCATTTTATCCAAAATTATAAAATTATTTTAAGGATTCACGCACTCTCCAGATTTTCCATATTCCAACACTTTTTTCCCTCAAAATTTTCCCCAATCCTTCATTTTCTCGCTAACCAAACAACCCACGCACGGGATAGATATAGAAGGGATAGGAAGATTAGATTATTTGTTTTGATTTCTGTAAAAGGCGATGGCTTGGAGACGCATACTCTCTCAGGTTATTTTCCCTCTCTTTCGAGCTTCGTTTTGCCTAGCTCTTCGTATCTTCTTTTTATGCCTTGATTGTTATTTATGTATTGGATTTCTATGATGTGAAGTTTTAAAAATTGGGGATTGAGGGAACCCTAATTTTAAATAGAATATAGGCGTTGTTTTTGACACTTCAATCCGAGCTAAGTATTAGGTGAGTGGGAGATTAAAGTGTAATGAAATTGAAATATGGAATCTTCGATTTTAATTTTCGTTGGACGTAATACTCATTTTGCTTGAGCTGATTGTGACTTTTATTGGCTCAAAAACTCGGTTTTCCATTTTTGTTGCATTTTTCTTTTCGTGAGTATGCATATTTGTAAATGCCGTATTCCATGAGATGATTGTTTAAAGTGGTAAGGTTTTTGCATCGATTAGTTTGGTGCGAAGCTTAGTTAATTTCTTTTCTGGATGTAATTTGTATGTTAGACATATATTTGAATGTTTATGCGTTAAGATAAACAATAAGCCTCATTTTCATCTCAAAGCAGGTTTCAAGACAGCAATCAGAACTGGGACAAATTGGAAACTTGTTGAGTAAAGCTCATCTCTCTGGTATTTGTATTTGTTTCAATCAAGCTTTTTATATTATTTCATTATCTCCATAGTTTTATTCTTTTTTTTCTATAAAATACTTGGCTTTGCGTGTTCTCAACCTGAATACTTTGTTGCCTAATCTGAAATATTGTCGGAGTGCAGGCAACAGGCTTTTGAGTGGCCAACAGAGGTTTAGGTCAAGCTATGCAGTCAATTTAGTTCGTAGAGTCCGAGATGCTGATGAAGCTAGCGAAGCTGCTAGTTTTAGAGAACTTTACCATAGAAACGATCCTGAGGCAGTGATAAGACTATTTGAAAGTCAGCCATCATTGCACTCTAACCCTTCTGCACTTTCGGAATATGTTAAAGCATTAGTTAAAGTTGACAGGCTTGATGAAAGTGAGTTACTTAAGACATTACAAAAAGGTAAGTGGTCTTGCTATCTTGCATCTTTCATTTCTTCTAAAATGTTAGTTTCGTGGTATTCTTTTTTCCCGCTTTGCTGGAAAGTGATTGGACTGACCTAGTTTCTAATATGATGATGCTATTGAATTCTCTGTTAAACTATTATTAGGCCATTTATTTCTGAATAGTTTCCACTTTTTGTATCTTTGTTAACTAAGAGATTATGCAAATTACAGGTATCTCCAATTCAGCAGTTAAGGAAGAGAGTAAAAGTGGCCTTTCAGTTTTTCAAAATGTGGGAAAATCGACAAAACATGGTGTCCTAGGAACTGCTAGTGCTCCTATCCACATGGTGACTGCAGAAGGAGGGAATTTTAAAGATCAATTGTGGCGTACTGTTCGTAGTATTGCACTTGGGTTCTTGGTGATTTCTGGTGTTGGAGCACTTATTGAGGATAGAGGGATTAGTAAAGGTAGACTGTTTAGGTGACAAAATTTCCTCTAAATTGTCTGTGCAAACTGATAGTACTTTTTCTGGATTCTGACTGACTGATAATCTTGTTTTAGGACTCGGTCTACACGAAGAGGTGCAAGTTGTGGAATCTAACACAAAATTTAATGATGTTAAAGGTGTTGATGAGGCAAAGGCAGAGTTAGAAGAAATCGTCCATTACCTTCGAGATCCTAAGGTGAATGCACTTTTGATTCAGTAAATATCTTCCTCCCTCCCCCCCATTCTTTCTTTCTCTCTCTAATTACCTTTACCCTTGTTGCAGCGCTTCACACGTCTTGGTGGCAAGCTTCCAAAAGGAGTCTTGCTTGTTGGTCCACCTGGCAATGGGAAAACAATGTTAGCGAGAGCTATTGCTGGTGAGGCTGGGGTACCTTTCTTCTCCTGCAGTGGCAGTGAGTTTGAAGAGATGTTTGTTGGAGTTGGAGCTCGAAGAGTGAGAGATCTTTTTGCTGCTGCAAAGAAGCGATCACCTTGTATTATATTTATCGATGAGATAGATGCCATAGGTGGAAGCCGTAATCCAAAGGACCAGCAGTACATGAGAATGACTTTGAATCAGTTGCTTGTTGAATTGGATGGATTTAAACAGAATGAGGGAATTATTCTAATTGCAGCAACTAATTTTCCAGAATCATTGGATAAAGCACTTGTTAGACCTGGACGATTTGACCGCCGCATTATTATTCCTTTTCCGGATGTTGAAGGCCGGAGGCAGATTCTGGAATCTCACATGTCAAAGGTACTGTGTTGACTCTGTAGAAGTCCGTGTGCTTTAGGAGTTTGAACACGACTTGACAGTTGTTTATAGGCTGTACTTTTTCCAGATGGTGCTTGGTAGGCTCCATTGGAGCATGTATCATAAAGTTTGGTTTGATAGTAGCTTTTCAAACATTCTTCTAATTAATGCCCTTGCTAATTTATTTGCCTATTGGTTCAATTACATCAACATTTTGTTGTTCGACTCCCCATATTGGACGTCTGTTGTTTCACTGTAATATTTTCTGATTGAATCATTGCGCTCAACCATGCATGTCTAACTATTCGTTCGGGTCTATTACAGGTGTTGAAGGCAGATGATGTTGATTTAATGATCATTGCTAGAGGTACACCTGGATTCTCTGGTGCTGATCTTGCAAATCTGATTAATGTTGCTGCTGTGAATGCTGCAATGCATGGTGCTAAAGAAGTGACAATGGCTGATCTGGAGTACGCAAAGGACAAGATCATATTGGGAAGTGAACGCAAGTCGGCTGTCATTTCTGAAGAGTCACGGAAACTGACAGCTTTCCATGAGGCTGGCCATGCCCTTGTTGCCATCCATACGGAAGGGGCACTTCCTGTTCACAAAGCAACAATAGTCCCTCGGGGGATGGCTCTTGGCATGGTGTCCCAGTTGCCTGATGTGGATCAAACAAGCTTCTCCCGAAAACAGATGCTTGCGAGGCTCGATGTTGCCTTAGGTGGGTGGGTTGCAGAAGAGCTCATCTTTGGAGAAAACGAAGTTACTTCCGGTCCTCACTCTGATCTTGAGAACGCAACTAAACTAGCCAGATCTATGGTTACGAAGTATGGCATGAGTAAAGAAGTGGGACTTGCTACACATTCTTATAACGACGATGGTCGGAGCCTGAGCTCCGAGACAAGACATCTTATAGAGAAAGAAGTTAAGTATTTGTTGGAAAGTGCATATAACAATGCAAAAACCATCCTCACCACCTACAGCAAAGAACATCATGCACTCGCTAATGCACTGCTCGAACACGAGACACTCACAGGAGCTCAGATTAAGGCTTTGCTTGCGCAGCTCAACTCCAAGCAGCAGCAACAAGAACAGCATCAAGAGATGATTGTATCGCAGAATGAGCCTCAGTCGAAACCAGTGCCTCCAAGTTCAAGTCCAGCTGCATCTGCCGCCGCTGCAGCCGCTGCCGCCGCCGCCGCTGCAACTGCAACTGCTGCAGCTAAAGCCAAAGGCGTTGCTCCTGTTGGATCTTAGCATGCAAGGGCTCTGGTAGGGGCACTTGCACGGTAGTTATTTCATGAATCGAATGTACACATACATATTCTCACGCCTTTTCGAGTTAATAGCTTTGCATGATTGCTGCCACTGGGTTTATTTGTGTATAACCTTGTGTCTGATTTGACTGAATGATGTAGAAGAAGAATTATCCGGGAGCTGTGTTGTCACGGTAAGTAACATTAGCTTGGGGTATTAGAAAAATGCATGATATCTTCCCTCTCCTCCCCTACCCGTACCCCTTTTTTATTTTCCTTTCAACAATTATCCTTCACATACAAGTGATAATGTTATTTGGGAATTGTTTGTAAAGCCTTGATAATAAAGTGCATTTTGATCTCTTTTCCTGCTGGTGTTTTAACTTTCCTGTTATTTGAATTCCTAATTGAGGCTTGGTGTCAAAACTCTTCCTTCCTGCTAGGGTTGTGAATGAGACGAGACAGATCGTGAGCTATTCGAGCTCAACTCGGTTTACACTCGGCTCGAGTTCTTAACGAGCCGAGCCGAGCTACTTGATACCCGACTCGGAAAGCTCGCGAGCTACTCGAAAGTATAATAAACTATTTTTAAAATTTTAAAATTAAAGTGAACTAAAATATAGGTTGTGTGTTTTTTGTTGTTATGTTATGTTAGTTTAATTTTTAGTTTAACTTTTTTTATATTTTCATGTGTATTTTTTTTCTCCTACTAAGATTAGGGGATTTTTAATGAGTCACATGAAAATATTTGTTTTGTATGATTCTAATAATAATAACAACAATAATAATAATTAATATTACGTACAGTGTTGTAAATGAAATGAGATAGTTTGCGAGCTATTCGAGCCCGACTCAGTCAAAGCTCGATCAATACTCGACTCGATTGGACTCGACTCGAACTCGAGCTCGACTCGAATTCTTAATGAGCCGAGTCGAGCTCAGCATACTCAAGCTCGAGTCAAGTTCGAACTCGACTCGAATTCTTAACGAGTCGAGCTGAGCTTAGCACTACTCGAGCTTGACTCGGCTCGTTTACACCCCTACTTCCTGCATTGAAAGAAATGAGTGGCCACACTAAAATTCAAAAACCCTGTTTTGGTTGCTCATTTCTTGCATCAAAGGCGGAGTCGAGGAGGGTCGTTTTTTGCATCAAAGGCAACGTGGCATTACGAGTGGATTTGCTCATTTCGTTTTCGATTTGTGGATTCCAACATGGGATTTCTGCCCGTCACATGTGAGATTGTTTCAGGTCAACAAGAACCTAAATTTGGCAGTTTCCAGTGGTTTTGGGAAGATTTTTTCAATTGAATTTGTGTGTACCTAAGATTCATGCCTGCATGGGAATGGGATTGGTTCACAACACTCTACGTAGCATGTCTCTCCATCGTTAAAAAAAATGAAGGGTCCTCCAAAGTCAAATTCATTTTTGATATTTCTTTGCCCTTTTTCCTTGGTCGGAGAATGGGATGAACTTAGCCCCTAGGCAAATCCACTCGTAATGCCACGTTGCCTTTTATTAAAGAGTACATTTTAACAGTAATTTGTTGTTTTTGTTGCATAATACAATTATGAATTACTGATTTGACTAGATAGTATCATAAGATGAGGTTAAATTGATGAAATTTTTAAATATAAAAAATTACTATTGAATTATGACAAAACTATTAGGTTGTATAAATATTATGGACTAATAAATGTTATTATACCGAATTAAAGTGGCTTGCTTACGATATATTAATTAATATATTTATAATTTAAAAAAACGACATAATTTTATAATAATAGAAAAATTACACGTGTATAGTCACACAAAATTAATTTATTAGATATATTTGACTAATTCAATATAAGTACATCTTAATTTTTATAATATATTTAATTATTTAAAGAGTAATTATTCCCTGCACAACTATTTGTGTAGATTTTGTTTACACAAGTGTCTTAGTTTTAGGGTTTAGGGACTCCGCTTAGGGTTTAAAATTTATGGGTTTAAGTGTAGTAGTTTTGAATTTAAGGGTTGTTGATAGAATTTTGAGTTTAGGCTTAAAATTTAGAGTTTATAAGTTAAAACTTAAATCTCTAACCATATTACCCTAAAACCCTAAATTCTAGCCCTAAGCCTTAAATTCTAACTATGAATCATAAATTCTAAACTCATACACTAAAAACTCTAAACCCTAAACTTTAAACTAAAACCTTAAACCCTAAAATTGAAGTGCTTGTAAAAATAAAAAGTTTTCAGTACGTGTATATGTGATAATAATCCTTATCTAAATGCATTACAATAATATATAATTTTAAGGTTTTACTTTAAGGTTTAGAGTTTAGAAGTTCTACTATAAAGTGTTTAAAGTTTAGGGTTTAGGGTTAGAGTTTAAATTTTAGGGTAATATGGTTAGGAATTTAGATTTTAACATATAAACCCTAAACCCAAAATTTTATCAACAACCTATAATTTCAAAACTGCTACACTTAAATCTCTAAACCCATCAAAAATCCCTAAACCCTAAACCTAAGGCGTTTGTGTAAAGAAATTTTTCACAAACATTTATACATGAAATAATTACCCATATATAATTATACCGTAATTCAATTAGTACAAAATCATTTCAAAGATGCTCTTATTTAATTTATTCATTATTGTTTATTTTACTATCGAATGATCAAATATGTTAATATTATCTCATTTGTATGATATCAAACTTTTACATTTACGTTAAGAATGTAGATATTTTCCTAATTAATCGAATATATAGGGTTAGCATCAACTTACACTGTGTAAAACTCTTTTAAGTTTTACACGTTTTTTGGATCGTTGGATGAGATAAATGTATAGTTGAGATTAACTTCGTGTTTTTAATTCCCAAGTGATAATCTTCACATATTTTAATCTCATCCATCAGTTTCACTCATTCAACGATCCAAAAAACATGTAAAACAAACTTAAAAAATTTTATACAGTGTAATTTGATCATATCCCATATATATTAGCTACTCCCTTATTTTATTCCAATTGCTATTATAACTACTTTCATTGCGTTTTGCTCCACCGCTTTACACCGAAACGAATTTATTTAAAAGCTTTTTTAACCGACGCAATGACTTCTCCGTCCCTCTCGCTCTCACACGAGCTGTTTTCTAAGCTACGAACTCACCTAGTCATTGCAAAGACCACCGAGTCGACTCGGAACCTCTGCAAATCAACGCTATATTTGTTCCTCGCAATTGCCACTCCCTTCATTGCGTATCGCGGTTATCAATCCTTTACAATGTTTTGGTCTTCATCTCCGCCTTACTCTCCCAAAACCGATGCTGAATCTCTCCGCCGTCAACGAATTAGCTCTAGCAAGCTCCATGATCCCGATGTTTCTTCCAAGGTAGCATTCATTTTTCCAATGATATTTTGTTTTTTGAATTTTTTTCATATATATAGTTAAATTGTTTGTTTCTCATTTGAAATGTTGAAAGTTTTCAATTTATAGGCTCCGGTTATCTACTCTTCTTATTACGATATCAGCTTCCTCGGAATTGAGAAACTGTAAGATAATTTGAATTTGAATTTCTTTTAGTTTTATGCTTCTTTTTTAATTTGATTAGCTGGTTTTCGGAAAAATAAGTTAGTTATTCGTGATTGATGCAGGCATCCGTTTGATTCTTCGAAATGGGGCCGGATATGTCAGTTCTTGATTTCGGAAGGTTATCTGGAAAAAAGCTCTATTGTTGAGCCATTGGAAGCTTCAACGGAGGATCTACTTGTGGTAATTGAAGTTTTCCCCCTCACTTTCACTTGGTTTACATACTCTGTGGCTTATGCTTAATGAAAAAGCTTAGTTATGAGGTCTCCGCCTGCAGTTGACGCAGTAACTTAATGCTTGTAATTTCCCCGGATAATGTGTAGGTGCATACAGAAGCATACCTGAATAGCCTGAAGAACAGTTTAACTGTTGCCAAGATAACCGAGGTAATTTGTAGAATTTCCTTATGCAATAATTTTGTTGTTTTTTATCATGGAATTGCTTTCTTGGATTTTATTTATTTTTTTGTAATTATCAAGTGTGATCTTATGGCTCTGCTTAAGAATGGGATTATCCAGAAAAGATAGCAGGATTACTTGGATTTCATTTATAATGATTTTGGTTTCGTGGGATTTTTGTGTTGTGTATGCCCGATTAAATATTCTACTGGCTGTGGCTGTTATAGTTTGATGGTTTTGTTTGGCTGAGGGTCAAGTAGTTTCAAATAATGTTATTGTACTTCTTGTATCGATTCAAAGTATTGTGTTGTGTAGGTTGCTCCTGTAGCAATGTTACCCAATTGGCTTGTTCAGATGAAAGTTCTTTATCCGTTCCGAAGGCAGGTAAAGTCATAGACTCTATGTTTGCCTTGGAGCTAATTACACCATTTTCTTTTTCATTGGAGATTGAGTTTTATTTGAGATTAGTATTATACTGATCATATTACTACAGGTGGGCGGAACTGTACTGGCCGCTAAGTTCGCGAAGGAGCGAGGATGGGCTATCAATGTTGGAGGAGGGTTTCATCACTGTAGTGGTGGAAGGGGAGGTGGATTTTGTGCTTATGCAGACATTTCCCTTTGCATTCATTTCGCTTTTGTTCGGTCAAATATATCAAGGTAATAGAATGTCTAGATTAAAACTAACCATTGAAGTCCTTGCAATCTTATAATCTGACATCCTATTCTCAACTAATCAGTTGACAACTATTTTTTATTAATGGGCTATTCTCCTTATAGTTTACAATATTTTTTCAGGGTGATGATAATTGATTTAGATGCACATCAAGGAAATGGTCATGAAATGGATTTTGGTAACGACGGTAAGGATGCTTTATTTTTTCCTCGTGGTGCTTTATTTTTTTTATTTTGGATTTTCAATGTTTGTGTTTAAACTGACAGAGCGCGTGTATATCTTGGATATGTACAACCCTGGAATCTACCCATTTGTAAGTTCTTTCTGTCTAAATCTGTATTGCATCTTCTCTAGTTGAACCTGAACAGCCTCTTCCTCTAGACGATAGTTTGTTCTGCCCTTGTAAGTCCTTTTTTTTGGGCTCTATGCAATGAGTTTTGACTTTCTCCTCTTGAAATATCAATATAAGAGGACAGATCACCTCACCTTTCTTTTTATTTTCTTTCATTAAATCTTTCAGGATATGACTGCTAGAAATTATATTAATCAGAAGGTTGAAGTGGTGGTGAGCATCTGGCATCTTATTAATGGAGTTAGCTCATTGCTGGCAATTTCTTTACCTGATTTTATTCTCTCATATATGAACAGACTGGGACTACAACTGACGAGTACTTGAAGCAATTGGATAAAGCACTTGCGGTATAGATTTCTTTCAGCTATCTTCACCATGCTTTGTTCTGCATTTTGGTGGATCTTTTCAATTCTGATGTCCATATCTGCTGTATTTTATCTGACAACACTTATACATCTTTGCCTGATGACTTTACCCCAGATACGCCCATTTTATGTCAATTTACAAGTTTCTTGGTTTTAACTTTACATCATTACTTCTGTTTAATCATATTTTTTGAAATATATCTAGTGCTTTTACTGTGTCTCTGCCTCTATTCTTTTATTTGTCGTTGTTATCATGTGTGATGCTTTTAATTCTGTTACATTCTGACATGATTTCATCATCATTTTCGCCAACTTGCTTCATCTTTTTCTTTGCATTTTTATCTCTATCTTGTGCCCCTCTTTCATTTTATTTACTAGTTATCTTCTATTAAATTCATGTTATAAATACTGTATTAAAATGTTCTTATGCTATTACCACATTGTAGTTATTAGTTGCAAATGCCAGGTAGCGGGGAGTAGATTTGCCCCCGAGTTGATTATATACAATGCTGGCACTGATATCCTTGATGGAGATCCACTGGGTGAATTAAAGGTAAATTCATAATCGGATCCATTTGCTTAATTTTGTTCTTTCTTATTCTTTTTCCTCTTCTATGAGAAGTAAAATGAGATCGTCATTAGACTCGTGCTTTCTGTGAATCGATTGTCTCTGATTTATCAACTTTTAGTAGAGAATCGTCCTTTCGGTGATAGCCCTGGAGAGCAGCCTAGAATATCATAGAGAAAGAAGGAAGCTGGTTGAAGGAACACATACCTGTTTTACCTCGTATTATGTGCTAACACGGTCATGCTGATTCATAAAGATTTTGTAGTAATCTCCCTATGAACTCTGCAGAGCTTCACTTGCCTGCTTTTAGTTTAACTGGACGGAGCTACATTGGTGATGTTGCATCTTCAGACCATTACCAGATAAAAAGGGACAGTAGATAAGTAGTAATGAGGATTTATAGATTATCGTATAAAATTTAATAGAGATTTTCTTAAATGTTGGTTTAACTCTAGAACTTTCTTGTAAGATTTTGGGATTGCGGTTCTTGATAGGCTGATTGGCAGAACAGAACCCAGAGCAATAAGTGGTTGCAGTGAATGGATAAAATGTCTCTTAAGAAAAGGAACGGTTAAGCAGTTTGAGACGGCTACAACCAAGAGGGGTGCTTAAGATTGTTCATTTCCATGCCTCTTTAATTTCGGGGGAATTCAGTAAAATACATGTATCATCTTTTGTTTTTTAAAATGTATCTTTTTGTTGGATGGTACATCTTTGCATAATTTGTATTTCGAGTTTTCACTTACGATTGGTTGCTTTTAATTTTCAGGTCAGTCCAGACGGGGTGGTCCGAAGAGACGAGAAGGTCTTCAGGTTTGCTCGTGAGAGAAGCATCCCTATTGTCATGGTCACATCAGGTTCGGTATCTTCAAACCTTTATATTATGCTTGATGAACTTCCATTCCCATCCAACTTTCTTACATTTGTGTTGTTTTAGGTGGCTATATGAAAACCAGTGCCAGAGTCATAGCAAATTCCATAATAAACCTCTCGAAGAAAGGCTTGATAGATACAAGTGTCCGCAGCAGCGGAAGAAGATAAATGGCATTCGGCCTCTTTGCGGTCGATAAACGGTCCACTACAAAGGTCAGTTCCTCTGAAGAGTTTCCAGGCATGAACTCTGTCCAAGTTACTCGTGCATTTGTAACCGAAACCAATCCTTACGATATAAGCGAGCAGATAGGAGAAATTAGGAGATAGAAGCGTGAGTTTTATGTAGTAATAATACTCGTAGGAGCATGTGTGTCTCGGGTCGTTCTTCTTCGAGTAGTTACCTTGCAGTTGTGTTTGCGATGTTCATAGTCTTGCCAGGCAGTATCGTTGCCTTGTGTTCCTTGTTCCCAAGGCACAGGCTGCGTGCCGCCTGGCTAGCTTTCCTCTTAGGTTATTGAATAACAGATAAATATGATAAATATATTATAGGTAGAATTTTAACATCTTTATGGCAGCTTCTCTAGCTTGTAAGCTTCTATTAACCGAAGCCACTAACGATTCTCCCGCCAAATAAGGTAACTGTACTACAGGAGGTTCCTGTATATACAAAGCTTGGAATGGAGTTGACTTGATAGCTGAGTGGTACGAAGTATTATTACCATTTTTCGGCTAGAGATAACCAATTACTTCACTCTCGAGGTGATTCACTTGTCATACACTTCAAATATGACTCCAAACATCTATCGACCACTTTAGTCTGACCATCCGTTATAAGACGATATGCTGCTGAAAGTGTCAATGTCACATCCAACTTACAAATAATTCCGCCCAAAAAGTGCTCATGAACACCTTATCTCGATCACAGACAATAGTTGCTGGTTATTATCCATGAATACCAGTGCCACAGTTAATGTTGTAAATGGATGTGTCAACAGGGACGGAGCCATTAAGCCTTCGGGAGGGGCAATCTCTCCCACCCCGAAGAAATTTATTTTTTACCTTTGTCCCGCTATTTAATTTTTTTTAAAATTGGTTTATTTATAAATTTGCCCCCCAATTTTAAATATTTATAGTTTGCCTCCCAATCTCAAATCCTGGCTTCGTCCCTATGTTTCAAGGGGCATATTTTGTGAGTTTATCAATATCAACCACAACAAGGATAACATTTTTGGACTTTGATCTAGGCAAGCCTTCAATAAAGTCCATACTAATCGAATCACATGCTTAATTTGGTACTTGTAAAGGCTGAAGCAATCCTGATTTGCCACGGTTATCATACTTATTTCTTTGGCAAATTTCACACTTACAAACTAAGCTTCTCACTGTTTTTTTCATTTCTTTTTAATAGAGGCAAGAAGACATCCTCTTTCAGAATGACCACTAAAAGGATTGTGATGAAATAATTCAAAAAAACTCTTTCTTAAATCAACATCATAAAATTATTTGAAAAAACACTTCAATTTGGATATGGCTAAACGCGAATTCCGTATAAAAAAAATAGATTTTATTTTTTGAGCTTATTTTTTTAATAATTTTTGAAGGGGGTGCATTTGTCCAAATAATTTCTCAAAAAAGAATATTCAACCAATTTAGCCCAAAAAAAAAGTTCAAATCGAACTTTTTTTAAAAATAGATAAACAAATGTGCTCGGTGAAGGATAAATACGTTATGATAATATTAATCTTACCGTGAATTATATTTGGTGATTGACGTTTATTAATATGAGAGAATCAATTTGAAGATTTAAATTAAAAATAAACTAGTATGATAATTAAATAATTATCAAATTAGAAACATGTTTATGGTAGGGATAAATATTTATACACAGGCGGTAGAAACTGAAAGTTTTCACAAGCGCCTTCATTTTAGGGTATAAGAAGTTAGTTTAGGCTATAAGATTTAGGGGTTTAGGTGTAGGGGGTTAAAATTTAGGGATAATTGTTTTAATTTAAGGTTTAGGGTTATAATTTAGGGTTGATAGGTTAAAACTTAAATCCTCACCATATTACCCTAAAAACTAAACGCTAAATTATAACCCTAAACCTTAAATTGAAACAACTATCGCTAAATTCTAAACTCCTATACCTAAACCCCTAAACTTTGTACCATAAACTAACTCCATATATTTTAAAATTAAGGCGTTTGTGGAAACTGAAAGTGTATACGATATTAATTTTTATAATATTAGAAAACTTATCATAAGAATAACAAAATGCACTGTAAAAATAGAAAGAAAAACATCCACAATTTTTATTTTTTAATTTTAGAACACAATAGATATTATTTTTTTAACATAAAAATAATGATATTATTTTCACCACCAATTAGATTTCCCCCCTTCAATTCCTGGATGTGTCTTATTCTATTTAGGCTCAAATGAATTTATATTTAAAATTGACACATTTAATAATTTAAAATTCTGACACTTTCACTTATTCACACGTTCTACCTACCCTGCCTGCCATAAGCTTCACTGCCAGTGCCAGAACATCAATTAATTAATTAATTTAATCAAGGTGGTAAGTTATCCTAAATCTCACAACACTACGACGTCGTTTGAAGCATCTTAAACGCTCTTTCAACAGCGCTTCCAATGCTACCAAAGCCCGATCACGTGTCAATGCTTGAATGGCTTTAGAATTGAAGAATTTTCCACCCTAACCAATCAAGAAGCGCAAAAAAAGAAGCTCACGTAAGCATTACCATAGTTGATTTTTTCTCTTCATCTTCTTCTCCCCCGATAAAGCGCTCTCCATTTCCCTCTCTGTGAAAAGAGCAACACTTATTATTATATTATTATTATAATTTTGTTGCAGAGAGTTATTCGGAAACCTAATTTCTAGGGTTTTTAAATTCCTTTGTCTTCTATGATAAGTTTCGCCCAAAATATTGCGGAGAATCATTGTTAAATTTGCTTTTGTTTGTTTGTTTGTTTCTTCATGGTGGTTTCAATTCCCGTATGTTTTCGAATCGACGAATTTACCTCCAAAACAAAATCTTAACCCTCTATTCTAATGACTTTCAGCAGCAGTGAATGGCTCGATTTCATTCTCTGTTTCTCCATTCCTTTACCTTCTTCTTCTTCACCACCTTCGTCATCTCTCTTTCCTCTTCGAACTTCGAATCGGATTTTTTTGTAACCGATTCGGATTTGGAAGTTCATTTGTTCCATCAAGACTACTCTCCTCCAGCACCTCCTCCTCCGCCTCCTCACGCCCCGTCAGTCTATTGTTCTGACGATCTCGGCGGGGTAGGTTCTCTGGATACTACGTGTAAGATTGTGGCCGATTTGAACCTCACTCGTGATGTTTACATAGCGGGAAAGGGTAATTTCTACATACTCCCCGGGGTTAGATTCCATTGCCCCATTTTGGGATGTTCCATAACCCTAAACATCAGCGGGAGCTTTTCCCTAGGCGAAAATTCGTCTATAGTAGCTGGTACTTTTGAGCTCGCGGCTTATAACGCTAGTTTTTTCAATGGCTCGGCCGTGAATACTACGGGATGGGCTGGCGACCCACCGGCACAGACGAGTGGGACACCTCAGGGAGTAGATGGAGCTGGCGGAGGTCATGGGGGCCGAGGTGCGAATTGCGTGGTAGAGGAGGGGAAGCTGCCGGAGGATGTATGGGGTGGAGATGCTTATTCGTGGTCATCATTGCACGAGCCTTCGAGTTATGGTAGTAAGGGAGGGTCAACAAGTAAGGAAGTGGACTACGGAGGGGGAGGTGGTGGCCAGGTAAAACTGGTGATTAAAGAGTTATTGGAGGTGAATGGGAGCTTATTGGCTAATGGGGCTGATGGTGGGAGTAAAGGAGGTGGTGGTTCAGGTGGTTCCATCCATATCGTAGCTCATAAAATGTAATGCTTCTCTCTAGTTAGTGTTGCTTTGGTTTATTTAGTTTCCATAGTTGGATCATGGATGGTTATTTTGTATTTGTTTGATAATTGGAAAGAATTAGGGAACAACAAGAATAAATGATTACCAAGTTTCAGAAAATTGGATACGTTAGTAGGTGTTTATGTGACCCTGTTAACCATAATTTTGATAGTAAACCATTGTTGTCTCCAACAACTTATTTACTTCTTCACATGCTTTATCAGGATGTACTTTTACTTCTTTCATTTGAATTTCATGAATATCTTTGATTTATAACTTGGGGTTGAATGTCATTACTTTTCTTGGCTATAGTTAAGGGTTTTAATGTTCTAGTATCTGTTGTTCTGAAGAGCAGGACTGGAGGTGGCAGGATAAGTGCTTGTGGAGGTAATGGTTTTGGTGGTGGAGGTGGCGGAAGAGTTGCGGTTGATATTTTCAGTAGGCATGATGAACCGACAATTTATGTGCATGGTAAGACACCTCTTGTTTTTGCCATTTTTCGTTATGATGGATCATAGGAAAAAACTCAGTATATACTAAGATTAAGAAACTGAGGCATTCTTTTCATATAACAGTTTTAACATACTTGGTTACTTTTTCAACTTGCTAAAAGAATAGGCAATATTCACATGAGTCACAACTAATGAGCAAAAGATTGGATTGATTTTTTAAATGTGATTCAAAACAGTTTTTTATGATTAGAGTATATTGGAATATAGGGAGGCCTTTTGATAGTGAAATAAATGGATACTTTCATAAGAATGAATTATTATTCGATGAAAAGCTTGGAAAATGACTTATCTTTGAAGCTTTGTGATTTCAGCATATTGTGTATTTGTTGTTTGTTTTTTCTCCCACTTTGTCCATTTATGGCTACTGCTTAGCAATCACTTGATAATCATCTTTCAGGAGGAATTAGCCATGGGTGCCCTGAAAATGCTGGTGCTGCTGGAACCCTTTACGATGATGTGCCTCGAAGTCTCACAGTTAATAATTTTAATTTGTCAACAGATACAGAAACGCTTCTTCTAGAGTTTCCTTATCAGCCACTTTGGACTAATGTCTATATTAAAAATTGCGCCAAAGCCAGTGTTCCATTGCTTTGGAGTCGTGTTCAGGTTTGAGAACTTTAAGATTTTTGTAACGAGATACTAGAAAATGTTGATATCTCCCAACACATGATTATTACTGGGTTTTAGTTCTCATGGATTTGGATGTTTCGAAGTTTTTTTATTTATTTAATTTTCCCATCTTTAGGCATCTGAGTTAACAGGTAGTCAAGTATGCATATGTCTATTATTTAACTTTTTTCTTTAAGGTTTTCCTTTTTCTTGTTTTGGAGTTGCCGCCTCTTGTATCAGTGCTTTTGAATTGCATGTTATATGGTTATGCTTGTTATAGAGAGAATTCGTTTCGGAAAGAGGAATCTAATTATAGTTTTTGTTCCTTGTATAGGTCCAAGGACAGATAAGTCTTCTATGTGGCGGGGTGCTGAGCTTTGGGCTAGCACATTATGCAACTTCAGAGTTTGAACTATTAGCCGAAGAACTGTTAATGAGTGATTCTATAATCAAGGTGACTATTGCATTCGCTTATGAATTTGAGTGATGAAGTCTCTTATTCCTTTTTCTTTTTATCATTACGTGAAGCAATGTATTGTTCTCCATGTTTACTAATCAGTTGACCATTTTGTCCCATTTTTCTCCTTCCCTATTTATAGTAATATGCTTTTAACACTTTATGATCTCCTTGTTATACACATATCAGGTGTATGGGGCTTTACGCATGACTGTGAAAATGTTCTTGATGTGGAATTCTAAAATGCTAATAGATGGTGGTGAAGATTTAACTGTTGCAACTTCATGGCTTGAGGCTAGTAATTTAGTCGTTCTTAAGGTGTTTAACTGGATGCAGCTTTGTTATTTCAGTTGAACTCTCTCAGAATGTTATCATTCGTGTCAACTCTATCCTTCTCTCTTTTTCATACCCAGGAGTCATCAGTCATACATTCTAATGCAAACCTGGGAGTACACGGACAAGGTTTATTGAATTTATCTGGACCAGGGGATAAAATTCAAGCGCAACGTCTGGTCCTATCACTATTTTACAGCATTAATGTAAGTGATTATCCTATTGTTTTAATTGACAGGTTCTCTGTTCGAAGTTTGTAAATTTTGTTGGATTGAAAAATTTTGCTTTTATATGGTTAAAAGTAAATTTTCCGGGAACATTCAAATTAGGAGGCTACGGTGTATGAATGGTTAAACACTAATGGTTGACTTCTCTGGGTAATGAGGATTCTTTTCTATTTCTCTAGTGCAACTTAAGTTTTATTGCTTTTCTGAACTTGCATTTTCATTTGTGATCCAGCTGCTTGTCTTCAGTTGTTGTAAGGACAATGGTTTATTTGTAGTTTCACTGTGATTTATAATATTAAGCACAGTATACAATGGTTTATTTGTAGTTTCACATTCAATGCCATGTGTATGGTAAAAATACTTGCACATGCTATTCACCAGTCTAATGAATATTTGCCGCTGGATTTATTTACTGTATGAATTGGTTCCGTGTGATTAATGAATTAACTATATCTGTTTTGCATGAAGGTTGGACCTGGATCTGTTTTACGCGGCCCCCTAGAGGATGCATCATCTTATGCTATGTAATTTCTAATTTTGGTTGTATCTCCCTTGTATTGAAGATTTCTACTTTTTGTAATGCATCTGATTATTCTCTTTTTGTTTGGCAGTACACCAAAGCTTTACTGTGAGCACCAAGATTGCCCCATTGAACTACTTCATCCACCTGAAGATTGCAATGTGAATTCGTCTCTATCTTTTACTCTCCAGGTGTTTATTCAATGAGGTTATGCAGTTACTGCAGTAATGAACTAAGAAGTAAGCTTGATTTTGCATATTTAACTGGTTCATTAGTTTGGTTTGTAGATATGTCGAGTTGAGGACATCACTGTTGAAGGTCTTATCAAGGGATCTGTCGTTCATTTCCATCGGGCAAGAACGATATCGGTGCAATCTTCTGGAATAATCAGTGCTTCTGGGATGGGTATGTTTCTATATTCTGGGTTGGGTTCTATTTTATTCAATTTCCATCTCTTCTATATATGCCCACATTTGTGTACATGCAACTGTACGTACCAACAAATACAAACATATCCATGCACACAAATCATCTCCTTCATAAGGACGGTCTTGTATAGCTTCTAATAATTTTTTATTTGCCTTGAAGAAAAGTAAAGAAAACTGCAGATGAGCTTGTTAATTTTTAAAAGTTATATTGGGGTGGACTTGGTTTTGCTCTTGTACAGGATGCATAGGTGGCATTGGCAGAGGAAATTTTTTAGACAATGGTATTGGCAGTGGTGGTGGTCATGGTGGTAAAGGGGGCCTTGGATGTTATAATGGTAGTTGTGTTGGGGGTGGTAATTTATATGGGAATTCAGAATTGCCATGTGAACTTGGTAGTGGAAGTGGAAATGAGAGCTCAGCTAATTCGACTGCAGGTGGTGGTATCATAGGTAAGGATTTTTTTCATGGGCATATGTTTTCTGGCTTTTCAATTTAATTTCTGAAGATTCTAATAGGCAAGTTTTAGCAAGAGTAGTTTGAGACCTATAGTGCTTGTTTCCTCTTGTATTGATCGTGTTTGGCTGCTAGAGCTTTTGTTTGATTGCATTAGTCTACAATTTAAGTTGGAAATGTTGAAAAGGGGGTCGTGGAGCCATGTTTTATTTTTATTGTCTTAAACTCTTACTCTTTTTTTGTTACCAAGGATGGAGTAGGGAAAAGTAGGAAAAAGTTTTAATCTAATGGTTGAGCTACAGAATTAAAAAATCCGTCCTTCCCCATTTACATCTCCCAAGTAAACATAGTACTATTGACAACTGCTTGTATTTACACTTGTTCCTTGGATTTTCATGAGATGTTCTGTCTGAACAGTGATGGGTTCCATGGAGCATCCATTATCAAGTTTGTCTGTTGAGGGTGCTGTGAGGGTTGATGGAGAAAGTTTTGCAGAAACTGCCTGGCCACACAAGTATTCAGTTTCTAATGATTCAAGCATAGCTCCTGGGGGTGGCTCTGGTGGTACCGTACTTCTGTTTATACACACATTGACTCTTGGTGAATCTGCTATTCTTTCAAGCGCAGGAGGATATGGTAGTCCCAAAGGGGGTGGTGGTGGAGGAGGTGGAAGGATTCATTTTCATTGGTCAGACATTCCCACTGGAGATGTGTACCAGCCTATTGCTAGAGTGAAGGGAAGCATCTATTCTAGGTTTGTTTCTAATGTAATTTCTTTTTCTGAATGCTATGTTACCAGGCTACTGATGCTCCTACACATTTGATAACATTTCTTGGTCCATGATACATTGGTAATCAATACTCAGGGTGGTGTCTATTCACCAAATGGTTTTGTATGATAACTGCTAAGAAGCTTTTCAACGTAGAATTTTCACATTCTCTATCACATGTAGTCCTCTCTTTTTTCTTGGTTCGAGGCTATTAGTGAACTTAGGAATTAATCATGCATGCTCATTTTTTAACTCAGAAGTGTTGAATCCTGTAAGTAATTGATATGGACAGAAGAAAGGTTTTTCCTTGATTTAATTCTGTCGAATAGGGGCCTTTATATAGGCTACAAGAGTTGGAATTAGACTAATAATAAAACTCCTATGTTAGGTAAAACTCTTACCAAGATAAGGCTAACTTAAAGTAGGACTCTAGGACTCCTAGTTAATCTATACAAGAGTAGAGATAGAGTTAAAGTCCTAATACAAGTAAACTATGTACATACAAATCTGCCGGAATAAAAATTAAATATTAGAGTCCCATCGGCAAGTATATTCCTACAAATCCCAAATGTTATTGCATGGTGAATGTTTTATAGATATGTTGGAAATGCAATTGTTTTATACAGTTCCTGTTATACTCTAATTCATGGAGAAAATTGTATTATTTCATGAAATGATTGGTTTTCTTTGCTTTTTGGTATCTGACAATTCTAAATTGAAGACTCGAACTGCAATTATTATTTCATAAGATTTGCTTTTGGGGTTATATTAGGGTGGTAGACTTTATTTGTTATGTTACAATGCTTAAGTCTCATTTTGGTGCTATGAATCAAATGGTGAAGCATGTTAATTTTTTGAATTTACCTGGCATTTTCGTAGCATTAATGATAAGTTGATCCTTACATTATGTCATTGCCTTATAGTTTTTACTTATGATTTAATTCTTGTCCTTGATGCTTGTTTATGAAGTTTATCCTCCGGATATCATAGTGACGTTTTTATTATTTTTAAAGGGGAGGATTAGGTAGAAATGAGAGTGGTTGTGGAGAAAATGGAACAGTGACTGGTAAAGCTTGTCCAAAGGGTCTGTACGGGACGTTTTGTGTGGTAAGTTGGAAATTTTGTTGCATTCTGACATTTATTAGATTCTTTTCATTTAACAAGAAACTTCGTAGTTGGGGCTATATTTCTATATGAAACACTTGGAAATTTAAAATAAGTAAAATTTTACAATAACCAATTAGCATGAATTCTTCATTCAAATGCTCGACTTATTTGAGTTTTAAGGAGGGGGGGGGGGGAGAAATCTATCCAATCTAATTATGTGGCTGAATTTACAGGGGTATTTTATCAGTGAAACTTTGAAGGAAGTATATGTTGTTTTAAAGTAATGATTGGAGAAGTCTTATCATTTATCCCTTTGTACTAGTTTGTAAATCCTTAAATTCTTATCTTGAAGCAATACAACTTGATAATACTTTCAGCTGTTAAAGTTTGAGCTTGTTATTATTTCTGCTTTTTCCCAGGAATGTCCTGTTGGTACTTACAAGAATGTTAGTGGATCTGATAGTTCTCTCTGCCATCCTTGCCCTGCTTGGGAGCTTCCCCATCGTGCCATTTATACTACTGTCCGAGGTACATTCAGTACTGAGTAGATTATATATTATATGTGATTTAAATGGCATACTGCTCCTGTACTGGAGTTTTTGGATTTTTTGTCCTGAAGTTATTATATGTAATGTTTACTTAAATTAGTGGGGGTGTTCAATCAATCGAAAAAGATATATTGATTTTCAAACTTCTCTCCTTCCATCACAGGTGGTATTGCTAAAACCCCTTGTCCTTACAAATGCATTTCAGAAAGATATCACATGCCACACTGTCATACAGCACTTGAAGAGTTAATTTACACATTTGGGGGACCTTGGTTATTTTGTTGTCTTCTTGTGGGTCTTCTCATCCTCTTAGCAGTAGTGCTAAGCGTTGCACGAATGAAATTTGTCGGTGTTGATGAATTACCAGGCCCAGCTCCCACTCAACATGGCTCGCAAATAGACCATTCGTTCCCATTTCTGGAGTCATTAAATGAGGTAGCATACAATTTTTATGTGTTAGTTCTTTTTTTTTATTTCATAGAATTCCTGGTCATCTATGCTGATATTTGTTTTCTTTATGTTTTCCTTTTCCCTTGCTGGGCTATCATTCCCTTCTTCTTTTTTCCATTACCCCTTGGTTGACTTCAATTGTGACTTTTTGTCGCTTTCTTCAGGTATTGGAAACGAACAGAGTTGAGGAGTCACAGAGTCATGTGCACAGAATGTATTTCATGGGTCCTAATACTTTCAGTGAACCTTGGCATCTGCCCCACACTCCTCCAGAAGAAATAAAAGAGATTGTGTGAGTACATTGCTTTCTTTTATTTTGAATTGGTTCTTATACATCGCCATGTAATCTCCAATTGTTCTGAGTACTGGATTTTATTAATATTTTATCATTTTTTTGATAAGAATAGAAGGCCTCGTTAAAAACCCCCTTCTTACCTGTCCGCACCCCAGAGATGAGGGGCAGACAAGCAGCGGAAGGAGGAAAAGAGTGCCTCAAGTTTTATTTAACTAAAGATCAGTACATGAAATTACAAGCAGTCAGCTATTATGCCCCTTACTAAAGTAGCACCCACTCTCAAATGAACCTAGGCTCTCATCAATATTTTATCATTATATTTCACATTGAATTGATGTACTTGACCTGGCAGATACGAGGGTGCATACAACACGTTTGTGGATGAGATCAATGCAATAGCTGCTTACCAGTGGTGGGAAGGTGCAATTTTCACAGTTCTTTCTATTCTTGCATATCCCCTTGCTTGGTCATGGCAGCAATGGCGCCGAAGAATGAGGTTGCAACAATTACGGGAGTTTGTGCGATCAGAGTATGACCATGCTTGCTTACGTTCTTGCCGTTCAAGGGCTCTCTATGAGGGGCTTAAGGTTTCTATTTACTTTTGGTCTTATTTTCCTTGATTTGCATATTGTAGTTGGTTTTGGGTCAATCACAAAGCTGTTTTAGCTCCATCTTTGCTGCTGCTTTTCTCATTATCATCTTTATAAACCATGTACACGTCATAGGATCGAGATAGATGCCTTTTTCATTTGCTATCTTCTATTTAGTTTGTTAAACATTTTTCTACTCGTTGTGATGCATGTCACCTAGAAAGCCAGAGTAGATATTATGTACCAGTCTCAAGTTCTTATATACTCTGGAGATATTCAAGTTCTCTATTCGGTTTGTTTTATAATCAAAGGACTGGTTGAATGGCTCCTTTAATACATGGTTAGATGGATGCTACTTTTTTGGAGGTGATGATGTTTGCACATCATTAGTTGAGCTAGTGCATCAGGGATATAGTTGCTTTGAGTAAAAAAATAAAAATAAAAAGTTAACTGGACACATGAAAGTTTAACTTTTAGGATTATGCCTTAATTATATAGTTACTGGTTGAAATAAACTCTATACAATTTTGCTGTCCAATCATAATTCTTGGATGTAGCTTCAAACTTTAAATTCTGATATTTGTTCACTGTAGGTATCTGCAACTTCTGATTTAATGCTTGCTTATGTGGACTTCTTCCTTGGTGGAGATGAAAAAAGAACAGACCTTCCTCCTGGGCTCCCTCAAAGGTTTCCTATGGCTATAATTTTTGGAGGTGACGGAAGTTATATGGCTCCATTTTCCCTTCAAAATGATAACATTCTTACCAGTCTTATGAGTCAGGTCAGTTTAAAATTTAAATATTTGAACCATGTAATTAGTGAAAGCATGGGTTCATCTTCAAAATCTTTGTTATAATGAATTCTTTTGATTGTTGTAATACAGCTAGTGCCCCCTACTACTTGGTATCGACTGGTGGCTGGTTTGAATGCACAATTACGCTTGGTTCGTCGTGGACGACTGAGAGTAACATTTCGATCCGTCTTGCGATGGCTTGAAACCCATGCTAATCCTGCTTTGAGAGTCTATGGTGTATGCATTCGTCTTGCCTGGTTTCAGGCTGCACCTAATGGTTACCACCAGTATGGACTTTTGGTGTGTTCTGTTGAAGAGGAAAGAGAACCTGTATCCTTGGGAAATACTGATGGAGTCCAGACTGAGCTACTGTCAAGGTAATATGTGTGTGACTAGTTCACCATTATTTTTTTGAACTTGGATCAATTCAATGTGAGCATGCAAATGGTGGAGTCATTTGAGTCTCTAATCATTTGGAATCGTTACTTTTGTGTTTGTTTCAGTGTGAAGACCACGGACATGCCGAATGAATCTGGTTATCTGAGAGAGGTGCTTTTAACCCAAGGTCACCAAAGCAGTGAAGGGTTTTCAAGGCGGAAGAGGATTTACGGAAGGCTTATAGATACTAACAGCATACAAATGCTTGATGAGAAGAGAGATATGTTTTACCTTCTCTCTTTCCTAATCCACAATACCAAACCTGTGGGTCACCAGGTTAGCTCATATTATATTGTAGTTTCTTGTAATTATCTACAGATTTATTATATCTTTCACTTTAACACCTTGTTTATATGATTGCAGGACCTTGTTGGCTTGGTCATATCAGTGCTACTTTTAGGAGATTTTAGCTTAGTGTTGCTTACGTTCCTTCTGTTGTATTCAATTTCATTGTTGGATGTCTTTCTGGTGTTGTTTATTTTACCTCTTGGCATTCTTCTTCCCTTTCCTGCTGGCATAAATGCTTTATTCAGTCATGGACCGAGGCGTTCTGCAG
The DNA here is from genome assembly GCA_958450335.1 of Hibiscus tridactylites. NCBI lineage: Eukaryota > Viridiplantae > Streptophyta > Magnoliopsida > Malvales > Malvaceae > Hibiscus > Hibiscus tridactylites. Next base: position 74,131,067 of record OY288286.1, on the reverse strand, counting down.
GCCTTGCACGTTTCTATGCTTCGTGGAACATAACATCCTTGGTTAACGTCGTAAGTTGCTCTAGCTTTTAATACCTTTTCCCATACTTGTGTTCAGGTCATTATTTTTTTCACAATTGGAATGCCTGGTAATCACTCATCTCATCTTTAAACAGGTTGTTGCATTTCTTTGTGGGTATATTCACTATAGGAATCAGTCGTCATCAAGTAAACTGATCCCAAACCTTCAGCCATGGAATATTAACATGTAAGTCGGTGCAAAGCAAACTTGTATCATACTACCATACACCTTTGCCTAACACGAGGAACGGTTTCGGATGCAGGGATGAAAGTGAATGGTGGATATTCCCAGCAGGACTGGTTTTATGTAAGCTTCTCCAATCACAACTCATAAACTGGCATGTTGCAAATCTAGAGATTCAAGACCGTTCCTTGTATAGTAATGATTTTGACCTATTTTGGCAGTCATGAGACACACCACCCTGTCGAAAGAGATACATACTTACACGATTAACAAGGTTCTTTTTGCTGTCCTATTTTGTATTTTGTATGTAATTTGAGACTAACAGGTAGAAATAGGAACAAAAAAATTTAAAGAGAGGTGAAAAGGGTCAGCAGGCAGGCATTCATTTATGTAAGTTGTCAATTTCCCCCCTTTAATTTTGGGTGTTCCAATGCTAATAACGAATTGGGTTGTTGTTTACTAATATGCTAAGAGAACCATTATATAATATATTTATAAGTTAAAACTTAAATCCTCACCATATTACCCTAAAAACTAAACCCTAAATTATAACTCTAAACTCTAAATTGTAACAACTATTCTTAAATTCTAAACACTATAACTTAAACTAACTCTCTACACCCTGAAATTAAGACGCTTGTGGAAACTAAAAGTTTCCACCGCCAGTATATAAAAGATATTAATCCTTGAACTTTTCTTTGGAAGCTTTCTTCAGTTGTCTGTTTCAAAAGTGTTTGGTCATGGTTGTATGTGGCGTATAAAATGGCATTGATAATATAGCAAAAAAAGGAACAATAAGAAATAATGATCTTATTTGATAAAATGGAGACTAGAAGAAGACCCGAGTTGTTCCTATAATCAACTTGAATAAATATTGCAAATATAAAGCGGCAGCCAAATCAAGGAGGGAAACCAGTCTAACACCCTAAAATCATGCACCAAGTCGGCCACTTACCAAATGAAATATTGGTTGGTCCTTGCAGAGTCCCTCGGCTGCATTTTCTGGTGCTAGGGGTTTGATCTCAGCACCTCATAGGCTCACATTTTGGAGCCCTAGATAAAAAGAAAAATCAATCCATAGCAAACTGAACTAAATTACAAATTGCCTCAGCAAATAAGTGCAAATTTACCATCAACGGATTCAAAAGCTAGTGGAGTACAAAATGTTGAGATATCATTCAGAACTTCAATTACTCAATATGCACATTACACCTCTACCATGCACACCATGGGGGAATGAGAACATAAAGTTCAACTATAGCACAAGAGTACACACTGTTACTTCAAGATATACAAAAATAAATAACATTTTCTCTTTCTCTAGGATCAAATCAGACCTCCATGGAAGGGGAGAAAGATCATAATGATCTTTTAGTCCAGAAAACAAGGCTAGGCTAGACACTAGACATAAGTACAAAATTAAATGACTAGGCACTTATGGGTTCCATTGCATATCCCTAAGCAACACACCATCAATAATTAAAATTTTAACCCGTGCACTTGCCTTCAACCAAGAAATTATGATTTGAAAAACTATACAAATAAGAACATCAAATGGGACAAAAGATCTGAACTTAGCTCGTTGAGATTTCGACTTGATTGAATGACAGTGCACAGGTTTTTGAATAGATGCTACATGATGATGGTGGTGGCAAAAACAGGTAGAATTTTGCATACATCAACTCCCAAACGCTGTGTGATTAATCCATCCGACTAAAGAGATTAGTTCCCTAAAAGTGAAGCTGTAGACCTGTCCCTTGTTGTACAAATGCACAAGCAAACAAAATCAGTGGCATCTGAACAGAACCTTGCCAGTTCATGAAACAGTTCGACCATAACAAACTGATGCGATATAGAGATTCTTTGCCCATTTCTCCTGGAGAAAAAAAAAACATTAAGTAAACACTCGATACTTCTCGAGAAAAAAAAAAGGATGAAATAAGCTAGTGATTGAAGTTGAATAAATACCTTTACATGAGTGCTAGGAAAAGCAGAAGTTCGAAGGGTCTCCTGAGTTTCATCCGCTGGTTTTCTTCTAGGGACACTAAGAACGAAAGCAGCTTGATCCCAAGTTGCAGCAGTTGAAGTGATGCGGTAGCCACCATCCCACCTCCGATGAATACCTTCACTGGGATAGAGAAAATCTAACTCTACAACCTGCAAACATACCGAGGGTATTGGTTTAGGCTGTAAGCTTTTTATTTCAAAAAAATGGAGTGCCATTGAACAGTTAATGTTGAAATCAAAGGAAACCTGGTCAGAAAATGGAGCACCACGCGACATAACAATTGCCCATCTGCTTCCAGCAGTGGCCATGGCAGTCACATAAAAACCCTCCCTCCATTTTTTGTTGATCCACTTGAAGGGAAATGAATCACTGACTTTGTAGGATTGCTGCAAATACTGGGTCCCTGCATTCAGTACAGCAATAGATATAAGACTGCATAAATATAAAAATTGTAATTTCATTTTAGATAACTTCACGGATAGCTAAACTAACCCTTAGACATTACAATTAATGAACTCCCATTATTCGCTCCTGCAATAGCACTGATGTAGTAATTCTTTTCCCATTGCTCCATAATCCATTCCTTCATAAAGTAAAAGAAAAAAAGAGAGTATATTAATATTTGTACTATACCACAAATTATGAGCTATTTACAAAAATGTTGGATCTACGTGACAAAGTGCAAATATCACATTAGCCGATAACTACCATGAAATATGTATTATAGCAGACATGCAAAAGACAAAAGCCTCAAAATCAAAAGGACGCAATCAACCTTGTGAAGAAAGTATGGCGAGAGTTGATAAACTTGAGCGGTGAAGCCAGTGCCAGCATCCATGATAAGAGCCCATAGGTTTGAACAAGAAGCCACACTGCTGATAAATAACCCATCTTCATTACCTTTCTCGATATGTTGGGGAAGCCTCACATCTGCCACATTGTAATGATACCTACAATAGGAGATAGAAGTTATCAACATCTATTCTTAGTCATGAACTTGGAAAGCTTGATGGTGATTTTAAGATATACCTTTGCTTCATGGGCCTACGAGCATTATACACGCTAATCCATTGTGTTGCAGGCATTCCCATTCGAACCTTCTTCTTTGGTTGTTCATCCTCTTCCTCCTCCATGGTTAACCTCCCTCTCTTTTGTCCTACTTGGTATATAAGCTTCAAGAAGAAGAATATATATGTTAAAATGAATTCCAAAGAAAAATATAATCTGAACTCTTGATACGTTAAATATGCTAGACACAAGAAGCAAAAAGCACCTTCTGAGCACCATCAGTATTTATCGGCCTAATATCTGGATTTGGACCAACAATCCCATCAAAAAGAGAGATATATTTTGCATAATTTGGCTCCTCGTCAAATTTCAAATTCACCACGTACTCAACAAACTGTCTGAAAGGTAAAGGGCAAAAGCAACAAAGAGTTTCTGGGGAAGTGGCCATCTTCTTCTTACAAACAAGGAAGCCTTTGTTTTCACCCTAAAATAACACTTGCATCAGAAAGGTAATAGATAACAAATAGGAACATACCAAAATTTATATTACAGAAATTCAAACCTGATATCCTTGCCAAGGTAAACGACCACGGAGGAGAAAAATAAGTGTGTATGCCAGAGACTCTAGATCATCTCTCCTGCTACCGGTTCTACCGAGATGAGCATGCACACTAGCATACCGTACAGTTCCCCTGCAGTATAGGAAAACTAATAACAGATAAGCATAACCTTAAAAATAGAGAAGGAAAATGAAACCCCGAGCTAATAAGATAGATAAGTAAATCTAATTTCTGTGCCACACAGGAACAGAAAAGCATGCAAAGGTAGTGAATATCACCTGAAAACATCTGGACGTTGATCGTACTCAACATGTTGACCACTTGAACTATCTCGCCACCTGGTTGCTGTCAAGTCAAAATAGAAAAAGAACTATTAGAAATTTTCTGTATATGCATATAAAATATATTTTAAAATAAGAAATCTTATGTTTACCTAATCCTAGGTCAACAAGAAAAAGTTTTTTCTCATCTGGAGTCCCTGGAGTACCAAGCAAGAAATTCTCTGGTTTCACATCCCCATGAACATATCTGCAAAGTACGGACACAACAGCATTAAAGCAACAAATGCATTCCATGACAAAAATACACACTTATGTAGCAAGAAGAATCACAATCCTTTCCGCCCAAAACCAATGATGGACAGTTGGACAGCCCAATTCATTGATAGATTGCCGGATACCAACATTTTATCAATCCAAGCACATCAACTTATTAAAAACACTTCTGTACCAAAAGGAAAGCAAATCATAGGGGAAATAGAAAAAGAAGTATCACCCTCTGGAGTGCATCTTCTCTAAGATTGAGATGGATTCAATGGCAATGCATGCAACCATTTCAATGGACATCCTGAAATTGAAAATATAAAACTACCCTTAAATAGCCAATCTGTGGAAAAATCCCGAAAAACTCACTATGAAACTTCACAAAGAACATACGTGTGCGAGTTATTATTCCAAACATCCCATAAGCTAGGTCCAAGCATATCCATAACCTGTTAAAAACATTCCAACCAACATCTCAGGGTCAAACTCTGAAACCTGATACATATGTTTCACAAAATTTAGAGACTGCATTAAAGCAAACACATACCATAACATAGTAGTCACCTTGCCGGCCCTTATAATGAGCTCGAGGCACACCATGGCTACCACCAAGTGCACTGCACAAAAGGCAATTTAAGCCAAAGTTAAATCTCAAATGTCATACGGGCTACTTTATGAGGCTATGAACAAATATAAGAACCATTCATAAAATGTGATTATAGGAATCTCACTTGTAAACCTGCCACTCATATGGCGGCCCATAATTACATCCTTTACTGCTTCTGTGTTCAAATTTTAAAGCTACCTACAATTCAGACATAACAAGTTTAGCACATTGGGGAAATCAACTATTAGAGTATGCAAAAATCCACTATAAAAATAATCCGGAACCTCTAAAGCTCCTGGACCATTGCCAATTCGTCGACCAACATATACTTGTCCGAAGCCTCCTTTACCCAGTTTTCTTTCTAATCTATACATTGGGGAACCGCCTACCTGAACCTGTTGCAACAAAAAGAAAGAATAAGAATCCATTCTTCAAGAGTTTCAAACTAATAAAATATCAGTCCCAGCTCTCAACATTATATGTTCTTTCTTGATATTGATACTTGTGTTCAATGAAGACTACTACTAAGACCAATTACATAAAGCCAAAACTTGTTTTAAAATGTGTAAGTAAGTTTGCAGCGGCAAACCATACAATAGTCCAAAAAAACCCAAAACCAAAAATGCACCAAAAAAGGGGAAAACTCAAAGAAACAATAAATAAATCTCACTAGTCAAAACTTTCTTTCTTTCTTTTCCTTTTATAGATTCCTGGATAACAAAATTAAAAAAATAAAAGTAGAAGCAAAAATCCAAAAGAAAAGAAGACATCTTCCCAAAATAAAGTAAAATCATTTCAGAAACTAAAGAATACCTTCTCAGGAAGCGGCGCTGTGCTTCCTTCATCTTCAGCACCGGGGCCCTTATCACCGCTACGGCCGCCACTGTCGTAATCATCCATCTTCACGACAACCTCTTCTCCGAAAACCCTAATCTGTTCAATATCCTCGTTTTCCTTTCTTGCAAAACCAGCACCGCTCACGATATTATTGTGTTTGTTATCTTTATCGTTGAACTCGTTATCATCAACGGAAGCAAGGAAAGACTCTTCTTGTTTCCTATTTTGTACGGTTCTCCACGGCCGTGTGCGAATAGCGCACTCGTCGGTATCGGGTCGGGAATACTCTCAATCGGGTTCGGGTTAATGGATGCCCGATTTCTACGAGCCTGGCTACGCAGCTCTGGCATCGCAAGGATTACATTCGTCCAAAGCTAGCATGGTGAAGATCCACGAACATTCTCGAATCATCGGCTAATATATTCGATCTCTGGCTTGAGAGATAGGGTTAAATCGCAAAAAAAGAAGAATAGAGGGGGAGAATTGGGAAATTTTGTAAAGAAAGTGATGAAATTAGGGTTTGGGGAATGGGAATTTGGAGATCTGTGGAGGGAAATGAAAATAAGGGTAGTCTGTTCCCCAATACTTTACAAAGCAATACTCCATTGATTCTTCTTCTTTTTTTCCTTTCTTTTTTAATTTTATTTCTATGTAATTTGTTTTCCTAATCTTTTTTTTTACAAAAAAAATTGTTTTCCTAATCAAATGTTTGGAATTTCTCCAAGGATTAATATCCTATACACTGGCGGTGGAAACTTTAAGTTTCCACAAGCGCCTTAGTTTTAGGGTTTAGATAGTTAGTTTAGGGTTTAGGGTTTAGGGGTTTAGGTGTAGGGGTTTAGAATTTAGGGATAGTTGTTTCAATTTAAGGTTTAGGGTTATAATTTAGGGTTTATAGGTTAGGGTTTAGTTTTTAGGGTAATATGGTGAGGATTTAGGTTTTAACCTATAAACCCTAAATTATAACCCTAAACCTTAAATTGAAAGAACTATCCCTAAATTCTAACCCTCCACACCTAAACCCCTAAACCCTATACCCTAAACTAACTACATATACCCTAGAATTAAGGCGCTTGTGGAAACTTTCAGTTTCCACCGCCTGTGTATAGAAAATTTATCCTTTCTCCAATATAAATTGTGGTGGATTTCGGAACTTATTTTTTTCATTAATAAAATATAATTATAAGATAACCATGTAAATGTAAAAATTATAAGATAATGTATAATAATAGTATCAATTCACGTAATTTCATAGCATATTTATTATTTGGGTATATAAGTTAAGCATTATTCCATGATGTATAAAGATAAAATATTTAAAAAAGGACGGAGCCGCGGTCTAGAGTTTTTTCACCTGCTTCATCCATTCTCATAAGTTATATATTCTAAATTCAGCAGGGCTGCAAGAGCACTCTCTTTCTCCTCTACTAGGTCATGGGATCAATTCTCCTCTACTAGTTCTTCTTATTTTTGTTTAAAAAATTTAGAATTATGGTTCAACATTGAAAAAAAAAAATTTAAAAATAAAAAATTATTAAATGTTTTAATTTATATAATATTTTAATGTAAAAAGATATTGTTTACTATTCAATTATGTTTGAAATTTAATCCCTCGGAAGGTTAGAAGATGTACATCAAATGAATTTGATCGGTTAGGTAACTCTGTGAAAACTTACACCTAAACCACTTTACTAGTAGATTACTTACAAAAACATATAGCTCAATAAATTACATATCGTAATATATGATTCGAATTAATCTTTTAATAAATTAGATATTAATAAACATATTAAAATTAATATATATATATATATATATAATAGATTCGTCACCCTCAGACGGAAATTAAGTTCTCTCACTCACGACCCATGTAACAAGCCACACCAAGTAAGAAGTGTAAAACAATTAACTCATAATGACCGTCATTGTATAACCATTCATCAACGGATGTCGCTTCCCAGATCGGATAAAATTATAAACCTATAGCTGCAGAAGTAGAAATAATAGCACCAAAAATAATATTATTTTCGTAAAATAAAGATTCAGAAACATGTTCACGAATACCATCAATATCTATAGTTTAACTCAATTTCTGACTCGTCCCTATATATAATCGACTTTTACAACAACAAAAAAACATCATATTTAATAAAAAGGGGGGAACGTAATGAATGTAGATTCTTTGGTGTTACTTGGAGTGCATGGCATTGCATGTGATGGGAAGACACGTGGCGAGATGTTGAACGTATTTTTATGATAAATTAAAGGTGCGCGTCACTGTTTTTTATATTACCATCATATACTTTGTAACTTTACATATGAATAAGAAAATGATAGCATTTCATGTTCATCGTTTAGTTTTTATTTATTTATAAATTTCAAGAATAAAAATAAATTATTGAGTGGTTTTAGTGAGAAAAAATGATATTTAAAAAAAATTAGGTTCAAATATGTTGCTTGTGTGGTATACGTGCATTTTTAAAAGTTTAAAAATAAAGAACAAATATTACTGTATAATCACATAAACTCGGCTGGTGGTCATATTGATACTATTTAAATAGTTTGGTAGTTTAAGTACTTAAAAAAATAATGTGGTCAAATCTCAATTTTTTTAATAGCATGGTGGTCAATGAAGTAGTTTAACCTAATTTCAACCGGCGCCTCTTGCGTTCTATACCACAGCATCTCCGTTTCTTCATTTCTCTCTCATATGGCTGATGAAGGAAACCCAAAATGGGAAGGCAAGGCCACGGCGGAGCTGAAAGCCTCCACGGCAGAGCAGATATGGCCGCTCATAGCTGAATTCTGCAACATAGACAAGTTTTTCCCTACGGTTGATATATGTTATCGAAAGGAAGGGACTCCCGGTCAGCCTACTGCGAAGGGAAGATCGGGTGGGCCGACGAGAAGCTTTTAAGCATCGATCGATCAACCACTCTCGAAGTTTTATATTGTTTTAGCATATAAAAGTGTTCGCTTTGCAAGCTATTCCACTGCATCTCTCTCTCTCTCTCTGGATGAAGAAAGAGCTCCAAAATGGGCAGGAAAGGCCATGGCCGGAGCTAAAAAGCTCAACAACAGATCAGATGTGTCCATTCTTAGCTGAATTCTGTAACTTAGACAAGTTTAACCCTTATCTGATACATGTTATCGGAAGGGACTCCTGGTCAGCCCGGTCTGGTCCGTTACTTGGAAGGCAAGGTCGGGTTGGCCAACGAGAAGCTTTTAACCATCGATCTGATCAACCACTCACTGAGCTATGAGTTCCTGGAAAATAACATCGGGTTCACCACTCTCAATGCCTTGCCGATGGAGGGCAATGAGTGCAAGGTCGAGTGCTCATTTATAGACATTAAGATTCGGTTTCTCTTATTATCAGTCGACTCCGAAAATACGAAACACAGATGAACAAACAATATATTTCATACAATACAATAGTATATAATTATAAACACATATCGATCAATCGTCAAATGTGCATCGATAGAAATAAAAGCAAAATGAACAAGCAATGAAGGACAAAGCAAATTAAACAAAATGACCTTTGTAAGGAAAAATAACAGGTTCTCCTAAATTCTAAAGAGTAGACAAGATTAGAGCTGAAGGAATCTCATATATTGACATAATTGAATCTTGTAATAATCAAAATATTATACACCAACCTTGGAATATCCTCTGCTTCTATGGTTTCTTTTATCTCCCAACTCTGCATGTTGGTGAAAAGCAGCTGGATTTCATCACCAACATTCCCACTATGCTACACAAGATTAGGGCCACATATTTAGGCATTTGCAGGCAACCAGGCATGACATGGTAAGCAACTTTGTTGGGCCCCATCTCGGAAAATATATGGATTACAAGAACATTATTGCTGGCACTCTCTGTCACACGAGATGCAGCCTTCGTTGGTCTGCTGTATACACCAAACCTAAGATTGTTAAAGTTTCTTGGGTAGATTGTACGTCTTTTTTAGGAACTTTGAAGCTGTCTCATCATTCCGGTAACATAGCACGCGTAGGAGAGTGTTTGGCTCAGTAGGATTCCACTGCCCTGATGTTGAAGGTAGTGGAAGCCTAGATCTAGCAGACGAGCCGTATGTCTCCAAGGTCACACGTCTGAACCGCTCAATTAAGCTATCTGTATCGGTTCTAAAGAGGGGAAGGACTCCTCTTGCAGTTGCTGAAAACTTGTCTATGAGGTCGGCCGGCAAACCATCTCCATTGGCCCAAAACAGATCTTTAAGGGCTTTGAAATCATCCTCTATAATTTGAGAATCCTGACGGGTGAAAGCACGAGAGGGGCCTCCGGCAAGTAAAACCAACAAGAACCCATCACAGGAAGCTTTCATGATATCAGTTATGACCCTAGTACGAACTCTTTCATGCACAGTTTCAGAGATGATCAACAAGTTTCGCTCTAGTTCCTGTAATAGAGGGTCAATCCTAGACGATGATGGCTCCCCAATATACAAACCATCCCACAAAACATGACTTAGGTCGTGGAATACAATTCTGTAAGCTAATGCCTCGGATAATTGCTGAACCCCTTCCACACAAGCAGCTGGGGTTAATTCAAATTTCTTGTTCAAACCATTAGAAAAATCTTCCACATGAGCAGATTCACAGTTCCTCAAGTGGGTTATGATCCTCTTTTCTAGAACATCCATCTCAGATCGGATACGGTGCAATGTATTTATACGAACACACAGCTGTGGCACCCCAAATGAATTATCTCCATTCATTGTTGTAACCTGAGAATTTCTCTTCTGAGAGTTTTGTAACTTTTCTTTCTTCTTCCACACACCTTGGAACTTTGATCCTATCTCACATCTAGTCAATGCAGGCATGGTGGGAATATATGTAGTACGTGAACCTACATGTCAGATTAAAAGGTAAAATGTCAGAAACTCTAAAAACCTTAACTGTTTTATTGAGATCATATATTATATTGCAAGCACATACCACAGCCAGATTTTGCCTTGATGCTGTAATATTGAAGACATTTGTCAAGGCCAACCATCAAATCAGGTAGCAATGCAGGATGCGTTGGTATTGGGAGCTGGAAAAACGCGTCCAAAGTCTCATCAATGATTCTCAAAACTTCGACAGCAGAGGGGGCATATCCTTCTTGATTTGCTTGTGGACTCCAGACCTAGTGTCATGCAATGAGTTGTTTAGCAATGCCAATAATAATAATAATAATAATCATATTTTAATAAAACCTGAAGCAGACATTCAGTATATAGCTACTCAGTTGCATGACCAAACAAATTTCAAAAGGAACTGAGATTTGAAAGATATAAGTTTCAGATAAAATTTTCATCCAAATGACAAGAATAGCAAGTGCATACCTCTTGTTGCAGATTCCGATCAACCCATTCCTTAAGTCTGTCAACTCTTGTCTTGATCCACCCTTTAACAAGATTGCCAATAGCAATTTCAGCCTCATAAGGAGGCATCTCGCGGATTATTGCCTTCCCACCATCATCACTGTCTACTGCATCCTCAACTGCAATCTGCACAAGATCCTTCTCCAATTTATCTGCAGCTCTCAGTACTTGAACAGCATCAGGGGTCAACTCCGTAATGCCCGATATAAACTGTTTGATCTCATTTGCATAACAAGCATGGAGGGTGGCCACAGCCACACCTGCTGCCAAAGGATGCCAACCCTTCAATATTGGACTGAAAACCTGCTTCTCATGAACAGCTAGCTCGCCAACATCCTTAGCAAGGATTGCAAGGACAGGAAGGGGATTCAACTGGTTTCTGGAAGCTCTCCTGCTAGAGTCTGCTTTCTCCATTCTCTATATAACAATTAAAAACATGCACAGTCATTAAACCTGCTAAAAGGAGAACTAGGAGGCGAGAGAGTATTCACACACATACATCTTAATTCTTACATTTGTTACATTTCCAAGTCTCATACATCTAAGAAATTTGTACATATGCATGACAATTCAGATACTATACATATAGCATAAGCACTCAGATTTTTCCTCGTAGCATCAATAAAAGGGCCAATAGCAGATAATAAAGACTTGCCTGAGCAAAAGCAGTGCGCAATGAAGACCTGATGTAAGTGTCAACTCTATTTCGAGCTATATCAACTTCTCCTTTCCTCTTTCTGCGATACTCAGTGGATACATCCTCAACCAAAATCTTAGCTGCTGATACGCCTAAAGAAATGATTCCCTGCATGGTATAGATGTTTCCACTATCAAAAGTGTCATGATAAGCAAGGAGTCGTTTCTCTGCCCAGCCCAGTATTGAAGTCAATGTAGAACTTAAAATCTTAGAGTAATCTGGATCCTTGGTTGCCTTGGCATCTTTTGCTACATCTGCTAGCTGACTATCAGCAGCATATAGCAAGTCCATTTCGACTTGCCCAGAGGCAACGAAACGGTTAAACAGTACCCACGTAAAGCAGAGGTTGTGGAGCATTTGGTTAATCCCAAGGATCACCCATGTCTTTTTTATATGCTCCATAAGCTCATCAACTTCCTCAATAATAGATGTCTCATCATTAATATCGAAACATGTCTCCAAAAGGATTTCGTAGAGTCTAAGATTCAGTGGAATACCATCAGCCCAGTGGCATGAATCAGAAAGAGACCCATCAGATCTGGAAGCAAGAGACATAACAGCAGTGCGGAGAACTTGCATCGACTCATTGTTCTTTCCTGTTTCTATTGGCCTATCTAGAGCTGCATGAATGATTTGCCGTAGCCTTTGTGATGCATTATTTGACTTATCAAGTGGCACACGAGGATGCAACAGTAAACCAGCTTCAAGAACCTTTAGGTTTCTTTTTTGCCATTCCACATATTCTTGCTGATCAGTAAAATCTGATTGCTTGAGCTGCTGTAATAGCTCCAATGGAAGAACCACCGACTCGATCCGCCTTCCAACCTATCATTTCACCATAGTCAATGTTAATGACCAAATAGCGGGTACTATAAATCAATTAAGCACCATTCAGATTAAAACTGAGTAAAAATCATAAAGTTCATCAAAGCCCTACTATATTCTCATCTTAAAGTTGATAATCTTAATGAGTTTCGCAAACATTGGAGAATTTACATTATCATACCATCATTCAGGATTAAATTATAGAATCATATTTGTTTGGAACGTAAAACATGACTATTTTTCAAAATCTTACCATCGAATTCGGATCCAATCGCATCTACTTTAATATTATAAACAACTAAAATTGATTTGCTCACAAGCAGTATTGTGTAGATCTAATAAATCGTAATTAAAAACATTACGATCAACCAAAATTCAACATTTTAAAATAACAATAATAATAATAATAATAATAAGTTAAATTGAGCTGACCAGACCACCGCCGATTCTTAGAAGCGATCTTCTAACTCGCGAATCGATGGTCTCAGATACCCGCATTTGAACCCTCATAAGCTCCCCTACGGTCATAGGCCGCTTAGACTTGCCCTGTCCCGAGCCTGGCCCGGAACCCGGACTCTTCTTCGAGCCCGATGAAGAGCCCGGCGACTTCAATCCTAAAGCCTTCTTCATTTTACTAGCAGCCGCTGACGTAAGCGAGCGCTGCAACGCGGGCGAGTTAGGCGAGTGGTTGTGGTTTTCACTAGGCGTGTTGAGACTCGGTGAATCGGAATTGAAGGAAGCGGAAGTGGATAGAGGTTTGGAGGAGGAGGTACGGCATACCGCGAGGAAAACGTCGTACGCAGTGAGTCTAAGGTCGGAATCAGTGAGTTGAGAGGCGAGTTGGCCGAATGGAGATTGGAGATCTGTCGAGGTGAGCTTGCTAGGCATTGGTTGAGGCTTAGTTTGCAGTGGCGGTGGCGTCGGCGTCGACTCTCTCTTTGAGTGACCGAGTGAAAGATCCCTGAAGAGATGCGCCATTGAATCAACTCACTGAGAGCGACAGAAAAGGAAGATCGACACGAACGAGTTACTGAGTTAGAACATTGGACTTTTTGAGAGAGTAAAAACTGGTGAGGAAAAGGAAAGGATGGGAGCTGTTTGGCATTTGGATTTTTCAATTTATATTCCATACTTTTAGGCTGAGCTTTTCTAAAAACAGACGGTTTAAATATCAACTAAATATTAACCTTTAATTTACGCCATTGGATAAAGTCACTTTTATAGTGGCCGTTAGATTAAAAATAAATAAATAAAAAGTTACTCGGTAAACCGGTAACCTTTATGTTTTTGTCTCTATCTTTCACAAAAGCACTGGCTCTTCTTCACCAATGCTTCATTTCTTTTTCCTTTACCCTTTTCTACTTCTCTTTCCAAAAATCTCTTGAATAATTCTCATTTTGAGGAAAAAAAATTAGAATCTAAAGTTATAAGAGAAGAAATGATGAGGTCTTCGGTGAATTTTAACTCGCATGGGAACCTGGACGAGCAGATTGCGCTGCTAAAGAAAACAAAAAAAACCCTCCCGCCATTGACGCATCTATCCATTTTTCTTGAGCACGACTTAAAAAATTGCAGAGATTTTTTTAAGTTAATTAAGAAAAAGAAAAAACCCATCATTGGAAGTCTGCAGAAGAACATAAATAGCCTAAGAAAAATCCTCGAAAAAAATGATCCGTAGATGAAAGAAAAATCAAAGAACAGAAATGTACTAATTTTTTCATGTTTGTCATACTAGCATCGATACCACCTAAAGGTGGTATCGATACCCCCTTAGTGAAATAAACATATTTTTTTCATGTCTGCCAAACCAGCATCAATACCACCTAAAGGTGGTATGGATGCCCCCTTGGTGAAATAACATATTAAAAAGGTATATATTTTTTTCTCTTACAAAATTATTACAATTTGTGTAAATTTTGTACTCATTTGTGTATATGCACATTGTGTAATATTTTGTGTACATACACATTTTGTATAACAAATGTACTAATTTTTTCATGTATGCCAAATCAGCATCGATAGCCCCTAAATTCAAAACTATTACACATAAACCCCTAAAAGTTTAAACTCTAAACCGAGTCTCTAACCCCTAAAACTAAGTGCTTGTGTCTCTTCAGATGAACATCATACGTTTTTCCACTAAAACACTTGTTGGGTTCAATATGTTGCTTCTTTAATTTGCTTGTTTTGGTGTTAAGGTAAAAACCTTGAAGTTTAAAATAATGGATGAAATCTTAATAATACACCGGAACATTTGAATAATAAGATATGTTTACTATTTTTATTTGAATTTGGCTTTATAGGGACTTATGTGTTATTTTCTAGTTAAAATTTGAAATTTTGCTAGAGAAATTAGGGTTCGAGTGACATTAGTTTTCAATGGTACTAGAATTATAAGTTCATTTATAAAAATTTAGGAACATGTTATGTCAAATATTAGGAAGCTTTCTCATAGAATATCTTCAGAAACTGATTGAGAGATAAATAACTGCATTCATATGTTATATGTTTATTTGATTGCACAAATTGAAGTTATTCATGTTGCAGAACAATATTTTGGTTTAGCTTGAAAAACAGTTCCATTTGGCCACAAAGTTGACTAGTTTTAATTATAAAAATGTCCCTCAAATAGGCTTGTAAAACAGTCCCTTAGAGCTATAAAATTGTCCAATCCCTTAGAGCTATGAGAGCATGGAACAAAATAGTGAATTAACATGAGAACTAAAAAGAATATATGTTATAATGGAACTGTTTTTTTGTTATTAGTTGTATTTTTAATTTTTTTTATTAGCATAACTTGAGTTAAGTGTTACGGACTAATCTTCTTCAAGCTATTCGTGCGGCGTTAGTACTCCCGAGTTATGCTAACAAGTCTTATTTCACACAACGTGATTCTATCAAAACACAAAATAGAGAAGACAAGAAAAATTTGATGGACAAGAGAAAAGAAATTTGTATTAAGTTTTGAGAGAAAGCTTGAGAATGCTTAGATTGTCTGATTTGCTTGGATGGTTTACAAATGAAGGAATGGTCTTATTAATAGGCCTCTCAAGTCCTTGGAGATGTTTCTAGAGTATCCTAGTACATTGGAGATATGTACATGCCTAGAATATTCTAGATAGTTCTACAATTGTCTACATATATCCCTAAGTCTTCTAGAGAGTTTTAGAGATTTTCGGAGTAGTCTCAATCTTTCTTGAGCCTTTCAGGGTCTTTTAAGGCCTTCCGGATGAGTCTAGACTTTCGTAAATCTTCCCTGAACTTTCTAGAACGTTGTAGTACTTTATAGGATGGATGTAGGCCGTTCTAGATGCTTCGTTGGTGCAAACTTACCTCAAAAACGCCCAAGAAGCTAAATTTAACCTCGGCAAAAGTTGTGGAAAAGTTGGTGGGTCGTGACATAAGGATGCCTTAATAAATTGTTTGTTAATTAAAGGAATAGACAATAATGAAAGAAAATGATACTTGATGGATATTAATGAAAGGACTAAAATGATCAATAAGGATAATGTAGTGATTGCATGATAATTAGAAATTAAAGAATGGTTTATACACTTGGCACAACCATAGGTAGCCAAGAGGGTAAGGTTAGGCCATTTGGAGTGTTCAATCCAAATGAATCATCTTCTCTACTTGAGGGAAACCGAAACCATGAGAGTATAGGAGAAGAAAAGTTTAACTCCATAGTCATGAAGCTTTAGGAAAATCGGTGTATGTAATCAAATGGGGCATTGATGTTGGAGTGGTTCATTGAGAAGAAAGTAAGCATTCTTGTTCTTATTTTGAAGCTTAAGAATATTAGAACTCATAGTTGTCTTATGCTTTTCGAATGATTTGTGATAAGAGTAGAAAGAGATGACAAACTTACATAACAATGCACGCCGCAATTGCAGTGTTATATAGACAAATATATCGACTTTACATAATGACATATCAACCAAAAAATACTTTTATAAAATTGTATAAAATATAATTTTTTTCTTCTGACGTGTCATTATGTCATGTCATGTCATTTCAAGCTGTTTATCGTTAGTTGACTAATAATTTTCATCTATAGATGAGTTGTTTTGACCTAAAATAAAACGTTGAGGTTAAATTGATTAAAAAAATAGAAGCCAAAATAACTATTCAATCAAGCGTTAAAATTTTTTTTAGCGTTATGCCTTCCACAAATAACACGATCAAACATTGAGATATCCATAAATGTAAATATTTACTAAGCCAAGTTTAACTTCAAAAAGTATGTATTTAATGGCATTAAGGGTACAACCATTTCCATAGTAAACAACACAAGGTTCAATCTAATACATTTACTCAATGTTTAAGTTTAAGGTCATGTATTGCACGTGATAGTTCGAGATCTTTTATCCAAAGAGTCTTCGTACTAACTTTTGTCTTTTCTGCTACGACGGTTGTAGCTTACGCAATTAGGCTTAAAATTTTTCTGACCTCGCTCAATGATTTTTCTAACATAATCATTGAAGCCGATTGTCAAGTCATTATTGGAAGATTATGTTCGGGCGCTCTTTCCGATTGGATCTCCTCTGCTATTGAAAAGATATCAGATCAGAGACCAAGTCTTTCTGTTCATACTCTTTTTTTTTGTTCCTAAGTCTTGTAATCAAACAGCGAACTGACTTACTAAACACGCTAGAAATTGTACCCATGCCCCTATCATGCGAAGAAAAATCTTCTACCCTTTTATACTCTACATTAAAAAGCAGTTAATTTTAAATTTTAACACTAATTTTTACATTTTAAACTTTAAACTCCACATTTTAAAAAGTACACTTTACAACTAATTTTCTAAACCTTAATTACAACCTTAAACCTAAACCTATTTTTTAAGTGGGACATAATTAGGGGAAGAAAATTTTCATCCCATCAGGCAGAGCAACTCATACAGCAGCATGGAGTCAACTGTTGAAACAAAAAGACACATATACCGAGCAGTAAAATTCTAAGCATATTGTGATGGAGAGTAGGGGTGATAACGAGCCGAGTAGAGCCCGAGCCTGGCCAGGCTCGGCTCAGAAACAGTGTAATTGGGCTCGGCTCGGGCTCGAGGCTCGCCGAGCTCGAAATTTTAGGCTCGAGCTCGGCTCGAAAACAGTTCTATTGAGCTCGGCTCGGGCTCGAAGTTCGTCAGGCTCGGCTCGGCTCGAAATGAAAATTTTTGCTATAGGATTTTTATATAAAATATTCGTTAAAAATTCCTTTCATAACCAACACTAATAGAAATTCAATGACGGAAAAGGGAAAAAAGTGCCAAAAATTAGATTAATCCAAATAATCAATAAATATTCTTATAATACAAACACATAATTAAAGAAAGTACAAAATCAAACAACATTCAACTAATGAAATAAAATACAAACACATAATTTATTTTAGTGCATATGTAGATTCCGAGCCTGTTCACGAGCTTTTCGAGCCGAGCTTACTCGAGTCGAGCTTTGATCGAGCCGAGCCCGAGTAGCTCGCGAGCCGGTCAGTCTCATTATCACCCTTCACCCCTAATGGAGAGAATAAAGCCCTTTAGCATATGACTAATTAAGCAATACCAGCAACGACCAAACATATTAGGGATTGTTTGTAATATACTAAATCAACATAATCACGACCACACAAAACCAGGCTTGAGGCGCAGAAAACGAACTTATTAATTACATCTGCTCCTAACCTGGAAATTTCTAATCTAATTCCAGCATTATCTTAACCGGAAAATTGACGAAAAAAGAAACTATATTCTTACTTTTGAACTCATTATCAGCACGAGGCATCGGGCGGAAACCAACTCTTGTGGAAAAGCTGGTCGCAGGGGAAGATTATTTGGCCTCATCGAATCAGGATGATGATTCTGAAGAACACCCACGAATTTGGCGCTGTTTCACCGTTCCTTGTTGCTGCTGTCAAGAGTGTATGGCTTTGGATGAGTCTTTCGGCCGGTGGTCCGACTAATAGACTAAACTCATCCAAAGCCATACACTTTTGGCGGCAGCAGCAACAACAAAGGGCGCAGATGCTTTCAACGGCAGCGCCAAAAGAATATTATATCTCCTCATTGGTAATTGATGAAGCGCATTAGAAAAATCCCTATAGCCAGAAATCAACAAATAATTTGCAGGAACAAGATAATTTACGGCGGCCAGGATAGAACGACGATCACGCAGGGACGGAGGTGCGCGGATGGTGACTAACGGCGACGGCGCCAAAAGATTTAGGGTTTTTTAATTTAAGAATTGATTGAAAAATTACTTTAAATAATTATTAATCAATTTAATAGTATTTAGCAATGTTCATCATTAGTAATGTTCGGCGGTGTTTGACCCCGTGGTACAATTTTCCTTTAAGTATTCGACTGAAATTACATACTGATAGCACTTTTAAAAGAAACTTGGCATGAAAAACAAAAGGAAACAGGCACATGCATGCATTTTCTCATGCTGCATTTAATTATTGAATAATAATGAGGATGTTGAAACAAACTCCCAAGAAAATTACTTCATTTTCTATACAGAAATCAAAATCTCAGCACCTATGTACACAATCTGAGGTTCACTTACCTGGATTTCATTTGGAAAACTCTGTTGTACCAAACTGAGTGAAGAATCATATGGAATATGTCGTACTTCTCCGGCTTCGGATGCCAAAGAAAATGTTGCTGTATCTTTTTTACTCTCATCTGCATCTGCCGATACCGCTTTGCAGGGATCGATAACAGGATCTTCTTTAAGTTTGGAATATCCTTCTCCAGGATGAAGACGGCAAATGATTCCCAGTTCAAAACCTCGAAAAACGGAGGTACGAAATTGTCGGATATGATCACCGGAACACATTCGTAGAAAATGGCCTCTACCACTCTTGGACTATTAACTTCGTAACCTTTCGGGCAGAGGCAGTACTTGCTGCTCTTCATGTGCCGGACGTAGTTCATTTTCCCCTTAACATTAGGCATTCTGTCAAAGATTTTCATGTCGGGATCTTTGTTTCCCCACTGTTCTAACAGAATTGGCCTTAGATAACCATGCATACTTCCTGCAAAGAAAGCCAGGATTGGTCTCTTAGACGGAGGGTTGCCACCGAGGTCTTTAAGCGGTTTCTGCGGATTCCGGACATAAGTCTCGGGAAGAGATACATCCTTGCCGAAAACGTAACCTTCTCTAACATCGGAATTGCAGAGGGCTCGTATGCAATTGGCCATGTGTCCCCTTGTTTCGGATGGTGCCTGAGAAAAGCAGTGTTTATTAGAAGATGGTTCCAGGGAAAAAAAACTGAGAATCATTGCATGAAAATATCAAACTATTGGTCTCTCTAAAGAGAAAATGAAACTATGCAGCCATTGACATGCAGGGTTACAGACAAGGGATCTATACATGTCTACAGAGATCGAGGTAAAGACGAGTCTACAAAAATGATATGGAAATCTTGAAAAAGAAAATTGAACGCATACACGTTTCTAACACTCGAACATATAGGTTTCAAATTCCATGTATATTAAGACATTTCAATACTAGTGCTATGTAAAATAGATGGACTACTTGAAATTTATAAGCAGTTCCAAACACCCTGAAATGTAATGGCCAAAACCAGAAAAGCATGAAAAGCATTACCCAGTCATGGCAAGCAACCAGAAAATGATCAGCTCCTTCAGTTCTATTCCAGAAAGGGTATTTTGCTGCAATCGTGTCGACGTAGCTCTTCAAATACTGTATCAGGTTCTTATGACTGTGAGAATCGGGCACGTATAAGGTTTCCTCTAACATTCTTGAACTAAAAGGCAAGTAAAACAGCTGGGCATCTCTTGGGTTTTTGGTGACAAATTTTTTGTTAGTTTCCAGTTGCTTCATGAACCATCCTTCAGAGGCATAAATACCCTGGAGAACCGGCGTATGTACTATGGGTCTTTTTCCTTCCTTGTAGACATATACTTTGAGTGTATTTTCCATCAATTCATAGCTCCTGAAAATGATAATGTAAAGTGTTTATACCTTTTGCACTTGCACACCAGTAACTGGTTCTGTTTACTGCAAACTTACCAGTCTCAACTCAACCAACAATGTTTTTTTATCATCTAGCAATACATTTTAATGTAGTGTTAAAAAATGAAGTTGAAATCTACCTTTTGAACATAGAAACATTCCGATAAAGAGGTGCATAAAGTCGTGGATCATTCTCTATAATGGGTGCAGTCTCGATCTGCAATCTTGCTTCAAGTAGAACTTTATCAGCTTTTGAAGACCATCTTGGTGTCTACAAACAAATGGAGATAAAAAAAAGAAACTGAAATATAGAACTTAAGTATCCCGTTGTAATAATGGAAATCAACATGTATCAGCTGCAGCATACCTTGGATTCATATGAAACACGGCTCTGATAAAACAAATTGTTCATATCAGCTATTGTAGTTAGTGCAGGTGGCATCCCAGGCTTTTTCTTCATCTTGGGAGCTTTGGGGGGAGAAGAATCATCACCTGATTTGCTGAAATTGTTCTGCATCTCTCTCGATTTCTCATTCTTGTCTAAACTTGGCGTGGCATGTTGCTCCACTGAAGACATACTGGAATTGGAAGACTCAATAGAAGTGCTGACATTTGTCTCAACATCTTTTTCTAAGGTAGTGTTGGTTGTACCGAGGCCTGTATCTGAGGACAATGTGCTTATCGGAGATAAACTGACACTTTCATTTCCGATATTGTTGTTTGAAGTGTTGACATCAGCAGTACCATTCTCCGAAGAAAAAATTTCCTCGGTTTTGCCAACATTCTCGGCTGCACTTGAATTATTAGAACTTTCAGGGAAGTTCACCGTGGAAATTTTGTTTAGGTCCTCGGATTCCTCTTTTGATGACTCCCTAGGAGAAATGGTATCCTTATCTAAAATAGACGATCTATTCGAGCTTACTTCTGATGTGAAACCATCTTTAGAGGCCCCAACGTCATTCACTTTAGCCCTTTCATTAGCAGCACCAGTTTGGTTCAGATTGTTTAAACTTGTGAAATTACCTTCCTTCTCAGAATCCTCTGATTTGGAACTTTCACCATTGTCCACAGTTGTATTATTATTTAACTCAACCAGTTCAGGAGAAGATTCCTTTGGAGCTTCGTTACCCTCATCAAATGCAGAAGACTTATTCAGGCTCACATCTGCTTCTGATATAACACCAACATCGAAATCTATGTCTTTCCCTTCAAAGATCTCAGCATCATGAGCTGTCTCATTAGCAGCAATTGTTCCATTAAAGTCCAAACCAGACTCGGAATATAACGGACTGATATCTAAGAAGCTACCTTGCTCCTTGACCGAAACCTTACCGGAACGAAATAATGACGAAAAAACATTGCCATATGGAAGTTCAAGATACTGGAATGTTACAACCAAGGCAAACGTTATTCCTATAAACCATATCAATTTCCTGGTATCCACTTGAAACAAAGATTTAAGTTCATGCCCCATTGAGAAACCACTCGACCGATTGTCAACTGATTAAAACGCTAATATCTTCCCCTGCATTGTGTTCCCCAGTCCCTGAATTAGTGAAAATGAAACTCACTTGAATAACTTGGAAAATTTCAAAACATAATCAAAGCAAAAGGAGCTTAGAGATGTACAAAACAAGCAAAATTGTTTCAAAGACAAACTGTTTGAAATTTGAATAGTCAAAAGAAGGATTAAATTAAGAGAAATTTCTATTAACTACTAAAGGAAACTTAAGATCCCGACTCGTATTTTTTCAATTATTGATCTAACGCTAGTTCTTTCGCTAATTCGCTTGTGTGTGTTTCCAATTATTAAACATGCAAATCCAGAAAAAATACAGAGAGAAACAGCAACGGAAGAGGAAACTCAAGATCAACGATCAACTAAAGCCGGAGAAAAAATACGTACAGATTTTCGGTAATGGAACTCTCGGACCTCGGTCTTCAAAATTCTGTTTGGTCAACAAGAAAACAAGGATGAAAAAACAAAAATTCTCGGAAAGTAAGCACGGAATCTTCTCCAAGAGGTGGATACGGGACAGTTCCAAAACTAGGAGACCGAATTTTCTTCTATTCTCTTCACTTTATTTGCGTTTTGCTTTTCCTTCTTAATTTTTATAAAGATTCCTATTTTCTTAGCAGCCAAACAGTGGTTTCTAGATTTGCATGGCGAGTTCAACGGGAAAATCAAGGCTTCTTAACGGGGATACCCGGGGACGGAAGGTGGAAACGGTGAATCTTTTTATATTCCCGTGGTCTGTATTAATAATAGTAACTTAAATTAATATTCTTTTTGGACGACAAAGGACACCCGTCTCATTCGATATTACGCATTAACCACCGTGTTTTTGACTTCTCACCCGACAGTATTTATTACACGCGCGGCGCATTGGGCGCGCCCTTTAACGTAACGGACCCGTCTTCCCGTTTCACTCTCTTTTTCTTTTCTCCCTCGGGAATATCAAATTATAAAAGAAAAATCATGTGATTTATTTGTTTTCTACTTTCAAATTAGGAAGCTTTTGTCTTTTTGTAATCAATTTTTGAGGAAATTAACGAAAATAATCTTTATATTATTACGTAATCTCAATTTAGAGATTCGTAATATTAAATTACAATTACAGTAAAGATTTATAAATCCCCACTAGCCTTAATAGGATATTTTTTTAGAAGTAATAACGGGCCTCGTTAAAAAACCCCACTAACCCTAATAGGAAGAAAAGAGTGTCCAATTTTTATTAATAATACCTCAAAAATTTTAATACACGATTTCTTCTATGCCTGGAAAAGCTGGAAACAATACAACCATGGGGTAACAAATTAAACTAAAAAACCTGAGATACTGCCTCCTCATTCGATTCCTGCTTTGGCTAAGATATCTGCAGCAACATTTAGCTCTCTAGGCACCCAACACACCTTAACACCATGTCTACGAAAATGGCCCTTCAAAGCGTCCACTTCCCTCGCGGCAAAACTCGGGGGCAGTACCCTCCCCTCCAACCAATCTGTTGCCACCTTACAATCCATTTCTATTATTAAGTTCATACCCATTAGTGAAGGTGAAGATAGGTATTTTTCCCATGCCACTCTCGCTGCTCTTAATTCGATTAGAGCCGGTGCCCCCCCACAGAAAGGTTCAGAGAATTGTCCCAAGACGCAGCCGTCCGAATCTCTTAGAATCCCCCCGACGCCCCCTACTCCCCTAACCATCGGAAAAGCCCCATCCACATTCCATTTTATAAACCCCTCCGGTGGTGGCACCCAAATCTTCTTATCTTTGCGTCTTACAATCAAGTTGGAGTTGGAGGCTAAGGTCAAATCTGCCATTAAGCAATCATGGCTGAGGGAGCAATTGTCGAATTTCGCCTTTAGCCAAGCAATTAGTCGCACCTTCACTAAGTATTTTAGTTGATGTCAATCGAAACTTTTGGCTTGGAAAATAATTTCATTTCGGTAAAGCCACACCGACCAAATTACCGCGAAAGGGATCATCGACCATACCACATTGAAACCCCTTATCTTGGTAAAGCCCCATAGTAGTATATTGTGTGCTTATCGAGCGAGTCGATCTCAAGTTGGGCAGTGCTCGACTCGTGCTCGTTAAAAAAATTTATTGCTCAACTCGTTGCTCGTTAAAAAAATTGTTGCTCAACTCAACTCGCTGCTCGTTAAGCTCACTAAAAAAATTTACCTTATTTTTAACTAAAAGTAAAATTTAACAATACTATATGGGGCTTAATATTAACATAAATTAACAAATTTAAGCAAAAATATCAAAATAGTGTATAAAGCACTTTCAAAGTCTAAATTTTAAACTAACAATCCACAAATACACCAAATTAGCATATTAAAACTAAAGTAACAATCCACAAATTCATCAAACTAACATATTAAAACTAAAGTAACAATTCACAAATATTTTAAAAAATTAACGAGCTGCTCGAAAACTTATCGAGTTAGACTTTGCTCGACTTAACTCGTTAAGGTCTTGAGTCGAGTTCGAGCCGAGTCAACCCGAGTCGAGCGTTTACCGAGTTTTGATCGAGTCGAGTTCGAGTAGCTCACAAGCTGCTTAACTCGTTAAGCACCCCTATGTGACGCTTGCATCGTTTTTTAATTAATGTGATTAGAGATGGACAAAACTTGACTCAACAAAACTGAATTATTCGACTCGACTCGAGGCGAAAAAAATCGGCTTGTTTTGACTTGACTCTCAAAATTTTGAAATTCTATTATTTAATCCTATAATTTAAAAAAAAATTGGTATTTTCAAAATTTTAAAATATTTTATTATGTTTCTAATTTTTAAAATATTTTTTATTTATCCCCTTAAAATTTTTAAAAGTTATCTCATAGTGTCATTTTTATTTATTTGAACTAGACCCTATTTTAAAAAAATAAATAAATGCTTCAAAATCTTTGAAAATTTTAATTTAAACGTCCAAATGTTTTAAAAAGTTTAAGTAGTGTAACCCATCGTCCTGGTCCGGATGCTTGACCGGTCCGAGTGGGCTATACGGGGAAAACCGAAGCGAAACCCGTTAAGGTTACCCCTCGGTTAGCAACCCTAGAAAATTCTTCTATTTATCTTGTCTATATGCATTTATATTGTCCTATGTGAGACACGTCAGCGAAAACACAAGCAATCATAAAAACGATCATTCGAACATCAAATGCAAAACAGTCCATTTTAGATTATTAGGCAGGCCGTTTCGAAACACCCTCAAGGTGTATCGAAACGCCTTGACTTGGTCAACGGCCCCAAGCCCACACGAGGAGGACGTATCGGAACGGAGGTCAACCGTTCCGAAACACCTTCAACGGTCAACTTCTCGTGGTCAACGAGATATTGACCGTTCCGAAACACCTAGACTCGTTTCGAAACTCCATCATCTCGGCAAATTCTCAGATTTCCAGTAGCCAAAGTGTTCTGATACCCGTTTGGGAACAGGGGTTCACAGTGGCCAAACCGTATCGAAACGAGTTCCGATACGGGGTCCCTGAAGCCAAACTCGTTCCGAAACAGCCCAGCCCGTTTCGAAACACTGGCTGTCTGCAAATTCACAAAATCAGCCTTAAGCGTTCCTAAATGATTCTCGACGTCCGAAATGACTACTCGAAGCATTCAAAACATACAAATACATTATAGAGGCATGCTCCCTAGCAACCACACTCTACATACACAAGATATACAAGAAGACATCCATATCAAGAACCATACATGGCATCACAAATAGCATACTTCAACAAGGTCAACACTTAGACAATTTAAGGTAAGCAAATACCAACTAGGTTTACAAGCAAGGGCATACATCTCAAAAGCCAAGTCAACAACATATCAAAGGAGTCTAACATACTCCTAAACAACAACATCACATTTCAAAAGCATCATAGCACGAATACATGTCACATTTCTTAACAATTACATCATAACTAAAAATCATACTTGATAGCTAGGCTAGCACCACAAAGCACACACACTTGGAGGCCTCTTCTTGCACTTAACAACCCACGAGCTACTGATATGCATTGTCGAACAAAGAGAGCGTAAGCAATAAAGCTTAGTAAGGGTAAGCTATTTAAAAACAAACCTCGACAATGCAGGGTCCAAGCACAATCTCAACCAAGGTAAATGCATGACCATACCTTTGATCCTCAAGTTCCAAAATGTCAATGATGCATGAACAAATATCCAATAATATGTCATGCTCAACAAGCTCATTTCCACAACATATGTAAGTACATATAAACATCCAAATAGGAAACACATTTCCACATCACATTGATACACATATCAATACATATTGGCACCTAGCTATGACCCGAATACGCGGATAAACACGTTGGAACTCACATCCAACGACCACTTTACCTCACGATGGGATTACACTCATCACCGATCTCATGGAGGGGATTCCACTCATCCTCACGCCCCGTCGATGGGATTCCACTCATCATCGACTAATATATATATAACAATTTTCGGGCGAACCCGTACTCCTCCTTGGTGACTCAACGCCACCAAGGCCACGTACGAATTTGACTCATGTATGCACACTAACATCCTAATGATCGATCATTTGTACTCAAGCATACTAGTGCCAACATTTACACAATCCACAATACCAATTACAACCAATTTCGTGTTTAGCACGTACTCACCATGATCACAATCATGAACAATCCACATGCATATCACAATGCATCACATCCATGCCTCATCACACATGTATAACACATTATACATAAATCATCATGTCATAAACATCACAAGGCATATACATCAAGTAAGAGTTCAACCAATGTCACTAGTTTAAGCTTAGGATTAGGCTACCACCCCAAATCCTAACTCTAGGTGGGTCTATCAAGCTCGACCTAGTCTACATGCTCGAACCAAACACTTAGAAATCACTTTTAAAACATTAACCACTCACCTTCACTCCCAAGCTAAATTACCAAGCAAGCAACTACCTTCAAGCTTCCGGATTCACCCTCGATGCTTCACCAACACAAGCTCTTGCTTCTAAACAACCTCAACGCAATCCAAACAACTTCAAATCAGCCCAAGCATCAAAGTAACTAACCCGAAATACAATTCAAACATCAAACTCAACATTTCAAGTCATGAACAAACCCCAAATTTATCCAATTCGAGCAGCCCATAAACCTTGATCAAAACCTATGTTTCCAACACCTTTTATACCTACAAATGATCCCAAAGCAACTCCTAACCAAAATACTAGCATTAGCCCACCAATTCCAACCTAAAACAACCCCCAAAACTCACCCAAAACTCTTAAAAACCCCTTTAAACCCAACTTCGAGAAAGTGCTCAAAACCAAGTAAAATTCATATATGTTGCATCATTTGACTCATAGACTTCATAACTGACAACATTAAATCGAAATATTAAGTTAAACATAATAAAGTTATCATTTTTAATCAAAATCTCCAAAAACTCAATTTCTAAGACATTGATGAAAATGAAAATCATCTGTACTTTTGAAGAGAGGAAGTTGAGGAGAAGTCAAACATGATATTACCTTTCAAAAACGAGTTGAAATGGAGAAACAATGTGATGGAATAGTGGAGGGGATGAGAGAGCTCTACTTCACGTTAGTTTTGATTTTGGAGAAGAGAATGAATGGTGAAATGTTGATAAAGAGGGGATTTAAAATTGAAACTTGTATTATTTACAAATTTGCCATTAAGGAATGGCTATTTCCCATTTTCTTTAAAATCTCTCTATTTTGTATTTCATTCATTTTAGTTCAACTCAAAAATATTTGTTTTTGAAACCCGAGGCCCAAAAGATTATTTTAATTATGAAACCGAACCCAAAATAATATTAAAATATTATTTTTACTCGACCCCTAAACCTGGGTGTTATTACCAAAATTCACCCCTGAAATCGAACCTAATACATTTAAACAATATTTAAATCAAATACTATCATTTGAATTGTTACCCATTTTTAAATGTTTTTGTTCCGACAAATTTAAGTTTCGTTCACATGATAGATATGATATAGTCTTTTTATAATTTGTATGTACGATTCATGCTCAAAACGTTTCTTATATTCAAACCAAAAACTGATCTATTTTCAAATTAATCTATACAATAAAATAAAAAAGTTGAAGAAAGCATATATTTTATTGAAATTTATAAAATTACAAAAGTGTAATTGGAAATATTTATTATTATTTTTGCTCAACTTAAAAAATTACAAGCACACACATGACACGTAATTACAATCACAACTGTAAATATGAATCATAATCAATATGATTCAACTGAATCCGACTATAAACAATATTTTTTAAAAAAATACCTAAAGTCAGAACCTCCTAACCCGCCTTTCAAGGGCAATTTTTATAATTTCCAACCCAAAGTCAGATTCAGCTGCACCAGCTTTAAGACACTGTTCATACTGTAATAATTTTAGAAATAAAATGGTTTGCGCCATATTTAAAGATAAAACAAAGTTTGGTGCAATATTGTTGGAAATTGTCCATATTTCAAAGTCAATGCTATTTTTTAAGAAATCTGCTGGTAAATTTTTATGACCTTTCAACATTCAAATATTCACATCATTCAAATATTCAACATTCTAATTATTTTTATAGAATTTACGAAATTTTTTCAAACTTACTCCATCCAGTCATACTCAGGTGAGATTAGATTTTTGATGAAAAACATGTAAATTACCTTATGACCATCAAACTTTGTAAAATATCAGGATCCATGCAGATATTTTTCGAGGATCCCCGCGGTGATTTATATAGGTACGGTTCGGTTATCCCTACAGTTCGAATATAACAATCCATGTCCTCATCCCCATTTGAGCTTCGCGTATAAAACTTCGTCCGTCCCCGTGAGTGAAGATTTCGGTTATTTTCCATACTCATCGGTTTGAATCCCCATGATTTTCAATTATTCCACATCTAATTGACACCCCTAATTTTGAGATTTTGTATTTTATTTTACCAAAATAATTTTATTTAATAACTTTAAAATATTATTTGATAAAGTTGCAAAGTGTTTTTCCATAAATATTTCTTTAAAAATAATTCTTCAATTAAATTGAAAAGAAAATACTATTTGTTAGGCATGGACGGGTACCGTTATGTTAGAGGGCGTGGAATTCACGACCCGGGAACGAAATCTGAAGGACCATACTCCATAGGCGGCTTATGTTACCTCGTCTTCGGCTGCCAACAATGATGTCGACTCTCAATAATACATCAATTATTATTATTACTATTAAAAAGGCACCCAATTATTATTTTGATTCTCTCGTGTTTTTTTCCATACACAATGCACGATTTGGCTTCACCTTATAAAGTATAATAATTGAATTATTATCTTATACACATTTGTTAACTTTTTTTATTACAAATTTTTTATTTAGAGTTTATGATTTAAGTTTAGACGTTTTAGTATATAAGTTTAGAATTTAAAATTTATAATTTAGATTTTAAGGTCATATAGTTATGGTAGTATCTGTTCATATATATTTTTAACCATTTAACAATGCACATATACTTTGTAGACAAAAGCGATTTTAAACTTCTGCCTCCTAAATGAACATCATCCGTTTTTTTTACTGGATATTTGTTGGGTTCTAAAAGTATAACAATTATATGAACGAATAACGTTAAAAAATTATAGGTTACATGGTTTATAATATAAAATAGAGTTAAGTTGAGTTGTTCGGTTTATGTTTAAATTTAATTGTAAATATTTACAGTGATACTAATTTATTTCAGTTTAAACGATTTTTTTATAATTATATATGATATATGTACATATTCCTTCATATTTTTACATGTGATATTTCTATATCAGACAAAGTTAAAGGATTTGACTGAAATTTGAAAATATCCATAAACTGCTTAAAAAATCGAATTATTTGACTCTCATTTTATAACTCAAATTTTATTTGAAAATATCTATAAATTAAATTATTTTGACTTAGAATAAAATATTAAAATTAAATTACTTTTTAAAAAATAAGACTAAAATAACTATTTAAGCAAACCTTAAATTTTTTTTTTGATATTATGCCTATATAAGTCGAATGATATATGTATCACCCGGTTTATGGACTTGACAGTCCGACCCATTGTCGTCCTCAATTTTACCGCTAAAATAAAAACGCCATATTTGTAAAACCCTAGCTCTAAAACCCCTTTTTTCACAAACAACAAAACTTCTCTCGCAGTTGAACCCAATTAATTAAAGGAAAATTCGAGATCACTAAGCTTGCTTATTGAACGCGAGGGAGAGAATGGAGATCGACAGGGAAGACGGACGCTCGCAGAACCAGTTGAGACCTCTCGCCTGCTCTCGCAACATTCTCCATCGTGCTCATGGCTCTGCCAGTTGGTCTCAAGGTGCTTCATTTAGGGAAAAAAGAGAGAGAAATTGTTGAAAAATCATAGTATTTTGATTACAAATCTGCTATTTATTCATTCATTTTTTAATTTAGGAGATACGAAAGTACTCGCCGCTGTTTATGGGCCGAAAGCTGGAACTAAAAAGAATGAGAACCCCGAGAAAGCTTGCATTGAAGTTATTTGGAAGCCTAAAACCGGGCAAATAGGTGATTTCTTAATACCCTTTTAATTATTCTTGCATTTGAAGTTTGGTAAGCTGGGAAATTTCTAAAATATGTACATTGGTGTTTAGGGAAACTAGAAAAGGAATATGAGATGATATTGAAGAGAACCCTGCAGAGTATTTGTATTTTGACTGTTAATCCAAATACTACAACATCAATTATGATACAGGTTGGTTAGTTGTTAATTATTTGTGAAAAGTATCTCTTGTTTATGATCGAGTTGTTCATAGATCGAGTTTTTATGTTTTGTGCCGCAGGTTGTCAATGATGATGGTGCTGTATCCTTATGCATTTCCCTTAGGATTGTTTTACAGTTTCATCTCATTGTTCCATGAGTTTCAATTTTCCAAAGATTAGGATTCCAGTGTTTATACTTTATAGTCTATTCTTTGTTAGAGATACGTAATCAGAAACTACGTTGGGAAAACTATAATACGAGACACAATGATGTTGGCGCAGAGGGTGTTCATGCTAGAGATTGAGTAACTTTTGCTTAAAATCATGATTCGGTGATATTTGATTGTTTGTCCACGGTCCACACCACACCCAATCCCCCCCCCCCCCCAAAAGAAAAAGTTTCCATAAGTATGTAGATATATTATAAATCTTCTCAATGATCTCATGGTAACCCTTGATATTAGCTCATATAGCTTCTCCCAAATGCCATTAATGCGGCATGTATGGCCCTTGTAGATGCAGGGATTCCTATGAGGCATCTTGCTGGTAAGCAATGCCGACATGTGGCCACATCATGTTTCATTAATAATGAGTTCTTAACTTCTTGCTGATCTTATGCTGGATTTTGCAGTCTCAATATGTTGCTGTGTGGCGAGGAGTGGACTTGTTATCTTGGATCCAACCAAGCTAGAAGAGCAGGTTATCATAGAATTCCTTAATTGTAAATTTATTCTCTAACTATAATGTAACCCGTGTGACACTTCTAGCCTAAAAAAAGGGTTGGGGCCAAGAGTATAAAGTTTCCCCTGGATTAATATCCAATTCTGTTTGAATAGTCTCCACTTTAAACTATACTGTGACACCAGTAGCTTCCAACTTGGTGCAGCTTTATATAAGAATGAATCAAGTTACATTGGCTTCTTGTAAATTTTGCTTAGAATTTAGATCCTATTTTCCGACATTCATGTCTTTCATGATTACAGAAAATGAAGGCATTTGCATATTTAGTCTTCCCAAACTCGGTCCATTCAGTCCTTCCTGAAGGATCACCGAGCGTGCAAGGTGAACCTATTGAAAATGGGATTATTACATCTGTTACTCACGGTACAATGTCAGGTATTCATTGCTGTCTATTGGTCTATCCTTTTTATTTTAAGTTTACTTTGTGGCTGCGGAGTCACTGTAATTGCAAAGAGTGTCATATTTTTTGGAGATTTAAGGCTGCTGTCAAATAAATTGAATGTATCACTTTCATTTGCTTTCATTCTGGACCAAGAACTTGGGAACTGCTAATGCCAGGTTCAATGAAAAAAAATTGCTTGCCTTTGAAGCCTTTCTTGCATGGGATTTCGGTGTTGTAACAACTGTGATGTTTAATATTTGCCTTTTCAAGTACTAGTTGTGCTTAAATCATCTGTGATGCCATAATTGATTCTAAAATATACTTTATTCGAACCCTTCTACCAGTGGATGATTATTTTTACTGCATAGAACGAGGGCGTGCTGCAAGCACCAAATTGTCTGATTTTCTCAGGAGGAACTTGCAACAGCAGTCAACTAATTCATCTAAAGCTGGCTGACTTGCACGTTCAGTCGCATAATCTCAACCGTTGACGAATCCCTGGTCTGTTGAATTTCACTCTTTACCTGATTTTAGCATTAGCCATTGTTCTACTGATTGAGTTCTCATTTCCTCACTTTCACAACCTTTCTGACCAAATTGTGTTAGAAGTTTGATGTAAAGATACCCTTATTGTTTCTAAGTTGTCATCTTGTTACTACCATTGTTGTTTAATGAAAGGAACAATTTCCCTTCCGACGAATCAATTTTTACTGGTCTTTAACGAATCATCCGGTTTTTCACTGATTCGAAAAATCTTTTAGGGGGCGTTTGGTTCACGGAATGTAAGATTACCTCTGTGAATAGGATTACCGGAATATAACATTACCTGACACATTACTGGGAATGTTATATTACCTTGTTTGGTTTATTTGGTAGGAATGTAGGATTGTAGTGTTTGGTTGGAGGAATATAAGATTAATTGGAAGCAAAATTTACTAACTTGTCCTTATAATATATTTTCTTGTTAACAAGTTTAATTTTTAATTATTAAATTAAAAATATTTACATACAAAATTATAGAACTATTTTCGTTACATTACCTAAAATTTGTAAAAAAACAAATATTTATAATATTATTAAACTATTTTTAAAAATGTTTTATATTTATATATATTTATTTATTTTTAATTTTTTTAACATCAAAATATTAAACGTTTAATATGCTTAGATTTTTAATTTTTTATTACTTTCGACCATTTATCAAACAAATTAAAGTAAATAATAAAACAAATCTAAAAGTAGTAAAAATGATAAAAATAAATTAACTTACTGGTTTTTTAAGATAAAAAATATCTTATAAATAAAATAATAAAATTAATAACATCAAGTATTAACACATTCAGTCTCAAGCAACATACAATCTCATCTTATAACCCTAAAAACATCGTAAATACAATATTAATAAAATGTACTATTAAATATTACAACATTATCTAAATATATACATCACCATTTATATATTAAACTAATATTAAATATAAATATTAAATAAATTTACACCATAAATAATTAGTTACCTAATTAAAAATGCAATAAAGGATCAACATGAACATAATTCATAATCACAAGGGTAATATTGTCCAAAGGGGAAGGAATTGTATAATACCTAAGAAAATGAGGGGAATAACATTCCCACCATTTAGGGGGAAAAGAGTCACTCTTGGGAAAAGAATAATACCTCATAGTCGGAATCCTCCTAAACCAAACATGAGAATATAAGTCTGGAAAAGATTATTACCCCTGGTAATCATCTTTTCCGCGAACCAAACACACCCTTAGATTAATGGAATTTATCAATTCGGACTGACTATTCCACAAATGCTCCAGTTTTAGATTTTAGGGTTTAAAAATTAGAGATTAAATTTTACAGTTTAAAATTGATGGGTTGTAATTAAAATTTAGAATTTAGGGTCAAATATAATATTTTTTAATATAAGCCAAATAACTAATACAATCGACTTTATAATGAATAATTGATTAAAATGTATTTTTTAACACATTGCAACGCTCAATTTCGTACAAACTACGACCAGCTATTTCTCACGTTATGTTGCATGCGAGCATTAGTGCGACGTGTGTTTGTCTGTTTCATATAGTAGTTGTAGACTATCTGTTCGATTTTATTTTTTTTGATTTTACACAGAGCTTTGTTGGGGCCCAAAGGAGCTCGAGCCAGGGGCGGATGCATATGGCTCCCATAGGCCATAAGGAGCATATGCATCCCCATTTTTGAAGAAAAATTAAAAAATATAATGTAATTTGTAAAAAAAAAAATTATTTTACATACTCATTTATATAAAAAAAATTATATTAAATTTTTAGACCCTATTTTTTAGATCCTGAATCGGCCACTGGCTCGAGCCCTGTTTAAAATATTGTATTTTTGATAAATTTTGGTCTAATAGTAGTATCTTCACCACTTAAAAAAAAGTTTTTAGATTTAAACAATATGTAGATTTATTAAGATTTATATTTAAATACACAAGCTATTTAATTTTTTTTACACAATCCTTTATATTTAAGCTATAAAATCTAAAACTTAAAACCTAAATCCCTAACACTATCACTCTAAAACCTAAACTTTAAACCTTGAACCCTAAACTCTAAATTCTAACCATAAATCTTAATTTCTACATCTTACCACCTACACTCATAAACCCTAAACACAACATAAATATATAAACCCTAAAATTGAAAGGATTTAAAGTTTACACAAGCTTGTGTATCAAAGTTTTTTTTTCATTTATTAAATATTTAGTCAAGTAGGGATTGAACTAAAGAATGATGAGCCCGTGTTCTCAATTTTTTTTGTCTAATAACAATTTGGGTAGAATTTTATAAGTTTAAATATTAGACAAATTAGGAATGATCTTCTGAATTTTGAGTTTAAATACTTAATACGCCATTGTATTTTTTAATTTAATATTTCGGTTCCTCCTAGTATTCAATAATGACTCTATCATTGATCCTATGAACTCCTATATATTATATCAACAATAATATCAATTTAACTATACTCAACCGGTTATTTTTTTATTAAACAATGAAATATTAGAACACAGTTAACTTTAGTCGAAAACTACTTTAAAAAAAGTATAAAATATTACACCAATAAGATAAAAAATACGAAATAAAGAGTAAAATTTAAGGGTTTATTTTGATGCACAAGCTGTGTAAATTTTTTTTACACATTCCTTTTATAAAATTTAAAATCTAAATCACAAACCCTAGCAACCTAAAACCTAAGCCCTAAATCCTAAACTCTAAATTCTAAATTCTACCCATAAACCTTAAATTATATACCCTACATACTAAACCCCTAAACCCTAAACTAAAACCCTAAACCCTAAAATTAAAGGGCTTGTGTAAACTAAAGTTTACACAGCTTGTGCATCAAAGTATTTTCTAAAATTTAAAACTAAACATTTGTTATTATTAAAGAACACAATTATATTTATTAGTAAATTTCACTTATACATAAAAGGATATAATATAAAATTAATATCAAAAGTTTATTACTAGTACTTATTTTCTGCAACAAATCTCTTAGTTAACCATTTTTATTGTTACCGTTAATAAGTGATTGTGATTTTTTTTAACTCGTGATTAATTGATTATGTTATCCATACCCTTCCTCACCTATAAATTATATGATATTACATGTTTAAATATACTCGTTTTTATGTCCTCCTATATTTAAAAAGCGGACTACGACCGGTTGCGATATAACAATTATGCCACCGTCCGAAATTGAAATTGAGGTAAAAAATGATCTGCAATTGCCGTAATTTAATCGCTTTTATCTGAAACCGTGATATAACGTCGTAATCGCGACCGCGGTCACAATTTAAAACCCTGATGTCAACCTAATTAAATTTGATAAATGGTTGTGGTTGTTGAATGACAATCTTTGACGTGCACAAAATTATAAAATTAACAATTATTGCATTTGATATTAAAATTTTGTTAAGAAGTATTTTTGATATAATATTTAAAATTACCATATATAATATTGGCCCTGTTTGGTAAATAGAGGTTTGGGCAAAAATTAGAAGTTTGAGGTATAATTAGAGGTTTGACTAGTCAAATCTGCTAATATTGATGTTTGGTAAATAGCGGATTGTGGTGGAAAAGCTAATTTTGAAAAAGCTCCTAATATGAGCTTTTTGAGATTAGAGGTTTGATATTAGAGTTGTAATGACTCTTTTACCCTTAACAATTACCAAAAATCTCCAAATAACTTAAATTAAATAATAATTTTTTTTATTATAAATAATATCATATTAAATATTCGACTTATTTGTTGTTACTACTAATTTATATGGTGATATTTGTAAGTTAATTCTATTTTTATTATCACATATTTATATGTGCATATAATTTTTTTAATAATTATATAAATAATAAATTAATATATAAATCTTTCAAATATGTTTAGGAAATTTATATTAAAAATAATTTTTACAAATCTAATTAATATTTATTATATACAAAATATTCATAACTGATAAATTATTCAAACAAGTATTGAATATAATCATGTCCTTATATGTCATTTTGCTTGTTTAAATAATCAAACAGCTATCAGCTATCAGTTAATTTTACCAAACACTTTTATACAATCAGCTAATATAATCCGCTAGTCAAATCAGCTAATACAATCAGCTATCCGCTAATTGCCAAACAGGACATTATCTTTTATTGATGTATTGAATCAATTCATTATTGCTTTTAGATGCACTGAAACGATTTACTTGACTTATATAGAGAATAAAATAAAATAAAATAAAATAATTCGAAACATAACTGATATTGGCCCGTAGAGTTGTCTACATACAAATAATATAATTGTTTTAATAATATTTTTATATAATTATCGGTATTTAATCTATCACTAAATCAATTTAAATTAAAATATTATAAAATTTCATTATGAGAACAAATTTTCTTAATGAATTTCATTACAACACATATATTCGAATCTTAATATTGATTAATAAATCTAACATTTGATCTCGCTAAATCGAATCATAATCAATTGTTTTAAATATATTTTATTATAATTTACAACGATCAGAGAGTAGAGACTAGAGAGGCTGCAAATTTCAATGAACAACAGAGTCAACCAAATGATAAGAAATTTCCAATTCCGAAGCTTAAATTTCTTTTTTCGCTCTCTTTTTAAAATTCCAAAATTGAGCTAAACCATTAAAATTTAAATCTCAAAGTCAGATCTCCAATTATTTAAGCCCCGAGACTCATCGCTCAAATAAACAAAACAGCGAGCAGATAGCGAAGCATTGTTCCGATCTCTCCAGGCTCTCAAAGGTCGTAGCAACAATGACGGATATAGGATCGTCGCCGTTGCCGTTACTCTTCCGGCGACGGTCAAGCGGCGAAATGCAGAATTTGGCCGCCGTTTCGAGTAGTCTCTTGCCGGCGTTTGGAACTGTCGTCGATGACGGATACTTGAACCTCAAGAAATATGTTATCGTTCCTTACGATCATCGATACCGGTAAGTTAATCTTAATCTCTTCTGATTTATTGCCATACATTCACTCTCTTGATTTATCGCTTCGTTTTTTTTTTAAACTTTATTTTGGATTTGTAGACTAGTTTTGACGGCTTGCATAAATGGCGCAATACTGCAATTAGATTAGCTTGATTGATCAAAATTCAAATTGAATATGGACATCCTCATTGATCGTAGATTAATTTGCAGGATGATTAGTAAAACGATCGGCAATTCCGTCTTTGATTAACGATAGATTTAGATCAATAACACCAAATTCTAACGTTAATCGAATGGGTTAAATATGGTAGGAAATCTGGAATTGAGTAGTGAAGATTAATTGGTTTTTGCATTTACCATTTACATAGTTTTCTTGTGATTATGGAGTTTCCATTTTTGAGATCTATAGTTTGAAATATTAAGGACGTTAATTTTCTCATTTGGACTGTTTTAGTTTTTATTTGACTTCCTCTAGGGTGCACGAAAACGGTCACAATTTAGGAATTTTAACCGACCATGAGGAATTGTCTTCTATTATTATTATTTTTAATTCATTTGAGGAATGATTGTCAAATACTTTTTTTAAATGATTATTAATATTATTAATTTATTACAATGATATTTTATTTACCAAAATCACATTTTTATATTATTATTAAATAAAACAATAAAATCTAATTTTTAAGAATTAAACAAGAGATTATTAGATCCATAAACAAATCTTTTGTCCCTTCACCTTTGTTATTTGTTTAGGTTTTTTTGTAAACACATATTTAACATAGAACGTTCTATTCTACTAATATTGTGAATGTGGTAAAATTTAATATAAATCAATTCAAATTTAAATCTAATAAAAATAGAGAAGATGGGATTGGTATTCCCACTCCAATTTCTTTTTACTCAAATCAAATTGAATTTATTTATTTGAAAGTTCTAATTATTTTAGATTCAAACTCGATTCATATTTGAATTGAGTTTCTCAAAAACTAAAATGTGAAATCAACTTGTTAAAACTTAAAATGGTGCAGGTGGTGGCAAACTTTTCTGGTAGCGTTGGTGTTATACTCGGCATGGGCATCGGTTTTTGAGTTAGCTTTCAAAAGAGCAGCAAGAGGAGGGCTGTTGGTCATTGATTTGGTGGTAGATGTCTTTTTTGCCACTGATATCGTGCTTACATTTTTCGTTGCTTACTTAGACAAAACGACTTATCTCTTCGTTGATGATCACAAAAAAATTGCTTTAAGGTATCATTTATACAATATCCTCTCATTTCATTTTAATTTATATCTTTTATTTCTTAATACAAATAAGTAAAAAAAACAAAAATCAGATCATCAAAAAAATACTTCTTGAGAAAAAATATATTTTTTGGTCCTTTTTAGTTCTTACTTTTTTATTATGGCATGTGGTAATGGTATTAATTGGGATAAGTATAACAATATTATTTTGAGTTTTATTATATAATAAACCAATAGAAACATTTTTTTATTTACAATCAGTGTATATTATATAATCTTACACAAACTAACCTCACGTGTGTGGTATAAGATATAAATTATGAAGTACTAAGCTATTCAATCTCTCCCATATTAAAGATTCACGAGTTTGAATATTTGATAATGGTGAAATTATATATAATTGTATTGTAATAATCAAATTTTGTGGTTTTACTATTCAGATATATGACCAGAGCCTGGTTCTTTATGGATTTAGCATCTACTATGCCATTTCAACTTATATTCAGAATATTTACCGGAAAATGGCATAATGGTGAAGTTTTTGGCTTCCTTAACTTGCTCCGTCTCTGGCGTCTTTGGCGTGTTAGTGAACTCTTTAAAAGGTAAAATCATATTTAACTTAACAACTACAATCTATATAACCTACCTGCATTATTCTAAACTACTTTATCCAAACTTTTCTTTTAATTTTCCCCTATTTAACACTTATGACTAATACATATTAAGATATTGATATGGATATTATATTGCAATTTTTTCTTTGTTTTTTTAATAAACACTCGTTGAATATTTGAATTTATGCAAAGTTAAATTTGAATAATGTTTTAAATTAGGTTAGAGAAGGACACACGATTTAGCTATTTCTGGACAAGACTCCTTAAACTAGTCTGTGTGAGTATTTTTTTTCTATTTTTTTCTTCTGTCTAGAGTACAATTTAGGTTTTTACTATTTTATAATATATAAACATATAGTTCCCTAGTTGCTTTAATCCCATCTAACCAAAAATTTCCAAGTAAATTTCAATCTACTAAAATTGCAGGTCACTGTATTTGCGGTGCACTCAGCTGCTTGCGTTTATTACTTTCTAGCAGCGCACCACAAACACCCGGTTAACACATGGATCGGAAGTGTGGTTGAAGATTTTGAGCACAGAAGTGTGTGGTTAGGCTACACTTATTCCATGTACTGGTCAATTGTCACTCTCACTACAGTTGGTTATGGAGATTTGCATGCAGTGAACATGGGAGAAAAGATATTTAACATGCTGTATATGTTTTTCAACATCGGTCTCACCGCCTACATAATCGGTAACATGACAAACCTTGTCGTCCATGCCGCTGTCAGAACCTTTGCCATGGTATTTTTCTCTCTTCATCTTTCCTTGCATTTACAGAGAACGGATACGAGTAAAGATAATCAAATCGGTCATTATGGTCGGACTTTATTACCATAACTCTTGCTTTGTATGTTTCACAGACAGTTTTCCTATAATACCAATGCTGTCATGTTATTATGCAAACATATAAAAGGTAGAGCAGAAACTAAAATCATGTCTTGACAGAGAGACGCCATCAATGAGTTATTGCGTTATGCAAGCAAAAATAGACTCCCGGAAGGGTTGAGAGAACAAATGCTGGCACACATGCAACTCAAGTTCAAGACAGCAGAGTTACAACAAGAGGAAGTGCTGCAGGACCTGCCTAAAGCAATAAGGTCCAGCATTGCACAACACCTATTCCGTTCCACCGTCGAGAAAAGCTACCTATTCAAAGGAGTCTCCGAAGACCTTGTTTCCCAACTGGTACCAATGATTCCCACTTCTTTTATATGTTGTCAGTAGGAGGATCCTAATTTAAGTTCTAGTCACCCTTTACTAAAGAAAAACTCTGATATGATATAACACAGCTAGTTTTCATGGTATTTTTCTTCTTACAGGTTTCAGAGATGAAAGCAGAATACTTTCCTCCAAAGGTTGAAATTATTTTACAAAATGAAATACCAACTGATTTCTACATTCTTGTCTCGGGAGCAGTGGTATATCCTCATTCTTTTTACAAATGTCTATGCCTACCATTTAACCTCAGATGCAAAACCTAAACTTTCTGAAACTGCAGGATTTGCTGACATACAAGAATGGGACGGAGCAGGTATGTATTTTGCTAAGTGTATAATTTCCTAATGATTGCATTTATAGACTTGGAGCAGGGATGTCTTTTTTAAATTTTAAATGCTGATTTAGAAGGTCATTGGAGGATCATATTTCTTTATCCTGTCTAAGTATGCATCAAACACGAGTATAGAACACGAAGTCATAACAACAAATAATGTTCCTATATGAACACAGTTAGGGTGCCTTGTTTTAATTATCAAACTGAAACTAGATAGTAGATACGAAGCGAGTCAATTATCGATATCTTTTACTTCTAGCCTAAAAAAATGCACATGAAGAATTTCTGCATATACCATAGACCAGAAAGACAACATATGATACATGCCATACCTGTTAAGTTAAAGTGAAGCATCTATTCTTCTTTCTTTCTTTCTTTCCATATATTGTCTTAAACTAATTTCCTGCCTTTCATTTCCTTCAAGTTTTTGTCAAAACTAGGAGCTGCAGATATGGCAGGAGAAATTGGGGTAATTTTCA
The DNA here is from genome assembly GCA_958450335.1 of Hibiscus tridactylites. Taxonomy (NCBI): domain Eukaryota; kingdom Viridiplantae; phylum Streptophyta; class Magnoliopsida; order Malvales; family Malvaceae; genus Hibiscus; species Hibiscus tridactylites. Next base: position 74,089,550 of record OY288286.1, on the reverse strand, counting down.
ATATCCCCCAACCTTTCATAGTGAGAACTAAGAGGCTCTCCCAGGTTATTAGGATAAGTCATCACCATTTCAAACAAATGGTTCAACCACAGAGTGAAGATGGAGAGATTATTATTGCTAATTTCATGCAGGTTTGTAAACTTCATAATTTCTCTCCACATGTAGGCAGTTTATAGTCGGTTCTAGGGGTGGGCAAAAAACCCGATTACCTGGTCCCGGTGGATTTTTTACTTGGAATTGGTTCAAGTGGGACCGGGACTGGATCTAAAATTTAGGTCCCGATTGCAACTGAGACCGGGACTGGATCCTGCTTTTTTGGACCCGGTATCCGGTATTGATACCGATTCCCACTAGTACCGGGACCGGTTCCTGAAATTTTAGACCCGGTCTATCCGGGACTGGTTCTAATTTTCAGAAACCGGTAATTACCGGGTCCGGGACCAATTCTAGACAAGTTAGCCGGGTACCCAGTCTTGCCCACCCGTAGTCAGTTCTATAAGTGAAAGCAAATTTCCAGAGGAAATCATCCACATTGAGCCTAAAGCTGTTAAAAATGTGTTAGCCAAGAACATTTAATAGATATTTAAATTTGAATAAACAGTTCAATGATTAGCAAAGAAACCTCACACAATCCATTCAAGGTCAATACATTATCTTGTCCTTAAATTCAAGGGCACTTCTTTACTCTGACTCCTCTATTCACAGTACTTGAAAGGCTTAAAAGAAGACATCCTACAGGAGATTCCTTTCCTAACAGAATTGCTGGCAGAACAGAACCAACAGGTAGGTTTTCATCCTAAAGTTGAACCAATTAGAGAAATGTGAGCATATTAGATTTTATCATGTTCCTTTGCAGCCTATTGAACAAAATGAGGAGCAACAAAACAGAGAAACATTGGATTCCACAGATGCAAATCCAGAAGGTAAATAGTATATAATAGAACTTTCAAGCATAAACCATCCGGAATCCAGATCATATGATAGTCGCACCGAAAATGTTGATGCACAGCCAAAGAACCATACTTTAAACTGATAATTGCTGAAACCTATCGACCCTTGACTAGCATATTTGAGCATATGAACCAATCCGGTATACCTATACCGAACATACACTTGTTTTCTACATATTGTCAGCATAAAAGTTCAAGCTCATGGATTGCACAACATGCTATACCTATACCACACACTTTGTCATATAAATCCAGATATATGTAGATATTTGCAACTTACTGACTTCACTGCTTTGCACCGAAAATGATGATCCGGAATCCAGATCATATGATGATCGCACCGAAAATGTGGATGCACAGCCAAAGAACCATACTTTTAACTGATGGTTGTTGAAACCTGATAAACCATTTTTTAGTACAACGGATTTGCTTGTTTTCCTTAGATCGATCCACCCTCGAGTAGCATATTTGAGAATATGAACCAATCTGGTTACATATACCTAATAAACACTTGTTTTCTACACATAGTCAGCATAAAAGTTCAAGCTCATGGATTGCACAACATGCTATACCTATTCACAACCGTATATTTGCAACTTACTGACTTCATTGCTTTGCAGGAAGAACAGACACTTCCGGTGGTGCAAGCACCATTCGGGTGATAATTCACGGGCATCGTCCAACCGAAGGAACGTCCAATGACAGATTGGGAAAGCTCGTATATTTGCCTGACTCGCTCGAAGACCTCTTCAGTCTAGCAGGTATTATCTAACAAGAAGCTTCTTAAAAAGCGAATATTCGTTTACTAACTTCCACTTGACATGCTACAAGACTAAAGGAATATTGGAAAGGCAAAATGATAAAAGATGCCTCCAACGTTTGCATGTTTTGTCATTTGGCCCCATATTCTTTCTTTTAGTCCAAATATACCCAACGTTTCATTCATAGTCCAATTATGCTCCTGTTGGATGTAAACTGTCAATTAACTGACGGTCAACAGCTTATAAAAAAAATTGACGTGGCATCGGCAGATCTTAATACGTGGCATGTCTAGTCAGCATCAGCTGTTGAACGTCAGTTGACTGACAGTTTCCATCTAACAGGGGCATATTTGGACCAAATTGAAACGTTGGAGGCATATTTGGACTACGAATGAAACGTTGGGGGCATATTTAGACCAAAAGAAAGAATAAGGGGCCAAATAACAAAATAAACAAACACTGGGGGCATATTTGAAACACAAAAAAGAATAGGGGCCAAATGACAAAACATGCAAACGTTGGGAGCATCTTTTGTCATTTTACCTATTGAAAAATGAAACCAACGGAACAAATAGAAAAATGCAACACAACTAAAACTCATTCCTAAGAGATTGTAATCAATAGAAGAGATTTCCATTTCAAGTCACGACAACATAGACTAAAAACACCTTAACATACAGTATATCAAATTCTAGAAAAGTTAATTTCAACGATTCGTAGAATCGGAGAGTTTACAACCTTACTTCAGAGAAAAACATGTTCTTGGATGCACTACTGCAGGGAACTGAATTTGGCTATATTTGGTTAATACAGAGAAGAAGTTTGGAAAAAGAGGGAGCACTATTCTCATGGCTGACGGCTCAAAAGTTGAAGAACTGAATGCTCTGAGAGAGAATGATCACTTATTCATTGTTTAAATGTTATTCGATCTGTTACACATGCAAGGATGTACGAAGGGGGGTTGGCGGGGCGGTCGCCCCTTAAAAACTTGAAATTCTTATACGACTTAGAAAATTTTTAGACTTTTTTATGTATTTTTTATTGAAAATTTATTTTTGTCCCCCCTACAAATTTATAGGTTTGCCCCCTAACCTAAAGTTTTGCTTCTATCCCTGTATACATCCATCTATCTGTTAAACTGATGATTCTAAATATGTATGCAGCTTACAATTTTCTGTATCTGTTATTCAGTATGTACAATTAAACTTATTGGAATGAAACTTATAGTTCTCCAAAGTATCCAGCTTCGTTGTTGACTAATCTGGAACGAATATCGCAGAAACTCATAATGGGAAGTGGCGGAATTTGGAGTAAAAGTTTGAGGGGCCAACTTTAATTTTTAAAAATTTAGAGGGTTAATCGAATTATTTCAAAGAAAATTGAGGTTTTAACTAATTTTTTTAAATCATTTTGAGATATTTAAAAAAATATAAAAAACTAGAGAGGGAATTTAATTAAAAATATTCAAAATTTAAAGTTTAATATAATTTTTTAAAAACTTTGAAGGGGTCAAATTAAAATTTTTAAAAATTTTAAGGGCACAATTCAAATTTTTCATAAACTCAAGCTTAACTCAACGAACTTGTGAAAGCATATACGGTTGGCTAAATATATAATCAATTTTTTTTTTAAAAAACTAAGGTGGTTACAAATAATATATGTTCTGCATATACTTTCAACAATTTGACAATGCATGCTCAATTACCCTATTGTATTTGTTGGTGCTCGAACCCGTAACCTCAAGAAATAATAATCGTTTCATTAACCACTGAGGTAAGTTGGTTCGTACAAATATATAGGGGTGTTCAAAAAAATCCGATTCGATTAGCCGTTGATCCGGTCTGAAATTTCGGATATCCGATTCGTTTTTTATTTTTCGGATATCCGAAAATTTCGGATCGAATACGGATAGTGGTTTTACATTTGGATCGGATATCCGATTACCCAATATCCGAAAAATCAAATTTTTTATAGGTATAAATCTTATTATATGATATTTTTACCTGTTATATATGAAAAATTGAAATTTCCATGGATACAAATATTGTTATATTCAATAATTTATTGATTTTTATATTCGAAAATTTAAAATTTTCATGGATAAAACCATTAAATTAAAAAAACAATCAAATAATTTTATAAATTTAGGATATTCGAATATCCGATCCGAAAATACAAATATCCGGTTTTTTAGATCGAATACGAATCACTATTTAGGTGATTCCAATTTTTCAGATATCCAATTTTTCGGATCGGATCTAATCGGATATCCGAAATGAACTCCCCTAATATATAACCAATTTTGATTTACCAAATATCTATTATTATAAATATAACTCATGAATTGCATATCATATGGCTTTTTGGTTTATAATTTCAAAATTACTTGGTTTTATAATCGGCTGGTTTTAGAATTTGAATTATGATTAATGGAAGAGACAATTTAGCATTTTATTAACAGAAAAAAAATCTAATAATTAAATTACCTATTCGATCTAATAGGTTAGACGGCGGGCCAAGCCCATCAGATTTTTTTAACGTGATCCATTCTCCAACCACGCATGTCACACGCACGTGCGAGGGCATTTCCCCGCCAAAAACGCCATAACCTTCCCGCCAAGAAGAACCCTGAGGGTAATTAACATAGAGGAAAGAAGTTGCCTCTTAGAGAACGATATCGGCTTCTTCATTTTTCAGTAAGAGCGAGAGACGATAATCGAAGGTGAAAAACAAAGAAGAAAATGTCGGGATGGGACGAAGGAGCGGTTTACTACAGCAATCAAGCGCAATTCACGGATGCCTCCACGGGAGCGGAAGCTGCCGCATCCTCCTCCACCACGAGCCGCCACTCCGTTCTCCTCAAATTCAAGGAGTTCATCAGGAACTTTGAAAAGGAGAAGAACGTTTTCCCGTACAGAGAAAGCCTCGTTAACAATCCTAAGTTCTTACTGGTCCATCTCGAGGATCTTCTCTCGTTTGATTCCGATCTCCCTTCCCTCCTTCGTTCCGCTCCCTCCGATTACCTGCCTTTGGTAAAACACTCTCACGAGTCTCTCTTATCAAGTTTATCAAAATTTATTCTCTTAGCTTAAGGTTGTTTCTTCTTAATAAATGGCGCAGTTGGAGAACGCGGCTGCGGAGGTTTTAGCGAGTTTGAAGATGAAAGTAGCCGGAGATTCAGGGGAAATGGTGGAGCCACAGACGGGCGAGGTTCAAATTTTGCTTACATCAAAGGAGGATCCGGTTTCCATGCGATCACTTGGGGTAATTGATTGGGATTTGTTTGATCTATTAGTATGAACGGAATGAGTTATTTTCAGTTTCTTAACCCATTTTTTGTTATTTTTATTAGGCTCAATATATATCAAAACTAGTTAAGATATCAGGAATTACCATTTCTGCTTCAAGGATTAAGGCAAAGGCTACTTATGTGCATTTAATCTGTAAGAACTGTAAAAGTGCTAGGGTGATTCCCTGCCGTCCAGGTCTTGGTGGGGCAATTGTTCCGAGATCATGTGACCATGTTCCACAGGTTTGTTTTTTTAATCAAAATTTGAGTTGTTAATATTACTTGTTTACTGTTTAGTATGAGAGCTTTGATAGCAATTATGAAATTCTGTAGCCTGGAGAAGAAGCTTGCCCTCTTGATCCATGGCTTGTGGTTCCTGACAGGAGCAAGTATGTTGATCAACAAACCTTGAAACTGCAAGAGAACCCAGAGGTAATGGTCTTGATTTTTAGAGAAATAATGTATAAAATGAATTATAGAATTGATTGGATTATGCATTCACGTTAAACTTGAAGGATGTACCTACTGGTGAGCTTCCTAGAAATATGTTGCTTTCGGTGGACCGACATCTGGTTCAATCAATTGTACCTGGTTCAAGGTTGACAATAATGGGAATTTATAGCATCTTTCAAGCTGCCAACTCATCCACTAAGTAAGTGGTCGTGTGAGTCGTGTCTTTATTCTAGTTGAATTTTGACTGTATAGGCGTATAGCTAGCCTCGTATTTCTCTTATTGGAATTCTGATCCAATCTGATTTATGCAGCCATAAAGGAGCAGTTGCAGTTAGGCAGCCTTATATCAGGGTAGTGGGAATGGAAGAGACAAATGAAGCAAGCTCCCGAGGACCGGCTACTTTCACGCAAGAAGAGGTAAGAATCGAAGTGATCATGAACATTGTTTCTTTAAGAAGTTGTATCTCCACTTTACTGCATCTTTTCTCACTGCTTCATGTTTTTTGCATTTGCATTGACTATATGCTTGATGGTGCTATTGATATGTTCCTGTTCTTGTAACTTATTTTTGAACTGAGTTGATTAATTTGATTTGTATGTCTTGGATTTTTCTTCCCAAGCTCTGAACTGAGGTTAAAATGGATTCCCTTTTTCATCATCATTGTTATGTGAATTATCATTTGCAGGTAGAAGAATTCAAAAAATTTGCCTCAAATCAAGATACATATAAAGTCATATGCTCCAAGATTGCTCCCTCTATTTTTGGCCACGAGGATGTCAAGAAGGCTGTTGCTTGTCTTCTCTTTGGAGGATCCAGGAAAGTAAGTTCTATATCCTTATCATCTATCCTTAAATATTCCTACTATCTACCTGTCACTATAACTGGGCTTCATCAATGCGTAGAATTTGCCGGATGGGGTGAAGCTAAGAGGTGATATCAATGTGTTGCTTCTTGGTGATCCATCTACTGCCAAGTCACAGGTTAGTTACATGTATCTTTGATGGTTGAGGTTGCTGAAATAGAATGTTATTGTTTGCGTCACCTTTTGTTCTACATTTTAGGGTATTTATCTGGATTTTTTTAATTGAATCTATTTCATACAATAATTTCTAGTGCTTCTCACACAACTTGGTGCTTATTTTATGGTTGCCTTGTAAAGTTTCTCAAGTTTGTTGAGAAGACGGCTCCAATAGCTGTTTACACTTCTGGGAAGGGCTCTTCAGCTGCTGGTCTTACAGCTTCTGTTATTCGAGATAGTAGCTCTGTAAGTTCATGTGTGCTATCTGGTGGATATGATTTTGTTTTACTGGCTACTTTTTTTAAGAAGAGTTTCCTTTACTTCTTCCTCTGCCCTTTTATATGCAAAAAAGGTTTCTCACATTGTTCATGTATCTACGAAATGTCAGCGAGAGTTTTATCTTGAAGGAGGAGCCATGGTTTTGGCAGATGGAGGTGTTGTGTGTATTGATGAGTTTGATAAGATGAGACCCGAGGATAGGTAAGTTGAATTAATGTTAAGACCTGTTAGGCCTTAGTACTCATTATGCTCATGAGGTTTTGCTCTCTATTCCCTAGGGTTGCTATTCATGAAGCTATGGAGCAGCAGACAATATCCATTGCCAAAGCTGGAATTACAACTGTTCTCAATTCCAGAACTTCAGTGCTTGCCGCCGCTAATCCTCCTTCAGGACGTTATGATGATCTTAAGGTTTGTAGCTGCACACTTCCTATTCCATTTTTGTCAATTTCTTGAATTTATTCCTTTGAAGCAACTGAAAGAAATATAATTACCTTGCAGACGGCACAGGATAACATCGATTTGCAGACTACAATTCTTTCAAGATTCGACTTGATCTTCATTGTAAAGGATATCAGAATGTATGACCAAGACAAGGTAGTCTGGTTATTTTGCTCACCTTAGATCCCTCCCTCCCCTTCAATGACTGCTAAGAATTGCTTGTCTTAATCCCGAAACAGCAATTCTTCTGTTTTGTGCTCCAAGGAGTAAACAGAAGCATTTATAGTTTTAACATGACATCCGAGTGCCTCTACCAATGGCTTTGCGTAATTGCGTTCCATTACCCTTTTACAGGTTATAGCAAGTCATATCATAAAAGTTCATGCCTCAGCTCAGGCAACATCCAATGATAGTAGACCTCCTAAAGAAGAGAATTGGCTGAAAAGGTATATGTAAAAAAGTCACTTTTTTATTTTTGATTATTAAAGTGAAGTTACTTGAACATATCCAACATGTATGCTACATTGTATTTGCTGCTAAATCAAGTTAAATTTCATAGGTTTATACAATATTGTCGAACAGAATGCCGTCCCCGCCTTTCAGAAGCTGCATGTACTAAACTCCAGAGTGATTATGTTGATATCAGAAGGGTATTCTCAAACTTTAGCTGTAGCCTGTAATTGTTTTTTTTAGTTCCATCCCAAATTTAACTAGCAAAGGAGCCCTTAACATGAGAACTTCTCTGAAGTTGATTTTCAAATGATCTCAAGTTTAATATGCTAATTAACATTAGTCATCAACATGGGTTACTGTTGTAGGGAATGAGGCAGCAAGCAAATGAAACCGGAGAGAGTGCAGCGATTCCCATCACCGTGAGGCAGCTAGAGGCCATCATAAGGTTAAGCGAGGCTCTTGCGAAAATGAAATTGTAAGTTAACCTACTTTAGTAATTATATAAATCTCTACTGGCCTATTTTGATATAAATAGAATGAAAATTTGCCCCTTTTTAACAGCTGAAATGTATTTTAGGTCACATGTAGCCACTGAAGGCGATGTAGCTGAAGCATTGAGACTTTTCAAAGTTTCCACCATGGATGCAGCACGTTCCGGAATAAACCAACATATTAATATCTCTCCCGATATGGCCAATGAGATTAAGGTTCGTCGACATTTTTTTGCTGAACTTGTTCTCGCACTATTGTGATCTTTCATGTGTTAACAAAATCTGATGCATATATAGCAAGCGGAGAACCAGATAAAACGAAGACTGGGAATCGGAAATCGCATATCAGAAAGAAGGCTGATCGATGATCTTACTAGAATGGGGATGAACGAATCGATTGTAAGTGAAAAAACTGATTCATGTTGGATATTAATTCGATCATTCTTGGTGAAAAGTGAATATGATAGGGTGTAATATGGTTGATATGTTTGGCAGGTAAGAAGAGCCATTCTAATTATGCACCAGAGAGGTGAAGTTGAATATCAAAGAGAAAGACATATTATCGTCCGGAAAGTATGATCTCGCCGTTGCCGGAGCAGCAGTCCTTGAGCCTCAGATTATACCTGCAGCTGCAAGATGAAGTCCCAAATTCCAATTGTCTTGAACTGGAATGACTTAGTATATTGTACTGCAACTTGTTATCCAATGGTCGGATGGATGATCTAGAGACTAATTAACTGCTAGTATTTATTAAATCCCGGACTAATTTCATCATTTGATCAATTGTTTTGGTATTTCATTTAGAGTCTCCTAAAATCTAAAACATAAATTTTAACTATAACGATATAATCCTTGGATTTTAAATTATAAAACATAATTTTTCTCTTATTTTAGTTAGATATTTTTGTAAAATTCAGATTCTTAGCTACATTTTAAGCATCTATATTCAATTTTGCATAAATTTTATTCTAAATTTTAAACATTTTAAGCATAATTTTGGTACAATAGAGATTTAAATTCTCATTGTGAATATTTGATGCACTCTCATTCTAAAAAAATTATATAAACATCCCAAAATTTAAACTTGAAATTTTAATCATATATCCTAAATTTTAAATCTTATAATTTAAAGATTAATATCTTATACACTGGCGATAGAAACTGAAAGTTTTTACAATAGACTTAGTTTTAGGGTATGGTTTAAAGGTTTATGTGTAGTAGGTTAGAATTTAAGGTTAGTTGTTTTAATTTAAGGTTTAGGGTTATAATTTAGGGTTTAGTTTTTAGGGTAATATGGTGATGATTTAGGTTTTAACCTATAAATCGTAAATTATAACCCTAAACCTTAAATTGAAACAATTAACCTTAAATTCTAACCCCTAAACTAACCCCTTATACCCTAAAACTAAAACACTTGTGTAAACTTTCAGTTTTCACTGGCTGTGTATAAAATATTTATCCATAATCTAAAGTTTAATTTTTAAATTTTGGCTTAATACACTTTTTTCCCCCTAAACTATACATGTTTTCCCAACTTGCCCCCTAAAGTTCATTTTGACCATTTTTCCCCCTAACGTTTTCATCGTTACTCATATTGCCCCAAAAAATTAACACCGTTAAAAAAAATCTGTCTTGACCAATAAAAACGCGCCACATCACCTAATTATTTTATTTTCTTAATTTTCGATTTAATACATTAAAATATTTATTTAATTAGTTCTATTTTACCAAAATAGACCCACCTCTTTCCCCAAACTTCACCCCACCCCTCATCCTGGGTTGTTCAATTTCATCCCCCATCCCTCAACTCTCATTCCGTTATCCATTTCCCCAAACAAACGTACCCGAATTCCGGTGAAGATGTAAAGCCCAAGTTGAACATCCTGCAAAGAGCGGCGGCCATGGCGCTCGACATGGCGGAGAGTGCGTTGCTCTCACGCGAACTCCAACACCCACTCCTTAAAACCGTCGACCCACGCGTTCAAATCGTTGGAAACTTCGCTCATGTTCCCGAGCAGCTGGTGAAGCATTCTCTCCCCGTCGATGGCACCATCCCTTCTTGTATAAACGGCATTTATCTCCGAAACGGAGCTAATCCTTTATTCGAGCCGGTTGCTGGCCACCACTTGTTCGACGGTGACGGTATGGTTCATGCTGTTAGCATCAACAATGGCGACGCTAGTTACGCTTGCCGGTTCACAGAAACGCAAAGGCTCTTACAAGAGAAGGAATTGGGCCGCCCTGTTTTTCCTAAAGCAATCGGCGAACTCCATGGCCATTCCGGGATTGCTAGGCTGATGTTGTTTTACGCTCGGGGACTCTTCGGCCTCGTCGATCATAAACAAGGCACCGGCGTGGCCAACGCCGGACTGGTCTATTTCAACGTATCCATTGAATTTCATCCTCTTCCCCCATCCCCCATCCCCCTCTCAATTTTACAGTCGAATGATATCTAGGTTTTTTTTTTCTTTTCTTTGAAATTATCAGCCAAATTGAATTTGGGTATACTTCACTGCTCGGAATTAACAGGGACGATGGCGGTGGAGTTTGTCTTGAAGTGAGTCGGCGAAGCGGTGGAGTTTGGAATTAACAGGGACGATGCTCGGAATTATTTGATCCATGGCGAGGATTTTAAGGTTTGGTGGAAGAGAAATATGCTGGAGAACATTGGAAAATTGGGGAAGAAGAAGAGATGGGGGTATTTTGGGCATTTAGGAGATATAATTAAATTAATAAATATTTTATTATATTTATTTATTTTAAAATTTAAAAATAAATAAAGAAAATGACGTGACGCATTTTTATTGGTCAAGACAGATTTTTTTAACGGTGTTAACTTTTTGGGGCAATATGAGTAACGGTAAAAACGTTAGGGGGGAAAAAGTGGTCAAAATGAACTTTAAGGGGCAAGTTGGGAAAACAGGTATAGTTTAGGGGAAAAAAGCGTATTAAGCCTTAAATTTTAAATTTAAACCCTAAACGCCTAAATAACTCCCTCCTAACAAAAAAATAAGGGTGAACTATTGTAGGGGTCACTTACGTTTAGCGTTTGTACAAAGTTAGTCACCACTTTTGAAAAGTGCCTATTAGTAGTCCTCTACGTTTTCGATGTGTAAATACTTGGTCACTCCGACGTTAACTCCGTTAGTCCCCTAACGGATTGCTGATGTGGCGAAATTAAAATAAGGATAAATTACTGCAATAGCCATTAAAATTTATCTCATGTACATTTTTCTCCTCAATTTAAAAAAGTAAACATTATAGTCACTAATAAAAATGTTTCTTTATAATTTTACCCTTAAATTTTTAAAAATTCATTTTTCAATCCTAAAACTTTACAATCAATTAACACAATAATATTATAAATGCTTAGATGAAAAATAGGTGCCCAAAGTATACCCTTTGAAACTTAGGTGCCCAAATTGCTCATATTTAATAACTCAAACTTAAAAATTTAGTCCACTAACTACTAAAAAATTTGAGTTATTGGAATTTCTATTTTATAATTCAAACTTTATTTTGAATTTTTGAGTCGAGTTTATGAAATTATGAGTCGAGTATTTTCACATCAAACCAAAAAATTTAATTTTTTCGAGTCAAGTCGAGTTATTGGAATTTCTATTTTATAATTCAAACTTTATTTTGAATTTTTGAGTCGAGTTTATGAAATTATGAGTCGAGTATTTTCACATCAAACCTAAAAATTTAATTTTTTCGAATCAAGTCGAGTTATTGGAATTTCTATTTTTTTCTTAAACTCGACTCAAAAATTCAAAATAAAGTTTGAATTATAAAATAATATTTAACTTCGTCATGAAGAAAGACGGACGATGTCCGATTATCACAGGGGATTAGGGAACAAACACGCCTCCAAATCATTCAAAACCGTAAACTTCGTCATTTGATCGACGACTTTGTTACCCTCACGACAGGTATGTTGAAACCATTGAAAATAAGCCATTATTTTTAATAAAAAAAATTGGTTTATTATTATTAGGACTCCGTCAGTTAAAATTAATGAAATATATTTATCCCTTAATTTTCAGGTTTAATTATTTTTAAGACCGTTTAATTTTAAAATTAATAAAATTAAACCTTAGCTCCTTTAATTTTTTACGATTTAAATGTTTTTAAGATTTAATTCATCTCAAAGTTAATCATTATGCCCCTCATAGTTTAATCATAACTACGTTAGCGTGGACCTGGATTTAACAAAAAAATTAACAATGTTGAGAATTAGACTTGAATTTTTAAATTCTAAAAATATAAAACAAAATTCTTGTAAATAAAATACTAGATAACTAAATTTCAAATGTTCGAAGAATATAAGAAACAATCGAAAAGAATTAAAACTGTGGCACTGTGATAAGCTTTTTTCTTCTTCTTTTCAAAACAGTTCTAATTCATGAGTATACACCTTTAATTAGTACTCTTATATCGAATCATAATGGAAAATAGTAAAAGCTTTTGAGACCAAAAGCTGTGTATTGAAAGTTTGAATTATAAAATAGAAATTTTAATAACTCGACTTGATTCGAAAAAATTATATTTTTAAGTTTGATGTGAAAATACTCGATTCATAATTTCATAAACTCGACTCAAAAATTCAAAATAAAGTTCGAATTATAAAATTTTTTGGTTTGATGTGAAAATACTCGACTCATAATTTCATAAACTCGACTCAAAAATTTAAAATAAAGTTTGAATTATAAAATAGAAATTCCAATAACTCGAATTTTTTAGTAGTTAGTGGACTAAATTTTTAAGTTTGAGTTATTAAATAGGAACAATTTGGGCACCTAAGTTTCAAAGGGTATACTTTGGGCACCTATTTTTCATCTAAACATTTATAATATTATTGTGTTAATTGATTGTAAAGTTTTAGGATTGAAAAATAAATTTTTAAAAATTTAAGGGTGAAATTATAAAGAAATATTTTTATTAGTGACTATAATGTTTACTTTTTTAAATTGAGGAGAAAAAATGTACATGAGATAAATTTTAATGGCTACAATCCGTTAGGGGACTAAAGAAGTTAACGTCAGAGTGACCAAGTATTTACACATCGAAAACGTAGATGACTATTAATAGACACTTTTCAAAAGTGGTGACTAACTCTGTACAGACGCTAAACGTAAGTGACCCTGCAGTAGTTTACCAAAAAAATAACTTTGACAATAGGATAATAATCCATCTTTGCCCTGCTCTCCTAAACAACATGCGACTATTTCTCATCTGCAAGTAGTCTTGTTCCGTTACCCTCTGCAAATCCCCCATAGCCGATGGGTTAAGACCCTAACTTGGCAATCCCCGCACAACAATCGAAGCTTCTCTTCCATTCTTCAATGTCTCCCTTAATCTCCTATGGCAAGCTCACTTCTCCAGTGTTTCTCTCTTCACTCTCCCAACGTCCTCTCAGGTTCCTTCAACCTCTCCCACTCTTCCCTTCACTTAATATTTACAGTAAAGGTCTGAACTTCAACGTTTCTGATTTCTCCTATGGCTGCAGATATGCAGTTCTTGGTGCTGGTTTTGCCGGTCTTTCTGTTGCTTGGCATTTACTCAAGGTTTACTCTTTTGCTTTGTAATTATAACTCTTTTCAATCACTGACATTAATGGGTTTCTTTTGAATTATCTGATTGTTGTCGCTATTGCATCTTCTAGGAGAGTCCTAAGGATTTGCACTTGCATATTGACTTGTATGATGAAATGGGAATTGGCGGAGGCGCTTCGGGAGTCTCTGGAGGACTACTACACCCCTATTCTCCTAAAGGTTTTGCATCAACTCCTTTCAATGTAGGCTAATCCTTTATGCTTTAAAAAGAAGTAAAGAACCCAAGTCCTTTTTCGCCATGTTTTTCCCTGTTGAGCTTATCAGTGTATATGCTGGTGGCAGTTAAGCTTCTATGGAGAGGTGCGGAGTGTTGGAAAGAATGTTTAAAGCTGTTAAGCATTGCGGAACAAGCTGTTAGTTCTGAGGAGAATTTGGGGTCTGAAAGTGGTGAATTTGATCAAGATTTTGGTGGGTTTTTAGTCCGGAGAAGGTTTGTTTCTGTTCTCTCGAATACAGGGGCGGAGCTAGAAATATATTCAAGGCGTGTCATTTTTTCAACCATATATAAAGATGATTAATTATTTATAAAGGGATGTCATTTTATTCATTAAAGAGGTGTCATTTGTCTATATTTTTAATTTTTTATATACAAATTATATAAGAAAAATAGGTTTCCTAAAAATTTTGGGGTGTCAATTCAAAGGGTGGCTCCGTCCTTGCTCGAATATGTTTGCTTTCCCTCATTTCACATGCAAATATATGAAATGTTTATCCTCCATTTTTACTAGTTTTGCCTTGTGTAAAAGATTTTCTCAGTTTAATTTCTTATTGGTTTGCTTATGCTTATGGTGAAATCGGTGCTCACAGGGGCATTTTAAGACCAGCCACAAACATGAAGACTTTGAATTTATTGAATGATGTAAGTTCTTCAACCCTTCGTAATGCAGACTATATGCATACACTCGTACTTTCGTACATATATCATCAATTTTCATGCTTATGTTGCTGGCTTTTTTCCCTTGGTGAAATCAGAATGCTCAGAACTGCCTTGCCAGTTGCAAAATAGATATCATTGATAAGAATGCTGCCCAAAAGCTTGTACCCCATATACATATGCCTTTGGACTTGGCTTTTTATATGCCTGAAGCTGTAAATGTGAATTCTCAGTATTATCTCAAGGTAAGAATAGCTAGGCTTCTGTTGTTGGACATCTATCTTTTCCACATTTTTGTTTTTGACAAGTTCCTTTTCTTTCTGTTATTCTACCAGGCACTCTTCTTAGCTTGTCAGAATTTAGTGAAAGAATTATCTGCTTCCGGCTTCGGAAAGAAAAATCTGTGTTTGCAGAAGAAATCTGTTTGCAAACTCCATGAATTAGAAGGTAAGCATGCTTTGTTAGACACGGTGATGGAAAGAACATGTCAAAAACAAGTTCGTGCTGTGCTGAACTGGAGGAAAATGGTTTTGTTTATTTCGTGGATGTTTAGTTTTCTTTCTTGTTTCCAGCATGTTCATACTACTGCTATAGCTATTCCATTTCATTATAGTGAACCAAACGTGCCGCTAATTTATGCTTGTATTCGTGCATTAGGGGAATACGACGATGTGATAATATGCCTTGGTGCCAAAGCAGACTTGCTTCCAGAGCTTGCAGGGAAGCTTCCTTTGAGGACATGTAGAGGTGTTATTTTGCACTTGCAACTGCCTGATAATATAGGGTATGACTTCTCTTCTCATTTGCACTAGAAAACTTTAGGACTGGTATTTCAGGCAATACCGCAATAGTTCCAGATATGAATGTGGCTTTTAGTCTTCGTATGAAGCTGTAGTTCCATATATAATCGTACCGTGTTTCATATATATCTTTAGGACTGGTATTTCAGGCAATACCGCAATAGTTCCAGATATGAATGTGGCTTTTAGTCTTCGTATGAAGCTGTAGTTCCACATATAATCGTACCACGTTTCATATATATCTTTAGGACTGGTATTTCAGGCAATACCGCAATAGTTCCAGATATGAATGTGGCTTTTAGTCTTCGTATGAAGCTGTAGTTCCATATATAATCGTACCATGTTTCATATATATCTTTAGGACTGGTATTTCAGGCAATACCGCAATAGTTCCAGATATGAATGTGGCTTTTAGTCTTCGTATGAAGCTGTAGTTCCATATATAATCGTACCACGTTTCATATATATCTTTAGGACTGGTATTTCAGGCAATACCGCAATAGTTCCAGATATGAATGTGGCTTTTAGTCTTCGTATGAAGCTGTAGTTCCATATATAATCGTACCACGTTTCATATATATCTTTAGGACTGGTATTTCAGGCAATACCGCAATAGTTCCAGATATGAATGTGGCTTTTAGTCTTCGTATGAAGCTGTAGTTCCATATATAATCATACCGCGTTTCATATATATTTTGACACAATCGTGTATTAGTCAATTTTCTAGTATCATGTTTTTTTCATGTACCAAGTCTATCCTAACCCCTAACGAATGCAACCAGAAGTTTCTTAGTGATCCGGGACCATTCACAAAAGCCTAAAATATTGTTCTTCAGGGAAGATTATCCAGACCATGGACCTTCAATATTATCAGATGCATGGCTTGCTATCAAGGGGAACCGAAGTTTGTATCTCGGTTCAACATGGGAATGGAAGTCGAGGAACTCTTCACCAAATGTCTCAACAGATGAAGCATCCAATGCTCTTCATGAGCTTCTTCCAAAGGCATCGGCTATTTACCCTGGTATAATGAACTGGAGTTTTGCCGGAGCAAGGGCGGGCTTGAGGGCAATGCCACCACTCACTGCTCATGGATCGCTTCCGCTTATGGGATGCGTCAACAATATTTTAGGTAATGATCTTAAATGCAAGTATTGGTTACTTGGAGGGCTTGGTTCGAGGGGATTGTTGTACCATGGTTGGCTGGGTAAGTTGATGGCTGAGGCTGTCCTCTCTTGTAATGAACAAATTATCCCTTCCGAACTAACCTCGTGGAAGAATAACAGATAGTTGAAATTATATTGTTTTGCAATGACATGATTCCAAGACTGTCTTCTCCGTGTCGTATGTATCGGGATTTCGATGTCTCTCTTCCGTATATGCCTACACCCAAGGTATCATTCACCCACCAACCCTTCAAGACTGTCATCAGAGATGTTCATTACATTTTTCGAACATAATTTGCTGTCTATTTTGAGTTTTTAATTTTAGTTTTTTAAATGCATTTAAAGATGAACGAAAGGAATACATGAATTGAAACTCAATAGATTGGTAGATAATGTTTTGGAATTGAATATTGGGTGAAAAGCCCTTTATTTGTTGTTTTCTCTAGTTTATATTTATGAGTAAAGATTTTTCGTTTCCACTGTCCTAATTGGAAACTATGCGAATGCGATTTCGGAACTTTTTAATAAATTCGAATACAACTAGAAAAATACATCTGTAGTTCAATTTCTGTTCATTTTCGGCCCTAACTGGAAACTATGCCTTGCAATATCAGAATGCTTAGGCTGCGTCTGCTGTATCAAATCATCCGCGCAATCTCTTCATCGGAATAGGTTTCACGGGGTGCTGGAACGCCTTGAAGTGAACGTTGATCCGGTTCCACTAGCAGTGCCTCGGTCTCTCCTCTGAATGCTGTCTGAATCATAATAAACGTAAACAAAGGAAATCTATTCAAAGACAAACTACTATATAAAAAAGGGTGTTGTTTGACCTTGTTCTGTGCTACGTTTCCCGAGGCATCACCGGTCAAGGCGTAGCGGATGATGAACTTGAGGATATCGAGAGGGATGTAAGTGACTACGCTGAACAACCAGATCGCTCCCGCCCACCCCCATCCGATGCCTTCCATTCTGGCGAAGCCCCAGTTTGCATACACGGTAATCAAAGTCGCCACCTTGTTTAACAAGCCACAGGAGTTATAATTTTGAGCAAATATGTTACTACTATATTGTTTTTTTTTACTAATTTGAGTTGTCTTGGTTTTGAATCATTTGAATTTAAGTTTCTTGGCATGATGTTATTTCAGGTAAGTTTGAATTCGGATAGTTCCCATCGGATTTTCAAGTTCGGGTCAGAAACTCTTTGTTCATATATATTATGGATTTACCAGTTGTGCTAGAATGAAGGCAACGATAAGTAACACACAAGGGCGCTCGACGAAAGACCAGCTCCTCGACCGTGTGACGAAGATGAGTGCTTGGCTGACGGAACTGACTTGAAGGTAGAGAGCCGAAGTAAGTGCGGCCTGATTATTATTGATTGGCTGCACATCAAAAGTACTCTGCAAAAAATGTAACACAATATCAAGCATGTTCTTTCAGGGGGCTTTTTATATAAGGAATCATGAATTCGAGTGTGATTCACTGACGGTGAAGAATTCGGTGTCGTGAACAAGCCAGAAAAATAAGACTGTCACAAGAGCCATGTAAGTTCCAAGGACAACCCCGGTGGCAAATATTTCGTCCAGCTTCCACGAGTCGGGCTTTGGAGATGGCCTCACCCTATCCTTTGAGATGGTCATGATGGTTCCATCGTTGAGGATTGCAATGATCAACACCATGAACGGCGAGAAATCGAACTTCCAGATGAGTGCTACTAGCATGAACCCCACCACGATACGGATCGTGATGGAAACAGCGTAAATGGTGTAGTTCTTCATCCTTTGGAAGATGGATCTGCTTGTCAACACTGCGCTCACTATCACACTCAACCCTGGCTCAGTCAATACTATGTCCGAAGCACTCCTGGCTGCATCGGTTGAATCAGCCACTGCAATGCCTATATCTGCCTTTTTAAGCGCCGGAGCATCGTTCACACCGTCTCCTGTCATGCCACATATGTGGTTCATTTCTTGGAGTCTTTTAACAATCTCATACTTGTGCTCTGCATACAACAAAATTAATGGTTGAGATCATTTCGTGCCACATATGTGCTCTGCATACGACAAATTTAAGAGATCGAGATGATTATCCGGTTACCGGGGAAGACTCCTGCAAATCCATCAGCTTTCTCAATGAGTTCATCAATAGGAATGTTGGCAATAGCCTCATCCTGACACTGGCCAACTAGGGAAGAAGCAGGATACATATTGGTCCCCATTCCAAGTCTCCGACCCGTCTCTTTGCCAATGGCGAGCTGGTCACCAGTGATCATCTTAACGTGGACGCCAAGATCAAGTGCTCGTTTAATAGTCTCCGCACTGTCATGCCTCGGAGGATCAAAAAGAGGCAGTAGTCCCACAAACTCCCAAGGTCCTCCGGGGCTTTCCTTTGTTTTCTCTGGAATTGTCTGAAAAATACACAAAATTAGCCAAATGGGGTGTCATATATATATGGAATCAATGTATGTATATTAGCATTGGGGCCATCTACCTGTCTAGCCACTCCCAAGGACCGAAGGCCGCGGTTGGCATAGCTGTCGATGACACTGAGTGCCTTTTTCCTCAAGCCACCAGTGAGACCGCAAAGCTCGATGATCTGCAACGATTCGAGATTAGAATTTTGGATCAAGAAACCACAATTGGGAAGCCGGTGATTATTTAGAGATCAATGACGACCATGGCTGTTTTTGTTGTATCTTACCTGCTCAGGAGCGCCCTTGCTGGCACGATGCCACTCGCCATTGCTGTCAATGTAGGTAATGGCAGTGCGCTTATCAACAGGGTTGAAGGACATGAAGTGTACCTCAGTGATTCCAGCCCTTGCCTATTGATTCATAAACAGAAAAAATTAGAAATCCAAATGTCAGATACGGATATGATCCGAAACACGTACAAGCTGGACCGATACTTCAAGCAAAATGAAGGATCAGATACCTGTTTGGGGTCACTCAACATCCCTACAATACAAGCATCGATGGCGTCCTGGTTTTCGACCCTGGAAGCCCGTGCAGCAAGCAGCATAAGAGTGTTAACATCCATACCGCTTGTAAGCACCTGCATGTATACATATACATATACTCTGATTAGATAAAACACCAAGTTTTATGCCTGCGAAAACCGTAACAACAAAGCTCGAAACCAACCTCGACGAGACTCTTGTCTACTGTTAGCTTGTTGAGGGTTAGAGTCCCGGTCTTATCACTGCACAGTATATCCATCCCCGCCATTTCTTCAATGGCAGTCATCCTCTTGGTAATGGCTCCTTGCTCCGACAATCGGTGGGAACCGATAGCCATCGTTACAGACAAAACTGTAGGCATTGCTATTGGGATCCCACCGATGAGAAGCACCAACAAGTTGTCGATACCTTCTCGATACTTCCTATGCTGAATCGGGTACATCACAATGATCTCAATCGCCATTCCGATGGCAATGGAGAAGATACAAAAGTTACCAATGGATGTCAACACCTGCAACATTGAACAACATTGAACAACATGAAGCAATGAGTTATGTTACTTGTAATTACATAATGCGAAAACATGTTCGATTTTCGCAGCATCGTATTCGTAAGTACCTGTTGGAAGTGACCAACGTTGTTGGTGTTGTCAACAAGGTGAGCTGCCTTGCCAAAGAAGGTATGTACACCAGTGGCAATAACAACAGCATCGATCTCGCCCTGTTTGCAGGTGGAACCAGAGAAGACATGGTCACCGGGATTCTTCGTAACAGGCAGGGACTCACCGGTGAGAGCCGCTTGATCGATTTTGAGAGTATCGCCCTCCAAGAGACGAGAATCGGCCGGGATAATGTCGCCTAATTTAACACTAATTATGTCTCCAGGTACCAAAATCGATGCCTCTTGTTCACTCCATTTCCCATCTCGCAACACCTACAAAGTGAACCATGATGTTGATCGAACAGAACATCGAATAGGGGTGCAAATGAACAGAACATCGAATAGGGGCGCTACTATACCTTTGCTTTGGGTGCTAGACCGGCCATTAAAGCGGCGGCGGCATTGCCGGCGTTGTTTTCCTCTATAAAACTAATGGTTGAATTGATTAAAAGCAAAGTAACTATACCGACGAAATCTGGCCAGTCCGGAGGCTTGCCTCCGCCATTGGCCAAAACAATGGCCATGATGGCGGCAGCCTCCATCACCCACGACAGCGGATTCCACATGAAGCCTAAGAACTTGAGGAGTTTGTTCTCTTTTTTCTCCTCAAGCTTGTTAGGACCGAAAATGCTCAGCCTCTTCTCTCCTTCTTCTGTTGTCAAACCCTCTCTCGTGCATTTCAGCACCCTAAAAACCTCTTCCACAGGGATACTCTCCTACACAAACAAAATAAAAAAATAACAAAATTCGTCTGTCATTTTCCGTGTCCCTTTATATTCGAAACGAACAAAAGGGCAAAAGAAAGCTCTACGTGCATGCATGCATGCACAAGAAAAAAGGGTTTCAAGTTTCAACATTCAAAAAGAAAAATACACAGAACCCCACCAATTTAGCTTTAGAGAACACCGTAACCAAATAACAAAATTCGTCTGTCATTTTCCGTGCCCCTTTATATTCGAAACGAACAAAAGGGTAAAAAAAAGCTCTACGCATGCATGCACAAGAAAAAAAGGTTTCAAGTTTCAACATTCAAAAAGAAAAATACACAGAACCCCACCAATTTAGTTTTAAAGAACACCGTAACAAAATAACAAAAATCGTCTGTTATTTTCTGTGTCCCTTTATATTCGAAACGAACAAAAGGGCAAAGAAAGCTCTACGTGCATGCATGCACAAGAAAAAAGGGTTTCAAGTTTCAACATTCAAAAAAATAAAACAAAAGCTTACAAGATCAACAGCTTCATTTTTTATCTGCTCCAATGATATATCACCACCGGAAGCCATTGGACACAGACGATCAAAACCAAAGAGCCAATCAAAAAAGAGGTCTTCGTTTAGATGAAAGAAGAAAACCCTTGATTCAAAAACGTTTTTTTCCTTCTTTTTTTCTGTTTTTATTTTCTGAGCTTCTTCTTTCTTGGAGTCTAACCTCAGTCTTCCCTGTCCGCCATAAGACAGGGACGATGCATGTAATGAATAAGAAGAGCAGATCAGGCTGTTTTTCTCAAAGGGGTTTGATTTCTTTGAAATTTTTTTTCTTTTTCTTTTATAAATAAGTTGGAAACGAAACGAAAAACCAAGAATGCTGAGAGAAAGATAATGAAATGGAGCTGGTTTATGTTGATGTTGGGGAATCCTGTGGTTTGCCATAAGTCGCGGGGCCGGTTGGCTGGTTTTGTTTTTCAGTATCTTGCAGATAGATTTGAAACGACAAAGATTTTTAATGGTTTGTGTAAAGGACAGGTGTCAACTCCCCAACTGCTTTTCCTTTTGGTTTTCAAAGGGATGATTGATATCTCGTGTTTTAGCGACAATTTTTCATTAGCCGCTGAAAATGAAGTCAAAACAAGTACAACAGTGATGGCTTTTTATAGGGCTATGCAACAATTAAAATACGGATAAAAATCTTTTGTCCTTTTTCGGTGTCTGTCATAACATTAAAAAAACATTATAAAATTAAATTTCAAGCCCTAACCTTAAATTTTAAATTTTAAATCTTACACCCTATACTCCAAAAAATAGATTCTACCCTAAATTCCGGCAAATTTGGGAAAATAAGGATGTTTAGATTTTTATTTAAGGAATAAGGGTTGTTTGGGGAAATTTTGGAATCTAGGTCAAAATCTATAGTATTGAGGACCTCGCCATGTGCTTATGGCGTTCTTTGAATCTCGCAATGTGGAGGTGGCGAGGTCTTGTGTATTGCACGCCTGCCAACTTTGCAAAAGTTGATTTTTTTTTTAATTTTACCTGCATCTCGTCACCTGCACATGGCGAGGTTCAACTTCGCCACCACCACACGGTGTAGTAGTGTAGAAACTGGCATATTTTCTAAAATTTTTCTCGAACAACCCCTATCCGTTAAATAAAAATCTAAACTACCATATTTCCTCAATTTTGCCCTAAATTCCCTACACCCTAACCATAAACCGTAAATTCTAAACTATAAACCTAATTTTGAGCATGAAGTACTAAAAAGACAGGATTTCCATCCGTTAAATTACGGCTTAAAAAAGACGCGAACGATTACAACCGAAAATGTTACACTATATAATATTTTAGGTTGGTCTGAATATTACCTCAAACAACGTAAAATATTATGCGTTTTGATAATATTTTTGGTTACTAGTAAAATTTTAATAAATATCTAAAATATTACTCACTCTGACCTAAAATATTATTTATTTTAATAATATTTTCGGTTGCAACTCATTCGTCATTTGTTAGTCTTAAATTAGGATATCTTTTTTATAAAAAAAACTCCCTTTTTTATTTGGTTTCAGATAAATAAATAATTTTATATTAATAATTCGAACTTTGATTAATATTCTTGGATTTCATCAAATATGAAGAAAAAACCCACTGAAATTATGCACATTTCTTTTCGAATCAATTTGTTAATTTGAAACCTTTGATCTTGAATGTGTGTAAATGTTGAAAATTTAAATTTAAATCTCACCATATTTAAATCCAAGTATGAGTCAGATTAGATCTTATTCTAGTTTAAATTTCAATATATACTAATATTTATTTTACTAAGTAAAAATATATTACATTTCAAAGACAAATACTAAAATGGCATGAGTATTCTTGGCCAATTAATAAATCTCTCAAAATATATCTTATTTATCTATAATTGTAACTATTTGTAAATATATTGATCATAATTATAATTATATTTAGAAATATGGGAACATGTATAATAATCTTGGTTAGAATACATTCATATACTTGTCAAATATTAATTTCACGTTCTTATTTATATTAAACGATAATTATTTTTTAAAATCATATAATTATCTCATTTTAAAAATAAAAATACCAGTCCTGTAAAACATGATAAATAATTACAATTAAATTTATATAAAAACTCGAAAACTTGACTCAACTCAGACACAAATTGATAAAATTTAAAAAATAAAATATGACGCGTCAACTAGACCTGGCAAACTTGACCCGAGACCCGAGACCCGAACCGAAACCCGATTTTGACCCGAACATGATGATTCGAAGTTGACCCGAAACCCGAACCGAACTGAACCGAACCGAACCGAACCGAAATTTTTTGTTGAACCGAAATGGACCCGAACCGAAATGGACCCGAACCGAATGGACCCGAACCGAATGGACCCGAACCGAATGCTACCCGAACCGAAAGCTGAACCGAAAGCTGAACCGAATATCGACCCGATTTTAACCCGATTTTAACCCGATTTTGACCCGATTTTAACCCGAATATCTATTTCTAACAATATAATAAATAATAAAATGAAGTATAGAAATTTGAGATCTTGGTGACCAATTTTATAATTTTATCATAAAATATAGCATAAAATTGAAATTGTAGACTAAATTGACAATTTGGAAGTGGAGAAATTTGATAGTCCAATGACCAATTTTGTAATTATAACATATAAATAAATAGAGGTCAATTTTGGCTAAAAATTAAATCTTTAAAATTAAAATGAACAAAAATATCAATATATTAAATTAATAGACTAAATTACAAAGATTAGTTAATTCCAACTAAAAGTAAATTTTTAGAGACTAAATATCACTACGGGGAGGGGATTTCTATATCCGAAGTCTAAACCGTGGGAATACTTGTGACTAAATTAAATTAAACTAAAACTTAAAGTTGACTAAAATATAATATTTTAAATGCAACATTACCTAAAAAGTAATTAATATCTAGCTTAAAAAATTGGTGGTTTATTTCCCTCCAAAATTTTGTCTTTTCTCTCTCTATTTTTACCCATTGTCTTTCACTTTTTCTTTTTCTTAATTTAATTGAGTTTCAATTTAGATTAATTTAATTGAAATTTCACATTTAGTTTTAGAATTATTTTAATTATGTCCGTAATTTATGTTTTTAGATTTTAGTTAGCTCAATTAGATCTTAAGTTTAATAAATTAATTCACTTCAGACATTATTATTATTATTATTATTGTTATTACATATAATAAACTTTGATTTAATATAATTTTACAAAAAATTTTGATATGGATACATGAAGCTTTGATTTAAATATTTAATCAAATTCAAATGCATAGATTAACAAGTTGAATCAGAATTAATTTCATACACCAATAACTCTAAACTAAACCATAAATACTAAACCTCAAACCTTTAATCCAACTCAAATCGAATCGACCCAAAAATTTAAATGTTGACCTGACCCGAAATTGACCCGAAATCGACCCGATTTTAACCCGACCCGAAAGTGACCCGAACGACTCGATTTTGACCCGAACCGAAAGGGACCGATCCGATATTGACCCGACCCGAAAACAACCGATCCGATTTTGACCCGATCCAATACCCGAACCGAATCCGACTCATCACAAACCCAAATTAGACCCGAACTCGAACCGAACCGACCCGAACCGAATCTAAACCGATTCTAGATAGACCCGAAATGACCCGAACCGAACCCGAACCGAATGACCCGATTGCCACCTCTAGCGTCAACTCAAATAACTAGAATTTTTTTTAACTCAACTCCATCGTACAATCATAAGTCCTGTAATGCAAGTCAGTACGTTGATCTTTACAAAGACTTTA
This sequence comes from Hibiscus tridactylites, assembly GCA_958450335.1. Taxonomy (NCBI): domain Eukaryota; kingdom Viridiplantae; phylum Streptophyta; class Magnoliopsida; order Malvales; family Malvaceae; genus Hibiscus; species Hibiscus tridactylites. Next base: position 74,064,276 of record OY288286.1, on the reverse strand, counting down.
CTCCACCAATTAACCCCATCTCAAATTCAATACGCATCAATAAAACACTCCTCTTAACCAATGGTTAGGGGCCAACAGAACACAAAAAGATTAATCATTGAGCTTTCTCTAGTGGACAGAAAACCAAAAATAAAACACTCTTCTTTCATTCCATAAGTCCACTATGTTGCTCCAAAACATTAAACAAGTTCTCTACCATCTTATCTTAAATCAGACATCAACCCATGTCCATGAACATGCCATCATGAACCAATTACATCATATCCATCAGTGGTTATATCTCTAAGTTTAACAAAATATCCAATTCCACAAACAAATGTAATGGACTATCCATCTTGCTAACCTCACTCAGATAACACAGTCCCAATGAGATGTATGGCATAATGTCCTTCAACCCTGTAAACTATTCAAGTGCTATGTACCCCGATCAACGGTTTCCCTTAAATATCCATGAGCAAGGCACATATCCGGATGCGGCTAAGGAGATTGAACATAACCATGTAAGACATGTATGATGTATCCTTTTTTGACATTCTAGCTGAGTGCTGACTCTGAGTAAGATAGTTCAACTTTGAACCTCACTGTTCCAATACTTCAGTCGAAACTCGAAAATACTTTACATTCCAAGCAACTACATGCTCTACTTTGTCTAGAAACACACAAAACATGTGCACTTAAAAAAAACTTTCATGTCAGATAGAAATGACAATCTGCAAACCACCATGAAACAAAGTTCTCTTCCTATTGAAAACCAAATTCCTACTCTTCCTATTGCCTCTAATGGCTCTTTCAATGCATCCTTTTTTTGACATTCTAGCTGAGTGCTGACTCTGAGTAACATAGTTCAACTTTGAACCTCACTGTTCCAATACTTCAGTCGAAACTCGAAAGTACTTTACATTCCAAGCAACTACATGCTCTACTTTGTCTAGAAACACACAAAACACGTGCACTTGCAAAAAAAAACTTTCATGTCATCTTCGATAAAAACGACAATCTGCAAACCACCATTAAACAAAGTTCTCTTCCTATTGAAAACCAAATTCCTAACCTTCCTATTGCCTCTAATGGCTCTTTCAATGCATCAAGGAATGTTACTAAAAAAACAGAGCAAATTCAGGTTCATATAAACTCAACAAGGTCACTCTCAAGAACATAAAGATTAGGCAAAAAGTGAAACTCAATATCAAGAATCCAAATAAAGATAATATGAAAACTAAAAACAGAACATGAAATACTTCAAATTTTGCCAAAAATCTCATCAAAATCTTTAATTCAAGAACCCATCAACCTCAGTAGTTCCCTATGTTAAACATTACACCACAATGTCTGCAAATAAACTTGAAAAAAAAAGAGCTTGAACCCAAATAAGTCCATGGGGCTTAGAACCCTAGCTTGGTGCGGCGCCAATGCCTACGCTTAGCATTGTACCTGCAATCCAGAAACACAAAGAAAAAAATCAAAAAGAACCCATCAATAAAAGATCTGAAAATAGCTCAAGAGTGAAACCAAAACAAAAACTTGAAATCAAATTTAAAAGAAAAATGAAGAAAATATATTGACCTGATGGTGTTATCAGTGCGCATACGAATCCAGTAAGGGATGGGCCTATTCTGCCTCATCTTCTTCGCCAACTTCTTCTTGATCCTGAAAGTCTTGTGTGAAGGCTGCCATGTCAAAACAAACAAATTCAAAAAATCAGAGGGTTGTTTTCAGAATTCAATTTTGTTTACAATATAGAGAGATAACCAACCATTTTTTCACAAAAAAAAAAGAGCAACTCAAGCTTAAAACGAATGATACAAAGGAAGATGGGAAAGGGACGAGGAGATTACCATGTTTTCCGGTTGGGAATTTGGAGGGAATGCGGCGCTAAGGAGAAGGAAAGTGGTTCATATAATAAACTTGTGCTGCAATTGGTATTTTAGGGTTTACCTTGTGGATCCTTTCATGGATTGTTAAATGATTTTTGGCCCAAATGAATCTGGATTTCTTTTGCTCCTTGTTTGGGCCTTCTCCTTTCTGGTTTCATGATCTGAAATTTCTATTTTCCAAAACAATTTTAATCAATATTCTATACACTGTCAGTTTCCACAAGCGTCTTAATTTTAAGGTATATGGAGTTAGTTTAGGATATAGGGTTTAGAGGTTTAGGTGTAGGGGGTTTATAATTTAGGGATAGTTGATTTAATTTAAGGTTTAAATTTATAATTTTAGGGTTTATAGATTAAAACTTAAATCTTCATATTACCCTAAAAACTAAACCCTAACATATAAACCCTAAATTATAACCCTAAACCTTAAATTGAAACAACTATCCCAAAATTCTAAATCCCTACACCTAAACCCCTAAACCATATATCCTAAACTAACTCCATATACCCTAAAACTAAAGCGCTTGCGCCAGTGTATAGGATATTAATCCTTACAAATATTATATTTTTTGTTTTATGATTTGGAAATTTTTAGTTTTCACCGTTAGTATTAATATACAAATTGTTAACCATTCAAAAAATAATAATTTAAAAATAACAAACCGAATTAATCAATACGAAGTGATAACAAGATAAACTTAGATAAAACTAATTTTAGATATTCACGATATTAAGATTTCAATCTCTGTCAACTCTATCAAGACTTCATTCACTGAAATAAAAATAAATTACCATTCGAAATTGAAATGATACTTGATGTTACCTTATTTTATTTGAAATCAATACATAATACGTATAGATACTATATAAATTCCATTACTGATTACACAAAATGCCGAGCTTGAGCTTTATTATGTCATCTCCAGTTTATCACGTCAATCGTGGTCCCAGCTAATAATGTACATCCATCTTATTTAAGAAAATATTTGTAGTTATTTGGAAGTTAAATAAGATGAATGAACTTTATTGGCTGGATCACGAATGATATAGTTAGCCGGGTTCATCTAATAATTTCTACATTTGCATGAGTAATGTTAAGACTAGGGGTGATAATGAGCTTGACTGGCTTGTGAGTTACTCGGGCTCGGCTCGAGTGAGCTGGACTCAGGCTCGAACTCGGCTCGATACCTTAACAAGCCAAGCTGACCCAAGCTTGGTTCGAAAAACTACTATTTTCCCCTTTCTCGACACTGAATTCCGTTTCAGTGTTGGTTTTGAAATGAGCTTCTAACGAGGCACATCTTTTATAAAAAAGGAACTATAGTAAAATTGTCCATTTCGAGTCGAGCCGAGCTGAGCCCGAAATGAACCTTATAGTATTATTTTTGAGCCGAACTCGAGCCTAAAATTTCGAGCTCGATAAACCTCGAGCTCGAACCGAGCCCAATAATAATGTTTTCGAGCCGAGCCGAACCTGGCCAGGCTCAGCTCGGCACGTTATCACCCCTAGTTACCATTGGAAGGATCGCTTTTGTTTCTTTCATATGATTGCTATGCTGTTGGCAGTTGGTTTTCTGAAGTCCTGCTTGTCACCCTGTTTTATACATATATGAATGGGATTATTGATTCATCCAAAGAGTAAAATCCTCAAAAAGAATGAATTATGACAGCAAAACATTGAATTTCTTCGAATTTAAAATCGAATTCAATTAATTAATACACAAGTACTTTTGAAAAATGACATTCAATTAAGAAAATTAACAAGAAAGATGACAACCAGCAAGCCTAGGAAACAACATTTAAATTTCGATAAAATCGTAGCTTTTGTGATTCTATTTCTATTTTCACATATGTTCTTGATCTATATAAACAGCATATACTCTCTGTTGATTGTAGAAACTGGAAAAAACCAATCATTTAAATTTCGGGTTTTTCGCAATATTCGAAATGGCCAAGCATAGGATATCAACATTGTTCTTGGCCATTATTGTCTTTGTTCTAGCTGCAAATGTCTCCTTCTCCACTGCTTCATTTCCTACTATTTTAACTCGGAAGTCTAGACCGACGTGGGGTACATCGAGCCCTAGGCCTGCCTGTACGTCGCCATCTCCGTCGCCGAAACCGGCTCCTACTCCTTCACCTTATCCCCATGATGTGATTAAAGGTGGCTATTGGCCTTCATGGTTGGCTTATAGTCTCCCTCCATCTTCAATCCCTACCTTGTACTACACGCATCTGTTTTATGCCTTTGTTGGCATTGATGCTTCTTCTTACAGTTTGTCAATCACTCAACCTGATGAGCAATGGATGGGAAACTTTACAGCCACGCTTCATGCAAAAAAGCCACCGGCACAAGCCTTGTTGGCGATCGGAGGAGCAAATTCTGGCCCGGGGACTTTCTCCAACATGGTTAGTAACCCGGATAATCGTGCTGCTTTCATCAATTCAACCATTACAACAGCAAGAAAGTATGGTTTCGATGGCCTTGACATTGATTGGGAGTTTCCTAGTAACCCGAGCGACATGTCGAACCTCTCGGTTCTCTTCGAAGAATGGCGTGAGGCTGTCGAGAGTGAGGCTTCAGACTCTGGCAAGCCTCCCCTTGTTTTAAGTGCTGCTGTTTACTTTGCTTCGAGTTTTTTCTTCGATACGCCAAGGGCATACCCGGCTGTTGCCATTGCAAAATACCTTGATTTTGTGAATCCTATGTGCTTTGATTATCATGGAAGTTGGGACACTTCAGTCACTGGTGAACATGCTCTACTTTATGACAAAACTAGCAATATAAGCACAAGCTTTGGTATATCATCCTGGATTGAAGCTGGTGTCCCTCCAAAGAAGCTGGTTATGGGGATGCCACTTTACGGAAAATCATGGGAACTGAAACACCCAAAAATCCATGGTATCGGAGCGCCCGCTGATGGAGTTGGGCCGGGGAACAATGGCATAATGTTATACAGTGATATTGTAGCATACAACGATGAACACCATGCACATGTAGCATATGATGGGGATACTGTATCAGAATATTCGTATTCGGGAACCGATTGGATCGGTTATGATGGACCGACATCGGTGGAAAAGAAGGTTGAGTATGCTAAGACTAATAACCTTGGTGGCTACTTCTTTTGGGCTATTGGATATGACATGAATTGGACACTTTCAGCAATTGGTAGGTTCTCATCTCAGTGCAGTTTCCATTTGAATACTAATATGTATATAAATACACCTTTATGTGTTTGGCAGCATCAAATACATGGGAGTCAATGCACTAGAAGCCACCTGAAGTCGGAAGCAAGAGTCGGATCGAATGTTTTCGATTCATTAGAACAATGCAGGAGCCCTATGAAGCTGTTTCTTTTTCTCTTTTCCTTTATGTTTGTTTTCATGTGCTGCAAATAAACTTGATTTACCTACCATGCATGTCAACTATCATACCAGACATGTAAGTGTATATCATGAAAGTGATAAATGGATTATTTCCTGTTGTTTATTGATCAAAATCGACTCGACTACGGCCAATACCAGTAGACCGAACCCCTTTTTATTTTGCCAGAGACATTAATTCAACTGAGCTAATGCTCAATCAGCTTAATTCAACTTTTTAGCTTCAAATGTATCAAAACAATCTATGGATTCAACCATTTGATCCAAACTTCATATAATTGCATAATCGAAGATTGGTAAAACCAGAAATATGATACATAAGTGTGCCCCGAATGCATAAACTGTCAATCACCGAGGGACTACTTGGGTTATCGATGCATCATTGACAGAAAAAACTTCCCTCCTCTCAGTGTTTGTACTTTCCTTATTTTCATCTCTTGTAACTGAATATGCAGGCCACTTAGGAGTACAGATTGCAGCATTACTTTCGTTCTTGAGGATCGAAAAAACTTCCACCATTGAAGGTCTATCTGCAGCATATTCCTGCACACAAAGCAGTGCTACATGCATACATCTAATGAGCTTACATGATGAAGATGAATCATCCAATGAGGCATCGAAAAACTCTGCTCCTCGACCTTGTTTCCACAACTCGTATGCCTGGATATCATTTCAACATTATACATTTCCAATATTTGTACCATGAAAAGGAAAAAAAGGGTGTCTCAAAGTTACTTACAAATTCAAGAAGATTCAAATTTTCATGGCAACCATAGAGACTGGAATTCCTCTTGCCACTTATAATTTGCAGAAGCAAAACTCCGAAACTATAAACATCGTACTTGGTAGAGTATATTCCTTTCTTAACATATTCGGGAGGAACATAACCACTGCATCAAATCAATGGTTTAATAACACTATAAAGATTCAATGCAAAAGATCAGAAAACAATCTGATGTGTATTATTTGATAATATCTAGTCCACTTACTATGTCCCAACAATTCTGCCAGTGTTTGCTTCAAGTTCTTCCTTCTTGAAAAACTTGGCCATACCAAAATCTGATATTTTCGGGTTCATTTCATAATCTAATAAAATGTTGCTCGCCTTTATATCGCGACTCGTCTTCCCCAATCTAACAGATGCCTTTTACTTGGATCTGCAGCGGTCAAATGTATAAACAACATAAGCTAATGAAACCACCAACATGTAATAACATGTCATAAAAAATAAAAATGTTCTCAACAATACCATAGAGGTACAAATCCAAGCTTTTTTTCGGCATGAACTCGTAAACCAACATTTTTTCTTCCTTCTCAGTACAAATTCCCAAAACTCGAACTAGATTCACATGTTGAAGTCTGGCTGTAAGAGTGACCTCGTTTTTGAACTCCTCGAAACCTTGATTCGAGCTCTTCGAGAGCCTCTTCACTGCTATTTCCTCCCCCTTTGGTAACTTTCCCTGTTATTCACAGTGCAGTTAGTAGTTCCAAATACCAAACAAATGCTCAATTGACAGTTTACTTTTTATTTGTTAATAATCAATGAGTAGTTTCATCAGCAAACATACAGTTCTTGGACTGCATTATAATAGAATAATAATTTATTACCTTGTAAACAGGTCCATATCCACCCTCTCCAAGCTTATTCGCATTCGAGAAATTACTTGTGACAGCTTTAATGCAAGAGAAACTGAAAATTTGGAGATTAGGATCACTATTTTCATGCTTTATTTCAGCTGATATTTTGCTTCTTATCCATGAAACGAACATTCTTGCAACACTCGAAAGCCCTGCAATCGAAACCTGGTTGAATTAATGTATGATTATTGTCACAATCATCGCAAACTCTCGCGTATTCAATAAGTTACCTTGCGATTTGAATATTTTCTTTTGCATGTAACAGATGATGGCCATCATCAGTAGAAAAACTGCAGCAACTGTAACCGGAATAATCACCAATAACTGGTGTTTCTTCTTCTGACTTGTGCCTATTTCATAAGCTGTGGAACATTTTATATATTATTCAATTTTACATTACTTGACAAGCAAACTTCAGCAAATAAAGCTCTGTTCTTTAATCTTTTAGCATGCAAACTTGACATGATAATGACAAGACACCCTTATTTTCTACCTTAAAGGCAGTAAAAACTCATTAAAAATGTCGCAGATGATTAAATTAGAAAGCTCCGAAAGTCAAAATTATCGAAATAGAGATAATAAATTATGCTAGTTGACATGTTTTTATTTTTCAAGTCAATGTTTAAAAATTCAGAACTTATCTATGAAAATAACCATCTTACCAGCTTGTGAAAGCAGCCAATTATTGTCATTGGAGATCTGAAAGGCATTATAACCAAGTAGACCCTTCTCCTTGGCATAAGAAACCTTAGCTTTAATGGCTTCAACATCATCAAAATTGAACCAACTCGATCCGATTTTGAAAACATTCACCACATAAGTAGAATTATACACAGGTTCAACCCGATTACCAGCATTTCGAATGGATGATTCGATTAACCAATATGCCATGGAACCATCAGTCGTGGTATCCGGTCCGGAAGCTGCTGAACCAACGCCATTGTCACCCGAGTTAACAACCACCCATAGCCATGGTAAGGCAAACCTAAAACTAGCTTTTGAGCAGGGAATCCTCTGTTTAACCATTCACTAATACCAGCATCAGTGTTGGCCCTTCCTGATGGGTCATATAAAGCTGCATGAAAACCAGTAAACCTGACTACTGTTGGCACATAGTAGTCATATGCCATAATATTTACCCAATAAGCAAGCCATAAGCCGACAGGCCCGACATAGTCAATAGCAACCGAGTCTTACCCGAGTTTCTTGACTCAGCAACTACCTCAGCTCGCCACTCATCCAATAAAGTAGCCAAACTGGTCATATTGGTGCCATTTCTAGGCCTAACCCCACAAAGGTCTAAACCATAAAGCCTGGCTATTTTGATTGAAGATTGAATGAAATATTTTCTATGGGAAGTTTGATTAATCATCAAAGAAAAGGCGGTCCTCTCGGTTCTTCCGACCCAAATGGATAAGAGTGTAGTAATCGACGGATTCTTTAGCTTTACAGTATTGGTGAAGTCAGAGACATGCTGTTGATTCGAGGTGTTGATAAAAAGCTGATAGGAGGTTGAGTTTATGTAAGCAAAAGCGCAAAAGATTAAACGAGAGAAACAACAAGAGGATGAAGAAGTACGCCATGGAAAAAGCAGTCTCTTGACTTGAAAGTACGTGAAAGTTTTATAACTTGCAAAGCAAGAACTAGGCGCCTAGATTACTTGTAGACCAGGTAAGAGAAGTCAATCTTCCAATACTTAGTTTCCGTGCCCTGACCGGCTTGTGTTTGTCCATTTGTGAATTGCCGTACGTTTAATGGAAGGTTGACTCAAGTAGACGGAAATAGGGGGGGGGGGGGGGGGGGGCAAAAGTGTTTTTACATTTCTTGTGTTGCACTTTTCCAGTCATTTTCCTGACAACAGAACATGAAACAGGAATATTTCAAAACATGAGCACACAACCAGGTTCACTCCTGGTTATCATACAACATTCATACCTTTTTCTACACTTTCCAAATGCATGTTATCGGCTCATCGCGGTGCCACTTGGGTTATCGATGCAATTTGTACCTGTTCTAATGGAACTTCAAATACTTTTCTAATCAGTATGTATATACACCGCTAGGCTAATTTCTGATATGCTTTTATGTGTTTGACTGTTTGGTAGCATCAAGTACATGGGAGTGGATGCACTAGAAGCCACCTGAAGTCGGAAGTAAAAAGTCGGATCAAATGTTTGCGATTTCATCTGAAGCTTTCATGGAGATTGATTCATTAGAACGCTGCAGAAGCCCTATGAAGCTGTTTCTTTTTCTTTAGGTTTGTTTTCATGTGCTGCAAATAAACTTGATATCACAAAAATCTATCAACATGGATTCAACCATTTGCTCCAATCTTAGTTATTTATAAGTGCATAATTGAAGATTGGTAAGACCAGAATTCTTTTACATACGTGTGCCCCGAATGCATCATTGGCAATAAATAAATAAATGTGTCCCCAGTGCATAAACTGTCAGTCATCGAGGGACTACTTGGGTTATCGATGCATCATTGACAGAAAAAACTTCCCTCTTCTCAGTGTCTGCACTTTCCTTATTTTCATCTCTTGTAACCGAATATGCAGGCCACTTAGGTGTAGAGATTGCAACACTACTTTCGCTCTTCAGAATCGAAAAAACTTCCACCATTGAAGGTCTATCTGCAGCATTTTCCTGCACACATAGCAGTGCTACTTGCATGCATCTAATGAGCTTACATGATGAAGATGAATCATCCAATGAGGCATCGAAAAACTCTGCTCCTCGACCTTGTTTCCACAACTCATATGCCTGGATATCATTTCAACATTATAAATTTCTAATATTTGTACCATGAAAAGGAAAAAAGGGTGTCTCAGAGTTACTTACAAATTCAAGAAGATTCAAGTTTTCATGGCAACCATAGAGACTGGAATTCCTCTTGCCACTTATAATTTGCAGAAGCAAAACTCCGAAACTATATACATCGTACTTGGTGGAGTATATTCCTTTCTTAACATATTCGGGAGGAACATAGCCACTGCATCGAATCAATGGATTGGTAACAATATATGGATGCAATGCAAAAAGATCAGAAAACGATCTGATGTGTATTATTTGAGAATATCTGGTTCACTTACTATGTCCCAACAATTCTGCCTGTGTTTTTTTCAAGTTCTTCCTTCTTGAAAAACTTGGCCATGCCAAAATCTGATATTTTCGGGTTCATTTCATAATCTAATAAAATGTTGCTCGCCTTTATATCGCGATGAATTATAGTGTAATTTGAGTATTCTTGGAGATATAGAAGCCCTTGTGTAACACCTTCGATTATCGAAACTCGTTTTCCCCAATCTAACAGATGCCTTCTAAATGGATCTGCAACAAACAATCAAATGTATAAACAACATACATCATTTTAGCTTAAGAAGTTTAGGATAAGCTAATGGAACCACCAACATGGAATAACAGGTTATAAAAATGTTCTTGACAATACCATAGAGATATAAATCCAAGCTTTTGTTCGGCATGAACTCGTAAATCAACATTTTTTCTTCCTTTTCAGTACAAATTCCCAGAACTCGAACTAGATTCACATGTTGAAGTCTGGCTGTAAGAGTGACCTCGTTTTTGAACTCCTCAAAACCTTGATTCGAGCTTTTCGAGAGCCTCTTCACTGCTATTTCCTGCCCCTTTGGTAACTTTCCCTGTTTTAATCCACAATCAACATTGCAGTAAATAGTTCCAAATACAAAACAAATATTGCTGCAAAGTTCTCATCAATGGCTAGAGTAATAATTTGTTACCTTGTAAACAGGTCCGTATCCGCCCTCTCCAAGCTTATTCTCATTCGAGAAGTTATTTGTGGCAGCTTTAATGCAAGAGAAGTTGAAAATTTGGAGATTAGGATCACTATTATCATGCTTTGTTTCAGCTGATATTTTGGTTCTTTTCCATGAAACTGGCATTCTCACAACACTCGAAAGCCCTGCAACCGAAACCTCGTTGAATTAATGTATGATTATCGTCTCGAATCATCGCAAATTCTCACATGTTCAATAAGTTACCTTGTGATTTGAATATTTTCTTTTGCATGTAACAAATGATGGCCATCATCAGTAGAAAAATTGCAGCAACTGTAACCGGAATAATCACCAATAACTGGTGTTTCTTCTGCTGACTTGTGCCTATTTCATAAGCTGTGGAACATTTCATATATTATTCAATTTTACATTACTTGACATGCAAACTTCAGCAAATAAAGCTCTGTTCTTTAATCTTTTAGGCTTTAGCATGCAAACTTTATCTTTAATGGCTTCAACATCATCGAAATTGATGTGTTCAAACATAGAGACCAGAGATTCCTTAGAAATTTAGGGGAGATAACTATCTTACCAGCTTGTGAAAGCAGCCAATTATCGTCACTGGCGAGCTGAAAGGCGATGTAACCAAGTAGACCCTTCTCCTTGGCATAAGAAACCTTATCTTTAATGGCTTCAACATCATCGAAATTGATCCAAATCGACCCGAATTTGAAAATATTCACCACATAAGTAGAATTATACACAGGTTCAACCCCATGACCAGCTTTTTGAATGGTTGATTTGATAAACCAATAAGCCATTGAACCATCAATCGTGATAGCCGACCCTGAAGCTGCTGAATCAACGCCATTGTCACCCGAGTTAACAAGGATCCACCCATAGCCATGGTAAGGCAAACCTAAAACTAGCTTTTGAGCAGGGAATCCTGTGTTTAACCATTCCCTTATAATAGCATCAGTGTTGACCTTTCCTGATGGATCATATAAAGCTGCATGAAAACCAGTAAACCTGTCTAGTGTTGGCACATAATAGTCATATGCTATAATATTTACCCAATCCAGGTTTCGATTTGCAGAATCAAAAGGATAACTCTCAGGGCTGACAATCGGCAACCGAAGAGCTGACATAGTTAACAACAACCGTGTGCTACCCGAGTTTCTTGACTCAGCAACTACCTCAGCTCGCAACTCATCCAATAAACTGCCCAAACTGGACATATTGGTGCCATTTCTAGGCTGAACCCCATAAAGGTCTAAACCATGGAAACCATAAAGCCTGGCTATTTTGACTGAAGATTCAACGAAAGTTTTTCGATGGGAAGTTTGGTTAAGCATCAAAGAAAAGGTGGTCGACTCAGTTCTTCCAACCCAAATGGACAAAAGTGTTGTAATGGATGGATTCTTGAGTTTTACGATATTTGTGAAGTTGGAGAAAGATGGTTCATTTGATGAGTTGATCAAAAGCTGATAGGAGGTTGAGTTCACGAAAGCAAAACCGCAGAAGAGATGAGTGAAAAGTGTAGATTTTATACCAGAAATAGGAAGCTCAGCGCTAGATACCCAGTAACCAGCTTTCATCCATGTTTGTGAGCTTGAGGAGCTTTGCAGTTTAAACCAGAGAAACAGCAAGAGGATGAAGAAGAAGGTGGGTTTATTGGACGCCATAGAAAAAGCAAGAAAGTTTTAGAATTTGCAAAGCAAGCTTTACTCGTTTTTGCTTGTTTTTAGAAAAGGGTTCAGGACCAACAGCCGGTTGGCTTCGTAGGGAGACTCGTAAAATTTGATCTGAATTAATGGACCGGTGAATCGAAGAAAAGGTTTTGGGTTAAATTCGTTGTAGAAAACAATTGGTTTGAGGTTGTTGTAGAAAAAATCAATCTTTTGACTTCAAACGAAGTTACATCGAACAAGCTGGATCTGGTTTTATTTAGGGGTAAAAATCTTTCGATGTTTATACTTATGTTTCAACACTAAAAATTATTAAAAAATTAAATTTTAAAATGTAACCCTAAATTTTAAATCCTAAATCTTACACCATATACCTCAAATAATATAGCTTATCCTAAATTCCTTAAACTCTAACCATAAACCATAACTTAAAACACTAAACCTACACTCTTTAAGCGTTAGGCATAAGTAGTAGCACCAAAAGACAAAGGGTAAAGTACACATATAGTCATTAAACTATCTCAAAAAATTTAAAATAGTCACTAACTTTCAAAAATTACATAATGAGCATTAAACTTTAGTTTTTGTAATAAAATAGTCACTGAACAGTTAATTGTCGTTCAGTTGGTGATGTGACAGTTACGAGTATAATAATATATTTAATCCTCTATATTTATACATTTAATCAAATTAGTCATAATTGAACAAATTTAATAAATTTAACCTTGTTATTTAGACATTATTTTACTTTGATCTTATTTTTATTTAGAGAAAAATTATTAAATTACTTAGGTGTCTTGAAAATCTATACTCTAGATTTTCAAGACACATATTTTTGGTTAATTAACATGTTTCGAACTGAATTAATGGACAACTAAATTTTAAAAATATATTTTAACGGTTAATCAATGAAACACCTAATTAATCGAATAATTAACTAAAATTGAGAAACATTGGGCAAAAAGTGTTTTTGCATTTCTTGTGTTGCACTTCTCCAGTCACAACAGAAAATGAAACAGGAACCATTCAAGAAACAAAGAAACTTGCAATTTGTACTTGTATAATACAACAGACAAAGCACACGACAAGATTCATTCCTGGTTATTATACAGAATTCATACGTTTTTCTATACTTTCCAAATGCATGCCATCGCGGTACCACTCGAGTTATCGGTGCATCATCGACGGAAAAAGCTTTGTTCGTCTCAATGTCTGTGCTTTCCTTATTTTCATCTCTTGTAACTGAATATGCAGGCCGCTTAGGTGTACAGATTGGAACGCTGCTTTCGTTCTTCAGACAATATGTAAAAGTTTTATAATTTGTAAAGCAAGATTTACACTTGTAGACAATATACAAATACATTTTGTTTTGAAAGTTGCAGTTGCTTGTGTGTTTTTTTCTTGGTAATTTCATAGCAGAAAACATGTGTTTTCATACGGAGGCAGGAAATCCAGACTCCAAAGGTGGCAATTTTCATGGCTTAATTCCAGAGTTGATTGTTGACTAAAGAAGGTCTCCGTTCCATGTCCACACCAAGCATCATTACTTTGTTTTCATGGAAAAGTTATGACTTAGAATCTGCTAAGAATCAGTCAAAGACATGCAATTGCTGCAAGATTTACCAGTAGGGATATCAGGATTCGAGCAGCTTTGTCTACAAGGTGCGTGTTTTTAATTTTCTTTTCCATTTCCACAAAAAGCTTGAGCATATTTGTGAGAATCTATGTATATAGTGCTTAGGCAATATATAATGTCAACACTAGTAGTTTTGGGAGCTCCAACCAGTGTTCATTGCTCTGATCTCCCTCCAAATAAGCTGGTTCTTGGGAAACTTCTTCGTGAAGAAACGTAAAGGACCCGACCATGAGATCGGAGCACCTGCTGATGGAGTTGAGCTGGGAAACAATGGCATACTGTATCAGTGGGGAAGTAGGTTGAGTATTCTAAGACTGATAAATTCGGGCGGTTACTTCCTTTGGGTCCTTGGATATGGCATGAACTGGACACTTTCAGCAATCAGTAGGTTCTCGTCTCGGTGCAGTTTCCATTGAACCTTAGACTTCAACATTCTCCAATGGAGCTTCAAATAAATCTGTAATCGGTATATAAACTGCTAGGCTAATTCTGCTATATGTTTAGGTTTTGCAGCATCAAATGCATGGAAACAAATGCACTAGAAGTTACCAGAAGTCAGAAATCCGATCGAATATTCGCAATTACATCAGGAGCGTTCATGGAGATCGATTCATTTGATTGATGCAGGAGCCTTATTAAACTGTTTGTTTTCCCTATGATGACTGTTTTCATGTGTTGCAAATATACTTGATTTGTCAATTGTGGATGTTAACTGTCATTCTAGACATGAAAAAAAGATAAATGGTAAAACATGATTCCTTTTTTTACATAAGTGTTTCCCAAATACATAAACTTTCAGGCATCGAGGTACCACTCAGGTCTCTTGTAACCGAGTATGCAGGCCGCTTAGGTGTACAGATTGCAGCACTATTTTCGTTCTTGAGAATCGAAAAAACTTCCACCATTGACGGTCTATCTGCAGGATTTTCCTGCACACATAGCAGTGCTACTTGCATACATCTAATGAGCTTACATGATGAAGATGAATCATCCAGTGATACGTCGAAAAACTCTGCTCCTCGACCTTGTTTCCACAATTCGTATGCCTGGATATCATTTCAACATTATACATTTCCGATATTTGTACCATGAAAACGAAAAACGGGTGTCTCAAAGTTACTTACATATTCAAGAAGATTCAAGTTTTCATGGCATCCATAGTATATGGAATTCCTCTTGCCACTTATAATTTGCAGAAGCAAAACTCCGAAACTATAAACATCGTACTTGGTAGAGTATATTCCTTTCTTAACGTATTCCGGAGGAACATAGCCACTGCATTGAATCAATGAATTAATAACAATATATAGATGCAATGCAAAAGATCAGAAAACGATGTGATATGTATTATTTGAGACCATCTGGTTCACTTACTACGTCCCAACAATTCTGCCAGTGTTTGCTTCAAGCTCATCCTTCTTGAAAAACTTGGCCATACCGAAATCCGATATTTTCGGGTTCATTTCATAATCTAACAGAATGTTGCTGGCTTTTATATCACGGTGAATTATGGTGTAATTTGAGTATTCTTGGAGGTAGAGAAGCCCTTGAGTAACACCTTCGATTAGTGAAACTCGTCTTCTCCAATCTAACAAATGCCTTTTAACAGGATCTGCATCGATCAAATGTATAAACAACATATCTTTTTAGTTTAATAAGTTCAGGGTAAGTTAATGAAACCACTAACATGGAATAACTTGTCATAAAAATGTCAACTTAACAATACCATATAGGTAGAAATCCAAGCTTATTCTCATTCGAAAAGTTATTTGTAGCTGCTTTAATGCTAGAGAGACTGAAAACTTGGAGATTAGAATCACCATTTTGGTGCTTTATTTCAGATGATCTTTTGCTTCTTATCCAAGATACCAACATCTTCAGTGCACCCAAAAGCCCTGCAGTCGAATCAATGTATGATTATCGTCTCGAATCATTGCAAATTCGTACATGATCAATAAGTTACCTTGTGATTTGAATATTTTCTTTTGCAGGAAACAGATGATTGTTATCATCAGGATAACCACTGCAGCAACTGTAACCGAAACAATCCACAGGCGTTTCTCCTTGGCATAAGAAACCTTAGCCTTAATGGCTTCCACATCATCAAAATTAATCCAAATCGATCCGGTTTTGAAAAGATTCACCACATAAGTAGAATTATACACAGATTCGACACCCTGACCATAGTTTCGAATGAAAGTTATGGTATACATATACCACAAGGAACCATCAAGTGAGACCGCCGGCACGGAAGCTGCTGAACCAATGCCATTGTCACCCGAGTTAACAAGCCTCCATGCATAGCCATAGAAAGGCAAACCTATAACTAGCTTTTCAGCAGGGAATCCTCTGTTTAACCATTCCCTTATACCAGCATCAGTGTTGGCCCCTCCTAATGGATCATATAAAGCTGCATGAAAACCAGTAAACCTGTCTAGTTTTGGCACATAGTAGTCATATGCCATAATATTTACCCAATCCAGGTTTCGTCTTGCAGAATCAATAGGATAACTCACCGAGTTGACAACCGGCAAGCGATAAGCCGACATAGTTAACAGCAACGGTGTCTTACCAGAGTTTTTCGACTCGGAAGCTGCCTCAGCTCGCCACTCATCCAAAAAAGTACCCAAAGTAAAAGTATTGGTGCCATTTCTAGGCTTAACCTCATAAAGGTCTAAACCATGGAAACCATAAAGTCTGGCTGCTTTGATTGAAGATTCAATGAAAGCTTTTCGACGGGAAGTTCGATTAATCATTAAAGAAAAGGTGGTCCACTCACTTCCTCCAACCCTGATGGACAAAAGTGTAGTAATGGATGGATTCTTAAGTTTTACAATGTTGGTGAAGTTAGAGAAAGATTGTTCATTTGAGGAATTGGTAAAAAGCTGATAGAATCCATGTTTTTGAGCTTATGCTTAGTAACCAGCTTTGATCCATGTTTTTGAGCTTATGCTTGGTTTAAACGAGAGAAACAGCAAGAGGAGGAGGAGGAAGAAGAAGATGGAGGGTTTAGAAGCCATTGAAAATGTAATCTCTTGCATAGAAAATATGTTATAGTAATTTGTAAAGCAAGATTTACACGTTTAGATTACAGGAGAAAATAAAGTTCATAGCAGAAAACACATGTTTTCATGGCGCTGGCGAAAAATCAAAGTGTTTGAATAGTGTCAAGTGAGAAGAAACTACCCTGAGTTCTGAGTCTGACCATTTATGAAGTTGAATTTTAAGAAAAAGAGAGAGCTTTCATACAGAGAAAGAAAAGGCAGACTTTAAAGGTCATTTCTGATATATGTAAATAAAAAAAAAAGTTTTTTTATCCACAAAAATTATTTTTTTATGCTTATGTAAAACCACTCAATTTAATTCGGTAACAAAACAAGCAAGAAATCAAGATAATGAATTTGTCTCCTATATCAAAGTATTTCGAAATAAGGATTTTCGCTTTTTAGTTTCAATATTTTGAGTTGACACGTTAGATACAGAATATAGTCAGGGCGCTCATTCGGCTCAAAATCTGAATAGAACAATCTTTATTATTTGAAGCGGTTCTTTCGGGCAATTATCAAAAGAGGGCAATTGCTTCGAATTTGATCAATTGAGATATTTGAAAACAATAACAATATCAATATAACAATAATATAGATATTTCATTCGAACATTCGAATTCAAAATTGATTCCCCTACCTTATAATATAATGAAATAATATAAACAATTCGAGTTCTCTCTCTCTTATCTCTTTCTTCTAGTTGATTCTCCTATTCTAGTTTCTTCCATTCACAACGCTAAAATTAGAACCACTAACTTTGCTTAAAGTGATCTGGTGCCTCATCCCACCAGACCAACTGGATATTTAAAACTTGTTCCTAATTGAATTCAAGTGGCTTAATTGTGATGAATAAAAACTTCAGGGTTAATTTTGTAAACGGGTTACTTTTAAAACCTTAATTTTGTAATCGTTGAATCGAGACAGTCAGGGTACTTTCCGTGATCGCGCGACTAAAACCCAAGCTCGGGTTTGTCCTTGCGTCGCCGTCCTTCGTTGAAAACAGTTTAAAACCGTTCTAATTTCAATCTACCGCCCTCACCACCTTTTTCATCGTTCGAGTTGGTGCTTGTACTTGGAGGATCACATTTTTTTCAGATTATTTACAATTTTCAGTATGAACATTTTAGATTTTCAAATTTACTTCAGTTTCGTTTTGAATAACTCTTGGGTCGGTTTTAGGGGTTACACTATCTCTTTCTTCTAGTTGACTCTCCTAATCCAATTTTTTCCATTCACAGTGCTTCATCCCACCAGACCAACTGGATGTTGGTTCTGTTTGTGCTTTTTTAAATTGTCGTTTAATAGAATGTAGGCATCATCTAATTGTATTAGGTTTCTGTTTTGCACTTTTCCAGTCATTTTCCCGACAGCAGAATATGAAACAGGAACAGTTTATGAAACAAAGTGCAGAATTTAACAATAATTGCATGAATAAATACTGGCAGTTCTGAAGGAGATGATTGGGGAAAAAAAGTATATTCCTTTTCATCACTAATTCGTTAACCTGTTTCTCAAGTACAAAAGGAGCTCTCAACAATGTTTCAACCTTTGAGGCTTTTGCACCATTTGCCAAAAATTTAAGAAATGTAAGGAAAGCAATGAAATATGAGAAATTCGATATAATACTAATACAATTAAGGTAAAATGACAAAACATGCCCCAACGCTTGTATCTTTTGTCATTTGGCTCCCTATTTTTTTTGTCCAAATATGCTTCTAACGTTTGTTTGTTTTGTCATTTGGCACCCTATTCTTTCTTTTGGTCCAAATATGCCCCTAACGTTTCATTCATAATCCAAATATACCACCGTTAAATGGAAACTGTCAGCCAACTAACGTTCAATAGTTGATGCTGACTGGACTTGCCACATATTAAGATATACTAATGCCAAGCAAAAAAAAAATTTATAAGCCATTCACCGTCAGTTGATTGACGGTTTACATCCAACAGGAGCATATTTAGACTACGAATAAAACGTTGGGGACATATTTGAACCAAAAGAAAGAATAGGGGGGCAAATGACAAAACAAACAAACGTTAGGAGCATATCTGGACAAAAAAATAATAGGGGGCCAAATGACAAAACATGCAAACTTTGCCTACAAATAAGGTACCAACCTTTCATCCATGCCAAAACCTTAAGTTTCTTCTCCACCGATTGCAAGTGCAAAGCCTCTTCTCATCTCCTCAATGGTGGTTAGCACCAGGTTTTTCTTCAAACTTCAAACCTATAAGAATTAAAAGTTCCTCATCCATGATGCTATGCTGCCAACTTTACACAGGCCAGAAAGATACTGAATGTTTTCTCAGGTGTGACCCTCGTCACACCCGGATTAGTGATCGGATGAACACATCTTAATATTACTCTAAACGGAATACGTGCCACGACTTTTGACTAGTTTAATGTTACATTCTCTGGTGTATACACACAGCTTTGGAAAGATAAAAAAAAGTACATGGCAACACCATTGTTACAATAGCATACAAGGTATGGCTGTAACTGTGGTAAATCCCCATTCTGGGAACCATATAGTGGCCAGTTCAAAATATACGGCACAGGACCTTTGGGGTCCAATAGTTAAAAACTAGAGCCAGCATAGCAAAAATGTAGGTTGCTTATTCCACTATTAGTTGCTGACCCACCTTCGTTTTCGAGCAGGCCTCTCATGTTTAATCTCTGAATCTACAGGGGTTTCATTCTTGACTACAGGTTGTGTCTCGCTCTCCGTCTTAATTTCTGGGGCATCTTTTTCCCTAGGCATTGGAAGTTTGAACCTCTCACTTCGCTTCTTCAGTTTATCGACAGTGTCAAGGTGCTGATCCTCCAATGGTCTTGTATCAGCATCCTTGATCTCTGGCTCATTAACATTTTTATTGTCAGACAGAGGAGGGTGGTGGTTCTCGGAAGGCTCAATCGACTTGCCAGGTCCATCTGCAGTTTTGCTAGATTCAGAAGATACCAGCGTCAAGGAAGCTGATGACTTGTTGTTGATACTGTAATCCCTCTCAGTATGGCTTGTCCAACGTTCCAATTTGGAGCGCCCTCGTTTCGACTCCTGCTGTTCGTCACCTGAAGAAGCATCTTCTCTATGTTTTCTGGATGAGTTACGATGTATTGGATTCTTCTCATCACTTTTCAAGCCCTAAGCAAGGCAAAGTAATAATAATAATGATAATAACAATGTTAATAGATGAACTAACCATTTTCTTTCAGAAGTACAACCTTTACATAATAATATGAAAGTAGAAATAATAGTGATTTTGTCTATAGAGTTAAAGAAGATTTACTGAGGAATATAAATTACTCTCAATCTAAAAGTAATAACTGGGAAAGAGAACTGTGCTGGTACCAACACGCAGTCCTCCAAATTCTTAACAGATATTGAAAAGACGTTTCAAAAACAACAATGGAGTAATTAAAACCAGAACCTCTAATTTTGAAGAAACTGCATCATCTTTCAACAGAAGATTTATCCTTAGACAAATATGCACGGGTATAGGCTCATTTCCAAAAAATGCTGTGGGGGGGTTTTCTCCCTACTACTAAAGAAACATTATGCCCTTGAGTCTACGAAACATACCGTTCCATTGTTGTGACCACTTAAATCATCTTGGCTTTTCCTGGAAGACCTCAAAGTGTTTGGATTCCCAGGTACAGATTCTCTATTCTTCCTAGTGTTTTCTTTATGTTTCTTCTCATGCCCCTTTTGGCTATCTGAACCACTGACAGCATGGTCACCCCGAGTGCTTGACCTTTCCTGCCTGGATTTTCTCTCATCATTACTAAATTGGCGTCCACGAGCATATGAATCCTCACGCCCTCTTTGGCTTTTGTCATCATCATTCCGATCCCTTCTCTTCACCTGTTCAGTGTGGCGTACTGTCTCTTTGAGTTGGTATTCTTTTTCAGAAACTTTATACTCATCCTTTCCCCTGGTATGGCCAACCCCAGCTTTGTCTTCCAAACCACGGCCGCTCCTCACAGTACCTCGTCCTTCTTCTCTCTCCCGTTTTGATAAACTTCCATCATGGGATTGCTTTAGCCTATGCCATTCATCCCTCTCCAGCTGCCTCTCAACCCTCTCTCTGTGCAACCAAACGTCATCCTTGTCGCGAGCTGATTGATGTTCTTCCAAGTTATCTTGAACTCTTAGTTGTTCATCTCTCCTACGAGGTTCTAAGATTTCATCCCTTTCTCGTTTCCTGCGACTACTGCTGGACTCTCTACGTCCATGCAGGATGTCCTCTTTGTTTGCATGGTCCCTCTTCAGATACTCCTCATGTTTCTTTCTTGTGCTGTGGTAATCATCAGCTGCTTCATACCTACTCTTCAAATTATCATCTCTTTCCCTGTGTCTTGCACTGACATCCTTATAACTTCCATTGTCCGATTGTTTTCTAGGTGGATAATCATCTCTGTCACTCCTATTGCTTTCTCGAACCTTAGCCCTGTTCCTAGAAGCCATTTCATTATCACGATCTCTCTTCCTTAAGTCCTCAGTTCTATTTTTCCTGCCATAAAGATCATCTTCTCTCCACTGCCAAGTAGTACCATCAGAGTTGTCACTCTCCCTTCGGCTGATAAAACCTTCTGTTTTAAGGTGCATATTATGTGACAAGCTAGTGTCAAAGTCTCTAAGAGGGTAAGAATCCTCTCCTTGTTTACCTGCCATGCGGTTTCTTTCAATCTCATGTCTCCCATCACGATCTTTTCTCCGAAAATTCTGATCATGTTCACCTTGAACAACTTCCTCCTCGGCACCATCTCGCCACTTCTGATAATCTCTGCTGCTGCCAGATCTTGCTTTGCTGTTTTCGCTACTTCTTGCAGCCCTAGAATCCTCATCCTCGTCAAGTTCTTGAAGCTTCCGTTGCTCTACTTCAGATCTTGTTTTTTCAGTTTTCATGGGATTAAGCGAACTCTCGTCTTTATGGGTGCCATTTACTAGCTCATCCTTTTCTGTACCAGGGCTTCCATCTGCTGGCCGAAGTTCTTCATCAACATCATCTTTACGCTCCACACTTAACTCCCTGGGATCTCTAACTACAAGAGGAGATTTATCATCCATGCTTTCAACAGATTCTTCCTCATCGGCATCATTGACATTATCCCGTTTACCATGAATATGTGTCATGCATGGAGATTTCTTACGTGCTCTTCCCTGTCGATTCCTGTGTGTTAAGGAGAGGGTTAATAAAAGTTATTCATATGGATGTCATATTACCATCTAAATTATATGCTAACCATCGAGCCAAAGGAAACTATAAAGGCAAAGACTTCATCTACATAACAGGCTCATCAGAAAAACAAAAGAGTTTATCATAATAGCAACAGGGATTCGTTTCGCTTCACAGCCAAAAATTCAAGAAAGTAAGTCCACCTCCATTAGTACACCTATGGAGTAAAAGTAAAGGAGGACAATTTGATTAGTCAATGATAATAAGGAAATGCACCAGTTTCATCCATTTTCAGACTGGCTATCTTGAGTAGCATTTATTTTCTCTTCTCAGGATAAATAGGATATTACCACGTCATCATTTCTTTATGAATCCCAAAATCCTCCAAGTTCCTTCACTTTTCAGGGAACATGAATGCATGTTTAGTTGAACTTCTAAACAAAGAAACTAAATTATCAATTTCACTAAAATGAATTATCAGTTTATGACAACTATATCTAGAATTTTTCTCTTAGCTGAAAGATTTAAGCAGAAACATGTACAAATTAGAACAATAAAATCAGAAATGCCAAGAAAGCAATAATATTGATGTTAAATAATGCTATGAACCTTATCCAAAAGAAATGACAATAAATTAATTAAATTTTCATTTTCATACATCTCATCATGAAGGCTGCCAGAGTTTTCACTAGGATCCATAGGACCCTGACCCCTAGATCCAGGACCATATGGACCTGATGCTTCCACAGGGAAAGGGAAAGCCCCATTATCTTCACGCACATTATTGTGAACAAAATTCACAGTCCTTCCAAGTAGCTCCTTCTTTCGATTTTTACTATCATCCGGAAAACCGTTAAAATATTCAGTATCTTTGTGTGCAATCCCAGCCTCAGACGCAAGATCTCCTCTAACATCCTCCATTGGCAGATCCTTTTCTGCCCGATCTACGACACCATTGCCTGTGGAGGAATCATCATCTAGAGTATCCTGACAGACAATCTGTACACACAATTGAGAGTTAAACAATTTTGCATAAGAAGCAAATAGATACTGGCAAGTGCAACTGAAACCAGATTTAACAGCTAACCTCAATAATTGCATCTAAATCACGGAGACGAGGTGGCCGGGTATCAATGGAAGGAAGGCGTTCCCCAGAACCTCCCTCCACCTGTATTGGTCTTCCAGTTGGCTGGTACAGTTAAAAAACATATTGATGGATATAAAGAAATTGCACAACAGGTCTAGAATACATGAAATTATTCACTACACATAATAAAATATTTTGTTGACATTGGAACCTAATCATGGTAAACAGAAAAATATAAGTATGATTGAAGTATCTACAACATCTAACAGGATTGCTTTTATAATTATAATGCATGCAATGTAAAACCAGCAAATGAAGCTTACTAGTGATGGTCGCATTCGAGCAGGTCCGCCATCTGAGTTTACAATATTAGAAGCACCGGCTGGAACCATTTGCCCAGTTGCTGCCGCCAATTCTGGAGGCAAATCTGGATCATAATCCTAAGAGAAACCAAGAAAGTAATGCCCTCAATAGCAATAGCAGAACTGCAAAAGTCAAGCCACCAATCCAAATATTTCACTGCTAAAAAGAAACGTTTTTTCAGATATAAAACACCAAATTACCTGCTCTGTTCTCCCACTTTCATAAACTCGAATTTTGCTTTGCATCGTTGTCTCCAAGCGGCGTTGTTCCTACAATATATTACAACCCAACCCCTTAGCCCTTTGTTCCCGCATTAGTGAAAGAAGGAATCATTGAAAATGAAAAATTACCAGTTGTTTGCAATAATCTTTCCAGCTCTCCTCGTTTAGACCAAAGTTGAAGAAGTCAGAGAGATCTACACCTGGATATTTCCATGGCTTTTCCTCAAAACTGTCAATGTCGACATCAAATATAGTCCTGAAACCACGTAGGATCAGTAAAAAATAGTCGGGGGAAAAACAGAATTCGAACATGATATTAGAAGAATGAAATGTAACAAGACAAAGGCATTTTAGGACAAGTCAATTTTTTCTACATTGTAAGCTTCTAAAAAACCAAAATAAAATGATTTACTGTAACAGGATCAAAATTAACACCATCAACTACCATTGAATAATAATGATAAAACAAAACTACCATTGAACAACAACATAAATATAGAAAATTAAGCAATTACTTGTGAGAAGGAAGCATGAAATCCAGCCCGCCACCAAAACCTCGCCCCGCCATGTTGTTACCCCAGCCAGGCGCTCCAAAATTAGGATGGAATCCTTTTGCCATGGGAAGACCAGCTTTCATTCCAGATGGTCTCCAATCACCTCTACCACGACCAGACATGGCACCCATGATTGGAGAACCCTGACCTGGGGCTCCTCCAGAACCACCTGCAGGGGCACCAGGAATTGGTGCTGCACCAGGTCTTACATACTGCCATGTAGCATAAAATAGATCACAGCATTAATCAGAAACCAAAGTGAACAAGCAAGCATAAGACCAGAATAAAAGGAAATGGGATGATAATCCAGAACTTTGACATATCAATCAATCAGAACCTTGACATATACAAATCAAACTTTCCATTGGATAACACATTCAAGATTAAGGTTCATTTTAAGTTAAAGAAACTGCCAAATCAAAATTTCTTAAGCTAAATAAGAAATGCAGTTTATAGCATGCACCAAGAAAATATACACATCAAGAAACAAGGATATCAAACGACACACTGATCATAACATAAAGCTAACAATATAATAAGCCAAAAGAAGAAATAAGTGGCACATGAACAGCTTATAATATAATTAACAAGGTTGCAGCAGAATATAAGAGCAACCAGATGTCGATTACAATAAAAAATCTCAAGCTGAAAATAACTTAAACTCCATAACCAATGACAAGGTTTAGGTTAATTCAAATCCACTGCTGTTTGAAAATGGTTTCCAACAAGTATGAAGACAAACATAGTTCCAGCAAAATTTAGCAGTTGAGTTGAACTTGCATTTCAGGACACAGAAAACATTTTGAGTTCAATTTGCTGAGAACAACGTTACTAGCTAAAGGTTCCTCTCTTTTACTGATAGGATGTTTGCACTTTCCTTTGCAGAAGCATATGGAGTTGCTCTTGAGCACAAATTACTTGACACAGAGATAAAGAAAAAGTTCGGAGCATAATTTTTCATATTCAACAGCTCCCACAGATAATCATTGGTGTAGGAGACAGTTAAAGATCAACGGAAATTTCTTCACGTATCATATCTGAAAAGGCATCAACTGTCGTTGTAGTTGTGTACCTTGGTCTACAAAGGTTTTACTATTGAGACCATTAACTAATGTGCCCCAAAACGTTCAGAGATTAAAACTTATGACCTAACTTTCTTCTTTTTTTCTTTTTAAAATAGTCTAGTTCAAGTTTAGGATCAGAAGAAAGATTAATTAAAAAGCTCTTTCATACAACTAACAAGTTAGTATTGTATCAGCCGACAATACATGAAAAATGTTTGAATCCCTTTGAAGTAAGTGAGACTTGGAGTGAAACAGAAACATTCTTCTATTAATTTCGGTAAAAATGCTTCCGAGCCGGCCACAAGCAAAACCAAAGGCTCTCCAAACAAACACAGATGTGTTTTTCGCCGATAAGCATAATGGTTTCTGATCAAACTTTATGATCTTCAATATTCAAATATCATATTGAAACAGAAAACATCACAATGTAATCAGCAGTCAAATCTTCTGACTATTATTTATCATTTCAATCTGTACAAAGTTTACAAAGCAATAACTATACTAAATTAATCCTAATGATTCATCAAACAATTGGGGCATATGACAAACAAAACCCCCTTTTCTTTACGAATTGTTTCCAATTTGTTTGATTTAACAAGAACAACAGCATCAACATGTTAACACACTGACCTTAAACTGAGAATGAAACGGATGGTACCCATGACTGTTGTACCCAATTTTCGGTGCAAGGACAATTCCTCCACCGGCACCGCCAAGCTTCCCTGCTTCTCCACCTTCTTTCTTCTCCCCATCCGCTGTCTGCCCTCCTTCTTCGCCCCATTCTTGCTCCCCAGTCCCTTGGTTTGCATCTCCATCAGCCAGTATCACAAGCGGGTCCCCATCTTCGCCGTCGTCATCTCCGCCCATCGTTCCTCCTGTTTCCATAGCCATAGGACCATGGTGGTTGTCGTTTAGTACTATCTGTAGATCATCTTCACTGTCACTGTCCCAATCATCCCTTTCTCCATCGGCTTCCGCTTGACTACCTTGAATTATGTTATCTTTATCTTCCTGGCGAACCGCTTCAGTTAAACCCGGGATTAACGGACCATTTGAACCGATATCCTCAATCCCAGTACCAACCTCCTCTTCAATATCAAATTCAACCTCATTTTCAAGCTCCGGTTCCTGTTTAGAATCCAGAACCATTGGCTCGGGAGCTGAATCGATGGAAGGGACCGAATCCGGAGCTGCATAGGCGGGGACGGCTGGAGGAGATTGAGATTTAAAGGCGGGTAGGGTTTGGGCGGAAGGAATTACAGGTGGAGCTCCGAAGAGGGCATTGCTATCGTCTTGATATTGAAGGTTGAGATCGATCGGACGGTGGAGATGTGAAGGTGCAGCAGAAGGCTGGTGTAGCTGCGGAGAAACCGCCGCCGCCGTCGTCGTCGTGGATGTTGACGAGAATGGCCTGAGAACGTCCGTGTAAAGATCTCCGAACTCATCGTCGTCTTCCATCGGAAATCCTTTACAAAAACAAAACAAGAATAGAAAGGGTTTTGATTGTGTTTTGTTTGATAATGTTGGCGTGCTTTCTTCTTCTGCGTTATTTGAAGAACATAAAGCTTCTTATTACATTCATTTAGGTTCGGTTTTTTTTTACTAATTTTCTCTCTATTTTGGAGTTGTTTTTTCTTTCTTCTTTTCAATAAAATTAAGGGTTATTGTTTTATACACAAGTACTTGTGGAAATTTTTTTACACAAGCGTCTTAATTTTAGGGGTTAGACTCTTCGTTTAGGGTTTAAAATTTAGAGGTATAAGTGTAATAGTTTTAAATTGAGGGATTGTTGATAAAATTTTGGGTTTAGGGTTAAAATTTAGGGTTTACAGGTTAAAACCTAAATCCCTGCACATATTACCCTAAAACTAAACCCTAACCCTAAACCCTAAATTATAACCCTAAATTCTAAATTTTAAACATGAACCATAAATTCTAAACATTTACATTAAAACCCCTAAACTCTAAACCCTAAGCCCTAACCCTAAACCCTATAATTGAGGCGCTTGTGGAAATAAAAAAATTTCACCGCCAGTGTATAGGATATTAATTCTAAAATTAAACGCATTTTTATTTATTTTTATTTTTATTACTGCAATAGAATAAAAAAACTGAACAAAATGTTATAGTGAAATATCGGATGATGTTAATATTATTCAAAAATAATAATAACAAAAATTTATAGAAAAAACTGTATTTTATTGGGAAATTTTTATATAGACGGAATAAAATTGTATACAGTTCTATTTATTTGGATGATACTATATGTGATTTAAAGTTTATAAATAAGAAAAGAACCTAATAATTGTCTTAAGTAAAAAAGCGAATGATATTTATTGTAATTTTTAAGACACGGTTTAAATCGTTCTATTTACAATTTGTATACACAATGTCAAAAAATTAAGAATATATACGAATTATCTAGAAAAAAAAATTATTTGATAATCAAACGAAATTGAGCCTAGCAAAGCTTAAGGTTAAATCAACATCATTGAATTATTTCTTTACAATTTATTGTTTTCACTTCTACTTTATTTTTACTCGGTTAATATCTCTAAACGCCCTTCTTTTGTTTTTGCAGTTAAATTAAGCTTGAAACAAATAAGCAAATTTGTTAATTTTTTTAAGTCCTTGCGGATCGACCATACTTCTCTATATTACTTTCATTATTTAATTTTTAGAGATTATGATTATTTTTATTTGACAAAGTCGGCACTTGTCACCGATTGAACCCTAAAAATTATAATAAAAAATATTCTAAAATTTAATTATAATATTAGATAGATGCGTATACTTTGAACTATAAATAACAAGTAAACGAAATAATAATTTGGTTATAATATTAGATAGATGTCGCCACTTTTTTAAAATTTTTACTACTTAAATATTTATAGTTAAATTTGTTTTAAATAGTTAGTATTAGGGGTCCAAATATTTTTCAATACTTATTTGGCCCAATTTTTTTTAATACTTGTCATTAGAGGTTCAATTTTTCATAATATTTGTTAGGGTAAAATACATTGTTAGTCACTGAACTTTTGAGAGGCATTCAATATGATCACCAAACTTTTAAAATTTTCATTACCATCACTCAACTTTTAATTTGCTTTCATTATCTTTAAAAAAACTTGATGTGACACGTTAAGTTTAAAAATAAACGTTTTTCCACCTTTTTTTTATCTCCACGTCTTATTTTCTTCCATCCAAACATGTCTATCTGTTAGATACATTAATACTTTCATTTAAATTCCTCACTATCCAGTGCATAACTCAGTAAAGGATGGACCTGAAGCATAAAGAAGATTTTTATGAGCAAAATTTTAGTTATTTCTTTAGCATTCCATCCTCGGATGTCTCCCAATATTTTTCTTGTTCTCACACATGTCGCATGCATGTCTAGATACATTCATATTTTTCTTGATGTGTTACTAGAGAAGTAATGACCTTCACAAAAAATACAATTTGATTCATATGGAAGAAAGACATGTTTGGATGGAAAAAAATAAGAGGGGAGAGAAAACATGGTGGGAAAACGTTTATTTTTAAACTTAATGTGTCACATCAGCTTTTTTTTACGATAATGAAAGCGAATTAAAAGTTGAGTGATAGTAATGAAAGTTTTAAAAGTTTGGTGATCATATTGAAAGCTTCTTAAAAGTTTAGTGACTAACAATGTATTTTACCCTTAAATTTAACATGCCACATCAGTTTTTTTTAACAGTGGTTGACGTCAGTGACCTTATTGAAAGCGAATTAAAAGTTAGGTGACTGTAATGAAAATTTTAAAAATTCGGTGACCTTATTGAAAAGGCCCTAAATGCTCATTGACTATTGGTGTAGTTTACCCTATTATTTATGTAGTTTTCCTTATCTTATCCGTTCCTTCTATTTCTTTAATTCCTAGTTCGTAGACAAATCAGTGGGAGAAATCGCGAATCGCTGTTCCACAGCCGTGTTCGACGTTGACGTTGGTATTCGCCGCCGGCATCGGAGCTATAAGCCTATAAATTCCAAGTTTCCGATCGATTTCCCTTTCCCCCCAAAAATCCCCAAAAATGCAGCTTCAATTTTTTGTCCGATCCCCGACTCACCAAACCCTAACCGTAACCCTAGAACCCACCCAATCCCTAACCCTTCGCCACCTCAAATCCTCTCTCCTTCCGAATCCGCGATCCGTCTCCTCCTTCTACTTCGCCCTCAATGGAAAGCCCCTCTCCGATTCTACCCTTCTCCCGAACCCCCAAATTACCCATCTCTCCACCCTTTTTCTCCTCCCCCGCATCTGTGGAGGCGGAGGCGATGGCGGCGCCACTGGAGCTGAGTCCCGCGACTGTTATCTCAAGATGTACGCCGATAAAAAGCCTGACAAAATCGACCCTAATGAGAAAAGGCTTGGTAAGTGGCTCAATTGTGCTTTATCTTATGAACCTTTAAGAGAGCCTTGCGTGATTGATAAATTAGGGAATATTTTCAATAAGGAATCTCTTGTTGAAGCTTTGTTGGGTAAGAAGTTGCCCAAAGAGTTTAGACATATTAGGGGTTTGAAAGATATGATTAACATCAAGTTGTCTATGATTCCCGGGAAGGAATCAGTGGCTGCTGATGCTGCTGATGGTGCCACGTTTCAGTGTCCGATTACGGGGCTCGAATTCAATGGGAAGTACAAGTTTTTTGCTTTGAGGAATTGCGGACATGTTTTTAGTGCTAAGGCTTTGAAGGAGGTTAAGTCATCAGCTTGTTTGGTTTGCCATAAGGAGTTTGTGGAGTCTGATAAGATGGTTGTTAATGGAAGTGAGGAGGAGGTGGCAGCCTTGAGGGAGAGGATGGAGGGAGAGAAAGTGAAAGCCGGGAAGGAGAAGAAGAAAAGGGGAATCAATGTTGTGGATGGGAAGGACTGTGGTAAATTGGAAGGGAATGAAAAGCTTGAGAACGGAAAGAAATCGAGTAATGGTGGGGTGAAGAAGTTTAGAGCTATGGATGTGGCACCGGCTAATGCTACTAAGGAAGTTTATGCTTCCATATTTACTTCTTCGAGGAAGTCGGATTTTAAGGAAACTTATATGTGTAGATCACTCCCTCTTGGTCGAAATTGATGCTCTGTGATTGGTGAAGAAGTTTTGGGCTGTGGATATGGCGCCACCAGAGGCTACTAAGGAATGTCTACTTTGAAGAAGTCAGCATTTAAAGAAATTTAAATGTGTAGATTACATTGGCTCGGACGAATCGATGGTGTCAATTGTACCTTGTTAAAGGTGAGCTTCTACTAATATGCTTTATTACTTTTGTTGTGATGGATTTTCTAACAGTATTATCTTTAAATTGTGTTGTTTCCGAATTTGAGTTGTATTCCTATAAATAATCTGTTAGTTGAGTCCTGAAGTAAAATATCCTTCCAAAACATGGAAAAGAACAGAGGTTTTTGCTTCTTGATTGTTTAGCATATCAAGTTAGATGAATGATTCTGTTGTGTTTGAGGGATGCACCGAGGGGGTGCTCGTGGGGCAACCGCCCCCTAAAATTTTGAAAATCATATATGATTTAGAATATGTGTTTTCTATTAAAAATTTATTTTCGTCCCCCTTAAATTTTTATAAGTTCGCCCCCTAGAAATTTATAGGTTCCCCCCTAACCTAAAGTCCTGGGACCGTCCCTGGTTGCGTTGTTTATCTTGTCAGTTTGCAATCAAATCTTTTCCATATATATTAAACTCTGCTTCAACTTTCTTGATGCTTCATTCCTGCTTATAGCTTTCTTCACATGTTAATGGCCATGCTACTTGTACTCGAGTGTGGTGATAGATACATATATGTGTCCGACACGAACATATATTCATCACATGTTAACCTATCGAGCGATTTCAGCGGAAAAGATATGATATTCATTGTGGGAGGTCTGAATTTGAGCACTTGTGTGTGCAATGTATGTTTTTCTTTTTTGTTTAGCATTGTTTTTCTTCACATGTTAATGGCCATGTTACTTGTACTCGAGTGTGGTGATAGATACATATATGTATTCGACACGAACATATATTCATCACATGTTAACCTATCGAGCGATTTCAGCGGAAAAGATATGATATTCATTGTGGGAGGTCTGAATTTGAGCACTTGTGTGCAATGTATGTTTTTCTTTTTTGTTTAGCATTGCTTTTCAAACTAGCATTTAGTTCCAAAAGTTGGTATCAGGCCAAATTGTGTTAAGCAGCTAGTTTTGGGGGAAAAAACTGTTTTTGAAAAGTGATTTTCAGGTTCAGCTCAAATGCAAAACTAAAATTTTTAACTTTTGTGTTTAAAAAATTTATTTTGAGAGCCAAATTACAATTTTAACCTTCATTTATTATTGTGTTTATTTATAATTTATGAATTTATAATTCTTTATGAAAATATAATTATGTAATTAATAATTATTTTTAAATTTTAAAATGATATATGTTTATTCATGTAAAAAAATTAAATAAAATATTTCAAATTTGTTATATTTTCATGGAACACATATAATTGTTAAAAAAGTATATTTATTAACAAAAATGTTTTTATATTTTTATAAAATTTTAAGCTCATATATTTCATGTATTATAACATTAGGAATTTGAATATCATTTATATATATATATAAAACTTATAATATCATGTCTAAAATTATTATTTATCTTTTTAAAAAAATATTTTTTTAACAGCAATATTGAATACTAAAATCTTACAACTAACTTTTTAAAATCTCTTTTTAACAACACTTTTAAAAGTAACTTTTTAAATGCAATGCTAAACTAGTCATAAGTTCTCTCAGCAAATAATTTGTCAACTTATTCATTAAAAGTAATCTAATCCGAAATCAAATTCATAATAACATATCTAATCATTTAATAAAAGAATAAACATAAATTGGTTGTATTATTTTCATTAAAATCTTGTGCCTGTAGAGGGAAGAGAGAAGTGGAAAATCAGAATCTCAAACATTGAAAATGAACAGAATGGGGCTTGTTCTTCCTTGTGTTAATAAGGACTTCTGATTTTGGCATTTGCACTGGACTTCCCATCCACTCCCATCCTAATCTGCAACAGTATTCATAAAAAATAATGTCACGCTATTTCGACTTTTCATTTTTCTTTTATATACTCGTATTCGATATTCACATCCGAATATTTGAGCAACATAGAAACAAGTTCCCTTGCACTTACACAGGAAAGGCAAAGGATCCAGTGCTGCCATCAGATTGATTGGAGCCACTTGATTCAACTGAAACCGCCGTCCCACGGTGGTTTGGCGTCTCCTCCGCTTCCCAGCAAATGTCGCTCCTTTCTCCGTCACCCTATTCGTAAATTCGAAATATTACCCGATTTCTTTTTAAAAAATATTCATATTCAACACATATCGAAATTGGGTTTTAAAATGATAGGCTTACCTGAACCTTTGCAGCACTGATCTCTGCCTCATTCCCAGCTTCACTTTGCTTATCTCTTTTAGCATCCTCATCAGAATCAAGCTTGACCATACAAAATTTTCAGTCAGTTTATTATATACTCCATATCTATAGTTAGTCGGTTAATTCGGTCGGTTCGATTACCGGTTACAAAAACCGACTACCGACCGAATTAGTAATAACGGAGGTAGCTAAATTGTATAATGTTGGGTAATTTGATAACTTATTCTTCAAGAAAAAAATGAGTGGGAGGAAACCTTTGTATTGGATTCTTGTGATTTGTTGCCATCTTCCATAACAATAAAAGCCCCATCTTCTTTAAAGCAGAAGACTATGTAGTTTTCATCGGAAAAGCATGGCCGGCTTGAGTTTTCACCCTCATTGTCTACCGAAACTCTGTTTTTCGACAGCGTCGAACTGCGGGTTCGCCGTGAATGTCTTTTGTCAATCCCCTTACCTCCGGAGTCATCATCTTTCCTTTGGAAAACAATGGTTTCCGTTGGATTGTTGGACGAGGAAGGCAGATTCGTCTCCACCGGTTCTTTCTCTGCATTTCAACAAACACATTAGAAACATCCTATTAAGTAACCAACAACAATCCTATAAATGAGTATAAACAAAGATCAAATTATATCCGCTCATAATTCAACGTAGAAAAACAATAATAGGATGAATTATTGCAAAACAATGATCTAAAACAAAAAGAATCAAAAACGCTACCTACAGGGAAACTGCAAGCCAAGAAACATGAAGCAAAGTCCTTTACTCTCCATCTAACAATCCTTGTAAATATTGATAGAGTCCACATTTGATATGATATATTTTTCTGTGTATTTTTCAACTTAATAGTTTGAACAGAGAAGAGATTGGCTCCTAGAGGGAAAATGGGAGTTTAAATTTGAAAAATTAAGAGAGAAAATGCATTGGAATAAATAATAAGAGAGGTTACAACCATTGAATGATAAGGAGCCGTTTATAATTTAATTTTTTACACAACGGTGAAAAATTCCTATGTAGTTAATATTTGATAACTTGTCTTAATTTTTTACCAACATTTTAACCCTAAGTATGCCATAAAATAATAAAATTTATTATTAATTAAACAATATAATTTTTCAATCACCTAAATTTACAACTTTTTAATGGTCAAATTGATAAAAGAAAATGTAAACATAGATAACGCACGTGGTTCATCACTCCATGTATACAACATCGTGGTCTCAATATTCATTGATTTGGACCCATTCCTAAGCCCACTTTCACCGTGAAAATCAAGTACGAGGGCTTCTTCCCTGTTTTCGTCTTCTGTGGTGAATGTTAGTGCTATATATAGTTCATTCTGTTATTATATTTTTAAAACGTTTCTCAAGCACTATATGAACTTATGAGTAATTTTAAAGAAATTGTATTTTACAGGCCTCAACGTATATGTTCATCTGAATTGTTGTTCAGATACAAGTACACAATTTTAATTTTTGTTTTTAATTTTCTGTTTTCAATTTCATTTGCTTTATTGTATTCTGTTCGATTTTGTAATAATATTGGTTTTATATTTATATTTTCCCTCATTTTTGGTCATGTTCTACCCGAGGCTACCAACTTAACTTTGTTTCTAAAATTTTAAAACCATGTCATGTGACTGATTTATAAATCCATACCAACCAAGTGTTTTCCTAGCCCGGGAAATAATAATGGTGTCACATAACAAAGAATTTACTAAATAAATTTTAAATTTTTCTTAGAAGATTGAAGATATTGTTAAAGATAATTTTAGAACATTAAAGAAAGTTCTGAAATTCTATAAGAGAATCTAGTATATTTTGAAAATTTTTAGAATACAAGAAATGATATTGAATATCATGGAAGGCTCTAAAATATTTTAGAAGGATCCAAAAAATTCGAGAAGGTATTTGAATGTTGGGGAATGTTCTAGAACATTCTTCCCCAATATTCTAGAAGATTATGAAATATGGTGGAGGTTATGAAATGTTCTAAAAGCTTGTGGATAATTTTTTAAGATCAGTCCACTCTAGAATAGTGTAGAAAGTTCTAGAATATGTAAAATATTTTTAAGTTATACAAATTTATCTAGAAACTAAATATTAATTGTAAGATTATATTGATCTCTACCGTTCATTGAGGAGGTAGAACGCTATAAATAAGTAGCCTTGATCATTTGACAAGTAATCCCTAAAGCCTAAAAATTTAACTTTATAAAGCAATCTCTAAGTCAATAAACTTTTCTTTTCAAGTATTTAATACTTGAGTTATATTCTTACTAGTTCAAGCAATTTTTTCTTATCATTTTTCCACTACGCTTAACTTGCATCTTTTTAAGAGAGAAAAATAAGAGTTTGAACAGAGAAGAGATTGGTTCGTAAAGGGAAAATAGGAGTTTGAATTTGAAAAATTAAGAGAGAAAATGCATTTGGAATAAATAATAAGAGAGGGTTACAACCATTGAATGATAATGAGCCGTTTATAATTCAATTTTCTACACAACGGTGAAAAATTTCCTATGGAGTTAATATTTTTTTAAGAGAATAGATTGGTTCGTAGAGGAAAAATGGGAGTTTAAATTTTAAAAATTAAGAGAGGAAATACATTGGAATAAATAATAAGAGAGAGTTACAACCATTGGATGATAAGGAGCCGTTTATAATTCTATTTTTTACACAACGGTGAAAAATGCATGTGGAGTTAATATATTTTTTTAAAATTGTATTCTACTTCGAAAGAGAAGAAATCTTGGTGAAAGTAAGGGAGTGGAGCAAGTGAGCGTGCTCTGACCACCAGGCCGTCATCGTACGCTCAAGTGTAATTAATACTTGACAACTTATCTTAATTATTACCAACATTTTAACCTTTATTTTTTTATGAATCTTTCAATTATTTGTTCAATCATACTAGACATATTGGTCATTGGTTTGATTGAACTTGTATGCGATTTAAAAAAATTACAAAATTAAATAAATATTGAAGGTAATAGTACATGAATACTTAAATAAAATGTTTATATTAAAAATTAAAAAAAATATATGATACATTTTTCATTTAGGTACTGATAAAGTTCATCGAACAAAACAATTTTATGATGACACTTGTCAACACACTCTAGTGACATGTGTCACTAATGAAATCTATCATGAGAAACTGAAAACTAAAATGAAATATAATTTTAGTGGACATTTTACAAGTTTTTGATTTCAAGTGATCAAAATGAAATTTTTTTACAGCTGCATGACCAACCCTAAGTATGTCATAAAATAAATAAAATTTATCATTAATTAAACAATATAATTTTTCAATCACCTAGATTTACAATTTTTTTAACGGTCAAATTGATAAAAAAATGTAAACATAGATAACGATTGCGGTCTGTAACTCCATGCATACTAGGGGTGGGAATTGTCGGGTACCCGGGTTTCGGGTACTCGGTTTTTCGGGTACCTCAAATAAAGGCCCGTGTCCCGGCCCGCCTTTTTCGGGTATCCGAGATTCGGGTACCCGACACACCCGTGTACCCGCCAGCTTTTTTTTTTAATTCGAATGATTTAAATATACCTAAAAAAAAGAAAAATTCGAATTATATAATCCAACATAAAGTTTAATATTCGAAATATCAAACCCAAATAACATTAGAGTCAATAATTACAATTTATATTCCAACATAAAATTAAATATATTGTATATACATATACTGTAATATATATAATATTCGAATTATATATATATGGAGTGCGGTGAAATTGAGAGAGAAGACTAGTATGAATTGTGAAGGGAGAACATTTGAGGGATCGAGATTTAAAAATTAGGTTGTTTGATTTGAAAATATAGTGAATATAAGGATATTTTGTTTAAAAAATATAATTATATTTAAA
Organism: Hibiscus tridactylites; assembly: GCA_958450335.1. NCBI lineage: Eukaryota > Viridiplantae > Streptophyta > Magnoliopsida > Malvales > Malvaceae > Hibiscus > Hibiscus tridactylites. The sequence continues at coordinate 74,027,480 of OY288286.1, read as the reverse complement.
ATAAAAAATAAAAAAAATTAGGAACCGGGTACCCGAAATTAACCGGGTACCCGAAATTTTCTACTTTTGTGACCCGGGCCCGACCCATACTGTAATATATATAATATTCGAATTATATATATATGGAGTGCGGTGAAATTGAGAGAGAAGACTAGTATGAATTGTGAAGGGAGAACATTTGAGGGATCGAGATTTAAAAATTAGGTTGTTTGATTTGAAAATATAGTGAATATAAGGATATTTTGTTTAAAATATATAATTATATTTAAAATAAAAAATAAAAAAATTAGGAACCGGGTACCCGAAATTTTCTACTTTTGTGACCCGGGCCCGACCCGGGAAATGGCGGGCCGGGTACCCGACCCGGGTAAAAAAAAAATTCGGGTAATTACCCGGTTATTTGTATTCGGGTAGTCGGGTAGTCGGGTCGGGTAGTTCGGGTCGGGTATTTTCTCCCACCCCTAATGCATACAACGTCGTATCTCAATATTCATTGATTTGGACTTATTTCTAAACCCACTTTTATAGTGAAAATCAAGTACGGGGCATCTTCCCTGTTTTAGTCTTCTGCGGTGAATGTTAGTGCCATATATAGTTCATTCTGTTATTGTATTCTTGAAACGTTTCTCAGGCACTATATGAACATTCTTCCCTAACATTTTAGAAGATTATAAAATATGGTGGAAGGTTATGAAATGTTCTAGAAGCTTGTGGATAATTCTCCAAGATTAGTCCACTCTAGAATGGTGTAGAAAGTTTTAAGACATGTAAAATATTTTTAAGTTGTATAAATTTATCTAAAAACTAAATATTAATCGTAAGATTAGATTGATCTCTATCGTTCATTGAGAAAGTAGAAGGCTATAAATAGGTGATCTTGATCATTTGACAAGGTAATCCCTAAAGCCTAAACATTTAACTTTATAAAGCAATCTCTAAGTCAATAAACTTTTCTTTTCAAGTATTTACTACTTGAAGCAATCTCTAAGTTAATAAACTTTGTGGCTCTATCATCCTTTAGGCTTTTACCGTGCTCGAAGTCTTTATCGTTCCCTGCCTCCACCATTCCTCATATTGTTCGAAGATGAGAGAGACAAGATATGTTTCTGCTGATTTTTCCTCTGCATTTTAACAAACACTTGAGAAATATTGTATTAAGTAACCAATAAAATCACTAAAATAATTTAACAACCCTAGAAATAAGTATAAACAAAGATCAAATTATGTTCACTCAAAACCAAAACTAAGCTCTATATAAGTAAGTTGTCAATTTTATGTATATTAAATGCTTAATGGTAAAAAAGAGGCTAAACCTATTTTCGTTTTTTTAGTTTGGTACATATTGTTTGTTTTTGTCATTTTGGACCTAACATTTTATTCTGTAATTCAGTTTAGGTTTTTCTGTAACGGTTGTTAAAATTTTTCGTTATCCATTAAAACTCGACATGTGACATATTTTGGTAATTTCTTTAATTTTTATTTTTCTAAAAATTAGAAAAATTTTAATTTTACAAAGAAACCCCAAAATCTTTAATTTCTCTAAAACCCCAAATTCAAACCATAGATCCCTAAATTCTCCTCTTCCACCACCGATTCATTCACCACCGGCCACCCTTGTCTTTATCGGCCCCTCACTACCGAAACTCTCATCATCCCGCCGTAGAAAATCAAAGAATAAACTAGCGATTGCTTCGTCGACGAACATCCAAAAATGAAGAAAAAGAGATTAATTGAGCTTCTAATCGACAACTAGAGGGTGGAGGATGTTGAACGGTGAGGTAACCAACGTTTAGGGGGTAAACGGTGAATTCTCGGCGTGTGTGGGATGTCAAACGATGAAAGAGATATCAGCAAAAAAAAAATACTAATAAATTGGTCGTGGTTGACGAAAGCAAAACGCCTTACACAAGCCCAAAGGAAGCAATTAGGAAATCAGCCCACGACCCATCATAGGTTTAGAAAATAGGGTTTGCATTATAAAGCTCTTTCGACTTCATCAAAACCCTCGATATTCTCCGCCGCCCAGCTGAAGAAGAAAAGCTCTAGCCGCTCTTCGTTTTCTTCACCCAGGAAGCTAAATCTTCGATCCCATTTTCAGCCCCAAAATGTCCGGGTAAGTGATTTGTATGATGGGTTTGCTTTAATTTCTCCATACGCCATGTCTTCAGGCTGCTGGCATTTTCACTATATAGACATTGGGTTTAGTTTGCTTTAGTGCGATATAATTTGATATGGTATCTTTTGTATGCTGAACGAAATGCACTGTGTTTTACTTTTAGATGATGATTTGCCTGTTTGTTAAGTTGTTTGAATTGTTGTTTGTGTTCTTCCAGATTTGTTGGAAATGGGTTTAGGGTTTGATTTTGTCCAGTTTGAGATTATGTAATGTCTAATTAGGGTTTGATTTTGGCAACAATTTTTCGAAACCCATCATTTCCTCCTGTCTGATGTTTTCATATGATCCTTTTGAGAGATCGTTATCAGGGGCAGATCTTAGTATAACAAGTTGAGGGGGCCAATTTAAAATTTTCGAAAGTTTTAAAGGTCTAAACTAAAATTTTTAAAAAAGCTAGAGACTTGATGACAAAATTTCTAAATTTTAAAAGAAGGCTTAATTAAAAATATTTAAAGAAATGAAAATTTTAAATTTTTTGAAGGGGCCAAATTATAAAAAATTACAAATTTGAGGTGACAAATGTGAAATATCCAAAAGTTTGGAGGTGCTCAGGCCCCCTCTGGCCATCACCAGCATCCGCCTCTGATCATTATTATTAAGTTTTTGATTTATTTTTTATGCATTTTTGTTGAACCTTTTCCCTGATGAATTCACAGAGAGGAAGTTGCAGTCGCCGCCCCTTCTGATGTTGCAGCCGCCATTGGTGAGCCAATGGACATCAACTCAGCCTTGCCCCTTGTGATTAGAAAGTCACAAGCTCATGGCGGTCTTGCACGCGGTTTACACGAAGCTGCCAAGGCGATCGAGAAGCACAATGCACATCTTTGTGTTTTGGCCGAGGACTGTGACCAGCCAGATTATGTTAAGCTGGTCAAGGCACTCTGTGCTGATCATAATGTTAAAGTGCTACTCGCACCTAGTTCAAAAACTCTAGGCGAGTGGGCTGGTGTAAGTTAATTCTATCCTCTTATCATTTACATGCTCAATGAGACCACTTTAACTACCGTGGTCATTGGCTAATATTACTACGAACTTATGCCGCCAAATTGAATGAAATTACTTTCTGTTCTGAACGCCGGTTGTGCTTCATCTCTTGATGCAGCTGTGTAAGATAGATTCCGAGGGGAAGGCAAGGAAGGTAGTTGGCTGCTCTTGCGTAGTTGTCAAGGTATGAACATATATGTAGACATGAAAATATATTCTGCTTCATCTCTTTCATTTTGTTTGACTGCGTCGTATTATGTCAACAATTAAGCCATGCGTTGGACAAATTGATGAATGTTCTGGTTTGTCATCTTTTCCCTGCAGGATTATGGCGAGCAACACGAGGCTGTCGAAGTTGTTCAGCAGCACAAGGATTAAGCAGTCGGAATATGGTTTGGTTTGGTAGATGTCTTCCGAGTTGTTTGTCATTTTATGATTTTTGATAGTAAACAACAGAAAGTATTGTCTTGTCCCAAAGCTGTTGCAATGCTCTGAACTGCTTGGTGTTCCTCAAGTATGCTACTTTCATCTTTCTTTTAAATGGATGTGCTTTTAGTTTATGGGAAAACCGGTATATGTCCGGACCATATACTCATTTATTAGTCCTAATCATCTTCTTTATGCATGTTTTTAGTTGAATTGATGAGTTCTTTTTATAATTATAATTTTTTTTTTCAAAAAAAAAAGTCAAGATTATGATATTCAAGTCCCACTAAAGTTTTAATTTTTGTTTAAAATTTAATTGTAAATATTTATAATGTTATGAAATTAATTGATTTTAATGTAATTTATACGATATTTTATATTATATATATGAAATAGTTGTGGCAATCAACTTGAACTTAAAAATTAATCTATTTATTACTTAAAAATTTAAGTTATTTGAGATTTTGTTAATCCTAAAACCTTAGGTGCAATGTAAGTTTTTAGTCCTTAAATTTGTTAACATTTTCCAATTTAGTTTTTGAATTTTATTTTGGTTCATATTAGTCATTGAATTCAATGAGTATTTATATTTTATACCCAACATTGTCCTTAGATCTCATTAATAGGAGACTCGGATTCAGACAATTTGTTTAGTAAAAAACATGAATAAAATTTTAATACATAGACGGTATAAAATTTATTTTGCATAGGCATGTATATTTATATTATAAAATTTAAAACTTAAATTTTTAGGAAAATACTTTGATAAGTTTGTGTGAACTTTAGTTTACATAAGCCTTTCAAAATACTCGGATTTAGGGGTTTATGGATTTATTGTGTAGGGTGTATAATTTAAAGTTTATGGTTAGAATTTAGAGTTTAAAGTTTAGGTTTTAGGGTGATAGGGTTAGAGATTTAGGTTTTAAATTTTATAGCTTAAATATGGATGCTTGTGTAACTATTTTTACACAGCTTGTGTATCAAAATATAACAAAATTCTTAACCTAATTCCTAAAAACTAAATCATAAACTCTAAACATCAACCTTAATTCTAAACCTTACATGTTAAACACTAAACTAAAACCATAACACCTAAAACTAAAATGCACGTGTAAACTGATGTTTATATATATACCAACTTATAATTACCCAAAAAAATATTTAAGAAGTCAAGAATAAAAAATAGTGTAGATCATATTAATAAAATAAATTAGATTCAAAGATTGAAAGTCACTTTTCACTTCTTGAAATCGGTGAATATTTAATACTAAATTGAAAATCAAAACCTAGTACGGAAAGGTTTCGTTTGATAGATCAAATATTTAATACGCCTTGTTTGGAAAAATATGTTTGAACAAAAATTAGAGATTTGAGGTATAATTAGAGGTTTGACCAATCAAATCTGTTAATATTGTTGTTTGGTGAACATCGAATTAAAAGAGCGGATTGTGGTGAAATCTCTATCAGCTAATGTAATCCGCTATCAGCTATCCTCTAATTGTCAAACATGGCCTACATATTTAGACAAAATATTAGACTTTTAATATAACATTTTTTAATATAGTGGTGTAATAAAAGGTATCATCTGTTTAATTTTTTTAATCTTTTTTAATAAGACACATACACCGTACAGATTTGGTACTCGAACTCGAATCACCTGAATGAATTATACCATTCTTTACCACTAAAACAATAAGGGGTGGATAACTTTTAATATAACATTTAATTTTGAATAAATACCAAATATTTTTATTATAAACAAGTCTTCAAATAAGTCATATATGGAACTGTACCCAAGTCTTGTCAAGTCATAGACTAACTAGGGTTGGGTTGGCCCTAACTGGTGCCTTCCTATGTATAGACCAAGTCATGAACCCACTGTTAATTTCCCAAAAGAGAGCCTAATTTCGTTTGAATTTTGGTTGCTGCTTTGCACCTTTATATCTAGTGTAAACTATATAATTGGTCACCGAACTTTTAGGGTGAATTCATTTTAGTCATCATACTTTTAAATTATTTGATAAGTTTACTTAATTTTTAGTTTGATTTCAATATAGTCACCAAAACTTTTAGTTTACTTTCAATATGGTCTTTCTCGCTACCTTAGTTAGTTTTCGTTTTTCCTTAATAAAAATTGGGTAAACTACATCAATCATCACTCAACTTTCTTCTTACTCTTATTTTGGTCACTAGAGTTTTAAAAATTTCAATTTAATAACTTAACTTTTGAATTGTTCATATTTTTGCCACTCTCAAATGACATGTTTATAAAAATAGAGAAATTTGATAAATCTTTTAAAAAATATTTTGGAAAATTTAAATTATTCAATTCTCGATCTTATATTGTACCAATTAAATCAGATAGTCGATTAACCAGTTAACCGAAACATTTGATTCTGGAAATGATTTTTTTTACTTTGTTTATTAAAATATCAAATATGATAATATGATAAATTTAATAATTGCTTGGTTATGATAAAAGTGTAAAAACGACTAGAAAGTAAAAAAATGAAAGTTCACACCTATTAATCCTACCCAGAGCCATTTTAAAAAAAATAAGAAAGGTATCAAAATTATTAGACTATGAGATATTGTAATGCATAGAACTTAAAAATAGTGTATATTATAGATCGGAACGGTTCATCAATTTTGCTTAAAATTGTGAACCGTAACCGAATTGAAATAATTTATTTTAGAAATTTGTATCGAAATCGGGTTCAATTAACCTTAAAAAATTATTTTGATTATTTGCTAAATTCAGATTATTCAATTATCGATTATATATTGTACCAATTAAATCAGATAATTTATTGGCTGATTAATTGGAATATTTAATTCGAGTAATAATTTTTTCACTTTGCTTATTAAAATATCAAATACGATAATATTGTAAATTTAATAAGCAAAGTAAAAATATCATTACCCAAAACTTTTAAATTTTCTATTTGTATAATCATGTTATTTGAGAGTGGCCAAAATATGAAAAATTCGAAAGTTAAATTATTAAATTAAAAAAATGCTAAACTCTAGTGACCAAATAAGTGTTAGAATAAAGTTAAGTGATGATTGGTGTAGTTTATCCATTTTTATTAAGGAAAAACGAAAACAAACGTCAACTTCTAACGGAAGATAACGGGAGGGATCATATCAAAATCGAACTAAAAGTTAGATGACCTTATCAAATATTTTAAAAGTACGGTGACCAAAATGAATCCACCCTAAAAATTTAATAACTATTTATGTAGTTTACTCTTATATTTTTTTGAATTTAGTTTACGCTTATATCTAAATTCAATTAGTATATTTATATTATATGACCTCGACCCAGACCATAATAATATTTTTACTAAGTTTGAGACACAATGAAATTCAAACTTTGACACTGAAAAATTATGACTCATGTAAAACAATAATCAATATTTGTTCGAAATAAATTGAACTGAAATCTTAAAAGAGAATGATAAATCAATAATTAGTACATAAAATTGTATATGTATTATTAAATAGAAAAATCTTACATTCCACATATGTCAAAATTCGAATACATACCATATAAAATAAGATAATATAAGTATCTTTAATTACCAGACTAATTAATAAATCTATAAAGTTTAATACCTTTCAATATATGAAATCTTAAACCAAACATTTCTAACACATCTTTAAAATCAATTAATTATGAATATAGTTTTTTTTTTTAATTTATCTCATGTCTTTCGACCCAGATATGGACCGAGAGGAGCTGGCAGGAGCGGTCACCCCCTAAAATTTTAAAATTCTTATACGAGTCAGAAGTTTTTTTTAAATTTTTCTATGTATTTTTTTATTAAAAAAATTTTCGTCCCTCTAAACTTTTATATGTAACACCCTGTAAAAATTTATAAGTTCGCCCTCTACTTAAATTCTTATTTCGTCCCTGTTTCAACCTAATTCTAACTTTGTCCCTAATGTTGATTTCCCCTTACCATCCATTTCCTAGTCACCTTTGTCTTCTTCAATGGCTGCCATCAATTTAAAACCCTAATTATAATTTCTTTAAAAAGCAATAATTTAGGGGGGAAAGCATGCATGAATATATATATTAAAAAAAGATAATTTTGGTTACGTGTCGAGTAAATGGTTGGACAGGTGATTTTGTAGATAATGTTCATTGTGTCCTTTACCTTTCTGTTTTTGGCATGTGGAAAGAAGTAGGCTACAGCAGCAGCTGTTGGGGTCATGGGGAATCTAAAGAGAAAGTGAAAGTCTAAAGAGAATCATAAAAATATAAAGAAATTAGGTGCGAGCAAAATTAGACTCGACTCGATTCGACTCGAAAAAATTGAATAACTCGATTCAATTCAAGGTGAAAAGACTTGACTCTTCTTGACTTGACTTGAAATTTTATAGACTCGACTCGACTCGTAAAAATTTCAAATAAAGTTTGAATTGTAAAATAGAAATTCGAATAATTCGAAATTTTTAGTAATTAATAAATTTATTTTGAACTTCAAGACGAGTCCCTCAATTTTTAATGATATATACATACCGATATATAAAAATATGAAGAAATATTGCCACATATAAAAAAATATGAAGAAATATATATACGCATATTTTATATGATTATAGAAAGCCGTTTAAATTGGAATCAAAACGTACTATAACATGATAAAAAATTACAATTAAATTTTTATAGAAACTCTAAAACTCGAATCGAAATTTTTTTAAATAAAATTTGAGTTATAAAATATGACTCATCAACTCCAATAACTCAATTTTTTTTTGACTAAACCGACTCATCCAAATCTCACCCTAAAAGAAATAGGGTTTTCTTCCTCTAAGATGGGTCTAGGTTCTGATGGAAAATACGATGCAATTAAGCCACGATTCATTGGATTAAACACAAATCCCTAACCCTTTCTTCCCCTTTTCCCGGGTAAACAAGATAAGATTTCAGAGTTCAGACCTTTTCTTTCTCCAGGTTTAGAGGGTTGGTTTCAAAAGAACTTTATGTATAATTGCTTGTGAAGAAGAAGAAGAAGAAGAAGAAGAGGGAATTGCAGTAAACAAAGAGAAACTGACAGAAGAGAGTGAGCAATCGCAGGCGATTGTATGCTGAAGCCATACATTTTCCCGCGGTTGTTCACTTCTCTTCTGTCAGCTAAATTCACCTCTTTGCACTGTGTTCCCCGGTTATTCTTCTTCTGCATGTCAGCAAAGTTCATTTCTTTAAATCCCCATGGTTTTTAATGTCTTCTTCTTCTTCTTCTTCTTCTTCTGCCGTTTGGTATTCCATTATTCGTGTGTTTTTTACTTTTTGCTGGTCTTTTCCCTTTCCTTGGGAATATTTAAAGTTAATAAAATAACAAGAATTCTGTGCTGGAAGCTTTGAAATTGAAAGAAAGCGTGACTTTTGATGGTCCTTTCTTCTTGAAGAGAGGACGAAATGCTTCTTAGAAGATAGTACGCCTGCCTATCTGAAAGGAAAATCGTGTCGGAATCTTGGATTTTTTTTCACTTTATTTAAAACCCTCTTCTACATGGAGACCATGCAAGGTAAAAACTGTATTTTTGCAACTATTTCTTAGATTCTTACCCTAAATCTGACTCTGATTTCTGGGTTTTTTTTTGTTTCTGGTGTTTGCTTGAGTTTTGGCCTTAAATGTCAGTCCAGTGAAACAAATAGAAGATGATAATTTCTGGGGTTTTTTTGTTTCTGCCATTACCAAGCGTTTTGAATCTGGTGATGTTTTGAGATGAGCAAGAAAAACTATAGGAAACTCATCTTTTTTCATCGTTTTTCTGCTAAAATCTGCATTATCATGTTCATCTTTGAATGAATGGCAGCAGGAAATTCCCAGATGCAGGTTAGTATGCTGCTCTAATTTTATAAAATCTGGTTTTTCTAATATATTTGTAGTGTTTTCCATTGTGATTTACATCCAGGTAACCATTTTTAATTTCCATACAGCTTGTTTTTGTTTGATATATATATATATACATGCGTGCGCGCACATACATATATATTGTTCAAATTTTATGTGATTACATGAAGAGTTTGGTCTTGTCAATGTAGACAAAGAAGCCATTTCCTTATGCTTGAATCAAGATTTTAAACCCATTTTGTGGTTTAGACTTTCTCCTTCACTTGTTGAATTCCACAGGAATCGGTATGTAAATGGTTAGCGACCGGTTACCGTGAAGCTTACAATTACATTCATGAATTACATGTGTAGTATATGATATCCTTCAGCTTTAAATGACTGCATGTTTCGACTTTCGAGACAAAAAGCAACTGATTATAGCGAGTCCGATGAAGGGAACACATTGTTGTCTATGACCATGCAATGTGACTTTGGCTTGAACTTGAGATATGCCCCTTTATATTGGAGTAGATCTTCAAGTTTTCATTCGATCATTCGTGAATATCTTAAAAGATAGAATATAGAGGCCTATGTGTTCAAGTAATTGAAATTGTTTTTGTAATCAGATATGATTGAAATTAGTGATATGATGAGGTTAATTTTGGTGCTAGTGTATCTTAGTTTCGATATGCATGGAAGCTAGAATGAGATGAAAGCTATTTTGGTACATTTTATCTGAATTTATCTATATAATTTTATGCATCCTTCCGTGTATTCGGAAAAGTTTATAAGTTATGAAAGCTAGAAAGGATTCCGAAAAGTTCCGTTTATAGAGTATAACTACTACTGATAGGATCCCTCACTATACTTTAAGCTTTTGAACACCATACTTTAGTGAAGTGAATCCTTTACATATTGGTCAATAATTTATATGTTCGATTCAAACCATTAGTGGTTTTCGTTTATCATAGTCTCTCGAACATGTTACACTAGATTTAAAAGTATATATGAAAAGGGGGCTAATACAAATAGAGATTAAGACAGCCATAGTCAGTTAATTAGATTCTAATCTTGAATAGGTTGACTCGAAAATCAGTTGTTGAATACTAGAAGTAAAAAGTAGGATTTGGAATCCTTTATGTTAGAGCAAGGTTAAGAATGGTGATATATGGTAGAAATTGATGGTATTGAGAAATTTTGGGTGAATCCAAATTATTCATACGAAAACTTATTGTCGGTTTAGATCTTTAGAATTTAACAACTGCATTGGCATTGAGAACATTTTCCCCTAATTCATATGATCTTATATGTATAAATGTGGTAGGAATTCATTACTATCCTCCTCTCCCGGCTGTGCAAACAAGGGGGTGAAGCCGTGAAGCTGCCAATCGAAAATCCATAGTATTTTCTTGTTTAGTTTTATATTCGTATTCGCCTCCTTCAGTTCTTCATTCTTTTGATTCTCCGGATGACAGGTTTTCCTTGCATCTGGCAAAAGATATGTTGCACCAGCAGAAACACCGATGATTGCCGTACGTGTCCAATTAATAGCACAGGTGAATTACTCACCTTGAGAATTTGATCTGATTTATGTTTCAAAGTTGTGGACATGCATTCGATCGACATGGTTAAATACTTAAATATTCCATGAAGTTTTCCTAGTTAAACCAAAGTTACAGTAATTCAGGTTATACATCTATGTATGTATGTATGTATGCATGTATGTACGCTTTTTCTCGAAGTTACAGTAATTCAGGTTGTATATCTATGTATGCATGTATGTATGAGCCTGATGATTTTCCACTTGGTTACATTATTATTGATCAGTTTCATTTTAGAATTTGTAATCATAATGCTGCATTCCCTGGAACATGGAGGGAGAAGGAAATGTTCGATATGAATTCGAGTACCTTGCATTCCCTCAAGGCTGAATTTTCTAAAGCTGCTGCATTTTCAGGGCGAAAATCAAATATTCGTCCACCGGTTAAGGTAAGAGAGACCTTTACCACCTTGGCTAGGCCCGTGGTTATTTTTTTTTCACAACATGAGATACTCAACATTGAATTATATGACTTGTTTGTTTATTAGCATGCATATTTACAGCCCAAAAAGATGAGAAAAGAAGAGCATATTACTATAAAACTATATATGTGATTCATGTAAGAACCTAACACAGCCTTACTTAGGATCCTTTCTTAACTTTAACTGGTTCTACTTCTGATGTCCTAAGCCCATGTCTTTGTTCTCCCATCGATCTTTCCCGTGTTTCTTCACTTGCAGGCGCATCGTCCTCCTCTTCCTCCGCCCAATACTCCGTCGTCATTTTTTGCTGATAGTACCGGAGGGCCACGAATAGCACGAATGCTACACAGTTTTACACCAAGCAAAAAAAAAGGTTGTAATAATGTATTGTATGTCCAGAACCGTAAAAGTTTCGGATTTGTAATATTTTTCCTTACCAGCCCAAATGCGAGCAACGGTCGAACATAGGTTCCAAACCAGGGTGAAGATGGCCATCGCCACAGCCTTTTTATGCGTGCATGAGTCCCATGCATCTCGAAAGCGTCGAATCCAAAATTTCCCTTCATTTTCCACATGGATTTCGAAAGAAAAATCATTTTTGGATTTCATTTGGTTAACAAATAAGAATTAATCGAACCAACATTTTATTTGTTGATAAGTAGAAAATAAGTTGATTGAGTTTTAAATCAGTTGAGATTACTAATGTTGTAATATTACGAAGGTCATAGGTTTTAGCATACAATGGATTCAGCTAATTAGTGGATTTTAACTTTACATTTCCTTGCGTATTATTATTTCATGTACTAAAAAAGAAATTCTAAACACTGTTAAGACTCAGCTTATGAAATATTTTTTATAAACGTATATAGACGTGGAAAAGTTGACTCGAGAGTTGAACTGATTTACTTGATCCAAGACTTGAAATCAACCCGAATACGATGAACCGAATTTGATTTAAAACCTGAAATAAACCGAACCAAATTTGATTTGAAACCGAATCAATATTCAATCGAACCGAATAGACCCGAACATATTTTCAACCGAACCGAACCGAATAGAATCAAACCGATTTCACCGAACCGAAAGTGACCCGAAATAAAAAATATATTAAAATAAAGATAAGATGTGAATTGTTGCCCAACTCACCAAAAAGTTAAATATATATGCTATATAAAGTGGATGGAAATCGTCTCCCTCTTATCATGTTAGGGGTTGTGGTTAGGGTTTAAGAAATTAAGGGTATGAGTGTATTTTTAGGGTATAGGGTTTAGGATATAGAAATTAGGGTTAGTGTTTAAAATTTAATTTTAAGTGATTTTTAGTGTGGAGCATAATTAGGGGCTAAAAGATTTTTACCCATATAAAGTCATATATAGGGTGGAAAAACTTAACTCGGTTTGAAAACTCGACTTAAACAACCGATTTCTTATTAACCCGATATTGACCTGAAATCAATCGACCTAAAATCAACTGAACCGAAAATTAACCGATTCGACGTCTTGGTCCAATACCCGAACTGAAATTACCATAGACTCGAACTAAAACAGAATCAAACCTTAACTGGCCCGAACTTAAACCGAATATAGTCATACCTAAAATGATTCGAACCAAAACCAAATTGAATGACTCGTTTACCACCTCTAACCATATACGAGATAATAATCCAAAAACTAAATACTAAATTGCATTTTTTCCTTTCATTTCCAACCAAACTTTGCTAAACTAACCTTTGAACCACCCCACCAATGGGTGACAAGAAAATGACAATGCAACAAATACTTTATAATCTTTGTTAACCATTATGATGGCTGCCCCTCCTTGATGGGTCCTTTTACACACTAAAATACAATAACTACAAGTTCATAAAATATCATTCTTTTGGTGCCATCTTCATTTTCATATATATTGGCCCTATAATAGAAACACTCTAAAATTTCAGATCGAGATATTTTAGAAATTTATTATGATATATAAAGATTTAATCGAGACATTTTTAATAAAATAAAATCGTAACATATTTAAAAATGATCTTTAATTTTTTTTGATTAAATTCGAAAATTGAGTGTGATGAGATATTACAAAGATTCGTTTTGATGTGAGTGAGTTTAAGATACAAAAATGTGACAGAACGGCTACTATACGATACCAACCGAAATACCAAAATACAAAATTATAAAGGATAAATATTCTATACACATGCGGTGAAAACTGAAAGTTTCCATAAGCGCCTTAGTTTTAGAGTATATGGTTTAGGGGTTTAGGTGTAGGAGTTTAGAATTTAGGGATAGTTGTTTAAATTTAAGGTTTAGGGTTATAATTTAGAGTTTATAGGTTAAAACCTAAATCCTCACCATATTACCCTGAAAACTAAACTCTAACCTATAAACCCTAAATTATAACCCTAAACTTTAAATTTAAACAACTATCCCTAAATTCTAAACCCCTATACCTAAACTCCTAAACCCTAAACTAAGTCCTTATACCCTACAACTAAGACGCTTGTAGAAATTTTCAGTTTCCACCGCTAGTGTATAGGATATTTATCTAATTAAAAATGTTACTTACCAACTTAAAATGTTAAGTATTTTGATAACATTTTAAGTTGGTGGTTAAGTATCGAAATTTGACTCCGAGTATCGATACTTGTCACTTCTGATAATATTTTAAGTTTATATTAAATATCGAAAAATTAATGATGTGATAGTATACCTAAAACTTTCATGGCTAGCTAAAAAAGGTCAAGGGGTTATAATATTATAAAATTAAGGTTCTTTTTCAAACTAAATTTAAAAAGTGCATAATAGTAAAGGTTAAGAGTAGAAAGGAGAATCCCATATTAATGAGATAATAAGGGTAGGACCTACGAAAACTACGACACCATCAGATTAATCAATAAAAAGTCAAAAGAGCCGTTAAATTAATCAGACGAACCAGATCTAAAGATCAGCTCAGATCATGCGGGGCCACCATACTAGATATTTTAGGGACATTTAGTCCCTAAATTTTATATTTTTTCAATTTAGTCATTGGATTGTTTCCGGTTCATTCCAGTTCTTGAATTTGACATTTTTTTCTAACTTTGGTAATCTATATGTAGGAATCAAGTTAAAAATGATCAAATTAGGGATCAAATTAAAAAATGGTACATAAGTTTGTGTAAATTTAAGGTGTATGGGGTTGATTTTGTACTTTATGATTTAGAGCTGAAGTTAGAGTTTAGAGTATTAGGGTTAGAGAATTAGAATTTAGATTTTATTATTTAAATAAGAAAGATTGTGTAATTTTTTTACACTTCGAGACTAGCATATCGAATATAAATACGGATAAGCAAGAGGGATTTACCGTATGCCGTTAATTGGTTGGAATAAGAAGAGCAGAGCTTTGGAACTATGAAAACACCGAAAAAGCCTGAGATTTAGCAAAGCCAAGCCTCAGTTAAAATGTTAAACAAGAAGACAATCAGAATTTCATCTTTTACTGTGAAAGAACAGTTTTTGAAGAACTTTGTTGTAACATGGAAGGTAAAAATTTATGATTTTCCAGTAATTAATAAGAAGAAACTTACCCAATTTAGCCATTTTCCAGATGGTTATAGAGCTGCCACACCTAGCCAAAACAAACAGCAGCACTGCCAACTGCAAATTGATCCAATTGATGATCCTCAATGCTAAAAAAAATCACAAATGGCAGTAAAAAAACGGATAAAATTCGTCTGCCCCTTTTCGGTGACCCTACATATGTCCCAACACTAAAAAACACTACAAAATTAAATTATAAGCCCTAACCCTAAATTCTAAATCTTAAATTCTACACCCTAAACCTAAAAAATACAACATACTCTGAATTCCCTAAACCCTAACCACAACCCCTAACATAACACCCTAAACCCTAAAATTAATTTTGAATGTGAGAGCATATGTAAGGGCACTGAAAAAGGGTAGAAGATTTTCATCCGTAAAAAACATGGAAATTTACCTTCATTGTAGTTGCAGGATCACCAGAAAAAAGTGCCTTGAGCTTCAATAAGAACTCATTCAAGTAAGGAAGAAACAATTCAAGTAACCAAATTGCTTCTTCTTCTCCAACCACAGCTTGGTTCATTGATTTCCATGACTCCCCTGCCATTGTTGTAAAAACAAAATTCAGGGTTTAAAATTTGGATTGAAACTGGTTGGTTTTGATGATTGTTAATAGAATCTGATGTTTACAGAGTGTTTACCTGCAGATGATTGATCTGTGGAGGAAAATGGCAGCAAGGTAAACAAGTCCCACATAGGAAATTACAGAAATAAAGCTGCAAAAAAGGATTGAACAAAACAAGGTTTTAGTAATAGAATTTGTGTTTAAGACAGATGATGTGTTGAGAATTGAGATCACCTGATGTTGAGATCCTGTGTGTATGAGGATGAGATTGTGATAAACGTTCCGATCCCGAAGATCAATGCCGATTTCGATATGTCTCTCCACATTACTAAATCAACTGAAAGATGAACAAAGAGTTAAAACACATAAAAACAAGACCACATTATGAAATTCATTGATTTTCTTGCCTATGTTCTGCAATTTGTTCTGAGTTTGTGGGAATGTCTGGTAATGGTACTCATCTGAGGCTGCAACTGAAGCAAACTAGTTAAGATCAAAGAAAGCAACAATCTTTAATCTCAGAATTAACAAATTGAGCATCAAAAATGCTTACAAGATTCAGATTTTGAAGACAAAGTTGCAGTTTTGTCATGGAATTGGCTGAGTTTCTTCACTCCATTAACAACATTGGCAAGCTTTTCATCTGAGGCTGCAACTGAAGCAAACTAGTTAAGATCAAAGAAAGCAACAATCTTTAATCTTAAAATTATCAAATGGAGCATCAAAAATTCTTACAAGATTCAGAATTTGAAGAAAAAGTTGCAGTTTTGTCATGGAATTGGCTGAGTTTCTTCACTCCATTAACAACTTTGGCAAGCTTTTCATCTTGTACATTCATTTCCTTGATATCAAAGCTTTTTTTCTTTTCATTTCCAGCTTCAGTTTCCTCATCTTCTTCCTCTGTCTGTTCTTCACAAAATTCATCATCATCTTCAACACCATCATCATCATCATCATCAAGAAGCAATGGTTCATGTGCTGATTTGGCTGTATCTCCATTGTTTCCACAGCTTGAAATGAATTCTTCACTGTTTTTGTCTGTTTCAACTGGATTCTTCTCATTTTCTGCAATATAATCCAAACCCAAATCTTCATTTCCCTCGGATTTTGACCTCAATTGAACTGAACTCCCTTCATTTCCATCTCCATTACCTTTTCCAGTCCTTATAAGAACCTCAGATCTTTGCTTCTTCATATGAACTGGACTTCTACCAGCTCCTTTCTTCAATGGAGTCTTCTTAACACCATTATCAACAAACAAGCTCAAATCTTTGCAATGTTCAGTAGATGATCTTCCATTACATACCCGAATTGGGGTCTTCTTCTCAAACCCATCAAAGCTTTCATTTTTCCAAGTCTTTCTCTTGCCACCACCATCAGTTTGGCCTTTCTTCAAGCTCAATCTTTTACCACCATTGGTGGTGTCTTCTTCTCCATTGGAAACCATAATTCTACCTTTGAATTCACCGCTCTTCATTCTAGTTTCCATCACCGACCCTGCAACAACAACACCGCTCTTAACTCCTCCTTGTCTTCTGCAACTCAAAGCCATCTTTTTTTTCCTCCTATTTATCTTTTCTGTAATTGAGTGCTGGTGGGAAATGGATGCTAACTACTGGATAAAAGGCTTCGAGTTGAAGAATTGCAGGTTGGTGAGATGGACCATTTCCTTCTCCATTATAAAGCTTCTTTTAGAAAGAGAAACTGGTAGACATGGATGGCGGGGTATTGGCAGAGTTGTCAAACGGGTCAATCGGTTCGGGTTCGATTCGGGTCATTTTAGTTTCGATTATTTCGGGTCTTATATTATTCGGTTCGGTTCTAATTTGGTTCTATTGTTCGGTTGATTTTCAGTTTTGTTTGGTTCCGATTGGTTCGGGTCAATTTTTTATTGATGGGAGATCAGTCGATTTTAATCAAGTTTTTAGGTTGATCAGTTTTTTACATCCTTTACATAATATGACATTGTTCATATAACATCTTTTTTATTTTTATTAATATCTTTTATTTATTTTGGGTTATCTTCGATTCGGGTCTATTTAGTTTGGTTCTATCGGTTCGGGTTCATTTCGGTTCAGCAAAAATCAGTTCATTTTCGGTTCGGTTTCGGGTTAAATTTTGGGTAAGCATGTTCGGTTTGATTTCAGGCTCGGTTAGAGTAAATCGGCTAGATTTTCGGGTCTCGGCTCAAATTTGCCAGGTTAGTGGGGCTGTTTTAAGGATTTTTTTTTTCCTGAGACCGAGAGATCACTGTAATCTATGCAACAAAAGGGGCTTGTTTTTACATGCAAAAGTATGGAGGTTCTGTGTCTGCTGAATTGTTCTGGAAATGAAAGATGATTTCTTGTGCGGATTTGCTTTGGATATGAATTTTAAAAATAAGATAATTATGAGTTTTCATGGTAAAATGAAAGAAATTCAGAAAAAGAGAAAATATGGTACGTACATAATTGCCAAATTTGAACCCAATGCAACTTTATCATATTCACTGCAACTTTGTCAAGAAAGTAAAAACCTGAAGAAACCAGATCATTTTACAACTTAAGCCGGTTCGAATAGGGTGGAAATCGTCTACCTCCTAATTATGCTTCTATTTATGCATCTACAATAAAAGAGTTTAGGGTTAGGGTATAAAAAATTTAAGGTATGTTGTATTTTTTAGAGTGTAAGGTTTATGACTCGGAATTTAGGGTTAGAGTTCTTAATTTAATTTTTAAGTATTTTTTTAATAGGAGCCATAATTAGGGGCAGAGGATTTTTGCTCCTTCGAATGTCATGATAAAAACTTTCCGCCCCTTTTCGGTGCCCATTTCTATGCCCAACACTAAAAAACTAAATTGCAAGCCCTAACTATAAATTCTAAACGCTAAAGCTAATTTTTAGTGTGAGAACATAAATAGGAAAACCGAAAAAGAGCAGATTAATGGGATACAATAAGCACACAAAACGCTTATAAAAAAATTGTGGGGTACCAACGACATAATGATTTAGCGAGATAAGACTAGGTCCCTTAAATAAGATCATGAATTTAAATTTTAAAATTATAAATGAAAAAACTTACGTTCAAAGAATTACACCTTTACAATACTCGGTCTAAACTAATAGCTCAATAAATCGGATATAAGCGTTAATATAGAAAATGGTAGGGCTGTGAATCCTTTCCTTTTTACAAAAACGCATGTGATGTGAGGCCATTTCATGCAATATCTGCCTTCACGTATGGACAATTTTAAGTTTCACCCTTACTGCCAGTCTGCCACCGACAATCTCTTCCACCCAATCTAATAGTTGTCTTTGCCAACGTGTCGTTTAGATATAAACTAGCTTGAGATATACCTTTTATTACCAAAAAGAAAATCAAGGACTGTCAAGTAAAATTTTCCAGGGAGTCGTATGAATTTTCCCCAGAAAATAAGCAATGCATGAAAAATATGTTAGTGCACTGCACAAGTTTCAACTAAACTATACACATGCAACTTTAACATCAAAGCTGATGTTTGAGGTTTTCTCATGGAAAAGAGCCTCATCAATACTGGCGGTAGAAACTTTCAGTTTTCACAAACGTCTTAGTTTAGGGTATAAAGAGTTAGTTTAAGGTATACAGTTTAGGGATAGTTGTTTCAATTTAAAGTTATAATTTAGAATTTATAGATTAAGGTTTAGTTTTAAGGTAATATAGTGAGGATTTAGGTTTTAAACTATAAACCCTAAATTATAGCCCTAAACCTTATATTGAAACAAATATCCCTAAATTCTAACCTCCTAACCCTAAACTAAGTCTATATACCCTAAAACTAAGGTAATTGTGAAAACTTTTAGTTTCCACCACCTGTGTATAGGATATTTATCCATATATATATATAATATACATATCCTATACACTGGCGGTGGAAAGTAAAAGTTTCCACAAACGCCTTAGTTTTAGGGTATATAGACTTAGTTTAGGGTATATGGTTTAGAGGTTTAGATGTAGGGGTTTTATAATTTAGGGGTAGTTGTTTAAAGTTAAGGTTTATGGTTATAATTTAGGGTTTATAGGTTAATATTTAGTTTTTAGTGTAATATGGTGAGGATTTAGGTTTTAACCTATAAACCCTAAATTATAACCCTAAACTTTAAATTTAAACAATTATCCCTAAATTCTAAACCCTTACACTTAAACCTATAAACTCT
The DNA here is from genome assembly GCA_958450335.1 of Hibiscus tridactylites. Lineage (NCBI taxonomy): Eukaryota > Viridiplantae > Streptophyta > Magnoliopsida > Malvales > Malvaceae > Hibiscus > Hibiscus tridactylites. The sequence goes on along the minus strand of OY288286.1, from coordinate 74,007,710 downwards.
ATACCCTAAATTAAATCACTATACTCTAAAACTAAAGCGTTGTGAAAACTTTCACTTTCCACCGCTTGTGTATAGAATATTTATCCATATATATAGCAAACAATTATATACAGTTTCTACAATTATTTGCATGTTCATCTGAAATCAAATCAAAGTAAACAAATTTTTTGATGAGGGGAAAAAAGAGATTCACAAAATCCCCAGACTTCTTTCCTGAAAGCTACTTACAAGTTCTTTGAGTGGCTAGTTTACAAGTTGCCTACAGTAACTGAGTAGTTTAACTCCCATCTCTGCTTCAACAACAACAAGAACAAAATGATAAGACTAAATCAATGGTTTGGATTAAGCTAACTAAACTCGGGAAACGGCGGAAAATCGAATCAGCTCGAGTAAGTATAGGGCTTGCCTGCTTCAACAACAACAAGAACAAAATGATAAGACTAAATCAATGGTTTGGATTAAGCTAACTAAACTCGGGAAACGGCGGAAAAATGAATCAGCTCGAGTAAGTATAGGGCTTGCCTGCTTCAACAACAACAAGAACAAAATGATAAGACTAAATCAATGCTTTGGATTAAGCTAACTAAACTCGGGAAACGGCGGAAAAACGAATCAGCTCGAGTAAGTATAGGGCTTGCCTTTGATATTTACATTTCACTTTTGATGTATCAATTCTCAACCAACGACTCCTACACCATCTTTTTCTTGCCAATTCAAGTAGTTACCGGGCGCCTCTACCTTCTCTTCTCCATGGAAGAGGGTGAATTTTTGTTGAAATCCAAATTATTTAAACATTGTTGCTTTTGATAGAATTCTGTAATATGTTTTTTGACTCGTTCTGCAAAGGGTTCACCTGCGACTTCTCGTTTTCCGCCGACTTTTTCATTTCTTGCTCAAGCTGCTTGCAGTTCTCATCATGAGCTTTGTTAAACATCCTCACAAAATTGAGTAGAGTTGAAGTAACTACAATAGACAACAGTAGTTTAGAAAAGTAACATGAAATAATTTCAACTGTCCATTCGAAAACAGATTCGTAAATGATTTCCGAAAACGACGGGATAAACACAGGTTACTGATGCATATCCGACCATACTAGCTGGAAATACATCAAATACCTTGTTCAAAGGGACATTTAGCTGGATCTTCTCCAAAATAAAGAATCAATGCATCCACGTTTCTACCCTGTCGATATAGAACCCATGTAACGATGGTTTAATATGGTGAACAGCCGTAAGAATGCCACCGTTTGCAACAAAAACAAGACCATACCACCCCGGAGTATAGTGAAGCAAGGGATCTCACTTCGGCTTCGGCAAAACAAAGGAACTCCTTTAATTTCTGGGGGGGAAATATAAAAAATGAAATGTGTATATTTTTATGTATATGTATACATATGTTACATCCATAAAACAGATTATATGCTTAAAATACCTCACGAAAGTTATCCGACACAGGTCCATCATTTTCAGAACTGGACAGCTCTTGAACCACTTTCTCCAATCCTTTGCTTATGGCTTGCATTTCCTCTGCCAAAAATTTCAGTTGTATCTAGATGGGATCTGCATGTTAGACACAAGATGCTAGCTTTAACTCGAAATTATTTGCATTGAGAATGAGTGGCATACCTTCGATGCCGGTTCTAAACTTGAAACATCTTTTGAAAAATCTAGTACAACTGGAAGCTTATCAGCAAGCACCTACGGTTTATTATTCAGAATTATTATAACCAATTCAATACATTAAACCTTTTACAGATAGTTACAAGATTAAATAGAATATATGCTTTACAATCACTACAGGTTCCAAAAAGCTTTAAAGAAGACAACAAGTTCGTTATGGTCACAAGATATACAAAATGTTGATCACAACCAGTACCTTACAAAGGTAATGCATGAGAGTCATCTTATTGTTCCGTGCACGTGTATCTGTTAGTTTAAGAAGGCTGTCCAATCTAAATCCGATAGCAGAGCCTAAAGCAAACACATCAACATGGAATAAAAAGTGAAAAAAATATCATTAAAGAAGAGAAAAAATAAAGACTGAGAAGCTAAATCTAATGGGTCATATGACAGCTAACTGAAACTCAGATGAAGCTCAATACTTGAATGCATCTTAAGCTACATCATCCGAGCCAAATCCAAGGAATACTTGACAATGCAACGAGATATGGCATGGCAAAAATGAGAAGAGAAAAAACAACTAAATCGTCAGTGGCTCAAACAGAAAGGAAAGTTAAGTAGGAAACAGTATTAAGGGCATTTACTGTAAAGTTCAAGTGCACATTTGGAGACCAATAATAAACTTTCATTGTTGACTTTGATGCCTTCTAAGACCGATGATATGGATTTACGATAATGCATTAGGATGGTTCCATTACCAGCCAAATCATAGTTAACTCACCCCTTGCGGTTCCCTGATTCAAAGCATTTCCTAAGGTAAGAATTGTCTGCATTATTCTCTTCAATTTGACAGAATTTCTGACCTGATAAAAGAAGTTTTAGCATAATGCCATGTCAAGCATTGGATAACGAAAGCTGTTCCATAAAAAAGAATGCAAGCAAAAGATGTATAACTTGCCTCCTCTGCTGTAGAGTTTACAATATTAAGGCTACGTCTGAGGTCAGAAACCTAAAGGATAGTTTCAAGGCCAGATAAATAAAAACAAAAATCAAAGAACATTTAGCAACCGTGGAATTTGGATCAAACCTGGGAGCGAAACTGAATCTTGAAAGAGAATATCATAAGCTTGGATTCAACTCGGGGGACTTTCATTAGCTCCAAGAAGAACTGTTTTCAGAGATCCATGGAATATATTGATCTATTAGTGATGCTAAAAGCAGATATTAAGTAAAACTTTTTGACAGAATAATTCAATATGGAATTCTAAGTTGATAATACACAGGTCCATGGGTACCAACAATATTTAAAAGCTATCCGAGTAAAAGCCGGATTGGTTAGTTCTAATGCCCCTTTACGGTTGGTGATGGAATCTAGCAACCAAATAAACAATGCATAAAGAAACAACTAGAAAATCCTACATACCTGTTCACATTTTCCCAACTTATCCTTGTCTCCAGTGTAGCCCTGAACAAGGAGTTAGGTATGCAATTAAACTCATCGAAACCACAATAGTAGTACCTTGAATATAAGATGTTTTAACCGCACCCAAGGCACAGACATGATTCGAGGAGATCATCAAGTCCACTTTTACTAATATAAAGGATCTTATATTCAAATAAGAATGATTCATTTCACCTTTAGTTGTTCCATCTCCTCTTTGGTGGGACAAAATTTTATAAGGTTATCAACTTGGTCGGCATCTAATGCTGATTCCTCCAAGGTGAGAACCAACCTCTGCAACAGTTTAGAAAATAGCATAAGGCTAACAAGCAAGAGATTCGGATTTGAAAGATAAACAGATTGTTAATGCAATGTGATATTTGTGCTTATTGAGTTCCCTTGGTATCCTGAAATTACAGCAAGCTTTTCTCCTTAAGGATCATATAAACTAAGCTTTTCACTGTCCATCAAAACTTAGTGCCACTTTTAAACAGTCTAAAACGAAGGGCAGTATGAAGAACAGAGTTCTTACATGTACATTTGTTAAAAAGAAAGAGACAAAGGTGTTAACATGAATAAGAAACAAATTGGTAAAAGGGCAAATTAGTCGACTGCAAGATATGAGTTCGCAGTTGATTTGAGGTTAAAACTATCCAAACATAAGGTTTTTGAGTAACAATTTTAGACATGTAAATAATTACAAGCTGTAAATAGTAACATTCAGCCTACCATTAATTCAGGCAAGGGGACTTTCACTTTAGAAAGCATGATTTCGCAATTATACGCACGTCTATGGTCAATCTGCAAGGAGGAGCGGCGCTAAAACAAAAGCATACTGTATATAATAATTAGGTTCGTCATATGGCAATCATCATCAAACAATACATGGTATGAAGTCTTGGTACATGCATGAGTATGAATCAGACTGAAAGTGTGCATTTACCTGTCATTGCTTATCAGCACCAAATTTCCAATTGGGAGCAGTATTAAAATGTTTTGTGTTTTCTTTGGCAAAGATGCTGATAAGAAATGACAAGAAGGTGGATAAAAGCTGCACTAAGTATGTAATAAATGATGAATTTAGACAAGGGTTAAATTGTTTAGTATGTAAGCTTAAAACTGGAGATGGATGGTAACATCTTAGAATCAAGAAAATGAATCTTAATTAGATCTTAAAAAATGCATTACCAGTTGCACTTTTTCAGTTTTTGGCCCTTTTGCTGCAAGCGAACTTGGTTTACTACGACCTGCATTAGGAGCAGCTGCTGAGAATAGATTCTCAAGCTCTGATATGTCAATCTCAGGAGACCTATGAAGAGAGTTAACTGTTCCATAAGACTTAAAAGGATACAGAAAATTTTAAAAGAAAAATCCAACTTAGCAGAGCAGCAAATACTTGGAAACTTCGCCTGTTTTTTGTGATTCAGCCCATAGGCTTCCCTGCACGGCTCTAGATAACTTCAACCAATGCAATGGCTTTAGTTTCTTGTTCTGGTTGTTCTTTGAATGACCACGTGACAGACTTCTGTTCTTTGCATTTGCGGATGAAATAAAAGGTGGGGGTGCAGGAGCTGAAGGTCCAGTACCTGTCTTACCAAAAGGAGCAGGCGGTGGCGGAGCAGCAGGAACTTGGGAAAAATTTGAAGGTGGGGCAGGTGGCGGGGGTGCTGATGATGAACTAATTGTCGGTGGAGGTGGTGGCGGTGGCGGTGGTGGCGTTGCTGATGAACCAGTTGTAGGTGGGGTTTCTGATGATGAACTAATTGTTGGTGGTGGGGGTGGGGGTGGTGGCATTGCTGATGATGAACCAGTTGTAGGTGGGGTTGCTGATGATGAGCTAGTTGGGGGTGGGGGTGGAGGGGGTGCTGATGATGAACTAGTTGGGGGTGGAGGGGGTGCTGATGATGAACTAGTTGGGGGTGGAAGGGGTGCTGATGATGAACTAGTTGGGGGCGGGGGTGAAGGGGGCGCTGATAATGGAACAGTTGGGGGTGCAGGTGGGGGTGCTGATGATGAAACAGTTGGGAGTGGTGGTGGGGGTGGAGGTGGAGATGTTGCTGGTGATGAACCAGTTGGGGGTGACGGTGGTGCTAGTGTTGGTGGGGGTACTGATGATGCACCAGCTGTGGGTGATGGTGGGGGTGGAGGTGGGGGTGCTGATGATGTAGTAGTTGGACTTGCTTCTTGAATGGAAAGAAGAGGAGGTAGTGAAGGTAGAGGAGGTGCAAGTGTGGAAGCTGCATTTTCCTTACAAGGTGACATTGTAGCAGGAGGTGTAGGAACCGCAAGAGGTCCATCTCTACCAGCTTCAATTTTACTCAAAGGAGATGCAGAAGGAGGTATTGATGCTGCTGGAGTTGTCATTAACCCAGTTAACACTTCCTTTAAAGATGTAGATATTTCTGGAGGCATGCCACTGATAGTTTGATTCTCTTTAACAGGTGGTGTTTTAGGAGGTGGTGTGGCAGGAGAGGTCACTCCGACCGCGGGGTCCTCCTTCGCGGGTGGTGTTTTAGGAGTTGGAGATTTAGCTGGAGGGGTTTGTCTAGTAGCACGGTCCTCCTTGCTAGATGGTGTTGAACGAGATGCCACAGGTGAAGCTACTGCAGAAGCTGGAGAGGATACAGAACTGGAAGCCTGGGAAGGCTGATCTTTGGCTAATATAGCTGACTGGTTATTTTGTTGATTCGAAACATCGGACTGATTGAATGGCTCAATTTGAGAGTCTTGGGGCTTAGCCACCTTACTTGAAGGTGACTTGACTGAGGGTACAACCAGAGTCTTCAAATTCATAGTTGTGGGAGTCCTTGGGCTACCTGGTAATGATGTGAGTAGTTTTTCTTCCCAAAGTGTTCTAGGACTCATTCTCCCTCGCAGAGGGCTGTCGACATTGTTATTCGAGTCGGACTTCTCAGGGGTAATAATTGATGCACCTAATTGTTGAAGCATGTTATATGCGGCGTCTGACTTCGAATCCAACCAGTCAACATCACTAAACATTTCTTTAACTTTGGAAAATGCTTCTACAGGAAGTCCTTCTTTCTCTTCGTAGCAAAAAGGATCCGTGGGAGGAAAGGAAGAAGGAGCATCCATTTCTGAGAAAAGAATCTTCACCCCAGGGTAACTTCCATTACAAGAAAACACACGCACGAAAAAGAAAAACTTGCAAGCAAAATATACAAATATATACCTCAGCTCTAAATTCTTTGGGAAACTGCTCCTTAGCATCCCACAATATATCAAATTCATCTCGATTGAGCATCAAAATGTTTGATCTAATAAAAGCCGTGTTAAAGGCAACCCTGAATATCATCTTCTCTTTTTCCTTGTCATTCAAGTTGACACACTCAACGACAACATCACCTTGAACATGGCAGCTTATGTCGATTTTAACAATAGCACATTCTTTCTGCAATCAAACAATATGAACAAGCATATGAAACAAGATGATGACACACATCTACATATAGTATGCAGATTAACGAGAACGAAAGCTGATATGAAACGGGAGAGATGTGATATTACCTGCTTATAATACCGGACATATTTGCTTTTTTTAGGGCTTGAGTACAAAAGTTTTGGAGCTTTATCAGCAACAAGAACAGGATCCTGTCCATATATTCTAAATATCGGACAACAGCCTCCCTCTCCATCAATGTTTGGAATGTCTCTAAGAATGACACAATCCAATGAGAGAGCTCGATCCAAAGAAGGCCATTCCGAGGCCACATTCCTCCTCGAGATATACTGTAGATACCTCAATTGTGAAGGAACTGGATTCAGGGATGAAAGCACCTGCAAACGCTCATTCGGAGCTTGCCTGTATATCATATCCAACGTCTTCTGCTCTCCGCTGTACTGCTTCCTATATAGCAGCAATGCAGCCAGCATGAAAGCCAAGACTGGCCAACCACCCCGCTCGCAATGCATTAGTAGCAAATTGTTCTGATTGAGCAAGAGCCAGCTTTCGCACGATCTCAGGAAATGGTTAAGCACCTCCATTGCGATTAATGGACACCCTTCATACTGACAAGGATAATCCATTATCGTCATTTCGCACTCCGATAGTAATTCTGTCATATAGCTTTTCGTTTCGCCTTCGCGGAAATTAAAGACCAAAAATTGAGCCTCGGGGAAGTGATTTGGAAGATTACCAACTATTCCCTTCATGTGTACTTTGTAGTTTTCTTCTTCCCAAGAATCAATAGAGAAGCAGCAATCAAAAACTATTTGCCACCATAGCACACAGTTTGTCAGGCACTTTACTATTTCAAGTGATAAAATTACCCTAATAAAAGAAATAAACTATAATCCATCTACCTAAATTCTGTTCTTATACCTTTTTGCTCCTACACTTTAAACCCAGAAATCAAAATGCAAACTTTCCATTTCATTCCCAGATTTTCTAACCAACCAAACAGAACATAATTTAAAAAGCACCAATCTTTTCATAAAAATGCATATTTAATCACTAAAACAATCATTTCTCGAGTGATCAATCATTCTATATTTCAAAAAAGTTGAGGGATTCCATACAAAAGTTGAACTTCCATTTTTAGCAATCCTAAATCCCAATTATGTAAGTTAAAAAAGGAAGAACAGGAATTGAAACTCACCATGAACACGTTCACAGATCTCCAGGAGGCCATCAGGTGGCTTCTTGTAAAAGAGTTTACGAAACAAACCCATGGTTTTGCTCCAGAATCCTTGAGAGTTTAAATACGAATAACAAAATCAGACCCCAAAACAAGAAAATGAAAGAAACAAAACAAAAAACCAGACCTTGTCCTTGAAATGAGGAGTTTGTTGAATGGGCATTGTAAATTCTATGGAGGCTTCAACTTTGCAGCTGACAAGTAAGAGAGAAGCTGTCGTGTCACCCTTTAATGACGTGGACACCATCTTTCCCCTACATCTACTACAACTAGAGGTGGCAAACATGTCAATCGGTTCGGGTTTGGTTCGGGTCATTTCGGTTTTGGTTATTTCGGGTCTGATATTTTTGGTTCAGATTCGGTTTCAGTTCGATTTTAGTTCGGGTCGGTTGATTTTCGGTTCAATGAGAGATCAGTCGATTTTAATCAAATTTTTAGGTTGTTCAGATTTTTACACCCTATATATGACTTTATAAAGTCAATATATTTGACATTTTAGTGACTTGTGCGGCTGTTCATATTTTATCTTTCTTTATTTCTATTAACCGGGTCCATTCAGTTCGGGTCCATTCGGTTCAACTAAATTCAGTTCAATTTTGGTTCGGTTTATTTTAGATTTCGGGTTGATTTTCGATTTCGGTTCGAATCTCAGTTCAGGTAATTCGGTTCGAGTTTCAATTCTCTGTCTACAACATTTCATCCTGATTTCATGATGTGTTTTCATTATTATTTTTCATTTAGTTATATGAAATGAACCGATTATCATGTAAAAACATGACTGGGTTTTTTTGGGGAAATGCACGAAAAGGAGGTTTCTCAACTCTTCCCTTTCCTTTTACACTTCCATTGATATATGCTTACAAGTTAGAACTTGAGTTATATTAATATATTGAATTATTATCCTATACACCGGTAGAATCGTCTTAGTTTTAGGGTTTGTCAGTTAGTTTAAGGTGTAAAAATTTAAAATGTAGGGACAATGATAAGAATTTAGAATTTGTGTTTATAATTTAGAGTTTATAAGTTAAAACATAAATTGTGACCATATTATCCTTAAAAACAAAACTTCAACCTCTAAACTCTAAATTCTAGCCCCTATCTTTAAATTCTAAACCTTTAAACCTTGTATCCCTAAAACCAAGTTACTTGTGAAAATTTTCAGTTTCTACCGCCAGTGTACAAGATATAAATTCATATTATATTAGAGAAAATATATATGATGCACTGGCGGTGGAAACATTTTGTTTCCACAAGCGCCCTAATTCCAGAAACTAGTGATCTAGTTTAAGGTTTATAATTTAAGGGTTTTGAATTTAGAGTTTGGGGATAGAATTTAGGGTTTAGCGTTAGGGTTTATGGTAATATGGTAAGGATATAAGTTTTTACCTATAACTCCTACATTCTAACTTTAAACTGTAAATTCAAACTACAATCCCTAAATTCTAAGCATATAAACATAACCCCTAAACTATGAAATCTAAACTAAATCTATAACCCCTAAAAATTAGGGCACTTGTGGAAAGAAAATATTTCCACCGCCTGTGCATGGTATAATTACCTATATATATATATAGGAAAATACTTTGATGCACAAGCTGTGTAAACTTTAGTTTACACAAGCCCTTTAATTTTAGGGTTTAGGGTTTTATGTTAGGGTTTAGGAGTTTAGTATGTAGGGTATATAATTTAAGGTTTATGGTTAGAATTTAGAGTTTAGGGCTTAGGGTTTAGGGCTTACGTTGCTAGGGTTTGTGATTTAGATTTTAAATTTTATAAAAGGACACAGCTTGTGCATCAAAATAAAACCCATATATATATATATATATAAGTTTTCACAAATGCCTTAGTTTTAGGGTTTATAGTTTTAGTTTAAGGTCTATGGTTTAGAATTTAGGGACGATGGTTATAATTTAAAGTTTAGAGGTTGAAGTTTTATTTTTAAGGTAATATGGTTATGATTTAGGTTATAACTTATAAACCATGAATTATAAAACCCAAATGCTAAACGCTTGAAACCAAACTTATAAACCTTAAACCCTAAAACTAAGACACTTGTGTAAATTTTCGGTTCCCACCGCCAGTGTGTAAAATAATAAATTTCGAGTCGGCTTTTTTTGCCACAAGTCGACTTAAAATTTTCGTTTTTTCGCGTCGAAGTCGAGTTTTGTTTACCCTTATATCCGATCCCACCCATAAAACACCACTAATTCCAACACGTGTGAATGTGTTCATTGCTTTTGATTTCTTGATGTCAAAAGCCCCAATGAATTAGTCAGTTCTTGGAGATTTATATGATCTTATTATTTTAACTTTTCACAAAATCTTATAAATCTCCAATGAGCAACTAGCGATGGGGACCGGCTTTCCTCTAGAGCTTGTGGTTACGTAGCGCTGAATAGGGGTGATGCTCGCGAGTTATTCAGGCTCGGTTTGATCAAAGTTCGGCTCGAGTGAGTTCGATTCGAGCTCGGGTTTGGCTAGAAACCTTAACAAGTCGAGCCGAGCTTACCCAGGCTCGGCTCGAAAAGCTCGTGAACAGGCTCGAAATATATATATGCACTAAAATAAATTATGTGTTTGTATTTTTTTATTAGTTGATTGTTGTTTGATTTTGTATTTTCTTTAATTATGTATTTGTATTATAAGAATATTTATTGATTATTTGGATTAATCTAATTTTTGGCATTTTTTCCTTTTACGGTCATTAAATTTCGTTTTAGTGTTGGTTATGAAAGAGATTTTTAACGAATATTTTACATAAAAAAACTATAGCAAAATTTTTCATTTCGAGCCGAGCCGAACTTGACGAGCCCGAGCCGAGCCTGACGAGCTTTGAGCCCGAGCCGAACCCAATAGAATTATTTTCGAGCCGAGTTCGAGCCTAAAATTCCGAGCTCGGCGAGCCTCGAGCCCGAGCTCAATTACACTATTTCCGAGCCGAACCGATCCTGATAAAACCGGGCTCAGCTCAGCTCGTTATCACCCCTAGAGCTGAAGGTCGGTAACCAAAGAAACAAAAACAAGTAGCGATGGGGATCACAGAACAGTTAAGGACGGTGGTCAATCAAACATGATTCTTTGTTGGAGCATGGAAAATGTGCACAAAAATCAAAACCAATTGATGCTTCCCACTTTGGGTCGTGGGGAGTTGAAAAAAAAAGGCGGTTTAGCAACCGAGAGAGACACAGACCACAAGACTGGAAAAACCTCGCTGTACTTGTTGTCACTCTTCGTTTCAATCGGAGTCTTTTCATAAGCTTCTCTCTCCGTCCCTTTCTTTAGTTTGTCCTTTAACAAGGCTTCAAAAACCCATCTTTCTCCTCCATTTAAGACTCTTCCAACGAGAGTAAACGGAAGGGAAAGGTGACTGCTTTCCTTCATTTCCGATTCCCATGGCTTGCAAAATCTCGGACTCCGTGTTCCTTTGCTTGGTACGTTCTGATTTTCTCAATCTGTGTAAATAGTATGTTCTTTGTTTCCACTTCTGAATTTCGTTCCTTTATTGGTTTGATTTTCAGGGTCCTTGCCAAAGGCCGATTAGGAGTCAAAGAATTGCTACCCATTCTTCTACAGGTACTCAATTTGCTTACTTTCTCTTAAAATTTTGTCTATTAAACTAAATGAATTCAACTTGTGGACTGCTTAGTGAAGTTTTTGGTACATTTGGTGGTTTGGGTTTTGTTAGATTGATGTATTTCTTAAGATGGTGTTCTTGGCCGTGCTTTCTTTGAGCTGCATTATCCGTTGAATATGACAATTCGGTTTCGAGTTAATCAATGTTGTTAGGGGTGAGCGTTCGATGGGGTGAGTCAAAAAATTTCGAGTTATTCGAGTTGACGAGTCATATTTTATAACTCAAATTTTATTTTAAATTTTTTCAATTCGAGTCGAGTTTAAGAAATTTTAGTCGAGTTTTTGAGTTCCTATAAAAATTTAACTGTAATTATTTATCATGTAAGATATTATGCACATATATATTTTTTCACATGTGACAATATTTCATCATATTTTTATATATCAGTATATATATATATCATAATAAATATAGACTCGTCTCGAACTTAAAAATAAATCCACTAATTACTAAAATTTTTGAGTTATTCGAATTTCCATTTGACAACTCAAACTTTATTTGAATTTTTTTTGAGTTATTCGAGTTTATGAAATTTCGAGTCGAGTATTTTTGCCTCGAGTCGAATTATTTGGTTTTTTCGAGTCGAGTTTTGCTCACCCTTAAATGTTGTATCTTTGAGCCTCTTGCATCACAATGTTAGCTTCTCTGATTCTGATAATTAGCAAACTAAAATGAATGGATGTTTCACTAATATGGAGCTACCGGGAGGTTTAGGACAAGTCTAAAGGGATACACATGTTGCAAACTTACATAAGCTAAGCTGCAAAAAAGGACATGGGGTACCTTTTCGAATAAATTGACAATAATTGAACCACGATGTGGATGCTCTCTTATTTGAAGTCTTTCTCTCTAACTTCTTAAAACTTGTGTATACTTCGAAGTTGGAACACTGAAGGGCAATAAAAATACAGGTTCATGAACTAGTTTATCCCAAATTCGACATAAGTTTCTTGAGCTAAATTGTTTCATAATCGACGATGTCCTTTCATTTGTATGCACCACAATCTGGTATTGCCCCAGAGTTTTTAAGCTTTCCCACAGTTATGATTAGTGCTGTGTGTAGTACGAACCTATATGCTATCGTTCCATGTAGTTTCCTCTTGTTTACCAATATTACATCTTTCTAATGCCTCTTTTCTCTCTTTAGCAAGTATCTGTCATTTGAAGTGGGACAACCTTCTCCTCAAGGGAATTAATCATCAAAAGGGTATAATTCCCGTAAGAAGGAATAAAGTCATACAAGCTGTGGCAGTTCCAGTTAGGCCATCTCCAGCAGACGGTGCTGAGTACAGAAAACAGTTAGCTGAAGAATATGGATTCAGGCAAATTGGAGAACCACTTCCTGATAATGTTACATTAAAGGATGTTATAGATACCCTTCCAAAAAAGGTAATTTTTATGGATTCCTCGTGCATCTAACTTGCTCAAATCATTTTCAACGATTTTGGTCCAAAGTGTAATGTTTTTCCATTTTGGACATACTGCTGCGTGAATTTTTGTTCATATGATTTTCTGTATGAGCAAGATTGTATAATGAGCCAATTTAATTAAAGAAATGTGCCCTTTTATGGTTAATATAATAAAACAATTTTGCATTATAGCAGATCAGGTTGTTCAAGGACATTTTACGTATTTGCGACTTTTTATGATAGTTTGAACTGAAGAGGGGGGGGGGGGGGGGGGGGGGGATTAAGCATGAATACTTTTGGTCTTTTTCCCGAAGTGAAGTTATGAACTTGAATATGTATATGCTATTACATGACTAACAAATCACTTTATTGATTTCCTCTCTGTCTCTCTCTTGTTCCCCTTAATTTTCTTCTAAGGTTTTCGAGATTGATGATGTGAAAGCATGGACTTCAGTTCTAATATCTATCACTTCCTATGCATTGGGGATCTTCATGATTTCAAAAGCCCCATGGTATCTACTTCCTTTGGCTTGGGCATGGACAGGAACAGCAATAACTGGGGTACGTTTATTTATAGTCTCTTCATTTTCATATTACCCGGCATTTGTTAGAAAAGCAAATCTGGTATACATTTATGCTAAGTTGCTAACTTCTTTACTGCCCCCCCCCCCCCCCCCCCCCCCCCCCCCGGCGGCATTTCTTTAGTTCTTTGTTATAGGCCATGATTGTGCTCACAAATCATTTTCGAAGAACAAATTAGTGGAAGACATTGTGGGAACTCTGGCCTTTCTGCCGCTAATATACCCATATGAGCCATGGCGGTTTAAGCATGACAGGCATCATGCAAAGACTAATATGTACGTGTGATATTTTATTGTTTATTACTAGTATTATTTTCTTAGTATCACTGTTGCAGTAAAGTTCTTCAATGTCATTACTCGGAATACCTTTCTGATACATCAGCATCTAGAAACACTCACATCAGCAGCATGCTACATTTTTTTTTTTGCATTTTAATATTCCACACTAGATGATTAGCTCCTTCCTGTCATGTTACCCTTATACATCCCACTTGAATTTCTACCCAAGTTGTTTGATATTGTTTCTTTGGGGCGGCTTCTTTGGATTTCAGTTCAGCCACCACCACTTCCAACATCTTTTTCTCTTTCACACATTTCTTTTATTAGTAATTTTTACTTAAAAGTTTTTTTTTCTTTATTAATATCTGTAGGCTACAAGAAGATACAGCTTGGCACCCTGTTTGGGAAGAAGAGTTTGAGACTTCTCCTTTTCTACGCAAAGCAATTATGTTTGGTTATGGTCCATTTCGGTCTTGGATGTCCATAGCTCACTGGTATGGACGCAAAATAGTTGATTCATTTTATTTTTAGACTCCAGTGCCCATGCTTTTCTTTAACGAGTTAGCACATTTCACTTCCACTCTCTTCCCTTCTTTGTTTGACCTATACATGCTTAACGCATAGGTTGATATGGCACTTTGATGTGAACAAGTTCAGACCGAATGAAGTCAATAGAGTGAAGATCAGTTTGGCTTGTGTTTTTGCATTTATGGCAATCGGATGGCCATTGATCATCTATAAGACAGGAATTATGGGATGGATCAAGTTTTGGCTAATGCCATGGTTAGGCTATCACTTTTGGGTAATGCTACTTCCTCGTCTTGTATGGTACTTATATTTTACGAGTCCAAACATCTTTAACAGGCCTTACCTCTTTTAGCCAAGTATTAGCCAAAACTATACTTGAAATAAGAGCTTCTTGAAGTGCGTGTATTCTATCATTTTGCCTACTGTTTCTTAGCCATGATTTTTCTTCCCAGTTTTCCTTAATTTTCTGTGTCCTTCAGTTTGCTGATCTATTTGTAATACTTATTTAGCAGAATGTTTGTCATAACTATATATTTGCATGTTATTTCAAAGAGTTGAGTTATCATAGATTGCGACCTCTGGCTTCTTGTGAGCGCGAGCGATTTGATTATGCAAATAAAACTTTTATTTTTTCCTCTGAGAAATTGCAGTCTCCTTAAAATTTTGCAGATGAGTACTTTCACTATGGTGCATCACACTGCTCCTCATATACCCTTCAAATATTCGGATGAATGGAATGCAGCTCAGGCTCAGCTGAACGGAACGGTGCATTGTGATTACCCTCGTTGGTAAATATATTACACTTCTGCTCTTCTATCGATTTATTTGAAGATTCTGGGAAAATGCTGAACTATATATGCTTGACAGGATTGAGATCCTCTGCCATGATATCAATGTCCACATTCCGCATCATATTTCTTCAAGGATACCAAGTTATAATCTACGAGCAGCCCATAAGTCTATTCGAGAGAACTGGGGACCGGTATGATACAATAGAAAATCATACAAGAATTGATATCTTCAACAAAGTTTGTAGAACATTATCTTCACTTGCGAAGTCTCTCTCTCGAGATACTAACGTGTGTTTGCTTTGCATGTTCGTGTTCGTGACAGTATTTGAATGAGGCTACGTGGAATTGGCGTTTGATGAAGACGATAATGACAGTGTGCCATGTTTACAACAAGGAGCAAAATTACATTGGTTTTGATGAGCTTGCACCTGAAGAAGCTTCTCCAATTACATTTCTGAAAAGAGTAATGCCTGATTATGCTTAGATCTTTTTCTTTCTTTTTAACACCTTGGGGTCCATTGACTTTTAGGTTCTTCCTTATCTGTTAGCAGCCTTCACTTTTGGTTGAAATTAGGCAAATATTATTCCAGTATTCACTTGAATGGTGAATCATTCTTGAAAGTATTATAGTGCAAGTTTCTGATACCTCAAAAGAAAGAGTTTGTGCAACATTTGCTTGTGAAACTGTGTCGTTTGGTTTCGGTCTACATAAATAAAATTTACATTCTAAAATAAGAAAATTCAATGACTAAAATAATAAAGATAAAAAGTGGCAGGATTGAAATGACAATTAACATATACTCTTTAAAACATGCTGACATCCCATAATTTAATTTTTATTTATGGGTCAAACTTTAGCCGTCTATTTCAATTAAAAATCTTTAAAATGCTTTTTTTTATCAAAAAAATGAGCTTATCTAAACCAAACATGAACTCATTATGTCACGGTTCCACTCCCTCAATCTCGAATGCCGGATCCAACCCAGCTTGATATAGCGGCTGCTATACACAGGCAGTGAAAATTGAAAGTTTTTACAAGCGCCTTAGTTTTAAGGTATAAGGAGTTAGTTTAGGGTATATGGTTTAGGGGTTTAGGTGTAGGGTTAGAATTTAGGGATAGTTGCTTCAATTTAAAGTTTAGGGTTATAATTTAGGGTTTATAGGTTAAAACTTAAATCTTCACCATATTACCTTAAAAATTAAACCCTAACCTATAAACTCTAAATTATAATCTTAAACCTTAAATTAAAATAACTATCCCTAAATTCTAAACCCCTAAACTAACTCTCTATACCCTAAAACTAAGGCGCTTGTGGAAACTTTCAGTTTCCACTGCCAGTGTATAGGATATTAATCTTTAATTTATTGAGTTTAGAACTATTATTTAGTTTGTAAAGAGTAAATATGCAAACTTTACACATGTATATTAAAAGATAATTTATATTCATTTGAATTTTTGTTGATTCACTTTTCTTTTCCACACACTGTGTATATATAGTACTCGAACTCAAATTACCTGAATGAAACATATCATTCTTTACCACTGGGACCACTCATGGAGTTCGTGATTTTCATATTTAATTGGTTGATTTTTTATCTTGTTAATAAAAATGGTTAATTATTTTTATAATCTAATTCGATTTGATCATCTGGATCGGATACTTTGGATCAAAATTAATGTATTCAGTTCCATAACTTTAGACTAAAATAAATATTTTTATGGCAGTTTCGTTTCCTCCTAATCGAATAATCTCATATAAAACAATATCAATCGAGCAACCTATACAGTCTTAAACATTTTTTCAAGCAAGCCTTTGTTACAACTGAAATTCCAAACTTCTATGTATTTATACATTGCCTTTAGATCTTCTAAGAAAAAGTAGAATAATATAGAAAATAACATTACTTTAACTCTCAGACAGCATTGGTTACACATCAGTCTGCGTCTTCGGCGGTAAAATCCGGCTCGGGAGGCTTTTGTAGTTTCACCAACTCCTTTGCGCTCTTAGCAATCCGATTCCGATGAACGCCGCGAAGTGCATTCGCCGCAAACTTGGAAGCTAAGAAAGTGGCACGGATGCTGTACGAACCTCCACTGTTATTGCGGGTTCCGGATGCTTCCTCTTCTTCTTCCTTCCGACGAAGCTCTTCCAGGCTCTTCCTCTTGGAGTAACGCCGCCAAGCGGCTTGGATAAAGCAAGCTGCCCAGGTCCTCCATTGCTGTGAATGAAAACGGAACGTGTGTTGTACCTGTCTACTGTGAAGACGCCTGAATTGACCGGCAACGAATTTTAACTCCTCGGCTGTAAGGGCAAAAGCTTCGACCTCGGTCAAAGCCTTCACCGTCCGAGTAGATGTTGGAAGGTTAGCACCAGTTTTGGGATCCAATGCCCAAGTTAGAAGCTCCTCTCCACAGAAATCTCCTTCTTTAAGCAAGCTACGGTTGAAAAACCCGCTCCTTCCACCATCTGTCGTTATACTCTCAAGGCGGCCACGAATAATGAAAAGCATCTCATCAACGGGATCCCCTTCTCGGACTATGTAAGTATTCTCGGTAAACAGGCATGGTTTAAGCCGTTCACAAATGGCATCAAGCAGTCTCTCATCCATACTCTCAAACAGAGGAACCTACAAAAATGGAAGCATGTTAATCAAAATACAATATTGGATGCCAGTTAGAAAAGGACCAAAAACCCGGAGGAAAAGGAAACGGTGTTGAAGGTATTGTAAAGATAATACGGAACCGAATTGAGATTAAGAAACATACAAAAAGGAGTAAAAGAACTCACCCTTCTAACCAAAGCCAAACAGAGGTGCCTCTTAATATCTCTCCTCAGATCCTTTGGAAGGCTTTGAACCAAGCTCTCTTCATCAACACCGCGTGTTTCCAACCACTTGTACTGGTCATAACGCCTTACCCGTTCCCTCAGGTCCTGGGGAAGCATACGATGATGCATCCACTGCTCTGAATCACGCCTTTTAATCCTCATTTCTTCTAGCCGAATGGTGAGCGACTGAAGATAGGTCTGTTTATAACATTGAAAACAACCAGAATGCCATGATATTGTCAGATTAATTGTGCTTCTACAGTCTCAACTAACTAATTAGTAAAACAAAGCATGAGCTAAAGTCCAAAAATTCACCTGCATGTTTCCAATCAGAAGTGCAAAGAGAATGAGTCCGAAAATGGCAAGAGCTATGGAGAATATAACCTCACCGGGATAGGTGCTGGTTTTTAGTCCCTGGCCAAGGGTACTGCAAATAGATCGAAGGAAATACAGAAGAATCTTAGTAATCAGCAAAGGCAAAATTGATGGTTTAATTTATGTGAAAAGACATCAGGAAATCATTTACATAATTTAGTCGTTTGGCACACACTTAGAACAAGCACAATAGTCAAACAGCACATTTCCTATTTTCTCGAATTAATGTTATTTAGAAAATTGAGTAAGAATGCAAGTTCAGCACAAAAATATACTTTATGCATGAAATACGGAGATGTTTAACCATCAGTATTGCAGAGTACAGAGATGGAGTTTCAATAAAAAAATAAAGATAAGTTTTGCTCATGAACATAAGTCAACCACAAGCATAGCCGCTGTATAATAAGATAATTAGCTATGTTAGATAAAGGAGAAGTCATAACAGTAGGCTTGCTGGATGAATAACCAAATATCAAGTTAGGAAGTATAAAAGCATAAGGGTGACAGGCAATTTCTTTCTTTCTTTATTATTTAGTCCAACAAGCAAAGGCCAAAAGATTGGCGACGATAGGAAGATATGATTTAAAATAGAGTACCGAAGATAGCAAGAATGGTAAAGAAATTAAGAGCTCGTGATTCAAAGGTAAGTGCGTATATGTAGCTTAGAGTTCTCAGTGTTCTATTCTATCGGTAGCCTTAGGTAATATATGCTGATTCAACATCCAAGTCCCTGTTAACAATGGCTGAGTCAGGATTTTCATATAGTGGGGTCAGAGTAGATTTTGAGGTACGAGGATTCCATACCACTACAATATAAATATTGTTGACCCTATAGCCAAAAAAATCAAGTGGGGTCAATTCTAATATTTCTATGAAGAATTTTATACTAACTCCTTGAAAACCCCATTTAACTCTTTGAAAATCTCATACCACAACAAATCAAGTGGGGTCAATTGACCCCCCCTAAACTACATGTGTCTCCGCCACTGCCTGTTAATAGATCATAGGTAACAGAAAGCAGAAAACAACCTAGAGTGCATATATTTCATATGCATTGCCAAGAAGACAAGAAAACTTTAGTGTCTTGCAAATTCTCTTTCATGAAAATACTTCTGGAAAGATTATTCAATGAAAACTATGAAATTAACTGTCATCTACAATCATGATAAGTAAATAACTATCGATGCCTCCTATGAATGCAATTATCTGTTATAGTATACTCAAATATACAGTTCAGAATATATTTTTCTTTTCTCATTTTATATACATCAATCAGCAGTTAGAAGGAACATGTTTTCCCACCTCAAATTCTGTAGACCCCACCATAAACAGTAGCAGTATTTGGAAAAGAACTTTGTTGATGAAACAATACCAGATGACAAAGCCTGTGTGAAGATTCCAAAATCAAATGGAGGATCACTATTATCCTCATCAGCTGGGCACCTGTCTTTAAGAACGGAGTCTCTGATATCATTCCATTTGTTATAACCTTCCCCATGCTGATGGCCGCAGTATAAGAAGGTTTTAGTGCAATTACTACTGCCAATATCCTCGCAGGCTTTCTGCCAACATGTATCATTTCGTTCAACAGCCACCCAGTACCAGAATGCCCCTACTATCTGAATCATCCATCAAGAAAAAAAGAAAAGAAAACACAGCTCAAAACATAATTATGCAAGTAATCATCTTTGTAACAAAAACAGGTTAGTGTGAAAATTGTGCTCCATAAATCAAAAGATAGCATAAAACAGATGAGGTGGAGAAGAAATAACAACAGGTTTCAATAGTGAATGAAATAAAGATGCATATTTAATAAGCACTTACATGACTACAAAGCATATATAATAGCAAATAATATGCAGCTCCAGCCCAAGCAGTTTCAGCAAAGACACCTGCTGTCCTTTTCATTTCTGATGTTAAGGGTATAACTCTAAGAAATCGAGGGACATACTGAAACAAGACAATAAAAAACAAGGCCTCTTCCGTTGCTAGTACATCTGAAGCATTTGGACTACGAAGAAATCGCCAAACAACAATCTGCATTTATGAACAAAATAATGAGAAAACTGTAGGTGGTTTTGATCAGCCAAGCAACTAGGATGTCATGCAACAGTGACAGCTCATTAACATTATTTCCAAGTACAGGTGACTACTACTCCCAAATATGATGATGCACATATAATCTTCACTTGAACATTCATAATCAACATATTAAGTAGTTAAGGGAAAACAATATTTTGTCAGACTTTCATTAAAGAATCCTACGGATGTTATATTCATTCTGTATTAGGAATTATAAGAATATGTAAATTTGCCTTCCCCTGCATGCATTCAAAGCCTTACCCATGTGAATTAACAGTAGCCATATAGATCTACCAACAATGATAGGCAGGTGGAAAAAGATGCAATGAAAGAGAAACTATAACACAGTACATACATGCAACACAAATTTTCAATTGCTCCAATTTTTCACACTTTAAAATAATAGAATGCATGCAGAAATGAGTGTCGGTGTAAAAGAAAACAGATGCATCTATACAAAGAATTTATACACATAAAGCACATGATAATAAGGCAAAACAAGAAGAAAGAATGAATAATACCACGCGATTAGATGGGATTGCTCCCACATAAATCCTAAATAAATATAAAAGTGGCACACCAAACATGGATGCATGAGAACGAAGAAATCAATGAAGAAGGATATAATGCAAGAAACAGAGAGCTAGATGCATTAGAACCAATGATAATGTGCAGCATTAAGCTATTGAATGCCTAAGGAAACAGCATTAAGACCTGTGGCAATGGAAGTACAGCAAGAAAATCAATGACAAAATATTGCTGCAAGTATCGCTTGGCTATTTTTGCAGGATCAATCACAAGTTCACCTCGTCCAAAAACTCGAGATGATGGCGCAATGTAAGCTGTACGGAACTGAAGAGCCATACGTATAAGATAAAAAACATCTATAATCGTTCGCAAAGTCGTTGCCGTGACTGCTAATTTTTTATCAATACCAAGGCACTTTTCTGAATCATCAATAACTGGAAGATAAAAAAATAGAGGGTCCACTGATACTGCCAGAATACATGATATGAAAAATAATTTATTGCATAGCAAGAGGAATTTATCCTGAGGATCAAATATTTTCTTCTCTGATGCTTTAAGATCCTCAGGAAATACTGCTCGAGAAACCCCAAATCCAAGTGAGCGACCAATTGACTTAAGTCCTTCGGATCCCTTTTTGATCCCACTCTTGAAAGATCTAGATGTTGTCTTGTTTGCATGACCAGAACGGCCTAATCCCTCAATGTTAAACCCACAATTTTTCAATCCTGCAGCAGAGGGTGATGATAATCTAGAGTCCAAGTCATCCAACCTGGAGAAAATGGAAAGAAACACTTAAAGATTACATGCCTTCACCTATAAGAATTTATCCAGCAGCAGTAGCTATCAGCCTTCAACTCTAAGTCTAACCACTAGAGATAGAGAAGGGGGGAAGAGAACTTATAAAATAATGCTTTCAGTACCTGACAAACTTCTCCCTTTGTCCACTCATATATTGAGCTTTATAACCAGAATCAAACATTTTTTACAATCAAGTGCATAAACAGACCCTGCAATCCAACAAAGACATTTCAATCAAATGCCAAAGAATTAGCAAAGTTTCTTGTGCTATCATTCATGATCCAGCAGTTACCATCAAATAAAGCATTTCATTAAACATGCTTCTGAACATCTTAATTTATGCAGTTCTCATCATATAAACATGCTCCTGAAGACCCTAAACATCACTCTACACTTATAGAACTGAACTAATCCATATATCTCAAAATCACAAATTACCATCCTCTTTTTAAATTTCAACAAGCCAAATGCATCTGCCCTCGATCTTTAGAAGCTAAACCTAATTTTAACCGATACACACCCCTTCTAAAATTACCAAAACTCACAAATTTCATCTCTATATCTACTGATCAAGTTAAATTGCTAGAACTTGATTAAGCTAAACCTAACTTTAACTGATGTACACCTCTTCTACAGTTGCTAAAAGCCGCAATAATTTCAACAAAAATCTCCAGCTTTCCTAATTGTTCTATATTTAGCAAGTTAAATTGCAAGAATTTATTAAATTCTCTAGCTATATTGGCGGATCCAAAAAAAATGTCTGTAAAATATAGATTTTCCTCTTACCTTTAATTAACCCGATCAATCGAACGAAAATCTCACTCAAACGTAACGAACGACTAATTAGAAAGCAGAGTTGACTTCTAGATTCGAAACTCTTTAGTTAAAACTTAAATTCAACGAAATCAAACTAAAAATGGAAATTTTCTAAAGTAAAACGAAAATTTCAAGCTACAAAGAAAAAACTAAGAACGCCAAATAAAAAAAATCAATATAAAATTATAAACTAATCTAAAATGAAGTTAATTGAGAAGAGGAAGAAAAACTTACAGAGAAATCCTTGAAATTTACTTCAAAAAAATCAAAAACTTAAAATAAAATTAAAAACAAAAAATACATTTACAGTTACGCACGACTGAAGCAGAAGAAGAAAGTGAAGCAGAAGAGGAAGAAGAAAGAAAGAAAGACAACACGAAGATGAAAAAGTAATTTGCCAAAACAGCCAAAAGGAGAAAGGGAGACAAAATTCGAAATGACCAAATGGACCCTTAGTTCAGTTTATTTTATGGGTAATCTTCACCTGTGGTCCTTTTTGTTTAGGATTTGTTCTATTTTGGTCACCCGAATTAAAAAAAAAACATTCTTGCCACTTACGTTTTGAATCGTGTCTATTTTGGTCTCCTGGCCGTTAACTTCTGCTAATTAAAAAAAATTAATTTTTAATTTAATCCTAAACTTTCAAAATTTTATTTTTTACCATCTTTCCCAAAAGTTTAAAAATTTCATTTCTCCGCCCACCATTTGATCATTAAACATCAGATTCAAGTAAGATTAAAAGTTCAATTATTCACATTGTAAAATAGAGAAATTAATTAAATTATATTAAAAATTGGCATCATAATAAAATTTTACAATATTCGATTTATATTAATCGATTAATAATTTTATATTTTTAATGTATTATAAATTAATTTAAATTAAATTTTCTTTTAACACGCACGTTTATTGATTTTTTTTATCAGCAAAAAATTATAGCTTCAGAGTCCAAAGCAATTCATATGGAATAGAAGCATGTAATGTAGTTTCTTTAGGATAATTTCTTATAACATAAACAATGGATGGAAAGTAGGTTTATTTTCAGATTTTGCTCAAAGTTTTGAATGTTTGTACTTGTTTTGCAATTTGGTCTAAATATTTATACTTGCTTTGTAATTTGGTCTGAATTTCTTTGCAATTTGTTGCCAACAAGTTGTTTGTTCTAATTCCTACATCAATCATGATGAATATTTGTGAGGACAGAATCTGGTGTTTAATGATCAACTGATATTCGGGGCGGAGGAGAATGGCGGACCTATTACAGTTGAAAGATGGTCGGGATCGAGTGGTGGGCAGAGAAATAAAATTTTCAAGTTTGGGGGGAAAGATGGTGAAAAATAAAGTTTTAAAATTTTGAGGGTTAAATTAAAAATTAATTTTTTAATTAACGGAGGTTAACGGTCAAGTGATCAAAATAGACACGATTCAAAACGTAAGTGGCAATAATGATCTTTTTTTTAATTTGGGTGACCAAAATAGAACAAACTTTAAATAAAATGGACCACAGGTGAAGATTACCAATTTTGATCGTATGAGGTTGTAGATTTTGACGGCCTCAAACCATTGATATAACTTTCGTCAATTTATCAAAAAAAATTTTGAGTTATAAAACAAGATTCGAATGATCAAAATTTTAATAATTAGTACATAAATTTAAATAAACCTTCAATTCTGTATAATATTTGCATATTACAAAAATACGAAAAATAAATTTGTATATATTCTATATTGTTATAAAAAGCTGATATTTTAATAATTAGTACATGTAAATATTTTCTTTTGTACAATTTGGGGCATTCTTTAGAGCACATTTCTAGTGCTCTCGGGTCCTCTGTAGCAGTTGACTTCTTTCTTGGGTAATATTAATACACCTATTATTAAAAAAAACATTATAAGTATTTATAATTATATTTAAAGAGAAATTTAAACAATTCAACTTTAAAAATTAAAAAAATTGAGTTATAAAACAGTACGAGTCAACTCAACTAACTCAAAAAAATTTTACTTGACTCGATCGAATACTCAGTCGTATATAATATGTCTCTAAATTCGAATAATACAAAAACCTTATTCGTTCAGGCTCGAATTTTAAAATATTTAGAGCTTGATGTGATAATCGGATATTCATAAACACTACTCCACCACACAGTGGCGGATGTACATTTAACATAGGGTGGGCCCGTGCTCACCCTGAACTTTTTAAAGTTCACACATTTGCCTTTAATTTTTTTAATTTTTTTGAATTAGTCCTTAAATTTTGTAATATATGTGATTTGTGTACACCCTAAAATTTTGAGATTTTATATGAGCCCACCCTCAAATATATTTCTGGATCCGCCACTGCCACCACACCAAGGGTATTGGTCCAAGTAGTAAGTAGTTTACTATCATTTAAGTAAATCTTGAGTTCGACACTTTACATATGCAGAAAATTCTCACTGAATAACTCACTCATTAAAACTAAGTGTGTAACACAAATTAATTCGGATTAGTCTGACAAAATTCAACAAAATCGGGAGGGCAACAAAAAAAAATTGTTAATACAACAAGAACCATTCATTGTGAACCTTAAGCGTGTATGGGCTAAGCCTATTTCTCAACCAATCCAGCCCAAACATGTGGGGTCAACGGACCAAGAACCTGACTATACTTTCGCGTAATCACCACCCTTGATTACACGATAATCACGGGAAATGAACGGTCCAGAATGTCCCTGATCGAATCATAATATAAGATTAGTTAAAACTAATCATTTTGATGTTCAAAGCCATCACCTAAAATGGCTTCCGGTTGCGAACTTTTCATCGAAGTTTTGCTCGCCATTTTCCTCCCGCCGTTAGGAGTTTGCTTCCGGCACGGTTGTTGCAGCGTAAGTAATTATATTAATTAATCTTTTATTTTTGTTTAATTCGAAATAAAATCTGGGTTTTATTTGCAGCGTAAGTAATTATATTAATTAATCTTTTATTTTTGTTTAATTCGAAATAAAATCTGGGTTTTATTTGCAGCGTAAGTAATTATATTAATTAATCTTTTATTTTTGTTTAATTCGAAATAAAATCTGGGTTTTATTTGCAGATTGAGGTCCTCATTTGTGTAGTTCTAACAATCCTGGGATTTATTCCCGGGTTAATTTACGCGCTCTACGTCATTCTTTTTGTGCCCCGCTGAATATTCAAATGGGCAAATCACAATATTTGCCCCTCTAAAGATTTTAAATTTTAATTTAAGGTGTTTTAATGAAAACTGTGTATCTTTCACCCCAATATTCTTTTTATTTTTCATTTTATCCCCTATTGGCTTCGTCCCTGTTAATATCGATCTAGAATGAGCAGTCTAATGAGCAAAGGCACCCACTTTATTAGAGGTGGCAAACGGGTCAATCAGTTCAGGTTCGGTTCGGGTCATTTCAGTTTCAGTTATTTCGGGTCTAGTATCATTCAGTTCGGGTTCAGTTCGATTCCAATTCGGTTCTATTGTTCGGTTGATTTTCAGTTCGGTTCGAATCAGTTCGGGTCAATTTTTGGTTGATGAGAGATCGGTCGGTTTTAATCAAGTTTTTAGGTTGGTCAGTTTTTTTTTACACCCTTTATATGACTTTATAAAGCCAATATACTTGACATTTTGGTGAGTTGTGCGATTGTTCATATGTGATTTTTTTATTTTATTAATATCTTTTATTTATTTCGGGTTGTCTTCGGTTCGGTTCCATTCGATTCAGGTCCATTCAGTTCGGGTCTATCGGTTCAGGTCCATTTCGGTTCAACTAAAAATCAGTTCATTTCGGTTCGATTTTCGGGTTTCGGGTCAAATTTCGGGTAAGCATGTTCGTTCGGGTTCATTTTCGATTCGGGTAAATCGGTTCGATTTTCGAGTCTCGGGTCAAGTTTGTGAGGTCTAATTTTATTATTCAAAATGCCTAGCCTAGTACAATACAAACAATTTTCTGAACAGATAAACTTGTAACGATCCAGATATTCGAGTCTATATAGAAAATTACTTGGTGTAAGTAAACAATTACCTTGAGAATTTTTTTTTTGCATGAACTTGATTTGTGCAATGCTATTTTTTTCGGGTGTTTTATGTAATAAAACCAAATTTCGCACACTCTTATATAATTAATGAAAAACAGCGACAACAAGCCAAAATTCAAACTAATGACCACGGATCTAAAAAGCAGACCGCGATATAACGGTTGCGCCGCTGTCTGAAATCGTGATTGGAATAAAAAACGATCCACAATCACCGCAATTTAACTGCTTTTATCTAAAATTGCGATCGCGATTTAAAACCCTGCTAATGACATAAAAGGAAGGAAAACTAGGACATGGGATTTTTACAGATTTCCTTTTTATTACAACAACACCGAACATTGGGTCAACTCCTTCCGACAATGACCGATTGATCTCACAAGTCATAAAGCAGCTGTCCGAATTTTTTCATGCGGGAAACGTCTAAACATGTGACCAAAGACAAGCTCCCATCTTTCACAGGGCTTGGCAAAACATACGTCTTCCCATCTTGTGACACTCTGGCCGGTCCTAACCATATCGGACGACCCCACCCAAAATCGGCTTCGTAAACCGGCAACCACATCCAACTGTTGATGCTGAGATTCGGACATTGGAACCCTTTCGCCCCTCGCACCGGGGCCTTAACGTTCGGCACTTTTTCCATGTGATCAATCGCCGACCTTAGATAGTCATCGTCCATTCGTTTCAATATGTCCTGGATTCTCTTCGCTGTATCGGAGAACGTCTCTGATTGTATTGCACCGTGCTTGGCTATAGTTGCAGCCATGAAGATTACGTTCCCGACGTAGCTTTGTGGGAGAGGGGGATGCAATCGAGACCGTCCGTCGATCGGAATGTATAATTTCGTCGCTTGATCGTCTGGGAGTCCTCGAGCTTTGTTCGCGCAACGCCATATATGAGCTGCTAGGCTGTTGTAGGTACTGAAATTACCACCATTCACATCTTTGTTTGCCTTGGCTTTCAAGGCATTGAGTTGATCACGTGTGATCTTGAAGATCGAAACAGTAGTTTGAGGATCGGAGTCATCGGGACTGGATTCGATGTCCATAGACAGAGGCGGGTCGTATTCGATGTGGTGAAACATCGGAGTCGGTGGATCCCGAGCTCGAAGAAGATATCGATCGATAAATGGCTCGGTGCTAAGAGGCTGACCTCGAGCAACCTCGGCCCAACTGTTGACGAAATGAATCCCGGCCGGACCATCTCCCAAAGTATGTTGAAGTGCCATTCCAAAACAAACCCCTCCACACTTGAGCCTCGTCACCTACCAAAAACAAATAAAAAAATATTTATCTTTATCAATATCATAGATTCAATTATATTTAGGCTAAATACCCAAATATGTGCCCAAACTATGCTTTTAGATTATTTTTGGTGCCTAAACTATTTTTAGTTCTAAATAGGTGCCTAAAGTTTCAATTTTAGTCATTTTAGGTGCCTAACGTTAACTACCGTTATTTTTATTAAAAAAATATTTTTTATTTTTTTAACTTAATTTTTTTTAAAAAACCTTAAATTTCCCAAAATTCACAAAATGGCCCCAAATTCGAAATCTCTAACTTCCCCGGCCGAACCCGCCGCCACCCCCATATCCGCCGCCGGACTACCAAGATCATTTTCCCAACCACCCATCGCTGGTAAACGGCGGTAGGTGTGTCAATTCGATTTCTAACGTCGAAAGAAGTCAAAATCGCGAAAGGAAGTCGTCGACACACCTACCGTCGGTTATCGGCGATGGGTAGTTGGGGGAAACGCTCGTGGTGGTCCAGCGGAAGTAGTGGTGACCTCCAGTGAGGTAGTAAACGACGACATCGACAATAATTTGGGGATTTGGGGTTTTATGTTAGGGATTCGAGACTGTTTTGTAAAGATTTAAAATTATTAATTTTTTAGAAAATTAAATTTTGAATTTTATTTAAAAATTAATTAAAAGAAATTAAAAATTAAAAAACATGCCACTTGTCACAATCTAATTGGCTAACAATTTTTTATTAACGGTTAAGCACTCAAAATAACCAAAATTGAAACTTTAGGCACCTATTCAGAGCTAAAAATAGTTTAGCCACTAAAAGTAATCCACAAGCATAGTTTGGTCACCTATTTAAATATTAAACTATATATTTATAAAAAATATATTTTTTACCGCACTTTTTAAAATCGTGAAATTATGATATTTTTTTATCTTTTACCTGAGCTAAAATGAGAGGGTAAGAGGAAATATCTGCAGAATAATCAACTTTGGGAATGAACCTCCAAAGATCCGGGCTAAGAATGGTGTCGCCGACGAAATCGTCGATTCGGGCGTCGGTTTCGGCCTCGATGAACAAGGCACCTTCTCCGTTGCAGATGATTTCAACTCTTCCATTTTCGTCCCTTCCTAGTCTTCCGGCCATAGGGTAGAACGGAACAAGAACCTTACTTAAAGCTTCCATGAGGGTTTTAGCATCGAAGAAATCGGAAGAACCGTTTGGTCGGAAGAAGTAAACTGTCGGAACGTGGTGCAGAGTCATTAGTAGTTCTAAGTTGGTGCTCCATAGCCGATGCTTTGGTGTCTCTTCAGCTGGAAACACCATTGTCGATTTCTTCACAGTGATCTCCATATCTGTTAAAAACAAAACAAAACAAAAAACATGTCTGAATTTAGGTCATAATATCAGTTTCGAACACAGAAAATGAGAAGAAAATGGGCATACCTTGGGGAATTGATGATTCGAAAAGACCTTGTTAGTGTTGCAGAAACCAGGGTGGCAGACAAAAGCCAGAACAGTGTTTTTTAGGGGAAGAGAAAAAGAGCAAAGAACTTGGTACTTAGAATGGAAGTCTCTACAATCTTTATAGGCCATGAAACATGATGTAAATCGTCAACCTTTTTTTTTTTTGGTGTTCTTACTAATGATTTCACGCTTAAAATTAGGTTTATAATTTAGAGTTTAAGATTTTAAACTAAGATTGCTCGTCTCCTTGTGTTCTGATGGCAAAGGTTGATGTTCATCATCCCTTGAGACTCGGGATTGAGCACTAGTATTACATGTTGTATAAGGTAGGGTGTACTTTTAGGGTATAGGGTATAGGACGTAGGGTTTAAGATTTAGGATTTAAAATTTTGGGTTAGACATTAAAATTTAATTTTACAATATTTTTTAATGTCCGGACATAAGTAAGTGCACCAAAAAGGGACGAAAAATTTTTATCTCATAAAACATATGCGTGCCCACTAAAATTGGTAGAGTTAACTTTAGTCCTTTAAAAATATTATTACATTTCATAAATTCTAAATATTTTTAATTAAATTATGTCCTAAAATTTTTATTAAATCTTAAAAATTTTAAATAGACCCATTTAATCATGATTGTCAAAATTGGCCCCTAACTAATCAGTGGGTAATTAACTTTTTACATCATAGTGGTCTCAATGAAAAAAAATGATATTTATTAAAAGGTTAAGAAAATATATAAAAATGTACTACGATGTAATCAACTAAAATTATTAAAAAATGGCATTAATGAACTAATCCAACTATATTAACATCATTAAATAATTTATGTCACATCTACTTAAAATATTTTTCACATGTTATCGTAAAATAAAATTTTATTGACAATTAAAATAATTTTTTTGAGAAACTCTTTATTTAAATAAATTCAAATAAAAGATAACTTCTACAAATTATAGCTAAATGAATAAAAAATCTAAATGATTCCACGTAGTGTTAACCATTATAAAATATTATTAGATGCGATTAAAATATATACACATATAATAAAACTTAAATTAAATTAAGTTTTGAATATTTTTTTAATAAAAAATACAAGTAAAAAATATTAGCGTACAATTGAGTTACAACAGCAAACAAATACATTTATAATATAATTTTGATTGAACATTTATAATATAATTAAAATCAACGTACAAACGAACAAACTGATAATTAAAATATATCAAATTCTAGATTATAATAATTTTAAGCGTGATTTATTTATGTATAATTTAGATCAAAATGAATATAGATTAAAAATCTACACATTATAAACATAAAATTTTAAAGATTCAAGACCCCAAACTCTATACTCGTATTAGTTAACTTTATATTGTTATTATTATATTTTATACCGTATTACTTTATTGATATAAACTATGGTGGTGAATTTTTTTGTTGAATTTCTTTTAAAAAAAATTAATTTAATGCGTAGAAAGAGAAAAAATGAAAATTTACATACTCATTCAATAATTTTTTTAAACGACATTTTTAAATTTTTATATTCACCACTAATTAATTATATCAAAATTAATTGAATATCCTTCCACCCTTTGTATTACTATTTTTATACTTTTAAATAGTTTATATATATTATTATACAGCCGGTGGTGCACTCTTTATTTTTAAATTCGTCACCAACTTAGCATGTGATACAACATGATTCATGCACGTTGGACCAATTTTCAGAATTATTTATATTTTTTATATTAATTAGTTAATTAATATAAAACAAAGACAATAAGTAAAGAACAAACAAAAAAGTTGGTGGCTGACAAATAGTAATGAATATTGCATGTTCTCATAGATATTCTTTATATTCTAATTAATAAACCGACAAGAATATCAATATAAGGAGAAATTGGTGCATTATTGCACTTCAATTTTTTTTACTTAAAAGAAAAACAATATTTAACTCTTTGACTAACATTGAGAGTTAGCTTTAATCATTTTTTAAAAATATTCTTTTGACATTTCGCAACAAGACAATGTCACTTGTCATTTATAGAGATTTTAATTTTTAATTTTATAAAAAAAGTATAAAATACCTTTCAAAAAAATTTTATAAAAAAAGTATATAAAAAAACAGAAAAATTCTATTTTTAAAAAAATCTGGAAAACTCTAAAACATGTTTCAAAATATTAAAAAATAATTTTAAAATTCGAAATTTATTTAAAAATGATAATTTTCAAGAGATTAAAATATTTAAAAAACTAAAATATAAAAAATTAAATAATATTATAAAAGTATAAAAACTGATTTGAAAAAATATAAAACAATAAAAGTTATTTTGATTTTTAAACTATATTTAAAAAATTAAATATAAAACAATAAAAGTTATTTTGAAAATCAAAATAACTCTTAATGTTTTCTATTTTTCAAATTATTTTTATTGTATAATAATAATATTTTTTAATTTTTAATTTTTAAAAATATTTTAATCTTTTGAAAACTTGTTATTTATCATTTGTAAATAATTTTAGAAATTTAAAATATATTTTATATATTTTTAAAATAATTTTTTAGAATTTTCTTTGTTTTCTATATATATTTTTAAAATTGAAAATTAAAAAATTCTTAAAAACAACAAGTGATATTATCATGTTGTGAAACATGTTAAAAAAATTCAAAAAAATCCGTTAAAATTAAAAGTCAACTTTGGTTAAAGCTGAAATTAAATTTTTTCTCTCTTAAATTTGAAGGCTTAATTGGGTGTAAAAAAATTAAAAAATTAATTAAATTTGTTATAAAAATTTAGAAACTTATTGAACAAGCCATTTTTTCTTCAAATTATCACATAATCAAAATTATTTTCAAAGTTATTGCTTTTAAAAACGGATGGAAAGGAACCGAGTATGAACATTAATTTTTTTTTATAAATAAAATATTAATAGCGGGTGGAAACAATAATTCAGGTGAGACTGTTCATAGTCTACTTGAAAGAAAGCCAATTTTCAATAAAAATACTAAAGCCCTGTTCATATTCAGGTTCTTTTCCATCCGGTTTTAAAAGTACTATAAAAAGTGCAATAAATTAAGAAATAATTTCAGCTATGCAATAGTTAAAGAAGTAGGGTAAACTACATAACTAATCTCTCACTATGACCCAATTCTATATCGAGTCCTCTAATTAGTAGAAATTACAAATAGGTTCCTCGACTAATCGCGACTAATAAATCGGTATAATTTTGTTAAAAAAATAAATAATTGATGATATGCCAGTTAATAAAATCTTTATAATAACAAATTAACCCTTTAACTTTTACATTTTATTTTAATTTAGTTCTAAATTCAAAATTATAACTTTCAATATTTAAATATTACAACATTTTAGTCTTTTAAATCTTAAACTTCATAATCAATGGCCTTAACAAATAATTAGGTTATAGTAGAGAAATTATTTATGTATCCAATTTCTCTATCGAGATTATACATATTTTTAGAAAGCTAAGGTAATTATAAGTAGTATCTGTTCTGAATACGCTCTCAACTATTTGACAATGCATACTCAATCACCATGCTGTAATTGCTGGTGCTCGAACAAGTAACTTCTAAGAACAATTATTTCTTTAATCATTGAGCCAAATTTGCAATCTCTATCAACATTATACAATTTTTGTTAGGACGTCAATATTAAATTAATTTTATACTCATATAATATTTATCGGGAAACTCTCCTCTGTCATTTAGCACGTGCAGGGACGGATTCATTATTATGCGTCTCGTGATCCCATCAATTTTTTTTGACCTAACCTAATAATATTTTAGGTAACCTTAAATTGAAATATTTAATTTTAATACGGAATAATTTAACTTATATTAACGTTTAATCCTAACTGCACCTTTAAATATTTGGTGTTGAAAGAGAAAGCAAAGAAGACGTACCACGACCGGTTCTGAGATGTGCGATTGCCTTTTTATTTTCAGATTCATTGATTGCGGATAGTGGGCCCGGTTGCGTATAAAATAAGACTAGAATAATTTAAATTTTGTAGTAATTAATAGAATAAATTTTAAGTTTGAGTCGAATTTTTCAACTCAAATAAAAATATTAAATTTATTTTTGATTGGATTATTGCCTTCTTAAACTGTTGTTTATGTTAGCGTTCGTTGTTTATCTTATCGAAACGATCATCAAGCTACTATTTTTATTATATATTTTCTTCAATTCAAACTCGTCGAAAAGTCACCTCATATTTCCAAATCTCAGTCGAAATTAAAGGCTAGAACTTTTAAAATCGGCATTATTAACCATCAGATCAACTTAAAACTAAATTACGTTAATGTTCTTGTCAAACGGAGTATTTCCATTGTTAAGATTAACTGACAACACTCCATTCATCGATAACTTGATCTTTGAAGCGGCTGCAAATTTGAAAATTAAGAATTATTGAATTTTTTTAAATATATTGGATTATATTCGTGATTGAATTATAAAAGTATCACACCACAAATATTGAAAGTTCAATGCGTAAAAATAAATACAATAAAATTCTAAAGGTGTGAAAGACATTAAAATACAAAACCTATTATTTTTCAAATTGACTTGAATAAATTCCTGAATGAAATCTAGCAAACAACTACTTTGACCAGAGTGTTCTCCGAAAAAAGCAAGTTCCTCCGTTATTTATTCTTGACATATCGGCACAACAATAAAAGAAATTTGAAAATATATACAAATTAACCTTCTTTGTTAACAAAACGCTAATTATAATAAAAACGAATTAAAAAATAAAAATTAATTATAAAATTTAAAAATTCAATAACTAAAATAAAAGCATTCTAAAATTGCGGGGATTACCGCCATGTAGTTTACTAGTATATAATATTTTGGAGTATGAAAGAATATTTTGGAGTATTTGTCTTGGGACTCAAATAATCAATCAAACCATCACATGGGACACATGGCCCTTTCTTGGAACAAGACAAAATATTAAATTATAGTACGATGGAGGCGAAATTCAAACTTAGAAATACGAGTTAGATAGGGTTAAATTTTGTGTATAATTTAGTGATAATATGTGTACTTTACTTTAAAATTTATATTTATATTTAAATAAAATAGAGAGAGAATTTAAGAAAATAGAAAGAATGAGCATTATAGCAATTATCTCCAAATATATATCGTGCTGTGTCACAAAATTTTCACCCAAAAATTAAACTCGACTGCTTTCTTCATAAAACATAATCCGAACTCGAATTTCAAAACAAACAACCCAATCCTAATAAGAGCATAACCAGAAAATTTAGTTGTGGATGGCAAAATGTAAAAATTTTATGAAATGAATTTTTTAAGTAAGTGAGAACATGCAATAGGTTTCAATTTCTTTTTAAAGGATATCGATTTTTTAAAAATCATATAAAAAAGGTATAAAAAAAATATAACTCAGTGGCTCAAAACAAAATAAATACAAATATCATCAAAGTTTAACATTGAAAGGTAAAAACTAACATTAAAAAATAGAGTCGTTTTATAATGCTAAATTAATTAATTAGTATATGAAATATTAAAAATTATAAAAAAAATGAATATAGCAATTCATTCACCCTCCTTTCTTAGTCCAGCACCTATGATTTTGTCCCCGACACATGGAACAAAAGGAAAACGTTAATTTAGTTAGGTAGCTATAAATAATATTCAAATTGCCATGTTAAAAAAAATTATTAACGAGTATATAAAATAATATTACTTGTTAAAATCATAATCTAATATTGAATATTACTGTTGTGGTCATAATGATTTTTTGTAATCTTTTTGAGATCTCATTGAGTTTTATAATTTAATTGTATATTATTTATTGATGAACTAATTTAAATTAAATACCATAAAAAATTTTTTGACTTTATTATGATATTTAACAAGTTTATGTTTTATTGAACCGATAATCATCTGCCCCCAAAGTATGTCCTCATTTGTGCTCCCACTTTAAAATAGTGGGTTTGGGGTTTGGGGTTTTGGGTTTAGGGTTAGGGCTTAGGGCTAGGGTGTAGAAAATTAGAGGTAGGGTGTATTTTTTAGGGTTTAGAGTTTGGGGATTAGGATATGAAAATTAGGGTTATGGGATAATATTTAATTTTTAAGTATTTTTAGGCAGGGGCATATAAGGAGGCATGGTTAGGGGGCAGGAGATTTTTACCCGTTGTGGACACCATTAAACACCAGAATTTCCACTTCACTTTTTTTCTGTTGAACGAAAATATAGTCTTCATTTAACTGTAAAATATTTTTTAACTCAACAAATCTTTGACACATCGCAAAAATAAGAATAAAAGAAACATTTTTTCCCCAATGTTTATGTTGATTAATTAGATACCCGTTGGTTGCCAATGTTACGGCCCTGTCTTATGCTCAGTTGGTTCCTACGTCAATAGCGAACATGTCTGATGATTATGAGAACTGGTTGTGGCCATTATTTCAACACTTTTTACCATTACAGGTGTTGTTGCATGTCGCGGCTTTAAAAGGGTCATCTTCAACTTTGTCGGCAGATTCTTTTGGATGGAAGGGTGGGATATCGTTTCGCTTTTCAGTTAAATTCACGTACTCAGTGAAAATGGCGTCCAATGTTGAAGATTTTAATAAGATTTAGGGTCTTGTTCATAAATTTAGGAGACTCTAACGAATTAAAATTTTCATGTGGTTAATTTGTTGCGGTAAGTTGATGATCAATGCCGAAAGATTTAAACGCCACTTTGCACAAAATGGTCGTTGCTCTTTCTGTCAGACAGATATTGAAGATATTGACCATGTTCTATGTTTCTGTCCACCGGCGTACTCAGTATGGCACCAATTGATTCGCTCGAATAGACTTAAATTGTTCTTAACTGTTGACATCAAGAGCTGGATTCAAATTAACCTTGCTAATCTAAAACTTTTTGTGCAAAACACGGAAGATTGAGACATCCTTTTTGGCGCAATTATTTGGAACCTTTGGCTCCAAAGGAATGCTATGATTTTTGATAACCCCTAGATGAATCAAAATACATCTTATGTCGCAGTTTGAGATTGGTGCAGCTACAATGTGTTGCTGACCGCACTTTGAAAATGGGTTGTTTCCACGGCAAGTCTGCAATTTTCAGTCCCCTAAATAGTTTCATCTTAAATTTGGGTGGGTCAAGATGAATACGGATGGGGCCTACTTGATTAGTGAGAACCGTGCCACGTGTGGGGGTGCTATGCAATTGCACAGGGCAATGGCTCTTGGGTTTTAACAAATCTTTAAGTATATGCTCCCTTATCATGGCAGGGATTTGGGGCGTGTTTCAGGGTATGTTATGTGCATGAAATGGGGATGGCGCAACGTCATCTTTGAGATGGATAGCCTCGAGGACCTATCATTGATTTTGGATTATCGGCAGGACCTCATGGATGGTGCTTTGCTGAAAAATATACGTATGATGCAATCGCGGGCTTGGACTATCCGTTTTCAGCATGTTCTACGATCTGGTAACATGGTGCCATATGCCCTTGCTGATAATCCAAAATAAATGATAGTCCAAGCCCGTGATTGCATCATACGTATATTGGCATCATACGTATATTTTCCACCATGTTACCGGATCGTAGAACATTATAAAAACGGATAGTCCAAGCCCGTGATTGCATCATACGTATATTTTCCAGCAAAATACCATCTACGAAGTCCTGCCGATAATTCAAAATCAATGATAAAACTTCGAGGCTATCCATTTCGAAGATGACATTGCGCCATCCCTATTCTATGCACATAACATACCTTGAAACACGCCCTAAATCTCTACATGATATTATGAAGTAATTGTGAATTATGAATCAATTGTGGTCTTTGGCCTTTCTGTATTTTTTTAATATAAATTTTATTTTATTATCCAAAAAAAAAAACTATTATGGTTTTACATAAGCATCAAAACATAAGGAAATCCTTCTAGAAATTTTTTCAAACAGAACATAGCTGTCCATTTACAGATCAAACTGTTTCCCTGCAACTTAATCCTAACAAGAGTGTCTAAGTTTGATTCTCATATGTATTCTTTAATTATTTATTTTTACCCATCATGAGAAAAATCAATTAATTAAATTATATTAAAATTAAGATTAATTTAATAAAAAATATACATCAATTGTTAAGATTCGAACTCATAAAAATATGAGACAATATAAATATCTTTAACCACTCAACTAATGAATAGATTTTCGATTCAATCAAACTTTTAAATAATAATTTAAAGAAAAACCAATTATTATAATAAAATAACAAAATCATCCACGACAAAACATAACTAAAACTAACGACATAAATTAAAGAAAAAACTAGGACATAAGATTTCCGGAATTTTCCTTCACTTTCTTCTATTACAACAATACATTATTTTTTAAAGATAAACTACATCAATAATCTCTTAATTATAAGTTATTTTTTTGAATAATCTGACTGAAAAAAAACTAATAGTCTGATTGTGTAAAAATATAGTGTAAAAATCACGACGAAACACAAAAGTTACTTCTACCTTGTTTTTCCTAAAATCACGTTTAAATTTTTAAATCTAAACATATTGGCATGATGACCGAAAGATATTTTTTCCATTCAATCGAAATTTTTAGACCCTAAACGTAAAACCAAACATGCATACACGGTTCAGAAACCAAAGGTCCCACGGAGCACAAAAGAGCCGAGACAAGGCTCAGAAAACAGGCCCAAGAACAAGGGATAAACAAATAAACCTAAGAAGAAACAAAAGCCTAAAAAAGAGAACAAGAAAAGAGCCCAAAATTTTGACTTAAACACGTTAAAAAAACGATTTAAAAGCAATTATAAGGTGGTATCGGTTTATAAATATTATTAAACTTTTGAATTTAACAATATGTATACACCTAATAGACAAAGCGATTTAAATTTTTATCTCCTAATATAAATATCATCCGCTTTTCACTG
Source organism: Hibiscus tridactylites (assembly GCA_958450335.1). Lineage (NCBI taxonomy): Eukaryota > Viridiplantae > Streptophyta > Magnoliopsida > Malvales > Malvaceae > Hibiscus > Hibiscus tridactylites. The sequence continues at coordinate 73,969,644 of OY288286.1, read as the reverse complement.
GGACATTTGTTGAGTTCGACTTAAACATCGTAATTAACTTCACTCTTTCAAGCAATTTCAGGTTATTTTTAGAAATCACAAAGCAGCTGCCCAAATCTTTTGATAAGAGAACCGAGAAATGTCATAACATGTCACCAAATACAAGCTCTCCCATCACCAACAGGGCTGGGCAAAACATGTCTTTCCATCCTATGACACTTTGGCCGGTACTATCCATATCGGACGACCCCGTCCAAAATCGATGTTGTAAACCGACAACCGCGTCCAGCTATTGATGATGAAATTCGAGCATTGATACCCATTTGCGCCTCGCACCGGAGCCTTCACATTGTCACTTTCTCTATGTGATCGATAGGCGACCGTTAATATTCGTCGTCCATTCGCTTCAATATGTTCTGGACTCTCATTGCCGTGTCGAAAAAGGACCCCGATTGTATTGCGCCGTGGGTAGCTATAGGTGCTAAAAGGCAAACCTCGAGTCATTTCCGCTCAGCATGATTTAAAAATTAAATCGTGTTATTGTTTGAATTGTAAGTTTAATATAAAAATTTAGGTCATAATTTTGTATCTGAATGATTTAAAAAAATCACATATATTTTCAAGTTTTATATGCAGAGCAGAAAGTCTTATCTCTTGAATAACCTCATTTTGGTTTTTAATTTTAAAATATTTATCAGTAATTTTAAAGCTGACTTCCATCTTTTCACATGTTGAGCTTATAAATTTGATTTTTACACATATGTATAATTATTTATAAAAAATTGATAAGTATAATTTAACTGTATTATGATTTTTTTCATTTTGACCCTTGTAATTTTAATTTCCTTTAAACTTGGTCCATGTGGTGCAAAAAACGACACGAAAGTGCTATATGATTTTTTTTATTCAAACTCGTGAAATAGGTGGCTGACGAAATGCGCTACTCACATAAGTTAAAAAAGATTTAGATTATACTCAGTAGACTGACACGTAAGACAAAAACACATCCTACAGCTCTCGACACGGTTCGGGTCCTCGGATCGACAAACCCCAAATCTCTTAACAAGTCGGGTAGGAAATGAAAAAGCTCGAAAACGAAAACTACGGAGTGATGGCGGCCTAGCAGCTTAGCTCAGCTAATACTTAGTTAAAAATATTAAATTACACATTAATCTTTGTTATCTTATCTTAGACTCAGTGGCTGAATAGTTATCTCACCTGCAACGAATCGGAGCATTTCGTAAAATTTCAACATGTGTTATTAGTATGGATCGAGGGGTGTTCGGGAGTCGTACTTTTGAAAATTTTAAATTCTCATATATTTTAAGAAATTCCTTCGTATTGCATATTAAAAAAGTAATCTTACACCTCTTGAAATTTCAAATTCTCGCATAATTTTATTAAGTGTTAAATTCTTTTCAATCTTTATATAAAATTTTACGTCTGTCCCGTCCTACCGATAACGATTATAGGTAATGGAGGTATACGTGATCAGGTTGTATCTACCATGCACAATAAAAGCATCACGTAATTGGATAGTTAATTCTGAATCATAAACCCTGAATTCCAAGTTCCTTTTCAGTGCTTCTATTTATACCCAATACTAAAAAATACTATAAAATTAAATTCTAAGCTTTAACCCTAAATTCTAAATCATAAATCCTACACTCTATATCTTAAAAAATACACCATACCTTAAATTTCTTAAACCCTAATTATAAACACTAACCTAAAACCCTAAGCCCTAGAGGCATAAGTAGCGGCACCGAGAGAAGTCAGACGATTTCCAATATCCCTCTATTTTAACATGCGTTTATAAAATATTGTGTACACAGACACGTGTCATGCACCGGTGCTTTTCTGTATATTTAAATACATTACTTCACTGGTGCTGCTTGCTTCATCTTCTGGTTTATCACTTCCGGTTCTAAAATCTAAACCCAGAAAGCAACGTCCAATATCTTTTTTATCTTAATTCCCACCACCACTTCCAGTCGTAGAATAATAGAAAACCGGTTTCAGCCGCCGTCAGCTTCCAAAACCTACCCTACCGCAATCATCTCACCACCATACATAGTATTAAATTGCAGTTACGAATGGGGTTGCAATATTACGGTTGCGGACGTTACGGCGTGATTTTTCTCTAAAATATAACTATGATTTTAGATGCAGTTGCAGTTTGTAGTGTTGCGGGGACCTCTAAAACTGTTATAATAAGGCCGTTACACTGCGTTACGGTCGCAATTTAATACTATGCACCATACACATACATAATTAATGGAAAACCAGCAATGTAAGATCCTCATCATCCTCGTGCAATCCAATATCTTTTTTCTTAATCTAAACACGTGTGTCAGCCGCCCACCACCACCCACGTGGAAAAAGACTCCGCATGGGCTACTAATTCTATCCAACTGCTGCCTGCTGCTTATAAATACCTAGGTTTTCATATAAGTAAAATTTAACCCAGAAAAGAAAGACACGACGGTGACATATACAGCCGGAAAAACTAAGACGATCGACGGCGAGTTATGAGGTCAAGAGCAATGGTGGCGGCAACCTTTTTGGTGTCGAATTGCATCGTATTCGTCTTAGGAGATGTCGGGACGGCAGCTTCCTATGATCCTCCCTACATGCGTGAGTAGAAACACTTCCACTATTGGAATTAGTTTTTAGCTACGTCTTATATTTTCATGAGTCGGGTCGAGTTTGGTTTAATCGAAAATATGAGTCTTCAAAATTTTATTCGAGCTCATCTATATTCAGTGACTGAGTCTTAGCACTCGACGACTTTGGATGATGGAAATCGTCTACCTCTAACTATGTTTCTATTAGTGCCTCCATTTTAAAATTATGAGTTTAGAGTTTTTGGTTTGGGGTTAGGGTGTATAAAACTAGGGGTAAGGTGTGTGTTTTAAGATTTAAGATATGAAAATTAGGGTTAGAGCTTAAAATTTATGTGTTTTTAATAAGGAGCATATAAAGAGGCATGGTTAGGGGGCAGAAAATTTTTACTCCGGCTTTGGAGGGGGCAATTAGAGATTTTTTTTGGAGTGGTTTTTTTACATACATATTATAAGTTTTATCATAGTATTTCTTCACTATATAAATACTGAATAATGATGAATTTTTAAATTTTTAGTGAATAAATTAATTTTTTTTTTAAATATTTGAAGGGGCTAATGATTTTTTAAATAAAGGGTCAAATAATAATTTTTAAAATTTTGGAGGGGCCAAATGATATTTTAAAGGATCACATGACAATTTTTCATCTTGTTGTGGAGCTATGACCACATATATTCTCATATAGTTCAACTCCATTTGAACATGTGTGTATATATATGGGTCAAATTTTAAAACACATGTTGCGTAAAATAATCTCTAAACCCTAAATTTTTTAGCCTTAAACTTTGAACTTTCCGCTCTAAATTCTAAACATTAATCTTTACCCTAAAACTAAAATTAAAATTTGACTAAATTTTAGTTTACATAACCCTTAACGTTTTCTATATCCGACAAATGTTCCAAAATGTTTTTTTAGATTAAAAAGGGTATGATCACGTGCCTCGTTAAAATATTAGTATTCGAAAATGTTTAATTATTTATAAGTAAAGAGTTTAGTCTTTTTTATTGATTTGTATGTTAATTACTCCATGAAGCGACAAGATGCGGTGGGTCCAACGAAGATCAATTCCCTCCGGGAGAGTTTTTCGCTGCGGTGAGTGATGGGTTATGGGATAACGGAGCATCGTGTGGCAGGAAATACAGGGTAAGGTGCATCAGCGGCCCAATGAGGCCGTGCAAGGTTAAGTCCATAGTCGTGCAGGTAGTGGATCACTGCTCCCATGACCCTTGCCCAGCCACCTTCCGCTTGTCCAACAAAGCCTTCGATGCCATCTCAAAGATCGACACCAAAGTCAACGTTGAATTCGCACAGTAATAATCCGCTCATTTAATTAATCCAAAAGATAAAATGATATTTAATCCCCAAATTTTATACTTTTTTACAATCTAGTCCTTGAATTCTTTTTTTTCTTCACATTAGTTCTTGAACTTGACAAATCTTCAAAATTACCAAAAATCCAAGTTCAAGAACTAACATGAACGAAAGAGAATTCATAGATCTAATTAAAAGAGCTGTCAAATTTAGATATCAAATATTATTTTATACTTTAATCTAATCATATGTTATATGATAAATTAATATATGATTTTTCTTGCAGGATTTGACACGTGTACATGCCAATACTTGATGTCTCCATCGACATTAAAATCCATGTAAAATGGAAAACTAGTTATGTTTAATCACATTGTATCGTATTTTATTTCGTTATGTTGAGTTAATATCGGTATTTTAGTTGAAAAGTAAATAATGTTTATTCTAGGAGATATATGTTTAAATCGCTTTGTCTGCAAGGTGTGTGTATTGTCAAAAGGTTAAGAATCACCTTAAGACTATCGAAAATATCATCGGTTTCAATTATTAAAGGCTATATACAATATTATTATGTAACTCCCTAAACCCGTCAATGCGTTACCACATGGATAAAAAATCTCTGCCCCTTTTTGGTGCCCTTACTTATGCTCTAACACTAAAAAACACTACATAATTAAATTTCAAGCCCTAACTCTAAATTATAAATCCTAAACCCTACACCCTATACTCTAAAAAATACACCATACCCTAAAATCCCTAAACCCTAAAATCTAAACCTAATTTTAAGCGTGGAGGTATAAGTAGGAGCACCGAAAAGGGGCAGAGAATTTTCGTCCTTACCACGAACCCTAGGAAGTCACATTAGGGTCACAAGAACGACCCACAATAAAAATCCACATAAAAATATTTTTTAAAACACTTATTAAACTATAACGTTAACTTCTGTTTAAAATACTCTTTCGGGAAATAATTTAAACATATAACAGTAATTTTAAAAAACGTTTTACAGGCACTATCATAAAATAATACACGACATACATGTCCACTAACTATACTAATATTGTACTCCAAAAACAACACCGAAAAAACTTCAAACACTAATATCGGTCACGAGTTCAAGCTCCCTCAATAACAGTCATTCCAAAAAAAATTCTTTATTTTTAAGCACATACATAGGATAAGGACTGATCTGGCTCAAGACCCTGAATTATTTGATAAATTACCAAGCTAGATTACATGTATTTAATTCATACCCTTTAGTCTTCAATTTAAAATGTCATTATTTTCAGGGTGTTACATGTTAACAGTAACATGACAGTTGACTGGATTTTTTTTCCTTGGTGTTGTACTGTTGTTGGTATTACATAGTTGTCTGATTGGATTTTGTCCCAATTTTCAGACCAATCTCCACACATTGCATGTGAAATCATAGGAATTTGTTTGATAAGCTAAGCTGGAAAGTTTTTGCCATCACTCTATTAATATCATTTGGTGACCTGAACTGTAAAAACGTACACATTATTTTATATCGGTTTAACTATAAAATAAGTTTCTAAACTATACTCATTTTTGTTAGTAAAAAAAATTATACTCAGTTGTTTAGATAAGTCTTTTATATTAGATGGTGTAAAACTTTAAAATTTTATATTAAAATTTTAAGCGGTGTGAATTTAAATCACTAGCTAATAAAAAAACAAATATTTAGATAGAATAAGAAATTAAAAAAATTAAGAGTACGATCACACTACGGTTGACCGAACAAAAATAGCTTCCATTAACATGATGAAGCCTATCATAAAAAAAGTAGAAATTGCCTAGCACTTTTCAATGCCCCTTCAATAAAAAATTAAGTTTACGCGTTAGTATTTAAGGTTAAAAGTTAAAATTTAGAGTTAATATTTTTTAAAAATTTTAAAATTTAAATTTAGAGTTAAAATTTGATTTTTTTAATATTAAAAAAAACCATATAGATATTTTTTGGACAAAAACAGATAGGATTTTTTGTTCCCTTAAAAAGGTTCCGGTTACACATACTTAGTATAACTTTTGTACAATAAAATAATTTTAATTAGCATATATCTTCTGTACAAATGATTAATATATTACAGAATGATGGAGAGGCCAGAGAGGTCCTGTCCTTAAACTTTTGGAAAAAAATTTTTATTTAATCTGACTCTTTCAAAAAAAATTAAAATTCTCATTAAATTTTTATTTTTTTAAACATTTTTAATTAAATCACTTTTTAATATTTTGAAAAAAATTCATTGAATCTTAAAACTCTTAAAAATTTATATTTAGACTTCGAAAACTTTCAAAAAAAAAAAAATTAAACTGATACTCTCAATTTGTTATACCGAGATCCACCCCTAATAAATTATACGTATCTTTTTATTTTCAATTCAAATGGTTAAACTCTACCTTCTATTTATAAATTTTATTATTTGATAATCGCGTATAATACATGCAGGGATGGACGCAGAAGGGGGCTGGAGGGGTCCCTTAAAATTTTAAAATTCATATATGATTTAGAAATTTTTATCTATTTTTTATTAAAAATTTATTTTTGCTGCCCTAAAATATTATAAATTTACCCCTTAAAAGGTTCGCCCCTCCTAACATAAAATCATGCGTCCGTCCCTAAATATATGTCCATTTTATGATCCATGCTCAAGATTCGCGACTTTTTTCCCCAACAATATAGTCTCTAAAATCCGAACTCAAATTTCTTCCTTAGAATAATAATGTGTTTTGCCATTATACTCGACTCTTATTATTTCATAACAAGTATTTATTTGTCCCAAATGTCATAAAGATCATTATTTCCACGTGGGTGTGCTAAGAATAAGACGAGACATTCAACAGTATAAGCCACATGTCTGAAGATCTAAGCGAAATCCCTTCCAGCGGTTGTCTACTTGTCTTGTTAGTGGAAAGGGTTTTCAATTTTTTTTTTAATTTTAATAAATTTCATTCGTACGAGAAAACGATTATTTAAGAGTCTGATTAAGTTGCACGAACCAACTTGTCTCAGTGGTTAAAGGAACGATTGTTGTTCCTAGAGGTCACGGGTTCGAGCATTAGCAGCTGCAGCATGGTGATTGAACGTTCATTGTCAAATAGTTGAGAGTATATTTAGAACAGATACTACTTATAATCACTCTAGCTTTTATAAAAAAAAGAGTCTGATTAAGTTGATATTATCAATTATTTGAACATCAACTCAATTAAAAATAATAAATAGATACCTTAAAGTTATTAAAAATATATAAAAAAACAACTTTATAAACATTAATAGGGATGTTAGTGCATGTATGTATGTGTTCATAGAATTTTTTTAGTTTCCATGATTGATTAAGCAAATAATGTGGACCTTGAGTTGCTACAAAACGATTTCACGTGAATTTTTTCCCCCTCAAAAGTCGTCCTTTTTCCCTAAAAATTTTCACTTTTAGTCCCACGGTTGTTTTTGGCTTTGTACTCTTTCCACCATTTTTATATTTTTAATGCATAACATCATGATGGCAAAATAATCCGTAACCGTCGGATCTCGACCCGGTTTGATCCGATAAGTGAAGATTTTTATTTAAAAACCAGGTTAGAGGCGGTTTTAAGAAAGATCGAGGCAGGGCGAGGTTGGGTGTATGGTGAAAATTTCCTGCATGATATATTTATATATTATATTTAATATTTTTATTAATTTTTTTGAGAGGGCCGGATTTAATCGGATCTTTTGTTGAAATTTTAGTATCAGATCAAAGTTGGATTATACTTTTATTATGTCAGAATAAATCAGGCCAAAAATAAAATATATTGACATCGGAACGAAAATTTTAAGTTTCGGGGCGGCGAAAATCTGCCCCGTTGCCAGCAGTACATAACATTTTTGATTGGAGAGTTATGTCTTCAATCCTTTTATCTTTAAATGTTATAACTCATTGATTTTATGGGCAAATTTGGTAGAATAATACAAATGAAAAATAATATTTAGAATATAGAGAATGTTGGGGATATTTGGGGATATAAATTATTTTTACAATGCACGGGAAGACGCCACCTATATGTGTCGTCCTTCTTCTTTTTTAATTTTTTTTTTAATTTATAATGTACGTGAACACTTTAAGTTAAAAAAAGGTATAAAAATATCCATGACGCCACCTATATCCTCAAATATCCTTAACATCCCCAATATTCTAAATATTACTTTCCATTTAGATTATTCTCCCAAATTTGTCGATTTTATGATTTTTTATTTCTTGTTTTTAATTTATAAATATTTCACATTTATTTTACTTTTTGGTACAAATCTCCTAACATCCGATAGTCCCTATTAAATCAGAGTCAAATCAAGTCGAATTTTATTTATTAAACTATTTTTTATACTATTTCTTTTCATCTACAAAATTCGAACTATAAATTTTCGTTGAAGCGCATTGAGCTTCTATTACTCGAACCACCGGAGTCGGTAAAAAAATGACATTTCATATCATAATCGAATTCATTCTGGCCAGAAAATCAATGAAAAAAAAGCGATGACTATGTTCTACCTAAGGACTTTGCTTGCATAATTATCCAGTTGAAATTTACACTTATATCGTATCGTGACGCTTTGGTCCACATATTTTAGTCAATCATTTAGCGTATTCTGCTTAAATGAATTTTCTTTTATATATATATACATATATATATATATATATATTCAATGTATTTCCCCTAGTTGCAGCAACGTGCAAGATCTAAAATAACTGTGTTATTACTGTACATTCCATCTGAACATGCTAAAAAAGAAACCAAAAAGAAGAGGGGGTTTTGGTCTTTATGAACAAAAATACAAGAAAAGGGTGGGGAAATGGCAGTTTTTGCTTGTGGGGTTTGCAAGAAGCTTTTTGTGTACATAGCTCACAAGCAAACCAATCATGATTCAGTTTTAGCCAACAAGGCAACATCAACAGTTATGGATGGATCGAGGGGTGCTAGAGGACAGTTGCATCCCGCAAAATTTTAATTTATCATATAATATATTATATTTTATCTTTTTAAATCGAAATATTTAGAAAGTTATACATTCGGGGTTGGGGCACACTTGCACATGGCTAGGCTTGTGTATATTTTACCCGAATGTATATCTTTTTAAATATTTCGAATTCAAAGGGTAATTAATGATTTTCTTTTATTCGAATATTAATATGATAATGCCTTGCAATTCATGATTATATATATTGTATTAATAGAGATATTATATCATAGGCCCGTCCCGTCACGTCCTTCATGGTCTCAACCAATAAAAATCATATATTTCATTAATTTTTTCACGTCATTTTTTTTACCAAGTATAACATGAAAAAATGATTTCAGGATAGGTCTATGATATAATTTATGGTATAATGACTTTTTTCCTAATTTATTCAGATACCATAATAGCATACAAATCTATCTTTAAGAAAAATTTTGATAAAAAAAAAATCTATCTTTAAGAAAATTGTGTTCTCACGGGCCTCAACAATAAACGGTTCCAGTATTGTTCTTGTTTTTCGATTTAATTATTTTTATTTCTTGGATTAATGCATATTTTCCAACAAATAACACTCCAAGGAAAAACTGGGGATATAAAGTGCTAGTATTTCACGTTGGAAACAAATACCTTTCATACATGGTGGGGGTACTAGTGATTGGTGCCTTGCTTGTTTAAATACAGCTTGGCTACTTATCTTTTTCAGCAACAGCTTACAGGAGTTGTTCTCTTCAAACCCTAATCATGGTTAGAATTTTTGCTGCTTTTTGGTCCAGTTTTGCATTATTTTGACAGATAAAGAATGGCATGGAACTGGGGTTTTGTCATGAGAAAATATTGTGTTTCTTTCTTACAGGCTGAGAAGATGAGTTTGACTGTTGCTGATGCAGTGGACTACAAGGGATTCCCTGCTGTCAAGTCCAGAACTGGTGGCTGGGTACCTGCTGCTCTCAGCTTAGGTATGTTCTGATCTGAAACCAGACAAGAAATATGGGAATTTTTACCTGAATATTAGTTTTGAATTTTTTTATTCCAACAATAGTGTTCCTTTGAAATTATTTCCCAGAATAGGGATGGTTACGGTAGAAGATTGAAAGGCTGAAATATCACAACCCGGTTTTAAACAGTAATTTTCGGGTTGTGCTACTGTTTGAAAACGGGGTGTTATCCTCCCCTCTTTCAACTTAGTACGATGCCACCTGTCACTTGCTGGGTAATCCGTACACTATTTAAAAACGGGTTGCTCACCTCATGTCTATGAACAGTGCAACAATAAACGATATTAGTGGAGAGGCTGTAAAGCGGCATGTCATGTACTTTAGAAAAACGGAGGGTGGGAAACCAGTCTTTGAACAGTGGTTGCGCACCCCAAATTCTGCCACGTAGCATTATGATTTTTTAAGATGCATGACTTACCATTCGACTTTGAACAGTACCGGCATGAGAAAGATACTATTCAAAGACGGGTTGTAGTATCATGTCTTCACTTTTTTGCACAGTAAACAAAATAATTTGATGGGTTCTTTACTTTTGGAATAAAAAAATCTAAATGTAATATACGGGTAAAACTGTTGAGTTTTGTTGTTTTTTCAGGCATTGAAATATGTGAGAGGCTGTCAACAATGGGGATAGCAGTGAACCTTGTGACTTACTTGGGTGGAACAATGCACCTTCCAAGTGCTACTTCTGCAAATGTTGTGACAGACTTCATGGGGACATCATTTCTGTTGTGTTTACTCGGCGGCTTCCTCGCCGATTCGTACTTGGGCAGATACCGGACCATCGCGATCTTCGCCTCGGTTCAGATGCTTGTAAGTTCAGAAACCTTCAAATTTTGTTGTCTGTTGTATGTGCCTAATGATACTGGTGAATCAGGGGACTTGCCTGTTAGCTGTATCTACAAAACTCCCACAACTGCGGCCACCTCCTTGCCTTGCTACCGAAGTAACGCAATGCCAACAAGCTAATAGCTTTCAAATGGGAATTCTGTATCTTTCATTGTATCTAATAGCATTAGGGACCGGTGGCTTGAAATCAAGCGTTTCGGGTTTCGGAACTGACCAGTTTGACGAGAAAGACGAAAAGGAGAAGGCCCAGATGTCTGGTTTTTTCAGTAGGTTTTTCTTTATTATCAGCATTGGAACTTTGATGGCTGTCACGGTGCTTGTTTACATCCAAGATGAAGTAGGTCGAAGTTGGGGTTATGGGATCTGCTCTGCTTCGATGTTTCTCGCACTCGTGATATTCGTTTCAGGAACGAAACGATATAGGTACAAGAAATGTTCGGGAAGCCCCGTTGTTCATATTTGCCAAGTTGTTTCTGCTGCATCAGGAAAAAAGAAAGTTAAACTCCCCTCTGATGTTTCCTTGTTTTATGAAGATCTCCCGGAGACGTTACGAATCCATCACACCGATCAGTTCCGGTATGCAACCTGTGAAACCAAACATGTTTATCAATCGGTTCAGTGTAATATCAGTCGATAACCACTATGTTTTGTCATGATGCATTCTTAGCTTCCTGGACAAGGCATCTGTCGTGACGGAAGATGATTACAGCCACAACGGTTCCTTCATGGCGAACCCTTGGAAGCTTTGTCCTGTTACGAGGGTAGAGGAGGTGAAAAAGATGATCAGGCTACTACCGATTTGGGCGACAACGATCTTATTCTGGACGACATACGCGCAGATGATCACTTTCTCGGTCGAACAAGCCACCACCATGGAGAGAACCATAGGAAATTTCCAAATTCCTGCTGGTTCACTTACTGCTTTCTTTGTGGGAGCCATATTGATCAGTTTAGCTGTTTATGATCGTTTTATTATTCCACTTTGGAAAAAATGGAAAGGCAAACCTGGTAAGACAAACATCGTGTCAGCATCGTATGTCGAAACAACAAAATTGAATCATTCACATAATTGCATGATTCGATATTAATCGAGTAACCATTTGATCAATATATGTCCACAGGGTTTACAAATCTGCAACTGGTAGCCATAGGTCTCTTCCTGTCAGCCATGGGAATGGCAGCTGCAGCCATAGTAGAGGTGAAACGGCTATCAATAGCGAAGGAACACGGTGAAACAACGAAGCTACCGATAACCGTTTTCTACCTGATTCCGCAATTCTTCTTGGTGGGTTCGGGAGAAGGATTCATATACACCGGTCAGCTGGATTTCTTCATCACTCAATCCCCAAAAGGAATGAAAACAATGAGCACTGGCCTATTCCTCACCACTCTTTCACTCGGTTTCTTCTTTAGTAGCGCGCTAGTTTCCATTGTGAAGGCTGCGACTGGAAGCGGCGGCAGACAAGGATGGTTGGGAGAGAACATAAACAAAGGAAGATTAGATTGCTTCTATGGACTTTTAGCTGCATTAAGCTTCATTAACTTCGGATTATTCCTTCTTTCTGCAGCATGGTTCAGGAGGAAAACAGTTAGACAAGCTCCTGAAACGGAGATCGTCGTTAAAGAATCGATGATCGAGGAGAAATGCTAGTTTTTCCATACAGGACTATCACTTGAAATCTTATTTAATCACTAAAGTATTACTAATATATAAACATAGCCAGAAAAGTTTCTGCAATGGAATGGAGGGTTGGAGTTCTTGTCTGCAACATCATAGTTTCCTGCTTAGCTTTAAGGTGTAAGAGAAATAAAACTGTTTACTACAATTTGTTATTCAAATCCTTGTTTGTATCTCAAAAAGTTCCATTGGTCATGATTTTCCAGTCTAGACACGACACAACACAACACGACACATAGTACGACATGCTTAATATATGTGTAATCTTATTATATATAGACATGAAATGACTAATCTAATCTTATCCGACTTCGGAATATTCGACCGATAGCTCCAACATCAGGGAAAGGAGGGGGCATTTTTTGTGTATCTAATGCCCCTTTTGCCTTTCTTTTTGAACTTGAGATGGATTTCCACAATGACAAGATCAAGCATTTACAAATCACACAAGCTTTACAGAGGTGAGAAAACATTATAATATATTAGATTGTCCTACCAACCACATGCAATGTAGCAAATACTATGTTCGAGACAACCCGGAAAGCTACCTGAGGGAGAAAGTATCATATAACAGGAATATAAAGCCAATTTCCCAGTAGGGATTACTACTTTTTGAAAAAAAACCTCCTGAATCCAAATGCTATTTGTTTTTGTTCCAAGATTTTCAGTTTCAAATGATCATGGAAAGTATAATATAGAGACAATTGTTGAAGAAATACCAATCACAGAACAGCACCTGGTTGTGATTTCCTATATTATCCACTGATTCAGAACATATAAAGACAGCAAGTTGATAATAGCATCTAAAATTCCAATATCCAACAAAGCCATGTTTGATTTTAGTACAAAATTATGTTCCACATGGATATGTTCGATTTTTTCAAGTATTTGCAAGTTCCACACTACAATTCTACCTCTCAAAATACAAACCATGAAAATAAAATCCATGAATGGAAGAAACTAAGAAACCAGATGAGAAGTAAGAAACATATATGAATAAATAAGAATTAGAACTCCATCAATGGAAGGAGTACTTACAGAAATACTTGTCAACATCTGAAAGAGAAGAGACAAATAAATAAATAAACAAAGGAACAAAATACAGGGAATGTGAGCTTCTTCTTCCTCTCCTAACATACATCAATTGGTGCAATGAACAACAGAAGTGAATCCCAACCCCCTTTATATTACTAAGAAATGGCCATAATAACTAGCTGATGGAACGGAGACCTTAGAGCAGCATCCAAAACTCAAATGCAGCCCTTTTGATCATCATCCAAACCACTCTTATCTCCCTTTATAATCCTTATTAGCAACCTCTCTTTCCATAATTTCATGTCCTACAAAAACCAATTGCCCCATCTGTTCTAAATTATGGGACTCTTGAGTCTCACACACTTATTTGTCATTTCCCTGACCTTGCTTTTCCCCCAACAACAACCTGTCAGCTTCCTCATCAGTTTGTGCAACTTTTTTCTCAACTTCTTTGGCCTTCAAAGCTTGTAACTTTGCATGATTATAGTAAGCAACACCCAGAAAAGCAAGTCCATAACCAAACAAGTTAATTGGGGTCACAGTATCCTTAATAACAGACCAAGAGAAGGCAATCAAAAGCCAGTCCTTTACAACCCCAGCTACATTCATGGTCAAAGCAGAAGTCTTTCCAACAAGAAGGAAAACAGCTAAGTTGAGAGCAAAAGCACAGAAGGAATTGGTTCCGAATACAACGAAATCGAATTCGAAACTCGAAGACTGTTTCAAAACAGGGTACTCAACGAAAATCCAAGGCACCAACAAGAAAACCAAGCAGCATGGGGCAACATAATACAGAGAAGTAATCGGATTCAAGGTGATGCCTTTAGAAGTAAGCAGGATTTGGATCATAACCAACCTGGTAGCCTCGAAAGCAACGGCACCAAGCTGCAACATTACACCCCAAGTATCGAATCTAGCTTCCCCATAAGCGGCAATGGCGACCCCAAAAGAGATGGACACCATGTTAACCATTGTATCCGTTTTAAAGCTCTCTTTTTTTAGAAGAACCCCAATGGAATAAACAGCGACGGGCATCAAGGCCTTGAGCATTTGAATGAAGGAGACAGATAAATAAATGTAAGCGGAATTGGAGAGCCAGAGGCTGAGGGAATAAAGGGCGCCGATTGGTACGACGGAGGAGAGATAAAGGTGTTTAGACATGGAAACGGGGTCGACAAATCTGAAGACTTTGACGAGGAGGAAAGCGAGGGAGGCGCAAAAGGACATGTGGATCATTGTAAGGGAAATGGGGAAAGGCCAGTTGTAGAGCTTCTTGTCGAGGATGTATTTGTTGTAGACGATGACGGTGAAGCTGAGGAAGATCCAGATGGAGACGTAGGTGTAGGAGAGGATGATGTTTTTGATGACATTGTCGCTCAAGGAACCACCTTTGCCCATTGTTTTTTGGTGTTTTTTTTAGGGAAAATGGTGAAGAAGATGATGAAGAAGATGAAGATGAAGGGGTCAGAGCGGATTGTGAGGGGAGGAGTTTCGTGAGGTGGAGTTGAAGAAATGAAAAAATAGAATTATGTGTTTGAATCGAAACGGTGGCAAAGATGGTAGCTTTACTAGCTTGGTGGCAAATGGAAATAGACCATTTCTTCTTGGGCTTTTTCCCATGTGCCTTTCATGGTTAAATAGGATCAGGGACGGACCCAGGACTTTAGGTTAGGGGGGCAAACCTATAAATTTCTAGGGGGGGCGAACTTATAGAAGTTTAGGGGGGGCGAAAATACATTTTTAATAGAAAATACATAGAAAAATTCTAAAATTTTTCTAAATCATATATGATTTTCAAAATTTTAAGGGGTGCGGTTGCCCCCCTCAGCACCCCCCTCGGTCCATCCCTGAATAGGATTGATTTCATGTCTTATATAGTAGTTTTCCCCAATTTTTCTAATAAAAAAAAACATGCAAAACCAGCCCAAAACAAAAAAAAAATAACATACCATTGCACGAACCAACTTGTCTCAAGGTTAAGGAAATAGTTGTTGTTCTTAGAAGTCACGGGTTTGAGCACCGGTAGTTGCAGCAAGGTAATTGAGCATGCATTGTCAAATGATTGAGGGTATATTCAGAACAGATACTACTTGTAATCACCTTAGCTTACGTGGTAATTACGAAAATTTAACCTTCAATATTTATACATTTAATCTATTTAGTGCTGATTAAAAAATTATTAAATTTAACCTTCATTATTTAGTATTTTCCCTTCAATTTAATTCTATTTAAGTTGATAAGGAGAGTTAAATGTACTATTACGCAATATTGTATGCATGCATGTATGTATGCATGCATGTATGTATGTATGTATATATGTATGTATGTATGTATGTATGTATGTATGTATGTGTGTGTATAGATGCATGTATGTATTTGCACCGTTGTTTTATCCATTAACCAGATTGAAAAATTATCCAAATATTGAATGCTAAATTTAATGAATTTTTTGATTTCGAACTAAATTTTTTAAATATATAAACACAAAAAATTAAATGTAATCTTATATAAATTTTTGTAACTGTCATGTCATCCACTTAATGGGTGTTAATAACTCAATGACTATTTTATATTTTTAGGGTAGACCATTTTGTATCTTTTATATGATAGTTTAATCACCATTTATGGACTTTATTTTTCTTCTTCGAAATATGACATTTTTAGTTGCATATAAAGCTTATAATTAAAGATAAGGAAATAAAAAGGTTCGATACAACCTATATATAAAAGAAAAAATTAAGTATTTTTCTACATGTTGTACCAGCAATGTACCAACTTCAATGACATTAAAGCTATGTTATTGACCATAAATCAGATTAAGATGTTAAGCTCCAAATTACATACTATATTAAAAGATTATATAACATGCATGGCCTCTATTTGAGATAGTGCATGTCCGTCTTACAGTTTATGTTCGGAATACGAGGTTGTCTCTCTTAACAATGTCGTTTTTCAAAGCTCGAACTCATATTCTTTTTTAGGAGTGCAATGTGCTGCCTTACCAATGCACCCAACACTTGTTGGTAGCATTAGAAAACTTTAATTACTATCCGATATAGTAATTAAGTTCAACCTTCGAGCTATAAATGTTTTACTACTTGTATCAAAAGCAGATGAAGGCATAAAAAAAAACGTACTGTGCGCAGAGGCATCAATCTGCTCGGGAAGCTCCTTTATATCCACCTCGAACCTCTCCTGAACCTGCAACGGGTTGAATATAGTCAGTATAAGGTTGACAAATCATGGGACAAAACAATATTTAAAAGTTGTGGACCCAAACCTGATTGAGCACATCAGAATTTAAAGCAGATTGAACAAATGTGGAGATTCTAATGATGAATTTATTGATTTATATTATACTCCATAAGACTTTTACAACTGTATCTCATGTGCTTAAAATGGTTGAATGGTGAATGAGAAATTATACTCAAAGCAAGGTACTTACGAATTGTGTAAGTAAAATAGAAAATATTTATCCAACATTAGTAGGATAACAAGTATGAATAGTGTTTATATACACTTAAAAACCAAATTTTAAAAATGTTAAACACACGAAATATATCCAAAAAATATCTTTTTAAATTGCAACCTAACCCCTCACTCTTAGAACTATAACCACAATCTTATTAAAGCAACTTGAGGAATTATTTGACAAAAAGTCCACCCCAAACAATCAAAAATATATATGAACGGAATAAAATTATTCCAATGAATAAATGAAAATAATCAAACATATTAAATATTTAACAAAAAAGAAGAAGCTTTTAATAAACATATTGAGAATACATTGGAATAAAATTATTCCAATGAATAAATGAAAATAATCAAACATATTAAATATTTAACAAAAAAGAAGCTTTTAATAAACATATTGAGAATACATTAGAGTGTAATAAATGGATCAAAACTGAATTTTGACTGCTCTTAAAATTCAAATAAGGGAGACAATTAAAAGTAGCTTACTCAAAAAGAGGAAGAAGAATAGTTTATTCCAACGCGGGGTATTTCTGTATTTAGTTTTACTGTGGTGGAATTGATTTTAATTATAGTGATTTTATAGAATTGATTTTGTGTATAATTGATTCTGTGTATATTGTGTAAAAAGTACGACGAAACGTAAAAGCTACTTTTATCTTGATTTTCTAAAATTACGTTTAAATTTTTAGATCTAAACATATTGACACAATAACTGAAACATATTTTTATGTTTAATCGAGATTTTTAAATCCCAAACGCAAAAGTAAATATGCAATCAAAGTGTCCAAACACTTGGGGATAACGAAAGGGAAATGTAAAAGGTAAAATGACAAAAGATACCCCAACGTTTGCATATTTTGTCATTTGGCCCCTTATTCTTTCTTTTGGTTTAAATATGCCCCAACGTTTTATTCGTAGTCTAAATATGCCCCCCAACGTTTTAATCTGGTCCAAATATGCCCCCGTTAGATAGAAACTGTCAGTCAACTGACGTTCAACAGCTGATGTTGACTGGACTTGTCACGTATTAAGATCTGATGATGCCACGTTTAAATCATTTTATAAGTCGTTAACCGTCATTTGATTGACAATTTACATCCAACAGAGGCATATCTAGACTATGAATGAAATGTTGGGTGTATATTTGAACTATGAATAAAACGTTAGAGGTATATTTAAATAAAAAAAGAATAAGAGACCAAATGACAAAACAAGTAAACATTAAAGACATATTTGAACCCAAAAAAAATCTTTCATTTCTTTTTCTCCACATTTTCCACCCTTTGATTTCGTTCTCCATTTTTGCCCTATCTGATAGGGTTTTCCGTGTCCTTCTAGCTCTAATCTTTCTCGTGCATTCCTGTTTTCAAGCCACGCCCCATGAAGTTTCGACTTTCTTCCTTGTTGGGTCTCTCTCTTTTGCTCTCTTTGGAGGGTTTTTGGGCGGGGAGCGGTGCGAATTTGACCTCCCGGGGTTTTTTCATCTGTACTCATGTCAAAGATCTTTTCTTTTAGTGGTATGTTCTTCATCCTGCTGATTTTTAGACTTTTTTTGAGTTTTTCCTGTCTGGGTGTCTTTGATATTTCGTTTTTCCTGTCTGCTAATTATAGATTTTCTGGGATTATGTCATGGTTAATAGCTTTCGATATATTTCAATATTGGTTTTGCTTGGTTGTGAGTTACTGAATTCATGTTGATTTAGGGAAATAACTTTAGTTGCCTTTAGGTGATGTTGTTTTTTTGTTAATATCGAGAACTTCTGTTTAATCTGAAATATCTGTCAAGTTCTTTAATCTGGTTTTCCTGTAGTATTGTGGTAGATTGCTCTGTTCTGATCAAGGGTTTTTAATCTTGGTTTTCAGGAACTGATAATTTTTTCCCTGGGGGTCAATTTACCCGAACCCCAAGGAGGCAAGCCTCCTTTTCTCCCTTGGACATCATGTGGATGTATATTTTCCTCATCAGAAGAGGTCCCGGATCAGTGCCCCAATTGTTTTCTCTGGAGAAAGGTTTGAGTTGAAAAAGGAGCAGTCGATTGAGATTCTCCCTGATGAATGCTTGTTTGAAATCTTCAGACGATTACCTGGAGGCCAAGAGAGGAGTTCTTGTGCTTGTGTTTCCAAGCGCTGGCTTACTCTTGTAAGCAATGTTTGTAGAGATGAAATAAATGACAATAAGGATGGAGTTGTTTCTGGGGTTGAAGATCAAGATGTTGAGAGTGAAGGATACCTCTCTAGGAGTTTGGAAGGAAAGAAAGCAACAGATGTTAGACTTGCTGCTCTTGCTGTTGGAACCGCTAGTCGTGGAGGATTGGGCAAGCTTTTTATTAGAGGAAGCAATTCCACGCATGGAGTTACTAGTGTTGGACTCAGGGCCATCTCCCGTGGATGCCCTTCTCTAAGAGTTCTTTCATTGTGGAATTTGCCTTCTGTTGGGGACGAAGGCCTGTGTGAGATTGCTAATCGGTGTCACCAGCTAGAGAAGCTTGACCTTTGCCACTGTCCTGTAATTACTGATAAGTCTTTGCTTGCTCTTGCAAAGGGCTGCCCTACTTTGAAGGATCTGACCATTGAGGGTTGTGCAAACATCGGAAATGAAGGTCTCCGAGCTGTAGCGCGCAGCTGTCCAAATCTAAAATCCATTTCAATAAAAAACTGCCCCCTTGTTGGAGATCAGGGAATTGCAAGCGTGTTATCTTCAGCTTCATGTACCCTGAAAAAGGTAAAGCTTCAGGCTTTGAGCATTACTGATGTCTCTCTTGCTGTTATTGGACACTATGGCAAGGCAGTGACTGATCTTTCTCTCACTAACCTTCCAAATGTGAGTGAAAAGGGATTCTGGGTAATGGGAAATGGTCACGGGCTACAGAAATTGAAATCTTTCACAGTTACATCGTGCCGTGGCGTAACAGATTCGGGACTTGAGGCTGTTGCAAAGGGTTGCCCAAATTTGAAACAGTTATGCCTCCATAAATGTGCTTTCTTATCTGATAATGGGTTGGTGTCTTTTGCCAAAACAGCTTGTTCACTGGAGAGCTTGCAACTAGAGGAGTGCCACAGGATCACCCAATTTGGGCTTTTCGGTTCTCTTCTTAACTGTGGTGCAAAGTTGAAGGCTTTATCTCTTATAAACTGCTTGGGTATTAAGGACCTAAACCTGGGATTGCCTCCTGTAGCCCCTTGCCAATCTCTTCGATCACTGTCCATCCGCAACTGCCCTGGTTTTGGTGATTCCAGCTTGGTTGCATTAGGGAAGTTGTGCCCTCAACTGCAGCACATGGAGTTGAGCGGGCTTCATGGAATAACCGATGCTGGGTTTCTTCCATTGGTTGAGAGTTGTGAGGCTGGGTTGGTTAACGTTAATCTCAGCGGTTGTGTGAATTTGAGCGACGAAGTTGTCTGTATCATGGCTGATTTGCATGGAGGGACTCTAGAAATGTTGAATCTTGATGGTTGTACGATCAGCGATGCTAGTTTGGTTGCAATTGCAGAGAACTGTCAGTTGCTCAATGACCTTGATGTCTCCAAGTGTGCTATCACCGATTCCGGAATCGCAGCTCTGGCTCGTTCTAATCAGATCAATCTGCAGATCCTTTCTATGTCTGGTTGCTCTAAGGTCACTGACAAAAACTTGCCTTCACTTCAAAAACTGGGTGAGACCCTCTTAGGGTTAAACCTACAGCACTGCAAGGCAATCAGCGGCAGTGCAGTCGATGTACTTGTAGAGCAGCTATGGAGGTGCGACATCCTCTTTTGAACTAACGTATATAGGCCCGCCCCTCCACAAGGTTTAGTCTTCTATCTTCCAGAACTCAGCTCCTTTTTCCGTCGAACACTGGCATTCTCCCCTTTTTTGCAGGTATCCTTTCATCGGAAACCTGTTACGGGTGTCGGTTTCTCGACAGTTTCTGGGTTATGGATTTTAGGGTATCTTTTGCTTAGTCTTATGATTCTGAGGCTTAAGCTTTTCCGTAGTATTGTAGTTCGTTCGTTGTTTGTTTTTTCGAGTCTTCCACGATGGTTGGGTCCTTTGTTCTCCTCAACGGCGGAATTGAAGTCTTTCGAGCCATTGTAGACAGTTCGAAGCTCGATAGCTAGCTTTAAACGGGTTTTGGGCATGGCAGCAATGTAAGACAATCTGCCATGACAACTCTTGGAGTTGTTTTTTCTGTTTGTTTTTACCAAAACCCCACTTTTACTGGTTTCATTTGGTCTTTGAACTGTTGTAGTCTGCAACCTCACAAACCATGTAATGAAATGTTTGCATCCGTCTTTGGAGGTAGTCTATGTTTCTGTTCCCACTATGATTAATAAAAAATGATCAAACTTTGATGTATGTAGAAATGATGGCTGATTTGATTTGATTGTGTTTGGAACTGTTGGTTGTGAATCACATGGCCCCATTTAGGGCTAGTTGTTTGATCGAATCGAGTCAAAAAATTTCAAGTTATTTGAGTTTGTAATTTCTATTTTATGATTTAAACTTTATTTGAAATTTTTTTCGAATCGAG
This sequence comes from Hibiscus tridactylites, assembly GCA_958450335.1. Lineage (NCBI taxonomy): Eukaryota > Viridiplantae > Streptophyta > Magnoliopsida > Malvales > Malvaceae > Hibiscus > Hibiscus tridactylites. The sequence continues at coordinate 73,948,172 of OY288286.1, read as the reverse complement.
TTTATAAAATTTGAGTTGAATTAAATCGAGTTTTTGAGTTGTTGTACTAATGTAATTGTACATATATATTTCTATATGCGTATATTTAGGGCTGGGCGGTGTACATATTGTTTTCAATTTTAATGGTTTTCTATATTTATATATAATATAAATATATATTTTTCATATTTTCACGTGTGATATACGTAATATATCATATACAATTGACAAAGTTGGCTCGAATATGAAAATTAATAAACTAATTACTAAAAAATTTCGAGTTATTCGAGTTATTTGATTTTCCATTTCTTAACTCAAATTTTATTTGAAATTTTTTCGAGTAGAGTTTATGAAATTTCGAATTGAGTCAAAACGGGTCGGTTTTTTTGACTCGAGTCAAGTCAAATAATTCGATTTTTTTTCGAGTCTGTCGAGTTTTGCCCACCTAGTTGCATTCAACCAAAATCTAGAGATTTTGGGAAAGGTATCAAATAAAGTGAAAACACTATATTTCTTTGTCAACCAAATATGGTAGCATTATCCCCTAAAATACTATTATGAAATAAAAAAATAAAGCTAAAATAGTTTATCATTATGAACATTGAAATGGACTTCAATTCTCAATTACTTCAGCAGGTTTGATTATGGACTATCTAACACCAAACAGCAAACAACTTTAGAAACTCATCTAGCCATCCTTAAACAACAGCACAAATTAGGCCAATTTCTGTGCAGTGAACACGCTCGGCCACCTTTGCAAGCCACATCAGAAACAACCAAAGCATCCCATGCTTAATGCTCCACTGCAATTGGCTCTTGTTCCAAGTCCAGCAGCCCTTGCTGTCCGATCACTGACTCTCGATCCATGTCGGGCTGACTTCCACCTGAATCAGCTGTTGAAACCGACTCCGGCTGTTGGGTTGGAGGTAATTCCTCGTTTGTCAAATCAGATGGCATGGTATTCTCCTCGTTGCTTGCTTTAGATGAGGCTATATCTCCCTCGGTTGTTGATTTTGATTTAGTCACCTTTCCCTGATCGGACGCCTTCGGTTTCGGTTCCTCATTCTTTGAACTGGACAAAGTATTCTTCTGAGAAGGCAGTTTGGGAAGTGATTTCCTCTGTGGCTTTTTTGCATGGACAGGAGAAATCACTTTGGCAGATATGCTCTGAGATGCATTCTCATCCAGACTTAACCGACCTGACTGGTGACCGATATTGCTGTTACCATCAACATCTAAAGGAGTCATCGAGCTTTTCCTCCGACCAAGCTTTGGAGATTTCGCTCTTGTAGTTGGTATCTGCACCCAAGTAATAGAAAGACATTAATGTTGCAACGCGTGAGAAATTCATCGTTGCCATATAGCAGGTAAAGAAATAAAAAGGGAATAACAAATAAGCATGTTGTTGGGAATCAAATCAAAATACAAAGATGAATCTGCCTATGCAAATTTCTATACTCAAAGGACCATCTAGCCTTATATATATATGGATAAATATTCTATACACAGGCGGTGTAAACTGAAACTCTAACCTATAGGGAGTTAGTTTAGGGTATATGTTTTAGGGGTTTAGATGCAGGGGTTAGAATTTAGGGATAGTTGTTTCAATTTAAGGTTTAGTGTTATAATTTAGGGTTTATAGGTTAAAACCTAAATCCTCGTCATATTACCCTAAAAACTAAACTCTAACCTATAAATTCTAAATTATAACCCTGAACCTTAAATTGAAACAATTATCCCTAAATTTTAAACCCCTACAACTAAACACCTATACCATATACCCTGAACTAACCCTTTATACCCTAAAACTATGGCGCTTGTGGAAACTTTTAGTTTACACCGATTGTGTATAGGATATTAATCCTATATATATATATATATCAGAACATGCAACTAACCTTCTTTAATTCCACCTTGAGAGGCGGAGGTTCCTGATAAAAGCTCGGCATCGGAGTTGCTTTGAAGTTCAAAGTCTTCCTAAACATCTTAATCTCAGCCTCTTTTGTCTCCTGCAGAAAAGTTAAATATCATTATGATAAGAAATGATTCTGGACCATATGCCATCACATTCACAAAATAACACCTTAGACTTGGCCTGCAAGTTGCTCTTTTCTACTTCCATTGCGTGAATCTTTTCCTCAAGTTTATTGTAGAACTGCACAACACAATAACGAAGACTTAAAAGTTAAGTGAAATTGCTGCAATAATAGACAATGTAAAATCTGGGGAATATCATATAAAGCACCGACCTCTTTCCTTTTCTCAGCCCGTTCATCGCACTTGAAACTGAAACCGTAATTTGGAAGAGTACCAATCTTATGAGCTTTAGCATCAGCTGCTGTGGGGCTTCAATGAAGTAATTAAGGATAGACAGAAACATGCCAATGAAAAAAATGAAACTTATAGACAATGTTGGAAAGAAAACTCAAACCGTGGCCCGTTTTAACTCATAGTACCAGAGAGAAAGTAATAACCAGATGTTCAAAGTTCAAACAGACAAGGATACCATGACTCAGTGTCTCCTTCAGCTTTTGGGGGAGATCCTTTCTTCAGAGGCTTTAGCTTGGGTTTCTCTCTGTAATAATCGGTAGAACATTTGTGAAAATGCAAGAGAACAGATCTTTCATTATGCAGCACATAAAGTACCATACTCCAATTTCAGGGGGGAAATAAAAAGATAAAAAGTGGTCCGTTATAGCTCCCCCTCTTGGTTTACTCAATAAGAATGGCCGAAGGTTGCATAAAGAAAAAGAAAAGAAATTCAAACAAAAGCACAAGTAGTACGTACGTAATGCCTTCAGAGAAGTCTGCATCGAGTTTTCCAGGATGCTGTTGGAAGCACACAGAGGAAAAAAAAAATAATCAGAAAGGCGGGAATAGTGATAACAAAAGGAAATAAAAAACCACAGAAAAAGAAATAAGTAGTATTATCATTGTGAACCATAACCTGGGATACATTAGCTTGTCTTTCATTCAATGATCTACTCTTAAGAGGCTGTTTCATAAGTGAATTTGCAGCAACAGAACCACCATTAGGAGCTGTCAACGTTGCCTTTCCAATCTTTCCATCTTTACTTTTCTTCACTAAAGCTGGAGAAACATTTTTGGGACCAGAGAGCTTCTCAGTCTCGGTCTTGCCTTGAATCTTATGAGGTTTGGATTGCTTCAAATTATGTTTGACTTCCCTTTCCTACAAATAAAGACAGTCATACACATGAAATTAGGCTAATGGTAATTAATAAAAGACTCAAACAGAATGTAAGACCTACAACCTCAGAATCAATCAATCCATTGCTTTCCACATAGCCATTTGACCCTTCTTTAGCTTGCTCAGTTGTTCCATTGTCATCCATTTCATTATGCAAATAAGTCTCGAAGGTTTCCTCGACACTCCCATTCACATTATCCGAAATATCATCGCCATACTCGTCCCCCAAAACCAGAGATTGCGGATAAACACCATTTTGATCGGCAACCTCAAGCCCACCCGCAGACAATAGATTATCCGAATCCATCACACACCGTAACAGGAACAAAGCAACCTAAGGAGCAAGACTAGTTACAGTCTTACAGACAAAACAAGCAGTGGAAATGGAAATGGATTAACACATTAAGACGAATAAAACTAAAGAGCAAGCCTAATAACAGACAAATTAAAAGGGACCAAAACTTGCAGTAATTTTAAATTCTCAGACCTAACAGCTATAAAATACATAATTTCTAACAATTCTCATTGATCTAAACTATCCACATTTATCAGCTCAAAAGGATAAAAGGATCGAACATGAATTTCTCAAAAATTTATATATTTATCACATTTATAATGATGTTCTCTGTTGCTAAATTTGAGAAAAAAAGGAACAGGAACAACTTAATTAGATCTCATAGTAGCAGATAAACATGAAATTAAAATCGAATTCAAGGCATCAGAAGTTGCATTTGAAATATAAAAGGAGAACCGAATCAGTGAAAAACCAGTAAATTGGATGCTTCAAGTAGAGTAAAGCTGCAATGGATACAGAGATCTTCAACTCCACCAAGCAACTAACACATTTCGCTTCACATTGATCTACTCTTTGAAAGAAAGAAAAAAAATGAAACATTTCCCTCAGTCTTTCTCAGGAACCAATCAAACAAGATTTTCCATTGAAAAAATTACTTTCTTACCTCGTGAAGCGTGCGATAAATCAGAACTCCATCGTTATAAATCTGAGAAGAAAAAATTATGACGGAATTAGTGAAGAAAATGAAAAGGATCTGAGATAAGGAAGATTGTGAGATGAACAGTGAAGATTGGAAGATCTAATAATTTCAAAAATAATTAAATAATCGGAATTTAAAATTCTGAGTTTTTTTTTCAACAATCCAATATTTAATTCGTTGGTATGATCATTTGAAGAAAAAAAATAACAATAACATATATTTAATTTGAAGAAAAAAATAGCAATAAAAATAACAATAAAATTTTTAAGACAAGAAAACATCAATATTAAAAAGTCCATTACATGGAATAATTTTAAAACTTGCAATTAAAATCAATTTCTATATAAAGAAATAAAACGTGAGATATTAGTTATCGAACTATTTACTTTTAAAAATAATTGTCGAACTGATTTCGATATATATTTAATAAAAGGAAAATTATGTTAAATTCGACGAGCACCGATGAGCACCACTAACGACGAGCACTGATGAGCATCATTAATTCAATTTATAAAGATTAAAAATTTAAAGGACTTATCGTATAATTATAAATTATTTAAAAATCAAAGGGTAAATTAATTAAAATATAATAATTTATTTTTTAATTTTCTTTTAAACATACATCAAAATATCTATCTACCTTTAAATTACAAAATCATATTTTTTGTTTAATTAAAAATTAAGTCGTCACCGCTGTTGTTGACATCGTCGTTGCTGCTATTACCACAGTCATTATCGCGCTGACTCTTGTCGTCGCCTTCGTTCAATAAATTATGATCATCGTAATTGAACACAATAATTTATTTGCTTTAGTGGATTTGTATGATGAAATTCAAGATTAAAAAATTTTGAATTTTAAAATCCTTTGATTTATTGTGTTTTGAATTGCATTAATTTTATCGAATTATGTAAATTATGGTCGTCGTTATTGGTTGGGAGTGATTAACTTAGCTAAGTCGTGGCATCGTATTATGTAAATTATGGCCGTCGTCATTGAAACAACATCAGCGGCAACGACAACAACGGCAATGGCAGCTTAAATTTTAAATAAATAAAAATTAAGGTTTTGTGATTTAAGGGCAAATAGGTATTTTAATCTATGTTTAAAATAAAATTAAAAATAAAATAAAATATTTTAATTAATTTACCTTTTAATTTTTAAATAATTTATAAGTATACAATGAGTCCTTTAAATTTTTTAATTTTTTTAAATTAAATTAATGGTAATCATCGGTATTCGTCGTTTGTGGTGCTCATTGATACTCGACGAGGTAGCAGACTCATCCTTAATAAAAAAGTATTTAAAGAAGGATTAATATCCTATACACTAGCGGTGGAAATTTTTTATTTCCACAAGCGCCTTAATTATAGGGTTTAGAGTTAGGGTTCATAGTTTAAAGTTTAGGAATTTTAGTGTAAATGTTTAGAATTTAGGGTTCATGTTTAGAATTTAGAATGTAGGGTTAGAATTTAGGGTTTAGGGTTAGGGTTTAGTTTTAGGGTAATTTGTGTAGGGATTTAGATTTTAACCTATAAACCCTAAATTTTAACCCTAAACCCAAAATTCTATCAACAATCCCTAAATTCAAAACTACTACACTTATACCCCTAAATTTTAAACCCTAAACGAAGTCCCTAATCCCTAAAACTAAGACGCTTGTGTAAAAAAAATTCCACAAACGCTTGTGTATAGAACAATTACCTTTTAAAGAATAAGAGAAGTCATTGTCCGATAGAAAACAACAAATATTAGGAAATTGATCGTTTATATGAGAATTGGAAGGGGCTTGGGGAGGTCGGAGGGGACCATAGCATATAATACAAGGGAGAATTATAATACTTTTGCTGCTCTAATTCTTTTCAGATAAGAACTGCTCGAACTTGGATTAAACTTAAAAACCCTAAAAATCTTTATTGATTTAATTACATGATGATTTTGTAAGAGCAATTTGACCCACCCGACCCATGCCCATGTTTCGGCTTAATGTCTGGATTTTTGTATTTTTTTTTTGTTTCCATTCACTATAATTAAATTTTTTTTAAGTTTACGAATTTTATTTTACAACTCAAATTTTATTTGAAATTTCTTCGGCTCGACTGAAGTTTATAAAATTTGAGTCGAATTTTCGAGTTTATGTACAAAATAAGAGTCCTTTGAACTAGGGGTGGGCAAGACCGGGTACCCGGCCAATTTGTATAGAATTGGTCCAAGTCCCGGTAACCACCGGTTCCTGAAAACTAGAACCAGTCTCGGTCCCGGTTAGACCTGGTCCAAGATTTCAGGAACCAATCTTGGTACTAGTGGGAACCGGTACCAATATCGGGTACCCGGTTAATTAGTCTATTATTAATAAACTTTGAGTAGTAGGGAAAATAATTTCAACCATCAATAATAATATTAAATAACAAAGTCAGAATATTGTAGGCTTGAATGTTAAAATCTTAAAACGAGTCATACTCATAATATTCATACATAAAGAGAACAAAAAAGGAGCACCCTCAGTTATTTTCAACCTCTTCAACGTCATTCGGTACCATATCAGTACCGGGTACCTGGTATGCTGGTATTAGTCTCGGTCCCATTGGGTACCCACCGGGTACCGGGTCCAAAAGAGCAAGATTCAGTCCCGGTTACAACTGAGACCTAATTTTTGAATCTAATCCCGGTCCCATCAAAACTAATTTCGAGTAAAAATCTATCAGGTCTGACCGGGTCTGAGATCGGATAATCGAGTTTTTTGCCCGCCCCTACTTTGAACCCCAAGTGTCAAGTTTGGGCTGCCTCACTCAACCCAACATATGTTTTTGCAAGCTCAGGCCCAGTCTCCAAATTAGGCACAACAGTTAATTTCAATGAGTTAAGTAGTTAATAATTATTTACAAAATGATGTGCTAAATTAGTGGTCAGATCTTTAAAGTACTAAACTTTATTAAATGGCATTTATGCTTAACCAGTTAACCTAATAGTCTATTAAATTTAATTTTGAGTTTGATCGTCGAAATTAACCACAAAGATTTTCTTCCCATAAAATATAAATATATCCATAAAAAAAATAATATATACTAAAATCTACTATTTTTTGTTTGCTTTCTTTCAAATTGTCGTTCCCTTAGATTCTTTCACTCGGTGAGCACTCTTTCAATTCAAAGCAACAGAAAAAGGAAGAAAAATCATGCTGTCTCCGACCCCACTCTCTGTTCTTTGTGCTGTACTCCTTTGCTTTCCTTTAGCCGTCATTATTACCATCACTTCTCCGACCACCACCGTCCCCGGCGGCAACCCAGTTCCAGATTTGGTCCCTCCGCCCAAAACCCACCAAAGATTCTCCTCCAAGCCGCTGTCTTTACCGCTGCATGATGACGATTCACTCCTCCGAGTTGCTTCCCGAGTCGACTCGAAACTCCCTCCTGACTCACCCAAAAAGGTTGCGTTTTTATTCCTTACTATTTCGCCGCTTCCTTTCGCTCCACTTTGGGAGCTTTTTTTTAACCAGACGCCTAAAAATCTCTTCAATGTTTACGTCCATGCCGACCCGAGTTATGCTTACGACCCGCCGTTCTCCGGTGTGTTCGCTCACCGAGTTATCAATTCTAAACCCGCTCTCCGTTTCACCCCTACTCTCGCCGCCGCTGCTAGGAGGTTATTGGCTCACGCGCTGCTTCATGATCGGTCGAATTACATGTTTGCCCTCTTCTCCGCCAGTTGTATACCCATTCACTCTTTTAACTTCACCTACGAAATTCTAACTCGGTCCAAGAAAAGCTTCATCGAGGTTCTGGAAAACGAGGTCGGGGATTTCGATAGATGGGCGGCGCGTGGACAGGACGCGATGTTGCCGGTGGTTAAGCTTGAGGATTTCAGGATCGGGTCCCAGTTTTGGTCTCTGACACGTAAGCACGCGAAGCTTGTCGTTGGTGACGAGATGGTCTGGGCGAAGTTCAACCAACCGTGTGTGGTTTGGGACACGTGTTACCCGGAGGAGAACTATTTTCCCACGCTCGTACACATGAGGGATCCACGTGGCGTAATCCCGGTCACTCTGACACACGTGGACTGGAACGGCAGCTTCGATGGTCACCCGCGGATGTACGTGGAGTCTGAAGTCACGCCCGAATTGATCTCACGGCTGAGAAAGGACGAGCCTCGATACGGCGACGACGGAACCAACGGCTCTGATTCACGGGTAACACGACGGCGTCGTTTCCCGTTCTTGTTTGCCCGGAAGTTCTCGCCGGAGTCAATCCAGCCATTGTTGAAAATAGCAAGCCACGTCATTTTCAAGGATTAACCGATTGTTGTAATTGTAAATTTCCTCTCTCTTTTTTCTTTCTTTAAACTGTTAAAGTGAAAAGTGAAAACTCGAAACATATATAAAAAGACGGGAAATAGCTGGGAAAAAAACCCAGTGAGTTTGCTTGTGTGAAATTTCGCGCCTTTTGTGTATTTGAGTGAACTCGGTCTGAGTAAACGTAAACAATGAGGTTCTTGTGAAACACCAAACAATTCTGGTTCTTCTGCAACTCCCATTTCCAATGCTTCGTCTTTTTATGGGAAAAATACTTGAGATTCAAACGACAAGGAAAATACATGTAAAATTCTGTTTCTTTAAAGGAATTTCTATTTTTGACATTATGCTCCAAACCAAAAATATGGAAGATTTGGTAAAGGGTAATGTGTTTTAGCTGAGTGTACTGATTTGGATTCGAACAGTTTAGTATTTAGATGTATTTAAAATTGGAAATATATAACACTTTATACTCAGAAAAAATAAAATAAAAACAGTTGAAGATGCCATATTTCTCGGCTGAATTGGGGTAAAGGCGTAAAGCTTGCGGTTTGGGAGGATAAAACAAAGAAACTCTGGTTCCCTAGGCGGTTTCATTTGAACAAAAAGTTGAAATCAATTTTATAATCATATAAATATTTAGGAAAACATTCGTGGCCTATTTTTATTTAGTTTTAAATTTTTTTAAAAATATAAATTTTTTAAAAATTTTTACAGTTTTAATTTTTTTCAATCAAATCCTCAAGTCACATTTTTTTTTACCGTCCGGCCTCCCCACACGTCGGACATTCACCGTTCACCACCCCAAGCGTCGAACACCTCGCCGTTCAACATCTCCCACCCTCTAGCCGTCGATTAGAAGTCCAATCATTCTTTTTTTTATATTTAGATGTTAGTTGACGAAATAACTACCGGTTCATTCGTCGATTTTCGACGATGGGATGATGGGAGTTTTAGTAGTAGGGGCCGACAAAGGTAAGGGTGACCGGCAATGATTGAATTGGTTGTGGAAGGGGAAGAATTTAAGGATCTAGAGTTTGGATTTGTAGGTTTTAGCGAAATTAAAGATTTTGGGTTTTTTTGTAGAATTAAATATTTTATAATTTTTAGAAAAATAAAAATTATATAAAATGTCAGAATATGCCACATGTCTTGTTTTTATTAGATAACGAAAACAAATTTAACGGTTGTCATGAAAAAACTCAATATGAGTTTCTGAATGAAACTTTAGGCACCAAAGTGGCCCAAAAAAATGTTAGGCACCAAACTGAAAAAAAAAAAGTATAGGTTGGGCACCTTTTTAACTATTAAACCAAATATTTTATAGTTAAATTTGAACAACTCAACTCAGAAATTATTTTAAATAAAATTTAAATTATAAAATAAGAAAACACTGTAATACGACATATTACACCAACTGATAAAAAATGTTAAATTTAATGGCCCCAAACTTTAGTCAAATGAGTAAATCGCTAAAATTTTAAAATATAATGGCTTTAGTTGGATGGTTTTTTTTTTCAAAAACTCCCTACTCCCATAAAAAAGTTAGATAATAATAAGAGTAAACTACATCAGTGACCACTAAACTATTAGAGTGTACTTATTTTGACCACTAAACTATCGAACTCATCAATCAGACAACTAAACTTATTAAATTGACCTATTTTGACCACCACCATTAAAAAATTAACGGAGAAGTGATGTGGCAGTTAACGAAAATTTATAAAATTACACATTTAGTCCCTGTTATTTACCTATTAAATCAATTTAGTCTTGATTTGAATAATTTTAATCCAATCACGCAGTAACACGTGTCACCTAATTGGGTGAAAATTTAAGCAAATAAGATGGCTGAAAATTGAACCTCAATAAAAACTGCCCTAACTTTACCACTAATCTAAGCCTCTCAATTGTTTTAAATATGCTAACCTTTTTTTATTTAATGGCATATTGAATTTCTATATTCTTCTTTCTTATTACCAGTGTAATAAGAAGCCATATTGTTGATGGTAGAGTGAGGGTAGTTTTTATTGATGATTGCGTGTTCAATTTTCAGCCATTTCATTTGCTTATCGTACAATTAGGTGACACATGTCACTACTGGATTGGGTGAAAATTATTAAATAAATTAAATTAAAAAATAGAGTAAATTCGTCTAATCAGGCAGTGACATGTGTCGTCATCTGGTTGGTTGGTTAATTTTATTTAATTAAATTAAAATTAAGACCAAAATGATTTAATTGGTAAATAATATGAATCAAATGTGTAATTTTATAAATTTCCGTTAACTGCCACGTCATCCGTTAATTTTTTAACGGTGGTGGTCAAAATAGATCAATTTAATAAGTTTAGTAGTGTGATTGACAAGTTCGATATTTCGATGGTCATAATAGGTACGCCCTAATAGTTTAGTGGTCACTGGTGTAGTTTACCCTAAATAATAATAATAATAATAATAATAATAATAATAATAATAATAATAATAATAATAATAATAATAATAATAAGGGAAAACTATACCGGTGGTCCCCAAACTATTACCGTTTTCCTATTTTGGTCCCCAAACTATGTTTTTTGGCAAAACCGTCCCTTCTGTTACATAGTTCTCCTGTTTTGGTCCCCCGATGTTAAATAGCTAACGGTTTTGCTGACGTGGCATTTTAAAAATATTTTTAATCATTTCTCTCTCCTCTTAAAAAATGCCACGTCAACAAAATCGTTAGCTATTTAACGCCGGGACCAAAACAGGAGAACTATGTAACATAAGGGACGATTTTGTCGAAAAACATAGTTTGAGGGTCAAAATAAGAAAATAATAATAGTTTGGGGACCACCGGTGTAGTTTTCCCTAATAATAATAATATGGTTGTAAATGAGATAAGGTAGATTGCGAGTTACTCGAATTCAACTCGATCAAGATTTAACTCAACTAAACTCGAATCGACTCAAATTCTTAATAAACTGAATCGAGCTCAACACTATTCGACTCCGACTTGACTAATTTACACCCATAGATACTCCGACAAATACAGAAAAAAGAAGCGGTACAATTGCAAGTATGATACAATTTTACCGTGGATTGAACTCAAAACTGAAAATGTAATATACATACAATACATTTGTGTATAGTGATGTTGTTATACAAAGACATACACATAATTTTATGTTAGAAAAGTCGAAGCTATAAGATTTTAGGGGAATAGATTTTCAATAAAAAAATATTTTTAAAAAAAATATCTAAATCATATACGAATTTTAAATTTTTGGAGAACGACTAATCTTTTAATCCCTAAATAACTCATTCTTTTAATAGAAAGTATAATTTCTAAACAATAACTCTATTGTTAAAATAAATCTTAATTGACGTGAGATCATAAATTGAAACTCTAAATAACTCATTCTCTTAATAGAAAGTATAATTTTCTTAAATTTAACTTAGGCCGTAAACATATACTTCTTCTATTAATATCAGTTTCTTGTTTAATGGTTTTGGCTGCATCTTTGTTTTAATTTCTAGCTAAGAAAAGATTGATTTTTGTTTTCTAATTTTCCGTAAATCCTGAAGCTACTAAGTGATTATAGTATAGTCACTTGTTTAAATTCAATCAAATCCGCAGCATTCAAAAATAACGATGCTAACGTTAGTATTCAATTTTTTTTAAAAAAAAATCTAAAATACTCAATAAGATATATTTTTAATTTTTTATAGGCAAAATGACAAAAGATGCTCTCAACGTTTGCATATTTTGTCATTTGGCCCCTTGTTTTTTCTTTTGGTCCAAATATGTCTCCAACGTTTCATTCGTAGTCTAAATATGTCCCAACGTTTCAATTTGGTCCAAATATGCCCCAGTTAGATGAAAACTGTTAGTCAATTGACGTTCAACAGTTGATGCTGACTGGACTTGCCACGTATTAAGATCTGATGATGCCACGTCAATTTTTTTTATAAGCTGTTGACCGTCAGTTGATTGACAGTTTACATCCAACAGTGGTATATTTGGACTATGAATAAAACGTTGGGGGCATATTTGGACCAAAAGAAAGAATAGAGGACCAAATGACAAAACAAGTAAACGTTGGAGGCATATTTGGACCAAAAAATAGGGGGCCAAATGACAAAACATGCAAACGTTGGGGGCATCTTTTGTCATTTTGCCTTTTTTATAATCATTGGTATATGATTTATTGGTCGAGTACTCCATTGTGGATACTACGGAGTGCAAATGTTCATTGTGGGATGACCCAACCAACTCAGTTTGTTTCATTAACAATACCAAGATTCGAACCTTTGACTTTAATTAAGTATCTGGTGTCTGGTTCCACTAGATAACTTGTAGTTGCATGCCCGTCCCAAAAGATATGCAGGCCCTGTGATATTTTTAAAATGAGACCCCTAAATATTTTATAATAAGATAAAATTGTAAAATGAAGCCTCTATTAGAAATTCAACCTTCAAAACACTAATTAAAAATAGCAGTATGAATTTTCCTTTTTAATTAGGATCAACTTAATAATAAATTTTTTACCAGTTAAACACCATAAATTTGATAGATATTTTAAAAAAAATTGATTACAATTAAATTTTTCAGATAATAAAAGAGAAAATTAGAAGAGTTTTTTTAAAAAATATTTTTTAAGAGTTTTTTTTTTTAAAAAAAAGTGTGGGACTTCATGGTCCTATAATATATTACATGTTATACTTGTGAATGAACGGATCTGTGTAATTGTTACAAAGTACTCAATCGCGAAATATCATGGGTGTGTAAGAGGACATGGCCATCCAAGCCAATGAGTTTTAAAACCATCGGAATTAAAGCGTAGCTCCACTCAATTTTTTTAATATTTTATCGGTTCCAAAGTTAATGAAATTAATTATTTTTCGTACATTTTTAGCTCAATTTCAAAATTAACGAAATTTGTCTGTACCCAATACATTTGTAGTGTAAATTGTGTAATTGTCTCTTAAAATTTTATTAATTGTAAAGAAACTAAATCGTATTGTAGTATTAACTACTGTCTTAAAAACAAATTTGTCCGATGTGTGTAATCGTTACAATGGACGAACGGCCCCCTGAGGTTAGTACGACTTTCCAAACTTCGTACACTCAGAAGATAGAACGAATTTTTATGGTAGTGTTCTTCTCTCCACTCAAAACCAACACTAGTAATAGGTTTATGAAAACCAAAGAGAATGTTTTTAAAACAAAATCTATTGTTTAGGTATATCTCAAACGAGAAAAATTGCCCATTATTTATAAACTAAATAGTGAGGATAAAATACTTATTTTCACATCATAAATTAATTTTATTAATAATAGAATTAAATATTATTATAATATAAGTTGTATTTTGAGTATTAACAACAATTATAAACAAAATCAACTTCATATTGATAGCATTTCCAAAAAAAAAATTGAAAAATACATTAGGCAAAGTTAAATTTTAACCCACACACGCCTTATTCAACTCGAACAAATATAACACAATGCCAGGATCTCTGTAAAGACGATACATAATCCTGATTAAAAAGCAATAATTTAGAGCAAACTTAGCCAGCAAGGTTTGTGGTAAACTCTATCAGCATTTGAAGCCTGCAGGGATTTCCTTCTGGCATGCACTAAGGAGTAAGCTAAGAGTAACAGGGACGTTGAGGTTGATCCCAAGCACGTTAGCTTTAATGGCGGTGCAAAGGCAGAGGGCAGCCTCCAAATCAGCCAACCCTTGGAGCAAAGCGCAGCATTTGCTCGACGGGGGTGTTCCCACCACGATGTTCACCAGTCCCAGAATGTCAGCACACACGCCTAGCTTCAACGTGTCCTTTGGGCAAGAAGCCGGCGGAGGGCATGCCGGAGGTGGAATGGGTTTCGGTGGCTTGCATGAGTTACAAGCGCTGGTGAATGATGAGTGGAGAAGAAGAGACAAAACCATGAAGAAAACACAGGTTTTGGTGGATGCCATTGTTGCTCGCCAAGTGACTGATGATATGCTCAAAAGAGGTACTGGTGCTTTTACTCGAGAACCAGAAGTGGGTTTTTTTAAAGCAAACTTGTGAGGCTGCTGAGCTGGGAACTGATTGAGTGGAAGAGAGGAATAGTAGTTGAATTTTTGTAAGCTTCCGGGGAAGAAACTTGTGACTTGTGAGTATCCTTTTTCTTTCCTTCTTTCTTTTTTAAGCAACATTGCCTAACCGAGTTGAAGAAGATTCACCTTACATCACTCAAAATGAAAATATATGCAGTGTAAAGTTAATCATCAATGGCCCCTCCTCTTAACTCAAGGTAAAATTCCATCTTTTTCTTATACTATATATATTTGGATTAAAATCCTATACACTGACGGTAGAAACTGAAAGTTTTAACAAGCGTTTTAGTTTTAGGGTTTAGGGGTTAGTTTAGGGTATAGGGTTTAGGTGTAGGAGTTTAGAATTTAGAGATAGTTGTTTCAATTTAAGGTTTATGGTTATAATTTAGGGTTTATATGTTAGGGTTTAGTTTTTAGGTTAATATGATGACGATTTAGGTTTTAACCTACAAACCCTAAATTATAAGCCTAAACCTTAAATTGAAACAACTATCCCTAAATTCTAACCCCCAACATCTAAATCCCTGAACCCTATACCCTAAAACTAAGGTGCTTGTGGAAACTTTCAGTTTACACACCGCCTGTGTATAGAATATATATCCTATATATTTATCCAAGTTGGTGAAACATCCAAGAATGATCATAAATGCCATGTAATTAAGCCAACTTGTATCGTTGTGAATGGTGATTTGTGATGGTTATTTAGACAAGTTTGAGTGGTAACCAAAGGAAGCTAAGTGTGTGATATTTTTTTTCACTTGAGGGTGGTGACAATAAACATGAATGATTTTTGTCTACTTGTGCTGTACTCTGTCCAATACTGGTTCATAATTTGTTTGCAATAATTGGTATAGCAATAAGAGTATTGTATTGGAGCTCAGCTCACATGCTATCAAATCTCATTGCCGGACCAATGATATCCGGGAATGCTGTGGTCATGGCCGGCATCGATCATTCCATGCCATCATATACATGATTAGTGTACGTTAACTCCATCTGGTTTAACTGAATGATGAGTATTAGTTCGATTAACATGATTATTATACTGTAAATTTTTAGACGTTATGGATTCGATTGAACTTATAAAACTCTACTGAAATGAAAATAATTGGATTTCGGTTCAAGGGTTAGAAAGGAGATTGAAATGAGTAAAATAGTAATAAAAACAAACCTAGCTGTTTCAACTTGTACATATGTTTGTGATCTGTTTATGTATATCTTTGTATATCTCACTTGTTTAATTTTTTTGTTTGTCTATTATTAATTCCTTCATCATTCCTCTTGCTTAATGACTAATATCTAGTTATGCACCAATTAGGTAATTTGTTCAACTTATTCTCTCTCTCACACACACATAAGCAAGTGTTTTTGCTACATATAGAATGTTATATGTTTTTTGTTAATTTTATATTTCTGTTCTTTCATGTCTGTTTTATTATCTATGTTTAAGGTTCATAGCTACCCCTTTCAATAATATTTCTACAAGGTTCGAACTTGAATTTTCTCCATGTTAATTTTGTATGCTTTTAAACATGTGTATGATTGATATTTTAACACAACTCTTTATAACATTTTGTTTTGCACGCAAAATTTTAAATGAATATGATCATAATCATTTTATATAATTTTGATGACTTGATATCTATACCATTATAATTTTTTTGACTAAATTTGATGTCACGAATTATGCAGATATCAGTTCAATTAGAAAATATATCAATTTACTATCTTTTAGTGAATTCAGAAGATAAAAGAAATAATTGGAAAAAAAACATCAACCAGTTTTTCATTAGTCATTAGAAGAAAAAAAGAAACAAAAAGATGAAGAATTAAAAAAATATCTAAGATAAGAGGCGAAAGGCTACTATACATCAGTGGAACTGATATATAGGGAGAGTTTCGACTTTAGATGGCAATATTGTACGCGTCGGTTGCGCGTGGATCGGTGATGCTGGTGGAGTTCACGGCGGCACGACTAACGCCAGCGCGGTTGCCAGGCAAATTCTAGACAAAATACCGGGTGACAACGACATTAACATTTGTATGACTGTTTGAGTCATACAAATTATCTTATCGATTGAATGAATGGAAATTATCTCTAAACTGTTGTCTTTTCTCTGGCTCTTACTCTGATTTCTGTTCCTCAATCTCTTCTCTACACCTCCTTCTCTTAATTTCTCTTCTAGGCTATAACAGAATACTTCCCTTTTACTGTGTCTTGAATGATGAGTTGGAGACGTAAATTTATATGTTCTTCAGTAACATTCCAAGGATATTTCACTAATCAAATTGAGAATTTATAATTGCAATTACTTTGTGTTTGTGACTCTTCTTTATTAAGGACTCTTTGCACCTGATAGTTAATGATAAATTGTTTCGGTCATGGTTGATGTGTTTATCGTGTACTTGTTTTTTCTTTTTGCAGGGCGAATTCAACATATGGCCGAGCGTTGTTTTCGGCCTGCCCTTATGCCATGAATGATGAATTTTCAAGGGTTTTGAGCCTGCAAATCGAATTAAAGGTGAAATGAGCCAGGTAGGTTTGAATGCTTGGAAATTGGAATCAGGTTATGAGCAATAGTATTCTATTTCTGCTAGGTTCCATTGGCCGGTCCTTTTTCCTATCCAACCTTCTAATCATTCAATGATTTTCATTTGAATGCATAAGCACAAGCTTGTACCTTCTTTAAATATGAACTAATCTGCTGTTCAGATCACATAGGATATGAAACTTCTTAATTTGATTTATTTGTCAACCATTTAACCATTAATATTCAAGGGGTATCCTTCATGTTACATGTAATTGTACTTGAATTGCTGGATTATGGCCGTTTTGTTCGAAGCTCATCCAACTCATTATTTTACCTTTTCTGAACACTGGTCTAATGTGCTAATTGTACTCTAATAGGTTCGAAACGCTATGATACAGAACATTGAACTGCTGGTTGACAAAACTGCTAATATGTAAGGGAACACCTTTCGCTTCAGAAAGCAAACTCGCCGTTAACACAGTACGGTGGAGAAATGTCAAGCTTACGTACGCTTTCTGAACTTTATCCCCCTTTGTTTTTGTATATTTACATGCACTGCAGTTTGGAAGTGAAATTTACTAAAAGACTAGCATATTTTTGGACAAAACAGTTAGCTTTATGTGTAAATTTGCTCCTAAAAAGAAAGATATACTAGGATACATAGTGTATCACTCACTTGCTTTGCACATTGCAGGGTTGCTCTGATAATTCTCCTCCTAATTATTGTCTATGTTGTGCTTGCTCTTCTTTGCGACGGTATCACGCTACCTTCCTGTCTAAAGTGATGTCGAGAGATTCGAGATTCGAACAACTTCCGCGCGCCCATGCCCCTTTTCTGTTCGTTCGTGCGGTCTTTAATCTCTGCTTGAGGTGTAGCATGCATGGGATCTTTCTGTTTCGACTTCGCCTGCAGCACGATGTATTGTCATCTTTATTTATTCAACGTGAAAGAGGTACAACTTCCGTGGACCGTGCCGCGCCCGTGTAGCCATGTTTCTCCATGCAACTTGAAATAGGTTGGTCTTGTTTTTTCAAAGACATGGCTTGATATCTCCAAAATCATGTAATCTTACATGTATATAAATTATGGATTAATATCCTATAAAGTGGATGTGGAAACTGAAAGTTTTCATAAGCGCCTTAATTGTAGGGTATAGTGAGTTAGTTTAGGGTATAAGATTTAGGAGTTTAGGTGTAGGGGTTTAGAATTTATGGATAGTTGTTTCAATTTAAGGTTTAGGGTTATAATATGGTGAGGATTTAGGTTTTAACTTATAATCCTAAACCTTAAATTGAAACAACTGCACTTAAATTCTACCCCTATACCTTAAGCTAAATCTTTATACCCTAAAACTAAGGCGTTTGTAAAACTTTCAATTTTCACCGCCCGTGTATAAAATATTTATCTATAAATTAGTTGTGAAAAGTCTTCATTCATATCTCTTCATTGATGGCAATAAGCTTATCTTCTCGATACGGCCTTTGTAACTGCTTATGAAATTCTGTTGAGGCATTATTATCGGCCCATTTCCCTCAATTTTGACTTTTTATGTTGTCATTGTCCGAGGGGTGGGAATTGGTCGTTTTGGGTACGGTTTTACGTTATCATCCCGTCTCTAACACTTGTGGGTATAATTTTGGGTAATTCGTATTACATATTTCGGTGAATTTTTCGTTATCATACTCGTCGGATCTTCACGATTTTTGAAAAATCTCCATCCTCAAGAGTTAAACAAAATTTACTATTTTACTAACCAAAACATATGGTGGATTTTAATTTACATGTCATATATAACTTAGACATATGGTTGAAGGGAAACAATATTTTTGTATAAAATGAAAGACACAAATAGAGAGATAAATAGATTATATAATTAACAAAAAATGATAAATTACTATAAGGTCCACCAAAACTTAATAAGATTTAAACAAAAGATATAAATATATTGATAATAAAATAGGTGGGTATACATGTAAGAGTTAATTTTCTATATTTTAAAATTTTTGTATAATATCAAGGATCCTTGTGGATATTTTTCGGGGATACCCACAATTATTTATATGGTTACGATTTGGTTATTCCCACTGTTCGGGTATAACAATCCCTCTCTGATTTCCATTTAATCTTCAGTGATAAAATTTTTCTCGTCCCCGTGGGTGAAGAATTCGGTTATTCCCTATCTCGTCAGTTCGGATCCCCACGGTTCGGATATTCCCCATCCAATTCTTACCCCTACACTGGCCCATTCACCTTAACTCGTGTTGCACGAAGAAAATATCTCATTCACCGACGGTGTAAACGAAAAGTTTTCACAAGTGTCTTAGCTTTAGGGTTTATTAGTTTAGTTTAGGGTTTAGAGTTTAAGGGTTTAAGTGTATGGTTTAGAATTTATTGTTTAAGGTTTAGGGTAACATAGTTAGGGATTTAAGTTTTAACTTTTAACCTATAAACCCTAAACCATAAATTCTAACCTCACCCTTTAAATTAAAAACTCACACACTTAATTCCTTAAATATTAAACTCTAAACAAAGCCCATAATCCCTAAATTTAAAACGTTTGTAAAAAAATTGTTTCTACCGCCTAACATCCGGCATAAAATAATAATTTTTTAAGGACGAGTTTTCGAACATTAAATTTAAAATAGGTGTCAACCGAAGGCTTAAACACACTTGATTGTTTTATATCACTTGTGATTTTAGGAAAATTCTACAACGTGCGACGAACACCACTAATGATGAACACCGATGAACACCATTAAATTAATTAATAAAGATTTAAAATTTCAAGGACCCATCATACAATTAATAATTATTTTTAAAAATTCAATTAAATTATTTTATATATATATTAAAATTTTATTTTTTAATAAGAGTAAACTATATATTTAATACCTCACTTATTTTTGTATTTCTATTGAACCCTCATTATTTAAATATTATTTCAATTTGACCATATTCTTTATAAAAAAATAATTTAACCCTTAACCCTCAACCAAAACCCCTAAACTATTAAACCTTAAACTCTTAAAATTATAGCCTAAACCATATACCTTTAAAAATAAATTCAACTTTGGATTGAGGTTGTCGGGAAACATAAATGGAGATGGGGTGTTTCAACTTTGAAGAAACGGAATGAGCAGTGAGCTGCTTATGTTTTTCCAACAGTATATACTAATACTACAACATCGGATATAGTCTATTGAGACATGATTTCTTAAAACTATGACTAATCTAATTGGATTTTGGCAGATTACTACTTATTAAGAAAAGTAAAGAGCTGGGAATCTATGTCGTGACAGTAAAAAAAAATGCTTTTCTTTTTGTGTAATCGATGAAAAAATGGGGGTGGCGGGTTAGTGGCCGAGGCTTCTTTTCTAGCATAGCTTGTTCTTTTAGGGTATGCTTTCTGATTTCATCTTCCTTTTTTTACAAATTTCTCATGGAGGAATTGACTAAACTGGTGTTTTAGGAATATAAATTGTCTGAAAAAAGGAGGGGGTTCATATCATAAAATGGGTTAGTTGAATAGTTAGTATATAAGTATCATGAAATTATTTTTAATGGTATATGATTTAGGGTATAGGTTTAAAAATTTAAGGTTTAATAGTTTAGGGTTTTAGGTTAAGAGTTAAGGGTTAAATTATTTTTTATAAAGAATGGGGTTAAATTGAAATAATATTTAAATAATGAGGGTTCAATAAAAATACAAAGACAAGTGAGGTACTAAATATATAGTTTACCCTTATTAAAAAAATAAAATTTTAATATATATATAAAATAATTTAATTAAATTTTTAAAAATAATTATTAATTATATGATGGGTCCTTGAAATTTTAAATCTTTATTAATTAATTTAATGGTGTTCATCGGTGTTCATCATTAATGGTGTTCGTCGGTGTTCGTCGCACGTGGTAGACTCATCCGTGATTTTATGATTTTATCTACTTAGTGTAAAACTTAAAAGGTTAGGCATGATTAATGAAATAAATTGTTGATTTGTATATAGTTTGAAGTTAAGTCATATATTATGAATGTAAAGATGGTAGTTAAAAGTTTGTAACAAAGGTTGCATCTGTTCTATGCCTAAAAGTGTACTACTTCGTACCCTATTTTTTAATGGTAGGGCAACCCATTGCATTAATTAATTAATAGCCACTAAATTTATGGGCCAAGCGAGTCAAAAAGATTATATGCTTTCCCTTGATATCTAATTTAATTAATCAAAGTATCCTTCCCTTACCATATATACACTATTTGTTTATACTTTATATCTTAGCCGTCCATTACAAAAAAAAAAACTTAAATATAGTTTCGGTAACTAAACTATATATATTCTTTCAAGTTAGTACTTAAAGAATTTTTTCTTTCAAGTTGATATTTGAACTATACATTTTTCTCAATATGGTACCTAAAGAACTTTTCCTTCCAAGTTGGTACTCAAACTTTAACTTCATCCACTATTTAATACTTTTATTAATAGTTTTAGTCCCAAAACTTATGCATTCAATCAATTTAGTCATAATTCGAAATAATTCAATAAATTTAACATTTCATATTTAAAAATTCCATCAATTTAATCATTTTTGTGAGAATATCAAATCATGCGAGTCCATCGGATCAAAGCAACAATTGGATAACTGAATTCTATCAACAAGTTATGTTTAAACTTTTATTATACCAAGAAAGTAATATAACATTTCTAAGAGAATAACAAATAATTAAGGTGAATAACACATAGTAAATTGATAGAGTTTTTAAATATAAAGAGTTATATTTATTGAATTGTTTCAAATTATGTTCAAATTGGTAGAATGTATAAGTTTTGGTACCAACTTGGGATAAGGTGTCTAGTTCAGGTACCAACTTGGGAGCAAAAATTTTTTAGGTACCAAGTTGGGAGAAAATGTATAGTTCAAATACCAATGTGGGAGAAAATTTTCTTTAGATACCAACTTGGTAGAATGTATCTAGTTGAGGTACCAAATGTATATTTTACCAAAAAAGGTAAAATGACAAAATATGCCCTCAACGTTTGCATGTTTTGTCATTTAGCTCCCTATTTTTTGGGTCCAAATATGCCCTTAACGTTTGCTTGTTTTGTCATTTGCCCCCTATTCTTTCTTTTGGTCCAAATATGCCCCCCAATGTTTCATTCGTAGTCCAAATATGCCCCAACGTTTCAATTTGGTCCAAATATGCCCCCGTTAGATGGAAACGGTCAGTCAACTGATGTTCAACAGCTAATGCTGATTGGATTTGCCACATATTAAAATATGCAGATGCCACGTCAAAATCTTTTTATAAGTCGCTGACCGTCAGTTGATTGACAGTTTACATCCAACAGAGGCATATTTGGATTATGAATGAAACGTTGGGGGCATATTTGGACAAAAAAAAAGAATAGGGGACCAAATGACAAAACAAGCAAACGTTGGGGCATATTTTGGACCAAAAAAAATAGGGGCCAAATGACAAAACATGCAAACGTTGGAGTCATTTTTTGTCATTTTACCGAAAAAAACAGAAGATATTGAGGAGGATGGGTCCCGAAAGTTCTGGAAATGATGACACGTTTCCCAATGGACTCAAATCATCCCAATTCTCTGTGGGCCCCACAGGCCTACGAAAATATCTTCAGCTGCACCGCACTGGATAATCACTAAAACGCAGCGTACAGGGAAGGTCAAGGGTACAGCGAGGTGCAGGTTAAAATACGGTGCACCCCTCTCTTACCTTCGAAACGCCAGATACAATACAAACAAAGCTCACGCCTCTTTTTTTCCTTTATATAAAGCAGAGAAGGAAAAAAAAAGGGCCCTAAAACCATAGCTTGAAAGGTATAAAACCAGAGAATTTCTAAGCAAAAAAAGAAGTGAAAAAGGATCAATGAAGCAGAGCACGCCGGAGGCAGTCTCCTCATCGTCGAGCTTACCTGACCAATCACAACCCGCCACCTCAGCATCGGTATCCGATTATAACAATAACAACAGCAAATCCTTGGCGTCGATATCGGCGGCGGACGACTTAGCTGGATTGGGGTTAAGAGACGGTAGCGGCGGGGCCCAGGAAACCGTAACCGTCGATCGGCGAGGGGAATACTCGGCCGTTTGTAGATGGACGGTTCACAATTTCCCGAGAGTAAAAGCTAGGGCACTGTGGAGTAGGTACTTTGAGGTAGGCGGTTATGATTGCCGTTTATTGGTGTATCCGAAAGGGGACTCCCAGGCTCTGCCGGGATACATATCGGTTTATCTCCAAATCATGGATCCGCGGGGTACGTCGTCGTCGAAATGGGACTGCTTCGCTAGCTACCGATTAGCCATCGTTAACCTAGCAGACGAGTCCAAGACCATTCATCGCGATTCATGGCATCGGTTTTCTAGCAAGAAGAAATCTCACGGTTGGTGCGATTTCACTCCCTCTTCTACTGTTTTCGATTCCAAATTAGGTTACCTTTCCAACAACGACGCCGTTTTAATCACCGCCGATATCTTAATCTTGAATGAAACCGTTAATTTCACGCGTGATACTAACGATGTTCAATCCTCATTGTCCTCTATGATGTCGTCATCGGTTGTTTCCAGTCCCGTTTCCGATGTTTTGAGTGGTAAATTCACTTGGAGAGTGCGTAACTTTAGTTTGTTTAAGGAAATGATTAAGACACAGAAGATAATGAGCCCGGTTTTCCCTGCTGGGGAGTGTAATCTAAGGATTAGTGTGTATCAAAGCTCGGTTAACGGGCAGGACTATTTGTCTATGTGTTTGGAGAGCAAGGATACTGAGAAAACGGTTGTGTCCGATAGGAGTTGTTGGTGTTTGTTTAGAATGTCAGTGCTGAACCAGAAACCAGGGTCAAATCATATGCATAGAGACTCGTATGGGAGGTTTGCCGCTGACAATAAGAGCGGGGATAATACAAGCTTGGGGTGGAATGACTACATGAAGATGCCAGATTTTGTTGGGTTGGAGGCAGGGTTTTTGGTGGATGATACTGCAGTATTTAGCACTTCGTTTCATGTGATCAAGGAGTTCAGTAGTTTCTCCAAGAATGGTGGGTTGATTGCTGGGAGGAGTGGGGGTAGTGCAAGGAAGTCTGATGGGCATATGGGGAAATTTACTTGGAGGATTGAGAATTTTACTAGGTTGAAAGATCTTCTGAAGAAAAGGAAGATAACAGGTCTTTGCATCAAGAGCCGAAGATTTCAGATTGGAAATTGGGATTGCCGTCTCATTGTTTATCCTAGAGGTATGTAAGAATAATCACAATTCTTTAGTAACGAACCGAGCATGGTTTTTCATGTTTCAGGAAATTATATGCCTTTCCATTTTTGCCCCTCTTATTGGATTGAGTGTACGGTGGTTGCTTGCTTATGGTAGCTGTCCGCCTAATATTTTGTTTTTGTTTTGAATCCCATGGGTAACGGATTATCTCGATCATCCATGTCTTTTGTCTCTAAATTCATATATAAGTGTCTTGGAAATGGTTTTGGATTAAATAGCACCTTGCTTAAGCCTCCTTTATGGAATTTGTTACAGATTTTGCTAGCTGTCTATAATTGTAGTGCAGTTGTTGTCACTTTTATACTCATATAATCTGATACTGCAAAATCATTTGAATTCTTATTTTATTGTGCCTTTGGAGCAAAAACTATATTTTACCTTTGTTATCTGGTTAACAATCAGTCTTATGATTCTTACATCCAAAGCAAGGTGACTTGGTCTGATTGTCTCTAAATTGTATATTGGAAGTGAACTGATTGAAATTTTCAATGGGCTTGATTGGGATCAGGGCAGTCTCAGCCACCATGCCACCTTTCTGTGTTTCTTGAGGTTACAGATTCTCGAAATACTTCTAGTGACTGGAGCTGTTTTGTGAGTCATCGACTGTCAGTTATGAATCAAAAGGTGGAGGAGAAGTCAGTTACAAAAGAATCTCAGAACCGCTACTCTAAAGCTGCCAAAGACTGGGGATGGCGTGAATTTGTGACGCTTACAAGCCTCTTTGATCAGGATTCTGGATTTCTTGTTCAGGACACCGTTGTATTTTCTGCTGAGGTTCTCATACTGAAAGAGACATCAACAATGCAGGATTTAACTGGTCAGGATACTGAGTCAGCAAATACTGCTTCCCAGATAGGAAGCAATGGAAATAGAAGTATATTCACTTGGAAGGTGGAGAACTTCTTATCTTTCAAGGAAATAATGGAAAACCGCAAGATTTTTAGCAAATTTTTTCAAGCTGGTGGATGTGAGCTTCGAATTGGTAGGTGATTATTTCCTGTCATTCTCCACTGAAGATGTCCATGTAACTGTTTCTGTTGATTAATTGATTGTTTCTCATTATGCAGGTGTATACGAGTCCTTTGACACTATATGTATATACTTAGAGAGTGATCAGTCAGCTGGTAGTGATCCTGACAAAAACTTCTGGGTTAGATATAGAATGGCCATCATGAATCAAAAAAATCCAGCCAAGACTGTCTGGAAAGAATCTTCTATTTGTACAAAGACATGGAATAATTCTGTTTTGCAATTCATGAAGGTATCGGATATGTTAGAAGTGGATGCAGGGTTCCTTGTGCGTGATGCTGTTGTTTTTGTTTGTGAAATACTGGATTGCTGCCCTTGGTTTGAGTTTTCAGACCTTGAGGTTAGTCACATTTGGATCTCTTCCATATATGTGTTGTTTACCATTCACACAATAAGTTTCTTATTTTTATTCTTTAATTTTCAGATTTACATGTTAGTATTCAGTTTTTACCACAGAACTTATGGTAGAGAAAGGATATATATATATATATTCCCCATTAAGTGCCGCTACTAAAGTGTTTATGGCTTGCCCTGAATGTTGCTTGCATAAACCTGATTCTTTCCCAAATATTGGCCTGATTCTACTAAATCACTCTTTTGTGTGCAATGCTATTTTATGTTTACTGAATCACTCTCTTGCGTGCAATGCGATGAATACTTTCATTGAACATGGAAGGAACTAGTAAAAGCTACCATAAGTTTACCCATGATATCTTTTTCTTTCCAGTGTGGAATGGGATTTATTTTCTTATTATATTCCTAATCAGCATTTTATTGTTTACTCTCTCCACAATGCCAGGTTTGGGCTTCTGAGGATGATCAAGATGCTCTAACTACTGATCCAGATGAACTCATTGCTTCTGAAGACAGTGAAGGAATAAGTGGAGATGAAGAAGATATCTTTAGAAACCTTCTTTCCCGAGCTGGATTTCACCTTACCTATGGAGATAATCCATCACAACCGCAGGTCACTTTACAAGAGAAGCTTCTGATGGATGCTGGGGCAATTGCTGGTTTTCTGACTGGACTTCGCGTTTACCTTGATGACCCAGCCAAAGTAAAACGTTTGCTGCTTCCAGCAAAGCTTTCTGGAAGTGGTGATGGAAAGAAGGTTTCAAAGACTGATGAATCTTCACCGAGTTTGATGAATTTGCTAATGGGTGTTAAAGTTTTGCAGCAAGCAATTATTGATCTGCTCTTGGAGATAATGGTGGAATGTTGCCAACCCTCAGAAGGAGGTGCTAATGCTGATTCTTCAGATGCAAATTTAAAACCTTTTGATGGTGATGAAGCTGCTAGTATATTTCATTGCGAACGGGAGAATGGATCTGCCGAATCTGCTCAATTCCCTATGTATGAAAGAGTCGATTCTTGTGTTAATGATGGTAGCACTTCCTCTGCTGTACAAAGTTCTGACATCAATGATATCTCTGGAAAAGCTGTTCCTGGTCATCCTACTTCTCCACCAGAAACCTCTGCTGGGAGTTCTTTGGAGAATTCCTCGCTTCGCTCAAAGGTATGATTTAGAAATAACTTTGCCTCATTTGATTATTAATCATCTATTGACTAGAATAATTTGAATTTCCAGACCAAGTGCTCGGAGCAATCTGAGGAGCTTTTAGGTTTGATTGTCAATTCATTGAGAGCCCTAGATGGAGCTGTTCCTCAAGGCTGTCCTGAGCCCAGGAGGAGGCCCCAGTCCGCACAAAAGATTGCTCTTGTATTGGATAAAGCTCCTAAGCATCTGCAACCTGACCTAGTCGCATTGGTGCCTAAATTAGTAGAGCATTCAGAGCACCCATTGGCTGCTTATGCTCTTCTTGATCGACTTCAAAAGCCAGATGCTGAGCCTGCTTTGCGAATACCTGTAAGATTGGCTTTGGACTTAATTTTTTTACTGATGTAGTATTTATGGGTTGTGTCACTAGGATGCACTCTAAGAAAATGAGGGAGTTTCTGAACATTTGCCTCAAAATTGAATGTCGTGTTGTTTCCTCGCATGTTTTTTTTGTCTATAGAATTTTATATGTTTACATTAATATGTTAATGATGATTCGTCTATTTCAGGTATTTGGAGCCCTCAGTCAACTAGAATGCGATGGCGAAGTGTGGGAACGTGTCTTATTTCAATCTTTTGAACTCTTGGCTGATTCAAATGATGAACCTCTGGTTGCAGCCATAGATTTCATCTTTAAAGCTGCATCCCAATGCCAACATCTTCCAGAAGCAGTACGGTTTGATTTCTTTTGTCATCATTTTATTCGGCATATCAGCATAATTTTGGGAAACATATATAACTACTTCTCTTCTCTTCTGTAGGTTAGATCTGTCCGTGTTAGGCTAAAGAACTTGGGCCTAGAGGTGTCTCCTTGTGTTCTTGATTTTTTAAGTAAAACTGTAAATAGCTGGGGTGATGTTGCTGAGACCATACTAAGAGATATTGATTGTGATGATGATTTCGTTGAAAATTGCTCAGCAATGCCCTGTGGATTCTTCTTATTTGGTGAAAATGGATCTCCACCTGAAAGATTGAGTGTGCTGGATGAGCAGCAGGCCTTTTGTGATTGCCAGCATTTTTCCGACATTTATGTCCTGGTTGAGATGCTATCCATACCTTGCCTTGCTGTTGAAGCTGCTCAAACATTTGAGAGAGCTGTGGCTCGAGGAGCCTTTGTGGCTCAGTTGGTAGCCATGGTTTTGGAAAGGCGTCTAGCCCATGGACTTGATCGTACTGCCAGATATGTTGCTGAAAGTTTTCAGCATGGGGATTCTGTAGTAGAGGGAGAAGCCAGTGAACAGCTTAGTGTTCAACAGGACGATTTCACTTCACTTCTGGGTCTTGCCGAGACATTGGCTCTCTCTAGAGACCTTCGTGTCAGGGGCTTTGTGAAGATGCTTTATACTATATTATTTAAGTGGTATGTCGACGAGTCCTACCGAGTGAGGATGCTGAAGAGACTAGTTGATCGTGCCACCAGCACTACAGAAAATAGTCGTGAAGTAAACTTAGATTTAGATATTTTGGTTACTTTGGTTTCTGAGGAACAAGAAATTGTTAAACCTGTTCTCAGCATGATGCGGGAAGTTGCTGAGCTTGCAAATGTTGATCGGGCAGCACTTTGGCACCAGTTATGCGCTAGCGAAGATGTGATTATCCGCATTCGTGAAGAGACAAAGGTTGGAATTTCTAATATGGCCAAGGAAAAATCTGCTTTATCCCAGAAATTAAGTGAATCTGAATCTACAAATAACCGACTCAAGGTACCTGTCTTAAACTAATGATAAGGTTTCTTTTTTTTTTTTATCTTTTATTTTTATTTTATGAAAGGTTAATGATTCAGGAAGTTCTTACAATTAACCTATTATGTAAATTGACAGTCCGAAATGAAGGCTGACATGGATCGCTTTGCTCGGGAAAAGAAGGAACTTTCTGAACAAATACACGAGGTTGAGAGTCAACTTGAGTGGTTCCGCTCAGAGAGGGATGATGAAATAGCAAAACTCAGTGCTGAGAAGAAAGCACTTCAAGATCGTCTTCATGATGCAGAGGCACAGCTCTCCCACTTGAAGTCTCGGAAACGTGACGAGTTGAAGGTACTTGCGATGATAAATGTGTTCCCACTTTTCTATTGTGATGATTTTTGCTGGCTGCTATCTTATTCTCTATCTGACTAGTTTTGTTATGTGACAGAGGGTAGTAAAGGAGAAGAATGCTCTTGCTGAAAGATTGAAGAGTGCTGAAGCTTCCCGTAAAAGATTCGACGAAGAATTAAAACGGTATGCCACGGAGAATGTGACTCGAGAAGAAATTCGCCAGTCGCTTGAGGACGAGGTTCGCAGATTGAAACAAACAGTGGGGCAAACAGAAGGTGAAAAAAGGGAAAAGGAAGAGCAGGTTGCTAGGTGTGAAGCATATATTGATGGCATGGAATCGAAGTTGCAGGCGTGCCAGGTTTTTTCCTCATTTGCATCTGAATCATCATTTTTGGGATCTCATGGAAAGTTATGAGCTTACGAAGTCTAATTCGAATAATTCGTGTTTCTCATTCGTGCCTCTTCTCGTGCAGCAATACATCCACACCCTTGAAGCCTCACTTCAAGAAGAAATGTCGCGACATGCCCCGCTCTATGGTGCTGGTTTGGAAGCTCTGTCCATGAAAGAGTTGGAAACACTGTCGAGGATTCACGAGGAAGGGCTGAGGCAAATCCACACGCTCCAGCAGCGTAAAGGAAGTCCAGCAGGCAGTCCGCTTCTGAGTCCGCATACCATACCACACAATCACGGGTTATACCCTACAACACCACCGCCACCGATGGCTGTTGGTCTGCCGCCTTCCCTAGTCCCCAACGGGCACGGCAATGGCCATGTGAACGGTGGCGTTGGGCCTTGGTTTAACCATGCATGAGACTTGTAGGGCCACCCCCATAGAGCCCTGATCAACACATCTCAATTAGACAGAGAGATGTCCTTTTTTATATATAAATATATATTTTAAGTTCCTGTGGGTATTTGTTACTGGTAGATCTGTTGGATCAAAGCTGTGTGGAGAAAGAAAGATGTTCCTTTCCCACGTCCCGATAGAACTAACAGTTGGAAATGCCTCTTTGCTTCAATTTTTATATATAAAAAAGAGAGTTAATTGCAGGCCTTTGGAAAAAGGTTTTTGGTTAAACTAAGATAAGATTCTATGTTTTGTTTTTAGTTTGTCTGCCCCAATGACCAGGAAAAGAATCGGATACCAAGGGTGGTAGCTTTATTTTTGTTGCCTACCCTACAATCTTACTTGAATCGGAATGGCTGGTGAGGCCTTGGATCTAGACTTTCGAGTTTTACTCTATGTAACGGGTAATTATTCTATACACCAGCAGCGGAAATTAAAAGTCTTAGGTATAGGGTTTAAAGATTTAGTGTAAGGTTTAGGTTTAGGAAATTAAAAGTTTTGGTTATAGGGTTTAAAGATTCAGTGTAAGGTTTAGATTTAGGAGTTAGAATTTAAGGTTTATAAATTAAAACTTAAATTTTTGAACTCATATCATATAACCCTAAAACTTAAAGCCTATTTTTTAAACTTTGAATTTAAATATTAAACTCTAACTATTATCCATAAATTTTAAACCTCTAGACATAAAACTAATACGTCTATGAAAACTTTTAATTTATACGACATGGAGTTAATAATCTTAATTTTGGTTAAGTTTTCACATGTGAGAATTATGTCTAGATATTTTAGTCTTATTCGAATATACTTTGATTGTTAATCATTTGATATTATTTGCTTACTCTTGTTATTCTAGTGGTAAAGGATGAGGTAATTTATCCATGTGGTCTAGGTTCAAGCACTAGTTTTATACGGTGTGTGCTTTATTATACTATATTTATATCACACCAGCATATTCAAAAAATCATTTGCAAATTTTTAATCTTTTCTCTTCTCTACACTAAATCAATATTTCTTTAACGTATAATTTGAAGAAAGCACTAGAAAATTTGTTCTAAGTGGATCTGCAAAAGCATAGCAACAAAAAGGAAGTGAAATTCAAAAGCAAGCAAATAGACAAGAGAAAAAGCAAAGCAAAGAAAAGAAGAGAACAAATTACTTTCTTCATTCCAGATACGAATATGATTAATAAATTAATGTCCAAGTAATTGTGTAATCTTCACTCAAGCTAATACCATACCACCTTCCATAACTAACCAGCATCTTCAATTAATCCTAATTTCCATTTCCTTTTTCTTCCTCCCTAAGCAAAAACATCTCTTTCCAACAATGGCATGAGACGAAAATCGCAGTGCACCAATCTATTTCGGCTACATTCATCATATCATTTATCTGGGGTTGTATGAAAAAAACACTAAAAGAATATGGCTTTTCTTTCTGCTATGTTCGTTGGACTCATCATCGGTATCGGATTGGTTGTTGCTTTCGCTCGATATGAGAAAATCCGATCCTCTCGACGTTCTCATATGGTATTTCCCAATGTAACATTATGTTTCTGGTGAATTCATGCTCGTAGATTTTCCTATAGTTTGGATTTGAAGAAAGTTCAAACATTATGTAGGCAAAGACGGTTGCTTCATTCGCAAGAATGACAGTGCAAGACACAAGAAAAATCCTTCCGCCGGAGTTTTATCCACCTTGGGTCGTCTTTTCTCAACGCCAGAAGTTGAGTTGTAATTATATCCAATCCATAATATTATCAAAATATTTCTGTCTCTGTCAACTGATATCAGTTTCTTCATAAACACAGTTAATGTGGCTCAATGTTCAACTCAAAAAGATTTGGCCATATGTTAATGAGGTAAATTTTCCCACTTTTTTTCTTGGAAAACAAGTTTCAGATGCAATTTGTTTTATATATTTCTTTTGATTCATCGATTCGACGGCGTAGGCAGCATCAGAGCTAATACGAGTGAGTGTTGAGCCAACTCTAGAACAATATACACCAGCAGTCATATCATCTATGAAGTTTGGAAAGTTGACCCTTGGTACAATTGCTCCACAATTTACAGGTTCTTTTTCTTAATTGAGAATGGTTTTGGATTTGATTTATTTCCTATATAGTTTGATGATGTTGCATATGTTGTTCATACTCTTTAGGTGTTTCCATCGTCGAGAGTGAAAGCGGTGCCGGGGGAATCACCATGGAATTGGAGATGCAGTGGGACGGTAACCCGAATATTGTGCTTAATATCAACACTAGACTGGGGGTCTCCCTGCCTGTGCAGGTAAGCTTGCTGCTCATACTAAGCACATTTTCGGTTTGTCTCGATGTTTGGTTCTTCGATTTGTCATCAAACTATTATTTGCATTCTGTTCATGATCCTATGCGTGTTTCTTATTGTATTCTTAGCTTTCATTTCTTGGTTTCAACTTGTTCATCTAGGTAAAAAATTTCGGATTCACCGGGGTCTTTAGGTTAGTCTTCAAGCCACTTGTTGATCAGTTTCCTTGTTTTGGAGCTGTTTCATATTCCTTGAGAGAAAAGGCAAGTGTCCACACTCTTCTATATCATTGCCAATACTTGATGAACAAGAATAAACTATTGATCGTATCGGACTATCGCTTAGAATCCGTATATGAATCTGCATGATGCAACTAAATATTATACTGATATCATGATGATATGCTTCTTTTTACAGAAAGATCTTGATTTTACACTTAAAGTTGTTGGAGGCGATATATCGACAATACCAGGGATTTCTGATGCTATCGAGGTGCGATGAAACCCGTTTTTCCATGTTATCTTTGCCATTTCTCTAATGCATATATGTTGCATTCAAATGAATTTGTATGTATACCGTTGTTACGAACTGGTCTTTCGATTTTGCAAGTGCAGGACACAATTCGGAACGCTATCGAAGATTCTATAATGTGGCCTGTTAGGAAAATTATACCCATATTGCCTGGAGATTACAGTGATCTGGAGCTCAAACCTGTTGGAACATTAGATGTGAAGCTTGTTCAAGCCAAGGACCTAGCAAATAAGGACATGGTAGGGAAATCCGATCCTTTCGCCAAATTATTCGTGCGTCCACTTCGGCATAAAACGAAAACCAGTAAAACCATTGTAAGATACTTTACTTTCTTCTGCATATGCTATCAATTTTCTCTAGGATTGATGCTTAACTCTTATAGTTCTTCAGAATAACACATTGAATCCAATTTGGAACGAGCACTTTGAGTTCATTGTAGAAGATGCATCCACTCAACACTTGACCGTGAGAGTCTTCGACGACGAAGGGCTTCAGGCCCCGGAACTGATCGGCTGTGCACATGTGGCATTGAAGGACCTTGAGCCTGGTAAAGTGAAGGATATCTGGTTGAAACTGGTCAAGGATTTAGTGGTCCAAAAAGATACTAAAAACAGGGGCCTGGTAAAAACATGTTGATCATAGTTCTGAAGTTCAGTCATTTACAATATCCAGAAAAACTTGAACTTTGTAGTGACTGATAAGTTCCATGATTTTCTGCCTAATAGGTGCAACTTGAGCTCCTTTACTGTCCTTTTGGCACAGAAAGCAGCTTTAAGAACCCATTTAACCCTGATTTCTCATTGACATCGTTGGAGAAGGCCCTTAAAACCGCGACTGCCGAAACCGAGGCTGTCGACCTTGACAAGATTATGAGTCAAAAGAAAAGTGATGTTATTGTTAGAGGTGTACTATCAGTAACAGTTATAGCAGCTGAAGACTTGCCGGCAGTTGATTTTATGGGAAAGGCGGATCCTTTTGTCGTCATCACATTGAAGAAATCCGAAACAAAAGCCGTGACAAGGGTGAGATATATCATATATTTCCCCCATTAAAACACTCACAACCACCAACTGTTTTTGGTATGCTTTTGCTTTTGCAAGATGATCAATTAGCAGGTCTGAAAGAGCTTCATTTCACCCTTTTTCGCCTCAGGTTGCTAATGAGACCTTGAATCCAGTTTGGGACCAGACATTCGACTTCGTAGTCGAGGATGCATTACATGAAATGATAATTCTGGAAGTCTGGGACTATGACACTTTAAAGAAGGTATAATTCTTGCTTCCCTTTCATTTTATCTCCTTCTCTCTTCTTCTTAACCAGACAACAAATCTTTCAGGAAAAAATTGGAAGATGTATCATGACACTCACCAGGGTTCTTTTAGAAGGTGAAGTTCAAGACAGTTTTCCATTAGATGGTGCTAAATCAGGAAAGCTTTTGCTCCATCTAAAATGGAGCCCTCGGTTAGTATTCCGTGATGCTTGATTGCGCAGACAGAGAATGGAAGACGATGAAACAATCTGCAGACACTAATGAGAGGACGGGAATAAACGCTTTGCTAATCTGCAAGCCAAGCTGTATAACTTCTCGATACCAATAATCTGCAAAATGTAACCGAGGCACTTGAGGATTAGATCGAAAAGGCAATTACTTCATAGCTACATTGTGTTAGTGTAAAAGACTGCAGATATACCCTTCTTTTAAGGGTATGTTTAATTTACTTTGTGGTACTCAAATGACAAGAATGAAACAGAGCTTATATAATGATACCAGAGTTGCATACAAGGAAATATTAAACAAGTCTGATTTGCAGAAATGTCACAATCTTCTCTAATCTAATTTAGACAGACTACACCACATCCCTAACCTCAGCAACAGAAAATTAAAAAAGAAAAAACAAGAGTTCCGAGCTCATTTCCGCTTTTTAGCTGGTGGCTGAAGCTCTTCCTCCTCGTCTTCTTCCTCTTCTTCCTCCTCTTCCTCACCCTCATCATCGTCGTCGTCATCATCGTCATCATCCCCATCCTCATCCTCATCTCCACTGCCACCATCACCATTGGCCTCGGGTTCATCCTCTGGATCCCCTTCCTCTTCACCCTCTTCACCAGATTCATCTTCCTCCTCGCCTGCATCTTCATCTTGTTCATCCGCTGCTTCATCTTCATCCTCCTCCTCATCATCCTCGGTATCGCTGGCATCCTTGTTTTCCGGACCAGGTTTAGTCATTGCGACAAGCTGAGAAAGCAGAAACCTACAAAAGAAAATTCACCATTTTCCCCCATTATTTTCCCCCATTCCACAGAAGACGAGTAAAAAAGAGTTAGGCGAAACAATTAACGCAACTAACCCCGCAAATGCTTCAGGCTCTCGATTGAAGGCATCGATTCCATTAGGCAGAGTTCCCATCTGGAGAAAAACACCCAACTCATGCTGAGCAGCAGCAAAACAAAGTTTTTCGAGTGCAGTTTGCGAGAAACGAGTAAAAGCAAGAAGACCAACATACAAAAGGACACAACTTTAGCAATCCGAAACACGAAATTTCCCATTTCCACATGAATTACAAATATACTTTTACAAACAAGTACCTTTAAAATTCCGTTCTAACTCTACCAATGCTTTCACAAACTTATAGTACCTTTTTACAGTCCCCCCCCCCCCCTAAAAAGCCTAATTAAGTTCTTCCTTTAACAAAATTTCTAGCATTGAAAAAGAACAAATTATCATAGAAAAAAATAATGTCAATTTACCAACAATTTCAAGTAATAAATCCTAATAAAACAAAGACTCAGTCCTCAAACCATTGACCTGGAAAAAAATGCAAATTCGAAATTTGAGGTAATTTGGAAGGGGAAAAAAGAAGGGAAATAGAATATTACAATCACGAGCAACCAAGCGACAGACTTTGTAGCAACAATGGCGGTCTCGACAACCATAGCTTGCAGTGCAAAGCCCACAGAACTGCCGAAAACGGCACCGTTTGTGGAGAGACTTCCCGCTAGCGTAATCTTCGACATATCGTAGGCGGAGAAGCGAGAAATCTAGAGAAAGGAACCCCAATTGAAGATATACAATTAAAGACTGAATTAGGTTTTTGACATTTTGGGGTTTAAATTAGGGTTTTGAAGATATTATAAATTATTATCCAGAATATGGTTAAAATTAAAGTGCTTGAGGTCAGCGATAAAATGACTGTCGGTGTTGGAGTGATGGATGACAGCTAGAATTGACACCGTAGGATTCCCTTTTTCCGAAGTACTGATCACGAAAGAGGCAAGATTTATTGATTTTCCTCGACTCTATTAAATGGTTTTATTTGACCATATGATTTTGAGCATTATTATATTTTGGGATAAAACACTTTTTGTCATGAATTAGTTATTTTTTTTAATTTGATCCCGGAATTTACTTTTACATTAATACCTAAACTTAAATGTACCACATACATTCTTAAAGTCTCATGTTATCAAACAAATTTTAAAAAAGAATGAGAAAATTGTAAGTCTAAAGAATATTGTAGAAAAAAATCTAGGGACCAAATGGAAAGAAAATGAAATTTAAAGGCTACGTGATATTTATCCCTTATTTTTTATTAGAGGAAAAAAGACAAAGATTACTGGTAAGTCGGATGAATAAGGTTTTAAATTTAGTGACGGGCATTTTACCTGACCAGTCGGGTTTCAACTCGAATCGGTTTGATTTTTTTTAATAAAAAGGTTGGGTCAGGTTTTATTGGGTGTAAAGTCGGGCTCGATTTAGTATGGAAAATATCCGACCCGATCCGAGATTAATTGTGTAATTTTTTTAAAATTTTTAGTGATATTTATAATAATACTCTTTTTATATTTTTTATAATAGGTCCTTAAAATTAAATTTTTATTTATAATTTAGTCCTTAAAATTGTTATTTTTTACGATTAAGTCCTCTAAAATTATTTTCTTACAATTAGATCATTGAAATTAATTTTTTTTCTATATGTCGAGTTTGGTGTATTTAGTTTCAGGTCGGGTCGAGTTTTTTAAAGAAAACACTAGGGTAGGGTCTAGCAGATTTAGGGTATTATAGTTTTAGGTCGGGTTCGGGTGGGCCAAAAACCCGACCCGTACCACCCATCCCTAGTTTCAATCCTTTAAAAGCAAAACATATTCTCCCTTTTGT
Organism: Hibiscus tridactylites; assembly: GCA_958450335.1. Classification (NCBI taxonomy): domain Eukaryota; kingdom Viridiplantae; phylum Streptophyta; class Magnoliopsida; order Malvales; family Malvaceae; genus Hibiscus; species Hibiscus tridactylites. Next base: position 73,911,369 of record OY288286.1, on the reverse strand, counting down.
AGATCGATGTCAAATTCGTATATCTATATTTGCATGAGTAACACGGACCGGTAAAAAAATAACTTGGGATTAATCTCCCTTGGTGAACAAGATGCCTAACTTTGGAACGCGCCTCACGCGCTATCCGATTTCTCCTTCTTATCTGAGTTTTTTGACCCTCAGTGGGCGATGCGATCTGTCCGAGTCGGTTGACTTGTTCGATGCAGAAGAATAAGGTTTCCTCCTTCCCGTGCTCGTCGGCTGCCGGTGCCCTGGTGGACGACGCCGGCTGGTGGTTTGGTCTGGAGCTCAGGAGAGGGCTGCTACTGGTTTGCGCAGGGGGTGCGACAAAACGGTCTTGGACGAGGGCATCCGTGTTTCTGCGGATCGGTCGGTGTAGGAGACTCGTCATGATGGGCGATGGTGACGGCAAACGGCGGACCTCATCACCGGTAGAAAATCTCTCACGACTTAGACCCCCCGGGAATGTCTCACCTTTGCGATGGTGCTACTCTCTTCGAACGTTTCTCAGCACGTCGCTACGTCGGAGAATGGCTTTGACGACGACACAGGAAATGACCACCAATCCTGGAAAGTCGTCGCCGTGTCGGAGAATGCTCTTTGTAGAATTGTATGAAATTCTCTCTCAATTATTCATAAGAAAACTTAGAATATATACACATAGTTGACTCTCTGATAAAGGAAACTATATATTCTCTAATAACTATAGAGATGTTATTCTAAGGAATATCTATAAAGGTCTACATGCCATAACTAACAGATACAAACTTTAGTACATAGAATATTTCTATTCTAACTAGTATTAACCTACACTCCCCTCTCAAACTGGTGTGTATATGTTGTATACACCTAGTTTGGATGCAAAACCATCAAAAATTACTATTGGAAGTGCTTTGGTGAAGATATCAGCAATCTGATTAGTAGTAGGAATGTAGTTAAGCTTCACAGTCCTATTATTAGCCTTCTCAAAGATGAAATGTCTATCTATTTCGATATGTTTGGTTCTATCATGCTGCACCAGATTTTTAGCAATACTTATTGCTGATTGTTTGTCACTGTAAATATTCAGTTCTGATTTTTCACCCAGTTCTAACTCAGTGATGAGTTTTTAATCCACATCCCTTCACAAATTCCAAGGGTCATTGCTCTAAACTCTGCCTCTGCGCTGCTTCTAGATATCATAGACTGCTTCTTGCTTCTCCACGTGACCAAATTGCCCCATACAAATGTACAATAGCCACTTACTGACCTTCTATCTGTTAATTCATCTGCCCAACTTGAATCTGTGTAAACATTTACTGTTCTGTCCTGGCTTTTTCTAAAAATGAGTCTAGAGCCTGGTGTGAATTTTAAATACCTCAAGATCCTATTTACCGCTTCCATGTGTTCTTCTCGAGGATCACTCATGTATTGACTTACTATGCTCACTGAATAGGCAAGATCAGGTCTTGTGAGTGATAGATAAATTAATTTCCCTACCAAACATTGGTAAGATTCTTTGTTCACTGGATTCCCAAGTCTATCTTTACTGAATTTCAGACCTGGTTCCATTGGAGTGTCAGCTGGTCTACACTCAAGCATCTTGGTTTCTGCAAGTAGATCTAAAATATATTTTCTTTGGTTAATGACTAACCCTTCTTTAGATCTAGCTACCTCTATTCCCAAGAAGTATCTAAGATTCCCCAAATCTTTTGTCTCAAACTCCTTTGCTAGAGCAATATTTAGTATTTCTATCTCCTCTGTATCATTTCATGTGATAACCATATCATCGACATACACAATTAGGAGAGTATTTTTACCATTTGGTGTAATCTTTCTGAACAAGGTATGATCTGCTTGGCTTTGTTTGAAATCATTTTGAACCATGGCTCTAGTAAATCTGTCAAACCATGCTCTTCGAGATTGTTTCAATCCGTATAAGGATTTATTCAGTTTGCATACGGTCCCTCTTGTTGTGCTTTCCTTTAAACCTGGTGGAATTTCCATGTATACTTCCTCCTCGAGGTTCCCATTGAGAAAAGCATTTTTGATGTCCAACTGATGCAACTCTCAGTCTTTGTTAACAGCCACTGAGAGTAACACTCTGATGGTGTTTAACTTAGCAACTGGTGCAAACGTTTCTTGATAATCCACTCTATATGACTGAGTGAATCCTTTCGCTACAAGCCTCGCCTTATATCTTTCAATATCTCCATTGGAATGATACTTGACTGTGAAAACTCACTTACACCCAACCACATTTTTCCTTCTGCTAGACTGGTTAGACTCCAGGTATTATTCTTCTACAGTGCTGTGACTTCGTCCTCAACTGCTTTCCTCTACTCCGGACTTTTAAAAGCTTCTTTCACTGTCCTTGGAATTTGCACATTGTCAATGCTGGCTGTAAAAGCTTTCAAACCAGATAACAATTTTCCATAGGCCACAAATCTATTAATTGGATGAGCAGTACATTTCCTTATCCCTTTCGAATAGCAATAGGAAAATCATCCAAATCAGCAATAATAGATTCTTGAGGGATACTATTACCTTCTGTTTCCACGGCAGTAGGGCTCAAAGCTATCTCTTGGCAAGTGTTAGGCTGACTAACAGCTTCAGGAAGTGTTCTTTTCTTTCTTGTATAAACGCTGAATTGTTTATCTGTAAGTTGAGGAGTTATAAGGTCTGGAGAGATGTGTGGGACAGATTTAAGAGTTGAAGGAGGTGTAGTATAAGGGCTGGACATTTTTTACAAAGGAGAAGGTATGTCCGCTGGATTACTAGTGTTAGTAATCTCAGCTTCATTTGAAGGAACAAGTTGTTGGGAAGAATCAGAACTAGTGATTTCAGCATCGAGAGTTGACAACGCTGGATTACTAATGTTAGTAATCTCAGCTTCATTTGAAGGAACAAGTTGTTGGGAAGAATCATAACTAGTAATTTCAGCATCGAGAGTTGGCAACATAAGCAAGGGTTGTGAAATTGATGGGGACTGAAATTCTCTGTATGTCTCCTCCTGAATAGCAGTCCCTAAAAAATAAGGTTGATGCTCAAAGAAAGTAACGTCAAACGAGATATAGGTTTTTCTGGTTGTGGGAGAGTAACATTTGTAACCCTTCTGACTCGAGGAGTACCCAATAAAAACACATTTTAAGGACCTAGCATCAAGTTTACCTCTATTAGGGGCTTGCACATGAACAAAGGTTGTACAGCCAACGACACGAAAAGGAAAAGCAGACGAGAGGGGTTTAAAGTGAGGAAAAAGTTGGAAAAGAGTTTCAGTAGGAACCTTAAAACTAAGAGTTTTACTAGGCATCCGGTTAATGAGGTAGGTGGCAGTTAGAAGGGCATCCCCCCAAAGATACTTAGGAGCATTGGCTGAAAACAAAAGAGAGCGGGTGACTTTAAGGAGATGGCGATTTTTTCTCTCAGCCACACCGTTCTGCTGAGGTGTGTTAACACAAGAAGTGAGATAAAAAATTCCCTTTTCCCGAAAAAAACTCCCAAGAGATTTGCTAAGATACTCACTCCCATTGTCACTCTTCAAAATTTTAATAGGGGTAGCAAATTGAGTGTGGACCATTTGATAAAAATCTTTAAAGATGCGCTCAATGTCAGATTTATCTTTCATCAAGAATGTCCAAGTTGTCCTAGAAAAATCATCTATGAAGGACACAAACCACCTAGAACCAGCAATACTCTGAACCTTAGAAGGGCCCCAAATGTCACTGTGTATAATCGAAAAAGGAGAAGTAGGCTTAAAGTGGGAAGGCACATAAGATTGCTGAGTGTGTTTAGCCATTTGACATATTTCACATGTAAAAGAAGAAAGATCTTTATTGATAAATAATGTAGGTAACAATCTCTTAAGATAAGAAAAATTGGGATGTCCCAATCGAAAATGCCACATCATTATCTCATTGGAAAGTAAATTTGAAGGGAAAACAGAGGTATGGAGACCACTGGAACAAGAAGAAGGTGAGGAGGACAAAGCATCAAGGACATATAAGCCATTAGACAACCTAGCATTGCCAATCACCATTTTTGAACCCTGCTCCTGAAAAACACAACCAGTAAGACCAAAGTGAACATCACAGATTCCATCATTAATCAATTGTCCAACCGATAATAAATTGCATGTGAGATTAGGGACATAAAGAATTGAAGTAGGTAGAATTTTATCACTCAATCGAATGGAACCCTTGCCAAGCACTGTTGAGAAAGAACCATCAGCAATCTTAATGGAGGAATTAGAGTTGGAGCTCGAAAAAGAATGAAACAGACTGAAATTTCCTGTCATATGGTCAGAAGCACCAGAATCGACTATCCAACTAGAAGAGGATACTGAAGACGTGGATGGAAGACTACCTTCAGTTGTTGTCAAAGCAATAGTGGTAGGAGGAGCAGAGAGGCGACTAAAGAGGTGCTGAAGTTCAGCAATCTGTTCAGGACTAAAATTGTTGGGCAGTGTGTCAGAAGTTGCCACATAAGCTTCTTTCAAAGGTCGGGATTTAGGATTTTTCCATCGAGACCAAGGAAGGTAATTATTGCCATTTAGTTTGTAGGATGTTATCGCAGAATAAGAATGTTCTGACATTGGAATATCAAAAGAACCATGGTTGGGGAGAAAACTTACTTCAGAATCAGATTCCATGGAGATTTAGAGATTTGATCGGGAAAAAAATGGAGAGGATCGACCTAATCTGATACCATGTAGAATTGTATGAAATTCTCTCTCAATTATTCACAAAAAAACTTAAAATATATACACATAGTTGACTCTATGATAAAGGAAACTAAATATTCTCTAATAACTATAGAGATGTTATTCTAAGGAATATCTATAAAGGTCTACATGCCATAACTAACAGATACAAACTTTAGTACATAGAATATTTTCATTCTAACTAGTATTAACCTACACTCTTACCCCCGGTAAATGGCATGTCAACCGGCCCCCTCGTACCTGGGCTGCTGTGTCCCGGGAGATTGGGTGAAAGGTCCCTGTCCTTGGTACCTTGCTTTGTTGACCGGAATCCTCTTTGGGGTCTGGTGGAGTCCATCTATTTCATTTGCTGGGAAGAGAGAGGATGTGTCTCTGATTTGGAAAAAAAACATAAACCACTTTCCTTTTTTAGTGGTTTTTGACTTTTCAAAAAGGAAATGGTGGAAGGTTTATCTGCAGCACCTGCATCTTCCCGGATATTATGGGATCATGTTTCTCTTTGCTTGGTTTTACCCCGGTGTTCAAAGGCCCTCTTTCATCATCTTGGTAAGCCTGGGTAAACTTTTTGCTATCCTGATTGTTGTTAAGTTGATCTATGCGAATGGAAAAAAGTTTCATCTGTTGGCTCCCGTCTCACATGAGATCTGGTTACTCCCCGAGAGTTTTTCATATCAAGATCATTATTATAGGACCAGTATTTTTTATGGGATAAGGAATTTAAAAGGGTCATGGATAGATGTCGAGCCCCGAGAGTTGAAGGTGGGGTGTTTTGGATGGGATCCGGGCGGTTCTTTTCCTCCGTTTGAGATTTGTTCGATGAGGTCTTGTTTTTTGGTCGATCATGTGTCATCTCTGAGCATGCCAATTTTAAGATTGCTTGGCCGAGTTGTGGAATCAGATCAGATAGGTGTATGTTCTCCTGCGGTTTTGGTGACAAGGCTCATTTCTACGACAGAATTGGGAGCCTGCCTCCGGATGGAGCTCTCTCAGACAAACAGGATTTACGTTTTTATCCTCTCTGATCCGAGGAAAGGCCTAGGTGCCTGCAACGAGCCTGCCTTTGTTTTCATGCATTTTGCCAGGAAAGGTCAGGGAGCCTGGTTCTCCATGTTTGTCTGAATAATGTTATATGTGTCGTTTGCCTTGACAAGGACCGTTACCGGTGTAACGGAAGCCTGCCTCTGGATAGAGCTCTCAGGCGAAGGCGCGGAGGTTCTAGCTTGTTTGGTAAGATGGAGAACACGTTTGTTCCCTGCGGTGGATTTCCATGGCTGCTTTTCTTTGCCGATGAATCCCCATGGTCAATGGTGGATACGGCCTCTATCTCCTTACGACCAAGGAACTTTTTATTTTATTTCGGTTATTTGGCTTGTGTCTTGGTTTAATGCCTTTGGCTTTCGTTGTTGTGATGCTTGTTTTCTTTTTCACGGTTGTAGGATTGTAAGCTTCTTCGAAGCTTGTTTTCCCTTTTCTTTGTTTTAATGAATTACAAGTTATGTTCTGGAAAAAAAAAACACAAACCGATAAAAGTGTCTATTTATATATATATATATATATATAGTTTTAACATTCAAATCCACAAATTATTTAAATTCGTGATATCTGAAAACCACAAAAACAAAATCAAATGTCCAAAATTATTCGAATTTGCAATCCCAACAAGGGATCTAAGACAACATCAAGATTAATATTGGGATAAAGAAGAAAAGAAAACTCAGTTGAGATAAAAAAATATATATAATATTCAAATTAATAATCATTTGAATAGGAGATTTTACAAGTGAGCTTCAGCAAACAAACTGAAATACACAACAAATGATGACACACCTATATATACAAATATAAAAAGAAAAAAAATTGATACACAGCATAAATTTTAGTTTACACGTACTTTTTAATTTGAATTGTAGGATTTAGAATGTAAGGTTGGTGTTTTGAATTTAGGTTTAGATTAGAAATTTAAAATTTGAGTTTTATAATATAAATATGCAAACTTGTGTAAAATTAATTTTACACCGCCTATGTATCAAAATTTTACGCTACAAATATATGTATATGATTGTCTTTACAACCAATTGTCTTTTTTCCTTGAAAATGAACCTGACACTGACTCAAAACACCGGGCGAGTCTAACGTACAATAAATTTAGGATGCGGCTAAAAAAGACAAGTTTTGATACTTGTCTAAAAACTTAAAATGTTAGACTTTTTGATAACATTTTAGATTGGTTTTTTCGTGTGTGTTTTACAACTATCGAAACTTATTTTGTAAGTATCAATATTTGTCCAAAAACTTAAAATATTATAAAAAACTAAGGATCGATACTTATAAAATAGAATTGAAACTTGACAAAAAAAACACAAAAAATTTAACCTAAAAAATTTGTCATCTTTTAGCCGCACCCTATCACCACTAAAAATTAATCAAACAACTTGGTTTAATTCCCAATCATAAATCCTGAAACTTCTTTGCTGCCAAATGCCTCGGACCATGTACAAGAGAAAGAAAAAATGACCTGCAATCACCACTAATACATCAAGCAAAGATTAATGGCCAAGGGAATTACAGAGTTGAAGCCAAAAACCCTACCATTTATCATCAGAGTTAGGGATGAGCAAAATTTGACTCGAAAAAATTAAATAACTCAATTCTACTCGTCAAAATTTAATAAAGTTTAAGTTGTAAAATGGAAACTCGAATAACTCAAAATTTTTAAGTAAGTTTATTTTTAAGTTCAAGATGAGCCCCTCAATTTTTAATGATATATACATACCGGTGTATAAAAATATGAAAAAATATTGTAACATATAAAAAATATGAAGAAATATATATATGCATATCTTATATGATTAGATAAAGCCGTTTAAATTGGAATCAGAACGCATGATAAATAATTACAATTAATTTTTTATAAGAACTCGAAAACTCAACTCGACTCGACTCAACTCGACTCGAATTTCTTAAACTCGACTCGAATCGAAAAAAAATCAAATAAAATTTGAGTTGTAAAATATGACTCGTCAACTCGAATAACTCGAAATTTTTTTACTCGACTCGATCGAACGTTCACCCCTAATCAGAGTGATGCTAAAACAGTCCCTATTCTGCAAATGTTTTAACAGGCATGATTAAGGTGATCATGGAAATTGCTCATCACAACAAGCTGAAGATAGATAAGCTTACCTATCTTAGTAGCCACACGAAAACCGTTTTCGGAAAATGAATTAAACAAAACCGAAGCACTTGCACCTGGCAAGTGCTTCAAAAGAATACAGAATCAACAGAAAATCTTAAACTTGCTCCAATATAGATTGGAGCTTTGAAGCGCGGCGACGGAACAACGGTTCCAACCGGAACGATGGAACGCCAATCTGCCATCTTTTCGCATCGTACATATCGTTCCATGCCTGTACAATCTCATCGATTCTAAATCCTACACCTGCAAATTGCAATGAAATAAAGGGGAACTTTTTTTCAAGATAGTAACTCAAGTGATGACTAAATGAGTGCAAAGTCCTTTGTTATGTACCTTCTGATGTAGTGGAACAATGGCTCTTTATCATAACAGCTAGATCTGTAGGAGAAGCTCCAGCGAGTTCGAATTTCTCGACGGAGACTTCGAGACATTCTTCCCAAGTCGGGAGCTCGAGCTTGCGTTCCACGACGGAACGCTCGTATAGCAAAGTTCCCCACAAAAGGTATACCTGTGAAATCATGTTTGTGTCATGCTCGGTAGCTTCCTCGGATTTGGATTGTCCGTTCGGACGTTTATCCTTCATTTCCTCCCACAGTTGCATACCCTTCTCCATGTTGTCCTCGGCCTCGTTATAAAGTTGCAGGACCTCCTGCGAAGCCCCGGCGCCTAAATCGAGCTTACTCCCCGCAGCATGGTACCAACATAGTTTCGCTTGCTCGAACTGCTGTTGCCCCAACGCGAGAGACGCCTCGTAGAAGTCCGGTTTTATGTTCAATGCTTCCTTGTACCTCTTTGCTGCCAATACATATTCTTTATGTGTCCAATTGTATCCGGTCCTAATCTCCGCCGATTTGGACTCCTGTGAACCGTCTTCCGTAAAGACATGTCTTCTAGCCCTTGACATATGAACATTTCCCCAATTGAACAATGCCAGAGCTGCCATCTCTTGGAACTTATCCGCTGCAATTTTGAAAATCTCCTGAGCATGTTCACTTGTCACGGTCTCCTCCATTGCTTCCGCGTACAATTTCATCCCGAGTTCATGAAGATCCAAGTACGAATCGGACTCGAACCCGACATAGTTCTTGAACAGTTGTGCAAACTGAACAATCCAATCCTCCACACAAGTCCCCTGAGTAGCTCCCACAGGACAGCCTACATTACCATTATCAACATCAACATCACTCAAATTCTCTTCAATATTGACCACCAACTCTTCACCACAACCTTCGTAAACCGGTTCCCGTTCCGGACTAATCTCGACTATATAAAACCGAAGCGATCCGCCACCACCAGGCTTACATGATTCAGCCAACCTAAGTTCATCATTATTAGTAATTGTAACCAAATCACCCTCTGGATCCCTGTATTTCACAAGGACACCCTTCAATCCAGGGAACTTATCATGAACAATGTCCCTAACCAACCTAATACTACAATTAACCGGCAATTGCGCCCACCGGATATCGTCTCCGAGCACGAGTTTCACCGGCTTCGTAACCGTTTTCGATTTCGATTTCGATTTAACAACAGACTTCCTCTCTTCCTCAATTGTCTTCACAACAACCTCCTTGTCATTAACTTTCTCAACATTAACCTTCTTCTCCTCCACAATTACCTTTTCCTCATCCTTTTTCTCTTCTTCAACCTTAACATCAACTTGTTTTCCTTTGTTCTTCTTCTTCACCACTTTCCGAATCCGCGCCGGCCACCGGGCCGGCACGGATTCGTTTTCGAAAAAACCGAGTTCGGTTTCATTAACAGCAATCCCCTTCACATCCATGGTGTTTTTAACACTCTCCATAATTTCCAAAGCAGATAAATTATTGGGTTCAATTGTTAAAACATTATAAACATCGGCATAAGCTAAATCCAATCTATTCAAAGCTTCATAACACCTAGCCCTTTTCAACAATGCCTTGCTATATTTAGGAGAAACCTCAAGAGCCAAACTACATTCTTCAATGGCGCGTGGGTACTCGCCGATGCCGAATTGCATGTAACACGCCGCCATGTTGCTGCGCAAATAGGCGGCGTCGATGTGGTTCTTAGGGAGGAGGCTGAGGGCTTTTTCGTACTTTGACATCGCGCCTTCGTGGTCGCGTTTCTGGAAGAGACGGTTACCTTCTTCTTTGAGCTCTTGGGACATGCGGATGAAGATCGCCGTGTCATCGTCGACGGCGGAGGCGGCGGACTTGTTTTGCTTGTTGGCTTCTAGAACTTTCTGGGCGGCTTCTTGAATCTTCTTCTTCCCCGTTGGCTTCCCCATTTTTTTGGATTAAGAATTTCGCGACGAAACGGAATTAAGAAAGAGAAAATAATCCCATGAAAATATTTATGAAATGCAGAGTTTTGTTTAATGGCGGAAGAAATGAAGCGGATTTCTCATCATTTTTTTCCATTTTTTGTATTCATAATAATAGTATTGCACTATTCTGTGTCAAAGATTTGGCTGTCGGAAATAAAGGTCAACGGTTTGTAGGGAAATGGTCAAATTCACTTTCCAAATGAGCGCGTGAAATGAACCGCCGAATCCTTGTGTTGGCGTACTACAGACAGGGTAATTTAATTTAAGGTTAAAATAAAACAACTTTTTAAAATTTGTTTTCTAAGATTCGAAATAAAAACCAGCCTAAAATATTATTAAAATTTTAATATTTTAAGTTTTTTTTTAATAAATTTTAAAACTTGTCGTTTTTTAACCGCACCCGAGACTCACCCCCTTG